>BSBM01000166.1:0-1442285 GCA_027924585.1 Larix kaempferi
AGCTGTTAGCAGTACTTCGTGAGAAAGGACTCACTACTTTAGCAGATGTTGGGACACGAGAAGAACCTAGAAGATTGGCTATAGAATTGGAAATCTGTTGAAATTTTGGATTTACAAGGTGACTTGGTTAATAAATGGTCTCATTGTATTTCTTTACTATCTCATAGCGAAGATGAACTAAAGCGGACTTGGAACAAGGCAACAAGCTCCCTTACAACCAAGCTGGGCCATGAAGATCTGTGTTATAGTTATATGCAAGAAGAGAGGTTATGGTGGTAGTCCATCATCTGTAAACTAGACTGTCCACTTAAAATTCAAATTGTTGCTTTACATTAGCCTTAGTATTTGAGAGGTTCAGGACTTGCCCTCGGGAGGGAAACCAGGTCTGACCTAAGGTAGTGAAAATTAACAAAATAGTACTGAACTTTGACCAAAATAGAAAATTTTCTCTATAGTCTAATACCAAGTGGGTAGCAGAGGAAACAAATAGCCTACTAACTTTCTTCTTGCGCATTCCCATCCGACGAGATTGTTATGTGCGTGGCCTGTGAACTCTCGCCTCCAGCAGTTCCCATCTAAAACGGGGCTTCAATAGCTTCTGCTAGGTCATCCAGCTGTCGTCGAATTCTTTCCGGGTCATCCCTGAGCCGATTGATTGTGCAAAGAGTCTCCGCTTGAAAGAACTCTCATTCCAATAGGAACCGGGCTAGCAGATTTCTTACTATCCAATACTGATTGCTACCCAAATGGAATGTCTGCATTCTGCTCCTGGTCTTCTAAAGACAATGCCTACAGCTCCTCGATGGCCAGCTCAATCCTGTAGGGAACTTTCGACGCGGATCAATTTCCTCAGGCACCGGTTGTTGTCTTCCTCCTCGGCCTCGGCGGCATCTGCCTCGCTGTCGCGGCGCCATAGAGTGCAGATGATGTTGGGTATGGAGAATTCCCAAGTCGTCGTCACCAAGACCTTCCAGTTCCCGCTCCATACCCCCACAGTGAGCTCCAATCGCAGCTGCATAGAATTGTTATAGCTCCCCGGCTTGAAGAGCTCTAATGTCACCATAGGTATCTTCCCTTGTCACCGTATGTGCCAGAAAATCTGCCTCGAGTCACCATAACTTCCTCATCCTTCGCCTGCTTGGAGATAGACATCCTGCGCATGGAGTCTCAATGCCCGGGACTCGGGAGCCGGCGGTAATGTACCTCATAGCCTCCGCACATGATGCGAAGAGGGGGGTTTCCCCTTGCGCACATGGATGAGTTTACCTGGAGCGTTGCCCATGTGCATTAATTACCATGTACAGTTGGCACATCAAATTTTTCAAATTTAAAAAAAACTACCGGGAACTCAATTCAGTTTACATTTCCTATTTCATAATGCCGCGAACTCATCCAAATTTACATTTCCAATTTCTTATAAAGCCTCGAACCATCAATGTTAACCCCCCTCATCGCTAACAGTCTTCATTGATGATTTGCTGTTGATCACTGTTTTATTAAAATTTCATTAGTATTTCAATTCGCTGGTAGGCTGTGCGTGTCAATCCTTTCGTAGGAAACATTGAAACTCAGCAGAATGCATTTTTGTATTTGCCAATGAAACTCAGCAGGATGCATTTTTGTATTGTGAACACAAGATAGAAAACAAAAGGAATATAAATACTGAATTATTGATAATAATAACTGCAAGTTGAATGTTATATTCGGGAGTGTAAACTGTAAATATAAAAAATACTAGTTGTAACAAACAGAACAATGCATAGAATATTAAACTCTATTTTTTTCCATGAAATCATACTATGGATTCAAAGTTCAAATCAAAGTTCATTATATTTTGGACAGACTTATTAAGAGAAGTTCTTACATATTCTTCTTTGTCAAATACATCCAATTTATCCAATGCTTTTGTTAGCTTCTTTATACATATGATGCTTATATATGCAGACATTGAATCACTATTCAATATGAAAACCTGCAAAGAGTGGTGGAAATTTCCAAGGCAAAACATATTTTGGAATTTAATTCAGCAAAAGGTATGGGAAGCATAGCCACATTTTCGTGATATATTATATCGTCGCCACTACATGATGTCTTTTTCTCTTCTACATGTGTTGCTGTCAAAAATAGAGCCATATATGCTCAGCACAAACACAGTACAGTTTGTCAGAGAGCCAATACAATCTAGAAAAGCACTATGTCTAGTTTTGCATCATCTCGCCCATGGCACTTCTACATACATAATAGCATAATTGTATTGTGTGGGAGAATCGACAATAAGAAAATACACTATGGTCATTGTCAATATTATCCTTCAAAACTTGCAAAATCAATATCTCAACATTCCATGTGGTAGTAGGTTGCAAAATATTTTGAGTGATTTCCATACTTTAACGTTGCTTCCCACAATCTGCAGTGCAATTGATGGCACACATATTAAGCTCTCTTACTGTCCAGGGAAGCATTATACTCCTATGAACTATGCAAATAGACATCATTTCTATAGTGTTTTGCTGCAAGGAATATGTGACCCACAAAAAGTATTTTGGGATGTATCGATCAATGCTCCCGGTGGTGCTCATGATGTTGATCATTGGAATTGTTCTGCAATTAAAAAAAGTATGCAAAAGAGAGAGGTGTTAGCAGCTCCAACATTTCAAATTGATGGAAGCATTATCTATCCTCAATGTAATATCCCAAACTGATATTTTTCTTTTTTTTTGTTATACTGTAGATGGCTAGTAGGTTTATGTCTCAACAGAATATGAAAGTGAACCCTGATCTCTGCATGCATGCATATCTGTAACCCAGATAATACTGAAATGCTAGAAAGTAGGAGGAATTAATGCATGTACATACCAGTATGTAGATCTGCTGATGTCGATGAGGAAGATCCCCGCATGCAGGAATTATGTTGGATGAATAGGGTGATAAGCTAAATCGTCCTCCAAGAAATAAGTGCGCCCTCCTCCAAGCTATAACTGCTCCTCAATAAATAATACTTGACTGATGAAAGCCCCGATGATGTGGACTAGGGTTATAATGCCCTTCTGAATAAGATGGAAGCTGCATGCAGAAGGTGTGATGGCTCCACTGCCCAAAACGTGAAGATCCTCCTTGGGAAAGACGCCCAAGCATACAACACATCCTCCAATAGTGATGAGTGTTGATAACTCCCTCAACTAAGAAGCCATTCTTCCAAGGGAAGGGTAATAGGGGTGCTCTGAGAAGAATGAAGGTTGCATGCAGAAGTTCTGCCCCCTGCAAACTGGAATGCGAATGGGTATGTCTCTGAGCAATACGTCCAAGCTAGGATAGCAAATCCCCTCCAATCCAATAAATAATCAATCTCCTGCAATAACTGATGAATAGAACCTGGTGATGAAGTAATGTTGAATTTGGATGATCCAACCTGATGATGAACTAGGGCAGATAGATTTCGCTGTCGAAATACACCAGTTAGTTGAGCAATCAAAATCATATGTGCAGGAAAATACCTTATAGTGTGGAGATGACACTACCAACTTCTGGGGTGACAGGTAAATACATTCATGTTTTGCATTTGATTACTACAAATGGAAAGAGAGTAGGATTCCGAAAGTTGTACCTTTTTAACGATGGTTGGTCCTAGCTTTCACCTGATCTTTCGCTATGATGAACCTGCAAAACAAGTTAACCTTCCTCGGCGTATCTTTACTGTAATAAATATGATGAAATTGGAAATAAATTAACATCAACTACAATCGGATATTTAACCAAGTAAACATTCAATCAAATAGAGATTCAATTTGGGATGGGAAGGGTATTTCCACCTTTTATTGTCAAAGAAATGAGATAAGTACAGATATACCTGATCTATCCAGACACTTCTGCCACCGAGTCCTGGGCTCCTACTCCTCGCAGTGACTTAATAATTCCTCCAGCATAACAACAGTTAAAGCATCCCTTTTAGGTTCCTCTCTCATGTCTCCTCCCTGTATTTATGGGACAAGGTAGGTAGTTGGATTCAAGAGGTAGTTGAATTGGGAGGTTGGGGAAGTTGCAGAACCAACTTCAACTAATCCCAATTCGTAATCTTAATATATTTTTTCATTTCATCTTAAGATGTGTGCAGGTTTCATACAACCAGACTAGCGCACAGTATGCGACTTTTGCACTTGACAACCAGCGTTTGCAACATTTTAGGGGATGTGCACAGGTTGTCTTCAATAAGACCAGCGTTCAGAACGCAGGATCACTGTGGAAATAGTAGCGCACATGTCATGAAAACTGTAGAAAAAATATGTTTTTCAGCTGAAGAGTGTAGTCTCAACAATAACTCATCTAGGGTCAACCTAGCTCTTCCATCCATAGTGTCCTTTTGTGTGATCGATAAAACAATGTGATCACGGACGGAGAAGTGCAGATTTGACCTATAATAGATGCCCCCTAATGTGCGAGGTCAGAGGGAAACGATGGCCGAAATACATTATAATTCCAAGTCAGAGGAGGAGCAAGAAACCGCAAAACCAAGTCACAAAAGTACTTGAAAACAACGATCAAGGTCAACGAGCAATTACAATCTTGACATCATATAGATGTTCAGCAGGATACAACATGATCTCCGATACATAACTGAGAAATGTATATATAGCATGGCCACTGAAATACAAGCGTGGATCCATGTCAAAATGAGAGATCATAGCCATAACAACAAACTGGATCTATGTCTCATGAAGAGCCAAAAATGAGTGAGGCTCAGTCTTGCGCAGCTTGGGTGATAGCATAAATATGGCGATGTTATCAAAGTCCCAAGGTCTTCATCCAAACAACCCAAGGTACAAACCCTAACCATGTGAATAAATGAGCTGGAGTCGAACATGGGGGTTATCATTTGATTATCAGTCATTGATGTATACCGTTAACAAACGCGAGGGCTTCCATCGATAATGATAATGGGGCCCAAGGTACCTAGTACGTTCCAACAAGTGTGAATAAATGGACTTGAAGTCGAACACCTGAGTGTCGAAAGAGAGACATTGATGTATTCCCATTATTCAACAGTGAGGGAAACTGACACTGATGACTGCAATCCCCAAGGTACTAACCGTAACTCTAAACTTCATTCCCAAAGCATAATGAGTTGAAGTCGATGGGAAGAAGTCCGCTGGAAGGGAGGCCTTAATGCATCCTCCATCATCCAACACGAGGAACACTCACAAGTTTGAGCTGATTTGGAGTAGGACAAGTAACAAGATGAAACAAATTGACACCAGGATGGCCAACACATGAAGTCAAGGTAAACTGCAGAATGGCCAACACATGAAGTCAAGGTAAACTGCGGAATGGTCGACACGGGCTGTATCCTTGAACAGTGAGCACGAAACAAAAGTGACTTAGGCAGCTTTTAACATAAGGGGAAAGTGATAAACCTGCAATGTAGGAGACATTAGCATATCCTCCATATGATTGAAAGAATAAGCAATCGAGGGAGTGAAAACTCGGAGATCAGGTTCACCCTAAGGTCAAAAACTAAAACCCAACTTAATGATGGACTCAAATAGGTGTTGTGTTCAAGGACATGACTGACTTAACTGCCTTTGAAACTGAAAAGATGTGATATACCCTTCTCTTCCCTTATTCTTTTTTGTAAAAGAATGTCCTTCTTGTTATTTTAATCAGTCTAAGAAAGCAAACTCAATAAATCCAACCATGTAAAATTTTAACGAGCCCATGGGAGGAAGACTCAGGACCTTCTTCATTGTTTTACAGAGTTCGAAGAAGAGATAGAAGAATACTCTATAATACTGATCTCTGTATTTTAATATCGAGTCGAGATCTGTTCCTGCTCTCCAATGTTTTCAATTTTAAGGAGTCTAAAAAACTTAAACAATAATTCCATACACCTACCCGTAGATTTTAGTATCGAGCTCGAGTTGATATAAGCTCACTGGTGTTTTCCTGTTTATAGAGTCTAAAAAACTTAAACAATACTTTATACACCCTCTCATGGATTTCACATCGAGCCCGAGTAGGTGAATGCTCGCTTGGTGTTTTCATGTTTCGAGAGCCTGAAAACCCTAAAGAAGGCTCCAAAAGTCCTTTTTCATACAGTTAGTCTCCTCCCCCGAAAAAGTGTAAAACGATGAGAGAAAAACTCTTCTAGCCACGGATGACTAGAGGATTCATTTTTCGTAAGTAATCCGCAAAAGTCCGGAAAATGGTTAAACTTATACTTAAGCAGATGTTCCTTCAATTCCTTTAACGAGTCTGAAGAGAACAAGTAAACTCGGCAATCTTGTTTGTTTTTGAAAAGTCAAAACAAGGGCTTAAAACGACTAAAACAGCTTCAAGGATAGTAAGTTCATGACCTGCCAGAGAATAGAATCTCGACAACCAAAGTTAGTAACCATGGTAATTTTTCTCAAATGACAAAATATTGAAACAATATGGTACCTATACTGATCCTGTCAATGAAGAAAACAAGTCTTAATAGTTCGATGTTTGAAATTATAGTGATAATTCGAAATATATGGTAGTCTAATTCATCAAAATTTGAAAAATATTAATGAATTAAAATAACAAAACTAAAACTATACCCTTTTTGGAAAAGTGGGTAAAAATTTAAAAGTAATTTCTATAAATAGTTACAATTTTGAAAATCTAATATCACAAATTGGAAATTAGGGCAAATGTGGAGAAAAACCTCAAGCTACCTTTGCTCGTTGCGATCGAACCGGGTCACCAATCCAAATTCTTCTTCCACCAAGTAAGTAGTCTCATCCTTAGCTTGCATTTACATACAAAGTTTTTCAATTTTGGTGGTCAAAATCATTTTTTATCCAACTTTTAAAACATTTTTGCGTGAGCGCTGGTTTGCTTGCAAGAGACTAGCGCACTTCACAAAAGTGCGCTAGTATACCTGTAAGATAGTCACGTTCAGGACGCTGCTGTCTATGATGGACAGTAGCGTTCCCCGCAAAAACTAGGGAAAAAAATTGCAAATGATCAACGTTTGATGGTTTAATGGCAGGATGGTATTGGTATGGCGTGAAAGGGAGCATGAAGAGATGGATCGAGAAGCCTTACAAGATCCATTAACCTTGCATGCATTGCGAAGATGTGGTTTGTTGAAATTTTATAGAACGAACAATATGCAGGCACAAATCCGCTTGCTTGAGAGGCTTGTACAATACTGGGATGCTGATGCATTAGTATTCAATATCTAAGGGGAAATATTGGAATTGATGGTTGATGACATCTATTTCATCACGAGACTCTCCCTAAGGGGAGATACAGTGAATCTCAAAGGGTCCTCTCGCAATGTGGGTGCCTTATCCGTGCAGGATTACATCAATACCTATTGTGTACCGGGTACAGAGAAAACCGACAATCAGGTCCTTATTTCTACTGTTACAAGCTTCCCACTCAAGGTGATCTTGAGTATTCTCAACTGGATGGACGGAAGTGCTACACAACATCTAGCTTCCAGGAACTTCATGCACATGGGTACTGAATGCATACAGGGAATAGTATTTGACTGGTGTTCAAGTCTACTGGCGAACATGAAGCTTCAACTTTCTGGGTGTAAAACCGGGAGGATGAAGAATTTTGGGTACGGAAGCATACTGTGCACCTTTTTCTTTGAAAGGGTCCCTGCCATGAGTCTGGGGATGGCTTTGCCCCCACTGAACCCTCCTTCAACAATGACTGTGGTGAACGATGTCATGTCTTCTTTTAATTTTTACAACCCTATGCAGAAACTCCCAAGTGGTCACCAAAGACAGATTGCCATAGAAAATTATTATAAAGCAAAGGGTTTTTTTCATGGTGCATCGACAGAAGGAAGATGTGGTGCTAGTCTTTTTTGAAAATATGCAAGGAGACATGCTACAAAATGAAGCTACCTTGTGGTTTGGGTACAAACACAATGGTGAAGCTCCTAGCACTATGGGGCATTTTGAAGGTTGCAAACATGTTTTGGATTGACTCATTAAATATTTATGGTGACTCAATGACTATTGTTCAATGGGAAAGAAATATGAGTCAACTGAAGGTGGCTCATTTCTCAAACTGGTGTAAAAGAATTGAAGACTTAATACACTCTTTTCATGATATGACTATCAATCATATATACAGGGATTTCAATGATGTTGTGGATGCGCTCTCAAAAGAGGCTCTAGATGGGGAAGACGGATGGCTCTCCTAGGAAGAATGGATTAAAGGAGCTTTAACACACAATGGTACATTGTTCCTCTATGAGGAATCTGCTTGATGATAGAACTGGTTTTGCTTTCAATATATTTTGCTGTTGGGGTTGATGGAGATTTTTTTGCTACGTGTATCTGCAATTTTTTGTATCTACACTAGTTAATTTTATTTTGGACTGTATAGCTTATGACAGTCTTTGTTTTTGTGACTTTCTGGAAGTTAAAAGGCATGGCCTTGAAACATTGGAGATGTACTTTTTGATTCGAAGTAATAGCAAAAGTATAGTTTTTTTCTGCTTGAAAAAAGGATGATAATATCCCTTCTATATGTTTTTTTGGTTCATGAGTTGTAATAAAATAAACTCATAAAATATCATTTTTCAAAGATATTTAAAAGGAATAATATGGATTATGTGTCACTTGAAAATATTGTTATGACATTGCCAATGTATATTTTTGAAATTGAAATGAATTGATTGGTTTTTTTATTGTTTATTTTTTAAAACATTAATGGTTAATTTTGTATTAAACAAAAAAGAGATAGTTGTAGCCTAAATCTTGAATTTCTTATAATTGGGGTGTGCACAGGGTTTGTTCGTGATGGTTCAAGGAACCATGAAGGATGTTTCTAAGTTTTTTCTAGGGTTTTGCAGTTTGGTAGGCCTGTAAGTCTTTTGGGGGTTGGAGGACTCAACATGGATGAGCTGGAGCCTTTAGTGGATTACAGTGAATACTTGCTGTCAGAAAAGGACATTTTTGGCGACATATCTAGCCATCTATGTCATATGGATGCTCGTGTTGATCTCATGGTGGATTCTTTTGCAGGCTTGCCATCTCAACTTTCTAGTACTCATGTCAGTGTTGAGAATCGATCTATTGACATTTTGTCTCGAGTTTATGGAAATCCCACTGGCCTTAAGTCTTCTCCCTCCTCCTTTTGTGTTAATGGGAAAAAGAATGATCGTACGGGGGGTTTGAGCAATGAATCTTTGGGGGAGAAGGATATAGGTCATAGATTTTGTTCATCAAATACTTTTCAAGCTACGAAGAACCTTGGTTTTGTTGGGTCCAAGCTTATAGTGGAGGAATTAATTGGTTTGGGCCGCTTAAATATGAATCAAAGCCAAATAAGAAGCGACAAAAGGTTATAAAGTCTAGAGATGGGGGATTATCCCTGGGTTTTGGGAAAGATCTGCAAGTAAAACATATTGGGCCATTACTAGGAAAAACCCTAGTGGGAAAGATTCTTGGAAGAAATATGGGTGTGGACAGTCTAAACAATTGGATACAAACAAGTTAGGTTCTTGTATTAGGGTATATTGCTCCAGTTTTTCACTTACTCGAAAAGGGGTGGATTGGTTTCATTTTTGGCACAAAGTAGGACGCAAAAAAGATATTAAGAGGGAAGTGGTTATGTGATAGGGCCTATCTGTCTATCAAACCCTGGCACCCAGGGTTTGGTGTTCATGAAGAATTTGCATCTTCAACACTAGTTTGGGTCTATCTATCGAGGTTACCAATGGAAATGTGGAATGATAAATCCCCGAAGTAAATAGGCGACTCCCTTTGTAAGTTCATCCTCCTCGATGATACTTATAATACTTCAAATGCTCGCTCGGTTGCTAAGACACTAGTTGAAATTAATGTAGGTTTTGGTCTATATGAATCTATGGAGATTGAAGTCGGTTCTACTAAGAAGGTACAGATTTTGGACTATGAAAATTTTCCATTTAGGTGTGTACACTGTCAAAAATATGGTCATACTATGGATGATTGTGATCTACCTTTTATTAAGAAAATTTGGAAAAGCTATCCCCTTGGGGATCTATCCATTTCCCCTCCATCTTCCCTTATCCTTGTACCACCTTTTGATTTGAGGAAAACTCCCATGGAATTGCAGAGTCCTCTAGATGAGACTATTATGCTTGTTGTAAACAATGTTTATAAGGTTCAAGAGGATTTACATGTTGGGGATCTCATCATCCCTTTGGAGGTTATAGAAAATATTGCCCCCATCCCACTCGATTTCCTTGATTTCACGGTTTCCCAACAAAATAAACTAGAAGATATTTGGCTTAGAAGTAATGTTGGGTTTTTTTTTTGGACGCCCCAAACAAAGGTAAGGAGATCTCACATTATCAAAATCGAAGTGCCTCTCCTTGCATTAATGAACATGATAAAGAGTCCAGTCTGGCTGGCACTTCCTCTGTTACCCCTTTGACAAATTTATGGTTTATCCCTTGTCAATAATATGAATCCAATCTTGCAAAGGATTCTGACAGTTTGCCTAATCGGGAGGCATCCACAAGGTTTTCAGCTAAGGAGGTAGGGGTCACTACCAACTTTGACCTAAACCATCTATCCACCAAGAGAGTAATCAATCTAGAGGTTTGTGCATTGATGATCATTCAGAACTAGGGCCATCAAAAGTTGGTCGAAAATTGGCCATCAAACTAGCTTAGGGAAAATTTGCCTGAGAGGTCAATCAAGGCAAGCAAAGTTTGTTATTTGGGGGTCTTAGAGTGACAAATACCTCTAGAGGGGATGACAAATGAAAATCCTATCTCTAAATGTTCATGGATTGGGTGTTCGCGAATCAACCCTTGAGAGATTGGCCCTTTCTTTTAATCTTGATGTTTTATTCTTGCAAGAAACTATGAATGTTGGTGAACAAGTTGTTCATAGTGTAAAAAGATGCTTTCATAATTGTACCTTTGTTACAGTTAATGAATTTGAGTTCTCAGGTGGACTGGTCATGGGGTGGAACACCTCTTTTTCATTTCTTAACTCTTTTGTTGTGATTTCATGTCGTTGCATGAAGCTATGCAGTCATGAGTTGGGGAGGTCTTTTTAACTTCTAAATGTGTATGGTCCTTATGATGGCCATGAGGATTTATGGAGATCACTTCTATTTAAATATTGGATTGATCTCGACAATTTGAACTTAGCTGGGGACCTTAACTCTACTATGAACAATGGTGAAATTTGGGGAAAGGTAGCAAGAGTCGACATAATGGTGGGTTTTTTTGTAAATTCTCTTGTAGAAGAAGGGTTGGCTGATGTTGAACTTGTTGAAATCAGTCCTACTTAGGTTAAGAATAGGACTAGTGACCCTGGTATTGCAAAATTCTTGATCGCTTCTTGGTCACACGCTCCTTAAATCTCTTGGAAACTATCGGTCTTGGATTCTAAAGTCAATATTGTCTAATCACTTTCTAGTTATGTTTTGGGCTCGAAATGGGATAGACAAGCTAAAGGCCCATTTCAAATACAATCTGGCTTGGGCATTGGAGGAATATTTTCAACAATTGGTAAGGGATGTTTTGAAAATTTTCAATCCTAACTCTGAGATATATGCTTGTCAATAGTTTGTCAATTCGATGAAAGTTATTAAAGCAGTTGTGGTCCTATGGGCTCATGAAAAGTCTTTGGCCCAAGATCAAGCATTGAAATCCTTGGAAAGGGAGTTGGATATTTTCTATAAAACTTACATTGATGGCTCCTTTTCATTATACCAACTGGATTCTATCAAAAGAAAAGAGATTCAAAAGTCTAAGTTATTACTGGAAAATGAACAAGAATGGATACTTAAGAGTTGTGTGACATGGTTGGACTCCAAAGATCGAAACACAAAATTATTTCACAAGTATGCTGATTATAGAAAGAGTCTCAATATGATTGGTACCTAAAGGATGATCATGGAAATACTATCTCAGGTTTTAGGGATTTGGTAGAGCTTGGGGTAAATCACATTTCGACCACGCTTAAGGAACCACCCAATACTAATATTGGTGATATGCTTAAGGTGATTTATTTATTTCCTCGAATGGTTGATGAGGATGAGAATGCTTGATTATTCCAACATGTTACTAGTGAAGAGGTGTCGATGTTAATGGCCTCTTTTCACAAAGAGGGAAACTGGGGACCAGATGGTTGGCCTGTAGAGTTCTTCTTGGACTTTTATTTTCTCGTTGGTGTTGATCTACTTCAAATGATCAAAGGAGTTAGATTACAAGGAGGAATACCTAGAGGCCTAAATTCTACATTATTGGATATTATACCAAAAAAGGATCATTCGACTTCTTTTAATGAGTTTCGTCTGATTGCTTTATGCAACTGTGTTTACAAGATAATATCAAAGGTGATAGCTATGAGGATCAAACCGATGATGTCAAAGTATATCTCTACGAAGCAATTCATTTTTCTTAAAGGATGATTAATCCATGAAGCAATCGATTCGACCAAAGAAACATTGCACTCTCTAAAGAGGTCATCCATTCTAGCATTTGTTCTGAAACTTGAACTCTTGAAATCCTATGACCAAGTATCTTGGATTTTCTTGAGAGTTCTATTACTGCATCTGGGTTTTCCATTGGAGGTAGTCAAATGGATTAGGTGTTTTCTATCCACCCCCTGCTACTTAGTCCTCATTAATGAATCTGCCTCTTTATTTCACTTAATCACGAGGATTGCAACAGGGTGATCCATTATCACCATATTTATTTCTTCTTATAACGAAAGGATTAAGCCGGTAAATCCACCAAGCAAGGAGTCAAGGGACAATAAAGGGGGAAAACATTGTGGGTTTGATCTCTTTGTCACACCTCCTTTTTGTCGATGACATACTTCTTTTTGGTTTGTCCTCTCTACAGGAAGGAATAGTTGTAAAATAAATCCTCGATCTATTCTCTTTGACTATTGGGATGGTTGTTAATATGGGTAAGTCTACGTTGTATTCTTTTGGAGTTCCTGAAGGTATTCAGAATCATTGGATAGAACATTCAATATACCTTGGTATGATTGGAAGAGCGGGATTAAGTATTTGGGTTATAATTTAAGACCAAATAAGTACAGAAAGGCAAACTGACTTTGGCTTATTTAAAAGATAGAGGGAAGAGTTAATCACCGGTGAAATCGATGTAATTATTGGGGTGGTTGACTTGTTTTAATTAAATCTATAATCGAGGCTATCTCGGTCTATTGGTTTAGTTTAGCCTCGATTCCAAAAGGGGTAACGAAGAAGATCATAAAGATATGAGCAAACTACTTATGGAAGGGCAACTTATATTGTAGAGGATGCCATTGGGAATGAAGGGATTTGATAGCTTGTCCGAAAAACATGGTGGATGGGGAATTAAGAACTTATTCTCCATTGGTAAATACCTTGCCGCTAAGTCCTTATGGAACTTCATTTGTAAATATAGTTTATGGTGCATAATTGTATTTCGGAAGTATATGTCTCTTGGTAGCTTAGTTGATTGGATCTGGAACCCTAGAATATGTGGTCCATGCCTCAAACCACTGGAAAGATATCTCCACTACCTTCTTGGTTATTGGAGATCATTTGGCATGGCGAATAGGTGATGGATCATAGGTAAGAATAGGTGTTGATGTTATCCTTGGGTGTAATAATTCTATATTTCTTACTTCATAAATTGTTAACCATCTGGAGTTGAGGGTACTTTGTACTCTAAATAAGATTCATGGTCTCTTTCTATTAAATTAGAACTCAAACATATGCATGCAACCTTAAGGGCTCTTGTTGTTATGATAATTACTATAGAACAATTAGGGTTAAGCCCCTCTTTACAAGATGCCTATTGGTCTGAGTCTCAAATAGGCTTACATTAACCACACCAAAAACAAAAAGGTTTTTTTTTCAAGCAAGGAAATATTGCTTACCTATAACTAGTTGCACTTGGTCCTATTTTCCCATAGTAGTTGTAAGTTCCTCTTAATTTCTACTTCTATGTAATGTCCCCAAATTTTTTACCATGGACCACTCCATTACTAGGGAATTCAATGGTCTAAAGTCACTTGGACAAATTAAAGAAGAATAGTAAAGTAGTGAATTGGGGTCATGAGGCACTATGGTAAACCAAGGTCGAAGGGAAAATTTTATAGAGCAAGGAATCATTCTCTCCTAAAAATCAATTTTATTAATATTTTGAGATAATTTGGACAAGGAGGGCACATTAGTGGTGGAATGAGTGTAAATGTGTGGTGTAACTCCCATCCAAGGTGGAAGGAATCCTATCATGGATGCAATGCCTCTCAAGGACATTAAGAATTTTAAACTAAATAAGCATCTATTTTCTTTCATTTTTGAAATGCATAAGAGTGTCAATACAAGCTCAATATACATCATGTAACCATAGCAGCATACGAACAACACATAAGCATTTTACAATAGCATCTAACAAATTTACAACATTATATAAACAATTTGAAACCACAAGAAAAGTACCTCGATATAAGAATGTGGTGAAGTCCAAACTTAAGCAAGCTTCCTTCTTCATCTCGAGTTGCCTCTATCTTCATTTCCCAAAGCGGAACCATGGTTTTCCTCCCAGCCAACTAAGGGCCTAGCCGGCTCCCTAGCTGCATGAAGCCATCTAAATGGTCCCATCCAAATGGCCTCCTGGCCCTCCTTGCCCGAGACCCCCAGAGAACAGAACAATGATGCACTAGTAGGTTATGTATCAAATCTTCCAAGAGTTCTCAAACTCTTCCAACTCTTCCAACTTCTCATACCCCAAAATATCCAAATTCCCCTTCCTAGAAAAACTCTCACCCAAAATATCCTCCAAGAGTAAAAGAACCTCCCTCCTTCCACTCTCATGTCTCCTATTTATATCAAAACTCCTCATCATCTTCCTTATCCATCAATAAATTCCAATAAATAATAATCAACAATCAATAAATTCATTTTCTCCCAAAAATAGAAATTTGATTTAAATAATTAAAATATTAATAAACATGGTTGCAAAGTCTCACTTGTCATGCTTCCATCTTAAATGCAACTATGACAATTATTTTCTAAAAATTTGTGCAAATCCTATCTATCAATTTATTTATATTATCCTCTCATACATAAGTCAAATAAGATATTTTCAGATACTATATTATACTATGAAATAAGTTATATTATTTGTATATAATTATATATGTATTTCAATAATCCAAGGCCAGCAATGTAGCTCACTTGGTGAGTGATGAGGCCCGGGCTATTCAGAAAGTGCAGGGTGGGGTTCAATTCCCCTGCACTCTATCGCATGAAAAAAAAAAAAAATCCAAATCAATTTATATAAATCTAAAACATATTAAACAAGTCAACAAACTCGTACTTTCAACAATTCATCAACCAAGCTACTATTAGCAAATATAACCATATTAATTTATTCATCGATCGACCAATCATAGTATTGTACTCACGAATTGGTGTATGCATGGCCAGTGTACACGTCGTAAGCGTGGGTACTAATAATCACATTTAATGCTCCTAATAGATCGTTATTACATGATCACAAACTACTTCCATCTCCTGACCTCACCACCTTGTCCTCTGCTGCAATATACTGTGGCGTCGACTACACGACCTAACCACATATAGAACCCGTAAGCGGAAGTGTTGATCGACTACATCGACCAAGCTTCCCCAGCAGGCATCCGCTAGTCATCATCACACATCTAGGGGAGTGTGTGCAGCACAACCCTCCCACGACTCTAGGTTTCGGGGGGTAAACGGTGGGAAATGCCTCCACCCCCCCTGATAGTACTAGGGTCAACACCCTACATCAACCATATTGTGCCATCACTGTTCTAAGGGGTCCCGTCATTGAAAAAACACTTTGGGAAAGTTACAATTCCTGTCAAAACTCACACTCACCCACAAGTCATAGAAATATTTGATTTCACAATGAAATAGCATGAAATTTGATATAGCATCATTATACTCATGATGTTCAATACATCTCGAGCCCCTTGGTAATATAGGAATCCGCCTATCTCATAGACAATCAACATGTGGAGTAGTTCATCATTAACATGAAACATATATATATATATATATAGCCATACCCAACTCTTTCAATTGTTAATCCATATCACTAATACAACATTTACAAATAATCATGCAAGTATTTTTGCAAACAACTAAATTAGCATTCCACATATGAATAAATTCTGTATTCAATTTGCATGTTCAATATGAAGTAACATATCCATTGCCATTAATAAATTAAACAGTAAATTCCATTTACCATACAACCTCAAGGGAGTCCACATGTGCACATAACAATCATCTTAATCAATCTATCTTTGTTAAACATATAATAAGCAAATACAATGCTAAGCTAATTCACATTAGAGTTTTTAATTAACGACTGTCAAGATATGGGGCATTACAATGGATGAATCTCATGGGTTGTAAATCCCTGGGCTAAAAATATCAAATCTATGACAACTTATGACAAGAATCAGGTCCTAAGACAACTTATGAAAACTTATGACAACCTATGACATGTTGCAGGTCCAAAATTTAACCAAGGAGGGCACTGGAGGAGAAGGCTGGGCCCACATGCTAATGTAACTTCTCCAAAATCAAGCTAAGCCTCTCCAATTCGAATTTCCAAGGTAGATGGAGTTATTATATGGCCAAATAACATTAGAGAGGAACTAAATGAGTCCCAATGTGTCATTCTCTCATAAAAATAACATTTATTAATATTTTATTGAATATTTGTGAGAGAATTCTAGAATGGGGGGGAAATACTCCATGAATATTTATAAAAGGGATGAAGAGACACGTGAAAGGGATTTTGGTATTCAAGAGCAATTGAGATTCTCAAGCTTGGGAGATGTGTCCCTTGCATTTTTGAACTAGTTTCGGTGGTGAAAGATTCCACCCTAGCTAGTAGAGAGGAGGAGATCATCTAGATCTATTCATTATGCTTCATTGCAGCTGATTATTGAGGGGATAAATCACTTTCAGATTTCTTTACAGAGATTTATTGCAGGTTATATGTTCATCTACAATAGTGGGGTTGAAGTCCTATCATTTGGAGTTTATTTATAATGATTTAGAGCTTGGACTGGTGTTGGTGGGCCTAAATGGTGTTTATGGTTTAGATACTTATGAGAATTTCTAGGAAGTTAGACCTATTCCATTGCATTCATAGCATCATTCCAGTGGGAAAAAAAATTTGTTTCACTCAAAAAGATTTATGAATGCCTGATATATCATCATTTTACTAAATCTTCTCTATTCGACATCTCTTTTAGTGGAGAGGCGCACCACTACTTTTCTATCTCTGTATTTCTTAGATTTCGAGCTTCTGTGTAATGTCCCCATTCAAATAAATCTCAAAAAGAGAAAAGTCCACCAATCTACTAGTTTCCTAGGTTGGGGTGGAAACATTAGATTTGGAACAAGGGAACTATAAAACCCCAAATGGACATTAGCTTGACCAAATATATTAAATGGCGAATAAATAAATTATTAATATAGAAAAATAAGGTGGCACTTGGTCATGAGGGCCTAGTCAGCATTATGTTAAGTGGTTAAGTTGAGGCCGACCTAGTTGAGTAAATGTCAAGTCAAGTTAGTGTATAGATAGAGAGTGTGTCTCTCTCATTTTACACATTCTATTCTCTCACTCACACTTGGGAGAGTGGCGCACTTGTGGAGGAGGAGGCTCTGCTGCTAGGAGAAGACTATCTCTTGTATTCTGGTTGTATCATTGCTCTATCTATCTCTGAGGAAGTTATTGGGGTTTTTCACCTTTATGGTTTTCCCTAAGTAAACTCTGTGTCTCTTGTGTGCTTGCATTATTGTGTCCATGATTGATATGTTGTAGATTTGGTGTACATGTTGTTCTCTCAGTTAAGATCCTAGATCATATTGAAGTAAATTCTGAAAATTTAACATGGGATCAGAGGTAGCCTGAAAGAAGGCATGATATGGCATGTATGACACTTGTTGCACTTACGATGCTAGGGCTTGATATAGCAAAAACCAGTCATCGTAGCACTTTCGCTATAAATTCGTTTTGGTGAAGTTTTCAGATCTAAAAATTTTACAGGTCGAAGATTAGATCCCCATGTACCTTGTGTCCAAAGGAAAACCTCTAATTCGTTGTACTTTGTGATTTATGATCTGTACAATATAGGGTTTCTGCCTCTTCCAGATCTGAGTCAAAATCAGGTGACCTTGGGAAAAAGGTCATAACTTGGGCTAGGAAGCTCCAAATGAAATTTCGCAAAAATTGACAGGTAGTACACAGACTGTACTATCTCATGAAAAATTTTCAGAGGCTGAAGTTGAAACAGTGACACGTGGAACGCCGTACAAGTTCACTCTCTTGTATTATCCCATAAACAGGTCATGTTGCGACCCTTGGCATAACTCTCTCCCAGAGAATCCAATTAAGGTCAGACCTGTCGGGATGGAAAGATAACAGGTTGGGATATCTCAAGAAATTTTTTCAGACCCTGTGGATCGAAAAGTTTGGAGTTACACCAGAAACAATTAGGTACATATTTCTGTCAAAACAGAATTATTTTTGAGTACCTTCATTCATGGCTTCCGGAATTTAGGGCTTCGGAGAAAGTTGGAATTTTTGTAATCGGAGACCATGGCTAGATGCTACTCATCAAAATTGAAATTTAGAGACCAAGATCAGATTTTTTGGTTGGGTAGAAGGCCGGGCTTGATCAAACCCCAGTTTGGGACTTTGATCGGAAAGATGGAAAATTAGGGCTTCTGCAAAAAATTGGAATTTTGCAAATCTATGACCACGGTTGGAAGCTCCTCAGAAAAATCGAAGCTTAGAGTTTTGAATCAAATATTTTGGTTGGGTGAAGCTCTGGGCTTCATCAAACCCTAGTTCGGGGTCACGTCCAATGAATCCGGAAGTTTCAAAGGAAAAATTGAGGAGTGAAACTTTGCAATTTTCAAATTCTGAATATACTAGCTTGATCAACTCATCAAGGCGCATATTTCTATCCTTTCGGAAGTTTGAAATTCAAAGTTTGAATTTTTGGGGTTTCTCTGACAAACCCTTTACATCTCCAGATCCAGTTCCTGCAAATCAAGTGGATTGAGTTAATCCTAGAAGAGGATGGATTGGTCACCTACATAAGTGAAGAAGTTCATGTTTCAGAGGGAGATAAGGCTAAGGCCTTCCATAAGAAGATTACAAACAATCTTGACAGGTATGGCTTACAGGTATGTTTCATGGTTAAGTTTATCATATGTTTGTCTTCATATCATTACAGTACAATCTTGATTAATTACTAGACTTGTCGTATCACCTTAATAGAAGATATTCATTGATTAAGGTTTTGACACTTATGAATGTACTAATGCATTGTGATGTTGTATGAGGTTTATGTTGTTCGCTAACATAAAAGGTACACCAAGAAAGACAAATCATGTTCTACTTCAAGAACATATGATCATGGTGACACGAAGACAAAGATTCATCCATTGTCATGGATCATATAGAAGAACTACTTTAGAGGTATGTATAACTTAGTCCCACAATGGTTAACTTATGAGACATGCAGGTTACTAGCACAAGTCACTGAAGAGAACCAGAAGACATTATGCGGGTATGTTAGACATAACTAGCTAGCATGCTAATCCAGGTATGTTTTTCCTATATCAAGCTAGAATCCTACCTTGTGTTAGGATCTTATACTGTTGTGTTGTTGATAATGATTATTCATGAAGTCATAGGTTTGAATAATCATGGCTGTATGCATATTATGTTTCTTACCATAATTGATGATATGACTAACCAGAAGAATCATGAAGGTATAGGTTTGAATAATCACGGGTTTTATGCACATTATATCTCTTATCTTGATTGATGATTCAACTAACCAGAAGAGTCCTATGATCAAATAAGAATATGTATGAGTAAAAGAAGACTTCCCTAAAACCTTGAATACTAATGTTTATTATTTGTGAATGATCATGAATATACATGTTCAAGATTATTGTGTTTTGATAGTATTAAGATTATAATAATAAATGTGTGATTATGTATGAGACCTCAAGGATAACACAATGATGATACTAATAAGCATGCATAGTGATTAAGGATGAATGTAAGTTCAAGGACAGGTAATCCAGGAAGCAAAGATCAAGAGGGAGCACACTCTAGTTGTTCCTGCAAGAAAGCAAATGAGCACACTTCAGTAGTTTCTGCAAGGATGCAGATATTCAAAGGGATTTGACCACTTTTCACAATCCACATAGAAATGGAGTTGCAGAAAAGAAGCAAAGACTGAGAGGGAGTCAACCCAACAAACAAACAAAGATAAGTATTTGAATTGTCATTACTTGCATATTTTATTGTAAATAATACTGTTCAATAATGTATATACTGATGTTCCTAGAATTAGGTTGTGTATTATGCATATTAGAATAGTTGCATTGATGAACAATATACTACTAATATGCATGGGTAAGTGGCCAATAGCACTGTACAACATTCCATTGCTACTTATCTAGAATGAAACCTCTTTGTTGACATGTTGGGAGTTGTGCACACTCTTAACAATGTTCTGGTAGAGATTGGAAGGCATCTAGAAAGTTACATGATATGGATAAATGTTGTATTGAAGCATTGGCTAAGATAATTGCATGACTGTATGACATATTTCTTTATGTGTAAGAATTTGTTCTGAAAACTATGAGATGTTTTCTAATCATGCATTTTAACTTGTTGTGTAGGAAAGATCGTATGCCATCACCTACAAAAGAAGAACTACAACATTTGTTTAGCAACAAAATTATCTATTATATTGAAGTTCCTAGGATATGGGAAGAATGCCATGATTTGTCGATCATGAAGAATGATGTTTGGGATGTAGTCCCAAGACCTGAAGGGAAGTTTGTTATGACTTCCATATGGATCTATCAAGATCAAGCATGCTGCAGATGGCAGCATAGAGAAATATAAAAGTGATGAAATAGAAGATACACCAGATGGATTTCAAGACAGCTTTCTTGAATGGTGTAGTTGAAGAAGAAATGTATGTGGTGCAGCCACTTGGTTCTGAGACACATGACAGGGAGTCATATATGTGCAGAACTTGGTATGGTAGGATAGACAGCTTTCTATCCAGTTTGGGATTCACCAAGAAGAAAGCAGATTCCAACCTTTACTACAAGGTTGAGGAAGGCAATCCAGTGATATTACTATGTGGATGACCTGTTTGTAACAGGTGAGGATAGATTGATTGCCGACATGCAGTGAAAGCTTGCTACCGAGTTCAAGTTGAAGAACTTGGGGATGATGCACTATTTGTTTTTGGCATGGAGGTGTGGCAGAGTGCAGATGGAATCTTCCTTGGACAAGGGAAGTATGCAGTAGAGATCCTGAAGAGGTTCGGGATGATTGACTGCAAGGCTATGGCCACACCTATGGCCACACAGATGTATTGACCAAGCTGTTGGCCAGAGTGCAGTTTGAGTACTTCAGAGAGAGGCTTGGTGCACTTCAGATCGAGGTTCCTTCCAAAGGGAAGTGTTGAGTCCGGAAGATGTAGATGCACATGAGCTTTTCTGACATGGTCAATGTGTTCTCCCATGGTCGTGATGTAATTGCTAAGCCATTCTCACATGGTGGTAGATGTGTTCTCCCATGGTGTAGATGTAAGGGCTGAAGCCATTTTTCACATGGTGGTAGATGTGTTCTCCCATGGTGAAAAAGTAAGGGCTGGAGCCTTCCCCGAATGGTGGTAGATGTGTTCTCCCATGTCGGTGGTGTAACTGTTGGACGATGTGCATCTGGGCTGTGCTTCGTGGACAATGAGATGATCTGAAGAAGACGATGCTATGATGATTAGGAGGATCTTGGATGATGAGCATCAGGACGATGCTCCAATTACTGCTCTGTGTATGCATCATGTTGATGCTGGATATGATCAGTTGGATCATTTATATTTGTGTGTATGTACGCATCGTGTTGATGCTAGATATGATTAGTTGGATCATTTATATGTATGTATGCATCACGTTGGATGCTGGATATGATCAGTTGGATCATTTGTATGTATTTGTATATGCATCATGTTGGATGCTTGGACCATGTATCCGTATCAAGTGGATACATTGTATGATCAGGTAGATCATTTATGTTGATATGTATCATGTATTTGTATTTGTATCAGGTGGATACACTGTATGATCAGGTGGATCATGTATGATGATATGTATCAGGTAGATACTTGGTGTGCATCAGGTGGATGCATTGTATGATCAGGTTGATCATGATGACGAGCTTCAGGGTGTTGATCCAGATGATATGTATCAGGATGATACAATGACGATGATCAGTGTGATCATGAGCATCAGGATAATGTTAGGAACCTATGTCAACCCTTCTCTTTACTATGTTAGTATATTGTTGTTGGACGCATATGCTTTGTAAGTCGTCCCGTAGTATTTGTTAATCCGTAGTTTATATTAGCCCATAGTATTGACCCATAGTATTGGACGCATATGCTTTGTAAGTCGTCCCATAGTATTATATGTCCCATGGTTTTGACTCATAGTATTGGGCACAGACTTAGTATATAAGTGTGTGTTGAGGTCATTGAATGCACCGTGAAGTTAATTGTATTGAGCTTGCTCAAAGGAGGTTTCCCCCTCGAAGTGGCCCGTGATCAATATAAAAGTGATTATGAGTTCTATTATTTCTGATATCTCATGTATTTGCATTAATTAATTATTGCAGGTTCATCACATCTGGTATCAGAGCACTTTCTTGGGCTCGTTGGGTGGAATTTCTGCCAAATTTTTATTCGCATCTGTTGCAGCTTCGGATTTGGGAATAACCCCTATCCGCTTAACTGTGGGAAGTACTTGGGCATAAGCCCTAAAACTCATTGTGAGGAGTACCACAGGAACCCCAAAGTAGCTGGCCCATTGAGAGGACCTGCCAGCGAAAAGGGCAACGACCCCTACCTGATTGACTAGTTCCCACCCGTGAGGTAAACCAAGAGCTGTCGTTTGTGGCAAAGCGGTTATCAGTTTTACCTGAGCCGTGGAGTGAGGGGTACTGCCCCAATACGCAAGCCGTCAGACAGCATTGGTGGCCGAGTGAAACACCTGAACTGTTAGGAAGCCGTACATACCTGGGGTCCATATCTATTTTCAGTTGAACTGTTGCCGATCACTTCCACTCCAGATCCAGCCGTTTCAGATCTATTTTGAAAGTCATTCGAGATCCAGTCGCCGTTTCAGATCCAGCCGTTTTCGATCCCTTCCGCGCCATTGCGCCGCTGTTGCCGATCCATTTCTGGGAAAAAAAGAAGAAAAAAAAGTATAAAATTCAGTTTTTTCTTCCATATCTCCCTTGTTTTCACTCTGTTTCCCTTGAAATTTTCGGGGAACCCCTGTCATCCCATTCTGCATCTTTCATTCCTGAGGACCCTATCCCCAATTCCCCTTCCCAAAGCCCGAAATCCCACATTTGTCTATTTTTAGGGTTTGCCATAACTTCCTCAGATTTCACTCAATCACCTTCAAATTTTACCACAAAGTTCCTTTCTGAATTATGCTTCTTTGTCCCTCTCTGCCAAATTTTCTCATTCTATCACCCCGCTTCTGAAATCCCTCTTTTTGCTTTCTTGTCCTTTCGACAGTGTCCAAAATCTAGTCAGACCCCAATTACCCATCAGATTGTTTCTCCAATCCAAATTTCCCTTTACTAAATCAGCTTATGTTTGTGTTTTTCTACCTATTCCACCAAAAAAAAAAAAAACCTGGTTATGGTTGTCACCCGTGCAGGAGCACACACCATGGAGGAAGCACTTGCAGCCATCCAAACCAAACTCCAAGTTCTGGATGAAAAATTTCTCAACCTCCATCTTCAGCATTCAGCCATGAACAATACCAGATAGCCAGAATCTTTTGCAGCCACCGGGTTCTCTTCTTCCAGCAATTTTCATGGGCCGAAGCTTGATTTTCCTCGCTTCAATGGTACTGATTCGACTGGATGGATATATCGAGCAGAACAATATTTCAGTCTGCATAATACTTCTGATGCCCAGAAAGTTCCACTTGCATCCTTTCATTTGGAACAAGAAGCCCTTCAATGGTACCGTTGGTACATCAAAGCTCATCCCGAGTCAAACTGGATAGATTTTTGCCAACTCATTTTGCCACGATTTGGTCCTAGTGCTTTTGATGATTTCACAGGAGCACTCACTAAACTTCACCAAATTGGCACAGTGAGAGAGTATCAGATAGAATTTGAGAAATTGACCAATCACACAGAAGGCTTGTCTGATGAATTCTACAGGAGTTGTTTTATCAGTGGTCTCAAGGATGAAATCCGCTCAGAGGTCAAAATGTTTTGTCCCAACATAATGATGGAAGTCCTAGGGTTGGCTAAGCTGGTCGAGGACAAGATCGCAGCTCAACAACGCTCCAAACCCACCTTTGTTCCCTTCAGAAATATGGGTTCCCCACGACCTCCCATCACGCCTGATCCTCAACCAACTCCTATCAAGCATTTGTCTGAAATAGAAATGCAGACACGCCGAGAAAAAGGGCTTTTCTATAATTGTGATGAGAAATTCACTCGGGGACATAGATGTGTTCAACAAAAGCTCTATCTCTTGGATGTGGATTCTCCGCCTGCCTTAGAACTTGGTGAAGAAGCTACAAATACAGTAGATGATCAGGTCGACATTCAACACCCACCTATTGACACCCCATCTCAGGACGACCCACCCGAGATCTCTCTCCATGCTGTAACCGGCGTCACCACCCCACAAACAATGCGGGTCAGGGGATACTTCAAGAAGCTCCCTCTTACCATACTCATTGATTCTGGTAGCACTCATAACTTCATTGACTCTCGGATTTCCAAACAGGCTGATTGTTTTGTCCATCCTTGCTCCAACTTTGAAGTCATGGTTGCCAATGGGGGCACCTTACCTTGCAAGGGGAAGTGTCACAATGTGCGTATCTCTATGGAAGATTATAACCTACGCTCTGACATGTTTGCCTTGTCCTTAGGCGGATGTGATGTGGTTTTGGGCGTTCAATGGTTACTCACACTTGGCCCCATCTTATGGGATTTTGCTAAACTTTGGATGCAATTTAAAGTCAATGGGGCACAACACAAATTTATGGGCTTACAACCAGGGTCTCTCTGCATCATCAGTTCACATCGCCTAGAAAAAATCCTCAAGAAGAATTCACATGGTGTCATCGCTCAGCTCAATTCCATTCAGATGCACCCATCAACAGTCTCCACTACTTCCTTGGATAGATATGCAGGTATCTTTGCTGAATCAATGCGATTGCGGCCTTCAAGAGACCTTTCCGGTAAGAATTTAGCCACATCTACCTTTCAGCAGGAAATGATGGCTATTTTTCATGCAGGACAGAAGTGGCAACCATACCTATTAGGGAATTCTTTCTGCATCAAGACTGATCTCCAGAGTCTGGAAAATTTTCTGGAACAATGGGTCTCCTCCCCAACACACCTGAAATGGGTTATACAACTCATGGGTTATCCCTATGTGGTCACTTACGAGAAGGGTAAGGACAATATGGTGGAAGATGCTCCTTCTCGCACAATTGATGACCCAGTTTCTCTTACATCTCTTTCTCTGCTTCTTCCAAATTGGTTGCAATATGTTCAACAGGGCTATCTCTTCTATGAACTCCATGCTTCTTCATCAACAGGGCACTCTGGGTTCTGCAAAATGTATGATCGGGAACAATGTAACTTCTTTTGGCAAGGACTAAAAATGACAATTCAACAGATGGTGGCTGACGATGATACTTTCCAAGTCAACAAGGGTGAAACGACACTCCTTTCGGGATTGCTCAAACCCTTGCCCATCCCTACATAGCTTTGGCCAACTATTTCTATGGATTTCTTAGCAGCGCTCTGGTGGTACAATACCATATCTCAAAGGACACCATATGAAGCAGTCTATGGAAAAACACCGCCAGTTCTTCTTCCATACACCCTTAGCAGCTCCCTAGTTCAGGAAATTGACTCGGTTCTTCGAAACCGCGATCAAATTCTTCTCATTCTGCAGGACAATCTTCACATGGCCAGAATTCACCTGAAACAACAAGCCGATCAGCACCGTTCTGAGCACATTTTCCACGTAGTTGACAAGGTTCTTCTTCATCTACAGCCTTCCAAGCAATCCTCTTTGACACTCCAAAGGCATCAATGGCCCGAAATGCAACCCGAGGATGCTACCGGGGAACCACTCCTTCAGATTCTGCAGCAATTTCTCCAACCAAAGCTTTGAGGACAAAGCTTTTTCTAAGGGAGAGGGGATGTTAGGAACCTATGTCAACCCTTCTTTTTACTATGTTAGTATATTGTTGTTGGACGCATATGCTTTGTAAGTCGTCCCGTAGTATTTGTTAATCCGTAGTTTATATTAGCCCATAGTATTGACCTATAGTATTGGATGCATATGCTTTGTAAGTCGTCCCATAGTATTATATGTCCCATGGTTTTGACTCATAGTATTGGGCATAGACTTAGTATATAAGTGTGTGTTGAGGTCATTGAAGGCACCGTGAAGTTAATTGTATTGAGCTTGCTCAAAGGAGGTTGCCCCCTCGAAGTGGCCCGTGATCAATATAAAAGTGATTCTGAGTTCTATTATTTCTGATATCTTGTATATTTGCATTAATTAATTATTGCAGGTTCATCACAGATGATGCTTTTTGCGATGATGATCCGTTGGATCATGAGTATCAGGTTGATACTTGGAGGTCAGAGATGATATGTGGTAGGTTGTGCAAATAGCATGTAATCAGTCCTGGGAGATCTTGTGGGTCGTGCTGTGGCACATAAATGTTCCTGGGATACTCTTTTCGGTATTGCTATGTAGTATGTAATCAATCCGTAGATATCCGATAGGTTGAGCTGTGTGCTCGAAATCAGTCCTGGGATGAGGTATTACTACGGAGACATGTAATCAGTCCTGGAGATCCGAGAGGTTGAGCTGTGTGCTCGTAATTAGTCCTGGGATGCTCTTTAGAGATCTTGTCGGTCATGCTGTGGCACATAAATGTTCCTGGGATGCTCTTTAAAGGTTTTGCCTATCCACATGTAATCAATCCTGGAGATCCGAGAGGTTGAGCTGTGTGCTCGTAATAAGTCCTGGGATGCTCTTTAGAGATCTTGCCGGTCATGCTGCGGCACATAAATGTTCCTGGGATGCTCTTTAAAGGTATTATGGAGGAGATGCATGTAATCAGTCCTAGGAGATCTTGCCGATCGTGCTTAGGCACATAAATGTTCCTGGGATACTCTTTCCGGTATTGCATCCGCACATAAAATTAGTCCTGAGAGGCCACCTCTATCAGACCGTTCGCACAGATGATGTAGACCTGCAGGTGGTGGGCCTATATCCAGTATGAAAAAGGATTGGTTCTATAGAACTTCCTATGACGAGTATATTCAGAGATTGATTGAGATAGCAGCAGCAATGATGATGATGATGACTCGATGACGATTATCCATTGACGATGATCCAGAGAAGATGACTTGTGCTAGAAGACTTGTGTCGAGAAATACCTTCTTAGTTAAGAGGGAGTGTTGATGTATATGTAACTTCGGAATGTATTTCACATATATGTATATTGTATTCCTATAGAGATGTTATTATTCCTCTATACGGAAGTGTCGTCATTTATATTGTAAGTGTCATAACTTATACTTGATGGGTTATTAGAACACCTTGTTGGGGTCGGCTCTGTATAAGTCATGTGGGTCAAAGGGTTATTAGACCACCCTATTGGGGGTCGGCCATGTGGGTCAAAGGGTTATTAGACCACCCTAGTGGGGGTCGACCCAGTCAGCATTATGTTAAGTGGTTAAGTTGAAGCCGACCTAGTTGAGTAAATGTCAATTCAAGTTAGTGTATAAATAGAGAGTGTGTCTCTCTCATTTTACACATTCTATTCTATGTTAATGATGCATTTGGGATCCCATTGAGGTCCTTTAACAATTCCTTATCTCAGTTCTGAAATTTGGGAGGTTCGTACTGCATTTGGAAATCCGTTTTTGTCCCCTACCCTTGGGGGTTTTGAACCTCAAATTGACCAGTAAATTTCCCTATTTTCTCCTGATTGTAAATGAATGTTAAAGAAGTATTTTGAGAGTATCCAAGAATCCATCAGTCTCATTTTTATGTCTTAATACCTTTCAAACACCTTCAGACCCAATTCAGAAGAATTTGGAGCCGTTTGGAAGCATTTGAGTCATTACTAGTCTAAGGGTCGAATTGGCCAAAAAGTGCAATTTTTCCAACTTTTCCAAATTTATTAAAAAGGGTCACTCCAAGTGGTATCAGAGCATGGTCCTTGCACCTGATGTGTATGACCATTCATGAGTACTAGAAGTCAAAGGAATAAGCCCCCACCCTTAGAAACTGAAACTGAAAGTACTTTTGGTGAAAGGGAAGAAGTAGGAGAAGAAGTGCATTCTTTTGAAACCATGAGTAAGGATGAGAAAGGAACCTCAGAGGAGAATGAGGAGTTTAGGAAATTCATGAAACCATTCTTTGAAGACATGACAAAACAGATAATGCAAGGATTTGAATTATTGGCTAGTCAAATTGGAAGCAAATTGGCAATAGGAGGCAACAATAGTTCTCTTTCCGAGGAAAAGAAGGCAATGGGTGAAATTATTTTCTCAAAGACAGGGACACATAATCGAGCTCATGAATTTTAGAGTTCAACAAGGGATACTACACCTAAATTTATTGATTCCAAAGAATATCCTAACACCCAATATGATATGCAATAAATTATAACAGAATGGCAGCAGTTGAGTGAAGATTGTAGAAGGACCCTACCATTTGATCAATACTTTACTGTTGCAAACAAGCTCAAAATGAGGGGAGGTAATAGGAATCCCTTTCAAAATAAAGAATTGAATTATTCCATAGGTAAAATGCCCCTTCCTACTTTTGATGGCTCATCTCAAAGTTCTGCAAATACTTGGATACAAAAACTAGATGTGTATTTTCAGCTGAGTCCAACGGTTGAAGAGGATGCTCTAAAAATGGCTATTTTGCATCTCGAAGGAGAATCCAATGATTGGTGGTTCCATGGAATTGGAAATTTGGGACATGATCAGGTTACAACAAATGAAGAATTTGTTAACAGGGTATTGAAAATATTTGAGCAAGAAGACCCAAAAATGCCTTTCAAAGAACTAGCACAATTGAAGCAAATTGGAACCCCTGTTGAGTACATGTTGGAATTCCAAAAACTATCAGTTAAGGTGGCTGATATATCTATGTTCAGATTAGTATTTCTCTTTACTAAAGGTTTGGATTAACCTTTTAAGGGTTTAGTTAAGGCCCACAAACCTACTTCATTGAAAGATGCAATGAACTTGGCAAGAGATCTGCAAAATGTGCTACCCAAGACAAGGTATCCTCCCAAGCCCAACCTTCCTTTCCAGTTCAGATTTGAAAAGAAGCCATGGCAAGAAGATGCAATTGGAAAGGATAATAAAGAGGGACCAAGCAGGGAAGAACTCAGAAGAAAGAAACTCTGTTACACATGCTTCCAACCATGGGTACCATGACATAAATGTGCTAATGGGAAAGCACAATTCATTGAAGTATTTTATGATGATGATGAGTATGAAGGGGGTATGAAGGAAGGAGGACATATTTCAGCCTAAGAAGAGGGATATGACACATTAGAAGAATGGAAACAAGAAGAAGATCATCCATTACCTGACAAATGGAGATTGGCAGTGCTTTGAGGAGTGCCTCGTTTCCACACTATTTGATGCCAGGGAGTGGTACACGGACAAAGGGTTTAAGTATTGGTAGATGGAGGAGCCACACATAACTTTATTGATGCATCCATGGTGGAGAGGAGAAAGCTACATGTTGAACCATTCAATGGCTTCACAGTCATCATTCCAGGTCATCATACTATGGAGTGCAAAACATGGATTCCAAAGCTACAACTCACCATAGGTAATTACACATTTTTTGATAGCTTTTATGTGGTTGATGTTGCTGATACTAATGTGGTCTTGGGAGTGCAATGGCTGTACTCTACAGGGGAACATACCGTGAACTATCAAATCCCTGAAATGAGATTCAAAGATTCGGAAGGAAAACAAAGGGTATTGAGAGGAATGCACACCTATCCGAGTCAAGTAGTGTCCTCCCACAATATGAATTCCACATTGAGGCATAGGGCTATTGAATGGGATGCTTAATGTTGCATCACTTCCCCCAAGCCAAAAATAAATATTTCAGAACATCCAAGGGAGATGAGGCAACTACTACACAAGAATGAAAAGGTTTTTGGAGACCTTTCTCCTGGAAGGCCACCTGATAGAGGAGGAACAATTTTGCAGCATCCCAAAGGGAAATTGCTTGAGGGCAAGCAATATTGGGTGGGGAGGACTGTAATGTCCCCATTCAAATAAATCTCAAAAAGAGAAAATTCCACCAATCTACTAGTTTCCTAAGTTGGGGTGGAAACATTAGATTTGGAATAAGGGAACTATAAATCCCCAAATGGACATTAGCTTGACCAAATATATTAAATGGGGTATAAATAAATAATTAAGATAGGAAAATAAGGTGGCACTTGGTCATGAGGGCACATTGGAGGTGTGGGGCCTACTTAAGCAAGATTCCCCATGCCACATGGCATTCCACTCTCACCCATTCGAATCCTAGGTGCAGTCCAACATTCTTGGGGGAGTTGCAAGGGCATAATACTTGGCATGAATCAATGAGGGTCGAATTTGAGAGGAAGAGTAACTCCCATGGCAGAGGAATAGGAAGAGGCATCTTGGAGTTATTGGGACACTTGGGATAGATTCCCTAGCTTCTATGGCAACAATGGTGAAGATGATATGACACTTATGACACAAATCAGACTTGAATGTTGACATCTGACATATATGACATGTCAGGGCTAAAAATATCCTCCAAGAAGGCGCACAAGGGAGTTAGGGCATCCAAAGAGACACCCATTCGAATTGAGTGAAGGAGGAGGCTAGGAATTGATGGACAAGTGGCACACATTGGAATCTCTTTCCAATTCGAGTTGACATGAAGCTCATGGAGGGAATTCAAACCATGAAATTCCTGGGAAGGTAATAAAAGACAATAACCAAGAAGGAGAGTGGATTTTTATCGTTTCTCATTTTGCATATTGGAGAGCATAGTTTGTCCATGATTGTGGAGTGTTTACTCTACTTTCTTTAGTACCAATTTCGAGGGTGAAAGATTCCCATCCTAATTGGAAATTGGAGAGGCCATTCAGACCTTTAATTTGGATCTAGAATGGAGTCATTTGTTTCAGGTTGAATCTATAGCGATTCTCGTTACATTCTCTTCTTCAACTTGTTTCCACACCTTTCTCACTTTTCTCTTCATATTTTGGCTCTTGGAGGAAGGGCGCACTTGGTGAGATGATGATCTCTTTGGGGGAGATATTATGGCCCCATTTATTTGTAATATGATGTATTTAATCTATATTTTCTTCTCAGAATATCCTCAGGTCAAAATACCAAGTGAAACTATGTCAAAATACCAAACAATGTATAAATGGTGCCATTTTCCTCATATGTTGTTATGAAAGCTTGAAGTTGCTTTATTTCGACTTGTATCCGTTCATATATGTGATTTTTATGATGTATGGAGAGTCATTAATGTCCTGAATAAGTTTCATATACATTACATAAGCCTTTGGAACATAAATCTCGAATTTCATAGCAAATGGTGAAGTTTCCTATCATTTCCCCCTAGGTGAAGACATGTCCACAAACCTTTGATTTATGGGAGTTGCAGCAGCCTTTAGGAACTGATTAATGATGAATTTGGGAGCCCATTTAATTCCTTTAATAATTCCCTATCTATTTTCTGAAATTTTGGAGGGTGGTACTGCATTTGGAAATCCATTTTTGTCCCCTACCCTTGGGGGTTTTGAACCTTGAATTGTCTAGTAAATTTCCCTATTTTCTCTTGATTGTAAATGAATGTTGCATAAGTCTTTTGAGAGTGTCCAAGAATCAATAGGCCTAATTTTTATGTCTCAATACCTTTAAGACACCTTCATACCCAATTCAGAATCATTTACAGCCATTTAGAAGCATTTGAGTCATTACTAGTCTAAGGGTCGAATTGGCCAAAAAGTGCAATTTTTCCAACTTTTCCAAATTTATTAAAAAGGGACAATAAATTATGTGAGAGCCATATATTGTTGAAATAAGTTTATTTAATGTCTCCATACATTAATAATAAATATTTACAGATCCTTTCATCATACGGTGTTCAATGTTCAAGTTTATGGGCGATTTATGTGCAAATATGCTAGTATGGTTAAGCAATCTTAAGACAATGTGTATTAAATTTTCATATAAAATCCATGAAGTATGTTATTAAGTTATTTGTGTTGATTTGGGAGTGCCATGGTCTAATTGGAGCTGTTTGGGAAGACTTGGGTTGATTAGGAAGTGTTTGGGTCAAGTTGAAAAACTAGTATTCCAATGTGGGGGAAATCGAGCTAGTTTGTCACTAGTCTTGAGAGGGTGTCATTCATATTCTTTGGAAGTTATTTGGAGTATATCAGCTGGTCATATAGTTTTATTTAAGTCTATTTGATTCCATTAAATTGATATCGGGAGAATTCGAGTTGCTTTGGTAGTGTTTGGGAAGAGTTGGAAACCCCGTGTTCAGTGTGGCCAAAACTGAACTAGTGTTCCTAGTTTCTTTACCAGCTTCCAATTTTATATCATATATGATTTGGGACACATATAAGTGTAATATAAACACATTTATGAGCTGCACACATACACTCCACTTTTGTTGAACGAGAACATCATAAATACACACACAATCCACTTTTGTTGAACGAGAACATCTCAGAAGCCTTCATAAGCCACTATTCGAGAAAAAAATGAAAATCAACATAATTAAAGTTGGAACCTTGGAGATAATATTCCTAATTTCTGATTGGGCACATTACATTCTACCTCTTACTTCAATCATCTTCTTTAAATCCTTCTTCCTTAGCTATCTATTGTTTCTATTTTTGCTACCTTGTCTACCCTCAAAGCTTATTCTCAACTCCTCACTTCCTTCTGTCTCTATTGGAACAATTGTAGGTTGTTCTACCCAATAATTCATCTCATACTTCAAATTGTTTTGTTGGAGAAAAACCATCTCTTCTCTACCCAACAAGTTCTTTCATAGCTCTTTGGGCTCTATTTTCTTCCTCAAATTTCCTTCTCACTATCTCCTTCTCTCCAACCTCATTTTCTTCCTCTTTTCTTCTACATTTTTCATTCATTTCCCCTTCTTCTCTATGTTCCTCTTGTCTCTTCTATTCGATGAGAGTGATAGTAATCTTTCATCACACTCCCTCTTTTTCTTCTCATGCATTCAACTCATACAACAAATCCAACAATCAATCAATCAATGATGTCACCTAATTTAAAGTTGCAATGTGGAGAATGGCCACCACCAATCACTAATCCATCCTCACTTCGCTTGGAGCCTCAAATTCCCCCAACTACAATAAAAAAACTCATGCAGGAATCACAAGAAAGGCCCCTCTCCCATTCAACCTTGTGTATAGAAACATAACCATCAATTTGCTAGAAAATATCAACAACCCCTGAAATTTCCAAGGTTCTTTATCCTCCTTGACTAGCCTCCTCAAATATCTTTGAAATCACCACACATAGTTTATATGGTGGGAAGGACCTATTGGCTTTCTTTTATTTTGAAGTTCAAAAGCACCTATCATCCCTGCACACTTTGTTGCCACATAAATTACCAGGATGACCCTTCATCACTATAGTTTGATCCCATTTCAAATCTACACATAGGTTTGTCAATCCATTGGCTATCCCATTCCCTTGTCTTCGAATATGGCACAATTAAATGTACGAGATAAGTTGCACATCTGTGGAATATCCCAAAGAGGATGAAATCATCTCCCACTCATTATAAACTTATGCCTTGTGCTATGAATTTGGAGTTGCTTAATCTTCTCAATAATGAGCTAAGGCTAACCTTCCATTATTAGGAATTGTGTTCTCATTTCCACTACCATTTTAAGGCTTTTCCTTGGAGCCATGATTATCACAAAATTATCGGTTATAAGCCTTATGTTTTGACTATAACAAAAAATGGATTTATTGTATTGTCTTTGATAGTTCCTCTTATACTTTCTCTACCTTGTTTACCACTTGAGGCCAAATTGTAATTATTTTAGATTAGGTGGGGTTTGGTGGATGCCATTAGGATGGGATGATATATTTTGGCTTTGTTGGAAAATAAGCATTTAAATATAATCTTCTACTAATCCATTTAGCTCTTCCTTGGTCCCTTTTTATAGTCTTGGTTATGTTCCAAGGGATCTTAATCTATATTTGTGAAATGGATTTCCATGTTCCTTTGATGATTCCATTGTTGTACTCTATGGATTATTTGTCAATGTGCCTAGAAACATAGTCACACGTGACTTCTAAATAAACGTTGAAGTATGTAAGTCATGTGGGTTCATACGACTAACCGATATGTATTATTGCATCATTATGTTTATATTCCTTGCATGGAGATTCCTTCAGGACCCCATATTGATTATCTCCACTTCTTATCTCCAACCCATCTTTTATTTCCAAGGAAAACCTTGTAAGATCTCCTCTTCTTCCCCAAAATGTTAATATGGATAGCAACTCAATAATCCATCACAATAGAAGTTCATAATATTGAGGGTCTTGATTGAGTTTGAATTATGATGTATGGTCTCCCTATAGACAATATGCCTTGGGAAGATGGTTCAACCAATTAAGATAACACTTGGAGATTTTTTTCAAGGAAAATCTCGTGAGATCCAACCCTCTTCCCTAGAATATCTTAGTGGAGGTAGCTCAACCACCAACCACAATAGTGGTTTGTAACCTTGAGGGACTCAATCAGATATGAACTTGAGACCTGTGGCATCAGGGTTAACATCATGCCTTGGGTGAATGGTTCAACAAATTAACCTAACCCTTTGAGGTAGTTTTCCCCAAGGAAAACGTTATGGGTAAACTAAAGGATTCCCCACATTTGTGGATGGAATACCTAGTAAACAAATCAACATAGATTAGTGCACCTCACCCAAGGGGATTTGAACTAATCACTTGTTGGGACAAAATTATCCAAATACTCAATAACAATAGCATTAATAAGTTGATCCAACCCCTTAGGATTCTTGGACCCTAGGTATTAAGATATTAGGACAAGCAAATAAGTCTTCATAAGGTATATTCATTAAATAATAATTAGACTTATAATCTTGTTTGTGGATCCTAAATGGGCACACTTTCATACATAGTTAACTTTTTTTCCAAGAAAGAACATCCATTGATATTTGAAGAAAAAATCAAATACATATAGCAAGATGCATTTCTATAATTTTAGAGGATAAAGGATCAAGTTTCTTTGCTTCTTTAAAACAAAAAAAACCAACTTAAAAACTACCTAGATAAGTTTGATTATATAGTCTTCCATAGGTTTTGGGATTAAAAAGCTAAACTAGATTACAACTAAAAAATAACTATATGATCCTTGAATCAAATCCAAACAACTTTATTCAAACAAACAAATTATCTCCTCATTTATGCAAATCTTCGATGAAGAGAGATAAGCACTGATATAGCTAGCCGGTCTTACTAAGATCAATACTTTTGTCATGTATGGTAGTAAAATAACGTTGATGTGTGGCCATAAAGATATCCTTACGATGCTTATTTTTCTAGTGAATATAACAACAAAACGATAATATATTTGAGTGCACCGGTGGAATGTCAAGATAAAAAGGTTGAGTGTAGAAAAGCTAACCTCTTTGGGAAGGGATCCTTCTCATAATTGAGTTAGAACCAGTATACCGGCCTCTTGAAGAAGTGGTGCTTCTTTAGAAAGTTCATTCTCATTCTCATTAATTTCTCTAGGAACATGATGAAAGGACATAGCTACAAAGATGTTTCTTACTCTATGATTTTGTTCATGATTAGACGAAAAATTTAAGTTTTCCCACTTGTTTTTTCCTCTTGCGAAGTTAATAAAAAGCTCAAAATTTCCAATGATTTGTGAGCTAGTTATACCTCTGTCGAATGCAATTTTTAACAACAACCACAAAGCACACAATTCAACCCTCCTATTAAGGCCTTTACCAAAAGTATATTTGAATTAATTTCTAATAGAAATAGAATTCCTCTCACTCCAAATGATTAGTGATCCTTGATTTTCTCCATGAAAGTTCCCGAAGCCTTTGAGGTGTCTATATCTGGATTTTTTTACTAAAGGTTCATTTACTCTCTTTGGTTTCCAAATTCCACCATAAGCATATCTAACTTGATGGCTAACCTATAGAGGCAAGGTGTCATAGGGCTACTAGCCCAACACAATTTTTTCATTTTTTGATAGCTCGTACGGCATTTCCCAGAGCCCAGCCGAGGGTGAGATCAACTCGGAAGGTCATCTGGCAGACTACGCCTAACCTGTGAAATGCACACTTATCTCTTTTACACTTATGCTATTATACTTAGCCTATTTTACTTATGTGCACAAATCCAATAGTAACAAATTCTAACACTTAGCCAAATACAAGACACTTAGAGATATAGGAGGGTGGCGCCCTAGTGGGCATGCCTAATACTCTTTTACACTTTTAATGGTGCAAGGAAACATATTACAACAATGGAGGATGCCACACCCCAACAACTCTCCAAGAACATTCCCAATCGACAGTTTCTCAAGTTACAAATCAATTGGCAATTCACTTCTGCCCATGTCTTGGATCTACTCGTAGTAACAACCACAGTCTGTTGTCTGCATCTTACTCTTACGTACGTCAAACGAACTCTATTGTCTGTCTCCTTGGCAAGATATGGTTCATTGCAGCCTTGTCGACCTTCCTAGTACAACTCTCTTAGCCTACACACCCTAGAGAGTCTTTTCCCACAAGTTCCTGTGATCCTGACTCTGCATAGCTCTCCCAGTTTTCCAGTCCGCACCTGCCTGCATATAGTTCCTGAATCTGCCAACTCAGCCAAGTTCCTTCCACACACTTAGCTTCCACCAGAGGTACCTTTCATGAGGTTAGCCTAAGTAATGGTCACCTCCACAAGTATCTGCGAGTGCTCTTCTCCTCACACGAAGGCCTGCCACACCCCATCCAATAGAAACCCCAAAAAATCTTGGAGCATCCATCCAAAGACAAGTGTGACCTCCTCTGGGTGGCATTAGAAGAGGGGCATGCCTCAATGTGCCTCGGACCCTTGAATTATACAAACTTGACTCAACTAAACTTGTGTCTGCTTGTGCTTCTTAACTTTGTCCATATGCATGCCTATATATACTTGAGCGTCCATGTGGGAGTGCCCCTTGGTGTGGGCTGTCCTCAACCGAGACGACCTCCAAAAGCACTAGTGTGGAGTGCAAGTTAAACCGGGTGCCCACCTTGCCGGTTGACGTGCCTGTCCATCACATTTAGTTCGCAACACTCATGTTCCCACATGCTAGTCCATCTAGTCGGCGTGCTAAGGATTTCCATGCCTTGGGATTCATGGGCATGCACCCCACCTTCCAACCAGTTGGAGCGCTCCACCCATCCACACTTCCATCTACAAGGTCCACTCGTTGCATGCTTGGTGCGCTTGCCCATCCGCACTTGCTTCGCACCCACACTTGCTTCTTTCCAACACCACTTGTTTGGCTCGTCGGGATTCCAAGTTGTGATGGTGCCAAGCCTTGTGCTGGGATTCCAAATTGTGTTGCACCCAGGCTTTCCATACCTTGGGCATCTTGTGTGAGCTCCTAGCCAAAGCTTGTCCATGTTGGTGATTTGGCCAAGGTGACTCCGCACGAAGGCCATTACATCCTCCCCCACCTGACTTGTTCCATCCTAGCAACACTGTCTGATGCTAATGCAATTTCTTTCAATTGATTTGTTGAAGTCTTCCAGGCCTGGGCGCACCTCTACCTGTCCTGGGTGCACCTCCTGCTAAGGCACACTTCTTGACACTTTCCCCTTCCTTCCGCATGATTCTATTAGTCCAACGAACCTTATACACCGTGTCGAAAACCTCTGTCACGCACCAGACACTCCTCTTCCAAGCATTGTTGCAACACGGGCACACTCCTACCAAGCGCCCCTTTTGTTGCAACTATTCACCCTTGCATGTTTGTTTCCATGCATGCCCCTCCTTGGGCACTTCACTACCGATTGACTTCCGATTGATGCAAGTCACCTTTTCTAGCCTACATACTCAGTCACTTCCGAGTGCATACTACATCAACAACTCTCTTCCAAGAGTTTGCCTACAACACCCAAATTCCCATAATAGGACCTATGTCCTAGTGCCTTCCACAAATGGTGTTAGCTGCAACGACTTCTCAACTTTGACACTTCTTGGCAACTCGTCTGCATCTTGGTGAAGATAAAATTTGCTCTGATACCACTTGTCAAGGGGATACCGACCCCATCTCAATTTTTCATTTTTCGATAGCCCGAGCAACAGTGCATGGAGCCTGGCCGAGGGTGAGACCAACTCGGTAGGTAATCCGACAGACTATGCCTAACCTGTGGAATACACACTTATCTTTTTTACACTTATGTTCTTATACTTAACCTATTTTACTTATGAGCACACATCCAACAACAACACATCCCAACACTTAGCCAAATACATGACACTCATAGATATGGGAGGGCGGCACCCCAGTGGGCATGCCTAATACCCTTTTACACTTTTGATGGTACAAGAAAACATATTACAATAGTGGAGTTTGCCACACCCTCGCAACTCTACAAGAGCATGCCCAATTAACACTTGCTCAAGTTACGATCTCAATTGGCAATTCACTTCTTCCCTTGTCTTGGCTCTACTCGTAGTAGTAGCCACAATCTATTGTTTGTGTCTTTCTCTTACGTCTGTCAACCGAACTCTATTGTCTGTCTCCTTGGGAAGATGCGGTCCATTGCATCCTTTCCAACCATCTTGGCACAACTCTGTTAGCCTATGCACCCTTGAGAGTATTTTCCCACAAATTCCTGTATGGCTTCCAGTTTAATGTCAAGTTTTACTTCTATTTTAGAGCCATATTTTGCTTCCATTTTAACAACTCATGTTGCTTCATTTATAGCTTCCATTTATTAATTTAATATTTTAAATTCCAGTTAAATTAGTTAAATATATCACCACTCTTAAATAGCTTATATTATTATGGAGTAAATCATATTGCATTTCAAATATTTTATGGCATAACATTTATAAGGAATTTTTAGGGAAATGGACATCCATACAAACCAACAAAAATATTATACTCATTAAATCTCCATCAAAATAAAATCTACAACATTCAATATATATAAATTAACAAGATAATTATTATAACATCATCATCATCTATAATTAAAATTAGTCAGTAAAATATACTAATATTAGATCAAAATCATGTCAAATAACTTATATCTTAAAAAAGAATAGATATCTCATTTGAAATTTATATCATAACATTTTTGGAGATCTACAACAAAAATAGATTTTGCATTTCAAATTTATGTCATACCATTTATGAAGAAATTTAATTGAATTTGACAACATCCATCCTAAGTAATAAAATCATCATACGTAATAAATATCCATCCAAAAATCATCGACCACTTCCAATATATATAAATTCACAAGTTAATACTGATAAGATCAAAATCATATATACCTAAAACAAGTGAAACTCAAATATGCCAGTACATCAATAACATGTCAAAATGATACACCTCCAAAATATATAAGTCAAAATGATACATGTCCAAATGATATAAGTCAAAATGATAAATGATATAAGTCAAAATGTAACATGTCAAAATGATACAACTCAATATGGCACTGGAAGTGAAAGTGATACATATGATAATCGACATGTGAAGAGGCATAATAACGATATATCAACAATGATCCATGATGGATTCTATATGATCAATGTCACTGGCTACTACTAGAAACTACCTCATCATCATCATCAATATCATGATCATCATCATCATGAGCATTGTCGATGTCATCATCATCATCACCCGCCTCATTGTCCTCTCCATCATCATCATCCGCCATGTCTGAACCAGACTCTATATAATTTGGATCGATATCAAGATCAACTGGATGTTCTGGAAGACCCATGTTCTACAAAAAACAACATTCAAAATGAAAAGTTATTATTTATTTCAAGTAATAATTCATAGTTATGTTATATTTCTAATATTGCAACATATAAAACGAAACCATAATCATATTACATCATATCAAACTGTACATACCATAATAAAATTTAAAATAAGTTACATCTGTGACGTCATTCCAATGATGTAAAACATGCAACAATTCTAAAAAACATTAGTAAATACCATAATAAAATATGTTATACAATTTAATTAACAATTGGAAATTATATTACATAATTTAGTGCCAACCCTCTCCTACCAAGATATAAAAGTATTTTGTTTTTCAACATTAACTGTGCAACATATATAAGTCTACAATCAAATTGAATTATACAATATGCCATAATTCAATTGATAAGACGCCATAATTCACTTGTGCCTTCCAAGTATAGATAGACAACGACTATACTTCCTTACCAAGTGGTATTATTTCATTAAACACCGATATGGCTTGGGACTATTTTGAGGCATTGGGACTATATAAGTTTTAACAGTTCTTATTTTCCACAAATAATGTTTTTGGTTTTAACAGTTCTTATGTTCTTAGCGAGGGAGGTACTTACACTGGAGCTACCTCCTCCATGATCAACACCTCGGTGGGTATATCCCTCTGAATCTAAGAGACCTACTCCCTGTGAATCTGAGAGACATACTCCTTTGAATCTATATACTCGGCCTTCTCTGTCATGTAGCTGTTATTGCCACCTGTATTGAGATCATCTGAGTATCCCCACTCATCCAATTGGGACCATTACCACCATGTTGGTTTGCTAAGGAGATCCTCCTGCTCTCTCAAGTATGCTCCAATTGACCCGTCACTTCTGTCTCTAAAGTTGTAGATGGATTTCCCCCAGAACATGTAAAGACGGTCCTCACTGATACCAATAATCACAAGAACTCCTGGAGCCTGTCCCTGCAAGGAGCGTATATAAACTCCATATCCATGAAAACCTACTTCATAGCCTTGATCCTCTAAGGATGAAATTGAGAGCACATTGATGCTCATCTCGAGAACAAGAGAACCCTAGTCACCCTAAGAGTCTCGAAGGGGATCGAAGATTGCGGAGACAGTGTATTCAAAAGGCTCAGCACCAACCAAATATACGGTGGGATGAATAAGTGTTTTTGACTGATTCATAGTGGTATTGACACAATCTATTGAAATGGTCCAAAGAACCTTCGATATGGTTGTATATGAAGCCAATAAGGCAAAGAAAGAGGGTTTGAGTTTTTGGTCTTGCAGGTTTTTTGTACATGCAAACTGTGAGGTCTAGTTAAGATAAGTTAATGCAAATGCATGGTTCTATTATACTTTGTCCAATTATGCCTTGAGGGTATTGTAACCTTGATTGTATCACATCTTGCAAATATGATGAATAGAAGAAGATATTTGACTAGAATAAACTTTTATTTTGCGTATGCATGATATATTGTTTGTTGTATAATGCCTACTTTACTTTACTGTTTAGTTGCATAATGGTTGCTATGATCTCTTGTTGTGAATAATAGTGTAAAAGCTTGTTTATCTAATAGATCATAACCTAATGGGTATGAATGGGGTTAACTCAATGAATCCACACTCAAAAGACTATTGGAGCCATCGAAATGTTTTATTGTAAAGATCATTTTAGTGGCTTGTGCCACCTAAATGTTTCATTGTAATCTTTCATGTTGGACAACACCACGTGCTTATGCCATTGGAAAACATATATCTAATAATATTACACAGATTTATTTGTTTGCTTGTGTTGACCAACAACATGTAGTGATAGGCTATCAAAAAAACATATCTATCCATACATTGAAACTCTCATCTCAAGTTTGAGCATTTACAAAGTGAGAATAAAGTAACAGAGTTTTTAGAAAGGCTACAAGGTTGAAATGGATTTATGGTCTATCATATTTCACAGGTATATTCTTGCCTTCAATTTATTCATCCTATCTGCTTTAACTTAATAGAAGCGTTTTCAGTTGTCATAGTGCACTCTCATCGTGCAATACTTATTCACGAGGCTTCTAGATGAACTGCTCTGCTTCATTAGTTAATTCATACTTGGGAGATATCATGGGAGATATTTCTTGAAATAGTTTGAATGAAATTCTCAACCATATATAATTATAATATAATTTTATATGATCTCATAATCTTATATCAAGGGACTATATGTATTTAGGAGATATTATTAAAGATAGTTATGGAGTTTGCATGGAGATTAGGGAATGCATCCAATAAGGAGGTGGAGTTGCTAGAAAATTTTCAAGGTCTATCCATCCTAAGGAGAAAGATATTCTTAGGCATCGGTATTAGGAGATTGTTCAATCATTATTTGATCATTGTATTATTAAACCCCCCTAAACAAATTTAGACTCTCACGCCTCACCCAGAGGGTGATTTATCTGTGTTGTCATTTTGAATCAATCTCTAATAAAATTTTAAGGGGGTACAAAATGACGAGGTTGATTATCAATACAACATGGGTGCATCAATGGAGGAAGGAATGATAAGGATGAATGGGGGGTTTCCTTATTCCACTCCTCTCCCATGACATTAATGGGGTCACATGCAAAGGTTATTATGCTCTCAATGTCTTCTACTAAGTGTCAACGAGGAGACATGAAGTTAATGCCAATGCTGGAGTCTTCAATTGCTATGGCACTTTTGATGATGGATACACTCTTAAATGGTACATTGTATGGGAATTTGCTCTCATGTGGGTTGATTCTATGGCTCTATCTAGAGATGTTTGTTTGTATCATGTCTTCTTATCCCCCCGATACATGATTGTGTGGTAGCAAAGGTAGCAAATGGTAGAGCTTCATTCAATTGTGTATAGGCCTGGTTCTAGAGGAAATCAACTCTTGCACGACTTAGAAAAATTCAATGCTTGCCCTCTTAGTTTCCATAAGTGTCATATTCTATGAAATTTGAAGGAGTTTCAAAGAGGGATACAAACATGTGAAAGGGAGATTATGGAGATTAATTTAATTTTGAGAGCTCTACCACCTGATAGAATAGATGGAGGGAGCATCTAGAATGAAAAATGAGCGTGGAGCATAAGATTAGAGATGACTGTGCAATTGAAATTGTCACTCATCTCCTGGAATTTAAGGAGTTTGGGAAAGAAGTTCAATCCTTCATGAATATTTCTCATAGGAAACAACTAGAGTTTGATTTGCAACTGAGTTATTTGAAGACAATGTTTGATAGAATTGTTATTCATGTCGATTTTTTCTCATTGTTGTACCATATCCTATCTATTTGGTCTTGGTGTCAATGAGGGACTCTTTGTTTGGAGAACTCCCATCCCAAAACATGGGGATGTTGGTTGTAATGAGTAGCAACATTTTGTTAGTAGAGTAGAATTCATAACTAGTTCCCCTTATGGACCAACTAGACAAGGACATGCCAATGCTGGAGGATGCAATGGACGCTTAGGTGGACTTGAATACAATACCTTCTTAGGGTAGAATTTGTAGTTTAATTTATTTAAATTTCAATGCATGGTCGTGTAGTTTGGTTATTATCACAATATAAAAGGCAATATACCTACTAGTAATTTTTGGCATGGATCATTATAGGCTCGGATGCAATTTTTTGGACTTGGTTATGCCTATATCAAGGGACAATATGTACTTTTGATCAAGATACACATGAGTAATGGAGTGATTCTTCTAGGTTGGAAAATGATTATCGATAAGTTAGATTTTTCCCCTTGTGATACGGTTTTATCTCCCATAAGACAACAAACATCTGGACCCTTTCTGTATCATGTATATTTCAACATACAACACATTCTCTTATTTTAATCAATAAAAATGACGTGATCTTGGATCAATGTAGATTCTCCACCATAGAGGGAAAATAGAAGAAAATTTCTCTTTATAATGCATCAAAGTAACAATGCTAAAATCCAAGATTTTTTTCACATTCTTCTCGAGCCTTATATTTATAAATTCTTCATAATTTTGTTATAAATTGTAGAGAAAACCTATGTAGGAATACAACTAGGGGTTTTTGTTATTTTTCATAAGTAAGTTCTTAAGGGGTGGAATTAACTCTTATTTATTCCTTTCCTAAGCTCTATGTTGCTATATAAGTATTGATGAAGCATGTACACCTTAATTGATGATTTCAATAACATACATGATTTGGTCACCCTGCTATTGAATTTGTGCTCTAATAGACACCCTCATTTGTTGTGTTAGGAGAGCAATGTATGATCGAAACACATCAACTATTTTACTTTATCATTAATAGAGAGATCCATCATCGAACATAAAGTAAGGATGGAAGAACCTGCAACTAAAGAGTAGGTAATCACACATATTTCTCCCTCATGGGGTAGGCATACCGATGCTCATAAGAGGCATAGCTATTTATGTTTCCTCATCTATGATATTGGTAACATAATATGGTGCAATATCAAGAAATACAACAACTATATGTCATTAGTACTTTGTGTAACAAGGTATTTGATTCATCTATGATATTGGTAACATAATATGGTGCAATATCAAGAAATACAACAACTATATGTCATTAGTACTTTGTGTAACAAGGTATTTGATTGAGCCACAATGGAGGTGTCTAGTAAATGGTATGGTTGAGGCCCTAGGACGGGAGGCTGGCTACACAACGTTGGAATCAAGCCAAGCAAAGAGGGAGATAATAGATCAGAACGAGAGTTCCTGAGTAGATGTATGTACAAATTTGTTAATGAATATGAAGTTTTATTATGTGATGGTCTCTGTATTGATTTGATGTATGTATAGATTTGTTAATGAATATGAAGTTTCATTATGTGATTGTCTCTGTGTTGATCTGTGTAACTCCAATCCGAATAGGAGAATTCATAATAGATGATAGATTAGAGAAATCTGTCTTGTGAAGGAAATAAATCCTTTGTTAAGAAATTGAGACAAGTTTGGAAGGAAGAATTCTGTTCATTAGATACATAATTCACGTAAGCATTGAATTAATACCCTGTAACTGTTTGATTGGAAATTGTGACTTCAAATTCAATCGTCTCTGCAGGCAGTGTAGCCAGTTCCATATAAAGCTTGTGCAAAACTCGGATGGACAGTCGTGAGTTGACAGCTCGTTCAAATCGACCAACTGATAATCGAGCAGGAACTAGAAAGTCTCTTATATTTTGTTTCTGTTCTTGGACTGTTGCGGTTCCTCTGCAGTATCTCGCCTGCCAAGTCTTCGTATATCTGACTGCAATAAATCCAATCCAAACAGATTGCATAAATTGTTTTTTATCACTTTCTAGTCAATCTCTCGGAGCAATTTGTTGTAGTCAATCACAGATGACCCATTAATCAACGACCACCTGCACAAATGGTAACGTCACACTCACTCTGCAAATAATGAACAAAATTTCTAGACACTCCAACATGGAAACTCAATGGATAGTATGTTGAATGAATAAATAAACGATGTTCAGTCAGTCTCCACATATCCATTAATTAATTTTGACAACTTCAGTGTTTTTCCTAACCCATGTTTTTTCTGTATAAGATGAGAACCATTCAAAATGTGTTAAATCAATTTATGCATTCTTCATAGATATGCAAGTCTTTATGCATTTTTCATCACTAAAGCATATTTCATCATACGAGGTAACAACTAGTGCAAGTGGTAATGTAGAGGACATTACCACCTTGTGGCTCTTGTCTATTTTAGTAAACACCAATTTCTTTCTATTTCGCTCACACATTTCTAAATACATTTCCATTTCCAATTATAAATGTAAGTTCTATTCCCCTTTTCACAAAAATATGCTTAAGCCTATATGATCAATCAAATCACTCACGTGAATTCTTTTCATTTCCATGCTAAAACAAAATATGTACGTCAAAGTATATTTTTATCTCAATGTATATACATGTGCAACATCGATACTAAGGGCGCCATGCCCATACATGCCCTTCAAGTATCTATTTTTCAATGGTGGGGGATGATGTCATGGTTGGGACTTAAAATTAACCCAACTCATTTACCATTGGTGAGAGACTAATGGTCACTGAGGGATACGGATCAACACCTTATTGTGTGCCCCTCAGTAAATTCCCCGCGAGTGACCGAATATGTGGTCCTACCCTCATGCCAACATGTAACCTCTAGGCGACAACATAGAATGTGTTCTTCAACTCGTTACATGGGAGGAGTGCTAGTAGGAAAGAATAGGCAACCTAGACCTCCTCCTCCTGAAAAGTACTCATATCACAACTTTTCATACAACCCTTTACCCATGTGTAAGCTTATTTGGAAATGTTTCCCTTTCTCTATACGCATCTTAGAAACAAACACATCAAATAGTTTTATCCAATAACAATGTATAAATCATAAACAATAATGTACATAGAAATCATCAATATCTTGACCCCATCATGGGTCTACATTCCTTGACTCATTCAATAGTCCATATGCACCTGTGGTTCTTCTCGTTACACTTAACAAATCATCAATAACATAGCATAATATACTAAGTGCATCATGTTAAGCATGTGTTCTCTATCATAACAAATCATCATCAATGCATGCAATCCATTTTATATCTCAAGAGTTGTATTTTAGTATAAACATCAATTTACTCATAGGTCATATAAATTAACATATATCATAGTCAGATACAACATATTCATTATCCCAAGAAATTTCAAAGAATAAATCATGAAAAGATGCCTACAATAACAATAATGAAATTACATTATGCCAAATGTTTTGAGTCATATACTGTATCACCACATCGCATCATCTCCCCTATCCATCTAGAATGATTTCAATCAATTACTTTGGCTATATAACTCTATCCATAAATGGTTAATTGATGTCGATGATAATGTGTTGTGATATATAACACATGGTTAATATGATGCACTTAGTATATTATGCTATGATATTGATGATTTGTTAAGTGTAATGGGAAGAACCATAAGTGCATATGGACTATTCATTGAGTCAAGAAATGTAGATCCACGATGGGGCTAGGATATTGATGATTTCTATGTACATTATCGTTATCATTTATTCATCGTTATTGAATATAACTATTAGATGTGTTTGTTTTTAAGATGTGTATAGAGACATGGAAACATTTCCAAACAAGCTTATACATGAGAAAAGGGTTTTATGAAAAGTTGTGATGTGAGTACTTTTGAGGATGAGGAGGTCTAGGTTTCCTATTCCTTCCTACTAGCACTCATTCCATGTAACAGGTTGAAGAACACAATCTATGTTGTCTCCCAGAGGTTACATGTTGTCGTGAAGGTAGGGCCATGGATTCGGTCACTCATGAGGAATTTGTTGAGGGGCATGTAATAAGGTGTTGATCCTTATTCCTTAGTGACCATTAGTCTCTCATTAGTGGTAAATGAGTTGGGTTGATTTTGAGTCCCAACCATGGCACCATCCCCCATCATTGAAAAATATATATTTGAAGGACATGTATGTGCATGACACCCTTGGTATTGATGTTGCACATGTATATACTTTGGGAGAAAATATGCTTTGGCATGCAAATATTTTATTTTAGCATGGAAATGAAATGAATTTGCATGAGTGATTTGATTGATCATATAGGCTTAAACATATTTTTGTGAAAATGGGAATATAACTTACATTTATAATTGGAAATGGAAATACATTTAGGAAGGTGTGAGTGAAAAAGAAAGAAATTGGTGTTTACTAAAATAGAAAACATAAAATTCATGTACACCTACTTAATGAGGAAAAATAAAAGGGATCTAGAAAACATCTAAGAGAAAAAATAGGAAAAGTGGTTGAAAGGTGATGAATAATCTTTGTTTATCATTTTAGAAAAACAATTATGAGTGCATGTCATTGACACATGGGTGGATGAATAATATGAAATTAGTATAATTTTTACATAATTATAATTTTTACATAAGAATGACAAGTGGCATAAACCTTAAAGGCTAACAATCATCATCATCAATTTAATATTCTTAAGACAAATGGATTGAGTTTACTTATATTAAAATAAACCAAAAAATATTTATATTTAGGATTGAAATATGATTCAATTCAATCATTACACATTTTTCCATAAAATTAATACATACATTTACTTTAAATTGGAAAAAAAATTAATATTATTATGCGAGTATAGTGTATTGTTTAAATGAAAATCATTGTTTTGTCAAGGATATGGTGGCCCGTTGGTGGGGTTAGATGGATTTCATTCCATCCACCCGGGTTCAATTTCGTTGAGATATCTTCTGGCTTGGATTACCGGCTGACGGTTTGCTCGACCTACCATCCACGATATGTGAGGAAGTTTGTTGAGATTTCCTGTGCATTGTTAGCTTTCCTTGATTCCTTCAGAATAGCAGGAAGGTGATTTTTCCGCTGAAAAAAAATATGAAAATGAGTCATTAAAATTGGTAGTTCGATGAAATTTCCACTAATGAGAAAAATTATATTACAAAACTTATAACAACAAGAAGAAAACTATGGACATTATTTCCTACCAATTGCAGTTGATGATTAAAAAAAAAGCAATACAATTATGATCATCAAAATCACCTTCAAAAGAGGGAAGGTTGTGTAAGTCCTTATGCAGCTTCCCATCATTTACATTCATAAAATCACTGATACTTCTTAATGATAAACTCAACCTCTTCTCATCCTTCTCACATAATCAGAGTGCTTTTACATTTTTATGATGTTCCTTTTGTTTCAAGTTTTTTCAATCTTTGATATGATGATAACCATTTGGTAGTGGTAATATTACAAAATTTCAACTACTTGATAGGATGACAACCATTTGTTGTGGGTAATATTACAAAATTTCCATTACTTGTAGTTTACATTAGATGTGAAACTTGAAATGAGTAGAGTTGTGTAATATTGTAGCACAAACTCTTTATATGGTTAGATTTCAAGAATATTTGAACACAAAGGATCTAAAATTTTGATTAATTTATTTATTTTTAATAGTTTAAGTTGATTTACAATTAAGTAAAGTTTTTAAGATATTATTCCACTATACATAAAATTGAATCATATAGAGATTTTTCATATTTAATTTTTTAATTAATTTTTAAAAATATAAAATTAATATTATATAAATTAAAGATTAATTCAATTTGATTTAGCTCGAATAATTATAATATGGAGCATTATCCTCTCATTTAAGTTTTAAATTTAATTTTAATTTTACAAATAATAATATTTTAAAATAATAATAATAAACAGTTAATAATACATGCAAAGAGATTGATTTTTAAATTCTATACTTGAAACACAGATTTAAAAGGAAAAGTTAAATATGCGTAATCAATTTTCTATATTATCATATTTTAAGAGAACCTGGGTCCTTTTCTTTCTCTCCGTGTCACTCCTTTCAATGATTTAAAAAAACAAAATCTTTAAAACAAATATTATGAAAAGAAAATGAAAAATAAATCTTATTATATTTATAAGAGAAAATAATAATTAAAACTCAAATATTGGTTTTTCTTCTTTACATGTGTACTATAAATATATAAACAAAAATAACACATAGTTTTTATATTTATCTCTTAATATCTTACTCCTCACTTAGAAATGAATATATATGTGTCACTTTTAAGTATCTTATTTTTTACTTAAAACTAAAAAACTAAAATAAAAAATGTCAAATCACTATACTTCATTATTATATTCAAGTCATTTCCTTTATGTCTTTGTCACATTGTTCCATGATTATTTTTATATTTTTTAATATTATAAAAAATCATTATAATTATAATGATTGAAATGTGTTATTATTATTATGTGGTGAAAACTTTCAGTAAAGCTCCGCGTTGAAAAATTCTCGGTAAATTTTTGCACTGAGAATGGTGAAGTTCCAGACATTATGCGGTGAAAACCTGCAGTAACTTTATGGGAATTATGCGGTGAAACCTTCGGTGAAAAGAACTCTTGGTGAAACTTGGGGTGAAGCTCTATGGTGAAAACCCTTGGTGAATCTCTGCCGTGAAAGTTAAAGTAAATTAGCATCTACGACTAGGGCATCTTCATCAATCATTTATGATCTCTAATTCAAGTGCATACGTTCTTTCCCTCTCCACTTTTTTTTGGGTATACATATCTACATTTTCACATAAATATGAATAATTCACCACATCTACCAAAAAATGTTAAAGGAAGACTTAACATAGTTACCCTACAGAGCCTATATGAATATATAGAGTCAGTAGAGAAACGTAGGGAAGAAGGAGAGGCTAAAATTTATGAATATATAGAATCTTTAGAGAAACGTAGGGAAGAAAGAGAAGCTAAACTCCATATAGAGTTAAAATCAATGCTTGATAATAAATTTACATCCTTTCAAGAAGAGATCCAAAATAAATCGACGATAAGATAAAAAAATTAGAGAACAAGGTAGAGACAATGGAGATCAAACTACATGCAATGGAAATGGAAAAACACCCAAACAAGTAGATGCACCTACGGTAGAAAATCTTAAGTTAAAAGATAGGATTAAAGAGTTAGAGGGAAAAGTAGATCACAACCTAACCCTAAATAATATAGAAGGTAAACTAGATATCAAACCCATTAAAGAGAAAATGAATAAATTGATAACTTTAAACCATGAGCGTAACAAAAGATCTTTGAACCTCATAATTTTTGGTTTAAAAGTGGAGATAGAAGAGGATACATTAGCCATTTTCAAGACAGAACTTCACAATAGATTACAAATTGAAACTATCGGTCTCATTGAAGCAACAAGGTTAGGGAAATTAATTGAGAATAAAGAAAGACTAATATGGGTTAAGGTTAGCTCTACCGAACAAAAATATGACATACTTAGTAAGACCTCAAGTTTAAAATGCTCGGGGATATTTATAAATGAAGACCTCATTCTAAAGGATCGAGCCGAACTAAGAAAGGAGGTCCAAAAGGTAAAAGAAGCTAGGAAGGAGGGAAAATGGGCATTAATTAGAAACAGGAAAGCTGTTATTCGAGATAGAAACCAAAATAGTAATAAATAGAAAGTTGACACACTCTGGATCCTCTCCTGGAACTCCTGAGGCTTTCCATGGAGCAAAGGCACCAAGTTAAGTTGGACCCCGAGCGAAATTGATATTATATTATTGGTTGAAACTTGGGAGCACGAGGAATCCAAGGTCCCTGATATAAACATATATGTCCTTTGGTCGCTATGGAATAAACGTTCATGTCGTAGAGGCATTGAGGGTATAGCTTGTTACATTAGGAAGAACATGTCCCCTCGTGTTTGGATTTATAAGAAATACTCTTAGAACCAATTTATTTGGATAGATATCACATACATTAATGACGAAAAAACCTACATAGCCATTTGTTATTTTGCCCCTATTAATTCCAACTTCTATAAAAAACCAATTTAGATAAAAATTGTCCTTATAATGTAATGCAGGCCTAGATCCCTAGGCCTGCTCTATCTAGACTCATGTAAAGCTTTAATCACGTCCATACACCTAATTCATCATGGCATAAACTCTAACTACAATGGTTTCCAAAGAAGTGCATCAATCAAATTTTACAGCACTTACTCATTTCAGCTTCTTCTTATCTTGAATCTGTTGGCAGCACCCTCAACACAACTTAAAAATCATTTCACCAATTTTCCCTTGCTCATGTAGATGAATTCCATATCTACAGAGTTCATTCTAGAACCCCATATGCCATTCCAAATAGCACTCTGTCTCCAATTAACATTCTGTCACAAAATAACACTCTAATTCCAAATAGAACTCTGTCTCATTCCAGTGCTTGTTCTTCACACAGTTTTCAACACACAGGTACCAACTGGTTTACAAACCGATTCCTATGGGTTCTAAAACATTTCTCCACAGGAATTGCATTCCATTTAATGCTTGGGTCAGAGAAAACAGGTTAGAGATAAAATGCATAGGCCTAGGTCTCTGGCTATTCTTGGGCATCGACCTCAGCAATGGGAGAAGCCTTAATAGGAGGAGAAAGACTCCATCTGAATCCATATAGATCCTTCATTTTCCCGCAGCGAACACCCCAAGAATGCTCAGAAATCCCTTCAGTGACAATTGCTCCTGTTCACACCTTCGCGACATCACCTACCTTCCTTCAACACTCCTCACGATTTTGTGATTCCTTAAGGACCCCAAGCTTGTCGACTATCCCTTCTTCAACCTCATTCTTGGCTCTGTTATCATGCAATAACTTCAGGTTCTGCAAATCGCATTCACTAGTGAACCAAATCTCCTGCACACAGTCACACAATGAATTCTTCCTCGCAAATTCCCACAGGGTAACATTCTATGGTCTTTAAGGACAGTTATCCCTCGAATATACAGTCATGATCAATGGAATGTATACTACAAACCTCCTTTCAGTTTCATATGGACTTCTGCAAAGACATGAACCTTTTAAAGATTCTTCCCAATCTCAACGAACTATAATTCTTCAAAAAGAATTCTACACATCTCTTCATCATCTAGAACCCAATTAGATAGGTTCTCTTCTCTAGATTTACACATAGTCGATTATCAAATTCAATAACAAGCATTCAACCAATTACTCAAGTAATTTACACACAGAAACACAAGAGTAAGCACATAGCCATTGGTGAATCTCTTCTTCATTCAGTAAATGAGAAACTACCTATACATCGCAAATAATCCTAATCTATCTGCTATGGCCCATTCTTCTCTCTTCTGGCTATGCCTCCTCTCATGCCCGTAGGATTCCATTTCATCCCTAGAAGCTCTTCTTTCAGCTCCTTAAAACCCTAATAGACTTCCCAAAATTAATGGCCACTAATTCCCCCACTCGCTAGACTGTTTTCCAAATTTAAGCAACCGTCCCTGAAAATAGAACTTCAAGCCTATCTTACTAATGACTCATCAAAACAGACTCCTATCTCTCCTCTAGTCACTCCTTTCCTTCAGGAATCAGTTATCATGACGCATACTATAATGACACCTAATACAATTTAAAACCTTCTTACTAACTATGAGAAAACTTAAACATGATACAAAGGATTTACAATTCAACCCCTCGTTAGGCTAGTGTCCTGAACTTTAGAATATGAACTAGCTTTAAAGTTTTTTTTTAAAGAGCAAATGCCCCTGCATCATAATGGTTTAGAACATGATATTTCTAGTCTAAGAAAGGAAGGCAATATCCTTTTGATGGGTGACTTCAATGCCCGAACTTCAAGTAACCAAGCTATTATTTTAAGCAATTATTCCAATCCTAATCCTCTTTGGTTATACGAAGACCTTGAGCTAACTAATAGGTACAAAAGAAAATCTGAAGATCTAGTTGAAAATTTATTCGGTTTTGAGCTGGTCAATCTTTGTAGTACTCAAGATCTTATCATTTGCAATGGACTAACAAAATGGCCAAATTCTAGCTGGATTACTTGTATTCATAGGCTTGGAAGTCGTGTGGTAGATTATGTTATTTCTGATATCCCTTTATGCAACAAGTTAATAGATTTCAAAATCTAAACGACCATGAGCCTGAATCTGACAATAGCCCTTTCATTATAACTCTCAATATTGGCATGCATAGCGACCCCAAAGCGGAAAACTATCATTTCCAAAAGCACCCGATCTTCGATAAAAATAAAACCGATATTTTTCTCCATGATTTAAAAAATGATTTGTTTCCTTTATCTAGTATGGAGAATATAGAAAATATCTACCTTAATTTTACTACAGCATTCTCGTCGGTTTAGCAAGTTCTCTATTGAAGTCTCGGTTAAAAAGAGAGATAGTGGAACCAACCCTTGGTATGATAAAGAGTGTAAGAAAGCGAGAAAATAAATTAAGCAAGCTACTACATAATCGATAAAAATGGACAAGATAAATCACTACAAAACCCTAATTAAAATAAAAAAGGCACTATCTTAGTAAACGACATGAAAATCTCTTACACTTCTCCAAGGTGGATCCTAAGAAATTCCGGAGGCAAATTCTAACTCACAAAACAAAAGAAGATAATAAGATTGCTTTAAAAGATTGGAATTCCTATCTTAAAAAGCTTTACGAATCCCCGGATATCAGAGATAACATTCAAATCCTTCTTACAACGAAATAAAGTTTTCTCGTTAGAAGACATAGATTTCAGGGTTAAGCGCTTAGCAACTGGAAAATCCAAAGACATTGAAGGCTACCAAGCAGAAATCTTTAAAATTGGGGGGCATGTTGGTGTGTTTCCACCTTCCTTCCATTTTTATTCTTTCTCCCAGTCATCATTAAGGGGGAGTGTTAGAATATGTAATGATGACTTATGTGAATATATGAAATAATATCATAACACAATATAAACTAAGGAAAGCATTACTACTCTATCCTTCTATCTACCAAGCAACATAAAGCATGAAATAAAATTGGAGAAAAGAGAACAACAAGAGAACACCGATATATGTGGTTCACCCAATATGGGCTACGTCCACAGGAAGGGTTGCATCTTCCATTATTCTACAAATAGATCTCCAAGATTACATGGCATCCTCACATACACATCACATCAAGCTCCATCAATCAATCATGTGTGTACAAATGACATACACAACATGTGATGTGTGATGAACTACAATCAACACATACCCAAAAGGGTCTCCTTCACCTCTCTTATATACGAAGAGTTTTGGATTACAATGCATCCCATAACACATGTGGGATAAATGAATTTCCTCATCTTTATATAGAGAATGGTTACAAATGATATAATTACAATGATGCACGTGGGATAACTCTATTTTATAATATTGGAGTTATTTATGTCTTTAAATGATATTTTACCAATATATCACATAAGTCATCATTACATATTCTAACAGTCCCCCTTAATGTTGTCTGGGAATACAAATGGAAGGAAGGTGGAAACACACCAACATCCCCCTTGATGACAACTTCCATAATGATCCATAAGATGGGAATAAAAAACACACTTCACCTCATGGACTTGATGAATACAACATCCGCTTCTCAAGAAACTACATCCAAACTAAGTTATATGATGAACATTTGCACAACACAACAGTGTATGGGCAATACAACATAACATGTGGCTGCAAACTCATCACAACCTGTAACTCAACTGATAGTTGAAAGAAGTCTGCAATAGATTGCATGACGAATACAAGAACCCCTGATCCATACATTGAAACAGTCTTCAGAGAGCTCTTACCGAAGATTACATTGTGAATACAAGACCCGAATGGTCTATCCATCGAAACATGAGCCAAGCAGACAGTCTGCACAACCTAGTTGAAATATACATGAACAGTAGAAGATGGATCTCCATCATACAACATTACTAGAATATGGTGATATGATATGATAAAATTCAACATTACATTCCTTCTTAACATCAACCATCTTTGTTGCAGTCATGGGTAAGTTGAAAAGATAAACAATGCCGAAAAAACCAGAGATCCACAACCATCATATGCTTAATTAAACAGGGAAGGAATAACAGAAGCAAGCTATCCCACAACATAGATAGCTAATATGCACAAAATAACTTCCAAGGGTAAAGCATATAATAAACATGACAAGCCCAAACATCATAAGATATGATAAAATGACATTGCTCAAGAACATATAAATAATAAGAATTGCTTCTATGATATTGCTTCTATTCAAGACCATATAAATTTTGAGCAAAAGATTATCAAATTAAAAGATAGATGAGCATAAACATGAGTGAGCATAATAGATACCAATATAGAATAATGAGCCAAGATATCACTTAAATATATGAAAAATATAGTCATCAAGCAAGTAATATTTAGCATAGGTTTATTTCTTATTAAAATCATGTTAATATGCAAGAGATGAATGCCCTGAAAATGTCAATGCTTCCACATAGGAACGTTAGAGACATGTAGGAACAAGACAACCTTTGCAATCATAAGAATAGAAATCCCATTGCAACAAGAACAATGTTCTCATGACAAAGATTTCAAGATTATAAGATTGCTCAAAGCCATATAAATATTGTGTAAAAGATGATCGAAATAAACATGATATGATATATATGAAAATAAATCAAAATGTTTAATATGATCAACATATAGAAAATTATGATCAACCCATGATATTGTTAAATTTTTAGAATTTACTTCAATCTGATCTAGGATCTTAACTGAGAGAACAACATGTACAACAAATCTACAACATATCAATCATGGACATAATAATGCAAGCACACAAGAGACACAGAGTTTACTTGGGGAAAACCATAAAGGTGAAAAACCCCAATAACTTCCTCAGAGATAGATAGAGCAATGATACAACCAGAATACAAGAGATAGTCTTCTCCTAGCAGCAGAGCCTCCTCCTCCACAAGTGTGCCACTCTCCCAAGTGTGAGTGAGAGAATAGAATGTGTAAAATGAGAGAGACACACTCTCTATTTATACACTAACTTGACTTGACCTTTACTCAACTAGGTCGGCCTCAACTTAACCACTTAACATAATGCTGACTGGGCCGACACCCAATAGGGTGGTCTAATAACCCTTTGACCCACATGGCCGACCCCCAATAGGGTGGTCTAATAACCCTTCAACCCACATGACTTATACAGGGCCGACACCAACAAGGTGGTCTAATAACCCATCAAGTATAAGTTAAGACACTTACAATATAAATAACGACACTTCCATATAGAGGAATAATAACATCTCTATAGGAATACAAACACTTATGTATAGAGGAATAATAACGTCTCTATAGGAATAAAATATACATATATGTGAAATACATTCCGAAGTTACATATACATCAACACTCCCTCTTAACTAAGAAGGTATTTCTCGACACAGGTCTTCTAGCACAAGTCTTCTTCTCTGGATCATTGTCACTGGATAATCGTCATCGTCACTGCTGCTGCTATCTCAATCAATCTCTGAATCTACTCGTCATAGGAAGTTATACAGAGCCAGTCCTTTTTCATACTGGATGTAGGCCCACCACCTGCAGGTCTTCGTCATCACTGGCCATACTGTGGAATCCTCAGGACTTATTACATGCATCACAAAACCTTGCAAGACCATCCCAGGCTGTTACGAGCACACAACTCTACCTATAGGATCTCCCAGGGAGCTATTACATGTGACCCTACCACAAAACCTCGAAAGAGAATCCCAGGAATGATTACGAGCACACAGCTCAACCTATCGGATCTCCCAGGGCGCTATTATATGTGGTCACCACAAAACCTTGCAAGAGCATCCTAGGACTTATTATGGGAACACATTCCAACCTATCGAATCTCCCAGGTAGATATTACATGTGGTCATGGAAAAACCTTGCAAGAGCATCCCAAGACTTATTACGAGCACACAGCTCAACCTATCGGATCTCCCAGGGCGCTATATATGCCATCGGACAAAACCTCGAAAGAGCATCTGCCAGATATCCCAGGGAGCTATTATATGCCAGCGAAAAAGCCTTGCAAGACTATCTGCAGATCTCCCAGGGCGCTATTATATGTCCTCCCAGAGCAAAACCTCGAAAGAGCATTTGCTAGATATCCTAGGGCAAAATTACATGCCATAGGCAAAACCTTGCAGGACTATTTGCAAATCTCCCAGGGCACTATTATATGCTCATCTGCACAACCTGATCCACGGCCACAGAGTATCAACCTGATACTCACCATACATCATCTTGATGTACACATGATCATCCTGATCATCATCACTGTTGGCTTGGTTTTGCAACCAAGCTTAGTGCTATGGGCACCTGCTAAGTAGTAGCAGCAGTTTCAATATCAAGCAAAAACAATAAACTAAATCTACACTAAAACTAAACTAGTATGTGTATATCATAATAAAATTTTGAATTGAAAACAAGAACAAGAAATGGAAAAAATAACTTTGTATTGAAAACGGGGGCAAGCAAGTGCTTACAATAATAATACCTCCAAATGATGAAGGTTGTTGAGTAGCTCCAAGGATGAGCAGCTCCAAACTCCAAAGGGTCCTTTCTCCAAGGTTGCTACAATGGCCAAAAGCTCAAGGGAGATTTTGGCAGCATGAGGATAGGAAGATGGATGGATGTAAAATGAGGAGCCCCTACCACCTTTTTATAGGTTTTGGTGGTGGGGAATACCATTTGTGGTTTTGTGGAAACCAATGGTATTGACCAACATGGTTTAGGTACTTTTCCCTCCCTTTTCCTTTTTTGAATATTTTTATTATTTTTATTCCCTTTTTAATATTTTTGGGAATTTTGGACCCTTTTTGAGGGTTTTTATGCTTTTTTGGGAAAAATAATCTTTTTGAGTGGGAAAAGGGGTGTACTAAGGTCTTTTGGTGACCTTTTGTTGGCTTCAGAGGCTCAAATGGTGAAAAAGTGGACAAATGGGTCATGTGAATAGGGAAATGAGCCAGTGAGCACTTTTTGGGTGTTAACAATCACTGCAACATCCTACTGCATGTCATCTGGAGCAACATCCTGAAGCTCGTCATCCATGATCATCCTGATCATATAATGCATCTACCTGATGCATACCAAGTATCTACCTGATACATATCATCATACATGATCCACCTGATCATACAATGTATCCACCTGATACAAATACAAAAACATGATCCACCTGATCATACCTGATACATATCAACATACATGATCTACCTGATCATACACAGTATCCACCTGATACATATACAGATACATGGTCCAAGCATCCAACATGATGCATATATAAAACATATACAAATGATCCTACTAATCATATCCAACATCCAACATGATGCGTACATACATATACATATAAATGATCCAACTAATCATATCCAGCATCAAACATGATGCGTACATACATATACATATAAATGATCCAACCGATCATATCCAACATCCTCCTGATGCATATACAGCGCAGTAACTGGAGCATCGTCTTGATGCTCATCATCCAGCGCTTACATCCACATCCATGTGAAGGATCCTCCTTCCAACATGCTTGGAATGGATTCTGCAAATGTGTCCATCACTTCTTCCTCGAAGTGTCATCAATCTGAAGAACACCAAGCCTCTCCCTGAAGTACTCGAACTTCACCCTGGCTAGTGGCGTCGTCAGCACATCTGCAATCTGCTCATCCGTCGCAACATACTCTACTTCGGCTGTACTCAGTGCTACGCAAGACTGCTTCTTGCTAAACCAAGAGATCAAACCTGATCCCATACTGAAGCAACACCCAGGAGTGCTCTTCTTATCTGCAACACTGTCTGCCCAATCTGAATCAACATAACCCTGTAGGTTAAACTTTTGATTCGCATCATACTTGAGCCCATAATCAATTGTACCCTTCTGGTACCTCAGAATATGCTTTACAGCAACTAGGTGAACACTCCTTAGATCCGTCAGGAACTGGCTCAATGTGTTCAAAGCAAATATCTGGTCTCATGTTCGTCAAGTACATCAAGGACCCAATCATCTGACGATACATAGTGACATCAACTGACTCAGAAGAAGCATCACATAGAAGCTTCAGGTTCGATGCCATAGATGTGGCCATGTCCTTGCAGTCCATCATCCCGAACCTCTTCAGGATCTTTACTGCATACTTCCCTTGTCCAAGGAAGATTCAATCTGCACTCTACCACACCTCCATGCCAAAAACAAATAGTGCATCATCCCTAAGTTTTTCATCTCAAACTTGGCAGCAAGCTTCCATTGCGTGTCGACAATCATCTCCTGTTACAAACAGGTCATCCACATATAGGAGTAGAATCACAGGATTCCCTTCCTCAAACTTGTAGTAAAGGTTGGAATCCGCTTTACTCTTGGTAAAGCCCAAACTGGATAGAAGGTTGTCTATCCTACCATACCAAGTTCTGCACATATATGACTCCCTGTCATGTGTCTCAGAACCAAGTGGCTGATCCACATACACTTCTTCTTCAACTACACCATTCAAGAAAGCTGTCTTGAAATCCATCTAGTGTATCTTCCACTTCATTACTGCAGCCAGAGCAAGTACTGATCTAATGGAATTGTATCTAGCTACATGAGCAAAAGTCTCTATGCTACCACCTGCAGCATGCTTGATCTTGTAGATTCTCTTGGAAGTCACTACAGACTCCCCTTCAGGTCTTGGGACTGCATCCCAAACATCTTCATGATCGATTGGTACTCCTCGATCATGGCATTCTTCCCATATCCCGGGAACTTCAATATCTTCAATATTTTCAATAGATAACTTTGTTGCTGAACAAATGTTGTAGTCCTTCTTTTGTAGGTGATGGTATACGATCTTTCCTACACAACAAGTTAAATTGCATGATTAGAAAACATCTTATAGTTTTCAGAACAAATTCTTACACATAAAGAAATATGTCATACAGTCATGCAATTATCTTAGCCAATGTTTCAATACAACATTTATCCATATTCCGCAACTTTCTAGATGCCTTCCAATCTCTACCAGAACATTGTTAAGAGTGTGCACAACTCCTAACATGTCAGCAAAGAGGTTTCATTCTAGATAAGTAGCAATGGAATGTTGTACGGTGCCATAGGCCACTTACCCATGTATATTAGTAGTATACTATTCATTAATGCAACTATTCTAATATGCATAATACACAACCTAATTATAGGAACATAAACATATACATCATTGAATAACATTATGCAAGAAATGACAATTCAAATACTTATCTTTGTTTGGTTGCTGGGTGGACTCCCTCTGAATCTTTGCAACTCCATTCTAATGTGGATTGTGAGAAGTGGTCAACTCCCTCTGAATATCTGCATCCTTGCAGAAACTACTGAAGTGTGCTTCTTTGCTTTCTTGCAGGAACAACTGGAGTGTGCTCCCTCTTGATCTTTGCTTCCTAGATTACCTGTCCTTGAACTTACATCCATCCTTAATCACTATGCATGCTTATTAGTATCATCATTGTGTTATCCTTGAGGTCTCATACATAATCACACATTTATTAGTATAATCTTAATACTATCAAAACACAATAATCTTAAACATGTATAGTCATGATCATTCACAGATAATAAACATTAGTAGTCAAGGTTTCAGGGAAGTCTTCTTTTACTCATGCATATTCTTATTTGATCATAGGACTCTTCTGATTAGTTAAATCATCAATGCATAAACCGGTGATTACTCAAACCTATACCTTCATGATTCTTCTGGTTAGTCATATCATCAATTATGGTAAGAAACATAATATGCATACAGCCATGACTATTCAAACCTATGACTTCATGAATAATCATTATCAACAACACAACAGTATAAGATCCTAACACAAGGTAGGATTCTAGCTTGATATAGGAAAAACATACCTGGATTATCATGCTAGCTAGTTATGTCTAACATACCCGCATAATGTCTTCTGGTTCTCTTCAATGACTTGTGCTAGTAACCTGCATATCTCATAAGTTATCCATTGTAGGACCAAGTTATACATACCTCGTAAGTAGATCTTCTAAGCGATCCATGACAATGGATGAATCTTTGTCCTCATGTCATCATGATCATATGTTCTTGAACCAGAACATGATTTGTCATTCCTGGTGTACCTTTCATGTTAGCAGACAACATAAACCTCATACAACACCATAATGTATTAGTACAATCATAAGTGTCAACACCCTGATCAATGAATATCTTCTATCGTGCATTCATAATTTTATTAAGGTGATACGACAAGTCTAGATTTAATCAAGATTGTACTAACCATAATAATATGAAGAAAAATATACCATAAACTTAATCATGAACAAATCTCGAAACATACCTGGATAAGTCATACCTGTCGATATTGCTTGTAATCTTCTTATGTAAGGCCTTAGCCTCATCTCCCTCTGAAATGGGAACTTCTTCACTTATGCAGGTGACCAATCCATTTTCTTCTATGATTAACCCAATCCACTTGATTTGCAAGAACTGGATCTGGAGCTGGATTAGGGTTTGTCAGAGAAACCCCAAAAATTCAAACTTTCGAAAGGATATAAATATGCGCCTTGATGAGCTGATCAAGCTGGTATGTTCAAAATTTGAAAACTGCAAAGTTTCACTCCTCAATTTTGCCTTTGAAACTTCTAGATTCACTAGACGTGACCCCGAACTAGGGTTTGATGAAGTCCACTCTTCTTCCCAATCAAAAGTTTTGATACAAAGCTCTAAGCTTCTATTTTTCTGAGGAGCTTCTAGCCATGGTCATAGATTTCAAAAATTCCCATTTTTGCAGAAGCCCTAATTTTCCACTTTTCTGATTAAAGTCCCGAACTAGGGTTTGATCAAGCTCGGTCTTCTTCCCAACCAAAAATTCTGATCTTGGTCTCTAAATTTCTATTTTGATGAGTAGCATTCATCCGTAGTCTCCGATTACAAAAATTACAACTTTCTCCGAAACCCTAGATTCCGGAAGCCATGAATGAAGGCGCTAAAAAATAATTCTATTATGTACCTGATTGTTTTTGGTGTAACTCTGAACTTTTCGATCTAAAAGGTTTGAAATTTTTTCTTGAGATAGCCTAACCTGTCATCTTTCCATCCCGACAGGTCTGACCTCAATTGGATTCTCTGAGAGAGAGAGTTATACCAAGTGTCGCTACGTGACCTGTTTATGGGATAAAACAGGAGAGCAAACTTGTACGGCGTGCCACGTGTCACTGGTTCAACTTTGGCCTCTGAAAAAGTTTCTTGAGATATCCCAACCTGTTATATTTCCATACCGATAGGTCTGACCTCAATTGGATTCTCTGAGAGAGTGTTATGCCAAGTGTCGCAACGTGACCTGTTTATAGGATAATACAGGAGAGCGAACTTGTACGGCGTGCCACGTGTCACTGGTTCAACTTCAGCCTCTGAAATTTTTTCCTGAGATAGTACAGTCTATGTAATACCTGTCACATTTTACGAAATTTCATTTGGAGCTTCCTAGCCCAAGGTATGAATTTTTTCCCAAGGTCACCGGATTTTGACTCAGATGTGGAAGAGGCAGAAACCCTATATTGTACAGATCATAAATCACAAAGTACAATGAATTAGAGGTTTTACTTTGGACACAAGGTACATGGGGATCTAATATTTGACCTGTAAAAGTTTCAGATCCAAAAACTTCGCCAAAATGGATTTATAGCGAAAGTGCTATGAAGACTGGTTTTTTCTATATCAAGCCCTAGCATCGTAAGTGCAACAAGTGTCATACATGCCATATCATGCCTTCTTTTAGGCTAGCTATGATACCATGTTAAATTTTCAAAATTTACTTCAATCTGATCTAGGATCTTAACTGAGAGAACAGCATGTACAACAAATCTATAGCATATCAATCATGGACACAATAATGCAAGCACACAAGAGACACAGAGTTTACTTAGGGAAAACCATAAAGGTGAAAAACCCCAATAACTTCCACAGAGATAGATAGAGCAATGATACAACCAGAATACAAGAGATAGTCTTCTCCTAGCAGCAGAGCCTCCTCCTCCACAAGTGCACCACTCTTCCAAGTGTGAGTGAGAGAATAAAATGTGTAAAATGAGAGAGACACACTCTCTATTTATACACTAACTTGACTTGACCTTTACTCAACTAGGTCGACCTCAACTTAACCACTTAACATAATGCTGACTGGGCCGACACCCAATAGGGTGGTCTAATAACCCTTTGACCCACATGGCCGACCCCCAATAGGGTGGTCTAATAACCCTTCAACCCACATGACTTATACAGGGCCGACCCCAACAAGGTGGTCTAATAACCCATCAAGTATAAGTTACGACACTTACAATATAAATGATGACACTTCCATATAGAGGAATAATAACATCTCTATAGGAATACAAAGACTTCCGTATATAGGAATAATAATGTCTCTATAGGAATACAATATACATATATGTGAAATACATTCCGAAGTTACATATACATCAACAGATATAACTTATAAAAAATTATGAAATGATAAGTCACTAATGGCCATAATCATGGGTTCATTTCTTGTTAAGATCATGTAAATATGCAAGAGATGAAATGCCCTGGAAATGTCAATGCTTCCATATATGAATGTTAGAGACAAGAAACACATGTCAATGCTTCCATATAGGAATGTTAGAGACAAACAACATAGGAACTAGAGACAATCTCTTTAATACATGAAAATAAACTATACTCCAATTAAAGAACTTATGACAAGCCAACAAATATGATATCACATAGATTCAAAAAAATTGATTTTACTCAACAAATTAATTAAAGAAAGAGCACATAATGATCATAAAGATATCGCTCATAAAAACAATGAATTTGCTTTTACACAAAGGTCAGCAATAACATTAAATAAATAATGATCACAAGATAACACATATAGAAGCATCATTATCATTATTAGAATAGTGAGACCATGTTAGAATATTGAGCAAAAAAAATTGATCAAATAAAACAATGATATCACTTATAGATATGAAAATATAGCCATCAAGCAACTAAGTCCTAAGCATAGGTTCATTTAGTGATGTCACCATTACCATACTAGAGATCCATGCCCCTGAAAATGTCAAAACATCTTCCACACAAAAAAGGTTAGAGACATAAATAAGAATAAGATAACCTCTCTAAACATGATGAATAAGAACATAAACCCTAATGCAAAGAGATTAAGAAACTCATGACAAGAATTTCAAGATAAGAGATGAATAAGAAAATGATAAACTTTACCGATCTGATATGAAAAACCAGTAAAAAGACAAAAAATTTACTTAAAACCCTTAAAAAGTGCCAAATAAAGTCACTTGTAGGTCTGCCACAGGAAACTCACGCGTAGATCTGATAGACGCGGGTTCTGCACAGGAGAGTCGCGAGTTACTAGCGGGTTTACAGTAGATCAAGCTGTGGGTATGCCGAAGCACATATGGGTTTGTAAAACAAAAGCCATGGGTCTGCAGAGTTAAATGCGGGTTCACTGTAGGCAAGTTGCGTGTACACGCGTTGTCTGCGAAGAAAAGTCGCGGGTGTCTTGTTTTAGGCCAAAAACAATGCCGATTAATCCGCTGACGGAAACTTGCAAAAATTCTACCAAACTTGGATGAAAAAGACATATATTACAACCGGAAGAAATATCTCCTTGAGGAGAATCCAAAAAAGATATAGATCTATAGAAAAAACATCAAGAGACCCTTGAAAAAATTCCTGCAAAAATCTACACAACAAAGTTAGGGTTATGAGAGAAAATCTCAAATATGTAGAATAAAGCCCATATAGGAAAAACTACCACATGGGTATTATAGATCGGGTCACAAAACCACAAAATATGAAGAGCCCAAATAAAATCATGACCATATGTTTCTTAAAAATATATATATATAGTTTTACTGAGGAAGGTAGAGCATAACAACCTGCTCTAATACCATGTTAGAATATTATGAACATATGAAATAATATCATAACACAATATAAACTAAGGAAAGCATTACTAGTCTATCTTTCTATCTATCAAGCAACATAAAGCATGAAATAAAATTGGAGAAAAGAGAACATCAAGAGAACATCAAGAGAACATCGATATATGTGGTTCACCCAATATGGGCTACGTCCACATGAAGGGTTGCATCTTCCATTATTCTGCAAATAGATCTCCAAGATTACATGGAATCCTCACATATGTATCACATCAATCTCCATCAATCAATCATGTGTGTACAAATGGCACACATAGCATGTGATCTGCAATGAACTACAATCAACACATACCCAAAAGGGTCTCCTTCACTTCTCATATATACCAAGTGGTTTGGATTACAATACATCCCATTACACATGTGGGATAAATGAATTTCCTCCTCTTTATATAGAGAATGGTCACAAAGGATATAATTGTAATGATGCATGTGGGATAACTCTATTTTATAATATTAGAGTTATTTATGCCTTTAAATGATATTTTACCAATATATCACATAAGTCATCATTACATATTCTAGCTTATGTCCTCATCCCGCACATCCACAAACTCTTTAATTTAGCGATCAAGCAAGGGTTCCACACACCTTGGACTTAGAGCCTCATTATTCCTATTTTCAAAAGTGGTGATACAAATAACCCCTCTAATTATCACACCATTATCATTATCCCTCTCCTAGCCAAGTTATATGGTATTATCTTAGAAAAGTAGATCAACGAATGGATAGAAATGGAAGGTAAGGGGGATAAATGACAAGTAGGTTTTAGAAGGAATCATTCAACCACAGACCACCTAGTTACGCTTAGGATCATTGCAAAGGAATGTCATAATAATAAGTCTGACATTTTTTGTTACTTTGTGGACTTTAGCAAAGCTTTTGATAGAGTGCCTAGAAATAACCCGTGGAATAGGCTAGAGGAGCTTAATGTTCCTTTTGAGTTGAGAGATGTCGCGATAAGGTTATATGAAAATGTCATTTCCAAATTTAAGAATAATGAGGACTGGTCAATGGATATAAACTTTAATATTGGAGTTAAGCAAGGTTTCCCCTCTCCCCTACCCTTTTTGGCATTTACATTGATAAACTAGAAATATGTTTAGAAGAAGCAAGTTGTGACAGAAAGATCTTAGCTAGGATAGTTATCGTGCTCCTTATTTATGCTCATGATATTGTTCTTATGGCAAAGTGTCCCCTTGATCTCGATAAATAATTAATAATTCTCAAATATTTCTACTCTAACATGGCTATGACTGTTAACATCGACAAGACAAAAGTTATGATTATAAAATCTAAGAAAGACACCTACGCAAATTTTATTTATGATAATAGTAAACTAGAGGAAGTGACTTCTTACAAGTATCTTGGAATTGATATTCATCAGAAGCTCAATTGGAACCATAACATTGAGAAAAGTATTAATGGAGGATGGAAAGCTTATTTTGGTCTTGAAAATAATTGTAAATCAACCAACTTGGTCATGTGGGATAAAAAAAAGTTCCTCTTTGAAACTCTTGTCATCCCTATTAACTTATATGGTTGTGAAGTATGGGGGTGCTATGATATTCTACAGGGTAGATCACTCAACTTGAACAAACCTCACAAATATCACTCAAGAATTGCAGAGAAGAAGAAGAAGAATTGAATCAGTATTCACACATTAACTCAAGAAATGGTAAAATCTACTGTATAATCATACATCAGTTGTAAGCTGGCACAATAATGAGAGTACAATCAAATGAATTCGAATACCCCAAAGGTCATTCGAATTCTCCTCAATGTGTGGCTTGGATAGCATTGGATACATCACCCAATCAGTGGTAGTAGTCACAAATAGTCAAATATCAGTCAAATGAGTCTAACTGAGTCTAATTGTTGCACGTGGCACTAATCTAGGGAAGGAGACTCCAAGGTGGGCGCATGAGAGACTGTCAGTAGTCAAGTGGCACTTCGATACAGACAACTAGAAGCTACAAGCAGTTAAAATGAGCAAGAAATGCATAAACTAAGAAATCAATGCAAGAGCTAACTGATGGAATCCAATAGTGTGTAGTAGGGCGCATTTGTAATCCAGATGAGGAAAACAAGGCGCACTAGGTAGATAGGAGGGCTACTGAGAGCTAAAAAAAGGCTCTAGGGGGATGAAAATAAGCTCTAGGTACTGGGGAGACTACCATATTGATGACTGGATGCATGCATGCAAAGCATGCAAATACATTAATGATGGTGAGAATATTCCAACACCCCCCGCAAGCCGGACTATGAGGAAACACATAACTGAAAACTAGTAGGGCCCTGGTAACTGAGACCAAAGGTCACCCTGTACAACAATCAAAATAAATAAAGTGAGGAAAGAGGGAAAACCCATGAGTGGGAAGAAAGCCCCCCCTCAAGATAGACTGTAGAAGGTAATCATTCATGTACACCACTCACCCCAAGCAGGGATCGAAGGTAAGTGAACTTCTTTACCGAGAAAGTATCTATCGACAAGAAATGGATCAATGTGTGAATGATCAATCTGATAAGGATGAAACCTTCCATTCTTAAAATCAGATCTGGTTCTCCTTAGCTCAAGTGGATCTCCAACAAGATCACTGACAGATCTAAGAGTTGTGGCTACCTGTTTGACGGACAATCCACCAAGAGCAGACTCAAGGCCTGATCTCCCTAGACTCAACGTAAGACCAAAACAAATAGGATAGAATATAATCTACTTTCCTAGATCAAATAGAAGTGCAAATGAATGAGTAGATTGTCTACCTCAAATTTGCAGATCCCTTTCCTCTTCGTTGATCCGATGCTCCAGCATCGTCATATATTAAGATGCAAGACCCTGTTGAACATATAGAAGACAACAAATAGTGAAAGCATATATTTCATATGATAGATCTAAGTTAACAGTTAAGGAGGAAAACTCTAAATATTATCAATGCGACAACATTTATGGAAAGCAACTATATTAACTGTATAAAAAGTGGGGAGTACAATAGAAAAGAGGATTACAACCAATGGCTCAATGTTGCAATATCCTTCCGACAAGCCAAGCCAAAGCTCCTAGAGAGAAGTAGGTGTCTCCAAGGCTAGAGTGCTGAATCTATTGAGCTAATTCCACCAGCATAAGAGTACCATAGACTTCCTCCCTTTGGAATGGGAGTGAGCTTCACTTATATAGGACTAAGTGGATAGGATAGGTTGAGATATGGTAGGAGAGAGTTAGGGGATCCTCTCAAGAGGCTAGGAACCGAATGCCAGCTTCCCTAAAGGCTAGGGATAGGGATACACATCAACTACCTTCGAGAATGGGCTCGAAGAAGCTATTTTAGTCAATTAACTGACATAGTCGCACTTTGTAAGAGGACAACCTGCGACGTCGCAGCTTGCATGAGGACAACCTGCGACGACCTCTCAAAACCTAGCAGAAGAAGGTTTGTATCTCTTCCAAGTTAATGACTTAGTCAAGGAAACTTTAGGGATGTTTACACTGAGTCTCATGATGGTAATATTTAGGTGTAATAGAATGCCCCCCAAAGCATGAAGATGTTTGAAACTGGACAGGTGAAATGCTTTGACAGAAGGAATGGCAATGGACTTGTCAAACGAAGGATGTTGCTGCAATACAACTAACTTTGAGTACATAGTTTCATACGACTCACAACATGGCTGCCGACCAATACAATGCAGATCCATGGTAGTAATGACTGACTGAACACTATCATGGATACTAGACATAAGCGTAGATCCATGATGAGATGATAACACAACCACGACCAATACAAAAGTGGATATGTGTAATATGACTCGAAACAATCTCCATCGCAGCCTGGGTAAAACATGACTCCCTAGGATCTTCACGTCAAACCCGCAATGATACGAATCTATCCATGTGATTACAAATGTCTTGACGTCAAACATGGTAGAAACCACTTGATTACCGGTCATTGATGTATACCATTAACAAGCGTGAGGGAAATCACCATTGATGTCAATGATTCCCAAGGTATCATAGTACGTATCATCAAGCGCGAATAAATGAGTTGAAGTCGAACACCGGATGAAATATTTCAATCAAGAGCCAATGATGTAAACTCATGTCGAAAGCGAGGTAACCTGCCATTGAGGCATGCAGGCCCAAGGTACTCGATTGGTTTCTAGATTCAATCCTTGGATGATGTATTGAAGTTGATAATGATGAATCCATCGAAGGAGGGCCATGATGAATCCCCCATCATCGACATGAAACACGACAACATATGTTTGGAGTAGATCGGATGGTACAGTAACATACATGACTGACTCAGAGTAGACCGACATGGTGGAAAGCGTACTGACCGCAGATAATGAGTGGTGAAAGTATTCTTGAACATGGGCATGGCATGACTTGGCAGTATTGACATGACGAGTATGAAACTGACTCCTAATGCAACTGATGGTGGAAGTATTCTTTGGATGACCCAAAGGAGTAACAAGACTCAGGAAGTAGGCAAAACTCGAAGACAAACGGATGATCCAATTGCAGTGTGCAAATGCAAATGAGTACCATGTTCAAGAATGACTAGGTACTGCCATAGATAAAGAGTGTAACATAAAAACTTTCCTTTTTCCCCATCATGAATGATGAGTGCCGCATGTGTTTTTTAACGAGCTTGATGAGGGTATCCAGATGCTCGGTATAGCTCATCTCATAGATGAGTCCAATCCAAAATATTTTTCGAACCTGGGAGAGGAAGGGTTTGTCCCATGCGGGCCCTTCAATGTGAAAGTTTAACGAGTCCATAGAAGGTAAACTCAGTCGTCATTTCATGTTTAAAGAGTCTGAAAAGAACTAAAGAAGACTCCAACGGTCATTTTTTCGTAAAGTTAGCCTCATTGCCCGAAAAAGGGTAAAACAATGCAGGAGAGGACTCTTCCAGTCATGATTGGATGGAGTATTCCTTTTTCATAAGTAGTGCACCCTGGTCCGAAAAAGGGGTAAATTATCACCAGGGAGACGACCGTTCAAATACTTTAATAAGCGTGAACACGACAAGTTCGCTTGGCGATCTTTTCGTATTTCGAGAGCTTGAAAAGAGCTTAAAGATAGACTCTGGGGGGGTTCCTTTTTCGTAGGAGTTTAACGAGCCCGAAAAGTGATAAATAATAACTCGGTGACTTATTCTCATGGTTTTAAGAGCATGAGAAAGAACAAAAAGTAAGCTCGTCACCATTAAATAATTGAAATCTAACGGATAAAAATAACAACAAAACTATTCAACGGGTTGTTCATACCTGAGATGATAGCTACGATGTGAAAACGACGCAAACAGAACACTTAACATCTCCTGCATGTTTGAAAACTAGGTCAAATAGTCAACCAAGCATTCAAATGCAGTAAAAATGATCCAAACTATAGCAAATAACCCAAAGAGCATCTAAATTTGAAAAAGAATATTCCCTTTTTGTTTATAAAATAGAAAAAATGACCAAACATAGTTACCATTGTTTATTTGCCAAATTGGGGAGAAGAAAGTGCCATTTGGAGCAGAATTTCATTCGTCGATTGCCGGAGCTGCGAGTGACCATTTCACGAACCGTTTGGAGTAGGTAACCGTAGATCTCCTCCAACATCTTTCTAGTGGTTTAGAATTTCAAAATTTGTCCATTTTTTAGGTTTTTGGGGTTGATTTGTGAGGGGTTTTTGAGCCCTCGAGTTGTCGCGGGTCTCCCTTACGAGAACTGTGACGAACCCGGGTCATCGCAAAACCCGCAAGGATGTCTTGCGACGATGTCGCCCTATTTGTAAGGATGGGGTGCGACGGTGAAAACGTCCATCCCAAAAATCAAAGCCAAGCCACAAGAAAAACTTTTGACGGTTTGGGTGAGCTTTAATGGTATTTAAATGCTCCTTTTGACAGGTTTGTGGCCGCCGACATGGTTCTCAAATGGCGCGAGCGTGAACATGAGGTGGAAGATGTGCAAGCAACAAACGATCCAGTGTGTGTGGAGGCATTGAGGAACTGTGGGATACTAAAGTTCTTCCAGGTCCAGGGCATGAGGGCCCAAGTACTACTACTGGAGCATATGCTTCGGAGTTGGGATGCATCGCAACAGTACTTCATGATTGGAGAGCATATATTGACTATAGATGTTGATGACATCTATTTCTTGACTGGATTATACTGGAGAGGGGATAATGTATCACTCACCGGATCACGAGGGAGTGACCGGACTGTAGATAACTTGATTTACCAAAACTGTACTCCACATACTCGTGCCTCTAGTGGGAAGATTCCTATCAAAGAGGTGCGAGATCGTCCATTGTGTGCTATACTCTTCACTATAGTGAGGATAGCAGGGAGCCAAGTGGGTCACTTGGCTACAAAGTCCCAGATGTTGTATGCGGAAGACTGTATGTCTCCGAAGGTGTTCAACTGGTGTGGGGGACTCCTTACAAACCTCAGAGCTCAACTGACCAAGTGTTGGCGCAGTGAGCTCAAGCAGTTCGGGTATGGCTCCGTAGTGATCTCATTCTTGTTGGAGCATGTTCCCCTCTTGCGCCTGTAGGTGAATTTGGATGACAGGGATCCCAAGGATCCACATATGGCCTGATGGACGGAGGTGATGGTCCGCCATGGTGGCAGGGTTCCGATCATTGGGTATGACTTTGGATTCTTCACCTGGATGGAAGGCCAGTTACTCATGATTGAGGACTATCCAGTTACTCATGATTGAGGACTATCCGTACATTGGTATGGACTTCAGGGAGGACCCAGAACTTGTACTTCCTGAGGCAGCAAAGTGGGGAGACATTGGTAAGAACAATGACCCTTGTACTTTTCATTTTGTGTATTTATAATTTTTTTGTGTAGTGCTGATGAGTTAATAACATGTGTGTGCAGATGTGGGCCCTTCATGGCTAGTGGGAGTTTCACTCCTTGCGAGGAGAGGAGAGGCACCACCAGTAGCCCTAGCCATGCATGATTCCATGGTGGAGATGCAGGACATCTATGAGAACCTTACCAGGTTGACATTGGGCGTTCCAGATGCAGCAGTGCATGAGTTACCGAGGCCTATGCAGAGGTACACATTGGGTGTGACCTTGAGCTTCAGCGAGCTGCTCCGCAAAGTAGTGAGAGCGGTGGACTGCTTCCATGTTTAGCAAGAGAGAGTCGCGAGACCTAGGGGTGCACAGGCCAGGCGTTAGGCCTTGTGATGTTATTATGTATGTACTGAGAGCTATGTGAGCCTCAGATTTTGTACTACTGAAAGCTATCGGGCTTCAGATTTTGTATAGACTCATTGAAAGCCGTCGTGCTTCAGATTTTTGTATCAGCACTACGTTATCTTGATTATATATATATATATATATATATATACAAACATTTTGGCGGCTATATACATTTGTGTTTGATATGAGATCTTGTTTATGTGTTTTCTTATATGATGAATTATTTACATGTTATGTCTACTTTTACAGTTCATGAATATGCTCATGTGTGTGTAATGTACCAATCTAAAATAAAGTTGGCCATGGAGTCGGCAATTGTGTTCACGTCTCGTGGAATGTGCAGGTACTAAATGGATTCGAAGGACCTTTCCAGAAGATGAACTTGTCTATAGAGATGGAGTAGGGTAGGATCATGGATGGTGTAAACCTGGTTAAGATGAGAGACCACCAGTTGAGAATCTAAATGGATGACAACATGGTCCATACCCAAAGAAATAGTGTCGGTTAGGGTTCCAATGGCTGCCTGATATTCTGCAGCATTGTTGGTTGCAAAACCTAGACACATTCCTCCTGAGTTGATAAGCTCACCAGTGGGAGAGTAAAGCACCCAGGCTTCCGAAGCAAGGTTACGGGTATGCCGGCTGGCACCGTCCGCGAATCCGTAGCAAGTTGACATCTGCACACGCAGACAGAACATGGTATAAGTAACGAAACAAGACCTAAGAAGGCAAAAAATCAAAGCGTCACACCACACAAAACACACTCCATGTACAGTATATACAAAGTACTTATGCATGAAAGATTCAGGCATAGTACCTCTTCAGGTAAAGCCCATTGCGGGGTTCACCTAAAGATATCCTTTCGTAGTCTTCAAGCTTGTAAAATCCTTTCTCTAAGACGCATTTCACTATGTAGGGTCCATGCCACATGGAATCAAACTTTCCTGCCCCTATCTTATCATGTCTTTGGTAATATGTGAGGCCAAATCACCCTCGCTATAGATGCGAGGTTCTACCGACTTGTCATAACGCGCTTTGATGCATTTCTTATGAGCCTCATTGGCAAGAGCGGCATCGCGGTGAGTCTCATTGAGTTTAGCTAGGTAGAGGAAGCGTTCTTCCTCAGCAGTAGTGTTGGGGAAAAGTTCAACTACAAGTTTGAGGGATGGAATCTCGCACTCAATCGGTAGGATAGCCTCCAATCCATAAACTAATTGGAAGGGGGTAAATCCAGTGGCGGTTTTAATGGAAGTTCGGTAATCCCATAGTGTGGAGAAGAGCATATTATGCCAGTTGGACTTGTGCGTACCCACCATGCATTGGATCATGGTTTTCAAGACCTTGTTAATGGCCTCTACTTCTTTGTTGGATTGTGGGTAGTACGGTGTTGAGTTTTCATGGAGAAAACCCAATCTACTGTTCAACTCGTCAACCATATGGTTCATAAAGTGAGAAACATGGTCAGTAACTATAGCTTGAGGAACTCCAAACCGTGCTACAACATGATTAAACATGAAGAGTGCGGTGGTTTTGTCGTCGTCCGTGTATGTAGGCATAGCCTCAGCCCACTTTGTGAAGTAATCCACAGCTACTATGACGTAACCATGCCCCCTGGCCGAGGTAGGCTTACAGTGCATGATGTCGACGCCCCATTTAACGAAGGGGCCAACGAAAATAACCGGGTGTAACGGGGCAGGGTGGGTGCACTTCTTAGTTTGGAAGTGCTGGCATGGAGGAAATTTTTTGACGGCCTCGATACAATCCTTAAAGATAGATGGCCAAAAATATCCCGCGCGAAGTATCTTCTAGGCTATATCCATCCTAGAGAGATGACCGCCACACGCCCCAGTGTGACATCCATTTAGAACGTGTTCATCCTCTTCATGAGTGAGACAATGTCAAAGGATAGAATCAATACCACAGCGGTACAAAGTATCACTGATGATTAGATAATACTTTGCATGGTGGCGTATGCGACGGTGGTTGTCCCGCAATAGTTGGGGGCTGAAACGTTGGGTCTGAAGATATAAAGTGATATCTCCATACCACGGATCAGACGTAATGATGAGGAACAATGATTCGTCTCAAAGAGAATCATTGGGCTCAAATTCGACATCAGGATGGGGAAAATCACAGATCAACTCAACAAACACCAAATAATTTTTGGACTTAGCCTTTTCGAAAAGGAGATCAAATTCCTGCAGTATCACGATCCAGCGTGAATACTTGCCCCCAAGCACCTGACGTGTCAAAACGTGGAACATGGGGTTCGAATCGGCAATGATGGTGGTGGTGTGAAGCAAGATGTAATGTCGAAACTTTTGGACGGCAATGACTGCCGCGAGAGCGAGTTTCTCGACATGTGAATAATGAGTTTCGGTGTCAATGAGACCCTTACTTGCATAGTATATCACATGTTCCTGGGTGTTGTTGTCTTCTTGGACCAAGACCATGGTGATCGTGGTGACAGAAGCAATAAGATAAAGGATATAATCCTTGTAGTAATTGGGAGGCTAGAGCACAGGGGCATGCACGATAGCATGTTTTAAGATTTCAAAATATTGTTGAGCTTGGTTGTCCCATATGAACGGGACATCCTTCTTCATCAATCTCATGTAGCCTTGCGTCTTTTGAGCGAAATTATAGAAAAAATGCCTTAAGTAAGTTGCCTTCCTACAAACTTTGAAGTTTCGTTATATCAGTGGGAGGTGGGAGAGCAATGATGGCTGCCACCTTCAGGGGATCAATGCGGATCCCATCTTTCGAGACTATGAAGCCAAGGAGGCATCCATAATCGATGCAGAAGATGCACTTGTGAGGGTCCAAGTGGTTGTTATATCGTCTGCATCTGAGGAAAATCGCTATCAGATGGTCAATGTGGTAATCGCGCTGCTGTGAATGGGTAGGTAAATCGTCCAAGTAAGGTTCCACAAAGTCCTTCACGTTGTGAAAGGCATACGACATGGCCCGTTGGAATGTGGCACCATCATTTTTAAGACCAAAAGGGAGCTTGCGATAAGCAAACGTACCCCAAGGATAGATGAAAGCTGTCTTGTGTTGATCGGACGGGTGGATCTCGATTTGGTTGTAGCCGGAAAATCCATCCATAAATGAAAAGATGACGCTTCTCGCACAGTTGTCAATGATTTGGTCGACAAAGGGAGTTGGGTAATTGTCCTTAGGACAAGCCTTGTTGAGATCCCAATAATTGACGTAGACATGAATGGTACCCTGCTTTTTAGCTACAGGGATGACGTTCGAGACCCATTCTGTCAATGGGACAGGGTAAATAAAACCAACTTTCAAGAGCTTTTCAATCTCTGCCTTGATTGCCGCAGTATTTAGGGGTGCACCAGTCGTAACTTTTGTCGGACTGGTTTGGCATCGGGATAGGTTTGAATCATGTGTGAAACAATGGTGGGGTCTATCCCGGGAATCTCCTTGTAAGTCCAAGCAAACACGTCTCGAAATTGCTTGAACAAGGCCGTGAATGTTGTAATATCTTCAGGGGAACACTTCTGGCCTAAACGAATGTGCTCCACTACATTAGGAGTAACCGATATGTCGACCGAAATGGTAGGCTCAATGTTGGCCAAGTTGCATTCAGAGTTTGTTTGACACGCAAGTATCGAAGACTGAGAGCAAGGGTAGACATCTAGTGTAAAGATGGTGCTAATTCTATTCTCCATAGTATCCAATGAAGGAAGGAAAGATGAACGATGATGGAGGTCTTCCCATGGGGGATCATCTGCACTCATGATTTCCATAATGGACTCATCAGAATGAAAAGCCTGTAGCAGAGGATTGGGTAGGGATGATGTCCGCTGTAGAGAACGGGAGGTGGAGGCCATAGCTAAGTGGTCCTCCGGAGCTAACTGGATAGCCTCGTATCTAAGTTCAGCGGGTGAAAGAGGCATAGTGTCTCCAATCAGGTGTGTGGTGGCTTCATCAGGTACAAGCCATTGATCAGTAGAGTTGGGAATGGATGAAATCCGCGAGGAGATCATGTTCACCGTGGCAACATGATTTGGGGGATCTTAGGTTGGAAAAATGCCCATAAGGGATGAGTCCTTGATGAGGCCAAACCCCATGCTCTCATACTGATGCAAAGATTGTCCAAGTAATGGAACATTATCGCCCAGATGAGTAGTGGTGTCAGGTGTGCAGAAATCCAGTTGGTCGACAGTAACAATTCGGCCTTGATGAGGGAATTGTACTATGCGGAAGAGAGATGATGCGACCGTAGTCATGGCGTAAAACCAATTATGACCAAGCAAAATGTTGTAATCTAATGAGGCAGTGACCAATTCCACGTTAATGGTTGCGGTCTTTCCCCCCAACTTGATTGCTAAATCTTGTAACAGCCCATGAGGTTGAAAGCCACATCCGTCGAATGCTTTCAAGGTGGTAGGAGAACGGTTCAACTCGGGAGAGCCAATGGCTCTCCAACATGAGATCGACATGACTGAAGTAGAGGCACCTTCGTAAAAAACGGTACGATGGATTGTCTTCCCAACAATGTTTGTGGCAACTTGAAATGCCAACTAATGGGAAAGCCTTGGTTTAAAGTATTCCAGTCGGAACATGATGGTATTCGACGAATCCGGATCAATTGTGCCGATGGTAGTGAGGAGAGTCTTGCGCTGGTTAGGACAGTTCTGTAAGACCTCAAGTGTCGACATAGCACAAGGAGCTTGTGCCAGGTCCTCTACAATGTTGTAGTTCTGAGAGGCTCGAGCATTAGGATTAAAAACAGATTTTCTAATCGTGCTCTTGGGCGGATGCAACACTGACTCGAAAGAGGGATTCTCAATGGTGAGAGAAGCGGGCGGTACGGTGACGTCGGGAATCGAAGTGGAATCTTTTTCAGTATTACTTCCAACAGGTTCCTTCAGCGGGACGGAGTCATATGAACGAGAATGGGTGTTCAAGTTGACAGTCTCACTACGCATCATGAGAACATGCATGGTGGAGGATGCTTCTCCTTGGGAAGGAGAAGTGTGTGCAATGAGTTGTTGGTTTTGAGTGGGGAAGGGATCATTGAGAATTGCGGTAGTAGAGTTTCCCTTAAGAAACTTATGGACTTCATCTCAGTGGGGAAATTATTTTGAGAAATGGTCTCCACCACATAGCAAACAAGGATACTTTAACTTCCTCTTATGTTTGGTATCTTCCTAAGTGGGCTTGGGATTTTGTCGGTTTGAAGATTTCTTAGGTTTCCCTTTGTTCTTATTCTTACCACCGGATTTATGAGATGAGGCTGATTGCACATAATTCAACTCTTTGGTGGAAGCAGGAGTGGTGGACTTGGTAGTGCTGTTGCCAGCCTGTGGTGGTGATGGAGAAGAACCTTGGGGGTTCGATGAGCCACCAGTTTGAATAGAAGGTTGGGAGGCAAGGGAGCCACTGATGCCATCAGTTTGTGGTCCCTTGGGTGGTTTCATGGGATCGTATGTAGGGTGAGGCACGTAAGGAACAATTTCATACAATGTGCCGGATTGAGCATAGACTAAGTCTAAGTAATGGGCACAAGCAATAGCCTGTTCCTCAGTGACGGCTCCTCCCATAGCTACATCTCGAGCTACAACAGAGAAAAGTGACTTTGTAAACTAGTCAGCTAAGATTTGGTCCGAAATATGAGCCTTAATAAGACGTCGTCTTCACCGCCACTCATGGATATGATCGAAAATATGAGTGGTAGTGTTCTGGTGAAGGGAGGTCAATAAGTCCGTACTAGTCTCATAGCGAATGGGTAACTGGAAGTGGGTCAGAAACGACATAGCAAGAGATAAAAAATCGGGAAAAGAATTGGGTGGTAATTCAATATACCACTTGGCAGCTGGGACGGTGAGAGTCCGTTGAAATAACCTAAGACGGATCGAGTCGTCCATCAGGGAGTTGGATGAACACCATAGATGGTATGTCATCACATTGTTTTTAGGATCCTCTCCAGGCTTGCCATCAAATTTGGGGATATATGATGGTAACTTAACTGGAATAGGTGGCCATTTATGCCAATGGAAAATGGGATCATTCGTTAGACGAGACAAGTCGGGTAAGTCCAAAGTAGCCAAAAAGGGCAGCTGTTGGTTCAGCTGGGGGTACTGATAAGGCATGTATGGACCGGTAGGACCTTGAATCGACTGATTGTAAGGTATTCTTGGAGGAAACTGACCGTAAGGGGGTGTGCCGCCTAGACCGTAAGTAGGTTCGCCACCATAAAAAACGTGGTCCATTACCATAATAAGGTGGCCCGTTACCATAAGGTGGGGGCTCGCCTCCACCATCGCGAGGGGGTGGGCTGCCGTCAAATGGTGGGGGTCCTCCACTACCACCAGGATAGGATGGGCCTCCATCGCCTCTGCCGAGAGGAGGTGGTGGTCCATCGCCACTGCCGAAATAGGGTGGGCCTCCGCCACCTCTACCGGGAGGGGGTGGTGGCCCACCGCCGTCACCAGAAGGGTAAGGGACTCCTCCGCCACGTCCACCATAGTAGGGTGGTCCTGCACCACCACCACCATAATAGGGTGATCCTCCACCACCACCACCAAGATGAGATGGTCCTCCACTACTGCCACCGGGATGGGATGGTCCTCCACCACCATGGGTGGTCCGCCACCACCACCACTACCAGGATGAGATGGTCCTCCACCACCACCGCTAGGATGGGATGGTTCGCCACCACCACCACCAGGATGGGATGGTTCGCCACCACCACCACCAGGATGGGATGGTCCTCCACCTCCGCCTGAAGGGGGAGGGTCTCCACCTCCGTCGCCAGGAAGGGGTGGGCCATGATAGCCGGAATGAGGTGGTCCTCCACTAGAAAGTAGAGGTCCGCCTCCTCCGGAGTTGTGTGGGGGTCCGCTGCCTCCAATGGGATGTGGGGGTGGACCAAATGGGGGTGGTGGGACTTGAGGGATTGTAGGTGGGGGTCCATGTTGTAAAAAATTTTGCTAGCCCCATAGAGTGTATGGATTTTCGGGGTAGGGTACCCCGTAGAGTGCGTTTCCGATATTGAGTTGTCCTGAAATAGGGTTAAGATAACCTTGATACGCTTGAATCGATGGTGGTTGAATTGCATTGGACGGTCCCCAACAAGAGATAATCCTGTAGTGGAAGGTTCGGGAGGTAAGGAATTTCCAACGGAAGGACCGATGGGAACTCCTCCCGTAGTGTTATGGTTAAGAGACGGGGGTTTCCCCTTAGTAACAACTTGCTAACCACTAAGTAAAGGTTGACCCAACACGGGTTGTTGATTATCTACTGTAGGATTAACATTACTCGTAAGGAAGGTAGGAGGCAAAGAGTATCCTCCTCGCGATTTTTGGGGTGGGGAAGGAATGGGTAACGTAACCATAGTAGTAACATGTGTGTTGGACTGTTGTCCTTCAATAGGATGGGTCGTCTGAGGTATAGGACTAGTCTCCTATCTAGGATGAGTATGTGTAGGAGTTGAGGGTTGACCAGACTCAGAAGTGGTCACGTGTTGCATGGATGATTCCGGTGACTCAAAAGATAAATACCGACTCGGGAGTGGTTGATAAGGAGGTAAATTTGGGTCTTCAACCCTTCACGAAAGACTTTGTCTTTGAAACTCCGCGTCCATAGCACGTAATTGAGTTAACCGCTCGGAATAATGTGCTAGAGGGTTGTTAGGAGTAGCCCAATTGGGTGGGGTTGCAATGACAAAATAAGCCACTGGGTGGCCTAGAGATGATGTCCAATAAGCTGCAGCTGGACCAACAGCTGCTGCAGGGTCATCTTGGGGTGGATTTAACCATTCCACTGATCCAGGCTCTCCCGGTAAAACGGGAGGTAGGTCTTGTGAAGTAGAAGTTTGTGCCTCTTCACCCTGTGGGAGGTTCAAGGAAGGTGAATTTGGAGGAAACAGATGTGCTCCAATATTCAAAGTGGGGTTTTCCACTTTAGTTGACATGACCGTGGCTTGTGGGTCCATCCTTACCTTCGAAATTACCTCTTCGTTAAGGGGATATTTGGGTGGTAAGTTCTGAATCCTATGGGACCTTCTCCAAGGAAAGTCAGCCAGAGTGTCTGAAACAAAAGTTTCTCCTAAGGTAAGCTAAACAAAAGAAAAGCAGTCCAGAAAAAATCCTACACAAACTAAGGCCACAAGCAAACTTATGTGATAGGAGTGGATTCAATAGTCTGGAACCTCACAGGATTGTCAAGGCTTCGCAAATCGCTATATACCGTAGGGTCCAACAGTAAAACATGACAAGGAGGATTGGGACCATACCCTTGCCTGAATACCTGATTACCTGGACGGTACGTGCGTAGTAATCTCCCCGAGTGATGTTCTCGGTGTATTGCTCTGCCAAGACAGCCAAAAGGTTAATTCAGTTGGTCTCAGGAATCCTAATGGTGTTTCCTGATATACTCAAGGTACGTGGGAGCTCAAATCCGTAGTGGTTCTGTCTAATGCACAACCGTACGGCACGAGACCTTCCTATATACTACCGAGTACGTGAAACACCTTTCTATATACGCCAAGTACGTGAAACACCTTTCGATATACGCCAAGCACACGAGGTACTTGGTGGGTACGTGAATGAGCTTCGATATATCTGGTTGGTACGTGAAAGAGCTTCAATATACCGATAAGTACGTGGAAGAATACAATACCCCCGGAATACAATGCTGGCAAGTAACGACAGTTGCCATGTTTTACGACGCTGGAAGACGTCTCTAACTTACACACAAGTTACTACATTTTTTACCTTAGTTTTACTGCTAATTTAATCTGGACGGTTAGGTGAATGCATGAGGTGAGTACATAGTCGTAAACATAATGCAGGCCCTAACTATGTGAAAAAAATGTACTTTTTCTTTTGATGAAATCTATGTATGGGAGGGAGAAATTTCTTTCCAAGTGATTTTACCAAAGCAAGACAATGCAACATAATCCCAAAATCTACCAAATTTGATAAAAAATACTCTTTTCGCTTTTCCATTTCTTCCAAGCAAAACTCAAAAAATCAACAAGCATGACAACCAAATCCAAACATTTTCTTCTGTCTTTTCGAATCAAAGTTTAAGAGATGAAAAGAGAGAAATTTCCTATCTAGAGTACTCTAACTTTTCAATTTTACTATGATAGCTTAAAAACACAAAAACCAAAAATGCATACAATTTTCTCAAGCATGGAGTCACTTTTGTAAAACCTTGATCTCATTTGAATTCTTCAAGAAAATGAATGATTCATAATTCCCGAAAAGCACAAATGACTAATTTTTCTTCAAACTTTCCAAAAGATTAATGAATGACAATTCCCAATGCATGAAGTAAAAATGATGCACTTTCAATTTCCAATGATATGCCAAGATAACAACTTGACAACAGTGATATTTTTAAGCATAGATAACTTGACAAGAAAATTGATTTGCAGCACTTGTTGGCCCGGTTTTGCAACCAGGCTTAGTGCTATGGGCACCTGCTAACTAGTAGCAGCAGTTTCAATGGAAATAAATAACAATAAACTAATTAAACAAGACTATTCATGGATCTAAGCAAAGATATTAAGCAAATAACAAAAATAATTTAAAATCAAGAACAAGAAGATATTAAAGAATGAGCTTGTATTGAAAAATGGGGGGCAAGCAAGTGCTTGCGATAATACCTTCAATGGTGAAGGTTGATGTTGAATGGCTCCAAGGATGAGCAACTCCAATCTCCAATGGTCTCTTCTCCAATGTGGTTTGCAATGGCTAAAATGCTCAGGGGAGATTTCAGCAGCATAAGGATGAGATAATGGATGGATGTGAAATGAGGAGCCCCTACCACCTTTTTATAGGTTTTGGTGGTGGGAAATACCATTTGTGGTTTTGTGGAAACCAAATGGTATTGACCAACATGGTTTAGGTACTTTTCCCTCCTTTTTCCTTTTTTGAATAAAAATAATATTTTAATTCCCTTTTTAATATTTTTGGGAATTTGGACCCTTTTTGAGGGTTTTTTTTATGATTTTCTTGGAAAAATAATCTTTTTTAATGGAAAAAGGGGTGTACTAAGGTCTTTTGGTGACCTTTTGTTGGTTTCAGAGGCTCAGATGGTGGAAAAGTGGACAAATGGGTCATGTGAATAAGGGAATGAGCTAGTGAGCACTTTTTAGGTGTTAACAGCACTCTAAACACAGGAAATCTCAAGCAAAAGACAAGCACTCAAATGGACTGAAAATACTTCAAAACACTCAATCAAGCAGTTGAATGCAAACAAAGTTAAATGGCAAGTGCATAAAGGAGTTTGGGATCAGATCTAATCCAAAGATCAAATCAGGTGAGGAGAGGAGGGATAACAAGGTCAAGCAGATGAAGGTGGGGAACTCAAAGTGTTCACCACTACCAAACTGAAACTTGTCAAAATGGGACCCAATACAAATCCAAATAAAATACCAAACTCTTTCAACACACAAATCAAAAATAAATCTCTGACTGGATCTTGCAGCACAGAGGGGGTCTGCACACCAAACCAAAACTCAGATCAAGAAATGGAGAGGGGATTCCCTTATACCAATTCTAACAGATCGACGCAGTCTATGTTCATACATAGAGTGACCGTCGTAGGTCACTAGTGCGGGAATTGCGATGATGTCGCAGTACACCAAAGTATAGGTTGCGACGACAGGCCAAAAGACAGAGAACAGAGGTCAAATCAACGCTATGGTTGCATTGCCCAAGTGTGACGGGCGAGATCCAAGCTCTAGGATCAATAGGTATCCAAGAAATGAGCAATAAAATGGCTTGAAAAGTATGAGCACAGACTCACAGGAGGACTACAAAATCTTCAAAGTGAAGATATGGTGGTGAAAAGACTTGAGAGGCAAATAAGATGGCTTGCAAAAGAAATCAAATCAAAATGGCATTCAAATGAAAACTAAACAATGTATCTTCCCCAGTATGGTCGCCATATTTTTTTGACGGACAATCTACCAAGAGCGGACTCAAGGCTTGATCTCCCCAGACTCAACGTAAGACTATAACAAATAGGACATAATATAATCTAATTTCCTAGATCAAATAGAAGTGCAAATGAATGAGTAGATTGTCTACCTCATATTTGCAGATCCCTTTCCTCTTCGTTGATCCGATGCTCCAACGTCGTCATATCTTAAGCTGCAAGACCCTGTTGAACATATAGAAGACAACAAATAGTGAAAGCATATATTTCATATCATAGATCTAAGTTAAAAGTTAAGGAGGAAAACACTAAATATTATCAATGCGACAACATTTATGGAAAGCAATTATATTAACTGTATAAAAAGTGGGGAGTACAATAGAAAAGAGGATACAACCAATGCCTCAACATTGCAATCTCCTTCCGACAAGCCAAGCCAAACTCCTAGAGAGAAGTAGATGTATCCAAGGCTAGAGTGCTGAATCTACTGAGCTAATTCCACCAGCATAAGAGTACCATAGACTTCCTCCCTTTGGAATGGGAGTGAGCTTCACTTATATAGGACTAAGTGGATAAGATAGGTTGAGATATGGTAGGAGAGAGTTAGGGGATCCTCCCAAGAGGCTAGGAACTAAATGCCAGCTTCCCTAAAGGCTAGGGATATGGATACACATCAGCGACCTTCGAGAATGGGCTCGAAGAAGCTATTTTAGTCAATTAACTGACATTATCATAGTCTGTAAGAGGACAACCTGCGACGACCTCTCAAAACCTAGCAAAAGAAGGTTTGTATCTCTCCCAAGTTAATGACTTAGTCAAGGAAAATTTAGGGATGTTTACACTGAGTCTCATGATGGTAAGATTTAGGTGTAACACTACCCATCTCGGAAGAGGAGGATCATCAGTTGCTAGATCTTCAGGTTCTTGTGGATCTGGATCTAACATTCGCTCAAAAAGAGTTATCTTCCTCTTGGGAAAAAGTGGATCATGCTCCAAAAACATGTGCTTGAGTTCTCCAACAATGGATGCAAGTGAATATGGAGGCTTCCTGAACTTTATCTTCCTACCAAGCATGGTGAGAACAAATCCAAAAATATGAAGATCATTATGGAGCATGTGATTCGAACTAATTGAGGTAGAATTGACTCCATGAATGTGTATATAGTTCTTTGATATCTCCTTTGAACCAACATAGGTGAGATCATAACCAAATGAACTATGATATGATGATGGTATCTTGGACTTCAACTCAGCTCCAAGAATTGATAAATGGTTTCTTATGATCTCCTTTGAACCAACAAGGGTGAGATCAAAACCAAATGAACCATCACATAATGGTGATGGCTTGGACTTCAAATCAGCTCCAAGAATTGAAAGATGGTTTCTTATGATCTCCTTTGAACCAACAGGGTTGAGATCAAAACCAAATGAACTAGCATATGCCTGAGACTTAAACCCAAGCAAATGGTCGTGTCTTCCATCTTCAGTGGAAATATGAGAACATATGCCAATGATCGAATAGGATTTCATAGGAAGCATTTGATCAAGGAGGGTGAATGCATCACCTCCAAAATCTGATTTATCCTCCAAAAGACTCAGTAGATCATTATCTTGCACATCAGTAGGCTCATGGGAAGTAGATATTTTGAAAGTCTCTTCAACTTCTAGAATAGTAGCTGACATATCGTTTTCAGAATTCGAAATAGAAGATGGATCAACTCCATCAGTTGTGTTACTTTCATTTGCTTCTGCTACATGGGAAGTAGAAAATTCGAAACTGTCTTCAACTTCTAGAGCAACAGATAAAGGGATGTATTCTTCTTCATCTTCTTCTTCAGTTGAATCTGCAGCTTCTTCTTCATCTTGAACAACTTCATCATGAGAGATGATCGAGGCTGAATCATAAATAGAGAGAGCACTAAAGGCAATATTACTGGGCTTTTTCTCCAAATGGCTAACATCATCCTCTTCCTTTTGCTTTCCAAATAATTTGTCCAATCTGGTCCAGATATCACTTGGATGTTCATGAAGATCAATGAGGTACTGCATATTGGAAAGCATAGCAGTCATTATTGCTCCTGAGGCTCTGTCACAATCATCTAGCCAAGCATCTTCCTCTTCATATGAAGCAAAATCTCTCTTAACACTAGTACATATATCGAAAAGACCATATCTCTTCAGATATGTTGTCATCTTTGGTTTCCACTCATCATAGTTGTATGAAGAGAGAGAAGGAATTGCTTGTAGATCCATGGAAGCTGTTGTAGAATTCGAATCTACTGCTGCAATTGCAGAGAACTGTTGCAACTGCAGAAAACTACCGCAATTGCAGAAAACTTCGAAACTGCTGCAACTGCAAAAAACTTCGAAACTGCTACAACTGCAGGAAACTGCAGAGAACTTCAAATAACCTACAAAAACAATGGAGATCCATAGTAGCTGTTGAATTCGAATCTGCTGAAGATGGAATAACCTGCAATAAAACAAGTGAAATTTTGATGGAGATTTGCTGCAAATCTAAAGAACACTGCTTTAGGACAATGAGCACATGTGACTGGATCCTTTGCACCTAGCTAGAATCCAGTGAATTCAATTAAATGGCACTGGGATTTGCTGTGGAAATCCAGAGGAATTTGATGCTCAACTGAAAAAACAACTACTCAGTAAACTGTTGCAACTGCTGTAGTTCGAATAGCTGTATCAAGATCTGATACCATCTGATATTCTACAGGGTAGATCACTCAGCTTGAACAAACCTCACAAATATCACTCAAGAATTGCAGAGAAGAAGGAGAAGAATTGAATCAGTATTCACACATTAACTCAAGAAATGGTAAAATCTACTGTATAATCATACATCAACTGTAAGCTGGCACAATAATGAGAGTACAATCAAATGAATTAGAATAACCCAATGGTCATTCGAATTCTCCTCAAGGTGTGGCTTGGACAACATTGGAGACATGGCCCAATCAGTGGTAGTAGTCACAAATAGTCAAATATTAGTCAAATGAGTCTAACTGAGTCTAATTGTTGCATGCGGCACTAATCTAGGGAAGGAGACTCCAAGGTGGGCGCATGAGAGACTGTCAGTAGTCAAGTGGCACTCCGATACAGACAACTATAAGCTACAAGCAATTAAACTGAGTAATCAATGCATAAACTGAGCAATAAATGCAAGAACTGACTGTTGGAATCCAAGAGTGTGTAGTAGGCGCATTTGTAATCCAGATGAGGAAAACAAGGCGCACTAGGTATGTAGGAGGGCTGCTGAGGGCTAAAAACAGGCTCCAGAGGGCTGAAAATAAGCTCTAGGTGCTGGGGAGACTACCATACTGATGATTGGATGCATGCACGCAAATACATAAATGATGGTGATAATATTCCAACAGGTGCAACATTTCTAGAGAAACTTGGAGAAAGATTGAGCAAATCCAGAAGCTATTTATAACTTATAACCTCAAAATTAAAAGCAATACGCCTTATCCTATTCTCCTCATAGCAGTGGGTCTTTCCCCCATCGAGAACATGGCTATGACTAGGTACTTGATATATAAGCACAAGATAAATAACATGGGAAACAAGAGAGTTCCTAAAATTGCTTTAAATTCAAGTCAAAACCAACTACGCCTCAAGCGGAGTTGGTGTCAAGATACGATGGCTTGGTTAGACCATTGGGGAATTGATGACAATTACACTTTATATAATATCGATAATGTCAAAAATATTATTACCTTTAAGTTTAAAGAGAAATTTTGGTGCGAGGAAAATTTAGCGGTTAAGAGAAAACTAAGATACTATAAGGAGGTCATCAACCCTAATTTGAAAGATCAGAAATATCTCTCGATAGTAACTAGTTCAAAGAAGAAAATTAATATAGCCAATATTAGAACGAACTCCGATGAGCTTCATAGAAAAACAAGGCGTTGGTCTATTCCCAAAACTCCGTGGGCGGAAAGGGTTTGCCATCTTTGTGAGTCTATGAACATTGAGGATGAAAATCACTTTCTCTTAGAGTGCCTTGCTTACACCCACATTAGATAAGAGTTTCATAGTATTTGCTATAATACAAACCTTGCTAACCTCCTAACTTACCAAAAATATAGTAAGCTTTTTACCAAGCTTTTTGAGCATAGGAACAAAAGTTTAAAACAAACCAAGTAATAACCTTCTTAAGGTCCGATAGACCAAAGTTGGTCCACCACCACCACCACCACCACCTTAACTTTCTCTTATTCCTCAGATAGAAATGATAGATTATATATCTTCCTACCAATGTGCCATTATTATGCATCAAATTACACCATAGTAATTACGATTCATACCATAGTATATTCTAAATATAAGATTTAGGGAAGAAATGGTTTTTCATATATAATATGAATGGCTAATTAAATATAGTTTCTTTTTCATGGTTAAAGTTTTATGAATGAATAGTTATTAATACATTTTTGAATAATTTTTATGGCTATTTATGTGATGTAAAATGTATATAATTTAAATGGGTTTAATGCTTAAAAACACATATTTTTCTTAAAAATTTATAAGTTTAAACTTTGAAAAAGGAAGACTTCCACTCTTATTAAATACCTTTAAATATAAAGAAAAAAATTTAATAGATAAATATTGAGGTTATAATAAATTTGAATCTATGTTGTTTTATGCATTTTTTTTGTGGTTCACTGACGTCATATACATTATTTGTTATTTTTTTTTTTTTTATAAAAATAAACATTTAAAGTAATAGATTTAATTACTTATTTTATTAATAATAATAATATATTTTTAAGTTCACGACCAAGTTAGACACCAAGAGTTTCTAGTTAATTCTACGTTATTAAATAATTTTAAAAAATATATTAATTTATAACAAAGATTTTTAAAAATTCCATGCACAAACATAAATAAATTTTTATTTTCAAATATAATATTAAAAAATATCCTCTATAATATAAATAAAAATGATTATCAACTAGGAAGATGCATGCCGCTAGGGTTTTCTGCTAGCGCCGCCCTGCGTGCTGGTCTCTGCAGCTCGGGCTCCTCTCGTCCACGAGGGTGCCCCGATGGACCCCCTCTGGAGCCAAGCCTGGAAGAAAATAGGTGTCATCTTGATGAAGCCTTCCGTGCCCTGGTTGCAGCTACTCCTCCGCCGCCGCTGCCGACTACTCCCTCCTCCAATGATTCCTTTGTAAAACAAACGACTACTCCTTAGATCCAGATCACGTCCGCAGCTTCACGCCTGAAAGCCCTAGATCTGAGCGAGAGAGGCTTGATAGGTCAGTTCACTGGGATTTGGCCTTCACCCAAAACCATGGACCCCTGGATTAACAAAAATTGGATGCCCTTGATTTTGGGGGGTCTACAGCACTGTTTTTGTGGTAAGGGTTTCTTCACCTTTCTTTTTGAGCACAAGATAGATAGAGATCTTATTTTTAGAAGCGAACCTTACTTCCTGGGTACTCGTGGCCTTTATCTAAATCGGTGGAGCCTATCCTTTGATCCGGAAAAAGATGTTCCATCAGCAGTACTTGTTTGGGTCCGTCTCCCCCATCTTCCACTCCACTATTGGAACGATGAAACTAAGCAGGCTATAGGAAATGCACTCGACATATACATCGAAAAAGCTGAGCCCAAAGGGCCGTTGTGTTGATGTATTTGTAACTTCGGAAGATATTCTTCCATATATTACATTTGTGCTTTATTGTATATCCCACAGAGATGTATTATTCCTCTGATTGTGTTAAGAACCCATGTCAACCCTTCTATTTACTTTGTTAGTATATTTTTGTTGGACGCATATGCTTTGTAAGTCGTCCCGTAGTATTTGTTGATCCATAGTTTGTATTATTGTTGTTGGATGCGTATGCTTTGTAAGTCGTCCCGTAGTAATTATTGATCCATATTTTGTATTGGCCCATGGTTTGTATTGACACATGGTATTGACCCATGGTATTGGCGCCTAAACTTAACATATAAGTTTGTGTTGAGACCAATGAAGGACCGTGAAGTTATTTGTATTGAGCTTGCCCCCTCGAAGTGGCCTGCGATTAATATAAAAGTGATCATGAGTTCTGTTATTTTTGCTATTTCGTGTGTTTTCATTAATTAATTATTGCATGTTCTTCACATCTGGTATCAGAGCACTTTCTTGGGCTCGTTGGGTGGAATTTCTGCCCATTTTTTTTTTCGCATCTGTTTCAAGTTCGGATCTGGGAATAATCCTTATCCGCTTAACTGTGGGAAGTACTTGGGCATAATCCCTAAAACTCATTGTGAGGAGTACCACAGGAACCTCAAAGTAGTTGGCCCATTGAGAGGACCTGCCAACGAAAAGGGCAACGACCCTTGGCTGATTGACTAGTTCCCACCCGTGAGGTAAACCAAGAGCTGTCGTTTGTGGCAAAGTGGTTATCTGTTTTACCTGAGCTGTGGAGTGAGGGGTACTGCCCCAATATGCAAGCCGTCAGACAACATTGGTGGCCGAGTGAAACCCCTGAATTGTTAGGAAGCCACACATACCTAGGGTCCATATCTATTTTCAGCTGAACTGTTTTCGATCACTTCCATGCTGTTTCAGATCCATTCTGAGCCATTTCAGATCCAACCGTTTCAGATCCATTCTGATAGTCGTTCCAGATCCAGCCGTTTCAGATCCAGCCGTTTTTATCCATTCAACGTCGTTTCAGATCCATCTGTTGCCAATCCCTTTAGCGCTGTTGCAGATCTATCAGTTTCCAATCCCTTCCGTGCCGTTGCAGATCCATTCCTGGAAAAAAAAAGAAAAAAGAAAAAGTAAAAAATTCCATTTTTTCGCCATATCTCCCTTGTTTTAACTCCGTTTCCCTTGAAACTTCCTGTAAACCCCTGCAATCCCATTCTACATATTTCATTCCTAAGGACCCTATCCCAAATTCTACTTCCCAAAGCCAGAAATATCACATTTGTCTATTTTTAGGTTTTGCCATAACTTCTTCAATTTTCACCCACTCGCCTCCAAATTTTGCCACTGTGTTCATTCCCTATTTCTGCTTCTTTGTCCCTCTTTGACAAATTTTCTCATTCTTTCACCCCGCTTTTGAAATCCCCATTTTTTGCTTCCCTACCCATCAGAAAGTGTCCAAAACCTATTCCAACCCCAATTACCCATCTGAGTTTTTCCCAAATCCAAATTTACCTTTACTAAATAAGCTTTTGTTTGTGTTTTTCTATCCAATCCCCCCCCCCCTAAAAAAAAAAACTCCTGGTTATGGTTGTCACCCGCGCAGGAGCAAAAATCATGGAGGAAGCACTTGCAGGAATCCAAACCAAACTCCAAGATCTGGATGAAAAATTTCTTAGCCTCCATTTTCAGCATTCAGCCATGAACAATAACCGACAGCAAGAATCTTCTGCAGCCAATGGGTTCTCTTCTTCCAGCACTTTCCGTGGTCTGAAGCTTGAATTTCCTCACTTCAATGGTACTGATCCAACTGGATGGATCTATCGTGTAGAACAGTATTTCAGTCTGCATAATACTTTTGATGTCCAAAAAGTTTCACTTGCATCCTTTCATTTGGAACAGGAAGCCCTTCAATGGTACTATTGGTACATCAAGGCTCATGACGAGCCAAAATGGATAGATTTTTGCCAACTCCTTTTGCAACGATTTGGTCATAGTGCTTTTGATGACTTCATCAGAGCACTCACTAAACTTCGTCAAATTGGCACTGTGAGAGAGTATCAGACAGAATTTGAGAAACTAGCCAACCACACAGAAGGATTGTCTGATGACTTCTACAGGAGTTGTTTTATCAGTGGTCTTAAGGATGAAATCCACCCAGAGGTCAAAATGTTCTGTCCCAACACAATGATGGAAGCCCTGGGGTTGGCTAAGTTGGAAGAAGACAAGATTGCCTCCCAACAACGCTCCAAACCCACTTTTGTTCCTTTCTGAAATATGGGTTCTCAACGACCTCCCATCCCGCCAGCTCCTCGACCAACTCCTATCAAGCAATTGTCCAAAATAGAGATGTAGGCACATAGAGAAAAAGGGTTTTGTTATAATTGTGATGAAAAATTCACTCGGGGACATAGATGTGTTAAAAAAAAGCTCTATCTCTTGGATGTGGATTCTCCACCCGCCTCTGAAGTTGGTGAAGAGGCTCCAGATACACCGGATGATGAGGTCGACATTCAGGAGCCGCCTATTGACCTTCCATCTCAGGAAGACCACCCAGAGATATCTCTGCATGCTTTATCCGAAGTCACCACCCCCCCAAACAATGCAGGTCAGGGGTTACTTCAAGAAGCTTCCTCTTACAATACTCATTGATTCTGGTAGCACTCATAACTTCATTGACCCTCGGATCACCAAACATGTTGATTGTTTTGTCCATCCTTGCTCCAACTTTGAAGTCATGGTTGCCAATGGAGGCACCTTACCTTGCAAGGGAAAGTGTCACAATGTGTGTATCTCTCTGGAAGATTATAACCTGTGCTCTGACATGTTTGCCTTGTCCTTAGGCGGATATGATGTGGTTTTGGGTGTTCAATGGTTACGCACACTTGGCCCCATCTTATGGGATTTTGCTGAACTTTGGATGCAGTTTTCAGTCAATGGGAAACAACACAAATTTAAGGGCTTACAACAAGGGTTTCTCTGCCTCATCAGTTCACATCGCCTGGAAAAGATCCTTAAGAAGAATTTACATGGTGTCATCGCTCAACTCCATTCCATTCAGATGCACCCATCAATGGTCTCCCCTACTTCCTTTTATAGATATGTAGGTGTCCTTGCTGAACCAGTGGGCTTGTCGCCTTCAAGAGACCTTTCCGGTAAGAATTTAGCTGCATCTACATCTTAGCAGGAAATGATGGCTATTTTGCATGCACTACAGAAGTGGCAACCATACCTATTAGGGAATTATTTATGCATCAAGACTGATCTCCAGAGTCTGGAAACTTTCCTGGAACAATGGGTCTCCTCCCCAACACACATGAAATGGGTTATCCAACTCATGGGTTATGCCTATGCGATCACTTACAAGAAGGGAAAGGACAATATGGTGGCAGATGCTCCTTCTCGCACATTTGATTACTCAGTTTCTCTTCCAGCTAATTCTCTGCTTGTTCCAAATTGGTTGCAATCTGTTCAACAAGGCTCTCTGTTCTATGCACTCCATGCTTCTTCATCAGCAGGGCACTCTGGGTTCCTCAAAATGTATGACTAGGAACAATGTAACTTCTTTTGGCAGAGACTGAAAATGACAATTCAACAGATGGTGGTTGACTGTGATACTTTCCAGGACAACAAGGGTGAAACGACACTCCTTTCGGGATTGCTCGAACCCTTGCCCATCCCTACATAGATTTAGACAACTATTTCTATGGATTTCCTAGAAGCACTCCAGTGGTACAATACCACATCTAAAAGGACATCATATGAAGCAATCTATGGACAGGCACCGCCAATTCTTCTTCCATACACCCTCAGCAGCTCCCCAATTCAGGAAATTGACTCGGTTCTTTGAAACCGCGATCAGATTCTTCTCATTCTGCAGGCCAATCTTCACATAGCAAGAATTCGACTGAAACAACAAGCCGATCAACACCGTTCTGAGCGCACTTTTCATGCAGCTGATATGGTTCTTCTTCATCTACAGCCTTTCAAGCAACCCTCCTTGAAAATCACAAGGCATCAGTGGCCCAGAATGCAACCCGAGGATGCTACAGGGGAACCACTCTAGATTCTGCATCAATTTCCACATCTAAATCTTTGAGGACAAAGCTTTTTCAAAGGGAGAGGGGATGTTAAGAACCAATGTCAACCCTTCTATTTACTTTGCTAGTATATTGTTGTTGGACGCATATGCTTTGTAAGTCGTCTCGTAGTATTTGTTGATCCATAGTTTGTATTATTGTTGCTGGATGCATATGCTTTGTAAGTCATCCCGTAGTAATTGTTGATCCATATTTTGTATTGGCCCATGGTTTGTATTGACACATGGTATTGACCCATGGTATTGGCGCCTAGACTTAGTATATAAGTTTGTGTTGAGACCAATGAAGGACCATGAAGTTATTTGTATTGAGCTTTCTCAAAGGAGGTTGCCCCCTTGAAGTGGCCTGCGATCAATATAAAAGTGATTCTGAGTTCTGTTATTTCGTCTGTTTTCATTAATTAATTATTGCAGGTTCTTCATAGATTGGAAGTGTCGGCATTTGTATTTGTAAGTGTTGTCATGTGCATTGACAAGTGTCATCATGTGCATTGACAAGTGTCGTCATTTGTATTGATGGGTTATTAGACCACGGCCCTGGTTAGCACATGTGGTTGGGTTATTAGGCTTGAGTAGCAAGTCGGCCCCAGTGGATTATTGGCAGGTCAAGTCAGTGTATAAATAGAGAGGGGATGTCTCTCATTTAGCTCATTCACTCACTTCTCAAGCTCACATAGCTAAGAGAAAAAGTGGCGCACTAGTGCAGGAGGAGGAGTATCGACTAGAGACATCTTATTGGATTTGATCATTGTGATCTTGTATTGTGGCTTATCTTATCTCTGAGGAAGTTGTGGGGTTTTTCACCTTCTTGGTTTTCCCTGGTGAAACTCGGTGTCTCTTGTGTGATTGCTTTTGTGTCTATGATTGATATGCTATACATATTATTCTCTTAGAGATCCTTATGATAATGGAATGAAATTATCGAAAAATTAACATGGTATCAGAGCTGACCTAAGAAGAAGGCACTGTGCACCTGCAGAAGCTAGGGATTATTAATTTTTGGGTTTTTGTTCATAGATCATCAAAGGCAGAAGGCTATATTGACTCTCCTTGGAAGGGCGCATCTTTCTGTTGAGACAAAATTCAATTCGAGCATTTTTTATTTTTGGCCCTAAAAATTAGGGTTTCCACAAAATAGGAATTTCTGAAATCTGAGGACATAGCCGGAAGCTCCTTGGAAAAATCGAAGTTTAGAGCTTTGGATCGAAATTTTTGGTTGGGTGAAGATTCGGGAAACTCAAACCCTAATTCAAGGTCCTCCCCAATGAATCCGGGAGATTGAAAAGCATTTCTGAAGGGCAAAACTTTGCAGTTTTCAATTTCTGAGTATACGAGGCTAATAAGCTCATCAAGGCGCATCTTTCTATCCTTTCAGAATTTGAAATTAAAATTTTGAATTTTTAGGGTTTCTGTGACAAACCCTAATCCAACTCTAGATCCAGTTTTTAAGCAAATCAAGTGGTAAGACCTAAATCTCTTATTTCCTTTTGATTTTCTCATTAAAAATGTCTCACCACACCAAGCTTGAGGATAATCTTGATGGAGCTGATAACTTTCGAGCATGGAAGTATAGGATTGGGTTAATCCTTGAAGAAAATGATTTGGACACCTACATAAAAGAAGAGGTTCCAGTTCCGGAGGGAGATGAGGCTAAGGCCTTATACAAGAAGGACTTGGTCAAGGCTAAGAGAATCATTACTGATTCTATAAACGACCATCTCATACCCCATGTGTCCTCCCTAAAGACACCTAAGGAGATGTTTGACTCCTAGACCAAATTGTTTGAAGGAAAGAACATAAATCAGAAGATGACTCTGCGGAACCAATTGAAAGGGGTAAATCTTCAGAATGGAGAGACCATTCAATCCTACTTTTCTAAGGTCTCTCAAATCAAGGAACAATTTGAAGCTGTGGATGAAGTAGTGGAGAATGGTGAAATTGTAATGACCACATTGAATGGCCTACCTAGGTCATGGGACTCCTTCATCCAAGGAATCTGTGCAAGAAGAAAATTGGTCTCCTTCAGTAGACTATGGGAGGAGTGTTCACAAGAAGAGGCTAGGCTTGTGGCTCGAGAAGAAAAGACGGGAAATGAAGATCAAGCTCTCATAGCTCACACCAAGGGAAGCAAGTTCAAGAGGGAGAAATCTCATAATAAGAATCATTCTCACTCCCATCACAAGAAGAAAGATCTCTCTCATATTTGATGCTTCAATTGCAATGAGAAAGGACACTTTGTCTCAGATTGTCCCAAGAACAAAAAGGGAAACAACAACAACTTCAACAAGAAGAAGAAGAGAAACAAAAGGAGATATCATGCTCATGCTGCTGAGGATGATGAACCTCCCAAGAAGAAGGCTAGAACAGAAAGTGATGATTCATCAAGTGAAGATGAATATGTTCTAATCTCTACTCTCACAGGTACTATCTCTCGTGGATGTAATGATTGGCTTATTGATAATGGGGATTCTAAACATATGACTGGGTTTAAAGAATCTTTTGTAAATCTATCTGAACATGAGTCACCCTATAAGGTGAAACTTGGGGATGACTATCAATATCCTATCAAAGGAAGTGGTGAAGCCTCCTACATGCTAGACTCTGGGAAGTCTCTAAAAATGAAAGATGTTCTATATGTACATGGGCTCAAGAAGAATATCCTATCCATATCATCTTTGGATGCAAAGGGGATGAGAGTTGCATTTGTAGATGGCCAAGTACTCATGTGGCCTAAAGGCAAGACAATAGATGATGCAGTGGTGATTGGAGAGCAAGAGGGAGGATTGCACAAATTGAAGGGGCAACCTGAACATGCCATGGTACATGAGTCCATGGAGACAAGTGAACTTTGGAATAGAAGGCTTGCACACATACACTATAGAGCACTACCAATTGCAAGTAAAGCTGTAGAAGGTATTCCTGAAATCAAGACAAAGCATGAAAGTGTTTGCAAAGGATGTGCAAAAGGAAAGAATACAAAGAAAGCATTTCCAGGCAGTGAGCAAAAGGAATTTTGGAGATTATCCACTCTAATGTATGCGGACCAATGTCATCCAGTTCTCTGAGTGGGTATGTATACTATGTTTCTTTCATTGATTATTTGTCTAGGAAGACTTGGGTTTACTTCTTGAAGAACAAAGATGAAGTGTTTGATAAGTTCAAGGAATTCAAAGCCTTGATGGAAAATCAAACTGACAAGAATATTAAGACATTCAGATCCGACAATGGCGGAGAATTCACTTCAGGTGAGTTCAAGAAGTTATGCAGTGATTCAGGGATTAAGAGGGAGTTGACTGCTCCTTATAATCGACAACAAAATGGAGTTGCAGAAAGGAAGAATAGAACTATCATGGAAGTAGCATGGGAAATGCTTCATGAACAAGATCTTCCTATGCATCTATGGGTAGAAGCAGCTAGGACAGCTGTATATGTGCAGAACAAAACACCTCACAAGGTATTGGACAACAAGACACCAGAAGAGGTCTTCTCTGGTAAGAAACCTGAAGTCAGCCATCTCAGAATATTTGGTTGTCCAGTATATACACATATTCCAAAGGAAAAGAGGACTAAGCTAGATCCTCCAGGAAAGAAGGGCATCTTTGTAGGGTATAGTGAAAGCTCAAAATCTTACAGAATATACTTTCTAGGGTTCAAGAAGATTGATGTCAGCAGGGATGTAACATTTGATGAGAACTCAGCCTACATCAAATCAAGGAAGACACTTGTTGAAGATCATGAAGAACCAAATGAATCCAGATTTCAAGATACCACTATGAATGAAGCAACCCGTGAAGTTGAAGATCCACAACAACCTATAGATCCACCTCGTGAGAAGAACTCTCATAAAAGGAAACCTGCATGGGCTAGAGATCTCATCCAAGATGCAGAAAGATATGGTATTCCAGAAGAGGAACACAGAGAAAGGAAAAGGACAAGGTCACACACTAGTTATGTTGCCTTGCTTTGTGACATTATGAACAAAGAACCTTATAGTTATGCAAAAGCAGTGGAAAAGAAAGAATGGAAGGATGCCATGGTCGAAGAGTATCAATCGATCATGAAGAATGATGTTTGGGATGTGGTCCCAAGACCTGAAGGGAAGTTTGTTGTGACTTCCAAATGGATCTATAAGATCAAGCATGCTACAGATGGTAGCATAGAAAAATACAAGGCAAGGTTTGTAGCTCGTGGCTTCTCTCAGAAAGAGGGAATAGACTATGAAGAGACTTTTGCTCCTATACCCAGATACACTTCCATCAGAACAGTACTTGCTCTGGCTGCAGTGATGAAGTGGAAGATACACCAGATGGACGTCAAGACAGCTTTCTTGAATGGTGTAGTCGAAGAGGAAGTGTATGTGGAGCAGCCACTTGGTTTTGAGACACATGACAGAGAGTCATATGTGTGCCGATTGAAGAAAGCCTTGTATGGCTTGAAGCAAGCTCCTATGACTTGGTACGGTAGGATGGATAGTTTCCTATCCATTTTGGGCTTTACCAAGAGTAAAGCAGATTCCAACCTTTACTACAAGGTTGAGGAAGGAAATCCAGTGATATTACTTTTGTATGTGGATGACCTGTTTGTTACAGGTGAGGATAGATTGATTGCCGATACCAAGAGGAAGCTTGCAGCCGAGTTCAAGATGAAGGACTTGGGGATGATGCACTATTTTCTAGGCATGGAGGTGTGGCAGAGTGCAGATGGGATCTTCCTTGGACAAGGGAAGTATGCAGTATAGATCCTGAAGAGGTTCGGGATGATGGACTGCAAGGCCATGGCCACACCTATGGCATCGAACCTGAAGCTTCTGTGTGATGCTTCATCTGAGCCGATTGATGTCACGGTGTATCGTCAGATGATTAGGTCCTTGATGTACTTGACGAACACGAGACCAAATATTTGCTTTGCGGTGAACACATTGAGTCAGTTCCTGATGGATCCTAGAGGTGTTCACTTGGTTGCTGTAAAGCATATTCTGAGGTACATGAGGGGTACAATTGATTATGTGCTCAAGTATGATGCGAATCAAAAGTTTAACCTGGAGGGTTATGTTGATTTAGATTGGGCAGGTAGTGCTGCTGATAGGAAGAGCACTTCTGGGTGCTGCTTCAGTATGGGATCATGTGTGATCTCTTGGTTTAGCAGGAAGCAGTCCCGCGTAGCACTGAGTACAGCCGAAGCAGAGTATGTTGCAGCTTGTTCGGCTAGTTGTGAGGCAGTATGGCTGAGGAAGCTGCTGTCTGATTTATTTGATCTCTCATTGGATGATACTTGTATCTATTGTGACAACCAGAGTTGTGTGAAGTTGTCAGAGAACCTAGTGTTCCATGACAGGTCGAAGCACATTGAGATAAAATATCACTATATTAGGAATATGGTGCAGAGAGGAGCAGTGAAGCTCTTGTATGTTGCGACGGATGAGCAGGTTGCAAATGTGTTGACGAAACCATTAGCCAGAGTGAAGTTTGAGTACTTCAGAGAGAGGCTTGGCGTTCTTCAGATTGACGACACTTTGAGGAAGAAGCGATGGACACATTTGCAGGAGCCATTCCAAAAATGGTGAGAGGAGGATCCTTCCCATGGCTGTGGATGTAAGCGCTGTGTGATGAGCATCAGGACGATGCTCCAGTTACCGCTTTGTATATGCATCATGATTGGATGCATTGATATGATCAGCTAGATCATGTATTTGTATATGTATCAGGTGGATGCATTGATATGATCAGCTAGATCATGTATTTGTATATGTATCAGGTGGATGCATTGATATGATTAGGTAGATCATGTATCTGTATATGTATCAGGTGGCTACATTGTATGATCAGGTAGATCATGTAGTTGTATATGTGCCAGGGGGATACATTGTATGATCAAGTAGATCATGTATCAGGTAGATACTTGGTATGCATCAGGTGGATGCATTGTTTGATCAGGATGATCACAGATGACGAGCTTCAGGATGTTTCTCCAAATGATATGCATCAGGATGATGCTATGCTGATGACCAGGATGATCATGGATGATGAGTATCAAGATGATGCTCTAGATGATATGCATCAGGACGATGATCAGGATGATCATATGTGATGAGTATCAGGACGATGATCTAGATGATATGCATTAGGACGATGATTAGGATGATCATATGTGATGAGTATCAGGACGATGCTCTGGATGATATGCATAAGGACGATGCTATGCTGATGATCACGACAATCATGTACATCAGGATGATGTATGATGAGTATCAAGTTGATACTCTGTGGCCATGGACAGGTTGTGCATGTAGCATAGAAAAGATCCTGGGAGATCCTATAGTCTGAGCTAGGATTCTCTTTTGAGGTTTTGCTACGAGAGGCATGTAATAACCCCTGGAGATTCGATAGGTTGAGTAGTAAGCTCGTAATTAGTCCTGGGATACTCTCGTAGAGTTGTTGCAGGTTACAGGACACTCTTTAAAGGTTTTGCCTAACCACATGTAATCAGCCCTGGAGATCCGATAGGTTGAGCAGTAAGCTCGTAATCAGTCCTGGGATGCTCTGTAGAGTTCTTGCAGGATGCAAGAAACTCTTTTAAGGTTTTATGGTTGAGGTCACACGTAATCAGTCCTGTAGATCCTATATTTTGAGCTAGGATTCTCTTTAGAGTTCTTGCAGGTTGCAAGACACTCTTTTAAGGTTGTGTGACAGTCAACATGTAAAAGATCCTATAGTCTAAGCTAGGTTTTGTTGACGCACGTAATAAGTCCTGAGGATTCCACAATATGGCCAGTGTTGATGAAGACCTACAGGTGGTGGGCCTACATCCAGTATGAAAAAGGATTGGCTCTGTAGAACTTCCTATGACGAGCAGATTTCAGAGATAGCCCAGTGATCGAGATGTCGAGTATAGCAGCAATGATGATGATGCTCCGTGATCCAGTGATGTTGATCCAGCTCCAGAATTAAAGACTTGTGCTAATATGTATTGTGGCCTGTGATGAAAGAATACCTTCCTAGTTAAGAGGGAGTGTTGATGTATTTGTAACTTCGGAAGATATTCTTCCATATATTACATTTGTACTTTATTGTATATCCCACAGAGATGTATTATTCCTCTGATTGGAAGTGTCGTCATGTGCATTGACAAGTGTCGTCATTTGTATTGATGGGTTATTAGACCACCAGTGTGGGGTCGGACCTGGTTAGCACATGTGGTTGGGTTATTAGGCTTGAGTAGCAAGTCGACCCGAGTGGATTATTGGCAGGTCAAGTTAGTGTATAAATAGAGAGGGGATGTCTCTCATTGATCTCATTCACTCACTTCTCAAGCTCGCATATCTAAGAGAGAAAGTGGCGCACTAGTGGAGGAGGAGGAGCATCAACTAGAGACATCTTATTGGGTTTTATCATTGTGATCTTGTATTGTGGCTTATCTTATCTCTGAGGAAGTTGCGGGTGTTAACACCCAAAACGTGCTCACTAGCTCATTCCCTTATTCACATGACCCATTTGTCCACTTTATCCACCATTTGAGCCTCTAAAACCTTCAAAAGGTCACCAAAAAGACCATAATACCCCTTTTCCCCCTCAAAATATGTAATTTTCCTCAAAAAACACAAAAAAACCTCAAAAAGGGTCCAAAATTCCCAAAAAATATTAAAAGGGAATAAAAATATTAAAAATACTCAAAAAAGGAAAAAGAGGGAAAAAGAGGGAAAAAGAGACCTAAACCATGTTGGTTAATACCATTGGTTTCCTTAAAACATAATGGTATTTCCCATCACCAAAAACTATAAAAAGGTGATAGGGGCTCCTCACTTTTCATCCACATTTCATCCTATCCTTATGCTGCCAAATTCCCTTTGAGTGCCATTGCCTCCCATTTCGAGTTTGAAGATCCCCATTGAAGCTTTGGAGAAGAAGAGACCTTTGGATATTTGAGCTTCTCAACCTTGGAGCTGCTCAACACCCACCATTCTCACCATTTGAGGTACAAAATTAAATATTTTTCAAGTTATTGTTTTTCCATAGATCTTATTGCTTATGTTCTTAAATTCAGTTTTTTATTTCTTTTACACATGTTAATGTTAGATTAAGTTACATTATTTTTTACATATATTTATTGAGACTGTTGCTACTAGTTATCAGGTGCATCCTTGCACATGCTTGGTTGAAAAACCAAGCAACAGTTTTTGGCGACTCTGTTGGTTTTCGAATTTTAAATTCTTGCTTTAGATCTTTATTTTAGTTGTTTTTCCCATTTAAAACTGTAGATCTTCCATACTAGTCAGCTTCTTGATAGCTTCCCTAGCCATTGGCCCTTTCTGCAACCCGAAACAGCCCAAAATTTCAATTTTTGGGTTCGTTTTCGTCGGCTGTTTTTCCGTCCGTACATCACGACTTTCAGCACCAATAGTCACGCGGTCCATCGCGACTGTAAGCCCTTTTTCCGTGCGGTCCATCGTGAATTTTTGACTTTTGTTTGCGTTGCTCATCACGGCTGGGCGAGATTTTCCTGCGATGTCCATTGTGACTGTTTCGCATTTTCCCACGCGGCTCATCATGACTTTTGATCACTGCGCTGCGATTCACATCACGGCTTTCTCCCACATCGTCGCACGGCTCATCGTGGGTTTTGACCCGACAGCCTCGATATTTTCTGTTTCGTTTCAACCATTTTTTCAAAACAATTTCGCCCAATCAGCCCATTTTTTCAGCATCAATTTCTATATTTTTTTTACAGCCCAGTGTGTCATTATTGCAGCATTATTAAATTGATATTCGGTTAGATACTTCATTTATCTTTTTGAAAATTTTCAGTTAATTGAAAGAAAGATTTTTTAAGTATTTCTGAGATTCTAAGTTTATACATAGCAAAGTTAGAACCATATTTCAAAAAATTGCTCAATACTTTTCCCAAAGAAAGACTCTAAAAATCCATTTATTTTTACATCTTTTATTTGCTTTACTTTTTAAAGAATCCATATTTTTTGAAAAGGTTATTAAACCATTTAAATTTGAAATGTCTTTCATCTTTTTCGCAAATTGAATTCATTATTTTAGTTTGTGATTAAATCGCCCATGCGAGGCACATTGTTTTGGTATACACCTATACCATCACACAATCTGTCACAATAATTTCAAGTGAGCCTTAAAAGTTACCTTAACTCAAACACCATTCCAACCCCACTCGGGGAACACAAAAAGAATTTTGTAGCTAGGTAGGACTGAGGGGATAAGTATCCAAATAACACCCCTCACTCATTTTTCATGTTGAGACATAGTGATTGACATTTAGCTTACCAAAATCCCTTCTTATTTGTTGACACGGTTCAACACCAATTTATCGGGAAGGCCTCTCCCTTGGGAGGGTTGAAGTAGCTAGACTGGTTCCGGAAGCCTGAGTGGAATACCGCTATACATTCAGTAACCGAAGGATACCTTTCGTAGTTCTCGTTGTACCACCCTTATGGGAGTACAACGGTGATAGAACCAAACTGTAGATTCACCCAACCGAACGTGTCATGAACGGGGTATCTTAGTGGCCAAACTTTTAGGATTGTCTACCCGGTGCCCCTCCCGGTAGGGGGATATCTAGCCTTTGATTCTACAATTTATATTGTCTGACTTGGATTTCATTACCTTGCAGAGGATATTCCTTGTCGAGTCATAATACTTTTTAGTTAGGTGTTTGCATGCTCCATTACCTCCCTTTGGTCATAGAGTATACCTTTTTCTATTTTTAGGAACTGTTTGCATGTTGGTTTCCTGACCACATTTTTTGATTACTCCACTTACTATAGCACAACTGTTATAGTAAGTGTTTTTGAGGTTGGTTTTTGGCCTGAGTGCCATTTATTTTTTACGCTCCCCTCTTGCACACACAGTTTCATTAGGGCTTTAGAGCTTTCCACTCACCACCACCTAGTAGTATTCTCACAAACTGTCACCATTGATTCCCCGAGACGTTCTCGACGTTTTGGGGAGACCCCCCGCAATACGGTTCCCTTGACTCCACATGTCACTGGAACAGAGGCCCGACATCCGATTCTGATGCGCCTCATTTCACATCAGATTTTGAGGCAGAATCCAAAAATCCAACATACACCACACCCACTAGCCCCATGGCTGGTTCGCATTACGACAATTTTTTCACAGGGGTTGTTGGTGGAGCGTCATCCATCCCCGCCACCACAACGACCATCACGACAGCCACACCTACCTTAGGGATGCCTAATATGGGACCTACACCTACATTAGGTACGCCTACCATGGGACTCCTTCCCAATACAGGACCCCCACCTAATTTAGGCATGCCCACTATGGAAACTATACCTACTATCCCCGCTACCACTCACATTCCAACACCTCTTGGACATATTCCCAACCCATCCGTGACTCCCGTTGCACTTGGTGGCGCGGGCCCCTCCCACACTCTTATGGGTGGAGGGCACATACCTCCCATGACAAATATCCCCCTAAGGGGCAGTGGCATAATACATAATGCCACCACCAACACTTATGCCCCCATGACAACATCACACCCCTCCACCAGTTTTCCATTTATGGCTAGCCTTAACCTACCAGACTTGGCTAGGCTAACAAATGATCCCATTCAACATGACCCTACTTTTCCCCCCATGCCCACAAAGCTCCCCTCAGACATCCCAAAGTTTGAAGGGAAAGCTGGGGAAGACCCTCAGAACCATATCATGTCATTTCACCTATGGTGTTCCTCAATCTCCATAGTAGATGATTCTATTCGACTCAGAATTTTACAAAGAAATTTCACTGGCTCCGCAACCAAATGGTACATTGAGCAGCCACATGGGACGGACACCACATTTACATCCCTCGCCTCAACTTTCCTTCAGTTCTTTCAACTCCCTGTACGCTATGATGCAGGAGTGGAAATAATTTTGTCTTGTAGACAGAACATCGCTACACACATCATTGATCATATCCATGAGTGGCGTAAGCGCCGTAGTCTATGCAAGATAAAGCTTGATGACTGTATCTTTTTGGATTGGTTCCTCAAATCACTCCTCCCTCTCATGGCCAACGATGTAGCTTTTGAATGAACCTAGTCGGAAGAAGAAGCCATCTTAAAAGCTCAACAGTTTGACCTCATATATGCTCAGTCTGGATATCTATACACCATTTTACCTGACGCCCCGTGCGGCGATCCATCCTGGCATGACGTACCGGGGGCATCCCATTCCATCGACGGTAATATCAGCCAGGTTATGGTACAAAACAAACCTTTTACCATGATGAGTACAAAAAATGCCCTCGACCTTTCTAGGGCTACATCTCATTCAGGAGCTACAACTTCGTATGCTCCAGTAGCACACACCCACCACAATCATGGATCCTCATGTCCACCATAGTGTTATGGGCAAGCACCATCAGCTTATGCACCACCTCCATATTATAACCAGCAGGCCCATTAGACTCCGGTTCAGCCACAAGCCCAATCGGCTTATTATCCTCAACAGGGAGCACCTATTTCTCCAACACTTCCAGTAGCTCAAGGTTACCCACAACCAAAACAAACACTAGGTCCACTGCACAACCCTCCTGCTTACTACCCACTGCAACCTGCTCCAGAGCCTGCACGACCTCAAAACCCATCTACTGCCCGAGGACATGTGTACGCACAACAAAACCAACCTCAAAACCAGAACAACCAGCGTAATCAAGGAGGACAAGAGAATCGCGGAAGAGGAAGAAACCGCGAAAATAACCAACAACAAAACAAAGGTGGACAGCCACCTAATCCTCCCAATAATAACAACACTGCTCCTGCAAATCAAAACGCTGATCGTCCACCAAAACAGGGGAAAAATCCTAATTTGAGAACAAACCACCCATGTTCCATATGGGGTCTATGACCATTACACGCATAATTGCCTCCATTTAGATCGAGCACGTCAACTCTGGATCGACGACGCCCAACGACAAGGGCATGCTGCATAGCTAACACCCCCTCCTTAGCCACAATCCATGATATTGGAAAACCGCCTACCAAACCAAGGCATGGTAAAAACTCATCCAAATGATCCCCCTCAAGGATCCGCTGCAACATACCAACAAATTACCTATGTAGAAGCCGATTACCAGCATACATAGTCCAACACTCACCATTTGCTAATGATGTCATCAAATGATGTCAATCTTCAAACCCGTCGAAATCAATACGGCTCCACCCTTGAGGCCACACCTACCGACCCATCTTTGAGTACTCTCCCAACTGATCAACCACTTCGCATACCCAATATGCCCATATACGGGGGTCCAAAAGCACCTCGTTTCCCTTTGAGATGAATTAACAATAACCCTAACGCTCGTGCAGCTTCCAACTATAACATTGTAGAAGATTTAGCTCAGTCCCCCGCTGCTATGTCCGCTCTAGAAATCCTAAAAAAATGTCCTGCACAGAGAAAATTGTTGTTATCTGCCATTGGTGCCATAAACCCTAACGACTCCAACTTGATGGCTTTCGACTTAGACCAAGCCGAACCTCGTCTGCCTTCATCTCTAGCTTTTCAAGTTTCTGTGTCCATTTGCAACCTCGTCGTTCATCGATGCATAATCGATGAAGGTGCCTCCACCTGCGTTATGTCGAATTTTGTATGGCAGAAACTTGGATCCCCAACGCTACAACCATCAACTACCGCATTGCGAGCTTACAATGGCCGTGTAGCTCAACCTCAAGGTTTGTTAGTGAACATACCCATACAGCTTGGGGGAAAATTGGTTCTCATAGATATAGAGGTCATTAACGCCCAACTTGATTACAATCTCCTTCTGGGATGAAGGTACATGTATAAAATGAAAGTTGTCGCTTCTTCAGTTTTCTGCCTCATGATGTTCCCCCATGAAGGACACGTAGTCAAAATCGACCAGATTACATACTATGATCCCAATGCCCCCACAGCGCCTGAAAATGTTCTTCCCATGATCGAACAACCCGTTCAGAGTGCACCCACATCGTTCGTCTCCTCAGTCGGACCCGAGATATATTCGGATACTTCCATGACCACCACTTTTCCTTCTATCCCACCCCCTCTCCGGGTAACTGAAGTATCCAATTTGTGCACCCTCTCGCACAATGAACAACAACATCCTCAACAACCTCAACCACTACCACAACCACCCACCGTGCCTAGTCATATCGGAACAACACCAATTCACACTATCCCATTCTTGTTTCCATTTTCAGGAGTTGTCAGCATGCCAGTAATGGCTACACTCAACCTTCCAGGTTTAACGTTAAGATTACCTGTATGGTACTTACCTACCCCAACCCCCCCACCAACTCCAGTCGTTGTTTTACAACTGGTACAACTGATGAACATTTCAAACCATCCACCACCTGGCATACTGAACCCCCACAATCGCCCACCACTTGGTGTTTCGCACCCCCAAAACCGACCAACTCCAACAGGGGGCACCACATTGACATCTAGTTATGTCCCCCCATAATCCCGCCACATTGGGGGTAGAGGTCCACAAACCTACAACACTGGACCCACAACTCGCACCCCCTTAGTGACTCCCAAATTAACTAAAAATCCCCCTACCCGTGTGCTCCCTAAATGCTCCTTGTGCGATGATATAGGCCATGCTGCCCATCGATGTCCACAAATACCGGCACTTCAAGAACACATGCATATGTTGGATGACGGCACCAATGTTCCAATTCTCAAACTAGAACTACCCCGTTAGCTTCGCGATAAATCATTGTGCACAAACCACCCTTGTGCGATATGCGACATCTACGACCATTATTCACATCATTTCCCCGATCTCCCAGATTATAGAGCAACATTGTACGAATTGAATAATACCGACCTAGAGTTATCCCCGCCGCTCATTGAGGAAATATTCCCCCTAGAATCTTCCTGTTTAGAAGAAATCAATACCATTTATATGATTTCAACTACCTACAAACCCGAACCAACTGATTTAATGACACACTACTTCCGCATTGATGAGGAAATCCTAGAAACACTCATTGCACTAGACTACCCTTGGGATGATATGCACCATTGATCATACTTCATCCCTGAGGCATCTTCGTCCACCATGGCGAACCAACTATCCGTTGAATCCAAGGACTTCTTACCAACCAAGGTCGATTGCTTCAAAGATCCAATACCAGCTCCATAAGCCTTTGAAGAAGGTAACATGGTTAACATTTCACCCATTATAAAAATCGACATCTCCACCACCCCCGGAAAACCTGAGCCTATCTCTTTAGGTGCATCATGCACTGAAAAAGAAACCCAAGCTTATAAGAAAATTTTCCAAGAATTTCGATATGTCTTCGCTTGGTCTTATATCGAGATGCCTGGTCTTGATTCTACCATTGTAGAACATCACATAGACTCTTGGCCCAATATATCACCAGTACGCCAGAAACAAAGTCCCATTCACCCATCCAAGCTTCCAGCCGTTAAAGCAGAAATTGAGAAGCTCCGAGTAGCAGGTTTCATGTACCCTATTGCATACACCACCTGGGTTTCAAACCCAGTACTAGTCAATAAGAAAGTCGACACCATTCGCGTCTGTACTGACTTCCGTGACCTCAACCTAGCTTGTCCCAAAGACAACTTCCCCACACCATTTATGACCAACTAATCAATGCATGTGTGGGGCATGAGGTACTTTCTTTTATGGACGATTTCTCCGGATACAACCAAATCAAAATCCGTAAAGAAGATCAATACAAGACCGCTTTTACTACCCCATGGGGCACCTTCACCTATCGCGTCATGCCTTTCGGTCTCAAGAACGTTGGAGCCACTTTCCAACGAGCCATGAGTTATTGTTTTCACTACCTAAATAATATCATATTAGTTTATCTAGATGACCTCACGGCTCGATCCAAGAAACGATCTAACCATTTAGATGATCTTCGACAAGTCTTCTTGCGTTGTCGAAAATACAAAATCCACTTAAACCCACTCAAGTGTGTCTTTTTCGTTCCAGTAGGCCGCCTACTGGGGTTTATCATTTCAGAAAAAGGGATCACCATCGACCCTCTGAAGGTCCAAGCCATAGTAGACCTACCATCACCTCATACATTAAGACAGCTACAAAGCCTCCAGGGGAAGTCCAACTTCCTTCGTCGCTTTGTCCCAGATTATGCCACCACAGTACATGGTTTCCTCCATTTACTACACCTTCATACCCATTTTAATTGGGATGACCAAGCAGAAGGGGCTTTCACAGACCTGAAAAAAGCACTTACAAGTGCCCCCTTGATTTTCCCTCCAGATTTTACAAGAGACTTTACCCTTTACATTTCGGCAATAGATCACGCCGTTTCCGGAGTACTCGTCCAAAAAGACTCCACTCGTCAAGAACATGTCATTTACTATGTGAGCCAAACCTTGTCAGGCCCACCACTGCGCTACCCACATGAAGAGAAAATGGCCCTCGTCGTCATCTTTTCAGTACAAAAGCTGCGACATTACATTATCCTCAGCCATACCACAGTTGTGGCCAATTCCAACACAATGGTCTATCTCTTGAATTGCCGCCTTCTACAAGGCTGTGTTGCGAAATGGGTGATTATCTTACAAGAATATGACCTAACTTTTAAAACCCCAAAGAGCACCAAAGCATTAGCACTCACTCAACTCATTACGGACTTACCATCTTCGTCGTCATCACCAGCTATCCATACTGATATAGTGGATGAACATTTGTTCATCATCTCGTCTTACGACCCTTGGTACATCGACATTTTGGTATACCTCAGCACACAGAAGTTTCGACCCAACATCGACCATGATGGACACCATCGTATTCGTCACCATGCCCCCCGTTATCTCCTTTTGGGTGATGTCCTCTATCGACGTGGCGTCGACACAATACTACAACAATGCCTTTCCCAAGAAGAAGCAGAACAAGTCCTTAATGACTGTCATAGCGGTGCCTGCGGTGGCCATTTCTCTGGAATGGCCACCGCCCAAAAGGTAATTCACACAGGTTATTTTTGGCAATCATTATTCACTGATTGTATCACAGAAGTCAAACATTGCCAAAATTGCCAGCTTTTTGCCCCTAAGGCAAGAACCCTCCCCGCCCCCCTTCATCCAGTCGTCACCGTTGGACCATTTTGCAAATGGGCCATCGACTTCATGGATTGCAATCCTGCATCCGTGGGTGGCCACAAACACATTATTGTAGCTGTCGATTACTTTACTAAATGGGTAGAAGCTATGCCTACTTACAATTGCAAAGCCGACACTGCAGCCCGTTTTTTCCTCAACCATGTTATCGCTTGTTTCGGAATACCAAAGCAACTCGTCTCAGACCACGGATCTCACTTCGAGGATTCCGTTTGGAGAGAATTGTCCATACTCCTTAAGTTTGAACATCATTTCTCCTCTGCCTACTACCCCCAAGGGAACGGCCAAGTCGAAGTTGTTAACAAAATTTTGAAGACTATCCTCCAGCGCATGTCAACAAACATAAATCCAATTGGCATCATATGCTTTTTCCCGCATTATGGGCTTACCCCACGTCGACCAAAACTGCCACCGGCTTTACCCCATTCCATTTAGTTCATGGCGTGGAATCTGTCCTCCCCATTGAATGCCAGATACCAACATTACAAATTTCCGTAGAGCTTCTCCCCGATACTTCACTAATTGAAGAACACTTACTTCTTTTAGAGTAGGATGACGAAGATCGCCGCGCAGCTCTCAAAACAATCAAAGCCGCAAAGAATAGATCTAAACTCTATTATGATAAACATGTTCACCCATGAGCTTTTAGTGAAGGAGACCTGGTTCTTGTTTACGACCAAGCCCATGACAAAACGGGAAAAGGAAAGTTCCAATCTATGTGGCAAGGCCCATATATCATACAGACTTGCCTTGGACATGGAGCATACATTTTGACTGACTCGGAAGGCAATCCCATGCGCAACCCCCGTAACGGGTTGTACCTCAAAAAGTTCTACCCATAAAAATCTCCTAGACACCATGGTCCATATTGTAAAGTTTTTTAATAAATTTTTTCGCTGTAAATTTTCAAAGCCTTACATTTTCATTTTTTCCCTGCATGAACACAAAAGGATCCTGTTCCACTCTACCATGTCGGTTTTGCCGATGGCACAAGTCACTGGTCTCCAAATCTTGCTTCAGCGGATGGGTAATTTATTCCCCTTCACATGAGTTGATCCACCTCGACGGAGTGTGCATAGGTGCTGCCACAAACAACCAAGCTGAGTACGATGCCATGAACGGTCTCCTGGCCGCTGCTGGACAAATGGGCATAAGTCACTTTAATGTTTTCCTGGACTCCCAGCTCCTTGTTTCCCAGCTCAACAACTATTACCAGGTACGTGATCCCTATCTATTTAGAAAATTCCTATGCACTAAACAAATGATTCGACATTTTGAATCCATCTCTTTCACTCATGTCGTAAGAAATCTAAACAGTGTAGCAGACCAAATGGATAACAACATCCTAGATTGGAACGTCAACCAAAACATGTAGGACATCACGACATGCATCACATAGGCATCAAAAAATCAAAATAAATAAATCATCATAACATTGCATCCACGTGCAACAAAACATAAACGAAAAGACAAAGATGTGCATCCATGTGCATACACGACTATATACCAAAACACACACACACACACACACATATATATATATATATATCATCATAAGAGTCATAATGTCAGCAGTGCTCTTAGCACCCAAATATACAAAAGGTACACCAACCGTACAAAAATATGCATCAACAAAATACATCCCCATATGCTCATCAGCATTTAGGGGCAGGTACAAGATCACCTAATCATCATGATCATCGGGCTCTTCTGGATCCTCCGGATCATACTGATCCCGAGCCCTCCTCTCATCCATCACCACAACTACTCTCAATAGGATCAATCGCCACTCACGGGGAGCATCGTAACAACGGTCGAGAACATGTCGATCTAGATCCCTCCAACCATCATCTGGCACACCCACTAGTAGCGCCTACAAGGTCTCACATACGTCCTCTAGGGCGTCATCTCGCGGGCGCACAACTCCTCGTACACGAGGTGGCGGTGCTGCTACCGGTGGAGGTACCACCACCATCATCCATCGTCGATGTCCTATATGATCCACTGGTGGCCTCGGACCAACATCTGTAACGACCCACAGTGAATCAAGTCAGTATCATATAAAACATCTCTAGCTATGCTCATAACAAAACATCTAAAACATGATATAGTAGAGAGACAAAAAAAACAAAGACGTATAGTATAACCCCCAATCCTGTCCTGGAGCTCGAGGCATCTCAGGGTCTCCCCGGAAGTCCATACCTACATATGGATAGTCATCAATAACAACGGGCATCTGCTCCCACTGCTCATACATCTCCGACGAGAAGAACCGTTGGATACCACCGCCACCCCGGGGCATCATCTCCCCCCACCGCACCATCCCCGACTCACCCCTCCGTCCCTCCCGAACCGGCACACTTGGCCGCAAGGTAGGTACCTGCTCGAAGAAGAAACAACATAGGAAAGAAGCATAGCTGAACTCTCCTCCCTCCCGGCTAACCTTGTTCAGCTCCTACCGAACACAGGCCATAAACATCTGCCCCCAAGCAAAGTAGGTCCCTCTCAAGACACTATGAACCATCATCGTTTTCCCACTAGACAAACGATGGGGCACCTGTGCACCCGACACCCGCAAAACACAAGCCGCTACCGCCTGCATCCCTGGATCCCGCAGATCCGAGATACTCAGTGCACTGTTCTGCGCACGGGCTCCTGGAATGCAGAATCTCTCCAGGAGATCCTCAATATCCATACCAATCGGAATCCTCGGCTGGGTGTCCCCTATCTCACCCAAAAGGGGCAAGCCAGTAAGAAATTACACATCGGTCAAGGTGATCTCCAGTCGCTCACCTTGCACTATGAAAGCCACCTCCTCCGGATCCCAGAAGTCAACCAACTTGTTCAGCAGATCTCTGATTGAACACATGATAGGAATTTGAGCAAACTTTAGAAGTCCACCCAAAGCCAAGGCTGCCCGCACATCTAGGTCATCTCGAATACTGCCCATCAGTCCCACATCAATCCCCCTCTCCCTCCATGACACTAGCGACCTCCTCAGCATCCTGTCAAAACACCACAAAAATTTTTAGAAACAAATTTTTTTTCCAACCCCAGCAACCCCCATCGTGACCTTCGGGCCCTTAGCCACGATGACCATCGCAAATTTCAGCCCCACAGCTGCGATGAACATCGCGGGTATCAGCCCCCACAATCGCGATGTGCATCGTGGCTGTAAACCTTCACAGCCGCGATGAGCATCGCGACTGTAAGTACCCACAGCCACGATGAACATCGCGATTGTAAGCACCTACAGCGGCGATTAACATCGCGACTGTTGGACCCACAACAGCGATGCAAATCGTGGCTGTCAAGCCCATACCTGCGATGTGCATCGCGGAAAATGACCTGAAACCCACGATATTCCGCGTTGGCAAGCCAATGTGGAATACTCGTAGCTTCCGAGACCCTGTCGCTAAAAAAAAGTAAATAATTTGAAATGCTAAGGCACATAGGCTTACCTGAAACTCGTAGAATGAAAAACCAATGGTCAAATCTCCCACAAATCAAGAAAATGCTCTGACCAACTCAATTACTCTGTGAAACTCAACAGTGAAAATGACACTTGTCACATTGGGCCCACTTGCTATTTATAGAAATTTGACCATTTTTTCAATCAACCATTTCGGCATCATACGACGTCCATTTTTCAAACCGTTGGAATCAACACAGCGAGAACTTCATGATAGTCCACTCCTTTTCTAGATTCCACCAGGTCTTGTTTTCGGGCATTTTTTACATGCCCCTCATCGCCTCGATTTGCATGCCACATCGACCATGGTCCGTTTTTGACGAGTCTATATCGTCGGATTCAGTTTTCTGCACTCGTGGCGATGCTTGAGACCATTTCTTGCTCTCACCACCAGATTTTTTGGGCATTTTTCCCATGCCCCTCGTAGCCTTGATTTGCGTGCCACATTGGTCGTTATCCATTTTGAACGAATTTTATATTGTTGGATTCAGTTTTCTGCACTCATGATGATGCTTGAGATCATTTCTCACTCTCACCCCCATGATTTTTGGGCATTTTTTCAAAATGCCACTCATCGCCTCGGGTTGCGTGCCACATCGACCGTTGCCCATTTTTTACGATCTTTATGTCGCCGGATTCAGTTTTTCATGCTCGTGACGATGCTCGAGATCATTCCTCGTTCTCACCAATACCTTTTTGTTCAGTATAATTTTATCCCTTTTTCGGGCTGAGCAATTCTTTTACGAAAAAGGCACTTAGGGAGTTTCTGTTAAGCTCTTTTCTGACTCCTAAAACAATGAAAAGATCACTGAGCAATCTTGCTTCCTTTCATGCTCGCTAAAATTATTTGAAAGGGTGTCTACCTGGTATAAGTTTACCCCTTTTCTGGACCTTGTAGACTAATTACGAAAAAGGAATACTCTAGTCACATTGCCTAGAAGAGTTCTCCATTTGCATCATTTTATGCTTTTTCGGGCCTTGGAGACTAACATACGAAAAAATAACACCAATGGAGTCTACTTATCGCTTTCAAAATCTCTAAAATTGAAAGCAACCATGAGCAATCACCATCTTGGGCTCGTACAAATCCACAGGATGGTACCCATCCACCAATTCAGAGTCTTCTTATCGTTTTCAGACTCCTTAAATATTAAAGCACTCACGAGCATGAACAGTCCTGGGCTCACATAAATCCACAGGAGAGTACCATTTTAGAGCAAACTTTTATCCCTTCTTGGAGCTCATTAAAACTATGAAGAAGGACCCAACGGTGCTTTTCGGTGCCACAACAGATCATGTCTACTCATATGGCAACTTCCCCATTTTGGTCGCCTTTGTTCAGAGTATTCTGTAGTATGTCACCCTGGGAGTCTCCCAATAGAATCCATTAGCTTGTTCCCCAGAGTCACTCTAGTCTACAATACATACCCCTGATCAATTAAGCTATAATCTACACACCTAACAAACAGTTTCATATGCTACCAGGTCAACCATGTTGTCATGCTCTGAACAAAGGAAGTTTGAGTCCACCCACTCTATGACCCCAGTTTTTCCACATCCCCACAGTATGTCAGTCCTACCATCACTACTATCACAGTTCAGTTGTACACCTCGCGCTCTTATCAAGGAAACATCATTGCCTTGATAGTTGCTGGTCTCCCTCTGTCGACACCAACCAAATCTATTCCAGAGGATAGAACTAGAGGTCCTTGTGCCTTGGACTCATCACCATTAGTGATGAGTGCCTACGGATCATTTTGAAAGGAGTCCTCAGTGCCTCTCCAAATGATTGTTTCTCACATGCTCGCCGTCAACACCTTGATCGCATCATCGAGACTCGTACAGGGTATCGCTCCTTTTAGATTATTTGTTGGAGTCCCCGGATATCACCTGACTCTACCACACTTCAAAGTCTAATAGAGGAAACAACCAGTTACACATTCCTATGGATATCCGGGTTGCGCTTGGTAACAATTTTCTGATGTACCCTAGTTTTATATTCCCTCGAGTATATAGTTACATATACTCCTCAGAGTTGACTCACAGTTATTGACTCCCTACAGATGTTGGACACCTTCAGTTTCAGCAGTTCATCAACCCTTCTGATACCTTATTCAGAATGGTTGTTGCTTCTTTCCAGTGTATCAATTATTGAGATCAGTCATGATATGACCATGAGTACGTCCCAGCATTGTGTCCCCCCTGGACCATTATGATGTACCAACATATTTTTATGTATTATTTAGGTCCCCCTTCTTGGGCCTAATTGTTATGTATATGTCTTGATACGAGCATGGGTATGCCCGCCTTGTCCATAATCAGAGATTATTCCTCATTCATTTTGAGGCCATGTATTTTGTCAGTTTTTGCAGCTTCCAAGGGGCCGTTGTTCCAGTCTCTAATCGGTCTCTTCTCTTCTCCAAACCGCAAAAAAAATACAAAAGAACTATGATGTCTATCGGCCATACGATGAGCTCCTGCCCTCACACATCAGGAGGGAATCTGTTAACACCCAAAAAGTGCTCACTGGCTCATTCCCTTATTCACATGACTCATTTGTCCACTTTCTCCACCATTTGAGCCTTTAAAACTTTCAAAAGGTCACCAAAAAGACCATAATACCCCTTTTTCCCCTCAAAATATGTATTTTTCCTCAAAAAACACAAAAAACCCTAAAAAAGGGTCCAAAATTCCCCAAAATATTAAAAGGGAATAAAAATATTAAAAATACTCAAAAAAGGAAAAAGAGGGAAAAAGAGACCTAAACCATGTTGGTTAATACCATTGGTTTCCTGAAAACCATAATGGTATTCCCCATCACTAAAAACTATAAAAAGGTGATAGGGGCTCCTCACTTTTCATCCACATTTCATCCTATCCCTATGCTGCCAAATTCCCTTTGAGAGCCATTGCCTCCCATTTCGAGTTTGAAGATCCCCATTGAAGCTTTGGAGAAGAAGAGACCATTGGATATTGGAACTTCTCAACCTTGGAGCTGCTCAACACCCACCATCCTCACCATTTGAGGAAATACAAAATCAAATATTTTTCAAGTTATTGTTTTTCCATAGATCTTATTGCTTATGTTCTTAAATTTAGTTTTTTATTTATTTTACACATGTTAATGTTAGATTAAGTTACATTAGTTTTTACATATCTTTATTGAGACTGCTGCTACTAGTTAGCAAGTGCAACCTTGCACATGCTTGGCTAAAAAACTAAGCAACAGCGGGGTTTTTCACCTTCTTGGTTTTCCCCGGTGAAACTCTGTGTCTCTTGTGTGATTGCTTTTGTGTCTATGATTGATATGTTGTACATGTTATTCTCTTAGAGATCCTTATGATAATGGAATGAAATTATCGAAAAATTAACACGTTGTCCTCTTGTATCTAAATTTGCATTGAAGTAGACTTAGAAAAAGGTCTACCGGAGGTAGTAAATTTGCAAATGGAGGGTTGGGAACATATGTAGAAAGTCGACTATGAGCAACTACCCTTTAAATGCAAGAAATGCCATGAGTATGGACACTTTGTTAAAAATTTCCCAAAAGCCGCAGCTGAAACTCAGGATTAGAATCATGAGGAAGGTTGGAAGCAAACTAAGAGGGCGAGGAAAAATGTCTAGACAACTGCCACAGCAACTGGGCCACAATTAGAGAAAAATAAAGAAAAGGGGCAAATTGAGGAAGACGCAACAAACAACAATAAATTTCAAACATTGGCCATGGAGGAAGGGGAAATTCCTTCCCAGGTTAACGCAGAAATAGAACATGAGGCAGTTGTAGAGTGGATCCCCATCGACTCCCCCATATCTTCCCCTAATAAGGACATGACAGATGTGGTTATGGATGGATCGCCGACCCCTGGAGGGACTTGGGCGGACAAGGTTAAAAAAAGTAATATTGTGCTGCAGATATTCTCCCTGGAACCCTTGACTTCTCAGGAGACTTTGGATCCACAGGATGTTCTTCTAATCCCGAACACGAGGGGGTGAAAAACGTTGAGATACCTTCGGTAGCAGGAAGTTGAAAGGGAATTAGAATCGGGGAGGCAAAAAAGCATAGAAGAAACAAAGTTACTACAATTCAATAAAAACCAGGGAGGACCAAAACCAGATGGAAGACCTTGAGCAGGGTCACAACCTAGCAAGAAGTGATGAAACTTGTCTCCTGGAATTGCAGGGGTCTGGGAGGTTTTAGCAAAGTTGAAGGATTGAGAGATCTAATCAAATCTGAAAAACCAGACTTATTACTACTCCAAGAGAAAAAATGCAAGACGTGGAGGCATTAGCGCTCTCACGTCACTTTTGGAAGGACAATCAGGGAAAATCCCAAAGCTCTAAAGGAGCCTCGGGGGGTATTGCTACATTCCTTTCTAGCAATTTTCTGATAAAATCTACTAAATAAAGTCATCATTGGATTCTTCTCGAAATTCAAGAAAAATACAATCAACACTGTACATATATCTGCAATGTTTATGGTCCTACACATTACAGGGATAAAGATTTGTTCTGGGATGATCTATCTAAATTAAAAGATGACCTACAGGGAAAATATGTGATAATTGAGGTGGACTTCAACACCACAAGAAATCAACAGGAAAAATGAGGTGGCTCGAGGGTCAGGGACCCCTATGGAGAAAATATGGAGGACTTAACTTCTGAATTAGATCTGTTGGGATATTGAAATGAAAAACAGAAAGTTCACTTGGAGTAATCGAAGAGCAGGTATTGGCCACATCGCTGCTAGATTAGATAGGTTCCTGGTTAGCTCTTCTTTCCTTCTCAAAAAATTCCTAATTGCAGCGTGTGCTCTTCCGTCAGCTACTTCCGACCACAAGTTGATTTGTCTGACGATTTATGTCCCTGAAAATCTCAGGCCTATTCCGTTTAGATTTAACCCCTTATGGCTGCATGATGGGGATCTCTTAAGTATTATTCAAGACACATGGAATTCTACCTTTCATGGGTCACCGAGCTACATCTGGGAGTGCAAACTCTGGGCTGTGTGTACTATTTTAAAAACTTGGGCTAAGTCGAAGTATAAGAATCCAGGATTCACCAAGCAAAATCTCCAATCTGAACTAGCTTCCCTTCATCACAGTATGGAAGAAAGAGATATCACCATCTCCACTCTAAACCAAGAGAAGGATCTTAATCTTAGGATTCTTAGCGTGACTAGGCAAGAGGAGGAAGTATGGAGAATTAAATCCAGGTAGACATGGCTCAAAAGGGGGGATAGTAACACAGATTATTTCCATAAACAAGCTAAAGCCTGACTCAGCTACAACTCGATCCAAGAGATGAAAGATAACAATGGAAATTGTATTGAAGGTCAGGAGGAGATAAAAATCCATGCATTGGAGCATTTTCAGAGGCTCTACATAGATAACAATGAGGCCGATCAGGAAGCTCAGGCAGATCTGCTTCAGGTATTTCCTCACTCATCTCTGAATTAAATAATCATGAGCTTGATAAACCAATTATTGAATATGAAATTAGAGATGCTATTTGGGCTCTTCATCTGGACAAAGCTCTTGGGCCAGATGGCTTTACCATTAACTTTTTCAGAGCTTCCTGGGACATCATTAAAGAGGATTTGAAGAGAATGCTAAATTGGACCAGGAAGAAGGATAAAATTAGGGGAGCCACCAACTCCTCCTTCTTGGCTCTCATGCCGAAAGACAGTAATCCAAGTTCTATCGAAAGATTCAGACCCATCTCTCTTTGCAATACCTCCTATAAGATTCTTTCAAAGATTATAGTTACTCGAATGAAAAAATAATGGGCAAGCTCATCTTTGAATCTCAAGGCAGTTTCATTGCTGGTCGTCAAATTCTGGATAATATCATCATTGTGCAGGAGGCTATACACTCAAGTATTGAAAGAAAACAACAGGGTATGGCTATTAAGTTGGACATGTAAAATGCTTTTGACAGAGTGAACCACTTCTTCTTATTCAAAATCATGAATAGATTCAGCTTCTCCAGCAGATTTGTCAGGTGGGTAAAAGCTTGCATAAGCAATTGCAGGATTGCCCCACTTGTTAATGGGAGGCCTACATCCTTCTTTCAAGCCACTAGGGGTCTAAGGCAGGGGTGCCCCATGTCGCCCTTTCTCTATCTTTTGGTGGCCAAATCTCTAAGCCGGAAGCTTAGTCAACTTCAAGGGTTAGGGGAGCTAAAAGGGATGAGGATTGTGAGAGGAGTCATAGCAGTCAATCATGCTCAGTTCGCAGATGACACAATATTGCTTGGAGGAACTTCTACAATCATAGCTGAAAGATTCAAAAGTGCATTAACAACCTTTCTCAAAGCCTCTGACAGAAAAGTTAACTCCATGAAATCCAAAATCTATGGTTGGAATTGTTCCAAGGAAACAATAGCTAGAATAGACAAGATCCTTGGTTTTGATGGTAGCCCCTCTTGGAATTATTTTCTTTATCTAGGTATCCCCATCTTCAAAGGGAATAAGAAGGTTATGGATTGGCAGGACCTGATTGACAAGATCAAAGCCAAAATATCCTCATTGGGATTCGGGTGGCTCAACTTGTCTGGAAAACTTGTCTTAATCAACTCTGTTCTTTCTGCCTACCCTATCTACATTAGTTCAACTCTTTAGCCCCCAAGAGTGTAATTCATAAGATAATGAAAGAGCTCTGGAGTTTCCTGTGGAAAGGAGGGAAGTCCAGTGGAACTAAGAAGTTTCACTTGATGAGTTGGGAAAAAGTTTGTAGGACAAAAGATGTTGGAGGCACCAGTATAAGAGATCCCTCGCTTATGAATCTCGCCTTAGGTGCTAAAATCCTGTGGAGAGTAGTCACATGAAAGAAATCCTGGTGGAAAGAGATCCTTTACAAGAAAAAATTTGAACGGGAACAGAAGGCGTTGTGTGGATAAGCTTGATCAGACTAAAATTGACACTCCCATTTGGAACCTATGTAAAAAGGCAACGCCCATCCTGCAAAAGCATTCATACTAGATTCCTGGTAATGGAAACAAGATAAAACTTTGGGTTGATAGGTTAGGACCGGACCCGAGATCCCCTATCAATTTCCTCCAGAATTTCATTGAGCTAAAAGCTTGGGTGGATCGAGCTAATATCTCTACATTATATGACCTTTCGGAGTGGACCGACAAGGGAAGATGGGTGGGTTGGCTTAATCTAGAGATCCCGAGCCATCTTTAATCTGATTTCGATGCCCTCCTTGAACTCCTACACGGAGCTACCCTTGTTCACCAGCAAATGCACGACATAAGAGGTTGGATTAAGACAGGAGCTTATTCAGTCAAAGCTGGTTATCGGTTGATGGACAACAACAGTAGTAGCAAGGACAAAAAATGGGCTAAAGTGTGGAGCAGGGATAGTCTTCTGAAAATAAATGCTTTCACTTGGATTCTAGATCATTGAAAAATACTAACTGCAGAGAATCCAAAGAAAAGAGGGATAGAGGGACCTGCGAGATGCATTCTTTGTAAAGCCTTTGAGGAAACAATTGAGCACTTTTTTTTGGACTGCAAATTTTCCCAGGAAGTCTGGCACAGGGATTTCTTCGAATTAAATTTTGTGGTGACTCTACCAACTAACTGGAACGATCTATTTGCCTGCTGGAAGGATTACTACATGGGGTCTCTCCACAACAAGCCTGACTTCAAGAGAGCTTGGGAAGCCTTCACAAAGTTTATTTGTTGGAAGCTTTGGAAAACCAGGAACAAGGAAATATTTGAAGGGACCAATTCCACCCCAGCTCGAGTCCTAGCCTCGGCCAAAGCGCTCTAGGTTGAAGCCCTTTTATTACAGGGAATGAAGAATATAAACAAGGAACCCTTGGATGTCGAAGAAAAAATCTGGGCCTCGTACCTCTTATATCCAAACCCCTCCCTTTGTCTGGCTCCTCCTTTAAGGAGACACAATATTCAGAAATGGCATATTAGGTTGAGTGCAGAGGAGCTTCAAAATTGGAAAAAAAATATTGGGTGCAACACCCTCTTCTTTGACGGAGCCTCGAAAGGCAACCCTGGGCTGATAGGTGTGGGTGGATTTCTCTATGACTCTGAAGGAAATAAACAGAAAGACTATGCATGGGGAATAGGTAGAAAAACAAACAACACCGCAGAATGGTTAACTCCTACAAAAGGATTGGAAATTGCAAGGGAGGAAGGCATCACTGAATTAACAGTTTGTGGAGATTCAATGTTGGTCATCAGGGATGCTAGGAATTTTCTCATAAAAATAAAGAGTCCTACATCCAAAATTCACAGTCTTAAGTTCCTTGTAAGTGAATTCAAAACTATCAGTTTCTTTCACATCATGAGATCAAATAACCAAGCAGCAGATGCGATGGAAAATGACGGAGAAAAACTAGATCGTGGCGTTCTAGTTAGTAATCAAAAGATGAAAAACAAGGTCTGGATCCCTTGTCTTTGTTAAATCTCCTATCCGAGTGAGAATCAGGATGTTATCAACTTTGGATAAACGTTCTTTCCCGGGTTGGAGTCCTAGATATTTCTTCTTGCAACAAAATATTTTCTCTGAATTTTATGCTATAGCCTTGAACCCACTTTGGGGCCTTGATGTGAGGGACGTTCGCATGATTGAATCACATGGCTTCCACATGGGAAGCATGCAAACATTCACTCTGGGCGATTTTTGAGGCTCCAGGATATATATCGATGATCGCCGTGAAGGCTTGCAACATATCTATCTTTGGTCTGAATTATCCCCTGCAACGATGGCAAACTCTGGTTTGAATTATCCCCTCCGCATGAAAACTATCCCTAGTCATGGTGGTGTTATACTAGATTACATAAAGCGTTTCCCCACAAGGCTAGGGGGTCAGGATGACATGAATTCTGTATAGAACAATGACCAGGCTCTGGGTTTTGCATTAGTTGGTGGTGGTGTTCTTCCAGAATACAGAAAATGTTCTCATACTATGCCAGGGGGTCAGGAAGGCACGACCTCTGCGCAGATTAGCGAGCAGGCTCTAGATTATGCGTTTGTTGGTGGTAGATCTAATGAATTGAAGGGATTAGCGGCCTCCCTCAATGTGGTTGATGATCACTTGACAATTCTGGATGCACAAGTTCGAGTCTTAAAAAATGAGAATTATGAGACCAGAATAGCCCTGCAACACATGACAGCTCTGGAGCAGGTAGCTCGACTAGAGGCCCGTGAAAACAATAAGAATCTCAATGAGAAAGTGGAAAGTTTGGCTGCAGTTCTGAAAAATGGATGCCCTTTCAATTTGGATGACCAAATCAGGGCGGTTTGTGCTATTTCCAAAAGGATTGAAGGGAAGGTTGATTGCATGCGCACCGAGATTAGGGAATTGAAGCAGGATATGCTGTTCAACGATGACAAGGAAGCAGAGTTTTGAATTTAGTTTGTTGATCGGTACCTGGTTTTGGGTCCCTTTTTCTCATTTTTTTGGAAGCTTTATTTTAGTTATTGTTGGTATGGATGTCCGTATGTAATTACCGGAATAGTAGTTGGCATGTTCAAAAGTCCTTGTCTGTAATCTCCGGGAAGACTATGCATTATGTTTAAATGCCCCTGGCTGTTGTTTTTATTGTAGAATGGTCTAAGATGAAGGTAGAGCCAAGGTCGATCTCCACTGTTGGGGAGCAGGCCTACTCTTACACTATGTATCTTCGATTCTTATCTCTTTTTATATATATAAAAAAATCTTATCCATTTGTGTAAAAAAAAAAATCTAAATGAAAATGATTCCTTAAAAATGATATAATTATAAAATATTTATTTTAAAAAATAATAAATTTATTATAAAATACAAATTCTAAGAGTTTGAACCAAGTAAAGAAGATAATAATTATTCCCCTTAACCATCGTAATTATACGTGATTAACAACTTTGTATTTATATTTTCCTTATAATTAAATACAATGCATTTATTGGAAAAATAAAATAATTTTAGAAGGATTATGTAAATTTTTATATTTTTAAAAATATATTATTTAAATAATAAAAAATAATTTAAATTCATTATAGGATGATTACCATCTTTGTATTTTCTTCCAACTTCTATAATTACAATGCTTTTAAATAATTCATTATGTGTTATGTTGGAGTTTGTTATTCTAGCAACCCGTAAAAGATTTAGAGGATAAGATAAAATTAAGATAATCTATAATATCAAATGTATTCTCTTGAAGATGGCAATTGGAAAAATTGAAGGGATTTTACATATAGCTGAATATATAGAGGGATCTCTTATATTTGAAGATTATGTCTCTTTTATCAACTAGGAATGGTTGACTGACTGTTTTGGTCAAGTATATTTGTTTTGAAGTATGTTATTCTGTTGTTACATGACCGTTTTTGTCGGTAGTGATGGCCTTTAAATTGATGTAAAGGATTAGAACTTGGTTTCATTGTTTGGATGGTCTATTATGGTGTATGTTGGTCTTTTGAATGGCCTTGACTTGCTGTAAAGATGTAGTTTTCTTTGATTCATACTAATGAATAACAATGAATTGTTTTTTGTTTCGTTTGAAAAAAGAATATCAAATGCATCTTTTCAGTATAACTATCATAAAGAAGAAAATCAACATTGCTAAAATAAGAACTAACTCTCCTAATCTTCATAATGAAATTAAAATCCTAAAACTTCATGGATGGAATAATTTATCATTTTTAGGATCTACTAAGAATATTGAAGGATGTAAAAAGATCATTCTCTTAAAATGTCATACTTACACTTACATTAGATATCAATTTTGAAATATTTGTACCATTGTCAACATTCCTAACATTTTAACTCATCAAAACGATAGAGATTTAGGAAAGCCTGTCTCAAATCTTTTCTAGCATAGAAATAAAATTCCAAAGTAATATAAGTAATTCATTACTTTTTTTCTTAAAGTCAAATAAATAAGAATCAATCTCAATGAATATTAACAACTATCATCATTAATTCAATATTTTACTAAAATAAATAAATTGAATCACTTTTATTAAAATAAACCAAAAAGTAATTTACAAGTAACATTAATTTGGACTTTAGAGGTAGAAGAGTTAGGAAGTACAATGGAAGATTTAAATAAGAAAGGATATCAAGGTGGGAAACGTAATGTAGACTTTAATAAATATTGTGAGCAAGAAACAGATGGCAAGAAACATGATTTGATGGAATCAAAACTTTTTCACCATCCTTTATTGCTCAACCTAAACAAGATACATTCTTGAATGAAGAATCCGGAGAAAACTTTCAAAATAAGGAGATTTTGACAGATTCAGGGAATGCTTTTGTTGATGAAGGCGAAAGAGGGAGGTCATTTGACAGGAATTTATCAGAAAGAAGAAAGAAGAGGAAAATTGTGGGGAAAAGGATTGGTGTGTAAATGACAGTGGGGGGTGACTAAAGGGTTGAAAATATTTTGGAATTTGTAGACAAAACTCTTATTAGAAGGTTTTTCGGTGTGAGAGTAGCAGAAGATTCCATGAGACCTTGGCTAGAAAAGAATCGAGTTTCGTTTTTACACTATTGTCCGGTGTTTTTCATTATGACTAGAGGATGGTTAAGTTTTAAGCTAGAAAACAAAGAGGATGCTACAATTTTTTTAAAGGAACATTGGATGTGGGGGAAAACCTACCTGTCTAAAATTATGGAACCCATATTTTGATCCAAGAATGAAAACCACTAAGAAAACCCTAGTATGGGTTAAAATCCCAGGTCTCCCATTATAATTATGGAATGATAAGTTCTTGACTACTCTGGGGAATGAATTGGGGACTACAGTAAATGTGGATCCTTCATACAAGTTTCAGGCTCTGAGAACCGTCACCAAAGTTTTAATATCAGTAGATCTTTTAGCAGGGTTACCGGACTTCATAGAAATTGAATATGGATATCTACATTTGAAGCAACTTTTGGATTATGTTAATATTCCTTTTAGATGTGGAAGATGCCATACTTATGGACATATTACTAAGGTTTGTACCTTACATTTAGAGAAGCAAATATAGGAAAGGAAGGATGTATCCTCAATAAGAAAGCATTCTTCTAAAGCACAAGAGATCCAATCTATTAAAGGAAAGGAAAATGAAGGGTTTACAAAGCAGCAGTAAGAGAAGAATCCGCAATTAGAGATGCCGAAGTTGGAATATTGCAAACGTGAAGAATATACTTTAAAAGATCTTTCTTGGGTGAGAAATGATTTTGATTTTCATTTTGGAGAAGAAATGGTAAAGGAAGATATAATATATGAGAAAGAGTTTATGGGAACTGAAGAGGTTAAGATATGAAAAGGAAGTTTTGACAAGGAAGAGGAGTTAAAGATTAGAAACGAACCATATGATTTTTCAGGGGAAATATTTCAATTAGTAGAAGATGACAAAGGAATTCAGGCTTTAAATTCTCTGAAGGACTTTTAGAGTACCTAAGCTAAAGATATCTTTGTGGGAATTGGTAAGTCCGAAAGCCTTCTGGCCTCTTTAAAATTTTTGTCTTTTGATAAAATGGGAGATATGCTTTCTTTCTCTTCTAAGCATTTAAGTATGGGTCTGTCTCGAGGGAGTCAGGGTTATGAAAGTCCAATTTCAAGAAGTTCTCTTCGAAATCATAAAAGGTTAATTAGAGAAAGATCAGCTATTCTGAATTTAAATTTATTAGGGACAATATTAAATTATAAGGTCAAGTGGGATGATTCTAATCCTTATGCCCTAAGGTCTAAAGGATTTGTAGGTCTTGATGAATAGGGTTTGTCACTCCAGTAAGAAGCAAGAAACACAAAACAAGTAAAAATAAAAGGGGGATTTCAAGTCACAAATTTAATGAAAAACTTTCACCTCGGGCGCTTAGAGATCAACCCTTCGACAAGGTGGATCAATGAAAAATTCGTCTTTTAACTATCGAGGGTTGGCCAACAACCAAAAAAAACTGGCACTTGTGAGGTTGGTTTTTTTACATAGTCTTGATGTGATAGTGATTCAAGAAATGATGTGTGGTGGTTTAGATTTAGTTTTTAATATGAAGCATTTGTTGTTGGGGTGGGATTTTGTTTGGTTAGGCGGAAGAGGGTTATTGGGAGTTTTAATAATAGGGTGGAAAGATAACCTAGAAATTTTAAATAGTTTTTCAGTCCGCTTTGGGCTTGCAACGACCTTTAATAGTAAGGATTTAGATATGAAGATAACTATATTTAATCTATATGGACCTTATAATCGGAAAGTGGATTTCTGGGATATTATTTTAAAGATAAATCTCCTTAAGGATTACCCTTACTTGATAGCAGGGGACCTAAATTTTACCTTGAGAAGAGAAGAGGTATGGGGAATTAGAGAAAGTACATATTCTTTACAAGAATATTTTCAATATCAAATGGAGTTAATGGACCTAATAGATATTGAACCCACATATATTAAACCTACATGGTTTAATAAGAGGTCTGGAGAGGCAGATATTTCTAAGAGACTAGACATATTCATATTTTCAGGATTTTTATTGAGGCAAGTTGAAAGAGTTAGATCTTGGAGGTTGACAGGAGGTGGTTCTGACCATCTTCCAATTTTATGCCAAATGGAAAAAGGGGAGAAGAAGCCATCTAATCCTTTAAATTCAACCCTCATTGGTTGGACAGTGCAAATTATATCAGTCTGATCAAAGAAGACTGGAAGAAATATGATGCTTCGTTGAATCTCTCCTTTAGTAGACAGTTTGCAAATTATTTAAATGAGGTGAAGAAAATATCGATAGAATGGTCCATTAATAAGATGAAGAGTAAGGATTTAAGGTTAAAAAATGTGGAAACTCAAATCGATTAAATCTACAACAGTAGTATAGGAATGTTGAGCAGCAAGGAATTACAAGCTTTAGCAGTCTTAGAAAAAAGCAAGAATGAAATCTTAAAGGAGAAAGAGACCGTAATCAAGATAAAAGGCAAAGCCATTTGGTTGGCCTTAGGGGATGAGAACAATGCTTACTTCCATAAATTTACAAATCAAAGGAAAATAAATAATGCGATTTGGGATTTAAATAAAGTTGGAGGGGAAGCTATCAGTGGTCTTGATAATCTTGCGGAAGAAGGAGTGCATTTTTTCAAAGAAGTTTATATAGATCCAGAAAGAAATAATCTTCCATAGTTAGTACAAACTTGCACAAAATTTCCAAGATGGATAAAGGAAAAACACAATGAAAAATTATATGCACCGGTGACATTGGAGGAGTTGGAAACTACTTTGGGGAAATCCAAACAAGATAATAGTCTCGGTCCGGATGGATGGACGTTGGAATTATTCCTTACCTTTTTTGACCTTTTGGGCTCTAATATGTTGAGAGTCGTTGAAGGAACTAGACTTTTGGGAATAATGCTTTCTTGTTTCAACTCAATCTTCATTGTCCTAATTCCTAAAGTGGACAACCCAGTTTCCTTTGGGGATTTCTGCCTGATTTCTCTATGTAATTATTTATATAAAATTATATCAAAGATCATTGTAGAAAGAATTAAACCTTTTATTTCACTACACATTTCCCTAGAACAGTTTGGATTCTTAGGTGACATGAACATTCATGAAGTAGTTGGAACAACACATGAGTGCCTTCATATAATTAAAAGTAAAATGATTTCGGCTAAAGTTATCAAAATATATCTGTTGAAATATTATGATAGAACCTGTTGGATTTACATAAGACTTTTTCTCATCTAGGCATGATTTTTAGTGGAAGTAGTAAATTGGATATGGTCTTGTATGACAACAATAAATTTTTCTTTGGTTATAAATGGAGAAGCTTCAAATTTTTTTTATCCCCTCAAGAGGATTACGACACTAATTTCCTTTATCCTCATACCTCTTCTTATTGGTAATGGACGATTGTCACAACCCTAATTTCACAAAATAAAAAAAATTCTATCCGTACTTTTATACTTCTAGTATGAATGAATTTAATTCCAGTTCTTAACAAATTCCTTTTTCTTATATTATGCCTATCATACTTATTATGATGATATTTGGAATATTTACTACTTGCTTCTCAAGGTTAGAGACTTGAATCTATTATGCAAACATAGTTGGAATTAATCCTAACTATATAGTGATGTTCCCATGATTAGATTTTTATCTATATAAAAGGATATTATATGCAAAATCGTAAACATGTAATGTTATGGTCTTAGATTTGTATAATTCTTTGGTTGTAAAGTGATGAGATGATTTGGCTGTGTGGGAAACTATGTGGTGGTTGACTTGTCAAGTCATTGGAACACGTGAACAATGTTTATAACTTAGCCATCGTGGCTCTCGACTTGACAGTCGGCCATGCGATCGCTTTAAAAGCTGGCATGCCATTGAAACAAACTGGAACTTGGCCATATGAATGCTATTAATGTTATATGGTGTGGTTTGATCTTGAAACTCGATCATACGGTTGATTTTGAGGTAAGGTTTAATGCACTGATACGACGGCAGCTCGACTTGACAGTTAGATAGCTGGTAAGAGCTGAGCCTTAACTGCTCATCATACCTCACTCAGCGTGGATTCATCTTGACCATACATTTGGAACTAAGCGTAGCTTACACACCATTGATTTAGCATGTCTCGGGCTTGGCAGACTTGGTTTGTGTGCCACATTTAATGTGTCTTTATAGAGCTGGTAAAAACACCTCGGGTTTGGTTTTGGTTCATTTTTCGTTTGAGTGGTGGAGGTGTCGAAGGCACTCTCCCACATTGCTGGTGTTATTCACTGGTGTGAGTACCGGACCTATTCCTGGTGCATCATCGTCTTGTTTCTTTTGGTTACTGGTACTATTCGATAATTCCACGAGTTTTGTGGTGTTGGACAAAGCTCTGGAAGAGATAGGGTTCTGACTTATTTAAAAGATTTGCTATGAAGCTTGCCTTGGCTATGCATATTTATTTATGTTATATCAATACCGTGGGGTTTGGTGATTATATACAGGTTTTGACTCTATTGTTTGCTTGAGAGAGTCACCCTAGCATTCGCACCGACGAATATGAGGTAGGTAAATATTCAACTCTGTTTAACATTTATCTAAAGCTATTTTCTACGTGCATGAAGGGTTTTAACCCATTCTTTACCTATCTTATAGGTTGAAGAAAAATTTCTAGTGTTTGGGATTGCATTTTCCCGGTACTGGTTGAGAACCATACTTCAGTTTGACTTTAGTTGCTAAGCACTATTAGGGTTTTCCCTTGTTGAAGCTTGCGAATATAAAAAGGTAAGTCCGTTTATAAATTAAGAAATTATGTTTTTAATGACTCTCGATTATTCTAGTAGATTTATTCTGAAACCTTGTTTGATTTTCTTACAGGGTTTGGACTCGGGTATACTTTGTGGAGAATAAACCTATCCTAAGCTGATTTGCGACTAATGTTTTAGGTAAGGGTGTTCATTGAGAATCAATTTTTCACAATGATTTATGGTTTTTAGGTGCTGATACTAACTTAGTCCATTTTCTTGTTTGGGTCTTCTCCTTGGTTGCGTTGTGGCTCGGTTTCTCATAGATAACACTCCACACTTATTGCCGAAATCTCGTTGTAAATGTGGTGTGAACATTCTATAGAGGAACAATGGTTAGGTTTACAATCTTAAGAAGATTCTTAAATTGAGTTTTCAATGAACTCCCATGGATTTTGGCCTTGGGGGATTGCTTTTCCAATTTAAAATTTTTGACTTTGTAAATGAAAATGAGAATCATTTTTCCTTCTTAAAAGAGAAAGGTTAAGAATCTTTCGAACTCTAATTGATGGTTTTGAATGTAATCTTAAACTGTAAAGAAAAAAATGATAGATTTGGTTAATGTTTGGTTAAACTCTGCTAATGCTTCGATGAAACAAACAAAGCACTTATTTTTATAAGCATAATTTTGTTTGTGAGCAGAGAATATACTCGTGATGCTTATACTGTATGACCTACCTTCAATTTCTACTGTATTTTTTGATATTATTTAAATAAATGATTGAGACTTGATTTGTATGTTACAGATATGTTATTTTAATTTTCCTATATGTTATATATTATATAACTCTGTTCTGTGTATATGAATTCCAAATCTATAAAAACTAATAGATGTAAACACTGGATATTTATTAACCTATGAACAAAAATCATGATAATCCTATATACACTTGTAAATTCAAATAAAGCATTTTACAGTAAAATACTAGTTGATAACATGCGTAAGCAATATAATCATTATGAATAATAATTTAGAAATAGTAAACATTAATTCCAAAATAGTAAAACAATAGTCGATAACATCCATAAACAATGAAATTATTCTAACTAACAATTTAGGAATTATTTACAGTAAACAAATATTTCAGAATACTAAAACAATAAAATAAATGGAACCTAAACCAGTTTCCGAAAATCAAAACTGAAGGTCGTTGTTCCTCCGAACCAAACTTCCAGAACAACCAAACTGCGTGTTCTGAAACCCCTGAGCCTTTTTGCTAAACCACAAGGACAAAGACTAGTCACAATATTCTTCTTGCATAAGCTATATCATAATCTCCCTTCATCATAAGCCTCCTGCTCATTGGATGAACTCAATACTTATAGTATTTTTCCTAGGATTTAGGTAATTTATGAACCTCCTTATCCATTATCCCTCCTCAAGGAATTAGACCTCTTTTTTAGGAAGGATGCCTCCTGCATCATTGTGCCTTTATTAGGCAATCTTGCCATAATAGGTTTTTCTCTTGACACTTGTCATTTCTCCTTGCGGGTCAGCAAACACTCTTCAACAACTATTTTAGTTTTGATTCCCTCAGCTATTTAATAATTTAAAATTAATAATTCATTTACAAATGTTTTGACCTCACTTGGTCAATAATGTTAAATCAAATAATAAAATATAGTCCTTAACAGATAATTGTTTGGGTTCTTCGGTGTATTACATACACCTCCCTTTAGAAATTAACACCGTCCTCGGTGTTACTTTTAATATTCCTCCATATTATCTTGAAACAAGATTGGATATGCCTCCCACATATTACTTTCCAATTCCCGATTAGCCTCTTCTGGACTAAGTTGATTCCATTGCACCTTGACTTGTCCGATAGTGCGGTTCCGGAGTAAAAGTTCTCTCTTGTTGAGAATACATTCCGGTCCCACTTGAAATTCTCTTTCGGGTTCCACCTAGATAACATTCCAGTCAACCACATGAGTTCATGAACATATCTTTTTAAAATTGAAATATGAAAAACATTATGTACTTTAATTGTAGTTGGTAGTGCTAATTGATAAGCTACTGGTCCAACCTTTGTTAATATCTCAAATGGTCCACAATACCTGGGTGCCAATTTTATAATTTTCCCCAATTTTAAGGAACTTTTTCTGGGTTTCACTTTCACATATACATGATCCCCTACCTAGAAATCTCTTTGAGTTCTTTTCAAATCTACATAACTTTTTTGTCTATCTTGAGCTATCTTCAAGTTGTGTTATACCTGTTTCACTGTTATATCCATATATTTCAATATTTTAGGACCTAACATTAGTCTATCAACTAGGATACTCCAAGAAATTGGAGTGTTACATTTCATCCATAAAGTATCTCAAACGGACTCATTTTAGCAGAGGCTTGAAAATGATTGTTATATGAAAACTCAACAAGATGTAAATACTCTTTCCATTTCCCAGGTTTGTCCATTACATACATTCTAAGCATATCTGCTAAAATATGATTCACCCTTTTAGTTTGTCCATCAGTATGGGGGTGATATGTGGTACTGAAATTTAATTGAGTATCCAACCCTTTAAATAAGGCCTTCCAAAAATTCCCTGTAAACTTTACATCCCTATCAGAAATTGCAACTTTAGGTATCCCATGCAATCTGAAATTTTCTTTCATAAAAATATTAGCAATATTAATAGCTTTATAGGTGGATTTTACTGGAATAAAATGTGCTACTTTACTAAGCTTATCTACCACAACCATAATTGAATCATTTTGTTTAGCATTTTTGGGTAGACCTGTTATGAAATCCATACTGATAATTTCCCACTTCCATTCTGGAATGGGTAGAGGTTGTAGCAATCCAGCTGGATGTTGATGTCCAGCTTTAACTTGCTGACATTCTATACATCTAGCTATATATTGTGCTACCTCCTTTTTCATATTAGGCCAAAATAATTCTTTTCTTAAAATAGAAATCATTTTATGATATCTAGGATGTCATGGATATGGTATTTTATGCATTTCATTCATGATTAATGACTTGATATCCTTTGAATTAGGTACATATAATCTGTTTTTACATACCAATGATTCTTTTCTGTTTAGACTGAATTCTATTTTTACTTTATTCATTTTGTTTCTTGCTATCCTTTCCTTTAATTTTTTATACTCTTTATCAAATTTTGCTAATGTCTTGATTTTATCTTCCAAATCTGTCTCATAGTTACTACTTGTAGTGACATACAACATGTTCGCATGCAACTTAACACATTAACCACTTTATTTTCCTTCCCCTTAATATGTTTGATTTCAAAGTCATATTCACTTAGGAAAAATAACCACCTAGCTTGTCTAGCATTTAAATTTTGTTGGGCAAATAAATATTTTAAACTGACATTATCAGCCATTAGTAAGAATATTCTCCCTATAAGATAGTGTCGCCACATTTTAAGTGCATGTATAATGACAACTAACTCCCAATCATGAGTAACATAGTTATTTTCATGTTCTTTAAGCTTCCTTGATTCATAGGTCATGTAATATCCCTCATTCCGACCTTAGGCTATTTTGGTTGTAATGAAAATATTGTATGCAATGCGTGTTGCTCTAGTGTGGAGCTCAAGACCAAGGCCCCACTAGTGGATGATTAGGTGTAATTGCATAGGCAAGAATTTTATATTTTGATGATCCATGTGCTGGTAAGCCATGGAAGATTGTAAATGAAACCATGTAATAAAATACCAAGGGTTGGCCATGGCTGCAACAAAATGAGGGGGAACTATGTATCCACCAAGGAGTGGTGAGGGGGTATGGGATTGAACCTAGACTACCATTGTCACCTAGGGAACCACTTTGATCTATCCTAGACACCATTGATTGCTGCTGTAAGGAAGTGGGTGAAGAGGACTGTGCATGGGGTCGTGGAGTATGGGAAACCCCGAAGGGATGAATGACAGGGTATGGAGCTCTGCTGCCTTGACCCGCACATTACTCCACCCCCTAGTAGTTCGTATTCCCCATTCCCAGACCATGGTTGATCATGGGGAGATCAGTTGAACCCTTACGCATCACAACAAGGGAGCAGAACCGAGCCGTGAAGGAGAGAAGGAGAAATCGTGATTCTGTGCAGGGCCGCGATTTATAGAGCCAAATGCACTTAGAAAACCCTGCATGGAAGAAAAATCCTGTTGATAAATCCATGAACACGAATCTGTGGGTGAACTGCAGAGCCTAAGATGCTCATAAAACTGTGAGGAATTATCTGTGTTAGTGGCCGAGAATCCAGATGTGGAATAACACTGTTCAACCAGAGGAAAGTGGGGAAGAGAACCTAAGTGGGAAGGATCCTAGAGGTTGTAGCTTACCTTCCAAATCCTGAGAGGGATTATTTACCCTGATTTAGCAGTCAAGGCCAGACACACTTGCACATGTCAGTTCTAGGGGAAGGGGTGCCCTAGGAACTGTGCAACAGTGAAGGGAACCTTACCTCGACTGAGAGTAGGGCGATGGGGCTGATTGAACCTGTCTGAAATCATTGGGATATGCCCATAGCTCTGTGGAGGAGCTTATTGAGCTAGAAACCCTTACCTACATTTCCCATTTGCTTGGAAAGCTAATTGTTGGATGGATGCCCTAAGTGACTGTGAACTAATGTTGTGAGTGAGCCTGGGTGATACTCCTTAGTGGATACATAGCCCCATCTCGGGGGTGACCTATGATTTCTAAAATAATAGAGACTGGACAAAGATCTATGGTTGGGTTGGAAAGTTGCACTCCATAGGTAGTTGCTTGGAGACTTCCATGAGAAGATAAGTGTTTCTTGTGTCTTGAATGATGCCTATTTTGCATCCATGCATGTGTATTTGTTTATGTCTGAGTGTACAGTGGATCCAACTGATTACTAGGGATGAATGGCCATGTCTTATGCTTCATTATGCTGTACATGTTAATGATTGATGGATGTATGGCTCATTATGTGTGAATGATGTTGCTTTAGTTATAGTTGTTAATTGTATGTCGACATCTAATTGCTTATGGAAATGACCCACTGATGAAGAGGACTGTATGCCTATGCTTGTGCTAAGTTTGTGTATATGTTGTTATTATTCCCATATTGAATGTTGGATACATGTTAGATGTGTGGATGGATAATGTGACAGTCCCCCTTGGTTTTTTGATGCATGAATCTGCCTACTTGAGTCATTTAACATACCCTTGCACATATGCATCTTTGTATTTATCCTTGGTACTTATGTGTGATTATGTTTGATTAATAGGGCTAAGCCCTGCATGCTTGCATCACTCTACGTAGGAGAAATATGTGCATGTATTCCATTCTATGTGTGCATCATGTTTCATCTCTCGTGTTCCTGTAGTAGGCTTATGCATATTTGCAATTTCCTTTGATAATGCTTTGAACTGTCCTTGGATGAATTATGGCTAATTTTAGTAAATATGCAGGACCACTCCATCCAGGTTTTGGGAGAGGAATGGACACCCTGTGGATCAGATGAAGGAGAGAAGATTTGGCTGAAGTGGAGCAGAACCCTTGTAGAAGGTCAATGGTGAATTGAGGGAGTTATAGACAAGAGTTTAAGTTGGACATTAGACCATTTTATAGTGCTCATATTGGGTAGAGGATCATACCAGTGGATAAAGATCTCCCAGAGCTTCCCAACGGTACCGACCTTGCCCAATTTGGCCCAAGGATGGAGGAGTTATCACTCTCTGAATTTTCCTTGGAAGTTTGTTGGAGCAGGGGTTTGTGGTCCCTACCCTTCTGCATCCGCAATGCAGGTTGCAAATTGTAGAGGTCGGGGATCGATCATTGGAGTGGCATGATTGGGATTCCGACTTTCTGCATCCGCAAAGCGTGCTGCGGATTGCGGGTGGTATTTTTTCCCTGGGTTCTAAATGTGGTTTCCGCTTTCCAACATCCGCAACAATGGTTGCGGATTGCAGGATCGCAGAGGAGTAAGTTTTGCGGGGCAGTGAACGAAGGACTTCGATTCCGAGTTCCGCATTCGGATTGCGAAACTATGGAAGATGGCCGGTAGATTCCGGGGCAGCGATTGACTTCCGACTTCTGACTTCCGCACTACGGATTGCAGAAGTTAGGAAGGCAATTTCTGCATAGTGGTAGATTTGGCAATCCAGCTTCCGAATCCGACTGCACATTGTGGATTGGAAGGCATTGCGGATTGAGGAAGGTGGGCCATTGCGTCTGTGTGTGAAAATGGATGGATTTGGAGGAAAAAAATGTTTCAAAGGGTCTCCCATGGCCTCTGAAGGCCATGAGGGAGGTTGGGGAACGTGACAAAGTGGTATCATAGATTCAGTTACAACACTGGGGTTGCTTTATGGTCAAAGCATGAGTTACAGGAATAGAAATGCCATGAATTGGACCATGCTATGATGAAGAATTGGAAAGGGAGAATTACTTAACCCTTGTCTTACTCTTGTGTTTATATTTATGAACTTGTATACAGAAACTTATGACATAAGAATACTGAAAATACAATAGACTAGATGAGTGAAGTGATATGCAATAGTAGGCATATTGTTAGATAATGCATAGTGCATGAATGTGAGGTTGCATGTTGGTAAATCTAATGGGGTTTTACATATACAATGAGCCATTGATGACAAATGTTGTGGTTGATGATGGTTGTTTAACCATAGAGGGTTGAAGCATGGTTGAAGATGTCGATGACACTGTTTCATAGAAGGGATGGTGTAGTCCTTGGTAAGAAGCCAAGATGATCAGGTTACATCCAAGATGCTAATGAGAGCCATGCAGGTATATTTTATTTGGGATAATTTTACAAGTGTTGAAAGGGGATTAGGTAAGAATCCCTTGAACCATAATTTGTAATCATAGAATGGTATGCATGTGTGGTTGAATGCATTATGTGAATACCATACCACCATGGAATGGTGAGGTATGGGGTAGTAAGGGCAAGGAACCCTCTACCATGTAACTACTTAAATGTTAGAATGCAATCATATGAATTATATATATCATGTCATTGGTGCATGCTAGTTATGAGTTTAATAACTAGGATAGATAAGGACTTATATTCTTGTTATAGTAGTGCATGCTATATGAGATAACCCTAGTTAGGCCATAATGGGTTGAATGGTAGAATGCATGGCATGATAGCATAGTATGCATGGATCAATATGCATTGAAGGATTTTGTAAAAATGTGTTTGCATTGAGTGAATGATCATTACAAGATTTTGTGAATCTTGTGAATATGCATTAAAATATTTTGTGAAGCTTGTGGACATGCATTGAGTGGATCCACCTGAAAATTTTGAGTAAACAGTGTAAATGTGCATACATGTGTGTGGGTGCACATGTTGTGATGCATTGCACGAATGCATGGTTATGGTGCATGTTCGACTGCAATTAAATAATACATGAAATGATGAATTAATGATGGTTTTAAGATCATTTTAGGCCGAGCTACTACGAGTGCAGGATGAAGGCAGTCACGTTCGTAGGCTAACATGATGCTTGGTTGGAAGGGCAGATTTGCACGCAAAGAAAATGGCTGTGAAATTTTAGTAGCCAATCAAATCTGGAGGCACTGCTAAAAGAGTGCTAGAATTTTGCTGCCTAAACCGTGGTCAATTGTGCTTTTCAAAATCACCTTGGACCGTTGGATTGATAGCGGGATCTACCAATAGTGGAATCGAAGCGGCGTAGGGTGAAATGGATGGAAATTTTGCCCCCATTCTAGCCATTAAACATCGAACTGTTTCCTCCGATGAAATGATGTTCGGACCGTCGATCAGTTCACGACCTCCCTAAACCGTTGATCTAAGATCACTGCAAGTGTGTACCTTTAGAATTTCGGAGCTCTATCCTCTGCGCTTGTTCGCCCCATGAAGTGCTGTGTGGGTCGTCGATCGTCCTCCTTTTATATCGACCGTCTAAGCTTCACTCCCGCTGGTTGATCGAACTCTGATCTCGTAAATTGATCAGTGAAGCGATCAATTTATCACAGGATTCGTTCGAAGGGTTCATCACACCCTCGACTTTTGAACAATTTTGGTAATGGCACTCTGTTCATTCGAATGGATAAGATTTAAACCGTTTCTGGCTATTGGAAGAAGATGGTGGAGGAACGCAGAGTCTTGGAGCTTTGTTTTTCAATTATTCAATAATTGTTGATCCTTGCAATTAAAACAATAACAGATCCTAGAATCTAGAAACAGATTTGTAAATTCATATTTGTAGAATTCAGATTTGTAAAACTGATAATTGCTACAGGAAAGTAGATTTGCAAATCTTAGATTTCGAATTTTGCTAATCAATTACTAATGGCTGTTTGGATGTTTGAGAATTGTGTCAAAGGGACATGCTGTAGGTGGATGTATATGCTGTGGAAGCAAACCTAAACCCTAATGGATAGGGTGGTGCCACTTACAAGATCCAAATGACATGAGGATGTCTCATCTGCACTACATGATTGGTAAACAATATGAGTGAGATGGTAAAGATTATGCCAGTAAGGCATATGTGGGTTATGGAACATAAAAAGGAATGAGGTGGAAAACCTAGGGACTATCAACTCAGAGAAGGGAGCCCCAATTCATCGCAAATAAAGAGAAGTTGCATCTGCAAAGTGGATAAGTGTTCTATAAACCCTAACTGAAAATGTACATGTCTGATTAGTAGTGTTAATATGCAGAGCCTGTTTCATTTTATTCTTAATTATTATTATTATTATTTCATACTGCATGAGCATGATTAGGGCCTACATGGCTCACATCAGAGAGGGGTGCACACCTTTCTGGTGCTGGGTTATGTTAGGGTTACCAATATTGACTACACCCTAAGGGAATGGATGCATTCCTGGTGTTTCAATATTTGATAGTGAATGTTATGAATATGTTTACAATTTCAGAAAAACAGTACTAATGAGCCTGCTTACCCCTCTTGTGTTGTTAGCTTGAACAGATACAATTTGGTGCTGCACACTAAAGAAGCAAAGTGAAGAGGGTGTTATGAGGGGTTGTGGGGAAGGGTTTTTATGTGTATGAAGGGTTGTTGTGTGTTTGAAATGATGATGCATGCCTATGTATCTGTATTAGAGCCCTGACCTGGAAATGGTCATGGTCCAGTTTCCTTCCATTGACCTCTGACGTAGACAGATGTGTTGGCTTGGCAATGGAGAGGGAAAACCAGGTATGGGACTGGTTTGGAACCATCAATGTCGGATAAGCCCAGTCAGAGTACTGGCTTGGCATTGACTATTTGGATGGCGTGGAGTGGCCTGTGGGCTAGCCAACATTCAATTCCACAGGTGATCCCAAGGCTTGTAAAGTAAAGCAGGACCCTGTGGGATAGAGAGGAGACGTCCAATACAGATAAGTATTCAATTGTCATCTATTTCTTATTCTGAATAATGAAACATTTCATGTACAAGTCTTATAACAACCAAGCTTATATACTATTGTTTCTTTGTTGGAAACCTTGGTCATTGTAGGAAGCAAGAAGCCTTGAAGTAATCCTAAGGATGCATGGGGACATGTACCTGTTCTAGAGAGCTCAGTATGAGAAGCAATGGAAGTGGTGCTAGTGGACTTGTGTGGGTCCTAGCAGCCAAAGGTTCTATAGGAAATCATGGGGAAAGAGTTCCCTGGATGAGAGGCATGGGACAGACCTTAGACACTAAGTGTCATAGCCAAGAAAGGGAAGTCAATCATTTACATTGAAGTGAAAGAGGCTAGGAGCATGGAACCACAATGGTGGTGTGGCTCTAGATTGGAGCAAGACTAAAACTCTCACTCTTCTCTTTCTTTTTTGACTGATCCATTTTAGAAGACAGAAAATTGTTGAATGCATGTTTTGGATGAAAATTGATTGTGGTTAATTGCTTGAAATAAATTGTGAATGCTGAAATAGTTAATTCCACGTGAAAGGATGAACATGAATAAGTTCACGTGTATGTTGGGAAAAAATGAAAAGTATGGAAGTCTCATGAATAAATCATGGAATCTTCACGTCAATTGGGAAATAATTGACTGATTTTTTGTTTATGTTATTCTTGGCCTAACAAAATGTGCAATGATGAATTTCACAAGTGAGAAATTAAAGCAATTGATTGTAGCTGTTACAAGACAAGTGGAGCTAGCAAGCAAAGTGAGAGCCATCTGTGCACATTGACCATGGAAACATATAAAAGGTTGTTAGACTTGGATGAAAACCTTCTTCAAACAATTTCCAAGGCACAATAAAATCTTGGATAAATGATCACGCTACAAACGCAGTAGAATGAGATGAACCACAGGGCTTTGTAGGACTCTATTTGCTTGCAAAGGGAGGTAAGAAAATTTTTGGAAGCAACCAATAGTGGAAAGGGAAGTGGATCAATGAAGAGGCATTCATACAATCAGTCAACTAAGAAACATTCTAGGTGGGAAGACTCCAAGGAAATTGAACATGTAAAGATAAAGCAACCACTGAAATGTTGGAAACATGGAGCCTTCGCATCTTCCCAACAAGAAATAGCAAGAGAGATAACATCCATGAATATTTTAGGATTGTGGATCAGCTGGAAGATCAAATCCAACATGAACATCTTGTGGAAGACAAAGGACTTGGTCCTGAAAATTCAAAGTAAAGAGCAAAATGCAGGTGTAGACCTGCAACGTTTTTTTTGTAATTTTGGACATGTGTAGATTGTATATGTAATCCTAATTGTTGGAAAACTGAGGAAAATGTTATTCTAAGCGGGGTAGGATGTAATATCCCTCATTCCGACCTTAGGCCATTTTTGCTATAATGTAAATATTATATGCAATGTGTGTTTCCCTAGTGTGGAGCTCAAGGCCAAGGCCCCACTAGTGGATGATTAGGTTTAATTACATAGGAAAGTATTTGATATTTTGATGATCCATGTGCTGGTAAGCCATGTAAGATTGTAAATGACACCATGTAATAAAATACCAAGGGTTGGCCATGGCTGCAAGAAAATGAGGGGGAACTATGTATCCACTGGGGAGTGGTGAGGGGGTATGGGATTGAACCTAGACTGCCATTGTCAACTAGGGAACCCCTTTGAACTATCCTAGACACCATTGATTGCTGTTATAAGGAAGTGGGTGAAGAGGACTATGCATGAGGTCGTGGAGTATGGGAAACCGCAAAGGGATAGATGACAGGGTATGGAGCTCTATTTCCTTGACCCGCACGTCACTCCACCCCCTAGAAGTTCGTATTCCCCATTCCTAGACCGTGGTTGATCATGGGGAGATCATTCGAACCCTTATGCATCACAATGAGGGAGCATAACCGAGCCGTGAAGAAGAGAAAGAGAAATCATGATTCTGTGCAGGGCCGCGCTTTACATATCCAAATGCACTTAGAAAACCGTGCATGGAAGGAAAATCCTGTGGAGAAATCCATGAACATGACTTTATGGGTGAATTGCAAAGCAGAAGATGCTCATAAAACCGTGAGGAAGAATCTGTGTTAGTGGTCGAGAATCCAGCTGTGGAATAGCGTTGTTTGACCAAAGGAAAGTGGGGAAGAGAACCTAAGTGGGAAGGAGCCTAGAGGTTGTAGATTACCTTCCAAATCCCAAGAGGTCTTATTTACCCTGATTTGGCAGTCAAGGCCAACCACACTTACCCAGGTTAGTGCTAGGGGAAGGGGTGCCCAAGGAATTGTGCAGTAGTGAAGGGAACCTTACCTAGAATGAGAGTGGGGTGATGGGGGTGCTTGAAACCATCTAAAATCATTGGGATATGCCCATAGCTCTGTGGAGGAGCTTATTGAGCCAGAAACCCTTACCTTCCTTTCCCATTTGCTTGGCAAGCTAATTGTTGGCTGGATTCCCTAAGTGATTGTGAACCAATGCTGTGAGTGAGCCTGGGTGACGCTCCTTAGTGGATACATAGACCCAGCTCGGGGGTGACCTATGATTAATGAAATAATAGTGGCTGGGCAGAGATCTATGGTTGGGTTGGAAATTTGCAGTCCATAGATAGTTTCTTGGAGACTTCCATGAGAAGATAAGTGTTTCTTGTGCCTTGAATGATGCCTATTTTGCATCCATTCATGTGTATTTGTTTATGTCTGAGTGTACAGTGGATCCAGCTGATTACTAGGGATGAATGGCCATGTCTTATGATTCATTCTACTATGCATGTTAATGATTGATGGATGTATGGCTCATTGTGTGTGAATTATGTTGCTTTAGTTATAGTTGTTAAGTGTATGCCGACATCTAATTGCTTATGGAAATGACCCATTTATGAAGAGGACTGTATGACTATGCTTGTGCTAACTCTATGTATATGTTGTTATTATGTCCATGTTGAATGTTGGATACATGTTAGATGTGTGGATGGATAATGTGACAGTCCCCCTTGGTTTGTTGATGCATGAATATTCCTACCCAAGTCATTTATCATACCCTTGCACATCCGCATCTTTGTATTTATCCTTGGTACTTATGTGTGATTATGTTTGATTAATAGGGATAATACCTACATGCTTGCATCACCTTGCCTAGGATAAATCTATGCATGTATTCCATTCTATGTGTGGATCACGTTTCATCTCTGGTGTTCCTGTAGTAGGCTTATGCACATTTGCAATTTTCTTTGATAATGCTTTAAAATATCCTTGGATGAATTATGGATAAGTCTGGTAAATGTGCAGGACCACTCCAGTCAGGTTTTGGGAGAGGAATGGACACCTTGTGGATCAAATGAAGGAAAGAAGATTTGGCTGAAGTGGAGCAGAACCCTTGCAGAAGGTCAATGGTGCATTAAGGGAGTTATAGATCAGAGTTTCAGTTGGAAATTGGACCAGTTTAGAGTGCTTAGATTGGGTAGAGGATCGTAGCAGTGGATAGAGCTCTTCCATAGATTTCCAATGGTACCCGGCCTTGCGCAATTTGGCCCAAGGATGGAGCAGTTATCACTCTATGAAGTTGCCTTGGAAGTTTGCTGGAGCAAGCATTTGTGGTCTCGACCCTTCCACATCCGCAATGCGGGTTGTAGATTGCGGAGGTCGGAGACCGATCGTTGGAGTGACATGATTGGGATTCCACCTTTCCGCATTCGCAAAGCGGGTTGTGGATTGCAGATTACGAGTAGTAGTTTTTCCCCGGGTTCAAAATGTGGTTTTCTCTTTCCGACGTCCGCAACAATGGTTGCGGATTGTGGAATCACGGAGGAGTAAGTTCCCCGGGGTAGTGAACAAAGGACTCTGAGTTCCAAGTTTCGCATGTGGATTGTGGAACTGTGGAAGACAGACGATAGATTCTGGGGTGGAGATTGACTTCCGACTTCTGACTTCCGAACTGAGGATTGCTGAAGTCAGGAAGGAGATTTCTTCAGAGTGGCAGATTTGACAATCCAACTTATGAATCTGACTGTGGATTGGGGATTGGAAGGCATTGCGGATTGCAGAAGGTTGGCCATTGTGGATGTGTGTGAAAATGGATGGATTTGGAGAAAGAAAAAATGTATCAGAGGGTCTCCCATGTCCTCTGAAGGCCATCAGGAAGGTTGGGGAACATGACAGGCCACCACATAGTTTTCTTGCATTAATACTCCACCTAGACCCTCTTTGCATGCATCCGTGCATACAAAAAAATATTTATAAGGGTCTGCTATCTTCAAGATAGGAGTTGTTGTTAATAAACATTTCAGTTTATTAAAGCTGGTTTCACATTTCTCATTCCAATCAAATTTCTTACCTTTCTTTTGCAATGAGGTTATAGGATATGCAATTTTTGAAAATCCTTCAATAAATTTGTGATAACATCCAGTAATCCCCATAAAAGATCTAATATCAGATACATCTTTAGGCATGGGTCATTCCATGATAGCTTTAATTTTATCGGGATCCACCGATATACCATCTTTAGAAACTACATGTCCTAAGTATTGGATTTTATCTTTAAAGAAATCACAATTATTGAATTTAGCATATAGTTCTTGTTCTCTTAATACTTGTAGGACTATTTTTAAATGCTCTTCATGTTCTTGTTGATTTTTAGAATATATTAATATGTCATTAATAAAGATGACTACAAATTTATCTAAATACTTACTTAATATACTATTCATTAAACACATAAAATATGCTGGAGCATTTGTCAACCCAAAGGAAATTACGACAAATTCATAGTGACTGTATCTGGTCCTAAAATATGTCTTATATATATCTTCGTCTTTAACTCTAACTTGATGATATCCAGATCTCAAGTCTATTTTCCAAAATATCGTTTCTCTTCGAAATTGGTCGAATAAGTCATCGATCCAAGGTAAAGGATATCTGTTTTTAATTGTCATTTTATTTAATTTTCTGTAGTCTATACACAACTTTAGTGTTCCATCCTTTTTCTTTACAAATAAGACCGGTGCTCCCCAAGTGGAAACACTTGGTCGAATGTACTTTTTATCAATTAGTTCCTGTATTTGTGATTTTAATTCGTTCATTTCCAAAATATTCATATGATATGGAGCTTTCGAGGCTGGTACTGCTCCCGGTACCAAGTCAATGGTAAAATCTATTTCTCGTTTTGGAGGTATTCCGGGAACCTCTTCCGGAAATACATCCTTAAAATATTTTAAGATTGGTATATAGTCTATTTTAATTTCTTTATTGTTTTCTCTATCAACAATTATTCGAACATAAAATACACTACAACCCTTGCGAACAGACCTTTTCATTTGTAAAGCAGATATTTTTCTAATATTAGTATTCCTTGGAATTCCTTTAACTAATATAGGTTTAGTTTCTTCGTCTATGCATGGGAAGGTTTTATCATAGCAATTCATAATTACTCTATGCTTTTCTAACCAATCCATTCCTATCAATATATCATAAGATCCTAAAGGCAAAATATTTAAATCAGTATGTGTTGTAAAACCATTCATATTGAATGCACATCCTTTCACAAAACTAGTTACTTTTCGTTTTGTGCCCGTGGCAAGTTGTACTAACCAAGACTTTTCAAATTTAGTTTGTTGTAATTCACATAGTTCTACGATTCTTGGTGAAACATAACTCAAACTTGCACTGGGATCAATTAATATCGAGATTGGTTTAACCTTTAATGTACCTTCGATTTCCACCATAGATGTTTGATGATCTGCTTGCCGGTTTTCCAATGCTACGCTTATTCTTGGTATTCTCCTTGCTATATCCCCCACTGTAGTATCTTCTTGAATAGTGTGTACATTATTAAAATTTCTCCTTCTAACTGGGCAATCTTTAAAATAATGAGGTTCACCACATTCCCAACATTTTAAGGGTTCCTTTTGAACAATATTTTTATTATAACAGTAGGTGCTTCTTTTCGTTTTATTATTGTAGGATTTTGTGGCCTAAAACTCTTGAAATTATTTCCTTGATACTTTCGTTGGTTATTTACAGAAGTTTTATTAAATCTCATAACTTTCTTTTTCTGTTCAAAGCTTTCATGTTTTTGGTTCTTCCAACTTGGTACATTATCTCTTTTGTTCTTATTCTGGCCATAACATAAATTTGCTTTTCTCATAGTTTCATCCAATGTTTTTGGATTATCGTATTCAATTATCTCTTTGTAAATTGTTGGTAAACAACTAAGAAAGCGTTGTATTTTAGTTTTTTCATAAAAAATATAAGGTACATAACGTAATAAACTCAGAAATTTACTGCAAAGTTCCTTCATTGTAAAAGTTCCTAGTTGTAAATCATAGAACTCCTTAGCTTTTTCTTCATAATATTGTTCTGACAAGTATTTCCTTTTAAAGTATTTCTTGAAAATATGCCAAGTTAAATGACGTTCCTTGATGCATTTTACTTTCTTGATATATTGCCACCAAATGTCGTCTTTTCCCGTTAAATTATAAATTGCCATTTTTGCTTTTAATTCATTAGAATAATTGTAAATCTGAAAATACTTTTTCATTCCTGAAATCCAGGCTTTTGCTTCTTCTCTGGTTTCAATCTCACCATTGAATATAGGAGGTTTTATCTTTTTAAATTCACCAGAAATTTCTTCATAGAGTTTACCTTTTTCTACTATATTTATCACCATCACTACTTTCGCTAGATTCTTTGAAGTTTTGTTTACTGTGTTTAGATGATTTTCCACTTGAAGACTCAACTTCACTATCTAAAAATTTTAACTTCCTTGCCTTGCGTTTATAAGATGCAATCTTTATTGTTTCTATATCAGGTCCTTTCTTCCTTTCTGCTTCTTGATTATTTATTTTTGTTAACAAGACATTATTTAGTTCTTCTTGTGCTTTCAGAATGCGTTCATTATCTTTCTTAACACTTTGTAGTTCTTCCTTTAAATCTTTTACTATTCGTAAAAGTTCAGATGGATTATCATTTCTGCTCTCATTTAGATGCACCCACATATTATCATCATTAATTTTTTCTTGTTCAATGTTTGCTTGTTCGTTAGGGTGGGATTCTTCTTCAGCTGACATTTCGACGTCTACCATAATTCCTACAAAATCAAGGTTACACTTCTCTTCTGATTATAACAAAATCAACCATAACATTTATCTTAGTTTCCTGTTTATACTCATTTATTGTTGAGCCCATTAGGCCAAGTGTTGTAACCATACTTTGATACCATTATGCCACAACCCTAATTTCACAAAATAAAAATAAAAATTCTATGCTTACTTTTATACTTCTAGTATGAATGAATTTAATTCTAGTTCTTAACAAATTCCTTGTTCTTATATTATGCCTATCATACTTATTATGATGAGATTTGGAATCTCGACTACTTGCTTCGCAAGGTTAGAGACTTGACTCTATTGTGCAAACATAGTTGGAATTAATCCTAACTATATAGTGATGTTCCCATGATTATATTTTTATCTATATAAAAGGATATTATATGCAAAATCGTAACCATGTAATGTTATGGTCTTAGATTTGTATAATGATTTCGTTGTAATGTGATGAGCTGATTTGGCTACGTGGGAAACTACACGGTGGTTGACTTGTCAAGTCATTGGAACATGAGAGCAATGTTTATAACTTAGCCACCATGGCTCTCGACTTGACAGTCGGCCATGCAATATATTTAAAATCTTGCATGCAGTGGCAACAAACTAGAACTCGACCATATGAATGCTATTAATGTTATACGGTGTGGTTTGATCTTGAAACTTGATCATACGGTTGATTTTGAGGTAAGGTTTTAATGCACTGATACGATGGCAGCTCAAATTGACAGTTAGATAACTGGTAAGATCTGAGCCTTAACTGCTCAGCATACCTCACTCAGTGTGGATTCATCTTGACCATACATTCGGAACTAAATGTAGCTTACAGACCGTTGATCTAGCATGTATCGGGCTTGGCAGGCTTGGTTTGTGTGCTGCATTTAATGTGTCTTTACAGAGTTGGGAAAAAAACCTCATGTTTGGTTTTGTTTTTTTACAATAAACAGACATTTCAGAATGGTAAACAAACATTTTAGAATAGTAAAACAATAAAATAAATGGAAACTAAACCAGTTGCCGAAAATCAAAATTGAAGGTCGTTGTTCCTCCCAACCAAACTTCTAGAACAACCAAACTACTTGTTCTGAAACCCCCGAGCCTGTTTGCTGAACCAAAAGGACAAAGATTGGTCACAGTATTCTTCTTGCATAAGCTAGATCATAATATCCCTTCATCATAAGCCTCCTGCACATTGGATGAACTCAATACTTATAGTATTTTTCCTAGGACTTAGGTCATTTATGAGCCTCCTTCTCCATTATCCCTCCTCAAGGAATTCGACTTCTTTTTTAGGGAGGATGCCTCCTGCATCATTGTGCCTTTATTAGGCTGTCTTGCCATAATAGGTTTTTCTCTTGACACTTGTCATTTCTCCTTGTGGGTCAGCAAACACTCTTCAACAACTATTTCAGTTTTGATTCCCTCAGCTATTTAATAATTTAAAATTAATAATTCATTTACAAATGTCTTGACCTCACTTGGTCAATAATGTTAAATCAAATAATAACATATAGTCCTTAACAAATAATTGTATGGGTCCTTTGGTGTATTACAATGGTCTAAGTAGGTCACTAATTGAGGCCAAAAGGAATAACAGGATCAAAGGTTTAAGCTTTGGTGAACATGTAAATGTTACTCATATCATTTTTGTGGATGATGCATTGCTATTCCCTGGAGATTCAAAAGAGGAAGACCAGGTAGTTAAATAAATATTGGAAAATTTTAGTATTGCGACAAGGATGGTTTTTAACTATGGTAAGTCGGCTTGTTATCATAATGAGATAGAGGATCTACAGTTACAGTATTTTCAAGCTGTAATGCCAATGGACCAGTTTCTCTTAAAAATTGGTTTTAAGTACCCAGGATTTTATCTAAAACCAAATAACTATTGCAATATGGACCGGGATTGGCTGATCACAAAGGTTGAAAGAAGGATTAATTTTTGGTGTAATAGGTTCTTATCTAGAGGAGGTAAAAATGTTCTTATTCAGGCAATTTTAAATGTTAGTCCTGTATATTGGATGATAAATGCAAAAATTTCTAAAGGATTTTTTAACAAACTTAAGAAAATTTTCTTTCATTTCTTATGGAAAAGAAATTCATACTTAGGTATCCATTGGATAACTTGGTCCTAAATAGAAAAACCAAAAGAAGCTGGAGGATGGGGTTTGAAGGAGTTAAATAGCTTCGGGAAAGCTCTGACAGCTAAATCAACTTAGATGTTTATCTCCAAGGAAGGAAAATGACAGTCTGTCTTAAAGAGAAAATATTTGAAAGACCTAACAATCCTGGAATGGATAAGAGATCCAATTAAAAAAAGCAGGGGAGGATCGATGTTTTGGAAATCTACAGTAGGATCATTTCTGATGATTGGAGATCTATTGGCTTGGGAAATAGGAGATGGTAGGGAAGATCTCATTGGGAAAGATAGGATTGTGGGATACGAAAGACAAAGGAATATGCCATAAGAGATGATTCTACATCTAAATGAACGAGGATTCAAGATGATGCATGATGTAGTAGTAATAAAAGGGAATTCAATATTTAGACATAAATGGAAAACGACTGAGGATTTGGAACTTCCGACAGTCTAGGTTGAGAATTGGAGTAGATGGAGATCATAAATGAACAAGGGGTTTCTTCATTTGTTAGAGGATCCAGATACACTGTGCTGGACAGGAAACAAGTAGGGAGGTAAGTATGTAGTGAGAGTATCTTATAATTTTTTTTGGAATGGTTTAAACTTACCGGGTCGGTGGTGGTGGAAATCCATTTGGAAAGCACAGGCTCCACACAAATGCAGGATTTTCATGTGGTTGATCTTGAGAGAAAAAGTCATGACTTGGGACAATTTGTGGAAAAGAAGTTTCTATGGACCAAGCTTTTGCAGTTTATGTAAGTGTGTAGAAGAAACAATTGTTCATTTATTTCTAAAATGTCCATTTACAAAACAAGTATGGGAGGGAATTAGTGAAAACATACACTTGGAAAATCCTTGTGAGGCTGATTCAATTGAAGATAGCTTAAAAATTTGGTTTGAGAAACCACACCTGAAAGCCTTAAAATGTATTCCTTTCCTGGTTATGTGGAGTATATGGAAGGATAGAAATGAAAATATTTTTGAAGGAAGATCAACTCCAGCTTTCTTTGTGTTGGAACAAGTAATGACTACTTACAATTTCTTTATAGATAAGTAGACCAAGGAAAGGGATTGTATTATGAAAGAGCTCATTGTTGAAGAAAAGAAAAATAATGGATTTTTTGATGGGGCATGCGAAGGAACAAGAAATCAATGCAGATTAGGGGGAATCCTCTATATTTCAAATCAAGACGTTATTGAATTCAAGGAAACTGGTGGGAAGGGAACAAACAACAAAGCCGAAGGCTTGTCTTTAAGAACACTGATGTAACTAGATATAGAGGAAAAAAATGGAGAGCTTAAAGATTTTTGCAAACTCAAAATTTTGGGTGAAATTCATGAGAGGGGAAAAATATTAAGGAACATAAATCTTCAAGGCATAGGTACAAACCTGGAAATGTTAGCAGGAGCTTTTAAAAGTTTAAAGTTATGCCATATATACACAGATGCCTTATCAAAAAAAGGCCTTCTTCTACCATCGGGGACAATTATTGTGTCTAGAAGAAAGAAAGGAATGCTTGAAGAGAAAATAACAACTATGGATTTTATGTGTTGAAACCAGCTATGCTTTGGAATATTCATGTTTAGACATTATAAATTTTGATATTTTGAATAGTTTCTTTTTTTTAAACAATGTTAAACACTTCTAAAAGTGATGAAGATAATCAGTATGACTGTAGAGTGTGATCTGCACCTAAGGAATGTATTCTATATTGTCAATATGAATCAATAGAATATGTCTTTTTTCCATGGAAAAAAATAACATTAATTTATATAATGTTCCATCCATCTATATGATTAATAAACCTTGTAACATTTATTCATCCCAATAATAACAATCACTAAATTAATTATTAATTCAAATTAATTTAGCCTAAATAATTGTGAAATAGAATGTTATTCTTCCTACTTAGAAATTATCTACTTCAAACAAACATTATCAAAGAATAAATAAAAATTAAGAAAAGGAAAAAAAAACAAAAAAAAATACTATATCATCATATTCTAATAGAACGTGAGTCTTGAATTCCTTTTCTTTCTCTTGTCACTCATTTCAATGTTGCTTTTTATATTCTCTCCTTAAAACCAATGTTGTTTTTATATATTCTCTTATGAAGACAAATTATGAAAGAATGAATGAAATATTAAGAAAAAGAATCAGAATCTTATTATAATTATAGGAGAGCACAATAGTTGAAAATGAATGAAATATTAAGAAAAATAAAAAGAATCTTATTATAATTATAGGAGAACATAATAGTTGAAACTTGGGGTCTTTTTCTTTGTGATTTGTTATTATGTTTTCTTTTTCACAGGGACATTATATACTTATAGAAACAAAATAACAAATATCTATTATATTTGTCTTTTTAGTTTTCACAGGGACATTATATACCTATAGAAACAAAATAACAAATATCTATTATATTTGTCTTTTTAGTCTTCCATATATATATATATGAATGAACGATAAGTGATTATTATTTTTAAATATCTATTATATTTGTTTTTTTAGTCTTTCATATATATATATATGAATGAATGATAAGTGATTATTATTTTTATGTGTTTTATTTTTCATTTAAAAATGTAAGATAATAAAAATTTTATGAAAATGTTATTAAGAAAACTAAACTCTTTTTCTTTCTATCTTTATCAATTCTTTAATTATTATTTTTATATTTTTAAGATTATTTAAAATAAAAATTATATTCATAATAATTAGAAATTGAAATTTTTAATTTTTATTTTTATAGAAAAATATAATAATTAAAACTTAGGATTTTTTTTCTTTCTTTCTTGTTATTGTGTTTTATTCTAGACACTATAAATATAGAAGCAAAATAACAAATATTTATTATATTAGTCTCTTTTACTCCTTACTTGGAAAACACAAAACATATATGTGCATATAGTGAGTGTTTATTAGCTTTGTGTGTCTTATTTTTCACTTAAAAATGGAAAAAAACCATGAAGATACCAAATCACTAAGCTTTAATATTATAGTTTAAGAGAACTCAGTCTAAGAGAACTAAGATCCTTTTATTTTTATCTTTATCATTTTTTTAATTATTTATTTTTATATATATTTTAAGATTATTTAAAAAACTATTATTATATTTATAATAACTAAAAAAATATTATTATATTTATATTGCCTTTTTCTTTACATATACATTATATCTATAAAAAAACCCCAAAAAATATTCCTTACTTTTCTCTCTTGGCTTCTTCTTAACATGTACACTTCTTCTCCACATAAAAAAACATTCCTTACCTTTTCTCTGATTCCTAGTTTGGAAATGATAGATTATATATCTTCCTCATCATGATGAACCCATGTGCCACATGACCATAATAATTAATTTAGTTAATACTTTTCGATACATACCGTAGTACATTCTAAATATAAGATTAGGCCAATGAATGTGAAGAAGAAGGGTCGTCACACATAATATCTAGGTCCAATTATAATGGCTACACTTGTTTTCTTACGGTTCCATCGTCTCAACCAACCACATGGTATAGTGGCCCACTTAAATTGAATACACATACTACCTCAGTAGAACATTATCCACAAGGCTAGTTATATCTATATAGTTTGGTTGTTGAGGTAATTTTTACACAATGCTAGTTAGAGTATTTTTTACCAATAATTATTGAAATTAAATGAAGATTTTAAGAATGATTATTGATAAATTTGAATGATTTTTATTGTTAATTATGTGATGCAAAATGTGTCTTCTATTTTAATGCTCTAGAAAAATTCTTGTACTACAATTTTAAGGAAATTAAGAAAGTTGTGTGTTATAATATTCCCATTTTACATTTACCTCTATCATGGATTTTAATTTATTTATTATTATATTTATCATCTTATAAATATATTATATTTATTCCTGGATGGGGTGTTAAATATAGATGCGATTGGCTTAAATGCAAGGGACGATGGGATCGGGGTTTATGACAGGCTGGCGGTAGGCATGGCGTTGCTGGCAACTCCACCGGTGGTGCGGATTTAATGTTCCTCTCCCATCCAAGATTTGATATGACCTCCACGCACATCCTCCATTATAGCGCGTTCAATGTAAGCGGCATGCTAGATTGATGGTTTAAGAGGCATGGGGTGATGGTTTGCAGACTCATTCATGTCTGTTTCGCTCTGGAAATTCTGATTGTAAGTAGTCTCCCCGTGGCTCAACAAATCGAGAAGAATAACCCTCGACCAAGTTATGTGAACATAACTTGCTACAAGCACAACAACATGGTTAGAGAACGACACTGGGCATCCAACAGGCGTGGTCAAGGAAGACATGAACGTTCGCAAGTGTGGAAACATGTGTCTAGGACCTCGTTCACCTAGGCCCTCATTGACTGGTGCACTGATATAGTGGACCTCTTTGGCATTCCCTCGCCTCTGCTAGTGTACGTCGATGAGGATGATGTGGTCTGTTGGGAGCTAGATGTGGAAGGAGCAAATGAGATTGAACGCGGTGTGGATGATGCCCGTGCAAAGCACCCTCCAGTAGTGAAAGAAGAGGAACAAGGGGAAGCAGTGATGACTACTGTGCAAAGTGTTGAGCACACAAAACCTGACACGAGCAACGTCAAAAGAGAAGCTACGAGTCCTGCTATGGACACTCCAGAACCGCCCCATACCAAGCCACGACAGGACATTGGCCTCTCTCAGAAGCCTATCGTCTTTTGTCTTTGAATTTTGTTTTGAATATGTTGGTTTATTAGTTTTTGCCAAGGTTATTAGCTCTCTTTTCACTCGTTGTTCGGCTAGCAATCACCAACTTATGCAGCTTGGCATTTGTAGACAGTCCATAAATATATTATGAAGGTTTTTTGATACTTTAATCTATGCTCATCATACTACTTACACAGATTGTTTTCTCCTTATGAGAAACCCAATTGAACCATATATCTATATACTTATTTTTGTGATACAATATAATGCTCTACCTTACAATAAATATATATATAAACATATAAATTATCACATCTTTTTTTACCTTAATTTACACCTAAATTTACCAACCGTTCTTGATGATTTTTCCTCCATTATAAATTATTCAGTCATCCATAAATTATTCTACAAATATTGAATTTATTTCCATATTTATTCATGAATTCATCGTAAGTCATCCATAATCTTTAATATAATTCTATTATGAATTCATCGTAAGTCATCCATAATCTTTAATATAATTCTATTATGAATTCATCGTAAGTCATCCATAATCTTTAATATAATTCTCAACGTTCGATTATGAAATTCGTTTGATAGAGTCAATGGCGTGTCCATTTAATTTGTCTTGTTATGTCGAGGGTTGGAATATATGCAAAAATGTCTCGAGTAAATGTCGCATTCATCTAATTTGTCCTCTCTTGTAATATGTAGGGTTAGAATTTGATGAACAAAATGTTGATTTTATATGGTTACAAAATTTGATTAACAATTATGAATGAAATTTGTTTGATAAAGTAAATGACGTGTCGATTTTGTCTTATAATGTTATAATGTTAAGGGTTGGAATATATGGAAAAATGTCTCGAGTAAATGTCACATTCATCTAATTTGTCTTGTCTTGTAATATGTAGGGTTAGAATTTGATGAACAAAATGTTCATTATATAAGGTTAAAATTTTTTATTAACGGCTATGAATGATGTGTAGTTATTATTTTTTGAAAATATTATTATGAATTATGTTAGTCTACATGAAATATATTCAATGTCTTTAAAATTAAACTTTTTGTTTTTTTATGTTCTTCTCCAAACCTTTTAGCTTTCTCTTATCAATTTTGTTTGAATTTAGATACAGTTTTGGGTTTTCTATTCTCTTTTGTAGATGAAAAGATTTGGATTTTTGATCTCAATGTATTTTTAACCAGCATAGATCCATCTAAAAGAGGATCTATCAAGCGTCGAGAGGGATCAAATCTCTCTGAGGCGCAAACCCTTTCTCAACATTTGCACTATGGGCATTATTCAAGTGTGTAGTGTAATGTTTCTAGTTTTAATTTATCTAATTTGTGTAGTTTTATATATATGCTGTCCTAAATGTTTTAAATATAATTTGAGCCGACATTTTATTTTTTTATTATATTTTATTATTTTTTAAGAAGGACACGTGTCAGCTCTAGGATGAGAACGGAAGAAGTTACACATCCACCCCCTACTGGGTTGTAGAATGCACCTCTTTGTGAAGAACCTGCAACAATTAATTAATGAAAATACACGAGATAGCAGAAATAACAAAACTCAGAATCCCTTTTATTGATCGCAGGACACTTCGAGGGGGCAACCTCCTTTGAGCAAGCTCAATACAAATAACTTCACGGTTCCTTCATTGGTCTCAACGCAAACTTATATACTGAGTCTAGGCGCCAATACCATGGGTTAATACCATGCGTCAATACAAACCATGGGCCAATACAAACTATGGATCAACAATTACTACGGGACGACTTACAAAGCATATGCGTCCAACGACAATAATACAAACTATGGATCAACAAATACTACGGGACGACTTACAAAGCATATGCGTCCAACAACAATATACTAACAAAGTAAATAGAAGGGTTGACATGGGTTCCTAACACTCTTTAGCACAACAAGAGATTTGGGTTTGTGCTTATATATAAAAAAATAATTCACCATCATTATTTTAGCCAATATATATTGGGGTTGAATTTGATAAGACTCAAAGGGGGTCACTGTAGTCTAGGCATTGGCATTTTCAATCCCCGTGAAGAGGAAGGTCTCACCCAAAGTGTTTGTCAGGACATAGAAACTAGTATCGAGCTCAACCATTACAATTGTCACAACAACTACTCAATCCCTTTTCCATTCTAATAAATGCTCATAAAACTCTAATGGACCATCAAACATTTGTGATCGTCATTTTTTTTTAACAGAAATGTGAAATAGATTTATATTAAACATAGAATAAGATACAAAATTCCCTTCCTAGAAGGGTAAACCATATCATGGATAATGAGTGGTCCAAAACTGAAAGATTTAACTTTTCAACCCTAAGATGTGTTCTTCCTAACTGTTCATATCTACTGTCTTTTGTCGGATAGATCATGACATATTGATTACATATATAAGCACAAAAAAACATTTAACAAGGCAAAATAGAGAAACACATCAACATTCCAGAGATTAAGCTGGATGAATTCTTGCATGAATCTGTGAGTCTTATTCCATTAGAGAACTATCTTCACGTTGGTTTCCAGGGTCCGCAGGTTCATAGTGCTTCTTGAAATCATCCCTCAGGTTGCTCAAGGACACTTCCAGCTGAGCCAGACGAGCCTCAATCCTGTCATTACCATTTGCAGGGTATCAAACAACTGCCTCTTCAGAGAAAACAAAAATTGTTTGAGGCCTTTGAAGTTGGCCAGTTGATGGTCTTTCAAGCCTTTGACATCCTTCAACAGCTCCTCAAGCTCGCCCACATGAACCCGGGAGTTGGTTTCCACATCCTCAATGCGCGAGTCCATCCGGAAAATGTCCTGACCAATGAGTCTTCTCTCATCCAGAGCAGCATTAGAAGCTTCGAAAGTATTGCGTGTAGTATTCTTAATGTCCTGATGGATCCCCTTGATTTCCCTAAGTTCCTTCACCAGATTTTCTAGATTCATCCTTTTGAGAGTAGTGATGGACCGGGAAACAACGCGTAGACCAGCCGTGAAAACCCCCCGTCACAAGTGAGAGCTTCAATACCCAACACCACCGAATGAAGAGCGGTACCATCTCCCTGTGAAGAGTCGTGCGAATGAGTACCTAAAAAATTCGACATTATTTCGCATGCTTCCACATTTACACCACACCAACCTTCTTTAATGGGGAGAGAGGTCCGAGAGTGGTCTTTAATGCTCGAACTGAAGTGGAAACCACTTGTCCAAGAAAGGATAGGGGAGATATGCATGTGCCCCCCCATTAGAAAGTTAAGGGTTAAAAACATGGAGACCATTTAGTGTGGGGAGGACCTTGATTTAGGACAATAACCCCTTCTTTTAACTTAGCTCCTTGGTTAGCCATGGTGTCAGCCTCCATGTTGTTGTGCCTTAGGATGTGAAAGAATTGAATCCAATAGTTGTCACTAATGGTTGAGACAATTCGTTTTTGGATTATGTTCATATTCTTTTCATGGCCTCTTTGAATATTTATCATTTTATGTATTACAATTTTGGAGTCTCCGAGGATGGAGAAGTGATCTATGTGAAGGGAGATCATTGTTTCAACCCCTTGGAGGAGAGCCGCCAATTCAGCTTGATTGTTTGTCCTCCTTCCTAATCCCCACATGAATTGAAATAACTTGTTTCCTCCAGGATCGTAAATGACCCCTCCCGCACTTGCCACCCCTGGATTACCTTTAGATGCACCATCAAAGAAGAGAAGATACTGCAAATGGTTTTTCTTCCAATCATAAAAGTATTTTTGAGGTAAATTGAGATCCCAAAGAAGACTTGTAGAGATTTTGGACTAAAAAGAGCTCAAAGCTAATAGGTTTGAGACCCACAAAGATTCAGAAGGAGAGTAAGAATCCTGATGTGGAAGCCAGCCCAGGCTAGCCGTGAACTCTTTTAGCTGTGACATGACACTCCTTTCCATTTTGCTCACCTCCGGGTGATTTCCTTCGAAGATATCCTTGTTTCTAGTAAGCCAAATTTGCTAGTTTAGGTACTTTGGAAGAGCGTTCCAGAGCTTGGAAATAAATTTTTTATTAGAAATGATCCCAGGGTATTGGTGTCCCCACCCCTTGAAAAAAACGCTTATATTGTTAGGGTGAGAGAGTTCAATTCTAAGGTCCTTTACCAATTCTCCCTAGATTTGTAGAGTGAAACTGCAGTTCAAGAATATATGTTTCACTGATTCTTCTTATATTTTACAAAGGACGCATCTACTAGGGCCAACTATTCCCATTTTTCTTAAGTTCTCAGCAGTTAATATTTTATGTTGTGAAAGAAGCCAGGAAAAGGCGCAGAGTTTGGGAGGACAATCTCGATGCCAAACTCTCTTCCATTTTTGATCCTTAGGAGGCCTTGGGAAATTGGCTAGAAGAAGCTTATATCCGTCCTTTAATCTATAGAAACCTCTTTCCCCCCAACCTCTCGAGTCTTTCTCTCTGTTATTCAGGGGAGATTTCCCATTAAGAGATGAAAGTAGCTCTATCAACTTTTCAAGAAGGTTTGAGGGCGGATCAAGGATTTTCCAGCCCATCCAGTTCCCCTTTTCATCCTAGGAAGAGATATCATGAAGTTTGACTATGTTTTTCTCCTGTAGCCACTACCTTAGGCCATTTAGAGACTCATTGTACTTCAAAGGTGGATCGCCCAAAATCATGTCTTCCCATATGTCATTTATTTTCCCACTTCCAGGGATCCAATAAATGTTCTCTCTAATTAAAGAGACCGAATATTTGCATAGATTCCATATCTTTGTTCCAACCCCAGTGAATTTCTTGTCAATACATCTAATCCTGCTCTTTCTTATATATTTTTTGACTAAGATCTCCTTCCACCATTAATTCTTACCAGTAACTAGCCTCCACATAATTTTGGTGCCCATGGCAATGTTGTTTAGTCTAGGTTCTCTTATGGCCAGACCCCCTTTATTTTTCTCCAATTGAACAGTCTCCCACTTTACCAGGTGGAATTTCCTTTCTCCATTAAGGCCTCCTTGCGATAAGAACTTCCTAATTTCTTTTCTTATCTCACTCATTATTCCCACCGGGGTGAGGACAATGGAGCAGAGATAAATAGGAATGGAGTTGAGCACTGACTTGATGAGAGTTACCCTTCCTACCAGGTTCAACCATTTGACCCCCCAGGATTGAACCTTGTTCTTGATTTTGGTGACTATCTCTCCCCTCCTTCAGTCCTACCCTACAGAGAGATAGGAATTCCCAAGCACTTAAAGGGATTCCATTTCCCAAGCACTTTAAAGTCCATAATTATGGATATGATTAAGTTCATATTGCTGGAGCAATTCCAAGCGTAGGTGCAGCTTCTCCTTTTGTTGATTCCCCCCCCTGAGACGTCTAAGAAATCAGAAAGGGTATTGGAAAAAAGGTTCGTGACTTCAATGGTGGCCTTACCCAACAGGATGGTGTCATTCGTGAACTGGGCGTGATTGACAAGCCTTACTCCTCTAACTATGTTGGTCCCAGGCAACTCACACGAACATACAAAACTATTTAATTTCCTGCTAAATGCTTTGGTAACGATAATGTAAAGGAAGGGGGATAAAGGGCACCCCTGCTGAAGGCCTATGGACGCCTTAAAAAACCCCGTTGGTCTCCCATTGTAAAGAGGAGAGATCCAAGGTCCTCCAATGCATGCCTTAATCCAATTTATAAATGAAGAAGAGAAACCAAAAGCTTGTAAAACTTGAAAAAGGAAGCTGTTCCTTACTCTATCAAAAGCATTAGCCAAATCCAGTTTGATAGCCATCCCTTTTTATTTCCTATTGAAACTCGAGTGAATATCCTCTTGCATGACAATGATGTTGTCCGTTATCTGTCTTCCCGACACAAATCCTCCTTGATTTCCCAAAATAATCTTCGGGCTAATCCATTTTAACCTTACTAAAATAGTTTTAGTTAGGATTTTATAAGAAGCGTTACAGAGGGAGATAGGTCGATACCTGTCCAAAGAGGTTGGATTCCTGTCTTTTGGGATTAGTGCAATGAAGGACGAATTTATTGCTCCTCCAAGCTTGTTCCTGCCCATGGAACAATTCAACGTTCTACAAATGTCTCTTTTAATTATGTGCCAGAAGCACCGATAGAAGCTGTTAGGGAACCCATCCGGTCCATGGGTTTTATCCGGATGCAAAGACCAAATAGATTTTTTAACTTCTTCTTCTGTGATGCTTTGAATCAATATCTCATTAGTTTTATTGTTAACAAGCTTTGGAATGCCCGAGCAAAAAAATTTAGAGAGCAGCTCCACCAAATCTTTATCCTCTTTATACAAAGATTGGAAATAGGTGAAAAATGCATTTTTTATCTGAGGCCCCGAGGTAATAACCCCTTCCTCTTCACATTCTAAATATAGAATGGTATTTCACCTAATTATTTCCTTATTTTGGTTGTGAAAGAATTTGGTGTTCTAATCTCCATCCTTGAGCCAAATACTTCTGGATCTTATCCTCCATTCCTCCTCATATTTCCTTTCATACTGATGAACTTTCTCCTGCAACTCCTGTTCTCTTTTGATATGAAATTTGGTTATTTCACCTGTCTCCATGTCATCTTGTAACTCCTTAAGATCCTTCTGAGGCTCAGCCTTCAAGTGCCCTGTCGAGGGTTTGTTCTTGGCCCATTCCTTAAGGGTTTTTTTAACTTCCTTTAATTTGGATTCCCAAATGAACCCAGGGGAACCATGAATAAAATTTTTCCAAGCATTCAAGACCAAAGCAGACACTTCTTCCTCTTTGGTCCAAGAGGAGAGGAATTTAAAAGGAAGGGGACCAAGATTTAGGGGGAGAAGGAATTATAATAGAATAGGCCTATGGTAAGATACCGTAGAGGAAATGATTCTAGAGGAGGGGAGAGGGAGGTTGAGTAGAAGGATACTGTTGACCAAGAATCTGTCGAGACAAGCAGCGATATGACCAGGCCCGACTCTTCGATTATTCCATGTGTAGGTGCCTTTTTTAGGTTTGAAGTCTATAAGATCCCGAGAGGCCATTAGGTCTTAAATGTTCCCCAAAGGGATCTCTTACCTTGGTGCCTCCTCATCTTTCCTCTCCTGAGACCGTGGTATTGAAATATCCAACAACTAATGTGTTTAGACGGATATTTTTCCTTCTAAGATCCTCAAACGAGAGCCAGAAATCAAGCTTCTTATTATAAATAGTGAGACCATAAACATTTAGAATTCTAATCTTCCTATCTTCTTCGTTATCTTCTAAATCAATCATAATCCAGTTAAAGTGCCTCCTTTTAGCTATAGATCTGTATTTGTTCTTATTCCACCAAGTGGAAATTCCTCCTGAGTTCGCCGTAGTTCCCACAGATACTTTGTCACTATTTTTCCAAATTTTCTTCATACAAGTCATATTATCTGATTCTAACATCTTAGTCTCCTAGAGTAAAAGGATGGAGAGCTTTTCATTCTTAATTAAAAACTTAATAGATTCCGTTTTTGACTTACCTCCAAGTCCTCTACAATTCCAGGAGACTACCCACATTATTTTTTTATTAAGGTGACGGACTTGACCTTCAGGTTCTCTTGTGCTACCTATGATTTCTTGACTACAGGTCTAAGATGAGGATCAATGCAGGTTTGATTCCCTTCCTCCTTTTCCTTTTCGGCCTGCTCTTCTCCATGTGTTTTGTTTGGATTTCTTCCCTTCTTTCCAGTTGGTTCCTTTATTAATCTTCTTAATAGTTTGAGGACTCTTCTTGAGATATTTTATATCTACATTTGGTCACTGAACCAAATTCCTCTGATCTGGTGCATTCTGATCTTACCTCAATTAAGGGTTTTTTAGGCAAGCTAGGGGCATAATTCTCCTTCTGGGTTATATCTTCCAGCACCAGCTGCTCCTTTTCCTCTTGTTCCACAGGCGCTTCTCTTATTTTTCCTTCTTCTTCAAGCTCATTTTCTTGCGTTGCTAGAACCTGAAATCTATTGTTGGTGCCTTTTGTAGGAGGGGCACTAGGGTTTGAGTTCTGTTTCTCCTCAGTCGATTGAGCCGCTGTTGGAGCTGATATTTTCCTTCCATTTTTTGATACCTTATTCCATTCCCCCTCCTCTTCTTGGTCCCCTTCCCACTCCTTCCTTTTTGGGAATCCTTTAGTGAAATGGCCATACTCGTGGCAATCTTTGCATTTGAAGGGTATCTGTTCATAATCTACTTTCTGGAGTTGGTTCCACCCATCCATTGAGAGATTGATATCCTCAAGAAGTCCTTTTTCCTGGTCTACTTCCACGCATATTTTGGAACAAGAAAAAAGAGGGGGCCTGGGCTCCACTCTGTCTATGAATTTCCCTAGGGTATTGCCAATCGACCTCAAGTCCTCATCTCCCCAGCAATGTAGAGGAAGGTGAGGGAGTTTAAACCATACTGGGATAGAAGATGGAATGTCCTTCTTAGGGTCAAAGGAGGAATTACACTAGTTTAGATACATTCCTCTTGGTCTAAGGAAATAAGGGCCACTACGGAAGATCATATCCATGTCTTCTTTGTGCTAAAAGAAGAAAACGAAGAAACCTTTTCCACATAAGTTTTGTATGACTTCCCCTTTTATAAGCAGTATCCAGTTTTTGTTTAACCAAACCTCTATAGATTTTGGATATGGACACATGCCAGTGAAATTCCCAATCAACCCTTTTTTAGAGAGCGCCACGATCTTGTGTTTGGAGGCAGAGGAAGTAAGTTTAACTTCCAGTACCATGGCCCGTTTCACAAAGTGCGAGTCCTGGGGGGGACCGGATTTTGGAAACACAACAGCTGTCGTAATGGCTCTTTGGTAACTCTCATCCAGAGAGGGAGAGGCCCCCAGATCAGACGTTGGAGGCACTTCCATGATCCGCCGAGAACTTGCAAGCAACCTTCAGAAACCCTAATGCTACTTGGAAAACCTATCTCACACTGCAACTTCTCTACCACTTAATTGTAGAATTCTATGAATATCTACTCCTTGAGTCCATTAACATTTGTGATCGTCATTATATAAACTAAATAAGATTGGATTCTATTGTATTTTATCTCTTTGCATTACATTGGAAGGTCTTTTGAACTAGGGTTGATTCTTGAGAGGCTTATTTTCAGCCTTGGGGGTAGGTCCTTAAAAGTAATGAAAAAATTTATTTATTTATTTATGTACCAAGTTTGGTATATCTATAAATAGAGATGAAACAAAGGTAATGATCATTAAATTGAAGAAAAAACATACTAAGATTTTGTTTAAAATAGTAGAAACTTGGAAGAGTTCCATTTTTATAAGTATCTTGGAACTAATTTTCATCATAGGTTAAATTGGAACTACAACATTGAAAAAGTAATCAATGGGGGTTGGAAAATTTAATTTTGTATTGAGGTCAATTGGAAATATGTAGAATTTTTGTTATGGGGGAAAATGTAGGTCCTTTTCAATTTCGTTTGTTACCTAGTGATTATATACGACTTAGAGTTTTGGGGTTGTAGTGTTTCAAGGGAAACTTGGAGAAAAATTGAGCAAATTGATGAGCATTTTATAAACATTAACCTTAAAATTAAGTACAATATGCCTTATCTTATCCTCCTTTTAAAATTTGGGATTTTGCAAATTGAGATTTGAAGGCTATGATCATGTACTTGATGTACAATAATGATCTAACTAGATTGAATAATGGGAGGCTTCCTATCACTACTTCCAACATCTCGAAAATTAACTCAAGGCTCAAAAGAGGTTGTACTAGAGATGCGAGATTTTGTTTGAATGATGGGGGGTAATGAAGGAAGATACCCTCCAATATATGAATATTTTTAAAAGCACTATCATAACTAAGTTTAAATAAAAAATGTGGAGTAAATGGGAGATTGCAAATAAGAGAAAGTTTAGTTACTACAAATAAATCACTAACCTAAAGTTAGAAGATCAAAAGTGTCTCCCTATTGTTTATAGTTGTTGTAATCTATGTGATTACATGTGGTTACTAGTAATGTACTATAAGCATATAAGCATATAATCATACATGAGAGAATTCAAAAATAAAGACAGCTAGGAAGAAAGTAATGGTCACACCATCAACAAGTCTCTTGTATTATTTCATAGAGGCATATTGTACAAAGGAGGAAAATAATACTTCTTCTTGGGTCACTAGCCTATATATATATGATGTACATTTAGTTAGATAGTTACAACTATGTAACCGCTCAGCAGTTGGCTTAACTGATTTGACTGGATTGGGAAAAATAAATGGGTGGTCGATCGAGAGGACCTAGTTGACTCATCGACTAGGATCCTCCAACACCCCCCCACCCCAAAATTGTTCTTCATCTCAAAGAGAAAAGGGAGATGTGAAAATCTCAAAATTACAATTTTTTTATGAGTTAAGGTTGTTGCGAGTTGGATGTTGTTCCAAGTGGAGAGCCTTCAATGCATGCTTCTACGATGGCAGGAGCGGAGACAACCAGATGTTGTTGGAATTCTCCCAATCTGGATGTTGGTGTTGACTCTAGTTAATTCTGAAAATCGAAGGATTTTTTCTTCCATTGGTATATTCCTCATTCGTTGCAGTTCAGGGCCAATGGTTTGTTGTTGTATTTTTGTAGAGTGCATCAACAAGTATATCCATTTAACTAGCTAGTTAGCTTTTCCCTGTGCTAATTTGGCCTCATGCAACCACTAATGATTATGTTTTTGTAGCTCAATAACTCTCTGTTGTTCCATGCTGATCTATTCATCCAAAATTTTATTGGATGTGGGATCTGTTGTAGCCTTTCTTATATATAGGTCTATAATAGTATCTTGAGTCTTATGCAAATTCATGCAAACATGACCATAGTATGTGTACCAATTATTCAATACCAAAGTCGACTTTTTTACAATGGCTTCATACTCTTGTAGTTTCTTGTTGCATTCCGAGAAATTTTTGTATAGTTATACCATAAGAAGACCTGTCTCATGGTCCAGTTATTGTTGTTGTTGGTCAAGGATTTGCTAAAAATGGTTAAGTATTGTATTGACTAGGCTCTGAAGATGGTCGATATGCTAGTTAGATTGTGGGATAAATAGAAGATCGATCATCTGTTCTCCCTCTTCTTTGAAAGTTTTCCATGCATCTTCCTCTGCGTTCTTCAGAGATTTCAGTTTCTTGGTGGCATCATTCCACTGTTTGTTGCAATCTTTGTTTATTAGTTTTAATAAATCCTCTAGTTCTTCATCAAAACATTTTGCTGGTGAAAACACACAAGTGGTCACTATTAGATTTTAAAGTAGTAATATAATTTTCATCTCTTTCTAATTTAATTTCAATAGAAACAAATAAGGATCACTGAAAGAACAACCATGACCGGAAACACAAGAACACAAAGAATTTATCTTGGGAAACCACAAGGGAGAAAACCCAACAAACTTCTTATAGAGATATCAGTTCAAGATACAAAGTACATCCAGATACATAGCCAAGATGAAAATAAACCAAAGGAGAAAACTCTCCAAAGATAGAAACCCCCAAAATTGCCTTCTTCTCTCTCTTGCACAGTTCCTTCTTGATGTAGAGTGAACTTGCTTGATGAGTGAAATGAATGAGGCACCACAATTTATTTATACTTGATTTTAGCTGACCTTTTTCACTGATTCCGACTTGTCTATTTGTCTAGGACGACTTCTATTATTGGAATAATAATAATAATTATCTTATTTCTTTTGGGGCCAACTTAGTGTGAGGATTCCTCACACAGCTATAACATCAACACTCCCTCTTAGATAGGGAGGCATCATCATGCTAAAACACATATGGATATCATTTGAGCATCACAACTATCTTGAACATCTCAATATCATAAGAAAAGTATTCCGACACAACTTAGTCCATCGAGAAGTGTCAAAAACTCAACCCAGTCCATTGGGGACTCAACTGTCACCAAATAAACTCAGTCCATCGGGGATTATACATGTAACATCTCAACTAAGTCCATCGAGGATTCCATATGTAATGAATCTACCCAGTTCATCGAGGAGTCCATATATAATGAATCAACCCAACCCATCGGGGAGTCAACATGTGTAATGACTCAACTCAGTCCATTGAGGAGTCCACATGTATAATGAATCAAAACAGTCCATCGGGGAATCTACATGTATGATGATTCAACCCAGTCTAATGTGGAGTCTACATGTATAATGACTCAACTTAGTCCATTGAGGAGTCAACATGTGTAACGAATCAACTCATCCTGTCAAGGAATCCACATGTATAATGACACAACCTAGTCCATCGGGGAGTCTACATGTATGATGACTCAACCTAGTCTATCGAGGAGTCTACATGTATAACGAATCAACTCAGTACATCGAGGAGTCAACATGTGTAACGAATCAACTCAGTCCATCAAGGAGTACACATGTATAATGACTCAACCCAGTCCATCGGGGGGTGAAATAAGGAATCAATAATCTCCCTCTCTCTTCCTTTCAAGGAATACTCACACCATTCTCCCTTTCTCAGGGAGAAGGTCACACAAATACTGCAACATCAATCCTTCCTGTGAATGAGGGAGACATTCTCCACTAATCCAAGCCAATCACAAAAGTACACAAACTTCGCCCGGGGAAGAGGCTTGGTGAGAATGTCGGTAGTCTAATCATCAGTAGAGATATATTGGAGATGAATTGCTCCCTTATGTACCATTTCTACAACGTAATGGTACTGGATCTCGATATGCTTCGACTTATCATGAAATGTCATATTCATTGACAACTGCAGACAACTCTAGTTATCACAGTGAATCAAAGTCGACTCTAGCATCTGACCAAAAAATTCGACAAGGAGTTTTTGAAGCCATACTGCTTCCTTTGGTGCAACACACACTGCCATATACTCAGCCTCTACTATACTTAGTGCCACTGAGGTCTGCTTCCTGCTACACTGGGAAATCACAACATATCCTAAACTGAAGCAACACCCGGAGGTGCTCTTCCTATCTGCAATATTCCCTACCCAGTCAGAATTAGAATAGCCCTACAATCTCATGTCTATGCTGGAAGCATATATCGGGCCATATCCCACTACGCCACGCAAATATCTTAGCACATGTTTTGCAGCAACCCGGTGTACCTGTCTCGTCTCAATCATGAGCTGGATGAGAGCACTCACTGCAAAACATATATCTGGTCTTGTGTTAACCAGATACATCAATGATCTAATCAACTGTCTATACATGGTAGTATCTATCAAATATGAATCCAAAGCAAAATCTCTTAGCTTCTTCATATTTGAGTCCATTAGTGTGGCCATGGACTTACAGTCCATCATCCCAAATTTCCCCAGGATATCAATAGTGTACTTACCTTGGTTCATGAATATTTCATTGTGTCTCTGCCACACTTCTAGTCCCAAAATGTAGTGCATCAAACCAAGGTCATTCATCTTGAAATCAGAGGATATCTCCCTCTTACACCACTTAATGAGTTTGTCAGCTCCGGTGAGAAACAAGTCATCAACATAAAGGACTAGGATCAAAGTCTCTCCATCCAAAACCTTGTAGTAAAGGTTGGGGTCTGTTGGTGAATCCCAAAATCACCAAGTATCCATCAATCCTCACATACCATGCACGTGGTTCCTATTTGAGTCCATATAAGGCCTTCTTTAGTCTGCACACATGGGACTCCTTCCCATGGATCACAAAACCCTCTGGATGCTCAATGTATACCTCTTCCTCGATCACACTTTTGAGGAAGGAATTCTTTACATCCATCTGATGCAAATTCCATGCCATAGATGAAGTAAGAGCAATAATCGTCCCGATGGAAGTGTACCGAGCAACCAGAGAAAATGTCTCATCATAATCAATTCCCTCTTTCTGAGAGAATCCTCTGTCCACAAATCTAGCTTTGTGATTTTCAACACTGCCATCTTCTCCACGTTTGAATTTGTAAATCCACTTGGAATTCACAACTGAATTCCCCTCTAGTGTCAGAACAATTTCCCACACATCATTCTTCATGATGGATTTATATTCTTCCATCATGGAATCCTTCCATACTTGTCGGCTAGAAGCCTCCTCATAGCTAGAGGGCTCAGAATCAATGATGTGGCTCATCAAAGCTACATAGATCGAGAATCTCTGAAGTCTCTTGATTCCCCTGAAAGTAACACGGGGAGAAACATGCTTATCTACCTCCCTCAGATTATGATGATCCCAAATAAGCCTAATCTGGCCTACAACAACATCTCTAGGAATATCAACTGGTTTTATTGGATCAATGGGATCAACAGCTCAACTATATCAACTGACTACCTCTAAAATACTAAAGGGGGAGGGGGAGATAATATCATCTCCTTTGGAGCCACCTAATCCTCACTGTCGATCTCCATGTCAGTTCCTCTAGCTCTTCTGAAGGCTACCTCCTCTTCGAAGGAGACATCCCTACTGACCTCAATCTGTCTCGATCCTAGGATGTAAATCCTATAAGCCTTCAAAGAATCATTATATCCCACAAATGTACCCTTCCTTCCTAAAGGTTCTAGATTTTTCCTCTTTTCCTTAGGCACATGAATATATACCGAACATCCAAATATCCTCAAGTGACCAACCTCTGGCTTCACACCTGTGAAGGCATCTTCTGGAGTTATGTTCCTCAATATCTTATGAGGACTCCTATTCTTACATACACTGTGGTACTGGAATATTTTTCCCATAAGAACATAGGAAGACTCTGATCATGAATCATAGCTTTGGCTGCCTCTACAATTGATTTATTCTTCCTCTATGCAACCCCATTCTGTTGAGGGTTGTAAGGAACAATGTACTCCCTCTTAATTCCCGCCTCCTTGCAGAAATCACTGAAGTTCGATGAGGTGTACTCTCCTTCATTATTTGACCTTCTAACCTTGATCCTTTTCCTAGACAGGTTCTCAACTTGCACCTTGAACTCTCGGAATTTGCTAAGCACCTCTTCAGATTCTTTGGTATTCAAGAAGTAGATCCAAGTCTTCTGAGAGTAATCATTAATGAAGGTCACATAATACCATAATCCACCCAAGGAAGCAAATTCCATTGGTCCACACAAGTTGGAATGTACTAGATCCAATATCCCCTTGGATCTGCTGTCGCTTATCGGAAAAGAACCCTTGGAATTCTTTCCAAGTGCACAACCTATTCAAATACCATCATGGTATACACAGATTACAGGGAGTCTAGTCACCATCGTACTCAAGGATGGAAGAGATCTAAAATGTAGGTGAGAAAGTATTATGTTCCATAACTCACTCAAGTTGATAGAATCATGCACCAGTTCTTGAACTAGTCCCGTAGACAATCTATATAGGCTTTCGTCTCGAACACCAATCACACAGTATGAAGATATACTAGAGTTCTTGTGCCATGCAAGAACCTTTCCATCAGAGAAATAAACCTTGTATCCTTTGTCCTCCAAGGCTGATATAGAAAGAAGGTTCCTTTTCATTCCAGGTACAAACAACACATCACTCAAATGTAGAGTATCACTAGAATCTAACTGGAGGGAAGTAGTCCCAATTCCCTTCATAACATATCTTGCATCATCTCCAAGTACAACTCGTAGATGAGACTCTTTATCTACCAGATATGAAAGGATCTCCTTGTAACTTGTCATATGTATGGATGCACCACTATCTATTAACCAAGTATCACTAGTGGTAGGAACTGTACCTGAAAGAGAATAAATAAAGAAGAACTCTATTTGATCATTATTCCGTGATCTCTTCGTTAGAGCCTTCGTCGACATCAACAGTTGAGTATTGGAACTTTCATTTCTTTGGTTCGGGACACTGTCTAGCATAGTGACTGTGCTTCTGACATCTGAAGCACTGAATATGTGAAATATCCTTCTTTTTCTTTTGTTCTGGAATTGGTCCTGATATTCCACCTTTTCCTTTTCTACCTTGATTATTCCTTCCCTTACATTCTCTCTTCTGGCATGTGCTGCAAGGGCTTGGATTTCTTCATGATGAGAGCCATGCATATTGCCTCTAGATACAAGTCTAGTTTATTCTTGTGTACAATCTGTCCATAATTGATCAAACTTGGGCAACTTAGATCACCCAATAATGCTTTGAATGAATGGATCCCAAGAAGGGGGAATACAATTGAGGGTTATCACGAGAAGCTCTCTGTTTTCAACTATTTCCCCAATGGTGCTCAATTGATCTCTGAGTTTAGAAATCTTCATGAGGTAAGATTCAATTGAGTATGCTCTTGACATCTTGATATTGAAGAGTTGTTGTCTTAAGGCAAGTGATCGATTGATGTTTCTATTCTCAAATAGATTATTCAAGGCATCAAACATTTTCTTGGCCGTCTTATTTTGAGAGATCTGAGGTATCAAGTGATCTTTTAGAGAATCTATCAGAATCCTCCTTGTCTTAGCATCACTCTTTCTCCATTGAGCTTTCTCTTCTTCTTCCGCTGGTTCCAGTATTTTTTCGTTCAAAATTTTTAGAAGATCATTCTCCTCTAGGGTGATGAGTACCCTAGACTTCCATGAGTTGAAGTTGGAATCCCCATTAAGTCTATCTTCCACTTTAACATTATTCATATTGACTAAAAATCGAGATCTAAAATTTGAAATCTGCTGCAGAAACCCTAGTAGGATCTAGGTCAAAAATGAAATTTGGAATTTGGAAAATTTGATTCCATAGATAAATGTTCCCTACTAGGGCGAGTTGAATATACCTCCTTTTCTTCCGTATTTGTGGACATAACAACTCAAAAATGAAACCCTAATTTCCCAGTTTCTGTAGAAATTAGGTCAAAACTGAAACTAAACCAATCTGGAATTTTCCTCCATAGAAAGATGTTACATCCTACGGTGAGTCTCCCAAGAGCTCTTTTCAAGATAAATTTTGGAGAGAAACACCCAAATTTGGATGCCTTAGTTTCTGACAATGGCATCTATTTAGCACTGCTTTGGTACCATGTTAGATTTTAAAGTAGTAATATAATTTTCATCTCTTTCTACTTTAATTTCAATAGAAACAAATAAGGATCATTGAAAGGACAACCATGCACAAAAACACAAGAACAAAAAGAATTTATCCTAGGGAATCACAAGGGAGAAAACCCAACAAACTTCTTATAGGGATATTAGTTCAAGATATAAAGTACATCTAGATACATAGCCAAGATGAAGATAAACCAAAGGAGAAAACTATCCAAAGATAGAAACCCCCAAAATTTCCTTCTTCTCACTCTTGTGCACTTCCTTCTTGGAGTAGAGAAAACTTGCTTGATGAGTGAAATGAATGAGGCGTCACCCTTTATTTATACTTGATTTTTTCCGACCTTTTTCATTGAGGCCGACTTGTCTATCTATCTGGGCCGACTTCTCTTTATTGGAATAATAATTATTAATACCTTATTTCTTCTCGGGCCGAATTAGTATGAGTATGACTCACATTGCTATAAAATGAACAATCACTGTGGTCCCTACGACCTGTTGGATTGATATTGCAAGTGCAGGGCCTAATTTAATCTTGTTTTCATTTCACTTATTTTCTTTCTTTTCTATTTGAGTCTATCCTTCTCCATTGTCGAAGGTGATTGTTATTGTGAGGTAGACGGGGTAGGGTTGGTTATAGATGTGGTGTTCAATGGACCTAACAGTGGAATAGTCCTCATAATTGGTGTTGAAGTGGTCAAGGGAGTGGTGACTAGAGTGTTCGATGGAATGGTCGATGGTGTGGAGACAGTTGATTAATTGGTTGGAAGAGTGGTTGAAAAGACGATAAGCAAGGTTGTGGAAGGAATAGTCGTTTGAACGATTGAAGGGATAACTGATGGTGCAGTCGATGGAGGATTCATAAAGCTTGATGTTGGACCCTTCGAGATGGTAGGCATCATAGGTGTTGGGATAAGTGATTGGGTATCCGATGGAATGATTGAAAATGATAATGATCTTATAATTACAGAGGGATTTGAGAGCAGTGGAAGTGATAATTGTTTTTGGTGATGAGGTTGTCGATAAAATAGGAGAATATTTTATAAGTATCTATTGTAATTAGGGAAAAATTGTCGAGAGTGACTCAAGGGATATTGACAGTAAGGTCTTGAGTATTCGATCAATTTGTGGGTTAACAAAGGAGGTTGCAGTTAATGGAGGAGAGGCATCTTCTACAAACTGGGTCAACCAAGCTGGTTATGTTTCCTTAGTTAGATCTATTTGTTGTTTTGTTTAGTTTTGGTTCTAGGATTTGTGGGGATAGAGAAGGAAGGGGGTTGAGTTGGATTTACCTTCTTTGTTGTTGGCGTCTCCAATGTTTCTCAATATACTGTTCTATTGTAACTTTTTTTTCTGGGAAGACTAGATTATGATAGTATTAGCCTTTTCTTTCACATTAGCTATATCTTCCCCAACCAATGAGGTCAAAAGTGTAAAGTCCCCTAGCCAATATGATTAATTTCTTCTCCCAAATCCTAGGACTTTGTCAACTCTACTATTGTAGGATAAGGTCTGTCCTAGGAGGAATTTTTTTATTTTAATGGATGTGCTTGATTATGACCTCTCAACAAACTTGACCCAAAGGCCTCTGTAACTTACTGATCATTAATTTAGACTTTAGTTTTATTAATCATCTTGTTAGGCTTACTACTAAAAGTGATTGGAAGTTTGGAACTTTAATCAACCAGTTTTGATGCACACTTTATGACTCCCTTTCACTGTGGTTGTTGAATCCAAGAGTTATAGTTTATGGGGTTGCATGCATTTATTCCTTCCATTGCATCATACCTTCCATAGATAACGTATTCCCAACTTAGCAATGAGAAGTATCTGACTACTATTATTTGAGATACTAACAAATAACCATTAAGAAGTTTGATATATAATAATAATGGACTGAATTACATGCCTCAGTGACTATATAATAATTTTGGAAATGACAATCTTGTAAAACAATGCTTGTGAATACACTTGAGTGTTGTAGTGAACCACTAGATGTTTTGAAGCTTATGTATATGAAGTTTGTGTAGATAATACACCAAATAATGCACCAGACTTCTGTAGCAGCTTCCTTCTTTTGATTCGTATAGCTGTATATAACAAACATGCAAAGTATTTGTGGCCAAAAGGTGATTGTGTAAGATTCCTTCACTGATTTCTAAGGCAATGATCTTGTGAATGTGAAACCCTTTATTTACGGCATTAATATTCCTCCAAGTGATAAAGAGAATCACCCTGCTATGAGTGCTCCCTCCTCAACTGTTATTATGGTATTTTTGTAGCAAGGATGAAAAATGGTAAATGACCCATTATTTCCACAAGTTTTCCCTCCTCAACTGATGGTAGTAATCTTGTACCATGGGAGATGACAGTCCAACACTAAAAATGTATCCATGTTCTTAACCCTTGCGCATTCCTTATTTGTCTATGACTATGACATCTTCTACACAAGGATTCCAAGATGATAAATGCACCCTTCTTGGTAGCCTCAAATTTTAACAATGCACCATATTCTTGGAATGTTTGGCTTCAATAACGATGCCCTCTCATAAGGGAAAACCTATGAACCTTCAATGAAATTCTCAGATTTGGAAAAAATTGCAAATCCAACTCATGGCCATGAAGCAAAAATGAGAAATCTAAATGGTTTATGCTCTTTCATTAGCTAGGGAGGAATATTTCACCCCCGAAACCAGTATCAACAAGCAAGGGTTTTCTCAAACCCTAGCTCAAATTCTCAAAGAGCTCTCAAAAAATATTTCTCCAAAATGAAAGTGTCAAATGAGGAGAGAATTCCTCACTTTATCCTTTTATAACCTCTTTGCCCCTTTTTGGCCCTTTTTACCCCTTTATTTTAATAAAGTCATTTTTCCTATGTTCTCCACTTTATAATTTTTAAGTGACTTAATTTCCCCTTTTTGGTCTAAAGACCCTCATCACCCCTTTTATTTTCTTTTATTGAATTTATAGAGTGACTCTAGGCCATTTAATTCCCTAATTTAATTTTTCCTCTCAAACCTATAGGAATTGGATAGGTTAGTGGAATGGACCGAAGGTGTGGTCAAGGGGATGGGGACATTATAGTCCTCCCCACCCGAGATTGCTTGTCCTAAAAAAATCATAAGTCTGGGTGTTGCAGTACCTGTTCTCCTTCCCAAGTAGCATCTTTGCTTGGAAAATGTCTCCATTGAATGAGTTCTCACGAATAGTCATGTTCCTCAAATTTCTTCCCCTTACCTGCAAGATCCTTTCCAGAACAAAAATTAACTACCCTTAATCATCCAAAGGTGGAAGGTCTGTCAAAATTATTACCTATTGGCCAACTACCTTATTAGCTCGTATGTTGCTTCCCCAACCTTCCGTACAATCTTGTAGGGCCCGTAGTATCATGGTTTCAGATTTTCTACCCCCTTTCTTTTCAGTGACAACTTCTTATAGGGATGTAACCTCAAATATACCAAATCCCCAATATGAAAGCTGCACTTTGTTCTATGCCTATCCGCATTTAACCTCTATTGGTTTTGAGCGGTCTGCAAATTATCTTTAAGCACTTTCAGGTTGTCATGGATTTCTTGGATCCAATCCTTAGACCTGTGTGCTCGACTATCACCAAAAATACTGTCAACAAAAGTAGTATCCTCATAACCATACAATGCCTTGAATGGAGACATACCAATAGATATGTGGTAAGTTATGTTATAATAGTGCTCGCCCAAATGTAGCCATTTAATCCATGCCCATTGTTTCCATGCTACATAGTTTCTTAAATACCCCTCTAACGATTTGTTGACTATCTCCATCTATCCTTCAGTTTGAGGGTGATAAATGGTACTGAGTGTCACATCTTCCCTACCATTCTGAATAGATTCTACCGGAACGATCCTGTAAATCTGTTGTCTCTATCACTAACAATGGTATTAGGTATACCATGTAATTTTCCCTGAAGAAAAGGTTAGCCACCTGTGCAACTATATAATCCGATGGAATAGTGAAGAAGTGAGCAAATTTTGTTAGTCTGTCCACCACCACATAAATACAATCCCTTCCTTGTACCTTGGTCAATCCTGTGATGAAGTCCATAGAGATGCTTTCCCATTTATTCTCTAGAATAGGAAGAGGTTGTAATAGTCCTATGGGATGTGTGTGTTCCACCTTGTTTTGCTGACATGTACCGCATTCCCTCACATGATTCAACACATATTCTTTGAGGCCCTTCTAGGTGAACCTCTCATGTATCTACCTGTATGTCTTTATATAACCAAGGTATCCTGCTAAGGGCGAATCATGAGTTGCTTCTATGATTTTTTGTTTCAATGTTGATTCAGGAACCAAATAAATTCTTTATTTGTAGTAGATGATTTCATTGATTACCTCATACTCGTCATCTTGTATCAGTCCATCCCACAAATCACATGCAAACTTGTTTTTAGAGTACTCCACCAAAAGGTGGGATTTCCAGTTTGCTGAAACCTCCATTACGGAGATGGTCGACCTCCGAGAGTGTGCATCTGCAACAATATTCCTCTTTCCCTTTACATATTCTATGTCAAAATCATATGGCTGCACTTTTCTGACCCATTTTTGTTGTCTATCACTTAAATATTTTTGTGATAGAAAGTGTTTCAAGTTGTTATCATCTATTTTGACTATAAAATTACTACCCACTAAGTACTATTTGAATTTGGCCAAGGCATGCATGATGGCCAACATTTCTTTGTCACAAATAGAGTAGTGGCGTTCATGTTTTTGCATTTTTCTACTCTCAAATGCAATAGGGTGCTATTTTTGCATTAGGACCACTCCTATACCTTCTCCTGAGGCATAATTTTCGAGCACACAAGGCTGAGTGAAATATATCAAGGCAAATATGGGAAAAATGCTCATCACTTTTTTCATCCTCCTAAAATCCTGTCCTGACTCATCTATCCGAAAAAAATATCCCTTCTTTGTAAGACCAGTTAGAGGTGCTATCAGCTGAGAAAATCCCCTAACATATCATCTGTAATAGGTACAAAGTCCCACGTATCCTCTTATATATATCACATTCTTGGGGTTCGGTCAATTGAGTATGGCCCTGATCTTATCCGTGTGTACTTGCACTCAGTCCTTCCCAATCACATGACCCAAATATAGAATCTCAGTCATACCAAAATCACACTTGGACATTGTTGCACATAGTGACTATTTTGATAAAATTTCCAACGCTTCATTCAAGTATCACAAGTGCTCTTCCCATGTTCTGCTATAGATGAGAATGTAATCAAAAAATACCAACACGAACTTGCGTAATTGTTTACTGAATACACAGTTCATGAAAGAATGGAAGGTAGCAGGTGCATTAGTAGACCAAAGGGCATGGCTAGGAACTCAAAGTGGCCATAGTGACAATGGAAAGTTGTCTTCTGCACATCTTCTTCTCTCACCCTGATATGATGGTATCATGAACGAAGGTCGATCTTGGAGAAGTATTTTTCCCTATAATTTTTTTCCATCAAATCATTGATGCATGGGATGGGGTACCTATTCTTAATTGTCTTTTTGTTCAAGGCCCTGTAATCTATACACATCCTCACTGTTCCATCCTTTTTCTTCACCAGTACTACTAAATATGCGAATGGACTCTAACTAGGTCATATGTTCCCCAAATCAAGAAGTTCTTTTATTGTTTTTTCAATTTCATCCTTGAACCTCTTAGGGTGTCGATATGGAGTGGTAATGATGGGATGGGTTCCCGCCTCCAACTCAATAATATGCTCAAATATTTTGTCTAGTGGTCTACCTAGGGGGAGATCTATAAATACCCTCTCATGCCTCTGTAATAATTCTTGTATGTTTTCTAGATGTTGAGAAGTGCCAATTGTAGGATTCTTAGTTGTAATCAAACATTCCATTGCCCATTCTATATCTCCGTGTCTCATAACCTCTTACATGCTTCGTGCTGATACAACCTTGTTGGTATAGGTGTTCATACCCCTTAAAACTACTTTCTTTCTGTTAGGACCATTGAATTTCATTTCCATGGCCTGATAGTTCATGGAATGTTCCCCTATGAAAACATCCACTCTGCTTCCAAGACTACATTAGTGTTAGGCACTTCTACCACATAAAAACTATCCGTCACATTGTAGTTTCCCATGATGAGATTTAGTTTGGGAATCCATTTGCAACAATACATACTATGGTTACCTGGAATCACCATGGTGAACCCCTCAAATGCCTCAGTTGGTATGTTTATCCTTTGCACCAGAGTTGCATTTATAAAATTGTGAGTGGCCCCACCATCAATTAACACTATAAATCTCTGGACCTGTATCACTCCTCTAATCTTGAAGGTGTGAAAATGAGGAACTCTAGATATTGTAGCAATAACAATGCTCCCATCCTCGGGCTGAGACTTCTCCTCCTCTGCTACTTCGGGCTCATATTCCTATACATGTTCGTACTTTGCATCATCTTCATCCCCCTCACTATCTGAGTATACCTCTATATAGTGAGCCTTTCCCTTTACACACCTATGTCCTGGTACCCAAGGCTCTTGGTAAGTAAATCAAAACTTCTTTCTCCTAAGCTCATCTCTGGTACTGCTCTCCATCTTGTTTTTCCCTATCCAATATTTTTGAAAATGATTTTTGTCTTTGAACTTGGTGGGGAAATTGGTCTATGGGGGAAATCTGGTCTTGGGCACTGCATCCTGAGTATCCTGAGTGCAACTAATGGAATCCTGTAATGTGGTGGGTTTGTAGGCCTTCACCAATCCTTGTAATGGATTCGCTAAGACATCTGTAAACAACACTATTAAACATGCCTCCAAAATATTTGTTACCATGACTGCGGTCCGCTAGAACTTCGAAATGAAAGCCTTAGGTGTCCCTGTTTGTTTCAACTGATCTATCTCTCTAAATGACATATCTAGATCTTTCCTATCAAATCTGTATATAAAAATATGTGTAAAATCCAAGTATGAATTAACACCTGCATGACCCAAAGTTGTCATTTTGTGGTACCACCAATCATGTGCCTCTCCATCAAGATGTAATGTGGCCAACTTAATGTTATCTGCTTCTGCCATGGGGTTAAGTTGGAAGTATGTGTCAAGTTTTTGTACCCATGCTCTTGCAACACATTTGGATGACTCGTAATAGTTTGAAAGAATTATCTTCCTGATGGTATATTGTAACTCAAAATTCAGAGTGGCTATCTTGTTAAAACCCCTTGGTTTGTTTCTTCCTTTGAAGTTGCAGTACTCAGAAAAGGACATTGCTCTTCAGAAATCGAAATCCATAGCTCTATAGTCCTAGAAATAAGCCTCCAATGACTCATCTTGTTCATTCTGCCCTACTACTCCTGTCACTTTTGCATCCAAAAATTTAGGAACTGTGGATCTAGGTGGCTCTTGGTACTCATGTGGGCGGTTTTGTGGGTTGGTCCGAGATGTAATCACATCTATGTGAGATCTCATGGTGCTCCCGTCTACCTCTAAAGATCCACTACTACTGCCCTCACCATTTTTGTTTCCAAAATCATAGGTTTCCAATCTTCCCATAAAGTCCCTTGTCTCCCTTTGGCCCTTGGCCAGTTCCTCTAAGGTCAGTAGGAGGATTTTAACGAAAATATCCTCTTTTTCCTCTATGGGATTATTTCCTGGAATAGCTTCCTGATTCCTTTCCATCCCCGGTTCACTTTCTTCCTGAGCTGTATTCATGTCTAGATCCTGCTCTTCCTCCCTATTAGGTTCTCTTCTTCTATATATTTTCCTTCTATAAGTTATATTATGATAATCCTCTAAGTTCATTTACCTTTCTTCAAATCCCCACAACTTTTGAGAATCATGCTTAGATACCACTGTAAAGTCCCCTAGACAACATGATTAAATTATTCTACCAAATCCTAGGAGTTTTTCAACGCTACTGTTGTAGGATAAGGTTTGTCCCAAGACGAATATTTCTGTTTTAATGAGTGTTATTGATTATGACCTCTCAACACACTTCACCCAAAGTCATTTGTAACTTATTGATCATTAATTCATACTTTAGTTTTATTAATCACCTTGTTGTCTTACTACTGAAAGTGATTGGTGGTTTGTAACTTAATCAAACAATTTTGATACACACTTTATGACTCCTTTTCACCGTGGTTGTTGAATACGAGTTTATAGTTTATGTGTTTACATGCATTTATTCCTTCCACTACATCATACTTTTCATTACATAACGTATTCCCAACTTAGCAATGAAAAGAATTTGACTAATATTATTTAAGGCACTAACAAATAACCATTAATAAATTTGATATGTAATAATAATGGAATAAAATTACATGCCTGGGTGATTGTATAATAAGTATGGAAATGGCAGCCTTGTAAAACAATGCGTGTGAATACACTTGAGTGTTGTAGTGAACCACTAGATGTGCTGAATATTATGTACATGAAGTTTGTGTAGAGAATACACCAAATAATGCACTAGAATTATGTAGCAACTTTCTTCTTTGGATTCATACAACTGTAGATAACAAACAGGAAAAGTATTTGTGGCCAAAAGGTGACTGTGTAAGATGCCTTCATTGATTTGTAAGGAAGCAATCTTCTGAATGTGAAACCCCTTCTTTATGGTAGCAATATTCCTCCAAGTGATAAAGAGAATCACCCTTCTATAAATGCGCTCTCCTGAACTAATGGTTGTAAGCTTGTACCATGGGAGATGACAGTCCAACACTAACAATGCCCATCTGAAGCATGAATGAGAAAATACCCAATTTAATTTTTCTACTCGAACTTATGGGAACTGGATAGGTTAGTGGAATGGCTCCAAGGTGTGGTCAAGGGGATGGGGACATTAAAAAAATAAACCTTTTTTTCTAGACTAGGAATCAATTTTCAAGTAGTATTTGGGCCTCATCAACCCAACCAGTGAACTTTTGGGGAAACAATTATGTAGTTATTCATTGATGGTGGATGTGTGTTAGTGAATGCTACCTCTCCGATTGGAGGAATATTTGACATTGCAATCCAGATAAGCAATGAAGGAAACTGGATTCCTTATTTGGTTTCTTGGCATTTTTCACAGTTTCTTTTTACAATGTTGGCAATGTGGTCGGCCCAGTTGAACATTTTCCCTTCATAAGCAATTTGTTTTACTGCTTCTAGCATTTCCAATTTTATGTCAGATGGACCATAAATGGTGAGACTTACGGAAATTATTACATACCAATTGATTGTTAAGTATATAACTTTGTTGATAATCAACCCTTTTGAGTTCTTTTCGGTCGGGGTTCCTATGAACTCTTCGACTAGCTCTAGGGGCTTGGTTGCTATAGGAACCGACTCTCCTAAGTTAGGAAACCTAGTGATGTGGTTGATTAATGATTTAGTGATTTCAATGGGCTCATATAAACAAATATTTCCTTCGGGGTACTTGATTACTATAAATTTTGTGTCAAGTTCCTTCAAGTTGTCATGATTTTCTAGCTGGGGGGTGTCAAGGTAGTTTTGGATTTTTCCATAGACAACATATAGGAATTTGGTACCAATTTACTTTCTCTAAATCCCCACTGCTTATAGCGTTTCCAATTTGATGTCAGATGGACCATAAATGGTGAGACATAGGGAAATTATTACATACCAATTGATTGTTGAGTATATAACTTTGTTGATAATCAACCCTTTTGAGTTCTCTTAGTCAGGGTTACTATGAACTCTTCCACTAGCTATAGGGGCTTGGTTGCTATAGGAACCAACTCTCCTAAGTTAGGAAACCTAGTGATGTGGTTGATTAATGATTTAGTGATTTCAATGGGCTCATATAAACAAATCTTTCCATCGGGGTACTTGCTTACTATAAATTTTGGGGCAAGTTCCTTCAAGTTGTCATTATTTTCTAGCTGGGGAGTGTTGAGGTAGTTTTGGATTTTTCCATAGACAACATATAAGAATATGGTACCAATTTACTTTCTCTAAATCCCCACTCTTTAAATTACAACCACGATTTACCCCAATTTTATTCATCTGAATTTGATTTCTTAATCATGTTGAGGTGAGATTGCAATGGTGTCAATGAAATATCCTCCTGATGTGCCTTAATTGTTTCTTCAACGGCTCTTGATTTGGCTGAAGGATCAACTTAATTCCTTGGAGTCATTTTAATTAGTAGATTATTTCAAATCCCAATGTTTGGTTGCAAGTGATTTGGGTTGGGGTTCATTTGCGCTTGCTCTAGTTCTTGATAGAAAATTTGCCAACAATATTTGAGCGATGGTCAACTTATAGGAACATGAATTGGTGAGCAATAAGTGCGAGTAGGTGAGCATAGTAAATGTGTTCTTTGTGCATGGCATCTATTTCACTCGCTTGAGAAAACTTGCACTGTAAGTTTGGTTTGGGGTCTTGGAATTCTTTGGTCGGTCGATTCATTCGATGGCCATAAAGAATTGGATTGTACTCGATCATAATTTTCCTCGTGGTTGGTTTCCTCGATCATCGGGAAACTGGATGTGGTTTTCATCGAATAGTTTTTGAATCTAGGTTCAGTCAAGTTGGTCGATGGGCCAAAGGGTTTTTGCTTCCTTCGGTTTGAATTAGGGGTGGGTTGACTGCTTCTGCGCCGATGTGCTCTCATGCTAGATAGGGAGGATTTTTGTTCCCAATCAACTGTCATTGAAGTGAAGTTCTTTCTCCTTCCAACATCCATATCTTAGTTCCTTTATATATTTGTTTTAATAAGAAGTTAGTTAAATAACTACCTATTAACATATTAGTTTTAATTTTTTTAGTGAAATCAAACCTAGAAGCACAACATATTGGGTTTTCAATGAACATAAATAATAACTATGAGAGAAATAAACGCACAATCACAAGCAACCATATAGACACATTAGTTTAACCTGGAAAACCCAATGAGGGGGAAAGCCAGCAACAATGAATATCTTCATTACCTTGTCCCAAACCATCCATCCGGGCCAAGTGAGATCACCCACTCACCTCCAGGCCACTTTACAATGGATCCTCCTCCAGGCTACTTTACAATGGATCCTCCTCAAGCCTTATAAAGGATTCTTTACATGCAATACCTTGGGCCAATACCATGGTCTACAAGAAATCATGTGCCCAAAACTATGTGCTAGAACTAAACCACCTTTGACTCATTCCTGAGTTAAGGTTAACCTTAAAAATCCCCCCTTTAAGCTTGACTTGGGGATCTCACGTACACCCCCATATCACCTAGGCCTATCTCTCGAATTTACCAGTGAGTTACTAGGGGTATTCACGCCTTACCAGGTCTTATAGCCATATGCCCTTTTACATGCAAACTGCTCCATTTTTTTTCATGTGTCTTCATGGTTACTACACCATCACCATCCATTGCTTCATCCTTTCGCTTTTCCATGCTCGATTTCTTGCTCGTTTACTTGCTCATTTTATTCCATGCTCATTTTGTACTTGCATCTAACCCTATCATTGACGTTCATATAAAGAAGAATCCATCCACCAGATTACATGGGTCCTCAACCATAGTAAACACCAGTTCTATAGGAATCCTCTTCACATACATGGTTCATCAATTTTGATCACAAAATTGAGATTAAACCATCTCACATTCTTCCCACAACGAAGACTCAACATATATGATCCACATCAAGCTAGACTACAAGTACACTTGCCACCATCGTACCTACCTAGTGGTTCACTCCACACTTGATGCAACATCCCTTATCTGTGCACAAGAGGGATACCTTTTGTTTTTTTGTGCTTCTAGCACCCAAGTAAATCAAAACTTTCCTATGACTAAATTTCATAAGGACCCCAAAAAATTACTGTTGGGGTGTCCAGTACCACCAAACATGCACCCCCACACACTTTTATGTCTCACCATGAGAACTTTACCAATTGATGGTGAGTAAACTTGAAATTACATTCTACAACATAAACTTATAATCCATATAAACTACTTCCCTTTTCAACATATGTTTGCAAACATAAACTTATTTTAATTCAAACTTTTTTCTTACTTTATCATTCACCATACGTGAAAAAAGAAAAGGGATTTAACATAAATGCTTATCTTGTGTGTTGTGGAAAATATGTGCAATATGATGATGTCTATGATATTCACAATTCTCTCTCAGGTGATGCACTGAAAAACGATCTGCTTGCTCACACCTTAACCTCCGAGAGAAGTGATTTCATCCTTCCTAGAGTGGTCAGTGTCCTTGTACACCTCAATCAATTTTTTTTTGTGTGTGGTAGACATGATAGCATCGAACATATTGCGAACACAGTGATTCTGGTTCAATTACAGCCCACGTTCTCCATCATTAAGGCACCCCAAATACAAACAATGATTTCTGCAAACAGTGGTTTGTTTTCTTCTCCACGTGAGTGACTTTTCCATGGAGTGCGTGAAGAATGGGCTCTCCACCAGATCTCTTCCGAAGAACAACATGTTGTCACAGATATTTGAAGCCACCACCTTTTTTACTTTCAACAATGTGTCGACTACTCTCTCTGGTGGCCTCCAATTGCTTCAAGCGCAAGATGTCACCATGGGCTATGGCCCTACTTCTGTCATAGGCGGGTTCAACACGGGCTCGACCTTCTTCAAGTTGAGCGGTTCTTCATGGTGGTAGGGCTTCAACAATTACAGCTCCTTTCATATCGCGATTGCACCAAAATTCTGCATAACAACAATTTCCATTCACGTAGATCTATTACATTCAAACCTTAACCAACCAAACCATGGATTTGATACCAGTTATTGGGGTTTCAACGAGCATAAATAACAATTACCAAGAGAAATAAAAACACAATCACAAGCAACCATTTAGACACATTAGTTTACCCTGGGCCAAGTGAGCTCACCCGCTCACCTCCAGGCCACTTTACAATGGAGCCTCCTCAAACCTTATAAATGCTCCTTTACATGCAATACATTGGGCCAATTCCATGAGCTACAAGAGACCATGTGCCCAAAACTATGTGCTAGACTTAAACCACCTTTGACTCATTCCCGAGTAAAGGTTAACCTTAACACAACAATCTACTAGTGGTGATGCAACCATTAGTCGACATGAGTGATTCTTACACATGATACCACTTCATTTGAGCACCATTAACAACTTTTGTGAAGACTCGAACTTGTAGTGTTTTTAATTTGGTTGTTCCATTGTAGTTCATTTCTTCGACTATGTGTGGTCCTTGCCACGTGGTCTCTAGTTTTCTTAGTTTCCCTTTAATCTTACTATCATACAATAGGACTAGGTCTCCGACTGAAATGTCTTTAGTTTTGATATTTTTGTCATGCCATGCTTTTTGGCGTTGTTTCTGCACTTCTTTATGATGCATATAATCTTTGTTCTTCTAAATTTTGTAGATTAAATAGCCTATCTTGGGTAGCTTGTATAGTAACTAGACGTAGTACTTGTGAAATGATTGGATCTTGTTGTTTAAAGTGCAAAGGGACAACTACTTCTTGTACGTAGACTACTTTGAATAGTGTATGTCCTATCGATCTTTTATACATTGTTCTATACGCCCATAGTGTTAGAAAAAAAAAATCACAGAGAAACAAAAATAGATGGGGAAATGATTTACACATAAGAACGAAATACAAGAGAGAGACCAATATACATGGTTCACCCAATAGGGCTACATCCATAAATAAATAACCAGTTCTTTCTTTTATTCCATCTAGAAAAATGAAGGGACATAACCCGCAACACATCCTCTACAACTTCCTCTTCACTGTCTCACAGTCTCTCTCACACATACTAATACACATCCATATTAAAATTCCCTTTTTAAAAGAGGGCTTCCTTCTAAGGGAAAAATACACAAACATAATCTATACAATTGGATCTGTAACCTAACAATGAACAATCCAGATTGACTATGAAATTACATTATTTTCAATCTCCTTTTTATTGCCACATTTCAATGGTCTAAAATAGACTAGGAAATTTTCCTCGGGGGATACCGCTCCCGAATCTTCAGGTCGGTGGGGTGGGCCACCCCACAAACCTCCCTATAGCTTGCCTTTTTATTCATTGATATGTGATCCAAACATGACTAAAATATTCCTCTGACTTAGGAAGATAATCAGTCTCCACAACCAACACATAAAATGGGTGGGATCTTTTCATCCCAATCATCTTTATCGATGTTAAAATTTTTTATTAGTCCTTTGGTAATTGTTTTGTTGAATTATTCTATGGAACCATTCGACTGGGGATGGTATGCCGAGATTTTGTAAGGATCAATCAAGAATTCTTTTAATAGTACTACCATAGTTTTATTAATGAAGTGTGTTCCTCTGTCACTGATTAATGTAAGGGGGCATCCAAATATGGTAATTATGTTTTTGTAAATGAATTTCCTTTCCACCTTGATGATACAAGCTTTGAATGGTTCAACTTCTTCACATTTGGTAACATATTTGACTGCAGTGATAATATATCTTGCACCCGTTCATTGACCAGGTACCAAAAATGGTCTGACGAAGTCGATGGCTCAAATTTCGAATACAGGGCTTGGATTTATTGATATCAATGACATCTCATTTTGTCTTAGAGGTCGGTCCAATCTTTGGCATTTGTCACATTTACTAATGAGAATTTTTCAATCTTGTTAAGCGTTGGCCACCATAGTTCACCCTATACAATCTTTTTAATAGTCGTGTTGGCTTAGAAATGTCCTCCAACCACTCTTGAGTGTGCTTTGTTGATAATCAATTCCATTTCGTGGTTAAGGATGCATCAACATAGAATATAATCATGTCCTATCTTGTATATGAAACCATTAATTAATGTGTATGGGGATTCTTTCATGGATAAGATTTCCATGTTCTTCTCAGATATTCCTTCTGGTGCTTGTCCATTTTTCAAGATTTGGGAAATATCAGGTAATTATGTAGGTACTTCTTCGACCCTATAGAGATGTGCGTCAGGTAAGTCATCATCTATTATGATGGGGTATTCTCCCATTTCTATCCTAGACAAGTGTCTTGGTCCGACGTTAATATTTCCCGATTGGACTATGATTTCAAATTTGAATTCTTCGAATAGGAGAAACCATCAGCATTTTCTTCCATGGTGAAAGGGTTTGTTCACTAAGTATTTTAGGGCTTAATGATCTGTGAAGAAAAAGAAAGGGTTAGCCAATAAATAATGACGGAATTTTTGGAGAGAAAAAATTGTACTAAGTCCTTCATGTTCCGTGGTTGAGTAGTTTTGTTCTGCTTTATTTAACTTCCAACTAGCATAGGAATTTGGGTATTCCATCCCATAATTGGTTGGTTGTGTTAGTAATGCACGAACCATGATGGCTGATGCATCGATGTGTATAGGGAATTTATTAGACCAATTTGGTAAGCGTAGTATATGTGCTTTGACTAATTTGTTCTTTAGTATCCCGAGGGATTCTTTACATTCATGATTCCATTTGAGTTAAACGTTTGATATAAGTAGTTCATCCAAAGGGAATGTGATGTCTGAGTAGTGACAGATAAATTTTCTATAGTACTCTATGTGTCCTAAGAATATCCTATTTTTTTTGGGATTTACTACGAGGTTTTAAGTTGATAATGACTTTTATTTTGGCCAGGTCTACTTTGATTCCTTCCTTGCAAAATACATGGCCTAAAATGATCCCAATAGGTGTAGCGAATATACAATTCTTTATGTTTAAGGATAATTGGATTTGTCTACATCTCTCTAGAATTAGGTGAAGCCATTTGATATGGTCTCTTAGTAGACTATATATGGTCCAGTCGTCGAAGTAGACAACCATAGTTTTATTCATGTACTCTTCAAAATATTTGTTAACTATTCTAGAAAAGACTTCAGGTGCATTTGTTAGACCAAAGGGCATGATTTTGTAAGCAAATGATCCAAATTCACATACAAAGGTTGTTTTAGCTTGGTCTTCCTTCCCTATTGGCACTTGTTTATATCCTAGGAATTCATTTGTGAAAGAGTATCATTCATGTCCTACTACCTCATTGATGATTTCATCAACAAAGGGTGTAGGGAAGGGATCTATGAGAGTTACTTTATTTAGTCCTCTAAAGTCGACACATAAACATAGTTTTTTTGGATTGTGATTTTTGGGATGAATGACCATTGGGCTAGTCCATTCCGATTGATCTATCGGGTATATAATTCTTGTAGTTAACATGTTTTTAATTTCTTTCTTAATAATGTATTTGTATTTGTGGGCTAACTTATATGGTCTGTTTTTGGCTGGTTTAGTGCTTGGTATAAGGTCTATTTTAATTTATCCCATATCCTGTATGAGTCCTTTTAGATCTCTGTATTCTTTAGTGAAAACATCATGATATTCTCTAAGAAGGTTTATGTTAAGATTTAATATGCTAAGACATAAAATAGCATCATTACATTCCATTTCACAATAATAGCATATACAGGATCACTGAAGAAACAACAAGCATATCATAAACACAAGAGACACAGATTTATCCTGGGAAACCCTCATGGGGTAGAAAACCCAGCAAAGCTTCCTCAATATAGATGACCAACAATATACAAAGATGCAAACCAAAGACATGATCTCCTCTTCCACCATAGCAAACCTCTCCTCCACAAGTGCGCTACATTCTGAGTGAGGGAAGTGTGTGTATAATGAGGAACACACCTCCTCTATTTATACACATCTCCGACTTGTACTTTAAATCAACTAGGTCGGCCCCAACTTTACCACTGGGTTAAACACCCCATTACAACTGACTGGGCCGACCCCACTAGGGTGGTCTAACAACCTTTTGACCCACATAACACATATAGGGCTGACCCCCACTAGGGAAGTCTAATAACCCAAGTTACCACATTCCGGCGGAGGAATAAACATCTCCGGATATACAATAAGATCTTCACGGAGGAATGAAACATCTCCGAAATAATAAAGTACAAATATAATATTCTTAGAAGTTACAATATCTCAACACTCCCCCTTAACAAGAAGGATATTATAACAACATCTGCAGGAGCAAGGAGTCATCAACATGATACATCTATAAATCATTGGAAGCTTTCTCAACATCATCTGTAACTCAAGCAGTTACTGGAACATCTTCAATACTGGAACATCTTCAATACTGGAACATCAACATCTTCAGTACTAAGTCTTTATCTTCTGTAGCACTCGAACAACTACAACAACATCATCATCTGGATCCTCACGATCATCAGTATCGTCATCACACGATCATCATCATCGTCATCGCACGATTATCAGCATCGTCGTCACACGATCATCAACATCGTCATCACACGATCATCAGCATCATCATCACACGATCATCAGCATCGTCATCTAGACCATCACGATCAACAACATCTTCATCTAGACCATCACAATCAGCAGCATCGTCATCACACGATCATCAGCATCATCATCACACAATCATCAGTATCGTCATCTCACGATCATCATGATCAGCAGCATTGTCATCTAGATCATTAGTATTAGTATCCACACCAATACAAGTATACACATCATCAATACAAGTATCCTCTTCAATACAAGTATACATATCATCAATATCAATACAAGTATCCTCATCAATACAAGTATACACGATAGCAGCATATTCTACAATACACATGATCCTTCCTTTCGGAATTACGGGATCAATCTCATCATAATCATGTTTAAGACTATCCTTCCTTTCGGAATTATGGGATTTACGGTCTAAGGATGATTAATCCACACCATTCATTTAGGACTATGTCCAAGGATGATTTAATCCCCACCATGCATTTAGGACCATGTCCAAGGATGACTTAATCCCCACCGTACATTTAGGACCATGTCCAAGGATGACTTAATCCCCACCGTACATTTAGGACCATGTCCAAGGATGAATTAATCCCCACTGTACATTTAGGACCATGTCCAAGGATGACTTAATCCCCACCGTACATTTAGGATTATGTCCAAGGATGACTTAATCCTCACCGTACATTTAGGACTATGTCCAAGGATGACTTAATCCTCACCATACATTTAGGATTATATCCAAGGATGAATTAATCCCCACATGTCCATCAAGGACTTCATTCTTGAAGACCATACGTCTACGGATCAATTCAAGGGACCGAAGTCCGAGGACGATACAATCCCCACTTGTCCACTAAGGACTTCATTCTCAGAGACCATACGTCTACGGATCAATTCAAGGGACCGAAGTCTAGGGACGATACAATCCCCACTTGTCCACTAAGGACTTCATTCTCGGAGACATATGTCTACGGCTCACTTTAGGACTGAAGTCCAGGGATGATCCAATCCCCACTTCAACTTAGACCCTGTCTAAGGACCATCCACCAACCTCTCTGTTGGCATTACTAATATAGGTATCCACATCATCGACCTCATTGTCGATGCAGGCAATCTCATCATAAGTGATCACATCACTCCCCCTTTCGAGGAGGGTCCTTAAGTTTGTTTCGAAAAAATTTACTTGAGGTAGAGGTTTGGTTTAGTATATCGGTAACTTGTTCACTTGAGGTAGAGGTTTGGTTAGTACATCGGCAACTTGTTACAAATTCGAACTTTATAGTTCCTTTCTACACCATATATTGTCAAATCTCTATGTGCTTTGACTTGTCATGGAACACTGGATTCTCTATCATCTTGATACAACTCTGTTTGTCACATAGGATCACAGTTGGTTCTATCTCTAAGTCAAACAATCCTGAAGCCATACTTCTTCACAACTAGCAGAGCAAGTAGCCATATATTCCGCTTGTGCTGAGAGCCACACTAGATTGCTTCCAGCTAAACCACGATATCATGACTGATCCCAGACAATAACATCCTCTCGATGTGTTCTTCCTGTCTGATACACTTTCTGCCCAATCAACATCTGTGTAGCCATCTGAAGTCATGATCTCCAAGATAGCATAGATCAAAGTCTATCGTATCCTTTAGGTATCTCATCACATGCTTTGCAACTATCAGGTGAACACATCTAGTTTCCACTAGATACTGACTCAAGGTGTTCACAGCAAAGCATATATCTAACCTAGTATTTGTTAGATACATCAATGACCCAATAATTTGTATGTACAGAGTTATATATACTAACTCTGATGAGTCATTTGCTAATAGCTTCAAGTTGGAATCCATGAGAGTGGCCATTCCAACATATCAAGTCCTTTAAATATTTCTCGGCATACTTTCCCTGGTTGAGAAAGATTCCTTCTGAGCCTTGCCATACTTCCAGACCTAGGAAGTAATGCATCAATTTGAGATCTTTCATTTTCATTTCTGCAGCCATCTATCTGTGCCATCTCTCGTCAGATGGGTCTACTGATATAAGCCTCAACATCATTCGAACTTTGTGGTGAGTTCCTTCTTGCATCCATGTCATCTGTGTATAGAAACCATATTCAACCTTGTAGCAAAGGTTGAGATCCACATCACCCATGGTGATCACTATCGATCCTGGGTACCCGAACAGAGCTCTCTTCAATTACATTATTAAGATAATGGTCTTATCTAGCCACTTGGAGCAAACATCTCATCATGATTCTCTTCCTCTTTCTAAGAGAATCTTCTAGCCACGAGCCTTCTATAGTGTGTTTGATTTGTAAATCCTTTTGTTGAACATCCATCGCTTGTTCAGTGTTCATCATTTGTCATGATCTTTCCTACAAATCAAAATTAAGTACATGATTAGTAATACTTCATAATCATCAAATCATATTGATATGATAACCTATTATGCATACATATATCATTTACATAGTTATGCAGCTATTTTGACCAATACTTTGGCACAACACTTTCCCATATCCTGTATGCATACAGTGGCTATCTAGATGCCTTCCATCTCTACCAGAACATACTATCGAGAGTGTGCACAGCTCTCAGCATGTCAGCAAAGAGGTTTCATTATAGACAAGCAACAATGGAATGTTTGTCCAACTTACCGATCATATGCATATTAGTAGTATACTGTTCAATGCTCTATGAATGTTTACACTTAGCATGATATATTCTAGGAATACAAATATGCATACAACCTATTACAAGCAATATCATTTACTATTTCAAATAACAACTCAAATACTTATATTTTATCTTTGTGTGGTTGCCTCCTGCTTGATCTTCTATATGTCTTTTGAACTTCTATTCATTATGTACCACTGTGCATGCTCAAGTGTGCACTAGTGTCATCCTCGTGATCTCATACACAAACATACATTCATTAGTATATTATAATCTTGAATATGTATAGCCATGATCATAGATAATAAACATTAGTATTCAAGGTTTTAGGGAAGTCTTCTTTTACTCATGCATATTCTTGTTTGATCATAGGGCTCTTCTGGTTAATCAAGATAAGAGACATAGTATGCATAAACCCTTGATTACTAACTTTATGAAAAACCATATCTAATCATACCAAGTGTACTTATATAAGGGATCCTAACACAAGGTAAGATTCATAGGAAACATCCTGGATTAGTATATCTGTTTAACATACCTAATCAATATATTCTTTGTTCTATTCAATGATTTAGAGATCCTATGCTGGAACCTACATATCTCATAGGTTAAGCATAATAGAACAAAGTCATACATACCTCGTAAGTAGAACTTCTATGTGATCAAATATTATGGAGGAGTCTTTGTCTTCATGTTGTCATGGTCATGGAACTTGATTTGTCTTTCGTGATGTACCTGTATCTTGTTAGCAGACAACATCAACCTCATACAACACCATAGTGCATTAGTACAATCATATAGCCCTAATCAATGAATGTCTTCTATCATTCACATGCATTCATACTGTTACTAGGGTGATAAGATAATTATAACATTAATCAAGATTGTACTAATAAATAATATGAAGACAAATATATTATGAACTTAATCAAGAATCAGATTTCAAGACATACCTGAACCTCCTTAAGTCATACCTGTCGAGACTTCTTGTAGTCTTCTTATGTAAGGCCTTAGCCTCAACTCCCCTTGAAACTTGATCTGGAGCTTGATTAGGGTTTGTTAGAGAAACCCTAAAAATTCAATCTTTGACTTTCACACTTCTGAATGGATGGAAGGATGTGTCTTGCTGAGCTGATCAAACTTGCATACTTCAATTTTGAAATCTCCAAAATTTGACCCCTCAAAATTGCCTTTGAAACTTCTGGATCTTCTGGACAGGATCTCGAACTACGGTTTGATGAAGACCACCCTTCTGCCCAAACAAAAGGTTCAATCTAAGGCTCTAAACTCTTATTTTTCTGAGGAGCTTCCAGCCGTGGTCACAGACTTCAAAAATTCCAACTTTTGCTGAGGCCCTAATTTTCCATCTTTCAGATCAAAATCCCGAACTGGGGTTTGATCAAGCCCGGTCTTCTACCCAACCAAAAAATTCGATCTTGGTCTCTAAATTTTGATTTTTCTGAGTAGCATTCAGCCATGGATTCCGATTCCAAAAATTCTAACTTTCTTCGAAACCCTAAATTTTGGAAGCCATGAATGGAGGTGCTCCAAAAATAATTCTGTTTTGACAGAAATATGTACCTGATTGTTTCTGTTGTAACTCCGAATTTTTCAATCCACAGGGTCTAAAAGCATTTTTTGTGGTAGCCTGACCTGTCATATTTCCATCCCGATAGGTCTGACCTCAATTGGATTTTCTGAGAGAGAGTTATGCCAAGTGTCGCAACGTGACCTGTTTATGGGATAAAACAGGAGAGCGAACTTGTACGGCGTGCCACGTGTCACTGGTTCAACTTTGGCCTCTGAAAACGTTTCCTAAGATAGTACATTCTGTGTACTACCTTTCACTTTTTACTAAATTTCATTTGGAGCTTCCTAGCCCAAGTTATGACCTTTTTCCTAGGTCACCTGATTTTGAATGAGATCTGGAAGAGGCAGAAACCCTAACTTGTACTGATCATAACTCACAAAGTAAAACAAATCTGAGGGTGTCCTTTGGACACAAGGTACACGGGGATGTTATCTACGACCTGTAAACGTTTCAGATCCTGAACCTTCACCAAAATGTATTTATAGAGAAAGTTCCACGATGATGGGTTTTGCTATATAAAACCCTAACCTTCAAATTGTCACAAGAGAAGCAAGTGTCGTAAGTGCCATCCATTGCTTTCCTTCAGGTTAGCTCTGATACCATGTTAAGATTTAATATGATAAGACAGAAAATATCAGCATTACATTCCATTTCACAATAATAGCGTATACAGGATTACTGAAGAAACAACAAGCACAACATAAACACAAGAGACACAGATTTATCCTGGGAAACCCCCATGGGGTAGAAAACCCAGCAAAGCTTCCTCAATATAGATGACCAGCAATATACAAAGATGAAAACCAAAGACATGATCTCCTCCTCCACCATAGCAGACCTCTCCTCCACAAGTGCGCTACATTCTGAGTGAGGGAAGTGTGTGTATAATGAGGAACACACCTCCTCTATTTATACACATCTCCGACTTGTACTTTATATTAACTAGGTCGGCCCCAAATTTACCACTGGGTTAAACACCCCACTACAACTGACTGGGCCGACCCCACTACGATGGTCTAACAACCCTTTGACCCACATAACACATATAGGGCCAACCCCCACTAGGGAAGTCTAATAACCCAAGTTACCACATTCCGACAGAGGAATAAACATCTCCAGATATACAATAAGATCTTCACGGAGGAATGAAATATCTCCGGAATAATAAAGTACAAATATAATATTCTTAGAAGTTAAAATATCTCAACAATTTACTATTTCTATTGTTTGTTCATTTGACCAATAATCTCCTATTTTGGCTAATTTAGGTCTATCATCTGTGGATATGTCTACTTCTTTGGTTTAAATTTTTGCATTCATCCACTCTGGGGCTTGTGACTCATAAATTTGTCATTCTCCTTGTTTAAAGTTTGTAAAAGATGGAGGGAAATGTTTTCCCCCCAGCTCTGTATTTTCTTCCTTAGGTTTAGTAGATATTTGCATAACATACTTAACTGGGTGTACAATATCAGGGTGATCTCTTTTTCATCTAAATCTCTTACTTAGAAAATTTTTGATTTCTAATTCCAAGTAGTTTAGAAGTCAATATTGTTGTTTTTGGTTAGTTGCTACATTGTTGCAAGTAGATGTCAATCGATGGTCGACTGGTGTTTCATCGCCCCTGTCCAATTGTCATTTTGGTTGGATGAATTTTTGGAGTTCTTGTACAACTTCCTTAAGATGATCGTGTGCAGGGGAAAATGAGAAATATTTGATAAATTTTTCCTTAAGGGATTTCCAGTTAAATGTATAGCCTCTTGATCCTTAAAGATTATATCATTTGTTGGGTAGCTCATCCAGTGTACTCAAGAACATGTGCAACCATGCTCTTTCATCGTGATAGTCTAATATTTTCCATTATTTTTCACAGAAGTTTATGTGGTCAACCATATCCTAAACTTGTATGAACTTGGGAATTTATGCTTTTGATATTAACTTCATTCCACCAAAATGTTTGACGAAGTATGTAGACATTGTTGTCCATGTATGAAGTCGTGAATGATGGGTATCTCAACATCGAGCATCTTAATTGGTGAAAGTTTTGACTAGACTCTTTAGTCATCCTTATTCTCCTACATTTTTAGAGACTTTGTTGTTGTGTGTGGATGGCGACTCTCGTTCTTTGTATTGGAACGACGACAAGTTGGTTGATTCACTTTTGGATGGCACTAGAGTTGGATAATCCTGAGCTTTATTTTCGAACACTTTTGGTATAACTATGATAGCGAAACATTTGTGGACATAATGGAGAGGAATATATTTTATTTTCCAACACTCTCAGGATTGTTTTCAATTTTTCAATCTTAGAGTTTTGAGTCTGAATTCTGGCCGACTGACATGGGAGAACCCAGGTGCAGTTCCCCATTTCCATTTGCCTCGACTGAATCTTCATGTTTTGCATTACTTGATATAGTCATCTTATGTCTGTGTTATTATTGTTGGGTTCAACCCAATGTTTTCCTTGAGATGGATATATGGGTATGATAACCCTTTTTCCTCCCCCTTTTATTTTTATCGTATCTTTTTCCAAGGAAATGTAAGCTTTCATTTTTCATCCCTAGGGTTGACCGACTAGTCTCAAGAATGATTTAGATCCTTCCTTAGGGTTAATTATTTTGAATTCAACTTGTGTTGTTATTCCCACGACTGTAGTGTGTACATTTTTCCATACTCCTATAGGTTCGATTAAACCTTGGTCTGTCAATTTGAGAAAAATTCTTGATTCTGAAAGTTGTGGTTGACCTAGTTTTTCCCATGTGATTCTTGCCATTGTATTTTCTTGTGATTAAAAATCGAGAATGACTTGTGAAATATGATATACTTCAACTTCTAGGTCGACTAAGGGTTCGATGTCAATTTTATTCTTTTGATTTAGTCGACGTAAGTTCTTATCTATTTTGTCATTCACTTTATTTATTTTTACCATGTACATCAAATCGATTAAGCTGGAAACGTCTTCTTTTGTGAGTAATTGAAATATTTCATTTAGTGTTTTATTTCTGTACTCTTGAGTATCATCTTCCATTGCTTGTTCTTCAAAAATTCTTGAAGCATCACTGAAAATTTATTTTTTCTCATGTGGATTGGGATAATAAGTTCTTTTTTTAAAAATTTTTTGTGATATTTGAATTATCACCTCCAATATTAGTACCCTATCTGGTTATAATATGAATATTTTTAGTATTAAAAAAAATTCTTAGGGACACCAGGAAAAATATTAACATTTTTCTTATTTTTTTATCTTCTCAAGAATAATGGGGTAATCTTCTAAAGATTGATCACCCACTCCCCATTTGATACAAAACTTAAGAAGAGTTTTTTCTTTCTAAGGGAATTCTAGGCTCAAATGTTCTTTACTAAAGCATACTTAACATCTAGATATTCTTCCTCTATCCCCAGGTCGATTACCTCAATTATTATTATACCTTTCTCGATCATGGTATCCTCCTCATCAGTTGTAGTCATTGTTTCTGTAGTTTTGACCATTATGCTCATTCTATTTGATATTTTCTTCTTGATAGTATGACTTGCAATTTTGCTTGTTTTTCATGTTTAAGGCACATTCAATGGTATAGTGTGAATTGTCTTGACAAATACCACACCGTTTAGGTTTGGCATTCTTCATATTAAATGAACACTCTTCTGCAGAGTGATGCTGGAAACCTTTTCATATATCACAATAATATTCATTGTGAATGAGTCGAACATATTCTTTCCTATCATCTCACAGTCGACAATTGTATTTAGTGTGGTCATCTATCGAGCAATTCATGCACCATAAGCCTATATTTCTTAAGGTGAGTTCGTGAATAATTTTTTTCATAATTTCAAGCTTTTCTTCCAACCTCCTATCAATAGGTGTTGTCCAATAATCATCATTAGACTTGATGTTCTATGCTTTGTTTAGGGAAGGTTTGTATGTTGAAAATTCATGAATTCTTAATGGTGTTTCGTTTTTCTGCAGTAGTCCCGCAACAAACCATTGTATGAGAAGTTTTTTGTTGATATGATATGATATCTGGTTGAGTAGGCCCTTGAATATTTTTTCATATTATCATACCGTCTCTCCTAGAATTTGTGTGATCTTTTTAAGCTTCTTAGCTGCTAGGTTCCTACTATCTTGTGTTTGGAAGTATGCAAGACATTTTTTCTTTATTTCACTCTTTGTTTTGGTGTGGTTTTTGGTAAAATTCATGTACCAAGTAAGTGCTCATTTCCTAAGAACACCGACAAATTGTGCCATTTGTCTACCCTCGGTGGTGACAATATTGGCCTTCCAGATGATTTCACAAACAAACCAATGTCATTTAGGTTCTTTATCACCCTCATTCAATGGAATGTGAGCTAAGTGATTATAAGCCATTTTGGAAGAATTTGATTTTAAGTGCTTATTGGAGAGGAAATATTACATCACGGTGTATTTACTTTTAACTATATAGCTTTGTACCATGTTAGACAAGCTTCTTTAGGTTTTGTTTCCTCATTGTGTTGATCAAACGATGGATTATGAACTTCAATTTATATTATTGATGGAAAGGGGGTGCTTTCATGCGACTTGAAAATAATAGGATGAAGCTATTTCTTCCAAATTCAGGGGTAAAATTGATCCATTTACCCCATAATAGTTTGTGAATAATCAATAGATCCATTATTTATCCACATCTCTCTAGTCGACTCCATATGGTTCCTTTGACAGGTCCAATATGCAACTCATGTTTGACGATTTCTCTTACGGTCAGGCCGCGATCTAGCAAGATTAATAACGGGTCTATGAAACTCATACTTTCAGGTACTGCAATTTGTAGGGATCCAAATCCTTCCTCTATTGACTACAGTTCTTCGATCGGTGTTAGAGCCTCATCCTTTCTCTACTCTAGTTGACTTTCCCTCGACTCATATATTCCTTTTGGATGTTTGACTTTCTTTACTGTCTTTTTCAAGTTTCTTTTGTTTTGAAGTGGACTTGTGATGTCCCTAAGGTCTTCCTGCCATATTTTTTGTTGCTTGTGTTCAATTCTTTGAATATGTTGTTTACTTATAGCTGACCATATTGTTTCATCAAAACTGTGCTTCAAATTTCATTGGCTTCTCTACTTCTTCACTCATTAACTAGCATTGCCTACTCATTCTCGTTGCATGGTTGGTGACCCCCCATTGCTGACCCAAATTACTGTTGGTTGACGCGTTAGGAATCAACAATCAAAATTATTTACTGAGGAAGTATTCCCACTCTCCTTTGTTAATAAAACATTCCCAATCTTTTTGACATTGTTCCCAATTTCTACAATTAGGGACCAACAATGGTCGAGGATCAACTATGTGGTTGACAATTTTTCAATTAAGAATTTATGAAGCAAAGCAAGAATTGTAGAGAAAAAACTATCATGTAGGTCGGTATAAAACTTGGATTTTATGTTGTCAAGTGAAGTTTGTTCTACTACTGCTTTCTCTTCACAAAATTCTCCGGCTATCTTTTCGACCCACTTAAACAAGTTTGTTTGACCATCGTTGCATAGTTTGTGCATAAAAAAAGGCCTTCATGATCTTTCAACTTGGTCATGAATGATTATTGATTAATCTCTTGATTTGTTGAGGAACAACTTCTATAAATGTCTCATGTTATTTCGAGAAGAATTTTACTTTGGCCTGTGCAAGTGTTAACTTTTTTCTTTTGGCATAATTATGAATATAATTTGCAGCTTTTATATTCCACCATTCACACATATCTTCCTCACTCAACATTTATGTATAGATGCTCATACTTTGTCCTGGTTCAGTACTACTAACAATGGAACCAATGTTGTAATTTGTGGGATTACATGTGGTTACTAGTGGTGTACTATAAACATATAAGCATATAATCATAAATGAGAGCATACAAACATGAAAGAGAGTCAGGAAGAAATTAATAGTCACACTAGCAACAAGTCACTTGTATTATGTCACGTGACCATATTGTACAAAGGAGAACAATACTACTACTTCTTGGCTCAAAAACCTATATATATGATGTACATTCAGTTAGATAGTTACAACTATGTAGATGCTCAACAGTCAACTTAACTGATTTGAGTAGACTAGGATGATCAAATGGGTGGTCAATTGGGAGGACCTAGTTGACTCATTGACTAGGATCCTCCAACACTAGCTCAAGAAATAAAATAAACTTTGAAAATATAACAAATTCCCATCATCTTTTGAATTGAAATGGGGCATTTGGACAAGGCCTAAACTACTTGGCACAAAATAATTTGTAAAATATGTGAGATTAATAAAGTAGATATGAAAACAATTTTATCTTGGAAGCTAACCTACAAAGACATTAGATCTAATCTTCAAAAAAATTCTAATAAAAATGAACTACATAACTTGTTAACACGTAAAGATACAAAATATCTCAAAAGTTTCATTTCCAAGTTATTTTATCATAAAAATAATATTATGAATCCAAGTAATTAATTGCATTGAGAGTAACAAGGTGCTCTACAACCTAGTATGGTGGATATGTTGTAAAGTAAAATTATGTAACGTGACATTCCAAAAATAAAAAGTAAAAGAAGTAATTAAAAACATTCACGCCTGCTCATGATAAGTTACTACAAAAAAATGTTGGATTATAAGTTGCCAAAAAGAAAAAGTAATTAAAAAATTCATATCAGCTCATAAAATAAACTAACATAGATCCATCTTAAACTTGGATCTATCAAACACCAAGAGTGATCAAATTTCTTGAGGTGTAAAATTTCTTTGACATGTAAACAAAATTTACACCTCAAGAAATTGGATCCATCTCAGTGCTTGATAGATCCATGTTTAAGATGGATCTATGTTGGTTTAAGATTATAGGTCCAATATACCAAAGTTAATCTTAGTGGAAAATAATCAACATCATTCAAATTCATAAAATATTTAAATTATTTTAAAAATAAATCTATGTTTTGAAACAATTCTTTTTATCTAAAAAACAACTATAATTATACAATTAAAAAATCAAGTATTCTAAAACATGAAATACAATTCGGAAGACCATGCTTTAGACACTCTTCTAATAGAAATACTGAATATGAAATCAAGTTTATATATATATATATATAAGTTGATCCTAAAAAATATAGAGATATATTCTAAGTCATAAAACTAAAGAAAATAATATGATTTTCTTGAGGGACTGGAATTCATATGTAAGAAATATTATGAATTCCCTCGTGTCCCCATTCAAACCCATATTACAAAGGAAGAGGTTTGTAATTTATAAGAGTTTTGAGTTAAATGACTCATAAAAGGGAAAGTTAAGGACATCAAAGGCTATCCAGTGCAAACCCTAAAAATTGGAGGACATCTCCTTACCCCTCGCATTCACAAGATCTTCAATCTAACAATCAAGTAGGGTTTCCCTAAACTATGGACATAAAGCATGATTGCTCCTATATTTTAAAGAAAGGATTAACACAACTCCTCTAACTATAGGACAATTATGCTAAGCCATCTTCTAGCCAAGTTATAATATGGAATTATTTGGAAAATAAGATTATCATATGATTATAAAGTCAAGAAAAAGGGTTGCAAGATATGTCAATTTAGAAGCTAACATTCCAACGTGTACCACTAGGTATGCTTATGATCATTGCAAAAGAATGCCATAATAATAAAACTCATCTCCTTCATTTCTTTGTTGACTTTAGAAAAGTGATTAGAACAATACTTAGAATTAACCTTTGGAATAGATTATAAGAGTTAAAGGTTCAATTTGAGTTGAGAGTTTACATGATAAGGTTGTACACAAATTTTATTACTATGTTTAGGAATGTTGAGAGTTGGTTGGTAGAGATTAATTTCACTATAGGAATTAGGAAAGGATGCCCCCTCTAACCTACCTTTTTTGACATTTACATTCACAAGTTAGAGGCATATTTGGAAGAAGTGGGTTGTGCTAGCACTGGTTTAGTTGGAATAGCCGTCATCCTTCTTCTTCACACTAATGATATTGTTCTTGTGGAAAGGTGTCCCTCTAATCTCAAGAGGATACTAAGAAATTTCAAGGATTTATGTTCTGTCAGGGGTATGATAGTAAACATTGACAAAACCAAGGTATTAGTTATCTAATCCAAAAACATCACTTATGCTAATTTTGTGTATGGCGATAAAAACTTAAAGTAAGTTCATACAAATATCTCATGGTTGGCCTTCATCTCAAGCTTAACTTAAACTACACTAGCATTAAGAAAAGGATTAATGGAGTGTGCAAAACCTTTTGGTCTTGAAAATAATTATAAATAAGTTTACTTTTGATTGTGGGAAATAAAGAAACTCCTCTTTGAGACTCTCTTCATTTTGGTTATCTTCGATGGATATGAATTTTGGGGTTGTAACATCTCTAGAGAATCATGGAGAAAGATCAAGAAAATACAAAAGTGTTTTATTACTTATAATCTTGGAATTAAAAGCAATATTCCCTATCCTATTCTTCTCATAGACATAGTTCTTCCCCCCATTGATAGTATGGGTATGCTAAGTACCTAATGTACAAGGACAACACAAATAACATGAAAGAAAAAAAATCTTCCTAATATTGCTTCAAACTCTAGACAAAATCACATGTGGCTCAACAGGGGTTGGCATAAAGATGCCAAGTTTTTGCAAAATTATTGGAGAGTAGAGGTTGTCACTTTTAGAATATTGATACCTTTATAAATACTATTACATCTAAATTTAACGAAAAATTGTGTTTCGATAAAGAATTAGAGAATAAGATAAAATTAAGATACTATAAATAGATCATTAGTCTTAATCTAGAATATCAAACATATATTTTCATTATATGTAGCATAAAGAAGAAAATCAACATTGATAAAATAAGAATGAATTCTCATGAACCCCATAGTGAATCAAAAAATCCTAAAACTTCATGGATGAAATAATTTGACACTTTTAAGATACTAATAAGGTGGAGGATGAAAATACACTTTCTCTTAAAATGTCCTATGTAAACCCACATTAGATCTCAATTTCAAAGTATTTGTAACATTGATAACATCCCTAACCTCTTAACTCATCAACTCATAAAAAATATAGTGATTTAGGAAAGTTTCTCTCAAATCGTTTCTAGCATAGGCATACAATTCTAGAGTAATACAAGTAACAAATTACCTTTTTTTATGTTCTGAAAGTCAAATAAATCAAAATTAGTCTCAATGAATGTTAACAATCATCATCATTAATTTAATATTTTTTTAAAACAAATAGATTGAGTTTACTTATATTAAAGCAAACCAAAAAAATATTTATATTTAGGATTCAAATATGATTCAATATGATTCAATTCAATTGTTACACATTCTTGAATAAAATTAATACATATATTTATTCTAAATTGAAAACAACAATTATTATTATTATACTAGTATAGTGTATTATTTAAATGAAAATCAATTTTTATTCCAATTTTTTTTACTAAAATTGGTAATTCAATGAAATTTCCACTAATGATTAAATTTATATTACAAAACCTATATCAACAAGGTGATCACAAGAAGGAGGAATGAAATTTTAATAATCAAAATCACCTTGAAAGGGAGGTTGTAAAATCATTGGCAACTCTTAATGATAAACTCAACCTTCTCTCATCCTTCTCACATAATCAGTGTGCTTTTACATTTTTATGATCTTTTCTTTTCAAGTTTTTTCAATCTTTGATACAGTGACAACTCTTTAGTGCTGGTAATATTATGAAATTTCAATTACTTGTAGCTTATAATAGGCTTGAAACTTGAAATGAGTAGAATTGTTTAATATTATAGCACAAACTCTTTGAATTTAAGGTTATAGAAAGTCATAGTTGTCTTCAAAATTTGGATTGATTGATTTATTTTTGATAGTTTAAGTTGATTTAGAATTGGACAAAGTCCCTAGAGATATTATTCCACTATATATAGAATTTGGATCATGATAGAATTATTCTCATGTATAATTTTTTTATTGATTCGTATGAAATAATAAAATTGATATTAATATGAATTAAAAGTCATAGAATTTGCATCATGATAGAATTATTTTCATGTATAATTTTTTTAATAATTCTTATGAAATAATAAAATTGATATTAATATGAATTAAAAGTTAATTCAACTTGATTTATTTTGAATAGTTGTAATATGAAACATTATTCTCGCCACTTAGATTTTAAATTTAATTTTAATTTTACAAATAATAAATACTTAAAAAAATACTAAACAACTAATAATACATGCAAACAAGTTTATTTTTAAATTCTCTACTTAAAACAAGGATTATCAATCAATAAATAAATGTTAAAAAAAGGAAAAAAAAACAAAAATATGCCAAATCTTGGGTCCTTTTCTTTCTCTCAAGGTCACTCCTTTCAATGATATTTTTTATTTTTTATTTTTTCTTTAAAATAAAATGAAAAATATTCTTATTATATTTATACGAGAAAATAATAGTTGAAACTTAAAGTCATTTTCTTTCTTTTTTCTAATATATTCTAATATTGTTTTTTTTCTTCACGTGTATTATAAATATAAAAACAAAAACAACAAATGGTTTTTATAGTTTTTATACTTGCCTCTTATTTCTTATTTGGAAATGGAATAATTTATATATATATATATATATATATATATATTTTTTTTTACTTCACATATATTATAAATATAAAAACAAAAACAACAAATAGATTTTATATTTATCTTTTATTCCTCATTTGGAAATGAAATAATTTATATGTGTATATGACAATCATTCCAAAAATGACCATATATATATATATATAAAATTTTTAAATATTTTATTTTTCACTTACAAATATCAAATTAATATATTTACTTAAGTCCTTTTCTTTCTATCTATGTCACTCATTCCACTGTTTTTTTTATATAATTGTTTTTATATCTTTTTAATATTATAAAAAATAAAAATAAAATAAAAATAAAAAATATTATATTCATAATATTTAAAATATGTTGTTATTTTTTTCTTCACTCAATATAACCAAAATAAATAAATAAAAAGAAAACACTCCCTAACTTTCTCTCTTATTCCTCATTTGGAAATGATAGATTATATATCTTCCTACCCATGTACCATTATTATGCATCAAATTACACCATAATAATTAATTTAGTTAATACATTTGGATGCATACCATATTTACATTCTAAATAGATTTAGGCCAATGAATGTGAAGAAGAAAGGTCCCTGACGCATAATATTTACAACGAATTATATTGAATATAGTTGCTTTCTAATGGTTAAAGTTTTATGAATTAATAATTATTAATAAAATTTGAATAATTTTTATAGTTATTTATGTGATTAAAATGTGTATGTTTATAGTTATTTATGTGATTCAAAATGTGTATGGTTTGAGTAGATTTAATGGTTTAAAACATGTATTTTTTAAGAAATTATCAAGAAAAGATTTTTATTTCTACCTACTATTTTTAGAAATTATATATATATATATATATATATATATATATATATAATTATATATAATTTAACAATAACTTGAATTTATGTTGTTTTATGTACATTATTATTATTTTAAATTTTTTATAAAAATAAATAGTTTAAAAAGTGGATTTAATTACTTATTTTTATTATTATAATAATAATAATATATTTTTAAGGTCACACCAGATATTAAGGGTTAATTTTAATTAATTCTATGTTGTTAAATTGATTTTAAAAAATATTAATTTATATAAATTTTTTTTTTGATAATGATGATGATGGTGGTGGTGGTTAGCATCCACTGAGACCAATTCTGATCTATCAGACCTTAAGAAGATTATTTTGCTTGCTGTTAAATTTCTATGTTCAAAAAGCTTGGAAAGAAGCGTTCCTAGGTCGCAATAGTTTTGATAGGTTAGTAGGTTAGGAAGGTTTGTATTGTAGCAAAGATTATGAAATTGCAATCTAATGTGGGTGTACATAGGGCATTCTAAGAGAAAATTCCATCCATCTTCAATTCTCATAGTCTCACAAAGATGGCAAATCCTTTCCACCCACAATGTTTTAGGAATTGTCCAGTGCCCTGTTTCACTATAAAGCTCATGCGAGTTCGTTCTTATCTTGGCTATATTAATTTTCTTCTTCGAACTAGTTAAAAGTGAGAGGTAATTTTGATCTTCCAAATTAAGGCCGATGACCTCCTTATAATATCATAATTTCCTTTTAACCTCTAATTCTTTCACATCCCACATTTTCTCTTTAAACTTAGATGTGATAGTATTTTCAATGTTATTGATATCTTGTAAAGTGACATTTTCGTCGATCCCCCAATGGTGTAACCACACCATGGTGTCTTTATACTAGCCTCTCTTGAGCTAGATTTGGTTCCGACTAGATTTGAAAGCAACTTGAGGAAGTCTATGGTCTCCCATGTTATTTATCATGTGCTTGTACACCAAGTGTCTATTCATAGTGATGCTCTCGATGGGTGGGAAGACTCACTTCTAGAAGGAGAATATGGTAGGGTGTATTGCTTTTAATATTGAGGTTATAAGTGATGAAACGCTTCTGGATTTGTTAAATCTTTCTCCAGGATTCTCTAGAGATGTTGCAACCCCAAACTTCACAAACGTACAAGATAACGAGAGCGACGAGAGTTTCAAAAATAAGTTTATTTTTATCCTACATCAGAAAGGTGCACTGATTTGCAGTTGTTTTCAAGACCAAAACAAGCTTTCCACCCTTCATTGATCCCGTTCTCAACGCTATAATAGTTCAAGTTAAGATTTTGATGAATATCAATTATGAGATACTTGTAAGAAGGCACCTCCTCCAAGTTACCATTGTCATATACAGAATCATACCCATATTAGAATATAAGTCCTTGAGAATTCTTAATTGCTTATCAAGATCAAAGGGTCACCTTTCCATAAGAACAATATTGTTAGCATAGAGAAGGAGGATGACGACTATATCAACTAAGGTCGTGCCAACACACCCTGCTTCTTCTAAAAAAGCATCTAGCTTATTGATGTAAATGCCGAAAAGCATAGGGAAGAGGGGGAAACCTTGGCTTAACTCTAATATTAAAATTGATATCTTTCGACCACTTTTCATTACTCTTAAATTTTGTAATGACAATCTCATATAACCTTATCGTAGTAGCTCTCAACTCAAAAGAAAGCTTTATAATATTTTATAAATACTATGCACAAACATAAAAATTTAAAAAAATATATATAATATTAAAAAAATCCTCTATCATATAAATACAAATTGTTTCCTTAAACAATTAATATAATTATAAAATATTTATTTTAAATAATAGTAATTTTTTTATAAAATAAAAAAATAAAGTAAATATGTAAAAGAAGAGTTTGAACCCAATAAAGAGGATAATAATTATTCCTCTTAACCATCATAATTATACCTAATTAACAACCACTATATTTATATTTCTCCATATAATTAAATACAATGCATTTATTGTAAAAATAAAATAATTTTAAAATGATTATGTATTTTTATTAGAAAACATTTTATTTAAATAATAAAAAAATAATTTAAATTTATTATAGTATGATTACCATATTTGTAATTTCTTGTCAATTATTTCTAGTTCATTCGGTTAAGGTGTGGGTGTTGTCAGCAGGGCGACTCAGGTTCAATTCCCCTTAGGGGTGAGCTAGTTGGGAGTCCTGAGACACCCAAAATCCACCCAGTTGAGGGTTGGTGTGGCCCAGGCCGGGTGCGATCCTTGGGTGATTTGATGGCTTAGATGCCCCTGGGTCATGGTTTATTAGACCAAATTCCACTCCGACAAGTTAGGGAGATTCTAGCAAAAAAATAAAATGTAATTTCTTCCAACTTCTACTATGGCAATGCTTTTATATCATTCATTATGTGTTATGTTGAATTTTGTACTCTAATAAATCGTAAAATAATTAGAGGATATGAGAAACTTAAGATACTATAAAGAGATCATTAATCTTAATCTAGATTATCAAATGTATCTTTTCAATATAACCATCATAAAGAAAAAAATCAACATTGTTAACATAAAAACTAACTCTCATGAGTTCCATAATGAAATGAAAATTCTAAAATTTCATGGATGAAATAATTTATCATTTTTAGGATCTACTAAGAAGATTGAAGGATGTAAAAACATGTTCTCTTAAAACGTCCTACTTACATCTACATTAAATATCAATTTTAAAATATTTGTAACATTGTCAACATTCCTAACATTTTAACTTATAAAAATTATACAAATTTAGGAAAGCTTCTCTCAAATATTTTCTAACATAAAAATAAAATTCTTAAATAATATAAACAATTCATTATTATTTTTCTTAAAATCAAATAAATTAAAATTAGTCTAAATAAATGTAACCAAAATGATATTAATTTATATAGTATTCTATCCATCTATATTATTAATAAATATATAAACCTGATAACATTTATTCATCTCAATAAAAAAAAATCAATAAAAATAATTATAAACACCCTCTAAATGATCACAAAGATCAAAGAATGCCATTGTGACCATCAAAATCACCTTCAAAGGAAAGTTGTTTAGGCCCATCATGTAGCCTCTCATCATTCACACTATTCTCATAAAAGCATTAACACTTCTTTATATTAAAAACAACCTCCTTCTCACACGACCACTCTGCTTTTACATTTGTATGATCTTCCTTTCATTTCATCTTTTTGAATATTTGATAGAGCGACAACACTTTGGTATGAAATTTTGGCTACTTGTAATTCATAATAGACTTGAAATTTGAAATGAGGGGAGTTGTTTAATATTGTAATAATTTTTATTTTTATTTTTAGAGTTTAAGGATGTAAGAAGTTTAAGTTCTTAAAAATTTAGAATTTAATTTTTATTTATTTATTTTTGATAGATAAAGTTTTTAAAAATATTATTTTTTAAGATATAGAATTTGGATTATGGTAAAATTCTTTTTATGTGTAATTTTTTAAATGAATTCTTAACAAATTCTTAACTAAAAATAAACCAACTTACAACATAATTAATTTATTTTCCATAACACTAATCTTAATCCAAATAAATAATATTAAATGAGTAATGTAACTAAATATTTGGTTACATGAATAATATTGGAATGTCACAACAATTTAATATAACTTAAGTTAATTTAGCATATTTAATGGATTTGCATGGATAGAAGCTTTTGGTATCATATCATATGGAGGATAGGTGTAGTATGTAAAGATCTTGTGTTTTACATATTATAGGTGTTTGCTATGAATTAAATATTAATTTAAATTAGTTTATTTTAAATGATTGTGTTTTATATTATATGTGTTTGATATGAATTAAATATTAATTTAAATTAGTTTATTTTAAACAATTGTGAGATGGAACGTTATCTTTTCTACTTAAAATTTTTCTAAGTTAACCAAACATTATTAAAAAATAAATAAAAATTAAGAAAAAAAAAGTCAAATCAATTTGTTATATTATCATATTCTTTTCTTTCTATCAGTCACTCATTTCAATGTTGTCTTTTATATTCTCTCCATAAAACAAAAGTTTTATGTTGTTTTTATATTCTTCTCTTAAAACAAACTATGAATGCAATGTTAAGAAAAAAAATCAAAAACATAATAGTTGAAATTTGGGATTGTTTTCTTTATATTTCGTTATTAAAAGATGAATGAACTGTTAAGAAAAATAAAAAAATATTATTATATTTATAGAATATAATAATTGAAACTTTGGGTTCTTTTTCTTTCTTTCTGGCTATTATGTTTTCTTTTTTACATGGACATTATAAATATAAAAATAAAATAACAAATATTTATTATATTTGTCTCTTTTATTCCTTACTTAAAAATGAATATTATGAATGTGTGTTTGTCAACATTGTGTGTTATAGTTTAAGAAAACTAAGGTTTTTTTCTTTTTATCTTTATTAATTCTTTAATTATTATAATTTTTAAAATTATTAAAAATATATTACGTTCATAATAATTGAAAATTAAGATTTTTTAAAAGAAAACATAATAATTGAAAATTGAGATTTTTAAAGGAAAACATAATAATTGAAACTTGGGATCTTTTTCTTTCTTTCTTGTTATTATGTTTTCTTCTTCATATGAACACTATAAATATAAAAAGAAAATACCAAATATTGTCTCTTTTATTCCTTACTTAGAAATTACTATATATATATATATATATGGTGAGCTTTTATTAGCTTTGTATGTCTTATTTCTCGAGAAAACAAATCATGAAAATGCCAAATAAGTGCACTTTAAAGTCCTTTTCTTTGTAATCATAATAATTACAAATTAAGATTTTTTTCTTTTTCAAATGTTGTCTTTTTCTTTCCCTATACACTATAAATATAATGACAAAAATATAAAATATTCCTTACTTTTCTCTCTTGCCTCCTTCTTCACATGTACACTTCTTCTTCTACATATAAACAAAAATAAAAATTATTCCTTACATTTCTCTCTCTGGCCACCCTCTTCTTCACATGTACACTTCTTCTACATATAAACAAAAATAGAAAATATTCCTTACATTTCTCTCAAATGATAGATTATATATCTTTCTCGTCATGATGAACCCATGTGCCACATGAAAGTACAATAATAATTAATTTAGTTAATACATTTGGATGCATACCATAGTACATTCTAAATATAAGATTTAGGTCAACGAATGTGAAGAAGAAGGGCCCTCACACATAATATCTAGATCCAATTATAATGACTACACTTGTTTTCTTATGGTTCCATCGTCTCAACCAACCACACATGGTATAGTGGGCCAATTAAATTGAATACACATATTAACTTAGTGGAACATTATCCACAACGCTGGTTATATCTATATAGTTTGGTTGTTGAGGTAAATCTTTTTCGTCGTTGGATTAGTGTATTTTTTACTAGTAATTATTGAAATTTAATAAAAGTTTTAAGAATAATTATTCATAAAATTTGAATAATTTTTATTGTTAGTTTTTTTCAAAAAAAAATTTGTACTTTATTTTCATGCTAGAAAACATAAACACATTCTTAAGGTGCTAATTTCACTCATACTTCAAACTTAAGATATGTAATCCTTGTGAGGTTTCTCCTCATTACAAAACTTCATCAATCATATATAAACTGTTTTCTACTCCAAAATTCACAAAAGCTTTTCTCCTGATTACATCTTCTTTGTCTCTTTCTTTCTATCTAAAAACACTAGTTTTCAATTTTAACCTTCAAAATTACACAAAATCATTAAAAACTTCATGTTCTCTATTTTTCAATTAAGAAGTAGATTTGTTTGCTTTATTTCCAATTCTTCATTCTTGAGATTAGTAATTACAGTTGTACCCGTAGCCTAAAGAAGTCCCTCCTTTGAGAGTTTATCCACTTGAGTGTTTTGTTCTCTGAATAAATGGCATATACAGAAGGAATTGAAAGCTCCTGCCAGCCGTTTCAGATTGGCTCCAATCCCCTGAAGGTTAATATTCAACAAACATTTTTTCTCCTTCATGAAATCTACCCAGAACTTCGAGTCACCATACACATGTATATCCTGAACATCTATCTCCTGAGCTAGTTTGAGCAATGTTATCAATGCCATACCTTCGTCTCTTTTGTTTGTTCCCATTCAATAGTTAGCCTTGAATTCAATTCTTTTTTATTCCGAGACAAATAGAAGACCTACCACACCACAACTTTCACCTGCACATGCGCCATCAAAATAACCCCTGCATTTCTTTTCATCAATTTCAATATCTTCCAAAACTCTTACCTTCGGGATTTTTTCCTTTTTTTTAAAGAACTGATGCATAGCAATAACCTGAGTGGATATTAAAAAATTTGGAACTGACTTATCCTCGAAAATATTTTCATTTCAAGCTCTCCCTATACCCCATATCGTTATAAAAATGATACATCTTATCATTCTTAAATTTGACTTCTTGTACCAAAGTTTTAAGCTATCTTCCATGGTCTCAGCTTCCCATGGCCTGTCAATCTGGAGGTTTGCACTAATTTATTTCCATACCTGTTTTGAGAAAGGAAATTGTAAAAATAGATGTGTTATATTTTCTCCCTCACTTATACATAAGCAACATATACTTGGTCCCTCATTGTTTTTCCTTATCTTATCCCAAGTAATTACTTTATCTTTTAAAATCAACCACATAAAATTTTTGCATTTCCATGGAGCCTCTACCTGCCAAACAACCCGCCACCACCATAATATTTCCCTTTCCATCCTTGTCCAGATCATCTTGTAATTTAGTTTCACCGAGTATGATCCTCCCTCCTTATTTCCTGTCCAGATTATAGAATCTTCCTCATTATTTAACAATGTAAAACTCTTTCTCATTTCTTGTAGCCATCCATTCCATTCAATTGTCCATCCTTCATTTGGTTCCAATGTCTCCGTCGAATTCCAGTTTTGTACCATATAATTGTTGCCCACTGAAATTGTTGCATCTGTTACATATACCATTCCCTTGTCGTTTAGGTGTCTTATTAACTCCGTTGATAGTTTAACTTGATGACTAAAATCCATTATGCTATATCTCCCAATTAGTACTTTTGTTCCTTTCCCCAATTTCCATGCTAGTAAATCAACTATTAATGGAAAATCCAGTTTAATATCCTTCCAAAACATTGAAGCTCATTTAACACTTTTAGTTGGAATTCTGATCCATTCCAGGGTAGACCTTCCATACAAGTATTTACTTCTGATAATTGATTGCCACTTACCTTCCTTTACTATGAGGTTCCAAACCAATTTAGCCGCTAAGGGCCTTTGAAAAATGAACAACTCTTTTAAACCACAACCTCCCACTTCTTTTGGTTTTGCTAGAGATTTCCATGCAACCTAGTGAATTCCTTTCTCTGCTTTACCTTTCCACAAGAATTTAAAGAATTTTTTCCTCAACTAGTTCAATACTCCTTTTGGGATTTGGGCGATAATCATCCAATAACCGGAATGGCATTAAGAATTGATTATATTAATATTTCTTCCCCCCCTCTAGATAAAAACTTGTTACACCAAAAATTAATTTGGTTCTCTACCTTAATTATCATCCAGGCCCAATCATCATTACAATAATTGTTTGGTTTGAGGTGAAACCCTAGGCATTTAAAACCTGAGGTAAGCCTAGTCTGTTCTATTGGCAACAATTCTTTAAAATGCTTTAAATTTTCTTCTTCAATACCATTGTAATAGCAGGTTTTTTTCCCCATATTTATCATCATACCCATAGCCCTACTAAAACTGTCTAGGATATATTTAACAATTTTATCTTCCTCCTCTGAGTCTCCTAGGAACAACAACACATCGTCTACAAACAGAATATGCGTTATACTTACCTTAGCTCCAAATTTTATTCCTTGAATCCTACTACTCTATTTTGCTTCATTAAGAGCTCTTCTCAAGCCCTCCATTACTAGCAGAAATAGGTACGGTGATTAAGGACATCCCTACCTTAATCCTCTTGTTGGAGTAAAAAGGTTTGAAGCTTCCCCATTAATAAATACAACAAAATTGACTGTTGACATACATTCCCAAATCCAGTTTACCATGTCCATTGAAACCACTTTGAATAAGGACCAATCTTATATATAACCAGCTTGTTCGATCATAAGATTTTGCAACATCAATTTTGATCACGTTTGTTGTCAGCTTCTTACTTCTAATTATATGAAGACATTCTTGTGCTGTACCCACCGCTTCATGGACATTTCTCTGTTCTAGAAACCCAAAATATTCTGAAGAGATATTCATTGATAGATAAGGCTTAATTCTCTTAGCTATGATTTTTGAAATAAGTTTGTACAAGGCATTGCATAATGATATTAGCCTAAAGTCTCCAAAAGAACTTGGTTTGTCTACCTTAGGAATTAAAACAATGAAAGTTGAATTAAAGATGACAAGAATTCTACCCATGGCTCTTATATCTTCAATAACTCTCAGTAGATCATTTCCAACAAGGTCAAAAAAATGCATGAAGGATTCATAAATCCACCCATCAGGGCCTGGACTCTTATCATTTTTTCATTTTCCCAAGATCACTTCCAATTCCTCCATTGAAACATGTGCAAACAATTTTTCATTATCATTCTCATTAATTCATTTAGGAAGCAGTGAACAAGATTAAACTAGAGTAGGTAAATTGTCTATTTATGGATCTGAGTATAGATCCTTGAAGTATCTCACTCCTTCTTCAACTAATTTTTCAAAACCTCTAATAGATTTTCCTCCATTTTTATTAAGTTCCCAAATCGTGTTTCTTCACTTTCTCTAATTTGCATACTTGTGAAAATATTATGTATTTTCACCTTTCATCTCTAACCAAACCGCTCTGCTTTTCATTCTACTTCCAACTTCCTTCTCCCTCAGTATCGTGTTTTTTGTCTGCTCCAATTCTACAAGATTATTGAGGTTTATTTCACTGAAAATCCTTGTGTTGTTTGAATGGATTTCCTCTATCTTGCTTTCTGTGTCTTTTAGTCTTTTATCTATGCTCCTTAACTATTGCATGGACCGCTCAATTGAACACTTATTCACCATATTTAAGGATTTTGCAAATTGTTGACAGTTTGAAAGATCTAAACTTTCATCAATGCATTTCCATTTTGATATGATCATACTTACGTACTCAGGGTTCTCCAGCCAATACTAATTGAATTTATAAAGGGCCAATGTTTTTTTCTCCCCTTTTCCCATTTGTATCATGATTGGTAAGTGATATGAACCTCCTCATGTCAGTCTCAATGATATGATTCTTTCAACTTTCCTCAATATATCACCATTGACTAAAAATCTATCTAGTCTTTTAGCTATATCAGCCTCCCCTGATATTCTATTGAACCAAGTCGGTTTGATTTCTTTTGGCTCGATATTAGTTAGATCCATTGAATCTAGCTGGAATTGGAAAAAAATGTTGTAAAGGGTCAGGCCTTGCTCTAGGCCCCCGTATCTCTTACCTATTTAGAGTAAATTTTAAGTCCCCTGCTACAAAGAAAAAGTTTTCTTTTAACAATTTTAGTCTAATTTTTTCCCCCAAAATTCCACTTTCTGGTTGTATGGCCCATAGATGTTGAATATAAAAAATTGTATATCAAGTTCTTTACTATTAAAAATCCCCCCCCAAGCCTAAAAAAACGGAGAAATAATTTACAAGATCTAGATCTCCTCTCCATCCGATTAGTAAACCTCCACAAAGACCTCTACCATCTAACCAAATGAACTCCCATCCCTTAAGCATTCTTTTCATAATTTCAACTAAATTTTTTCCTCCACACATTGTTTCCTAAATTACTATGATATCCAGACTCTGAATTTCCATTAGTCTAACCAGTGTCAGTTTTTTTTGGTTATTGGCCAACCATCTGCAGTTTAGAGGGAGAATTTTCATTTTACAACCTTTTCCAAGTGTTTTTCTCTAAGTACCCTAATTGAAGACTTAGTTTTTGATTTTTTCCTTGAAACCTCCTTGTTAGACTGGGTAATTTTCTTCTCGTTTTTAATTGGAGATAGATAAACTAGCCTATTAATTCTTTCCCTCCTTCCTCCTCCAGAAGTCCTTTTGACCTTAGGGCATAGGGATTACTGTCATCCCATTTATCCACATAAAATTCAAGAATATTTTTAATAGGACTAAATTCGAAAGAAAACCCTCTGATTAGTATTTTATGATCTCTCAGAGATTTTATAGCCAATGTACTATCTAAACCGCCTTCCCCTTTGGTTTTCCCCTTTCTAGATGAATGATGAGTTACATTTAGGGTTTATCCTTTATTTTCACATTCAATAGTGTTGGTTGTGGAGCCAGATCTTCCAGTCTCATAGATGATATTGTCTCAGCCGTGTACCCCAGAGGACTGTACACTTGTTCCCCTAACTTGGGGTTCAGGGGAAGCACCCCTGAGAAATTTTTTTTGGGGATGTTTTCGCCAACAGTTTACGGGCCCATGGTTTTGGGTAACCCGTGGTATTTTCCCATTGTATTTCCCTTATAAAAGAAAGACATTTTAATACGACTAGGGTTGATGTATTAGGTATTATGCATTGTAAAGATCTCTGAGATCAAGAAGAGAGACTGTGAGACATTGAAGAGGAAGTGCATCGGTTGTGCTGCAGGTTGTATCCCTTCACTTTATTGGACGGTATAATAATAAGGACTGGCAATTTCAGTGTGGACGTAGCCCATCTTGGGTGAACCATGATATATTGGCGTCTCTCTTGTAATGTGTTTTTGTGATTATATTTGCATTTATGTTGTTATTTCTCTGCGATCTTGTTTTTCTAACAATTGTTATCAAAGCAAAAGTCTATTTGGCAGTAAACCTGCAGGAAACTAGGGTTTCTGGTTCGAGTGGGAGCAATGGCGGAAGAAGAAAAGTTTAAGGTCGAGAATTTTAATGGCCAAAAATACCAGTTATGGAAGATGCAAATGGAGGACTATCTATACCAGAAGGATCTATTCCTACCGTTGGGAGGGAGAGAAAAGCAGCCGGCGGCCATGAAGGACAAAGAATGGGAGGTCCTTGATAGAAAAGCATTGGGAACAATACGACTGTCCCTAGCTTCATCGGTGGCTTTCAATATCTCAAAAGAAAAGACAACGGAGGGTTTGATGAGCGCATTGGGTAAGTTGTATGAAAAAACCTCGACCTCCAGCAAGGTATTTCTAATGAAGCATTTATTTAATATGAAGATGTCTGAAGGTGGATCTGTTGCTAATCATTTAAATGAATTTAATACGGTTACAAATCAACTAAGTTCTGTAGGTGTGAACTTTGATGATGAGGTTAGGGCTCTTCTAATCTTGTGTTCATTGCCAGAAAGTTGGAATAGCTTGGTCATGGTTGTAAATAACTCTGTCTCTGGTTCAAACAAATTGATATTTGATGATGTTGTTAGTGTTATTCTTAGCGAGGAAATGTGAAGAAAAAGAACAGGTGAGACATCAGGTAATGCGTTGACCATGGAGAGAGGAAAGAGCGAAAGTAATTGTGGCAAGTCTAAAACGGGCAGATCCAAGTCCAGATTGGGAAAAATAGAGTGTTGGAACTATGGAAAGAAAGGACATCCGAAGAAAGACTGCAGATCTCTAAAGAAGAAAGGAGATGGACAGAAGGAAACTATCCAGGAAGAAAATGTAGCAGGTGAGTGTTACAAGATGCTTTGATTCTTGCATTAGATAATACTAGTGATTATTGGGTAGTAGATTTAGGGGCTTCATGTCATGCTACACCCCATAGGAAATATTTTCATGATTATGTTCCAGGCGATTTTGGACATGTTTTATTGGGTGATGATGAGCCATGTAAAATTGTTGGAATGGGTAAGGTATGGATAAAATTTAAGAATGGAACTGATTGGATGTTGAAAGATGTAAGGCATATTCCTGCTATGAAAAGAAATATGATCTCAACAGGCCAGTTGGGAGATGGCGGCTGTCTATCTACGTTTGGAGAAATGTGGTGGAAGATCACTAAAGGATCAATGGTGATAGCAAAATGAGATAGAGTAGGTACATTGTATTTATGTCCTCATAATACTAACCATTATTTCTCTTTAGCTTCCACAGGAACAGATACAACATTGTGGAATCATAGGCTTGGCCACATGAGTGAGAAGGGGATGTAGATTCTCCACTCAAGGAAGTTGCTACTAGATTTGAAGCAGGTAAGTTTGGAATTCTGTGAGAACTGTGTTTATGGAAAACAGAAGAGAGTAAGATTTCTCAGGGTTTGGAAACAGAAGAAGAATGAAAAGTTAGAGCTTGTGCATATAGATGTATGGGGACCGGCTCAGGTACAATCTCTTGGTGGCTCTCATTATTATGTTACATTTATTGATGATGCAACTAGAAAAACTTGGGTTTATTGCATTAGACATAAATCTGATGTGTTTGCTACTTTTAAGAAGTGGAAAGCTTTGGTTGAGAATGAGACAGGAAAAAGGTTGAAGTGTCTCAGATTTGATAATGGAGGTGAGTACCGCGTCAAAGAGTTTGATAGTTACTATTCATACCATGGGATTCGTAGAGAGAAGACAGTCCCAGGAACACCACAAGAAAATGGTGTGTCTGAAAGGATGAACCAAACGATCGTGGAGCGTGCAAGCTGTATGAGATTGCATGCAGGGTTGCCCTTACAGTTTTGGGAAGATGTTGTAAATACTGCTGTTTATTTAATAAACATAGGGCTTTCAAGTGCTTTGGATGGTGGTATTCCAGAGGAGGCATGGACAAGTAAAAAGGTAAACTACTCATTTTTTAGAACGTTTGGTTGTGAAGCATTTGTCCATATTGATAAAGAAAATAGAACAAAGCTTGAAGCTAAATTCAAGAAATGTACCTTTATTGGATATGGGGTTGATGATTTTGGTTATCATTTATGGGATTATGAAAATAACAAAATCATTAGGAGTAGAGATGTGATATTCAATGAAAAGGTCATGTATAAAGATCAGTTGCAGGGAAAGAAACAGGAAAAGGAAAACATAGAGTACACATTATTTGATGAAATTGAAAAGAATTAAGTTCCAAAGGTGCCAGAAAATCAAGAATAGCAGCAAGTACCTGAAACTCTTACAACTGCAAGAAGATCTACCAGGTTAAATAGACTCCCTGAATGATACTCTCCTTCAATGTATTATTTATTGATGACTGATGCTGGTGAACCAGAATGTTATGAAGAAGCAATACAGGTGGAAACTAGAAAGAAGTGGGAGCAAGGCATGAATGAGGAGATGGACTCATTGGTGGGAAACCAGACTTGGGATTTGGTTTAGTTGCCTGCTGGAAAAAGAGCATTGCAGAACAAACGGATTTATAGGTTGAAGGAAGAAGAAGGAGGCAAGAAGTGGTACAAGGCCAGACTTGTTGTAAAGGGGTTTGCACAAAAGAAAGGTATAGATTTTGATGAAATATTTTCTCCTGTTGTTAAGATGACTTCAATTAGGACTATCTTAAGTCTAGTGGCGGTAGAAGATTTGCATCTTGAACAGTTAGATGTAAAGACAACCTTTCTCCATGGGGATTTGGAGGAAGAGATATATATGCAGCAGCCACACGGGTATGAGGTCAAAGGGAAGGAGGGTTTGGTATGTAGGTTGAAGAAGAGCATGTATGGCTTGAAGCAAGCTCCAAGGAAATGGTATTTAAAATTTGATAGGTTTATGACAGAACAAGGTTATAGTAGATGTCATTCTGACCACTGTGTTTATTTCAAGAAGCTAGACAATGAAAGATATATTATCTTGTTATTGTATGTGGATGACATGCTTGTTGCAGGGTCTAACATGCAGGATATAAATGTACTCAAAAGAAATCTAGCTAATTCATTTGCGATGAAGGATTTGGGTGCTGTAAAGCAAATCCTTGGTATGAGAATAACGAGAGACAGAAAAAATCGCAAATTGACATTGTCTCAGAGTGAGTACATACAAAAGGTGTTGGAGAGGTTCAGAATGCAGAATGTGAAACCAGTTAGTACACCTTTGGCCGGCCATTTCAAACTAAGTAAGGAAATGTGTCCCAAGACACAAGAAGAGATAGATTACATGTCCAATATTCCCTATCAATCTATCAATCAACAGTTGGCAACTTGATGTATGCCATGGTGTGCACAGGATCAGATATTGCACAAGCAGTGGGAGTTGTGAGCAGATATATGAACAATCCAGGTAAAGAACATTGGAAGGAAATACAGTGGATTCTTAGGTACTTGAGAGGTACTACCACTCAGGCATTATGTTTTGGAGGTTCAGACACTGTTCTACAGGGATATGTTGATGCAGATATGGCAGGTGATGTTACAACGTAATTTTCCAGCTTGTGATCATCATCACTCTTTGGCCTACAGGATCCATTTTACTGACTCAGATCCACTTTATATCCTTCAAACACACTATTTCCCTATTTTTCTTCCTGTATGCTAGTTGTTCCACTTTAGCTAGCGTACCCATGAGCTGCATCACTATAGCCCACGGGTGACAAGTAAAATGGTAAAAATCACTAGTAAATGACTTTTTACTCCAAAAAAGCAGTCTTAGGGTGACCTTTGGCCCTCCATTTGCCCCGAAATGCCTCGATGTGTCCTTTCACTTACCTTTGGGAGGACTATATATTGAGCACATATGGCATATGGATGGGGGGAAAAAGAGAGAGCAAGATAACTCTAATGGATTTTTGCCGCATCTTGAGTCTACACTCATTGATCCTTGTTGTTGTGAACCCTTTATGTTCACCTTCCAAACTCCTATCATAGTTTGAGTTTGCCATTCGATGGAGGATTGAAGTGGTGGAGGCACAAGTGGAGAGACCCAGTTCTTGTTTCAGATTGGTTACCGACAAGAGGTCGTATCACATATTACTTCTTGCTATTGATTAATAGAAATACTCATATTCTCATCCATTAATGTTGTGAATGTTTTTTGTATTACATTGGGTTGCATTTACTTATAATATCATGGACCATTACTATTTATGATGTTAATGTCTTTCATATATTATATGCGCTTGTTGTATATTGGTTGTCAAGACTAATTTGCAGGTTCAAGTGCACGAATTGAAAGCTTCTACGGGGATCTACATCGAATGTCCGGGTCGAGGTTGGTTATATTCTCCATTATCTTAGCATTGTCATTTATATAGCATAGCATTGAGAATTGAGTTAATTTCTGGTAGTCATCTATCTGTTGTGGTCTACCCCAAGCCATAGGAAGTTTTCTCCGTAACAGAAATGGTGACTCCGTTGGGGATAACATCCATTTTTTGGGATTTTTAGGCATTAGTCCTTATTTAGAGTTGCTGTGTGTCGAGTCTCTATGTCATTGATTGGCCATTAGGTTACACTATAGAAAACACCCTTTTTTTGAGCCATTGGACTTTTTTCTGCTCATTTGCTTTTCCCTGTACGCGGGTGAGCCTAGTTCTGCCCACGTCTACCTGCGTCTACCTGCCTTTGTCTACACTATAGCTCGTGGGTACCCACATTTATTTCTTCGACAGTAGTGTACAACTCCGGGGGTGATTGCTTTATGGCCTTTGGTTGTTGTTGGGTTGGTTTTGAGTGTTCCTGAGTCTTCTTTGGCCTTGTTCTTGACTGTTCCAAGCCTTGTTCGTGACCAGAACTCCTCTTTTCTCTTGGTTTTCAGCCTTGTTGGTTTTTACCCATTTTTAATTTGTTAGCTCATTACATTGGCTGAGTTTTACTGTTTGGGATCTTCTAGGTTGTCTGAGTGATCTCGTTTGCATTTTTGTAACTGAATAGTGGGATTTTGCTTGCATTTTTCATTTCATTATATTGAAAAATACAAAAAACATAGTTTTGCATTTTCCTTTTGCTTATAAGTGAAAATACAATTTTTTTTTTACTTTTATGTACTGCATTTTGCATTGAGTGCTTGCTGCTTTCATTTAGGTTCTGCTTGTGCATTGAAAATATAAAAGAGTTGCATTTTTATTTCATAATTGTTGGATTGATTTTCATTCTAGTGGCATTGTTTTTATTGGATAGATGAGTCTAGAGTTTGACGATTTTGCATACTATTGAGTCATATACATCATTAGTTTCACGAGCATATCCTTTGAGTAACCACAACCATTAAAATTAACGCTTAATATAAAATTGATTAGAACGATTTTATTTATAGGGTACACCAACTAGCATAGGTTTAGGGTCTTGGAATAGATCATTGTGAGTAAACAATCCAAGACGACTAGAAAAAAAATTATGTGTCTGACCAGGGAGTGGTGAAATTCATGGTATAAATCGGTGTTCTCAGGAAGCTCTACTGAGACCAGAGTTAAGCACGAGGTCATAGGAGGTTGGTTGCGGAGATAACCCTCCAATATTGGCCAAACGTGGGAGATATTTCCAGGATTTGTTCGTATCTGGGGACTCTTGGGGGATTTGACCCTCTTGAGTTTCAGGTTTAGTTACCTTGCCCATACGACAGATCCCACCTGTGACTGTCCCCCTGAGCATTGGTTATACTACGGTGACTATAGTTTCCTTACCTAGGTATCGCACAGGGTGCTTGCAGTGGTTATACTGTTTGTGTCCTAAGTCAGATAGGGGTTGGACATCATAGTTGTTTGTTGCCAAGGGTTCTGACCCTTTGCACGCAGTGAATCCTGGGAACCTCTATAACTGATTCTGTTACCTTTGGCTACAGTTTGGGAGTCTCAAGCCTCTCCTAGGCGATACATACCGGCTCTAGTGTTAGGAGCTCATTTAGCCACTCTGTCTATCTGCTCTTGGCTGTAGTTTCTCTAGGTGTGTGCTCTTGATTTTCTGTTTTTGATCAATACTTTGGCCGTTAGGGGATGTTTTGATTTTATAGTCTCTTCGGAGATATTGTGGCGTGGAGTCCTGCTCTCCGCCGATCTCATCGGTTAGCTGGTTTACCGGTTGCCGAGCTTTCACGCCGTGTTGATAGGGGATGCCGACGGGCTCCCTCCAAGTCTTCGGATTCTTACGAAACATACGTCATCGACGTCATGACTACACATTCTGACATGGGAGAAATCCCTACAAGTCCATCGGGTAGAGTCGAACACACTTCAGACACCCCTGCTCCTCGAGAGGCGTGGAGGGGTGATCCACCCGAGTCTCAACCTAGTTTGTTTGGTCCGGTTCCACCTGAGGACGACCCGTTCGATCCTTTGAATCCACATGATTTCCAGTATGGGATGCTAGAGTTACATGATGATGCAGGTCCTACGACCAACCCTACCCTGTTCTCTTTTGGTATGCCTGATTACAACACAGTTGATCCTTCCACTGCATTTGGTAGTCATGCTGGCACTAGTCATGGTGTTAGCAACACTGCACCCACTGGGGGCAATACCCTCACCGAGGGAACCAATTTTTCCACTCACACACAGAGTATGGGAACCGGTCACATTCCTCCTAACAATGCAAATGTTGGAAGAAGGCCGCCTCCTAGGACTACCCATCCTAATAGGAACACTGTTTGCAACACGACTCACCATCCACAACACAATACACATGCCGCTACCCGTCAGCCTAGGACCACTTTCGCAAATGTTAACATTCCTCCCAATCATGGGGGTGGACATATACCATATACTTTTACATCCGCTACTGCTACTAGTAATGCTAATGTAGGAGGTGGGAATATATCTTATCCTCATGGTCACAACGCCACCATTCCTGCTACTAGTAATACCAATGTTGGGGTTGGGAATACATCTCATACTTATGGTCACCACATGACTTCTCACGCTACTAATAATGCTTACGTTGGGGGTGGGAACATACCTTATAATCATGGTCATTACAACACGATTCCCGCTACGAATAGTACGTATATGCCCCATAATTATTGCGGAAACCTTTACTATAACACAGTCAGTGCTGACCACCATTACAACCCACCTCAATATGGTGCTCAAAACACATATATACTTTCTTACTCTCACACGGGTCAGGTTGGAGGAGGTTATCAACCTTATGGCCATGGTCAAGCTTATGGTCAGTCAGGTCCGTATAATCAAAAGTTTAATGCTCATGGTCAAGCTTATGGTCCTTCTTATCCTTCAGGTCCTTACAATCAACCTTTTATGGGAGATTATAATCAAGATTTCCAGCCGCATCTCCCGTTCCTTGCACGTTTGAATCTTTCGGATCTTTTGAATATCATGAATGATCCAGTGTGTCACGATCCTAATTGGCCTCCGGTCCCTACCAAGCTCCCTTCGGACATTCCTAAGTTTAAGGGGAGAGGTGGTGAGGATCCGGGTGATCATGTCACAATGTTTCACCTTTGGTGCTCTTCCAACTCGTTGAATCACGATTCCGTTTGATTACGACTATTTCAACGCACCCTCACGGGGGCATCCGTGAAGTGGTATGTTGAGTTGCCTCGGGGAACTTATAGGGGTTTCAATGAGATCGCTTTGGTTTTCTTGGACCATTTCCAGTTGTTGGTTCGTTACGATACTGGTATTGAACTTTTGTCTACCTTCCGTCAGAATAAGGCCACACATATTTCTGACCACGTTCAAGAGTGGCATTGACGGAAGAGGTTAGTGAAAGCCAACATTCCTCCAGAGTTTCTGTTGGAATGGTTTCTCAAGTATTTACTTCCATATATTGCTAAGGATGTTTCGATGTCAGGTATTATGATTGAGGAACAAGCCATTTTAAAAGTCCAGCAGTTAGATTTACTATACTCTCAGTCTGGCATTTTGTATGACATTATTCCTGACGCACCACGAAAATGACATGAGCCCAAGACAATTCCTGGACCACATGCCGATGGCATTGTGGGATCCGCAAGTACTCACCCTGTATATTTGGTGGCTAATCAAATGCAAATTTTTTCGCTTAACCAGTCTACTCCCGGACAGGTTCACACCTTGTCCACTTCCACCCCATCATCCAATGTACACTCTGTGCAATCGACGAACCCATCGGGTAACCAGTAGCCTGGTGGTAAGAAGAAGGGGAGAAATAACCATAAGGGTGGAAACAATGGGAACAATAATAGTAATCTCAATACCCCTCGTAAGGAGAATGCCAACCCTCCTCGGGAAGGTGGAAATGCTGGTGAGGACTGTAAACCTAGGCGTAAGGTGAAATTCCCTTGCAAGCTTAGTGGGGAAGATCATCTTACTCACTTGTGTCCTCGAATCGAAGAAGCATCGAAGCATCTTGCACAGAGCCCAGCTGTGTTGAAGGATCCCCTTCCTCATCATCAAAACATGGCTTCGCATGCTCCCGCCACTAGTTATGGACCTAATGAGACTCCAACGTCTTCTTCCAATACTAGTGGTTATGGATGTGTGAATATGGTCCAATCTGAGGTTAGTGTTGCTACTTGTCAGCGCGATTATGGTGCACCACAACCGAATATGGGGAATGAGCCTCCCCCTCCTCTTGATAATTCCTTTCATATCGAGAAGCCCTCTACTATGCCGCGGATACCGAAAGGTGTTCTCAAGCACTCTACGCATAATCTCAATGCTCGAGCCGCCCAAAACTACTCCATTGTAGAATATTTGGGCCAAACATCATGTGCCATGTCGGCTCTTGAAGTTTTATAGGCATGCCCTTCTCAAAGGTATGCCATTTTGAGTGCTTTAGGAGTTCAGGATGGGGGGAGTCCCAACGTTATCAAGTTTGACACTACTGATGTTCAACCTCGCTTACCTTACCATGTGGAGTGCCTTCATAATTTTGTCAAGAGAACGGTGGTTGACGAAGGTGCTTCCATGTTAGTGATGTCTTTAGCTTGTTGGAAAGCTCTTGGCTCTCCTCCTCTGCTCATGTCTAGGACCATGCTCACTGCATTTGACGGTCGGTCATTTAAGCTGGATGGGATTATCCCTTCCCTTGTTGTCCGATTGGGAGGTAAACCTGTGCCTATTGAAGTCGAGGTGGTTAATGTGCCCATTGAATACAACCTTCTATTGGGTAGGAATTGGATGTACGCTATGAAAGATTTCGGGTCTACTGTATTCAAAGTGATTTGATTTCCACATGAAGGAAAGATTGTGACAATCGATTAGCTGGATTTCGTTAATCCTTCTCCCACAACATCCACAAGATCAGTAGTCCTGTAGGTTACAGATTCTCAGCCGACAACTGGGAACATGGGTGTCAGATTATATCCTTCGTTGATGGGATCTTGTGATTTCCCTTCACCCATTAATTTTATTGGAACCATTTCTGACAATGCGTCTCCTCCATTGCATAATGTACTGTTCCGGACTTCATATTTTGATGATCCATGGACCTTACCGTCCACGAGTTCTACGTCTGGAGACATTGGGAACGTCGGGATGTCTATGCCACTGTCTGCTGCTGAGCTTGCTTATCAAGATATTCAACAAGTCACGATAGAGCTGGATCTCTCTTCTTCACGGACAAAAGAGGAATATCCCATTATGCTGCCAGTTTGGGCATCCAACTCATCTTGTTTGAATGATTTCCTTGATGATGCTTTACCTTTGGATGAAGCTATTCATGAGGCCATGTGTGGTAATGAGAGATCTTGGGAGGATATGCATCATCGCTCTCATTTTCTTCCCAAGCTCGATCCCGCCGAGCAAGTAGAGTTTAGGATGACTCTTGCCGAGAAGGTTGGTCACCCTGTGGCTCTTTTGGGCTCACATGAGATTTATGTGGAGGGGAACATGGCTAATATTTCCCCAACTAAACCGATCAACATCTATCGCACTCCCGAAAAGATTGAGAACGTTTACATCGGTGACGATTGCTCTTCTGAAGAGATTGCCATTTACATCGAATTGTTTACAGAACTTTGGGAAGATTTCACCTGGTCATATGAGGAGATGCCAGGAATAGACCCTAGTATTGTCGAACACAAGATTAGAACGTATCCTCATGCTAAACCGGTTCGACAACGTCTTCATGCTGTTAACCCTAGGAAGGCAGCCGCTATCAAGCCAGAGGTGGAGAAACTGCTCAAAGCTGGTTTTATCTACCCCGTTCCTCTTATCGAATGGGTGTCAAACCCCATTCCTGTGGATAAGAAGCAGGGAACGATCCGTGTATGCACTGATTTTAGAGACCTGAACCGTGCGTGTCCGAAAGACAATTTCCCCACTCCATTCATTGATCATATCTTGGATGCTTGTGTGGGAAGTGAAATTTTTTAGTTCATGGATGGCTTTTCGGGGTATAACCAGATTCAAATCAAACCGAGGACCAACAGAAGAATGATTTCATTTGTCCTTGGGGTACGTTTGCATATCGAAAAATTCCCTTTGGCCTTAAAAACGCCGGAGCTACATTTTAGCGTGCCATGACCTATGCCTTTCATGACCTTAAAAGTATAATGGAGGTTTTCTTGGATGATCTTGCCGATCATTCTCGCAAGAGAGTTGACCACCCCAAGCACCTCTGTTGGATTCTCGAATGATGTATACGCTACAAGATTCGGTTGAATCCCAATAAATGCATCTTTGCGGTGAGGTTAGGTCGCCTTCTAGGATTTATAGTTTCAAAAGAGGGTATTAGAGTTGATCCTCTTAAAGTTGAGGCAATACTTCGGTTGCCTCCTCCGCGCAACTTGTTTCAACTTCAGAGCCTCCAAGGGAGAGATACTTTTCTATGTCGCTTTGTAGTCAATTATGATAATCTTACCAAAGGTTTCGTGCGCTTGTTGAAGAAAGACACACCATTTATTTGGGATGAGCGAGCCCATCAGTCTTTCGATGCCCTTAAGAAAGATTTGGTATCATCCCCTGTGCTTAGTCCACCCGACTTTGCACGATATTTTATACTTTATATGGCTGCATCTCAAGAGACGATTGGCATGGTCTTAGTTCAAGTTGATGATGTGCTCGTTGAGCATGTGATTTATTACCTTAGTCGAAATCTAGTAGACACCAAACTGAGATATACTCACGTGGAAAAGTTGGCACTTGCGACTGTTCATGCACTCCAGTGGTTATGACACTATATCTTGCTTAGAACAACCACGGTTGTAGCGCATATCAATCCGTTTCAGTTCATGCTATCATGACGCCTTATAAGGGGGAAGTACAATAAATGGATTGTGATCCTTCAAGAGTTTGATCTCGATTTTGCTTCTGCAAAGTCGGTGAAATCCTTGGTTTTTGCTGAGCTTATGTTGAACCTTCCGAGACTTGATGAGGATGTCATCCATGAAGATTCCTTCGTGGATGAACACTTATTTCTTATCTCATTAGAGGACCCTTGGTATGGGGATGTCATTGTATATCTCCAAACTTTGAAGTTTCCTTCACATTATTCATGGGACGAGCCACGACGTGTGAAACATCACGCTAAAGATTATACTATCGTCGGCGACACTTTGTATCGTCGAGGAAATGATTCTATTCTCCGTCATTGCTTGAATCATGAAGAAGTGGAGCGTGTGCTTAATGATTGCCATGCTAGGGCGTGTGGCGGTCACTTATCCGGGCTTGCTACAGCCCAACGTATTATGCGAGCTGGTTACTTTTGGCCTTCCATATTTAAAGATTGTGTGAATGCTGTGAAGAGATGTCACCCTTGCCAGGTGTTTTCTCGGAATATACACTTGCATCCAGCGCCCCTTCATCCGGTCCTCATCGTCGGTCCCTTCACCAAGAGGGGGGTGGATTTCATGGATTGCAAATCAGCTTCGGCTGGGGGGCATCACCATATCATAGTGGCCGTGGATGACTTTTCCAAATGGGCTGAGGCCATGCCTACCGTAAAAGCCGACCTTGCTACAACAACCCATTTCATGTTCAATCAGATTATTACTCGATTCGGTATTCCGAAAGAGATTGTCACTGACCATGGCAGTCACTTTTAGAACAAAATGATGGAGGATTTGTCACTCAAGATTGGGTTTCGTCAAGAACACTCATCTTTTTACTATCCCCAAGCGAATGGTCAGGTTGAAGCAGTCAATAAGTCTTTAAAGACCATTCTCCAAAGTACCATTCAATAAAGCAAGAACAACTGGCATATTATGTTATATCCTGCTTTGTGGGCATATTGAACCGCAGTTAAGACTGCCACTGAGTTCTCACCGTTTCAGCTGGTACACGGTGTGGAGTCAATTTTATCGATTGAATGCGAAATCCCTTCACTAAAACTGGCCATAGAGATCCTCCTTGATACGTCGGGTATTGAGCAACATTTAGTCCACCTTGAGTAGCTTGACGAGCGGCGTCGAGATGCCGCTGTGGCTATATATGCCAATAAGCGTCGTGTCAAGGTTCAGTACGATAGGTCTGTCCGTCCCTGACAATATGCTGAAGGTGACTTGGTCCTTTTATATGACCAAGCTATAGAATCCCTAGGGGAAGGCAAGTTTAATCCCATGTGACACGGTCCTTACATCGTGAGGCGTGTCATGGAAAAAGGATCCTATGAATTAGAGGATTATGAGGGGAACGTCTTGAAGGAGCCTAGAAATGGGCTCTACCTCCGGCGGTATTATGCTTGAACTTCTAGTTCGAGCTAATACTTTTGTATACTATTGTATAGTTGCTTCTGTACATAGTTTAGATTTCTTTTGGTTTTCATGTTTGCTGATTCGCTTCCGTTTGATTGACAGATGTCAGCGGAATCTCCTATGTTCTTAGGATTTGCGGATGGTGCTAGTCATCATATGCAACAGCTTGCTTCTGCTGCCTAGGTTATTTATTCACCTGACTACCTAGTTGTGTTTTCAGGAGGTGCTTGTCTTGGTCCACTTCTTAGAAGTCCGCCTGGATTCACAACTAGTTGTGTCTCAGTTGAATGGTCAGTACCGTGTACGGGATCCTACGTTACTACGGAAATTCTTAAGGGTAAGACTCTTGGAACGACATTTTGTTTCAATTACATACATTCATGTTCCAAGAAGTTTTAATCATATATCTGATGCATATGCTAATTATGTCCTAGATTGGCATTTGTCACATTCATAATGAAGCACACAAATAAAAGATACATTCATACATTTGTACATACACACATACAGTAGAACTAGAGAACCATAGTTTTTTATAAATAATATGTCCAAAATGGTAGTGTCATAATACAAAACTGGAGCTCGTAGCCCTAAAAAATATACATATCGATACAAAAATGGGACTCTGAGATATCTAATCCCTACGAGGAGGCCTAGCTGCCGCCTCGGTAGGATGCGTCTGATACTAATACTGTACTGCATTTTCTATACGCTGCAGTAGTCTCACCCAGCTGGTCGATACCCCCACCACATGGCACTGCATATCCTCTGGTAGCTGCGCTATCTCTATACCTGGTACCTTGTTGGTCATCCGTGATAGGTTGACCCGCACAGTCTGTAGTGTACGCTCTACTGCAGCACCCACTAGTTCACCACCCCTGCCTCGTCGACGATGTCTTGGGAAGCCCTCGGGTCTTACTGGACCCTTGTATGCGAGCAAACAGTGAAATATTAATATGTGATACTACCACCATAAAGATTTTTGCATTTACATCTATAATAAAAAATCCCTAAAAATTTAATACACAAAAACATAAAAAGAGTAACTCACCAATGTCTCCAAACGCTACTCCTGGTGGAAGCGACATGTCACGATCCTGGCGGAAGTCTATCCCTGCATAGGGGTAGTCATCTATAGCTATGACCTGGAGGTCCCACTAGTGAAAGAACTCAGCTGTGTATGGTTATGCCTGATGGACACCATCCTGTTGCGTCAAGACCTCTACCCACTGGGTCAGGGCTGGGTCGCGGAGACTATGAGGAGGGACTTCAACCCTCGGACTGAGCCCCAGAAATTGCTCAAAGAAGAAACTACATAAGATACTGCCGTATCCAAATTTTTTTTCCTCCCCTTGCTTGCACTCCGTTAACTGGGTCTTCATGGACACCAATAACATTGTGCACCAATCGTAGATCATGGGCTGCATACACTGTGAGGCATAGAACATCACCGGCCTTGACGCCTAGTGAAGAGCTTCCGAACCTGTAATCCGCACTAAGGTAGCCACTATAACCTTCATGCTTAGATCAACTATGGCTTTGATGGGCACCTGAATCCCCACTATCCGATTATTGGGAAGACAGTACCGCTCGATGTAGTCGAGAATGGTGATCCCACCACCCACAGAATGAGATCGAAGGCTTTCCACTTCACCTCAGCAGGACAAACCAGTAATGAAGTAGATATCATCCACCTCCAAGGATATTATTTTCCCGTCCAAGTTCAAGTTTTGTGCATCTATGTCCTAGTAATCTATCAAACGGTGAAGCAATAGGTTTTGGGCCCTTAAACCCCCTATGTTCCAAAATTTGTAGAGCCCACATGCTTGTAGCGCTTGTTGTGTAGGAAAATCATTACGAACAGCCTCATCCACAAGGCCATGTTCCCTTTATCTCCATTCTAGAACCATCCTGGAGGAAGAGAAAGCAAAATTTTAGTCATTTTCATTTAAAAAACCAACTCCACGGCCATACCTGTGAGCTAATTTTCTCATAGAGGCGGGTACCCATGGTCAACGCATGCGTTGACCGTGAGCACCTTGCCCTACCCGCTACTCGTATGCTAGTAGCCCGCGGGTACCGCCGTGACCATTTAGGGCTTGGCCATTTAAAATTTTTAACCAATGAAATTTCAAATAAAAACATTCAAATGAAAGCTATGGATGAGACAACTAACCTGCTCTAGATGGCTCGATGAACAAATGCCCATAGCTCCCAGAATCAATGATTGAACTTCGAGGTGAAAACTAACCAAAAACTTCAAATTAGGTGAATAGTAAAAATGAATTGTAAATTGTAATTTTTTGTTACTATTTATAATTTTCAAAACCCACTTATCTATAGTTTTCACCGTTTTAAGCTGTCTTGGACTAATATAATGTCTTGGAGTAGCATTTTTTGACCAGATTTCTTCGGCGAGAGTTGTTTTGGATCATTTCGCGCCTACGGTAGGTATATTTCACACCTATCATATAGGTTAGATGTCATTTTCACATGCATTATGCATTTGACCTTTTGACCATTTTCATAAACCCTAGGTGCGACCCCACTTCTTAATCGACACGGAGCCTTCACACTGTTATAGAAGTGTCGTTATGTGGTGGTAGGGCCTTTCTGAACATGGGTACCCTAGTTAGAACCCCCTTTTGCATTATGGTGCCCATGTCATTGTTTGTCCTTAGGATCGAGAGTCCTTTGTAGTTACGCCATGACTTTGCGATAAAGACTCATACTCTACTTTGTCTTATGCTAGCCATCTCCCATAAGGACTCCCCCATTTATATCAAGTTGTGATTGCATTGCATCATCCTGCTTGCTGCTTGAGCCTTGTGCCGGCTCCCACTTACTCAGTTGTTAGCTTGGTGCCTGTGCACTTTCCCTGTCGAGCCCTGCAGAGCTTCCATTTTCCCTTCGCAATTTGATGACCTTTTGACCCCGAGGGAACACCCCCCCCAAGTGTCCACATCCTGCACATGCTTCCTTGCATTGATCATAGGTATGTTCCACTACTTGGGACTAGTCTGCTCGCTATTTGACACTCGTTCCCTCATTTGTTGTACTATAAGCAATTTTATTCTTTTTCAAGCTTTTCCAAATATAAAAAAGACAAAAAAAATCAAATATTCCAAAAATCCGGACGGGATTATGGTTACTACTTCTAGTTGGCAGTGGTTGTGTCGCCTCTGAATAGAGCATTCATTCCACTCCATACATTATGAGTTGGGACTATAGTTGGACCTTAGGAGTTGTACTTGTTTCTCAATTTACTCCACCAATTGGTTAAGCTTCCAGTCATTATGGAGCTCTTTGTTGATGCCTCCTGCATCGCACAGTCTATATTGGGTCTATGCTGCGTGAGTCTATCCATCTGCTCATGCTCTTGTTCAAAGGAAGTCTTGAAACTAGAGTCGGCCACTCCTCAGATCTCTTGACTATTGCATGTCAGCCATCCTTATTGAGTCAGTCTGTTTCACCTGAGTTCTTCCAAATCTTTCAGCGTAGCTCGTACCTCATGTTGGTTGATGGGGGATGCCTTAATGCCCTCCTTCCAGTGAGTTTCGTTCCATCGAATTCAACCCATTTATTTCGGAACTTGAGACTTAGAGTTCAGTTGAGTACCTTGAGGCTTGCAATCATTAGTGGTAGGTTCTCTCGCCATCGACAGTTTTGGGAATACATCAATGGCCCCTGGTCGATGGATTCATCTTAGTGTTCGACTTCAACACATATATTCGCACTTTGATGATTGTACTATGTGCCTTGATGCCCATTTTCATTATTGGTGGGTTATCTCACGTGTGTTAACAGTATAGATCATTGACCGGTAATCAGACGATGTCACATCAGGTTTGACCTGAACTCCTTTATTCACTTGATGGGACTTGCACCGTCGAAGACTTGTGTAGAAGACCCTAGGCGATAGTGGCATTCAGTATGATACTTATGATCGTGACTTTACATCTGAGATATCACCTCTCAGATATCAGCAGTTTGTACCTCTAGTTTGCACCAGTTGTTTCCTTTTCAGTAGGAGACCATATCTTACTGTAGAGGGATCATGGCTATGATCACTTATGACATGTATTCACTATGTACTGCCTATTCATGGCCATTGTATCAGATTGTTGTACTATATCGACATGTACTCAGGGATACTATTGTATTATGACGAGTGAGCTACTCCTTCCACTTGTGTCTCCATCACTCCACTTCTGAGATTTATAATGTATTTCGGCCATCGTAGCATCAGTCTCTGACCTCACACATTAGGGGGCATCTGTTACAACGTAATTTTCCACCTTGTGAGCATCAACACTCTTTGGCCTACAGGATCCATTTTACTGACTCAGATCCACTTTATATCCTTCAGACACACTATTTCCCTATTTTTCTTCCTGTATGCTAGCTGTTCCACTTTAGCTAGCATACCCACGAGCTGCATCACTATAGCCCGCGGGTGACAAGTAAAATGGTAAAAATCACTAGTAAATGACTTTTTACTCCCAAAAAGCGGTCTTAGGGTGACCTTTGGCCCTCCATTTGCCTCGAAACGCCTCGATGTGTCCTTTCACTTACCTTTGGGAGGACTATATATTGAGCACATATGGAATATGGACGGGGGCAGAAAGAGAGAGCAAGATAACTTTGTTAAATTTTCAGAATTTACTTCAATCTGATCTAGGATCTTAACTGAGAGAACAACATGTACAACAAATCTACAGCATATCATTCATGGACACAATAATGCAAGCACAGAAGAGACACAAGATTTACTTGGGGAAAACCATAAAGGTGAAAAACCCCAATAACATCCTCAGAGATAGATAGAGAAATGATACAACCCAAACATAAGAGATAGACATACCCTAGCAGCAGATCCTCCTCCTCCATAAGTGCGCCACTCCTCCTTGAGTACATGAGTGAGAAGTGAGAGTGAGTAAATAGAGTGCCTCCTGCACTCTATTTATACTTGACTTGTCTTTCCTTTTACATAAATCATGTAGGCTTGAACTTAACCACATAACATAATGCTGACTAGGTCGACCCCCAATAGGGTGGTCTAATAAACCTTTGACCCACATGACGTATACAGGGCCGACCCCAACAAGGTGGTCTAATAACCCATCAAGTATAAGTTACGACATTTACAATATAAATGGCGACACTTCCGTATAGAGGAATAATACCATCTCTATAGGAGTACATACAACATACATATATGAAATACATTCCGAAGTTACATATACATCAACACTCCCTCTTAACTAGGAAGGTATTTCTCAGCACAGGTCTTCTAGCACAAGTCTTCTTCTCTGGATCATCGTCACTGGATAATCATCATTGAGTCATCATCATCGTCACTATTGCTACTATCTCAATCAATCTCTGAATATACTCGTCATAGGAAGTTCTACAGAGCCAGTCCTTTTTCATACTGGATGTAGGCCCACCACCTGCAGGTCTTCGTCATCACTGGCCATACTGTGGAATCCTCAGGACTTATTACGTGCGTCACAAAACCTCGAAAGAGCATCTGCTAGATATCCCAGGGCAACGAATTACATGCCATAGGAAAAACCTCGAAAGACTATCTGCAAATCTCCCAGGGCCATATTATATGTGACCTCACCACAAAACCTCGCAAGAGCATCTCAGGCTGTTATGAGCACACAGCTCTACCTATAGGATCTCCCAGGGTACGAATTACATGTGGTCACCACAAAACCTCGCAAGAGCATCCCAGGCTGTTACGAGCACACAGATCTACCTATAGGATCTACCAGGGCAAGAATTACATGTGGTCATGGAAAAACCTCGCAAGAGCATCCCAGGACTGATTACGGGCACACAGCCCAACCTATCGGATCTCCCAGGGACACGAATTATATGCCATAGGACAAAACCTCGAAAGATCATCTGCCAGATATCCCAAGGCAACGAATTACATGCCATAGGCAAAACCTCGAAAGACTATCTGCAGATCTCCCAGGGCCAAATTATATGTCCTTCCAGAGCAAAACCTCGAAAGAGCATTTGCCAGATATCCCAGGGCAACGAATTACATGCCATAGGCAAAACCTTGAAAGACTATCTGCAAATCTCCCAGGGCAACGAATTACATGCTCATCTGCACAAATTGATCCATGGCCATAGAGTATCAACCTGATACTCACCATACATCATCCTGATGTACACATGATCATCCTGATCATCATCACTGCAACATCCTGCTGCATGTCATCTGGAGCAACATCCTGAAGCTCGTCATCCATGATCATCCTGATCATACAATGCATCTACCAGATGCATACCAAGTATCTACCTGATACATATCATCATACATGATCCACCTGATCATACAATGTATCCACCTAATACAAATACAAATACATGATACATATCACCATACATGATCCACCTGATCATACAATGTATCCACCTGATACATATACAGATACATGGTCCAAGCATCCAACATGATGCATATACAAAAATACATACACATGATCCAACCGATCATATCCAGCATCCAACATGATGCGTACATACATATAAATGATCCAATTGATCATATCCAGTAGAAACCAGAACATCATCCTGATGCTCATCATCCAGCGCTTATATCCACAGCCATGTGAAGGATCCTCCTTCCAACATGCTTGGAATGGCTTCAGTAGATGTGTCCATCACTTCTTCCTTGAAGTGTCCTCGATCTGAAGAACGCCAATCCTCTCTTTGAAGTACTCGAACTTCACCCTAGCTAGTGGCTTCGTCAGCACATCTGCAATCTGCTCGTCCGTCGCAACATACAGGAGCTTCACAGCTCCTCTCTGCACCATATCCCTGATATAGTGATATTTTATCTCTATGTGTTTCGACCTGTCATGAAACATTGGGTTCTCGGACAACTTCACACAACTCTGGTTATCACAAAAGATACCAGTAGCATCCAACGGGAGATCAAATAACTCAGACAGTAGCTTCCATAGCCATACTTCCTCACAACTAGCAGAATAGGCTGCAACATACTCTGCCTCAGTTGTACTTAGCGCTACACAGGACTGCTTCCTGCTAAACAAAGAGATCACACCTGATCCCATACTGAAGCAGCACCCAGATGTGCTCTTCCTATCTGCAACACTGCTAGCCCAATCTGAATCAACATAACCCTATACGTTAAACTTTTGATTTGCCTCATACTTGAGCCCATAATCCGTTGTACCCTTCAGGTACCTCAGAACATGCTTTACAGCAACCAGGTGAACACTCCTCGGATCTGTCAGGAACTAGCTCAATGTGTTCACCGCAAAGAAAATATCTCGTTTCGTGATCATCAGGTACATCAAGTACCCAATCATCTGACGATACATAGTGATATCAACAGGCTCAGATGAAGCATCACACAGACGCTTCAGGTTCGATGCCATAGGTGTGGCCATAGCCTTGCAGTCCATCATCCCGAACCTCTTCAGGATCTCTACTGCAAACTTCCCTTGTCCAAGGAAGATTCCATCACTCTGCCACACCTCCATTTCAAAAACAAATAGTGCATCATCCCCAAGTTCCTTAACTCGAACTCGGCAGCAAGCTTCCGTTGTGTGTCGGCAATCAATCTATCATCTCCTGATACAAACAGGTCATCCACATAGTAGTATCACTGGATTGCCTTCCTCAACCTTGTAGTAAAGGTTGGAACCCGCTTTACTCTTGGTAAAGACCAAACTGGATAGAAAGCTGCCTATCCTACCATACCAAGTTCTGCACATATATGATTTCCTGTCATGTGTCTCAGAACCAAGTGGCTACTCCACCTACACTTCTTCTTCAACTACACCATTCAAGAAAGTTGTCTTGAAATCCATCTGGTGTATCTTCTATTTCATCACTTTTATATTTCTCTATGCTGTCATCTGCAGCATGCTTGGTCTGATAGTTCCATTTGGAAGTCACAACAAACTTCCCTTCAGCTCTTGGGACCGCACCCAAAACATCGTTCTTCATGATCGACGGATCATGGCATTCTTCCCATATCCTGGGAACTTCAATATCTTCAGTAGATAATTTTGTTGCTGAACAAATGTTGTAGTTCTTCTTTTGTAGGTGATGGCATACGATCTTTCCTACACAACAAGTTAAATTGCATGATTAGAAAACATCTCATAGTTTTCAGAACAAATTCTTACACATAAAGAAATATGTCATACAGTCATGCAATTATCTTAGCCAATTCTTCAATACAACATTTATCCATATCCCGTAACTTTCTAGATGCCTTCCAATCTCTACCAGAACATTGTTAAGAGTGTGCACAACTCCCAACATGTTAGCAAAGAGGTTTCATTCTAGATAAGTAGCAATGGAATGTTGTACAGTTCCATAGGCTACTTACCCATGAATATTAGTAGTATATTGTTCATCAATGCAACTATTCTAATATGCATAATACACAACCTAATTCTAATAACATCAGTATATACATTATTGAACAGTATTATTTAAACAATAAAATATGCAAGTAATGACAATTCAAATACTTATCTTTTTTTGTTTTTTGGGTTGACTCCCTCTCAGTCTTTGCTTCTTTTCTGCAACTCCATTCTTATGTGGATTGTGAGAAGTGTTCAACTCCCTCTGAATATCTGCATCCTTGCAGAAACTACTGAAGTGTGCTCCTTTGCTTTCTTGCAGGAACAACTGGAGTGTGCTCCCTCTTGATCTTTGCTTCCTGGATTACCTGTCCTTGAACTTACATCCATCCTTAATCACTATGCATGCTTATTAGTATCATTATTGTGTTATCCTTGAGGTCTAATACATAGTCACACATTTATTAGTATAATCTTAATACTATCAAAACACAATAATCTTTAAACATGTATATTCATGATCATTCACAGATAATAAACATTAGTATTCAAGGTTTCAGGGAAGTCATCTTTTACTCATACATTTTCTTATTTGATCATAGGACTCTTCTGGTTAGTTGAATCATCAATCAAGATAATAGATATAATATGCATAAAACCTATGATTATTCAAACCTATACCTTCATGATTCTTTTGGTTAGTCATATCATCAATTATGGTAAGAAACATAATATGCATACAACCATGATTATTCAAACCTATGACTTCATGAATAATCATTATCAACAACACAACAATATAAGATCCTAACACAAGGTAGGATTCTAGCTTGATATAGGAAAAACATACCTGGATTAGCATGCTAGCTAGTTATGTCTAACATACCCGCATAATGTCTTCTGGTTCTCTTCAGTGACTTGTGCTAGTAACCTGCATGTCTCATAAGTTAACCATTGTAGAACCAAGTTATACATACCTCGAAAGTAGATCTTCTATGTGATCCATGACAATGGATGAATCCTTGTCTTCATGTCACCATGATCATATGTTCTTGAAGTAGAACATGATTTGTCTTTCTTGGTGTACCTTTTATGTTAGCAGACAACATAAACCTCATACAACACCATAATGCATTAGTACAATCATAAGTGTCAACACCCTAACCAATGAATATCTTCTATCATGCATTCATAATTTTGTTAAGGTGATATGAAAAATCTAAAATCAAGATTGTACTAACCATAATAACATGAAGACAAACATACCATAAAATATCGAAACATACCTCGATGAGTCATACCTGTCGATATCGCTTGTAATATTCTTATGTAAGGCCTTAGCCTCATCTCCCTCTGAAACAGGAACTTCTTCACTTATGCAGGTGATCAATCCATCTTCTTCTAGGATTAACCCAATCCACTTGATTTGCAAGAACTGGACTTGGAGCTGGATATGGGTTTGTCAGAGAAACCCCAAAAATTCAAACTTTGAATTTCAAACTTTCGAAAGGATAGAAATATGCGCCTTGATGAGCTGATCAAGCTGGTATATTCAGAATTTGAAAACTGCAAAGTTTCACTCCTCAATTTTTCCTTTGAAACTTTCGAATTCACTGGATGTGACCCTGAACTGGGGTTTGATGAAGCCCACTCTTCTTCCCAATCAAAAGGTTTGATCCAAAGCTCTAAGCTTCTATTTTTCTGAGGAGCTTCCAGCCGTGGTCACAGATTTCAAAAATTCCCATTTTTACAGAAGCCCTAATTTTCCACTTTTCTGATCAAAGTCCCAAACTAGGGTCTGATCAAGCCCGGCCTTCTGCCAAACCAAAAATTCTGATCTTGGTCTCTAAATTTTTATTTTGATGAGTAGCATTCAGCCGTGGTCTCCGATTACAAAAATTCCAACTTTCTCCAAATCCCTAAATTCCGGAAGCCATGAATGAAGGTACTAAAGCAAAATTCTGTTTTGACAGAAATATGTACCTGATTGTTTCTGGTGTAAATCAGAACTTTTCGATCCACAGGGTCTGAAAAGGTTTCCTAAGATATCCCAACCTGTTATCTTTCCATTCTGACAGGTCTGACCTCAATTGGATTCTCTGAGAGAGAGTTATTCCAAGTGTCGCAACGTGACCTGTTTATGGGATAATACAGGAGAGCGAACTTGTACGGCGTGCCACGTGTCACTGTTTCAACTTCAGCCTCTGAAATTTTTTCTTGAAATAGCCCGACCTGTTATCTTTCCATCCCAATAGGTCTGACCTAAATTGGATTCTTTGATACAGAGTTATGCCAAGTGTCGCAACGTGACCTGTTTATGGGATAATACAGGAGAGCACACTTGTATGGCGTGCCACGTGTCACTGGTTCAACTTCGGCCCCTGAAAATTTTTCTTGAAATAGTACAGTCTGTGTAATACCTGTCACATTTTACGAAATTTCATTTGGATCTTCCTAGCCCAAGTTATGACCTTTTTACCAAGGTCACCCGATTTTGACTCAGATCTGGAAGAGGCAGAAACCCTATATTGTACAGATCATAAATCACAAAGTATAACGAATTAGATGTTGTCCTTTGGACAAAAGGTACATGGGGATTTAATATTTGACCTGTAAATGTTTCAGATCCGAAAACTTTGCCAAAACGGATTTATAGCGAAAGTTCTACGATGACTGGTTTTTGCTATATCAAGCCCTTTGACCCACATGACTTATACAGGGCCAACCCCAACAAGGTGGTCTAATAACCCATCAAGTATAAGTTACGACATTTACAATATAAATGGCGACACTTCCGTATAGAGGAATAATACCATCTCTATAGGAGTACATACAACATACATATATGAAATACATTCCGAAGTTACATATACATCAACAAACTCTAGTGGATTTTTGCCACATCTTGAGTCTACACTCATTGATCCTTGTTGTTGTGAACCCTTTATGTTCACCTTTCAAACTCCTATCATAGTTTGAGTTTGCCATTCCATGGAGGATTGAAGCGGTGGAGGAACAAGTGGAGAGACCCAGTTCTTGTTTCAGATTGGTTGCCGACAAGAGGTCGTATCACATTGTACTTCTTGTTATTGATTAATAGAAATACTCATATTCTCATCCATTAATGTTGTGAATGTTGTTTGTATTACATTGGGTTGCATTTACTTATAATATCATGGACCATTGCTATTCATGATGTTAATGTCTTTCATATATTATATGCGCTTGTTGTATATTGGCTGTCAAGACTAATTTGCAGGTTCAAGTGCATGAATTGAAAGCTTATACGGGGATCTACATCGAACGTCTGGGTCGAGGTTGGTTATATTCTCCATTATCTTAGCATTGTCATTTATATAGCATAGCATTGAGAATTGAGTTAATTTCTGGTATTTAGCTATCTATTGTGGTCTACCCCAAGCCATAGGAAGTTTTCTCCATAACAGGTGATAAGGATAGCAGGAGGAGCACCACAGGGTATGTGTTTACTGTAGGTGGAATAGCAGTAAGTTGGATTTCAAGGCTACAAAAGGTTGTTGCACTTTCAACAACAGAAGCAGAGTATCTTGCTATTACAGAGGCTAGTAAAGAGATGCTTTGGTTGTATAGGTTTATGGAGGAATTGGGTAAGAAGGAAAAGGATAGCAGGTTGTATAGTGACAGCCAGAGTGCCATTCATCTTGCAAAGAAGTCAACATTCCATTCTGGGACTAAACATATATAGCTCAAGTACCATTTCATACGCTCTGTTCTGGAAGATGAACTGTTGAAGCTGGAAAATATACACACTAGCCAGAATCTTGCAGACATGTTCACAAAGATAGTGACCGGAGAGAAACTAAGTTCCTGCTCGATTTCAGTTGGCCTTCTAGCATGGAGGTGAAGACAAGAAATTTGCCAAGTCCAAGTCCAACAGCGGTGGAGTTGTTGTGATCAATCTCCAAGTGGGAGATTGTTGGTTGTGGAGCCAGATATTCTAGTCTCATAGATGATATTGTCTCAGTCATGTACCCCAGAGGACTGTACACTCATTCCCCTACCTTGGGGTTCGGGGGCAGTGCCCCCGAGAAATGGGGGTTCAGGGGAAACGCCCTCGAGAAATTTTTTTTGGGGTTGTTTTTGCCAACAATTTACGGGCCCATGGTTTTGGGTAACCCGTGGTATTTTCCCATTGTATTTTCCTTATAAAAGAAAGACATTGTAATATGACTAGGGTTGATGTATTAGGTATTATGCATTGTAAATATCTCTGAGATCAAGAAGAGAGACTGTGAGACAGTGAAGAGGAAGTGCAGCGGTTGTGTTGCAGGTTGTATCCCTTCACTTTGCTGGATGGTATAATAATAAGTATTGGCAATTTCAGTGTGGACGTAGCCCATCTTGGGTGAACCATGATATATTGGTGTCTCTCTTGTAATGTGTTTGTGTGATTATATTTGCATTTCTGTTTATTTTTATTGCTCTGCGATCCTGTTTTTCTAACAAATAGAATCTTCAATATCAATGTAGGGTGGATAATTCCTCAACTAGAATATTCAATATCAATGTACTCCAGAAGCCCTTATTTTAAATATACTGATATTAAAACCTTGCTACAGACCTCTTAACTTGGAATTGATAGGTATGATCCACAAATAGAGTTCTTCATATTTTATTCCCCAGTTCTGTTAAAAAATTATCATTCCAAAATTCAATAAGTAAACCTGGAACTTTTACCCATATTGGTATCGTGCTAATGGATTCCCTTCTAGGGTCGAAACATGAATGCCAATGTTTTAGTGTTAAATTGGAATTTTCCCACATCAAATTTTCCTTTAGCAACATTTCTGCATCTTCTTCCTTCTGGAGTTTAAAAACCATCCATCCTCTGGTCATAATAAAGAAAATTGGTTTATACTGTAGACACGGTTCCCATGTTCTTTCTATCCAATATCTTAATGAATTCTCAGAAATATGAACTCCGTAAAACCTTCCTATAAGGGATTTGTCTGCATGTTCCAATATGATTTCCACCCGAATGTTTTCCCCCACGACCATCTTCACATTTTCTTTCTTACCTATTACCTTCCTTTTATTCCTATTAGGTTTTAGACTTTTTAGTCTTCTCTCCACTTCCTGTCACTTCTCTACAAAATCTTCTGCGAATACTTCAATTTCTGAAACTCTCAATTGATCTCTCGTCTGTAGTCTCTTCTAGAATTTCCTCCAAACCACCCACCTTCTGTTATGCCAAGTCTTTCTTTTCATTCCATTGCAAGAAAGGGATTTGGGTATCCAAGGTAGATTTGTCCTTTTCAAGGAAATTTTTAGGGGTGAAATTTCGCCAATTGGCTATTTTTTGGGTTTTTTTTCAAAAAATAAATTTGCTATTTGGTCATTTTTAGTCTCTAATATTGCCTATATTTACAATTTTAAGTATTAAATTGCATGTTCCTTATTTAATATTCACCTACCAATCTATATATATGTTTTTTCAATCCAAAATAATTTCCTAGAATACTATACTTAAGTATAAATATTATAATCCTTAAAAAATACCCTGGTCCTTTTCCAATGTGTGTTTGTCCTTTCCCGTTCCATCTGTAAGCATTTATTTCTCTTCATTTAATAAGTTCTTAGATACACTGCATCGAGATTCATTCATTCCTTCTGTCATCTCTAATTCTGATGCAATCCTTATAACGTTGGTTTGCACAAACTCCTCTTACACCATGCTCAACCAAGGTGGAATTTGGAGCAATTTATTGGTTCTTGGAGAAATTTCTTGGAGCTCATCCATGGTAATCCTATAAACAAAAGTCCGAGTTTGAAAGTTATGGAAATTTCTTGGAGCTCATCCATGGTAATCCTATAAACAAAAGTCCGAGTTTGAAAGTTATGGAAATTTCTTGGAACTCATCCATGGATTTTTACTGTTATTTATGTGATGCAAAATATGTCTTTTATTTTAATGCTCTAAAAAGTCTTGTACTACACTTCTAAGGAAATTAAGAAATTTTTGTGTTAGAATATTCTTGCATTTCTTTTTTGCGTCCCATTCCAGATCTACCTCTATGGTTTTTAATTAATTTATTATTAGTATATTTATCATCTTTCAAATATATTATATTTATATATTAAAAAAACATATAAATTATCACATTTTTAAACTTAAATTTATTAACTATTTTTTTCCCATTGGATGTAGCTTGTGTGGTAGGGAGGAATGATTGTTACCCTCCCCACCCAGGTTCAATTCTTGTATGACATGATGCTCTTGTTGATCCCCTATGTACTGAATGAATGTATTATGTGATTCTGGCCATACCTTGATTCTCTGTAATAGCAGATGTTGGCATATTTCCAGTGGATGTAGTCCTTGGTGAACCACCATTGGAGAAAAAAAACTATTTTTAGAATATTTTTCGTCCATTATAAATTGTTCATAGTCATCCATAAATAACTATGATAATATAAATATTAAATTTATTTCAATATTTATTTATGAATTCATCGTAAATCATCTATAATCTTTAATATAATTCTCAATGTTCAATTATGAAATTTGTTTGATAAAGTAAATGGCATGTCCATTTGAATTTGTGTTGTAATGTCAAGGGTTGGAATATGATGGGAAAAATGCTTCAAGTAAATGGAACATTCATCTAATTCATCTTGTAATATCTAGAATTGGAATTTGATGAACAAAATGCCGATCATATATGGTTAAATTTTTTGATTAACCGTTAGGAATGATGCGTGTTCATTATTTTTTTGAAAACATCATTAAGAATTATGTATTTAAAATTAAACTTCTTGTTTCTTTCTATGTTCTTCTCCAAACCCTATAGCTTTATCAATTTTTTTTGGATTTAGATAGAGTTTTGGGTTTTCTATTCTCTTTTGTAGATGAAAAGATTTGGATTTTTTTTATCTCAATGTCTTTTTAACAAGAGATTTGGGTTTGTGCTTATATATAAAAAGAGAATTCACCATCATCATTTTAGTCAAAATGCATTCTATAAAGGTTATCATGGCTATTGCAATATCATTGAGTAGTTTTATTCATTCACCTATTGTCTTCATGACATGTTGCCTTGTTCCATTTAGTATGCATGTCATCATGGACATGGAGGTTTTCTCTTTCTCCAATGATAATTATGAGGGACATGGAGTTGTTGTTTTTTTGTTTTTAACAAAAACAGAGTAAAAGGTTTGTATTAAAAAAAGGTTGTGCACAACCATACATTACAAAATGGAGAGCCTTGAAATAGAGAGAGTTTTCACTGTTGAAATTAGAAATATGACCAACTTGGCTCTGTAGTAATTCCAAAACTGGTTCTAGTGTTTGTAATTACAGAAGAGGGATATACCCTTACAAACTGAAAGTTTAACAAAATGCAGAAAGCATTCAAACATGAAAAAAGGACCAACCCATCTAGCTTTCGAAGCCCTTCTGACCATAATGTTGTTGCTGAACTGAGGTTTCCTTTTCTATTCATATATCCACGGAGGGGGATTCCTGGCAGTGACTACATTGAGACATCATGGCCATATTTATAATTTCTTCCTTTATCACATCCATGGACCCCGTCAGCTCATACAAGTTGCGTTACAAATCATTTATGTGTTAGTTTTTCTACTTTTAATCACTATTATCTAGGATCTTAACTGAAAGAATAACATGCATAGTATAACACAATAGACACAAATATTTTCCTCGGGGAAACCAAAACCCCACAACTTCCTCAGAGATAGAATTGTCACCAATACAATATCACAAAATAAAACCCCGAAACAAAGATGGTCTTCTGCAACTCCTCTCTCTCTCTCCTATGCGAACTTGTCATCTCTCTCTCACTTATGCGAACTTGAGTGAGTGAGTGTGTGTGCAAATGAGAGAGCCTTGCTCTCTATTTATACTTTACTTTCACTTGAAAATTTTCACTTTCTAGGTCGGCCCCAACTAAACTGTCTGGGCCGACTTCTCTAGGGGACTCAATAAACCTAATATAACTGAATCTAGGGGGATCTAATGCCCCGACTTACAATGGAGGATTTACCTCAATGAATTTACATGACCAAATGTAATAATGACATCTCCGACTGGAGGAATAAACATCTCCGTCAGAGGTACAAATAAAATACAATAATAATAATACAATATAAAATACAATTGAATATAATCTGAAGTTACAATTACATCAACACTCCCTCTTAACTAGGAAGGTATTCTCTTGACAAAAATCTTCGTCGTTGGATCATCTTCAATGATGGAACACCATCAACACTGGATAATCATCGTCGTTTCTGCAATCCTCATCATGTCGAACACCGATTGGTGACATCTCTTGTATCTAATTGTCATAGGAAGTTCTACAGAGCCAGCCCTTTTTCATGCTGGGTGTAGGCCTAGCCCTCATGTAGGTCTTCATCATATCTGTGAGCAAGCCATCAAGTAGGTAAAACCCAGGACTAGTCATTACATTGCCACTGCAAACACCTGCGTCTCCTACTGTTGCCTCATTGTCTTCAGATCATCTCATCATCACATAGAGCACAGCTCAGATGCACATCACATGTCCCACAACGGTCAAGCTGCGTCTACTAGCATGGGAGGACAAACTTGCCACCATGCGAGATCCTTCCTAGGTGCACACACAATGTCTTATGACCGGTGGACGTCTCCAGTATGGGAGGCACAAACCTACCACCATATGAGACCCTTGTCTACCAACATGGGAGGAACAAACCTACCACCATGCGAGACCCTCGTCTACCAACATGGGAGGCAGAAACCTACCACCATGCGAGACCTAGCCCTTACATATACCAACATGGGAGGCGCAAACCTACCACCATGCGAGAATGGATCAGCCCTTACATCTGCCAACATAGGAGGCACAAACCTACCACTATGCGAGAATGGACCATGTGCATTTGCGTCTTCCAGAATCATCACTTCCTCTTGGAAGGAACCTTGATATGGAGAACACCAAGCTTCTCTCTGAAGTACTCGAACTTCACTCTGGCTAATAGCTTGGTCAATACATCGGCTATCTGCTCGTCCGTCCCTATATATTGGAGATTCACTTCTCCTCTCTGCACCATATCCCTGATATAGTGGTACTTAATCTCAATGTGCTTCGACTTGTCATGGAACACCGGGTTCTTGGAAAACTTCACACAACTCTGGTTGTCACAGAATATACAAGTCGCCTCTAACTAGAGATCAAACAAATCAGACATTATCTTCCTAAGCCATACTGCCTCACAACTAGCCGAACAAGTTGCAACATACTCTGCTTTGGCTATACTTAGTGCCACGCACGACTGCTTCCTTCTAAACTAGGAGATCATACTGGATCCCATACTAAAGCAGCATCCCAAAGTGCTCTTCCTGTTTGCGGCATTGCCTACCCAATCCAAATCAACATAGCCCTATAGGTTAATATCCTGATTCACATCATACTTGAGCCCATAATCGACTGTACCCTTCAGGTACCTCAATACATGCTTTGCAGCAATCAGGTGAACATGTCTCGGATCCATCAGGAACTGGCTCAATGTGTTCACAACAAAGCATATGTCAGGTCTTATTCGTCAGGTACATCAATGACCCAATCATTTGATGATACATTGTGGCATTGACCAAATCTGATGAAGCATCACATAGTAGCTTCAAGTTCGATGCCATAGGTGTGGTCATAGCCTTGCAGTCCATCATTCCGAACCTTTTCAGAATATCCACTGCATACTTCCCTTGTCCAAGGAAGATTCCATCTGCATTCTGCCACACCTCCATGCCTAAGAAATAATGCATCATACCCAGGTCCTTCATCTCGAACTCTACAAAAAGCTTCCTCTTCGTATCTGCAATGAGCCCATCCTCCCCTGTTACAAATAGGTCATGTACATAGAGTAGAAGTATCATTGGATTTCCCACTTCAACCTTGTAGTAAAGGTTGGAGTCTGCTTTACTCTTGGTAAAGACCAAGCTCATAAAAAAACTATCCATCCTGCCGTACCACGTCCTGGGTGCCTGCTTCAATCCATTCAAGGCCTTCTTCAATTTACACACATGAGTCTTCCTGTCATGTGTCTCAAATCCAAGTGGCTGCTCCACGTACACTTCCTCTTCTACTACACCATTCAAGAATGTTGTCTTGACATCCATCTGGTGTACCTTCCATTTCATCACTACATCCAATGCAAGTACTGATATGATGGAAGTGTATCTGGATACAGGTGAAAATGTCTCCTCATAATCTATGCCTTCCTTATGGGATAATCCATGTGCTACAAACCTCTCCTTGTGTTTCTCGATGCTACCATCCGCAACATGCTTGATATAGTAGATCCACTTTGAAGTCACTACAGCCTTCCTTTTTGGTCTTAGAACTACATCCCATACATCATTCTTCATGATTGAATGGTACTCCTCGATCATGGCATCCTTCCATTCTTTCTTCTTAGCAACTTCCTCATAGTTGGAAGGTTCTTTTTCAATGATGTCGTACAATAGGGCTACATAGCTAGAGTATGGCCTAGGTCTCTTACTTTCTTTGTGCATCCCCTCTGGTGAGCCATACCTCTATGCATATTGTATTGCTTCTCGTATCCATGTTGGTTTCCTCTTGTGGGAGTTCTTCTCACGAGGTGTATCTACAGGTTCTTGTGGTTTTTCCATCTCGCGATCTTCATTATCTTCCGAAATCGCTTCTTCCATTACTGCATCTATGATCCTGGGAAATCCAGGTTCTTCAATGTCTTCAGCAGGTAACTTTCTGGATTTGTTGTAGGCCGAGTCTTCATCAAATATCACGTCTCTGCTAATGTCGATATTCTTGAATCCTGGGAAATATATTTGGCAAGCCTTCGAGATTTCACCGTATCCTACGAATATACCCTTCTTTCCTGAAGGATCTATTTTCGTCCTCTTATCCTTTGGAATGTGTATGTACACTGGGAAACAAAATATCCTGAGATGACTGACTTTTGGTTTCTCACCGGAGAAAACTTCTTCTGGAGTCTTGTTGTCTAGTACTCTATGAGGAGTATGGTTCTATACATACACCGATGTCCTTGCAGCTTCTTCCCATGGGTGCATCGGAAGAGCCTGGTCATGAAGCATTGCTCTTGCTGCTTCCATTATTGTTCTATTCTTTCTTTCTGTAATGCCATTATGTTTTGGATTGTATGTAGTGTTCAACTCCTTCTTAATCCCAGATTATTTGCATAGGTTCTTGAAATATTCTGAGGTGAACTCTCTGCCATTATCTGATCGAAAAGTCTTGATCCTTTTCTCAATGTGGTTCTCGATCAAGGCTTTGAATTCCTTGAACTTGTTGAATACTTCATCTTTATTTTTCAAAAAGTATATCCAATTCTTATGGGAAAAGTCATCAATAAATGAAACATAATATACATACCCACTCAATGAACTAGATGACATAGGACTGCATACACCAGAGTGGATGATTTCCAATCTTCCTTTCGCTTTGCTTTCGCTACTTGGAAATGCCTTCTTCACGTTCTTTCCCTTCGTACATCCTTTGCAAATGCCTTCATGCTTCGATTGGATTTATGGAAGTCCTTCAACTGATTTGCTTGCAATGGGTAGTGCTCTATAATGCACATGTGCAAGCCTTCTATTCCATAATTCACTTGGATCCATGGAGTCATGGAACAAGGCTTGTTCAGGTTGGCCATTCAATTTGTACAAACCTCCCTCTTTTCTCCAATCACAAATGTATCATCTATAGTCTTTCCCTTTGGACACATTAGGACTTGGCCATCAACAAATGCAACCCTCATACCTTTAGCATCTAGTGTTGATATGGAGAGAAGGTTCTTCTTTAGTCCTAGAACATATAGGACATCCTTCATCTTCAGAGATTTTCCAGAGTCTATCTTGTATGAAGATTCTCCACTTCCTTTTATGGGGTATTGGTAATCAACCCCAAGTTTCACCTTGTGAGGTGACTCATGTTCATATAGATTTGTGAAGGATTCTTTGTATCCCGTCATATGCTTGTAAGCTCCACTATCTACAAGCCAATCATTACTTCCATGTGTGACAGTGCCTGTGAGTGCTAATATCAGGACATACTCTTCATCACTTGAAGATTCATCACTTTCTTCTCTAGCTCTCTTTCTTGGAGGTTCATCATCTTCTGCGGTGTGAGAATGGTGTCTTTTCTTTTTGTTCTTCTTGTTGTGGGAGCCATTTCTATTTTTTGGACAATTTCTAGAGTAGTGTCCCTTCTCATCACAAGTGTAACATCTAATGTTAGATAGATCTCTCCTGGATCTTCTAAATTTCTCCCTCTGACATTGGTGGTGGTGTTTCTCCCTCTTACTATGATGATGGTGCTCCCTCTTGTTATTATTCCTTCTAGTTTGGGATGTGAGAGCTTGGTCATCATTTTCTCCCATCTTCTCTTCTTGATCCACAAGTCGAGCTTCTTCTGGTGAGCATTCTTCCCATCGCCTACTGAAAGTGATTAACTTATTTCTGGCACATATCCCCTGAATGAACGAGTCCCATGATCTAGGGAGACCATTCAAGGTGGTCATCACAATTTCTCCTTCTTCTACATTTTATCCAATAGCTTCAAGTTGATCCTTGATCTGAGAGATCCTTGTGAAATAGGATTGCAAGGTCTTTGCATTTTGAATCTTTACATTCTTGAGCCGGTTCCTCAAGGTCATCTTCCGATTTATGTTCTTCCCTTCAAATAGATTTTTTCAAAGGATCAAAAATCTCCTTAGGTGTCTTCAAAGATGACACATGTGGGATTAAATGATCCTTAATGGAATATGCAATTATTCTCTTGGCCTTAACCAAGTTCTTCTTAAGTAAGGCTTTAACCTCATCTCCCTCTGGTGCTGGAACCTCTTCGTTTACATACTTGTCTAATTCATTCTCTTCAAGGACAAGAGCAATCCTATACTTCCATGTTCGAAATTTATTAGCTCCTTCAATATTATCCTTAATCTTGGTGTGGTGAGACATCTTTAATGATAACTTCAAATGGAAATAGCAAAGCTTTTAGGCCTTACCACTTTCAGATGCCCAAACTGGTTCTCAAGCTGGCTGGCCTAGGGTTTGTTAGAGAAACCCTAATTTTACAAACTTGGAATTTGGAACTTTTGATTGGACATATAGATGTGCCTCCTTAAGGGGAGTTTCCCAATGTACTCACTTCTCCAAATATGAGAACAAAAACCAAAAAATGTCGATGCCCTATTTTTCCTCCGGCAGCAATGACAGGCCAAAAAATGAAAATTATCAGAATCAAATTCTGCTTCAATAGAAAGATGCGCCCTCCTAGGGAGAGTTATCCTAGCCTCCTTTTATTGATGATTTGTGGAGAGAAGACCCCAAACTTAGAATCCCCAACTTCCCATAACTACACGATGTCTTCTTTTCAGGTTAGCTCTGATACCATTTTAATTTTTCTACTTTTAATCAATATTATCTAGGATCTTAACTGAAAGAATAACATGCACAACATAACACAATAGACACAAAGATTTTCCTCTGGGAAACCATAAAGGAGAAAACCCCGCAACTTCCTCATAGATAGAATTGTCACCAATACAATATCACAAAAGTAAAACCCCAAAACAAAGATGGTCTTCTGTAGCTCCTTTCTCTTTATCCTATGTGAACTTGCCCTCTCTCTCACTTATGCGAACTTGAGTGAGTGAGTGTGTGTGAAAATGAGAGAGCCTTGCTCTCTATTTATACTTTACTTTCACTTTACCTTTTTCACTTGCTAGGTCGATGCCAACTAAACTGGTTTGGCCGACTTCTCTAGGGGACTCAATAACCCTAATATAACTGACTCTAGGGGGATCTGATGCCCTGACTTACAATGGAGGATTTACCTCAATGAATTTACATGACCAAATGTAATAATTACATATACGACCAGAGGAATAAACATCTCCGTCAGAGGTACAAATAAAATACAATAATAATACAATATAAAATACAAGTGAATATCTTCCGAAGTTACAATTACATCAACATTATGCGTGTGTCCAGACAAGTTAATTGCTGAGATATATACCTCATGTTGTCTGCGAATACCTGTGCATTTTGAGACTCATACAAACCACCTCATACACCTTATGCAGGTGATGTTTGAAGTCTTCCACACTGGCTTTTAGAAACTACATCCCCTCTGCTAGACCTACCATTGAACTGCATACATAAGTATGAGAAAGGAATGGGTCTGCATTGTTTCCCAACCAAAGGAGCCGTGGGAACAAACTGTGCACTGAAACTTGACCCCGGGCTGTGGGAATGAGTAAGATGATCCTTCCAAGATGAGAAGGATAGGATTTCAAAGCTTCTATGGAACCACAGAGGTAGGGTTTTCGCATTGAGCTCAACGTTGCTGGAGAGATTCCTCATATTGTCAAGGTTAAGTCCGCCAAGGAAGAAGGAAACATGGGCATCAATAAATGTTTAAGCATTTCGGCTTCCAGCGAAGGGACATACGAGGGTAGAGCCATGTGAAGACCCACACGTCCCTTATGGCAACGGTTTGTAACCAAGGGGGCTCCCGTCCATTGCCCCTTTCGTCCACCCTTTTCAAATGGAAAACTTAGGGATACTCTTATGTGTCCCCCCCCCATCATTATAAATAACAGTTCCAATGGGTAGGTTAACCCCTTGATTGGCCAATTCATCTTCCTTTTTGTTATTTCCCTTGAGAATATGGTAATAGAGAACCTCTGGGGGAGTACTTATCTGCTTGATTCTCCTGTGTATTCTGTTACATCTATAAACACCTTTGAGGATTCTTGTCCTCATTTTTTTGATGACGTGTCTGGAGCCTCAAAAAACCTTGAGTCTATTGATATTGAGTGTTGTATCCATTTCCATGGCATGATAGAGTGCTAGCCATTTTGCTTCATTGTTGGTTTTCTTACCAAGCCCCCATGCAAAGGATATCATTTTTTTCCTCCGGGATCAAAGATAATCCCACCCACACCTGCCTCCCCTGGATTTCCTCTAGAAGCCCCGTCAAAAAATAAGGTATGGATTTATAGGGCCTTCCACCAAAGTTTGAAATATGTACTTTCTTTCCTTATTTCCCATTCCAAGCTATCCTTCTTTATTTTTACTGAAGTGAACTCACTTTCACAAAATATTGACACCAGTGGAATTCTTTCTAGGATAAAGCCTCCAAGCTGGGAAGGGAGATACCTTTGACTGAAAGGGATTCAAAAATCAAATTTATCGCTCTATAGGCATCTCTATTGTAGTCTACTTTCTTATTCTCAAATATACTTTTGTTCCTTTCAATCCATACCTGCTAGCATATATTCATGGGGATCATTTTCCAAATTCTTGCCATTGTGGGTTTCAATTTTGTCGAGCCTGGAAAATGGTTCCTCCACTTTTCTATCAATTCACTGACTTGGTTCAGAGTTGCAGAATCCTTCCAAAGGGGCCCCATAAATTCCCCCCAAACTTGAATAGCAAATTCACACTTAAGAAATAGATGTTGAGCATTTTTTGAGGATCCCCTGCATAATAGACATCGGGAAGGGCCTTCTATTCATCTCTTGCTTAAATTGTCAGCAGTAAGAATTTTATTATGAGCTAAAATCCAGAAGAAAAAAATTATTTTTGGAATACAGTCATAATTCAAAACCTTTGCCCAAATATTTTGAGGGGGGTTCCCGTTGGTGTTATTCAATATTTTGTATCCTTCCTTGACCGTGTAGTATCCTGCTCGACCCCATCCTCTATTGTCTTTGGTCCGTGTATTAATAGGGGATTTTCCATTTAAGAGCATGAGAAGAAGAGAGTAATCTTGCTTGAGATGGTCTGGAAGGTTCAACTGCTTCCATCCTTTCCATGCCCCTGAGTTTCCCCAGATTGAGATGCCCTTCATATTATGATATCCTTGATTTTGCATCCATTCACGAATTTAGGATAGACCTGGAGTGGAGATCATAGGGGGAGAGCCCATAATGTTGTCCATCCATATTTTTATTCTCTTTCTTTTTCCTGGTATCCAATAAAGGTTGTCTTTAATTAGACTTGCAGAAGTTTTGATTAAGTTCTAGGTGTTGGTACCTTTCCCTTCCAACTGGTTATTCAGGCATCTGAGACACGACCTTTTCACATATATTTTCCCTATTAATTCTTTCCACCATTATTTTTTCCCAGATATTAATTTCCAGGATAGCTTGGCTCCCAATGCTTTATTCATTTGAATTGGATCCCTTATTCCCAATCCTCTTGTCTTCCTGTTTTCCTTAATGATTCTCCAGTTCACTAGATGGAATGTTTTACTTTGAGTTTTCCCTCCTTGCCAGAGGAATTTCATTATTCCGATGATGATACTGTTCATTATATTTTTGGTGGCCAACATAATAGCACCTGTAAAAACCAGATAAGAAGATAGGACTTCCTTCATCAGGGTGACCTTGCTTTCTATATTTAACCAATGCATTCCCCAAGACGGAATTTTATTAATGATGGGGCTCCATGCAGAGGAGGTGGATTTTTTTTAATTCTGATAGGAATTCCCAAGTATTTAAAGGAGGACCAATCCACACTAACGTTGAAATCAAGTGTTGTCGCCAAATTTCTTATAGCTATGGTATTACAGTTCCATCCATAGATAATGCTCTTTCCATTGTTTATTTGACCTCATGAAGATATGAGATAAAGATCCAAGGTGGTCTTGAATCTTCTGGGAATTTGTATTGAGGCACTTCCCATTAAAATGGTATCATCAGCGAACTGAGCATGATTGATCGGCTGAACACCCCTTGCAAGGAGTAATCTAGGGATAGAGCCATCCATGATCGACCTGTTGAGTCTTTTGCTGAGAGAATATGCCATAAGAATGTAAAGAAATGGGGACAAAGGGCATCCTTGTCGGAGTCCTCTAGAGAGGATGAAAAAATAAGTAGGTATTCTGTTGACTAAAGGGGAAATCCAAGGGGATCCAATACAATATTTAATCCATTTGATAAAGTCATCTGATAACCCAAACCTTTCCAGAATTATAGAAATAAAATCATGCCTAACTCTATCAAAAGTGTTTTCCAAATCAAGTTTGATTGCCATCCCTGAATCCTTTTTCTTTTGGCTAGAGTGTATCGCCTCTTGGACTGGACATATGTTGTCGTAGGTTTTTCTCCCTGGGATAAAACCGCCTTGATTTGCAGAGATTAATTTGGGAAGATATCCTTTGACTCTATTTTCTATGATCTTGGTTAGATATTATATGAGGAATTGCAAAGTGATATTGGCCGGAATATCCTTATATTAGTGGGGTTCTTCTCCTTGAGGATCCGAGCAATAAAGGAGGAGTTTGTAGCTCCTCCTATGCATTCTCTCCTCCTTGTCCAATTTAGCATTCTGATTAGATCCTTCTTGATGAAATACCAACACCTCCTGTAAAAATGGATGGAGAAACCGTCGGGTGTAGGGGCCTTGTCTGGGTGTAGGGACCAAACCACTCTTCTAGCCTCCTCCTCATAAATCGCCTCAAGGAGTGCCTTATTGTCTTCTTCTGATATGAGTTGGGGGATGTTTGAACTCATTTTTTCTAGATCCTCTCTGCCCACTCCTTCTTCCTCTTTGTATAACTTCTCATAAAAATTCTCAATTTCTCCTTTAATTTCTTGTTGATTGTTTGTTTTTTCTCCATTATCTTTGTTTAGCTCGAGAATTGTATTTTTCCTCTGCCTTTCTTTGCACTGATTATGGAAAAATTTGGTATTTTTATCACCTCCCTTTAACCACAAACTCCTTGAATGCATTCACCACTCCTCCTCTTCTTTCCTGGCGAGATCATGAGTCTTTCTATCTAATTCCTTTTCTTTTATCAATGTTTCTTCTATTATTGTAGATTCCTCCATCTTCATTTGTAGTTCCTCTAGTTCAGCTTGAACATCCTTTAATTTTGCTCATGGATCTTTAAAATTTTATTTGACCCAATTTTTCAAGACCTTTTTAGCGCACTTCAACTTTGTCTCCCAAATGTATCTGGGGGATCCCGTAACAAATTGTCTCCAACAGTCTTTAATAACGACCATACATCCTTCGGATTCAAGCCATAAAGGATTGAACCTAAAAGGCATTGGGCCAAGGTTTCCTATGACTAAAAAGAAAAGAGAGATAGGCCCGTGGTTTGAAGTTTCCATTGACAAAATTTTGGATTCTGGTATGATGGGCTTACTCAAAAAGGAGGAACTTACCAAGAATCTGTCCAACCTTGCAGCGATGTGCCCCGGGCCAGCTATTTTGTTGTTCCAATTATATTTCCCTTGTTTTGGCTTTATATCTATTAAATTCCAGGAATATTGCATGTTGTCCAGTCTTTCCCCAATAGGGTCTCTTATTTTTGAACCTCCTCTTCTCTCGTTATCAACAACAATGACGTTGAAATCCCCTGCTAGAATACATGGGATATGTTCCTTTCCTTGTCTCTGCGAAATTAAGGTGGTCCAGAAAGATTCTTTCTGTCCGGCTATTGTTGGCCTGTAAATGTTCCCCAGCCATAATTTCTCTTTACTGGATAAATATTCCAATTCAACAAAAAGCCAATGTCTACTGGCTATGTAAGCATCACACCTATAGATACCTTTATTCCACCAAGTGATGAGGCCGCCAAAAGCTCCAGATGCACTGAAAAAATTTCCTTTGCCATTTTTCCAAGCCTTCTTCATAACCCCAATGCTGTCCTCCTCTTGAATTTTGGTCTTTTGGATCAAGAAGATTGTGCTATTTTCCATTTTCCTTATTCTTTTTATTGCTTCATTTTTTTGCTTACCCCTAATCCTCTACAATTCCAGGAGACAACTTTCATTATTTCTTTTGTATGTGGGTTGAGACCTAGTACCTCTTTTCCTTTGTTACTCCTAGTTTCTGCTTCCCATTTGATATTATCCTTATATGTTGGACTAAGCTTGTTTTCTTACCCACCGTTTTTTCTCTAGCTGCTTCTTGGTCTCTCAATGTTTTATTAGGATTTCTTCCTTTCTTTTGTTGTGTCTCCACCTCTTCCTTTTCCTTGGACTTGGATTTGGTTATCGATCCCCTCGAGTTGAGGGGAGTTTCATTTCTTGTTTCTCCATGTGGATGTGTGAATATGATTGGTTCACCAATCTCTTCTTGTTCCTCTTCTGAAATCTCTTCTTACTTACCGTCTTCATTCCCTTTTGACAATCCTTGTTCATCCTCGTTAACTTCATTGGAGAGGGCTTGGAAGCTATTTAAGGCCATCTTTCTTTTTCTAGGAGATTTAGGAGGGTTCGTATTAGGGTTTGGATTGGATCCTTTTTTCATGGATACCTTGTTCCATTCTCCTCCTTGACCTTCCTCTGCCTCCTGCTCATTCTTTTTAGGGCATAACTTTTCAAAATGTCCATACTCATGGCAAACTTTGAATTTGAAGGGGATTTTTTCATAGTCCACCATTTCCAAGTGGTTCCATCCTTCCATGGAGAGGTTTATAGCTTCTGAAAATCCTTTCTCTAAGTCTACTTCAACGCAAATTCTTGCGCAAGAGAACATGGGAAGTCTAGGCTCTGATTTGTCTATGTACTTCCCCAGGGATTTCCCTATTGCTCTTATATCTTCATCATTACAGCAATGTAAAGGAATATGTGGAAGCTTGACCCATACCGAAACAACTGAGGGGATGTATTTTTCTAGGTGGAAAGAGAGGTCCCATTTGTTTATGTACATGCCTCTAGGTGCCATGACATAAGGCCCATTCCTGAATATCAGGTCCCTATCTTCTTCTTTTTTTCAAACAAAAAGACAAAGAAACCTTTTCCACAAAATATTTGTTGAACTTCTCCCTGTATCAAGGGTCTCAAGTTCTTGTTTAGCCAGATCTCGATGGCCCTAGAGGACGGCCATAATCCTGTGAAATGACCCACTAGGCCTTTTTCGGAGAGAGATACCACTTTGCATTTCGACTTCCGATATTTCTGACTTCTTAACAAACTTAGAATCGTTTACAGTAGCAGACTTGGAAGAGGTCGGTTGAGAGGCCATGAACCAATAGAAGCGCTCATTTAGGAGATGTCACTGCTCTTCCAGGCTGGGATCCGGTGGGGGAGGAGGTTCCATTGGGGCCGAGAGCAAAATATGGAGTTGTTTAAATCTCCAACTAATGCCACTATTGGTAAATTTCCTTGCTCTACCTTGCATGGATGTGGTTATCTAAGTGTGCAATGTTTTCTAGTTTTGAAGGTTATAATTTTTAACAAACATCATCACTAAAAGAATGGGAATTATTGAAGGGTATATATTTCGATAGAACTTTTTGTAAAGGTAAAATAGAAATCCAAAGAGTTAAAAAAATCAATAACCAAATTCCAACGAGGGAAAATTTTAAGGATCCATAATTTTCTTAAAGTGTAGAATGTTAATTTTTCATAAGAAAAGGTAAAATTAAACACAACATAAAACTATGGAGCATTTCACTACATGATCTTCTCCATTAACTCAGAATATATATGATCACAATTGCAGCTAAGTGAAACCAAAATATAAATCGATTTCTACCTAAATTTCTAAATATAGAAAAAACTTAACTGATTCATAGTCGGTCATCCCCAAATAGGGGAGATTACACACTTTAACACTCCACCTTAATATCAATTGTTACATTCTTTAGCACTCACAATACCCAAGTGTTGTCTCTGAAATTCAAAGATGATTATTCCCAATGGTTTGGTGAAGATATATGCCAATTGATCCCTTGATACACAAAACTGTAGAATGATGTCTCCATTATTGACAAGCTCGAGTATGAAGTGGTAGCGAGTGTTAATGTTCTTCCTTTTCCTATGGAATACATGATTTTTGGATAGAGCAATAGTTGAAATATTATCATAGAAAATAGGAGTTGGATCCTTTTCCACATGTGTGAGATCATATAAAAGTCTTCTTATCCATACTGCATGGCATATTGTTGTAGTTGATGCTACATATTATGCTTTTGCAGATGAAATCATATCAGTGGGTTGTTTCTTGGATTCCCATGATATCAAACTTGTTCCCAAATGAAAATCATATCCTAAAGTGATTTTCCTATCATCAATGCCACCTACAAATTCATTGTCTATGTAACTAGTGATGTTGTTGTCTTCCGACAATGTGTACCATAAACCATAATCAGTTGTACCTACAACATATCTTAGAATTATTTTCCCAAATTTCCAGTAAGATTCTTTGGGGACTCAATAAATTTGGAAATGAAACCAATTGTATACATTAAATCAGTTCTTATTGCAGTAAGATACATTAGGATCCCTACAATATTCTTATACAAAGTTGTACTAATATTCCTTCATCCTACTTGCTCAATTTCATGCCTATGACTATGGGTGTATCTGTTGGTTTGCATTTATCCATTCTAAAACTCTTGAAAATATTTGTAGCATACATGTTGAGATATAAAAATTCCTTGAGCATATTGCTCAACTTCTATGCCCAAAAAATACTTCATAATACCAAGGCCAATCATCTCAAATTTATTTTTCATGACTGCTTTGAATTATTCTAATTACAAATTTCCAATAGATAATCATCAACATATAGAAATACAATCAAAATTTTAGCTTACTTGTAACTCCCGCATTTGACACAGTTGATTGACTAGACCTTGAGGGAACTTATATTGAAGTGACCCAGTTAAATAAACTTGAAAATGTGTTATGCTTTATTATTTGAAAAAAAAACTGATGATTGACAAGCAAATGATGATTATACTCGATTGATTGAGAAATATGAATTGAATATTATGATGCGAATAAATGAAAGAAATGATGCTGTTGATTCCATATATGTGAATAAAATGCTACTTATTTAAACTAGAATTGAATAAAGATGAATGATGAATGATGATATACTTTATATGATGCAACGCTACTAATGTGCACTTTGAGTGTGTGCAGTAGCAGGTAAAATGATTTACCGACTGAATCTCAAATGGAATAAAGGGGGGTCGTAAAGAACAAGAAACATACATAGGGGTACGATGATAGATTGTCGACTCTGAATTAACATTCCATGCACGAGTTAGAATCCCTATTAGCTCACTCGGGTAATGTGTGTCGTACGGGAGGCCACAACAATTTGGTCGTGTATGATGTGTTGAGGGGCATGCAATAAGAAAGCTCTTATTTCTCAATCACCATTAGTCTCCATAGAAATGTAGTCAGATGATTAGGGTAACGATTCCTAATTGCTACATTGCACTCCCCACACGACGACATGGACAAGAAAGTTGTTAGAAGGAGCCATAGATGTGGTAGCTAGACAATGACAGGAAATGGAACTACTTGCATACTTGGACTAAAACATTTAGGCACATATTGAATTATGCATATGTAAATGTTAAATTTGAGAATAATTAAATGAAAAAGTATTTTAATTTGAGCAAATATTAAGCGGGGGGGATATTTTGAGGTAGACTACATGTGCACCCACTGATTTAGGAAGACACGCATTAGATAAATATCATATATGGATAAATTAAGGATATTTTATTTTGGAGCAAATCTAGATTTATAGATATCTTTGAGTTAAACTACACATACACCCACTAATTTAGTGATTGGGATTTTAGAGTAAATAGACAACTGAGAGCAATTTGTGGAACTTATGTGCACCCTCATGTGAAGGTGACACATGGTTGCATGAGAATGAATATTAGAAAATTAATAAATTTTGCATGAGACGACACATGTCGTCCAAGACTTTTCTATTTAAGAAGGGAGGAATGAAGAGAAAAAAGATCTCTTGATCCCTAATGTTGGATGGATTCCGTAATGGAAATTTGAGAAAAGTGTGATCTATGTGAGTTTGGTTGAGAATTACTATGGGTATTGGGAGATCTCATTTGAGTTTTTGGGCTTGTATGTGCTTTGCGACCCCCTATTTGCTCGGGGGACTGGGAGGAAGAAGACTACTCCCAGTGTGGTAGGGAGATAATGTTAAATTTTCAGAATTTATTTCAATCTGATCTAGGATCTTAACTGAGAGAACAACATGTACAACAAATCTACAACATATCAATCATGGACATAATAATGCAAGCACACAAGAGACACAGAGTTTACTTGGGGAAAACCATAAAGATGAAAAACCCCAATAACTTCCTCAGAGATAGATAGAGCAATGCTACAACCAGAATACAAGAGATAGTCTTCTCCTAGTAGCAGAGCCTCCTCCTCCACAAGTGCGCCACTCTCCCAAGTGTGAGTGAGAGAATAGAATGTGTAAAATGAGAGAGACACACTCTCTATTTATACACTAACTTGACTTGACCTTTACTCAACTAGGTCAGCCTCAACTTAACCACTTAACATAATGCTGACTGGGACGACCCCCACTAGGGTGGTCGAATAACCCTTTGACCCACATGGCTGACCCCCAATAGGGTGGTCTAATAACCCTTTGACCCACATGACTTATACAGGGCCGACCCCAACAAGGTGGTCTAATAACCCATCAAGTATAAGTTACGACACTTATAATATAAATGACGACACTTCCGTATAGAGGAATAATAACATCTCTATAGGAATACAACCACTTCCGTATAGAGGAATAATAATATCTCTATAGGAATACAATATACATATATGTGAAATACATTCCGAAGTTACATATACATAAACACTCCCTCTTAACTAGGAAGGTATTTCTCGACATAGGTCTTCTAGCACAAGTCATCTTCTCTGGATCATCGTCACTGGATAATCATCATCGAGTCATCATCATCGTCACTACTGCTGCTATCTCAATCAATCTCTGAATCTACTCGTCATAGGAAGTTCTACAGAGCCAGTCCTTTTTCATACTGGATGTAGGCCCACCACCTGCAGGTCTTTGTCATCACTGGCCATATTGTGGAATCTTCAGGACTTATTACGTGCGTCACAAAACCTGGCTGTAGCATCCCAGGCTATTATGAGCACACAGCTCTACCTGTTGGATCTCCCAGGAGCACATTACATGTGACCCATCACAAAACCTGGCTGAAGCCTCCCAGGCTGTTACAAGCACACAGCTCTACCTGTCGGATCTCCCAGGAGCACATTACATGTGATCTCACCACAAAACCTGGCTGAAGCATCCCAGGCTGTTACGAGCACACAGCTCTACCTATCGGATCTCCCAGGAGCACATTACATGTGGTCCACCACAAAACCTAGCTGAAGCATCTAAGGCCTTTTTCATCCTGTCTAGATATCCCAGGAGCAAATTACATGTGGTCATGGCAAAACCTGGCTGAAGCATCTGAGGCCTTTTTCATCATGTCCAGATCTCCCAGGAGCAAATTACATGCCATAGGACAAAACCTTGCAAGAGCATCTCAGGATGCTACAGGTACACAACTCCAACCTGAAGATCTCCTAGGGCACAAATTATATGTCCTCCCAGAGCAATGTCTCGAAAGAGCATCCCAGGCTGTTATGGGTACACAACTCCGACCTATAGGATCTCCCAGACATGCTCATCTGCACAACCTGATCCACGGCCACAAAGTATCATCCTGATACTCACCATACATCATCCTGATGTACACATGATCATCCTGATCATCATCACTGCAACATCCTGCTGCATGTCATATGGAGAATCTCGTCATCCACGATCATCCTGATCATACAATGCATCCACCTGATGCATACCAAGTATCTACTTGATACATATCATCATACATGATCTACCTGATCATACAATGTATCCACCTGATACATACACATATACATGATCCACACAATGTATCCACATAAATGATTCAACTAATCATAACAAGCATCCAACATGATGCAATGATCCAACTGATCATAACAAGCATCGTCCTCTTCAGATCATCTCATCATCCACAAAGCACAGCCCAGATGCACATCATCCAGCACTTACACCACCGACATGGGAGAACACATCTACCACCATTCGGGGAAGGCTCCAGCCCTTAATTTTTCACCATGGGAGAACACATATACCACCATGTGAAAAATGGCTCAGCAATTACATCACGACCAAGGGAGAACACATCAACCATGTCAGAAAAGCTCATGTGCATCTGCATCTTCTGGAATCATCACTTCCCTTTGGAAGGAACCTCGATTTGAAGTGCACCAAGCCTCTCTCTGAAGTACTCAAATTGCACTCTGGCCAACGGCTTGGTCAATACATCTGCAACCTGCTCATATGTCGCAACATACTCTGCTTCGGCTGTACTCAGTGCTACGCAGGACTGCTTCCTACTAAACCAAGAGATCACACCTGATCCCTATCTGCATCACTGCCTGCCTAATCTGAATCAACATAACCCTGTAGGTTAAACTTTTGATTCGCATCATACTTGAGCCCATAATCAACTGTACCGTTCAGGTATCTCATAATATGCTTTACAACAACCAGGTGAACACTCCTCGGATCCGTCAGGAACTGGCTCAATGTGTTCACCACAAAGCAAATATCTAGTCTCGTGTTCATCAGGTACATCAAGGACCCAATCATTTGACGATACATAGTGATATCAACCGGATCAGATGAAGCATCACACAGAAGCTTCAGGTTCGATGCCATAGGTGTGGCCATAGCCTTGCAGTCCATCATCCCGAACCTCTTCAGGATCTCTACTGCATACTTCCCTTGTCCAAGGAAGATTCCATATGCACTTTTCCACACCTCCATGCCGAAAACAAATAGTGCATCGTCCCCAAGTTCTTCAACTCGAACTCGACAGCAAGATTCCGCTGCATGTCGGCAATCAATCTATCCTCACTGTTACAAACAGGTCATCCACATAGTAGTATCACTGGATTTCCTTCCTCAACCTTGTAGTAAAGGTTGGAATCCGCTTTATTCTTGGTAAATCCCAAACTGGATAGAAAGCTGTCTATCCTACCATACCAAGTTCTGCACATATATGACTCCCTGTCATGTGTCTCAGAACCAAGTGGCTGCACCACATACACTTCTTCTTCAACTACACCATTCAAGAAAGTGTCGCTTCCTCTTCATCACTGCAACATGCTTGATCTTGCAGATCCTCTTGGAAGTCACTACAGACTCCCCTTCAGGTCTTGGGACTACATCTCAAACATCTTCGTGATCGATTGGTACTTCTCGATCATGGCATTCTTCCTAGATCCTGGGAACTTCAATATCTTCAATATTTTCAATAGATAACTTTGTTGCTGAACAGATGTTGTAGTCCTTCTTTTGTAGGTGATGGTATACGATCTTTCCTACACAACAAGTTAAATTGCATGATTAGAAAACATCTCATAGTTTTCAGAACAAATTCTTACACATAAAGAAATATGTCATACAATCATGCAATTATCTTAGCCAATGCTTCAATACAACATTTATCCATATCCCGTAACTTTCCAGATGCCTTCCAATCTCTACCAGAACATTGTTAAGAGTGTGCACAACTCCCAACATGTCAGCAAAGAGGTTTCATTCTAGATAAGTAGCAATGGAATGTTGTACAGTGCCATAGGCCAGTTACCCATGTATATTAGTAGTATACTGTTCATCAATGCAACTATTCTAATATGCATAATACACAACATAATTTTAGGAACATAAGCATATACATCATTGAATAACATTATGTAAGAAATGACAATTCAAATACTTATCTTTGTTTGGTTGCTGGATGGACTCCCTCTGAGTCTTTGCTTCCTTGCAGGAGCTGCTGAAATAGTTTCTTCTACACCTTTCTGTTGTGGAATGTAGAAAGATGTTCAACTCCCTCTGAATATCTGCATCCTTGCAGAAACTACTGAAGTGTGCTCCTTTGCTTTCTTGCAGGAACAACTGGAGTGTGCTCCCTCTTGATCTTTGCTTCCTGGATTACCTGTTCTTGAACTTACATCCATCCTTAATCACTATGCATGCTTATCAGTATCATCATTGTGTTATCCTTTAGGTCTCATACATAATCACACATTTATTAGTATAATCTTAATATTATCAAAACACAATAATCTTAAACATGTATAGTCATGATCATTCACAGATAATAAACATTAGTATTCAAGGTTTCAGGGAAGTCTTCTTTTACTCATGCATATTCTTATTTGATCATAGGACTCTTCTAATTAGTTAAATCATCAATGCATAAACCCGTGATTACTCAAACCTATACCTTCATGATTCTTCTGGTTAGTCATATCATCAATTATGGTAAGAAACATAATATGCATACGGCCATGACTATTCAAACCTATGACTTCATGAATAATCATTATCAATAACACAACAGTATAAGATCCTAACACAAGGTAGGATTCTAGCTTGATATAGGAAAAACATACCTAGATTAGCACGCTAGCTAGTTATGTATAACATACCCGCATAATGTCTTCTGGTTCTCTTCAATGACTTGTGCTAGTAACCTGCATGTCTCATAGGTTAACAATTGTAGGACCAAGTTATACATACCTCGAAAGTAGATCTTCTATGTGATCCATGACAATGGATGAATCTTTGTCTTCATGTCACCATGATCATATGTTCTTGAAGTAGAACATGATTTGTCTTTCTTGGTGTACCTTTTATGTTAGCGAACAACATAAACCTCATACAACATCACAATGCATTAGTACATTCATAAGTGTCAAAACCTTAATCAACGAATATCTTTTATTAAGGTGATACGACAAGTTTAGTAATTAATCAAGATTGTACTGTAATGATATGAAGACAAACATATGATAAAATTAACCATGAAACATACCTGTAAGCCATACCTGTCAAGATTGCTTGTAATATTCTTATGGAAGGCCTTAGCCTCATCTCCCTCTGAGACAGGAACTTCTTCACTTATGCAGGTGACCAATCCATCTTCTTCTAGGATTAACCCAATTCACTTGATTTGCAAGAACTGGACTTGGAGCTGGATTAGGGTTTGTCAAGGAAACCCAAAAAATTCAAACCTTGAATTTCAAACTTCCAAAAGGATAGAAATATGCGCCTTGATGAGCTGATCAAGTTGGTATATTCAGAATTTGAAAACTGTAAAGTTTCACCCCTCGAAATTGCCTTTTAGATTTCTGGATTCACTAGGGAGGACCCTGAATTAGGGTTTGAGTTTCCCGAAGCTTCACCCAACCAAAAGATTTGATTCAAAGCTCTAAGCTTCGATTTTTCTAAGGAGCTTCCAGCTGTGGTCACATATTTCCAAAATTCCAAGTTTTTCAGAAGCCCTACTTTTCCAACTTTCTGATCAAAGTCCCGAACTGGGGTTTGATCAAGCCCGACCTTCTGCCCAACCAAAAAATATGATCTTGGTCTCTAAATTTTGATTTTGATGAGTAGCATCTAGCCGTGGTCTCCGATTAGAGAAATTCCAACTTTCTCCGAAGCCCTAAATTCCGGAAGCCATGAATGAAGGTGCTAAAAAATAATTCTGTTTTGACAGAAATATGTACCTGATTGTTTCTAGTGTAACTCCGAACGTTTCGATCCACAGTGTCTAAATTTTTTTCCTGGGATAGCCTGACCTGTTGTCTTTCCATCCCGATAGGTCTGACCTCAATTGGATTCTCTTAGAGAGAGTTATGCCAAGTGTCGCAATGTGACATGTTTATGGGATAATACAGGAGAGCGAACTTGTATGGCGTTCCATGTGTCACTGGTTCAATTTTTGCCTCTAAAAACTTTTCCTGAGATATCCGGACCTATTATCTTTCCATCCCAATAGGTCTGACCTCAATTGGATTTTCGAAGAGAGATTTATGCCAAGTTTCGCAACGTGACCTGTTTATGGAATAATACAGGAGGGCGAACCTATACGGTGTGCCACGTGTCACTGGTTCAACTTAGGCCTCTGAAAAATTTTCTTGAGATAGTTCAGTCTGTGTACTACCTGTCACTTTTTATGAAATTTCATTTGGAGCTTCCTAGCCCAAGTTATGACCTTTTTCCCAAGGTCACCTGATTTTGACTCAGATCTGGAAGAGGCAGAAACCCTATATTGTACAGATCATAAGTTACAAAGTACAACGAATTAGAGGTTGTCCTTTGGAGACAAGGTACATGGGGATCTGATCTTCGACCTGTAAACGTTTCAGATCCGAAAACTTTTCCAAAATTGATTTATAGCGAAAGTGCTACGATGACTGGTTTTTGCTATATCAAGCCCTAGCATCGTAAGTGAAACAAGTGTCATACATGCCATATCATGCCTTCTTTCAGGCTAGCTCTGATACCATGTTAAATTTTCAGAATTTAATTCAATCTGATCTAGGATCTTAACTGAGAGAACAACATGTACAGCAAATCTACAGCATATCAATCATGGACACAATAATGCAAGCACACAAGAGACACAGAGTTTACTTGGGGAAAACCATAAAGGTGAAAAACCCCAATAACTTCCTCAGAGATAGATAGAGCAATGATACAAACATAATACAAGAGATAGTCTTCTCCTAGTAGTAGAGCCTCCTCCTCCAAAAGTGCGCCACTCTCCCAAGTGTGAGTGAGAGAATAGAATGTGTAAAATGAGAGACACACTCTCTATTTATACACTAACTTGACTTGACCTTTACTCAACTAGGTCGGCCTCAACTTAACCACTTAACATAATGCTGACTGGGCCGACCCCCACTAGGGTGGTCTAATAACCCTTTGACCCACATGGACGACCCCCAATAGGGTGGTCTAATAACCCTTTGACCCACATGACTTATACAGGGCTGACCCCAACAAGGTGGTCTAATAACCCATTAAGTATAAGTTACGACACTTACAATATAAATGACGACACTTCCGTATAGAGGAATAATAACATCTCTATAGGAATACAACCACTTCCGTATAGAGGAATAATAATATCTCTATAGGAATACAATATACATATATGTGAAATACATTCCGAAGTTACATATACATCAACAGATAAACCGAAGAATCCTTTGGTACTTTGTTAAGGATTGTTGATTGGATTAGAGCAGAACAAGACCAACGTCACCAACTTCTGTGGGGTCAACCATCACAAACATGTTTTATTGTCTTGATTTTTTATTTTTATTTTCAATTTGAATTCATCCATAAATTGATAACTATGTACATTATATTTGAAACAAGTTATTTAGATCTGTATCATTGAATATTTGCGCTCAAGATCATAGTTTATCGAGCTTGGTAGTGATGTATTTTATATTTTACACTATATATTGATTATTTATGACAGATTGATTTATTGAGAGTAATTTATTCTTTTAAAATATGTGTATTAATATTTAATTGAATGAAGAATCTATATTTGAATATTGTTTATTAATCATTTGGGTGAAGCAAATCGAAGTTTAGATTCGAAAATATTTTTACTATTTACTGTGAATAAAAGTAGATCGAATGTCTATCTTTGAAGGTCTGCATGATTATTGTAAGGCTCACCCCAAGCCTTACATTTTGGTATCAGAGCATGGTCCAAATGCTCAAGACTGGGCTCGTCATTGTTTTCCTCATGTCGACTCTAGGTTTGTCTTGTATTCAAAATAAATTGGTGTATTAAATCAGTTAAAATCTGTACATATGCATATTTGGTAAATGCTAGATGTTTAATATAGTTAGTTTATTTATGTAATTTTCATTTTGAGTGGAATTATATATATTGAATGTATATTGGTTATGATGGTTACTTAAAATCTGAAAGATGGATCTTAAAAAATGGATCGATGCATAGGAACATTCTTGCAGAATTGTGGAGTAGATCATGGATTATAATCTGCATTTATAAGATTTATATGCAGAATATGCAGGATATGATTTTATTGCAGAATAGTTCAATATAAATATGCATGATAGGATTTGTATTGATGTCTAATTAGAAAATCCTTCTTGTTTTAGAAGCAATATCGATTTAATTATAAACTGATCTATGGATTTTATATACCGTGTGAATCACAGAGTACCATAAGGTTTTATGTGATATAAAAATTACAGATTATTTGGGGTCGATATATAGAGGTTTATATTGATTACTTGTAGCAATAGATTGTTGAAAATTATCATTTGAAGCGATTTTGTTTTGGCAAGAGATTATTATCACCAGCTGATGAAATCATGGCTAATAACTTGTGTATGGCTGGTTCATATCTATGCAAAGGTTATGCTATCCAGGTTAAATGGGGAACCCAACTAAACGTAGGATTTCATGTGTATAATACGTTGAAAACATTATAGTTATTGCTAAAAATATATAAATATTAGAATTCGACCTGTTAGTACCTGCCCTGCATGTCCCTTGCTTGGCATGGTTCCATCGAATGTATGATGGGTTATTACTATATATGCTCCCTTTAAAAATAGAACCATGTCTGACATCGATTTTTTAATTATGCATTAATGGAAGTACAATATATCTTACTGTAAACTACCTTTTGATTCCCTGTTGTCTACAAAAATTCAAAACTCTTTTGAGTCATATTCGCCACCTCCATCTGATCTAGGCACTTAATGTATTTTCCACTTTGTATTTCAACTAGATCCTTGAATTATATGAACTTTGAGAAAGTTTCAGATTTGTTTTAGAGGAAATATACCCAATTTTCTTGTTGAAATCATCAATAAATGTTAAGAAATAATATATACCACCTATGGATTGATTTTACATGGTACCACAGAGGTATGTATGAACTAGTTCAAGTTGTTCTTTTTCTCTATAGGAGTTTTGTGGAAAGTTGTCCCTCTGATGTTTTCCTAAGATGCAACTTTCACAAGAACTGGTTTCTCCATTCAGCATGCGCAATCCCTTAACCATTGAGTGTTTTTGAAAATTTTCAGGACTTTTAAAGGGTAGATGAACATATCTATAATTCCACAACCAGGTCTCATCTGTGCTAGAGACATTATGTGCATACGATTGTGACAGGTTTACACTTCTTAAATTCAAAGGGAACATTGTGTTTTTGGTCATCTCAAATTCTGTTGTGAGTCTTTTACTAGGTGACTTGTCTAAAATTGTACATGTAATACCTTTAAATCTAACATCGTAACCATTTTGACTCAATTGTCCTACATTGATAAGATTGTGCTTGAGATAAGGTACATATAAAATATCATGAATGGATTTCTTATCATTTTGTTTCATCAGGACAAAAACAATACCTTTTCCTTTAGCTGAACTTGAGAGTCATCACCTAGACTTGCTTTTAATCTAGAAAAAGTATCTATGATAGTAAATAGATGCTTGTTACATGTTCGATCATATGATTGTTGCAACCACTATCCAACAACCATAGATTCATGTTGTTAAGGGTTTCTTCAGTGATCTGGCATGAAATAAACATTGCTTCAAATGTTCCTTCATTAGTATTGATTACATGAGATATTGCTTTGTTCAGTTTTGATTGCTTCTTTTTGCATTCACTCTCATAGTGTCCAAACTTATTGCAGTAATAACCCTGGCTCCATGACTTGTATTTTAATTTTATGCCTCCTTGCCTTTGGTTATGAGATAGTTTCTGGTCTCTTTCTTCATCTCGGGAAGATCTTTCTCCTATAAGAGAGTGGCGTATGCTATGTCTGCCTGTGCTTCTAGGTCTGCAACCTCATCCTCTTCCTTTGCTAATGGGGTCTGAAATTCCTTCTCGAGTAAGGAATTTTAATTCTTATTAATCCTTGATTCATGGGATAAAAGGGATCCCTTCATCTCACCTTTTCAGAGCTGGATCAAGTCTTTTTCTTCTTCAATTTCTACAATGACTTATTTGAACCTTTTGGTGAGGGTTCTGAGAACCTTCTCGACTACATTTTGATCCGTCATTTCTTCACCATACATCTTCAAATAGTTTACTATGGATTTCATGCAATTCATGTATCGGTATATTTATTCTAACCCCTTCATTTCTAATATTTCAAAATATATTCTCAAAGTTTGCAATTTCACTGTCTTCACTTTGGTGAGGCCTTGATAGTTTCTCTGCAAAATATCCCAAGCAGTTTTAGAATTCTTCGCAAGAGAAACCTTGGGAACTATGGCTTTGTACATGCCATTTTGAACGAGATGAAAAGACTTTGAATCCTTGCATCTATTTGATTTTATCATATTCCTATGGTTATTTGTCAGGGCCAGTTCTACTGCTTCATCTGCCATCTCTCTGTACCCACGAGATACCTATTCCCAAAGATATTGGGCCTTTAATAAAGTCAACATCTTGATTGAACAAATCTCATAAATTTTCCCATTAAAAGGTGCAATTTGGCCATAACATTGGTTGCTTTAATCTATTTTCTCCACAAAAATTCTCATATTTATACCCCAGTTGCATCCTTGGAAACTTTGCAAACAATGGTGCTTGAACAACTTTCACTAAAATAGCGGAATCTTTTATTAAACCTTAGTTGTTTCCAATGTTTGATGTACTATCTAAATACTCCTCTAATGCTTTGTATTCAATATTCAGGAATGAGCTGATCTCAACCATCAATTCGCTTCAGAGTTTGCTTGTTTTAAAATTTTGGTTTTGCAGTCCGATGTACAAACTACTTTGCTCATTTAGGTGGATGCTTTGGCTCAATCCATCAATGTTGAATTCTCTCACACTGTCTACTCACCTTGGCTCACGGCATAATTTTCTCTTGATCTGATCTTTGACTAAGTCGCTCCTTTGATATTCCCTTTAATGGATCGATCTACTCTCCACTATGTGAAGAGGCTTTAAAATATATCACACTGATTCTTTATTTCAAATAGCGTCTTGCAAGATTTTGCATTAGCATTTCTTGCTGGAAATTTTCACACCTCACACGCAGATCTCAATTCTATCCTCCTCCTTTCTTTGGAGTGGCAGATCTACACCTTATTTCCAATATGTGATAAGGCTTACACCTTTTATGATTTCTTTAATCAATATGCTATCCACTTTGTGAAGAGTCTTAAGCATGTCGCTTTGATGCCATGTTAAATTTTCAGAAGAAAAGGAAAAATTAAACACAACACAAAACTTTGGAGAATTTCATTGCACGCTCTTCTTCATTAATTCAATATATATATGATTACAATTGTAGCTAAGTGAACCCAAAATAGAAACTAATTTTCAAATATCTTTCTAAATATAGAAAATACTTAACCGATTCATACTTGGTCAACCACTGCTACTTAATTGACTCATAAATTGTAAGAGATCCAAATGAGTCCCTATCTATTTTATTCAAGAAGATGCAACCGAGGTTTTGTTACTAGTTTAACAATTAAATTTTTTCCTTCTATTTTTTTCCTTGCAACAATGTCTAGTAATAAGAAAATTAAGCTACCAAACTAATAACACTGATTCATTTCATTGTGTTGTGCATGAAAATATCACATTTTACATTCGACAATAAGCAATTTAATATACATTTTCATGGATATTCTAAGGTAAAACTAAATTTCAAAATTTCCATAACTTAAATGAATTCAACAAGAAAAATACTTGTTTCTCCCATTTGAGTTCGTGAAGTCCTAAAGTCTCGAAATTGATAACATTCTTAGCAATAGCCCAAACTGGTCTAACCTCCCAGCCTACTAGGAATAGTCTATTTGAATCCCCGACCTAGATAAATCTGAGAGTTTTTTTGGCCCCCATGCCAAAAAATTTGAGACAAAATAGTAGCACTCTCTTGCAAATTCTTCCCCGAGTTATTTCCCCACATAAAATTTTCCAAAATGTTTTCCAATATTTTTCCAACCCCTCAACAATCAAGGTTTCCTCCCTTTATCTCCATTCTCCACTGAATCCCTCCATCGACTCTCATTTACATATCTTCCCGCAAATTAAATATCCTATCCAAATTCATCAATTCAATTCAAGAAGCAAAACCTTGAGGACATACAAAAATCAAATAATGAAGTAAATCTTCTCAAACTTTAATGTCTCACCTACAATTAATTTATTTCTCGCAATTCATTAAACAATAATATTAAATTTAACTGCCTATTTTTAACTATCATCCATGTGATCAATTAGTCCACATTTCATCAATACATATATAAACCAACAATCATACTAATGCATGTGTGTGAGGGGTGGGAATGTAGCGAGCATGCAGATACTTCATACCATGCAAAGAATATGAATTATGCAAAGTACTTATTACCCTATTTTGATGTATATCAAAGTTATGTGCCATATATTAATGGAATCACAGTGTGGGGCATTACATACACCTAGACTCCTTCAATAAAATTCATCTTGAAGTTAGAGTTAAAAGGAAATACATTAACCATTGTGAATTAAAAACAATCATGTCATAATTTTATTCATTCAACATTTGACAATTCGACACTACAGAATAAGGAAGACAAAACAACTAGTATCAAAAGATTCATTTATATAATAATCACTAGGTACCAGGAACAAGAAGAATCATTTCTTCCCAATTAGGTTCATAACTAGCATATATTCACCCATCCTCCCTAACCTACTTCCGCTCTCTTCATATCCTTCATCTACTGGTATATGCCATGGCGTTGAATATATTGGCATAACCATCTATAAAACCCAAAAGTGGAAGCATTGACTACATCGACCCAAATTCACAGCAAGAAATTGGAACTTGTCATCCCACATCTAGGGGAGTGTGTCCACCATGTCCCTCCCATGACTCTAGGTCTAGAAGATACACGGTGGGAAAATCCTCCACTCCTCCAAATAGATCCAGGGTGGATCCCTAATAATGAGTCCTATTATGCCACCACTCTATCTAAGAGTTTTTCCAACGAATAACCAGTTTGTGTAACTCCATTGCCTGTTACATACAACACTTACACACATGTCATAACATATGCATACATTTATATCCAATAATCCATTCACATCGAATGTTTCCAAACATATCATTTTATCCTTGATGTCCATGACATCGAACTAGCCTCATATATATATATATAATAATAATAATAATAATAATAATAATAAAACACTTGGATAGAACTAGCCCATGTACCTGCAAGTTAGCTTACAAGATCAATAATCAAGTATATATATTCTCATACATGTGTGCCATCACCAACCTGTTACGATTGTTTTCAACATAACCATGCATGCTTGTTAACCATAACAATACATCATATTCTCATTTATAAACATAATTTAAGTTGGAATCCATGTACCGAAAGTGCACAAAAGGGAGAATATGACATAAACCATAATCACATGAAATAATAAGCTCCTTGTGACACTCCACATAAGTATAAATATGTCCAAAACACTAGTTGCATTAATATAGTCTAATCTAATGCATAAGTGGGGTGGCAGTGCAGGATGATAGGCGTCTGGTCTAATTCTCTTTAGAATCGCAAATGGCCCTATAAATAGCAGTGACAATTTTTCCCCTTTCCAAATTGAATAGTATTTTTATCCGGTCAGATATGAATAAAAGCTCAATTCCCAACCTCATAACTTCTATTTGTTTTATGCACATCGACATGACTCTTTTTTCTATCCCGAGCTTCTTTTAACAACTACCCGATCTAAATCATTTGCTCACATCTCCTGAATCAACTCAAGCCAAACTATAACTCAATCTTCTAACCTGTCACAACTTAATGTTGTCCTACATGGCCTCCCATACATAGCCTAATATGGAGGCATCCCAATTGAGATATGGTATCTATTGTTGTATGCATACTCTACAAGAGGGAGATATTTTTCCCAGTGGGTCTGCTAGTCCATAACATACATTCTAAGCATAGCCTCCAACACTTGATTTACCCTCTTTGTATTCCCATCTGTCTCAAGGTGGTAATATATACTCAAGTTTAATTGAGTCCCCTAAGCCGATTGCAAACTTATCCAAAACCGGGATGTAAATCGAGAATCCATATCAGATATTATTTTCTTATGAAATCGATGGAAATGGATGATCTCATTTATGAACATTGTCGCCACATCAGATACACCATAACTATCTCAAATGGGAATGAAATGAGCAGTTTTGGTAAGCTTATCCACTTCAACCAAAATTGTTAAATTTTGAGCATTAATTCACAATACTCTTGGATCGGTACTGAGAGAATAACATATACAGTATATCAATGCATAACAATCACAATAAGCATGACAAGCATCACAAGAATCAAAAGCATGAGAGACAAGAGACACAGAGTTTCCGTGGGGAGAAACCTAAGGTGAAAAACCCCACAACTTCCTCAGAGATAGAGAGAGCAATGGCTCAACCAAAGTGTACCAAAATACACTTGAGATAGTCTCCTAGTAGCAGATGATCCTCCTCCTCACTAGTGCGCCACTTTCTAAGTGAGAGAAGTGTGACTTTTCGAATGATCAAAATAGAGATCTCCCGATCTCTATTTATACTAACATGTTTTCCTAGTTACACTATGGGGCCAACTTGTTTGTCTAGATACATCCACAATATAATATATATTTCAGGGCCGACCCCACACATGGTGGTCTAATAACCCATCAGCAAGAACACACACTTGCGACACTTGTCAATCCACATGACGACACTTCCTTATAGAGGAATAACACATCTCTTATAAGGGTACAATAAATATATATGAAATACATTCCGAAGTTACATATACATCAACACTCCCTCTTAACTAGGAAGGTATTTCTTGACACAGTTCTGCTAGACAAGTCTTCTTCTCGGGATCATCGCCATCGACGCATCGTCATCATCATCGTCACTGCTACTGCTATCTCAACCAATCTCTGACTCTACTCGTCATAGGAAGTTCTACAGAGCCAGTCCTTTTTCATACTGGATGTAGGCCCACCACCTGTAGGTCTTCATCATCACTGGCCATACTGTGGAATGCTCAGGACTTATTACGTGTGTCACAAAACCTGGCTGCAGCATCCCAGGCTATTACGAGCACACAGCTCTACCTGTCGGATCTCCCAAGAGCACATTACATGTGACCCATCACAAAACCTGGTTGAAGCATCCCAGGCTGTTACGAGCACACATCTCTACCTATCGGATCTCCCAGGAGAACATTACATGTGATCTCACCAAAAAACCTGGTTGAAGCATTCCAGGCTGTTACGAGCACACAGCTCTAGCTGTTGGATCTCCCAGGAGAACATTACATGTGGTCCACCAAAAAACCTGGCTGAAGCATCTGAGGCCTTTTTCATCCTGTCCAGATCTCCCAGGAGCAAATTACATGTGGTCATGGCAAAACTTGGTTGAAGCATCTGATGCCTTTTTCATCTTGTCCAGATCTCCCAGGAGCAAATTACATGCCATAGGAAAAAACCTCGCAAGAGCATCTTAGGATGTTATGGGTACACAACTCCGACCTGAAGATCTCCCAGGGCACAAATTACATGTCCTCCTAGAAGAAAAGGAAAAATTAAACACAACAGAAAACTTTGGAGAATTTCATTGCACGCTCTTCTTCATTAATTCAATATATATATGATTACAATTGTAGCTAAGTGGACCCAAAATAGAAACTAATTTTCAAATATCTTTCTAAATGTAGAAAATACTTAACCGATTCATACTTGGTCAACCACTGCTATTTAATTAACTCATAAATTGTAAGAGATCCAAATGAGTCCCTATCTATTTTATTCAAGAAGATAGGGGCATTAACCATTGTGAATTTCGAGTTCGAGTTAAGAGGAAATGCATTAACCATTGTGAATTAAAAACAATCATGTCATAATTTTATTCATTCAACATTTGACAATTTGTCACTACTGAATAAGGAAGACAAAACAACTAGTATCAAAAGATTCATTTATATAATAATCACTAGGTACCAGGAACAAGAAGAATCATTTCTTCCCAATTAGGTTCATAACTAGCATATATTCACCCATCTTCCCTAACCTACTTCTCCTCTCTTCATATCCTTCCTCTACTGGTATATGCCATGGCGTCGAATATACTGGTATAACCATCTATAAAACCCAAAAGTGGAAGCGTCGACTACATCGACCTAAATTCACAGCAGGAAATTGGAACTTGTCATCCCACATCTAGGGGAGTGTGTCCGCCATGTCCCTCCCATGACTTTAGGTCTAGAATATACATGGTGGGAAACTCCTCCACTCCTCCAAATAGATCCAAGGTGGATCCCTAACAATGAGTCACATTATGCCACCACTCTATCTAAGAGTTTTTTCAACGAATAACCAGTTTGTGTAACTCCATTGCCTGTTACATACAACACTTACTGTTGATGTATATGTAACTTCGGAATGTATTTCATATATGTATATTGTACTCCTATAGAGATGATATTATTCCTCTATACGGAAGTGTTTGTATTCCTATAGAGATGTTATTATTCCTCTATACGGAAGTGTCGTCATTTATATTGTAAGTGTCGTAACTTATACTTGATGGGTTATTAGACCACCTTGTTGGGGGCGGCCCTGTATAAGTCATGTGGGTCGAAGGGTTATTAGACCACCCTATTGGGGGCCGGCCATGTGGGTCAAAGGGTTATTAGACCACCCTATTGGGTGTTGGCCCAGTCAGCATTGTGTTATGTGGTTAAGTTGAGGCTGACCTAGTAAAGGTTATTAGGCAAGTCAAGTCAAGTATAAATAGAGTGCGGGAGGCACTCTATTTGATCATTCTATTCTTACACTCACACTTTGGAGAGTGGCGCACTTGTGGAGGAGGAGAAACTGCTGCTAGGAGATGTCTATCTCTTATGCTTGGGTTGTATCATTGCTCTATCTATCTTTGAGGAAGTTATTGGGGTTTTTCACCTTTATGGTTTTCCCCAAGTAAACTCTGTGTCTCTTGTGTGCTTGCATTATTGTGTCCATGATTGATATGTTGAACATGTTGTTCTCTCAGTTAAGATCCTAAATCATATTGAAGTAAATTTTGAAAAATTAACATGGTATCAAAGATAGCCTGAAAGAAGGCATGGTATGGCATGTATGAGACTTGTTGCACTTACGATGCTAGGGCTTGATATAGAAAAAACCAGTGATCGTAGCACTTTCTCTATAAATCCATTTTGGAAAAGTTTTCGGATTGGAAACTTTTACAGATCGAATATCAGATCCCCATGTACCTTGTGTCCAAAGAAAAACTTCTAATTCGTTGTACTTTGTGTTTTATGATCTGTACAATCTAGGGTTTCTGCCTCTTCCAGATCTGACTCATAAACAGGTGACCTAGGAAAAAAGGTCATAACTTGGGATAGGAAACTCCAAATGAAATTTTTTAAAATGTGATAGGTAGTGCACGGACTGTAATTTCTCAGGTAACTTTTTCAGAGGCCGAAACTGAACCAGTGACACGTGGCACGCCGTACAAGTTCGATCTCCTGTTTTATCTCATAAACAGGTCACGTTGTGACACTTGGCATAACTATCTCTCAGAGAATCCATTTGAGGTCAGACCTATGGGTTTGGAAATATGATAGGTCAGGCTACCACAGAAAAAAATTTCAGACCCTGTGGATTGGAAGTTTCGGAGTTAGACCAGAAACAATTAGGCGCATATTTTGTCAAAACAAAATTATTTTTTGAGCACCTTCATTCATGGCTCCGGGAATTAGGGTTTCGGAGAAAGTTGGGAATTTTTGTAATCAAAGACCAAGGCTGAATGCTACTCATAAAAATCAAATTTAGAGACCAAGATCAAATTTTTTGGTTGGGTAGAAGGCTGGGCTTGATCAAACCCTAGTTCGAGACTTTGATCGGAAAAATGGAAAATTAGGGCTTCTGCAAAAGTTGGAATTTTTGAAGTCTGTGACCACGGCTGGAAGCTCCTCAGAAAAATAAAAGTTTAGAGATTTGGATTGAACCTTTTGCTTGGGCAGAAGGGTGGGATTTATCAAACCCTAGTTCGGGATCCTGTCCAGAAGATTCGTAAGTTTCAAAGGCAATTTTAAGGGGTGAAACTTTGCAGTTTTCAAATTCTGAGTATACCGGCTTGATCAGCTCATCAAGGCGCATATTTCTATCCTTTCAGAAGTTTGAAATTCAAAGTTTGAATTTTTAGGGTTTCTCTAACAAACCCTAATCCAACTCCAGATCCAGTTTCTCCAAATCTAGTGGATTGGATTAATCCTAGAAGAGAATGGATTGGTCACCTGCATAAGTGAAGAAGTTCCAGTTTTAGAGGGAGATAAGGCTAAGGCCTTACATAAGAAGATTACAAGCAATCTCGACAGGTATGACTTATCGAGGTATGTTTTGAGATTTGTTCATGATTAAGTTTATGGTATGTTTGTCTTCATATTATTACAGTTAGTACAATCTTGATTAAATTTAGACTTGTCGTATCACCTTAATAAAATTATGAATGCATGATAGAAGATATTCATTGATTAGGGTGTTGACACTTATGATTGTACTAATGCATTATGGTGTTATATGAGGTTTATGTTGTCCGCTAACATGAAAGGTACAGCAAGAAAGACAAATCATGTTCTAGTTCAAGAACATATGATCATCATGGTGACATGAAGACAAAGATTCATCCATTCTGATGGATCACTTAGAAGATCTATTTACGAGGTATGTATAAATTAGTTCTATAATGGTTAACCTATGAGATATGCAGGTTACTAGCACAAGTCACGAAGACATCATGTGGGTATGTTAGACAATAACCAACTAACATATTAATCCAGGTATGTTTTTCCTATATCAAGTTAGAATCCTACCTTGTGATAGGATATCTTATATAAGTATACATGGCATGATTGATAATGATTATTCATATTATGTTTCTTAACTTAATTGATGATATGACTAACCAGAAGAGTCATGAAAGTATAGGTTTGAGTAATCACCGGTTTAGGCATATTATGTTTCTTACCTTAATTTATGATATGACTAACCATAAGAGTCCTTGAATACTAATGCTTATTATTTCTGTTTGAAATGATCATGACTATACATGCTTAATATTATTGTGTTTTGATAGTATTGAGAATATACTAATAAATGTATGATTATGTATGAGATCTCGAGGATATCACAATAATGATACTTATAAGCATGCATAATGATCGAGGATAGATATAAGTTCAAGGATAGGTAATCCAGGAAGTAAAGATCAAGAGGGAGCACACTCTAGTAGTTTCTGCAAGGATGCAGATATTCAGAGGGAGTCGACCACTTCTCACAATCCACATCAGAATGGAGTTGCAAAGATTCAGAGGGAGTCCACCCAACAACCAAACAAAGATAAGTATTTGAATTGTCATTTCTTACATATTTGTTTGTTTAAATAATGTTGTTCAATGATGTATATGCTTATGTTCCTAGACTTAGGTTGTGTATTATGCATATTAGAATAATTGCATTAATGAACAGTATACTACTAATATGCATGTGATGGGTAAGTGGCCTATGGCGCTGTACAACATTCCATTGCTACTTATCTAGAATGAAACCTCTTTGCTGACATGTTGGGAGTAGTGCAAACTCTTAACAATGTTCTGGTAGAGATTGGAAGGAATCTAGAAAGTTACAGGATATGGATGAATGTTGTATTGAAGCATTGGCTAAGATAATTGCAAGATTGCATGACATATTTATTTATGTGTAAGAATTTGTTCTGAAAACTATGAGATGTTTCTAATCATGCAATTTAACTTGTTTTGTAGGAAAGATCGTATAACATCACCTACAAAAGAAGGACTACAACATTTGTTCAACAAAAAAGTTATCTATTGAAGATATTGAATATATTGAAGTTCCCAGGATTCAGGAATAATGCCATGATCGAGGAGTACCAGTCGATCATGAAGAATGATGTTTGGGATGCAGTCCCAAGACCTGAAGGGAAGTCTGTTGTGACTTCCAAGTGGATCTATAAGATTAAGCATGTTGCAAATGGTAGCATAGAAAAATACAAAGCGAGATTTGTAGCTTCTCCCAGAAAGAGAGAATAGACTATGAAGAGACTTTTGCACATGTATCCAGGTACACTTCCATCAGATCAATACTTGCTCTGGCTGCAGTGATAAGTGGAAGATACACCGGATGGATGTAAAGACAGCTTTCTTGAATGGTGTAGTCAAGGAGGAAGTGTATGTGGAGCAGCCACTTGGTTTTGAGACACATGACAGGGAGTCATATATGTGCAAAACTTGGTATGGTAGGATAGATAGCTTTCTCTCCATTTTGGGCTTTACCAAGAGAAAAGCGGATTCCAACCTTTAATACAAGGTTGAGGAAGGCAATCCAGTGATACTACTTTGGTATTGGGATGACCTGTTTGTTACAGGGGATGATAGATTGATTGCCGACACGAAGAGGAAGCTTGCTGCCGAGTTCGAGATGAAGGACTTGGGGATGATGCACTATTTCCTAGGCATGGAGGTGTGGCAGAGTGCAGATGGAATCTTCCTTGGACAAGGGAAGTATGCAGTAGAGATCCGGAATAGGTTCAGGATTATGGACTGCAAGGCCATGGCCACACCTATGGCATTGAACCTGAAGCTTCTGTGTGATGCTTCATCTAATTCGGTTGATGTCACTGTGTATCATCAGATGATTAGGTCCTTGATGTACCCGATGAACACGAGACCAAATATTTGCTTTGCGGTGAACACATTGAGCCAGTTCCTGATGGGTCCCAGAGGTGTTCACCTGGTTGCTGTAAAGCATATTCTGAGGTACCTGAAGGGTACAGTTGATTATGGGCTTAAGTATGATGCGAATCAAAAGTTTAACTTGCAGGGTTATGTTGATTCGGATTGGGTAGGAAGTGCCGTAGATAGGAAGAGCACTTCCGGGTGCTGCTTCAGTATGGGATCAGGTGTGATCTCTTGGTTTAGCAGGAAGCAGTCCTGCGTAGCACTAAGTACAGCTGAAGCAGAGTATGTTGTTGCTTGTTCAGCTAGTTGTGAGGCAGTATGGCTTTGGAAGCTAATGTCTGAGTTATTTGATCTCCCGCTGGAGGCCACTGGTATCTTTTGTGACAACAAGAGTTGTGTGAAGCTGTCTGAGAATCCGTTGTTCCATGATAGGTCGAAACACATTGAGATCAAATATCACTATATCAGGGATATGGTGGAAAGAGGAGCAGTGAAGCTCCTGTATGTTGCGACGGATGAGCAGGTTGCAGATGTACTGATGAAACCACTAGCTAGAGTGAAGTTTCAGTACTTCAGAGAGAGGCTTGGTGTTCTTCAGATTGATGACACTTCGAGGAAGAAGTGATGGAGACATTTTCTGGAGCCATTCCAAGCATGTTGAGAGGAGGATCCTTCCCATGGCTATGGATGTAAGCATTGGATGATGAGCATCAGGACGATGCTCCAGTTACTGCTCTATGTATGGATGCATCATGTTGGATGCTGGATATGATCAATGGATCATTTATATGTATGTATGCATCATGTTGGATGTTGGATATGATCAGTGGATCATTTATATGTATGTATGCATCATGTTGGATGCTGGATATGATCAGTGGATCATTTATATGTATGTATGCATCATGTTGGATGTTGTATATGATTAGTTGGATCATTTATATGTATGTACGCATCAAATTTGATGCTGGATATGATCAGTTGGATCATGTGTATGTATCTGTAGATGTATCAGGTGGATACATGGTATGATCAGGTAGATCATGTATGATGATATGTATTAGGCAGATACTGCGTATGCATCAGGTGGATGCATTGTATGATCAGGATGATCATGGATGACGAGCTTCAGCATGTTGCTCCAGATGACATGCATCAGGACGATGCAGTGTTGATGATCAGGATGATCATGTGTACATCAGGATGATGTATGGTGAGTATTAGGTTGATACTTTGTGGCCATGGAACAGGTTGTGTAGATAAGCATATAATTTGTGCCCTGGGAGATTTGCAGATACTCTTTCGAGGTTTTTCCTATGGCATGTAATTTGTGCCTTGGGATATCTGGAATGCTCTTTCGAGGTTTTTCTTAGGAGGACATATAATTTGTGCCTTGGGAGATTTGTAGATACTCTTTCAAGGTTTTTCCTATGGCATGTAATTTGTGCCCTGGGATATCTGGAAAATGCTCTTTCGAGGTTTTGTCCTTGGCATGTAATTTATGCCCTGGGAGATCCGATAGGTTGAGCCTTGTGCTCGTAATCAGTCCTGGGATGCTCTTTCGAGGTTTTGCCATGACCACATGTAATTTTTGCCCTGGGAGATCCGATAGGTTGATTCGTGTGCTCGTAATCAGTCTTGGGATGCTCTTTCGAGGTTTTGTGGTGACCACATGTAATTTGTGCCCTGGGAGATCCGATAGGTTGAGCCATGTTCTCGTAATCAGTCCTGGGATTCTCTTTCGAGGTTTCGTGGTGGGGTCACATATAATAGCACCCTGGGAGATCCGACAGGTAGAGCCGTGCGCTCGTAATAGCCTGGATGCTCTTGTGAGGTTTTGTGACACATGTAATAAGTCCTGAGAATTCCACAGTATGGCCAGTGATGATGAAGACTTGCAGGTAGTGGGCCTACATCCAGTATGAAAAAGGATTGGCTCTATAGAACTTCCTATGACGAGTAGATTCAGAGATTGATTGAGATAGCAGCAGCAGTGATGATGATGATGACTCGATGACGATTATCCAGTGAAGATGATCCATAGAAGAAGACTTGTGCTAGAAGACCTGTGTCAAGAAATACCTTCCTAGTTAAGAGGGAGTGTTGATGTATATGTAAATTCGAAATGTATTTCATATATGTATATTGTACTCCTATAGAGATGGTATTATTCCTCTATACGGAAGTGTTTGTATTCCTATAGAGATGTTATTATTCCTCTATACGGAAGTGTCGCCATTTATATTGTAAGTGTCGTAACTTATACTTGATGGGTTATTAGACCACCTTGTTGGGGTCGGCCCTATATAAGTCATGTGGGTCGAAGGGTTATTAGACCACCCTATTGGGGGTCATCCATGTGGGTCAAAGGGTTATTAGACCACCCTATTGGGTGTCGGCCCAGTCAGCATTGTGTTATGTGGTTAAGGTGAGGCCGACCTAGTAAAGGTTATTAGGCAAGTCAATTCAAGTATAAATAGAGTGTGAGAGGCACTCTATTTGATCATTCTATTCTTACACTCACACTTTGGAGAGTGGCACACTTATGGAGGAGGAGAAGTTGCTGCTAGGAGATGTCTATCTCTTATGCTTGGGTTGTATCATTGCTCATCTATCTCTGAGGAAGTTATTGGGGTTTTTCACCTTTATGGTTTTCCCCAAGTAAACTCTGTGTCTCTTGTGTGCTTGCATTATTGTGTCCATGATTGATATGCTGTAGATATGTTGTACATGTTGTTCTCTCCGTTAAGATCCTAGATTAGATTGAAGTAAATTCTGAAAAACTAACACTTACACACATGTCATAACATATGCATACATTTATATCCAATAATCCATTCACATCGAATGTTTCCAAACATATCATTTTATCCTTGATGTCCATGACATCGAACTAGCCTCATATATATATATATATATATATATATATATAATAATCTTAGTTGCAAGTTAGCTTACAGGATCAATAATCAAGTATAATTATCCTCAAACATGTGTGCCATCACCAACCTGTTACCATTGTTTTCAACATAACCATGCATGCTCGTTAACCGTAACAATACATCATATTCTCATTTATAAACATAATTTGAGTTGGAATCCATGTACCGAAAGTGCACAAAAGGGAGAATATGACATAAGCTATAATCACATGAAATAATAAGCTCCTTGTGACACTCCACATAAGTATAAATATGTCCAAAACACTAGTTGCATTAATATAGTCGAATCTAATGCATAAGTGGGGTGGCAGTGCAGGATGATAGGTGTCTGGTCCGATTCTCTTTAGAATCGCAAATGGCCCTATAAATAGCAGTGACAATTTTTCCCCTTTCCAAATCGAATGGTATTTTTATCCGGTCAGTTATGAATAAAAACTCAATTCCCAACCTCATAACTTCTATTTGTTTTATGCACATCGACATGACTCTTTTTTCTATCCCGAGCTTCTTTTAACCACTACCTGATCTAAATCATTTGCTCACATCTCCTGAATCAACTCAAGCCAAACTATAACTCAATCTTCTAACCTATCACAACTTAATGTTGTCCTACATGGCCTCCCATGCATAGCCTAATATGGAGGCATCCCAATTGAGATATGGTATCTATTGTTGTATGCATACTCTACAAGAGGGAGATATTTTTCCCAGTGGGTCTGCTAGTCCATAACATACATTCTAAGCATAGCCTCCAACACTTGATTTACCCTCTTTGTATTCCCATCTATCTCAAGGTGGTAATATATACTCAAGTTTAATTGAGTCCCCTAAGCCGATTGCAAACTTATCCAAAACCAGGATATAAATCGAGAATCCATATCAGATATTATTTTCTTATGAAATCGATGGAAATGGATGATCTCATTTATGAACACTGTTGCCACATCAGATACATCATAACTATCTCAGATGGGAATGAAATGAGCAGTTTTGGTAAGCTTATCCACTTCAACCAAAATAACATTGTGTCTTTTTGGAGTGAGGGGAAAACCCACCACAAAGTCCATGGATATGAACTCCCATTTATAAATAGGAATGTCATGTGGTTACAAAATCCCTACTCGGTGGTGATGATTATGCTTCACTTGCTAGCACTCGAGACATATTGCAATGAATTAAACCACATCGTGCTTCATACCTTCCCAAAAGAAGAGTTTCTTCATGTCTACATACATTTTATTTACCCTTGGATGTGCACAGTAAAGCACTCTATGGGCCTCTTTGAGGACATTGTTTCTAATATCCCCCTCCTCATGGATATACATCCTCCCTTGAAATCACAACTATCCATTTGCCTTGTTGGGCCTAGTTTATTGTGGGTACCATTTTTGGTGGAGATATTTTTGGTGTGGAAAAGGGTGAAGCAGAAGTGGTTCGATGGAGTGGTCAACTTCGTCGAAGTGGCTGAGAAGTCAGGAAAAATGACTATGTTGATCAAGTCAAATGAGCGGAGTTGAGTTAGTTAGTTGGTTTTTGTCCACTTGCATTAATGAGTTGGTTAATTAGTTAGTGGGAGCGGGGTAAGATAAGTGCGCCCTATAAATATGTAATAAGAGGGAAATTTGCGGGTTGTTGCTATGATTTCTATTGTTAGTCGATTAGAGAGTATACTGTCAGAGCTTGTTTTGGGTTTGTAATGAAGCATTATGCTATTTATGTCGAAGCTATTTTGAAGAAGCCGAGTCGCTGATCTGCAAGCTGTGTGCACATATCCTTTGTAATTCAAGAAGAAATATGTAAGTCATAAATTGAAGTGTTTATTTGGATGCGACTCATAATAAAAGACAAGCGCTTATTTGGTTTTCCCAGGATGGGTTTCCATGTTAAAACATGGTGTTCTTATGTGATGTGATATGTGTTTCTTTCCTCTGTTGATTACTTAGATGAATGCATGCTTGCGATAATTAGGAATGATATGGATATGAAATATAAAATAAGTTATGTGAATCTGGAGATGTCATGGGTTCTATCAAAGTGACTAATGTGTCGAAGATATGAATTTATCGATGCTATAGAATAGTTAATGTACTTGGTTGTTTAATGAATGGGTTGTCTGTCGAGCTCTTCCCCTTTCGTACTGATCAAGAAACCTAGTTCCTACAGTTTCCATAGGTACTTCGGGTGGGACTTAATCCGCTTCGCAGGTGTTTCCTAAAGGGATTAAACTCCATTTCGGGCCGGTATCTATGGTGGTGTTGTTTGTTGGTGTTTTGTTGATTGTTTGAACCCTGGTTGAAGTTAACCAATAAATCAAGAAAAACGACTTTGTTGATCAAGTCAAATGAGCAGAGTTGAGTTAGTTAGTTGGTTTTTTTCCACTTGCATTAATGATTCAGTTAATTAGTCAGTGGGTTAGTGGGAGCGGGGCATGTAATACGAGGGAAATTTGGGGGTTGTTTCTATGATTTCTATTGTCGGTCGATTAGAGAGTATGATGCCAGAGCTTGTTTTGGGTCTATAATGAAGAATTATGCTATGAATGCCAAATTTATTTTGAAGAAATTGAGTCATTGATTTGCAAGCTATGTGTGCAGATCCTATGTAAGTCAAGAAGAAATCTGTAATTCATAAATTGAAGTGCTTATTTGGCTGCTACTCATAATAAAATACAAGTGCTTCTGTGGTTTTTCCCAAGATGGGTTTCCACGTTAAAACATGGTGTTCTTATGTGATGTGATATGTGTTTCTTTCCTCTGTTGATTACTTAGATGAATGCATGCTTACGATATTTAGGAATGATATGGATATGAAATATAAAATATAAAATATGTTATGTGAATATGGCGATATCATGGGTTCTATTAAAGTGATTGATGTGTCAAAGATCCGAATTTGTCGATGTTATATAATAGTTAATGTACTTGGTTGTTTAATGAATGGGTTGTCTATCGAGATCTTCCCATTCCGCGCTATAGAAACATGGTTCCTGCAATTTCCATAGGTACTTCGGGTGGGACTTCATATGCTTCGTAGGTGTTGTTGAAAGGGATTAAACTCTCTTTTGGGCTGGTATCTGTGGTGGTTGTGTTTCATGGTGTTATGTTGAATGTTTGAACCTTGGTCGAAGTTAAAGTGCACCAAAAAATGGTTCCGTTGCTGGGACCTGGATTTTTGATGAAGGGGAATGTTGTGGCATCTGACTAAATCGAAGATCCAAGATTAGGTAGATGAACAGTTCAAGGAATTTGCGAGGGAAAAGAACAAGCATCCTCAATTGGACGATGAAGGTTAGTTAGACAAGTATATTTTTACTGATATCCATGAAGATTTATTTGGAGATTTCCCCGTCATATTGCATGAATGGTTAGAAATATTGAATGAGAAGAAGACAAATTTCCAAGGGGAAGATCCTAGAAGTTGGACTCCTGCGTTGATACAGCAACTGAAATGTGTGAATAACAAGATTTCACGCGCAGTAGATTACTAGATGGACAACATATTGGAGGGGTACATTAGCGAATTAGCTGTTGACCCTATTAAGTCATATAGTGTAGTAGAATGAGAGTTCTTTGAGGGTTAGCACGGTAAGTACTTGAGATCCTTAAACCTATCAATCAAGAAGCTACTTTGTGAAAAAGGTGTGATGCAAATGGAATCTGATGAGTAGAGTGATTGTGCATGGTGGGCATGGGTATTGTATGGAGGATGGCCTGGACGAATATGAGGAATGAGTTGAAATGATAAGGGGAGAAGAAAGTGAACCAGATGAAGAGTGTGGGTTTCTGCAAAGTGGGATACGATTTCGGTCAAACAAGAGGAGGAGAACTGCGATAGGAAAGAAGGGTTGCAGTGCGACTGAAAGGAGAGACTACGAACCAGTACCACAAATCGACAAGGATTCTAGTGAGGAGGAGGAAGAGTACCAGTTCATTTCTGAGGAGGAAGAGTACCAGCTCATTTCTGAGGAGGAAGAGGAACCTTCAGAACCGCTTTAGACCCGAGGCTGTGACATACCCACGACCCTGGGTATGTCATCGGAGACTGAGGTAAGACCTAGTAATTATTCACATTTATTTAAATCTAGCTAGAGTAGTGGAAATAGTCAGAATAATACTTCGCTGAGTGGGAAGGAATCGAGCAGTTATCCATTAGTAATAAATCAGTTGAAGCCCTAGAGGTCCAGAATGGTCGGGGATGACATGAGGTTACCTATTTTCAATGGGAATGGGTCCAAGGAGCCAGAAAACACTGGTTTTTATGCAATGTAGTATGGAATGTAAAACAAGTACATGACGACAATGTCAAATTAGCGTAGTTGATCACGACCTTCAAGGATCGCACCTTAGATTGGTTTATGAAATTTTCTAAAGTTCTGGTACTCAACCAACAAAAAATTTAGCAGAAGTCAAGGAGGGATTGAAAACTAAGTTCAATAAGCCAAAATCCAAATCACAATGTATCACTGAATTAAAGCAGATCAAGCAAGCACCAAATGAGTCTGTTTGGGACTTTGAACATAGGTTTAAAACCTTAATGGCTCGTGTAAGTTTTTCGATGAATGATCTACAACATAAAGAGTGGTTTATAACTTCTTTATTTCCTCACATCAGAGTTCCACTTATGTAACATAAGATCCCGATTGAGGCATAATCCTTGGACTTGTCCATGATGTTGGAAGCCTCACATGTCAGAGAGACTAGAGCTGGTATGGCTCAAATCTAGTCGTAGTTGGAAAATTTCTCTATTCATATTCAAGATATCAAGAAAGGTAAAGAAAAGTGAGAAGATGTTTGGTGCACTAGGTGAAAGGAAGAGGGACATTCTAAAGATCAATGTACAACATTTCATGATTACCTTAAATGTTGGCAATCCGATCCCATTAAATCTTGGTGTATGGTGCACAATTTTTCAGACTAAAGGACATTGGCTAGAAGAATGATACTTGTTACAGAAGATGGTAAGTAATCCTCAGAAATTATGGTGCAAGTTCCGTTGGTGTGTCGGACATGAAGAGAAGAATTTTCGAGCATACCAGCTGCTCACTGAGTGCATTGAAGACACGTTCCTTATGAAGGGATAGGATTAGGATGAAAGAAGCAACACATAATTCAATCAACCATGAGGTGGATTCTGGGGTCGTGGAAGAGGGGGATTTTTCCGAGGGAGAGGATAGGTTATATGCTATAATTGTGGAACTCCTAGACATTATGCTAGAGAATTACCGAATCCTACTTTGACTTGCACATATTTTAGGGCATTATATCATACCATCGAAGATTGCCCATAGTTGATAGCAAAGTGGCAGTCGAAGCAGAATTAGAACTTGAATTAGAATTAGAATGTATAAAATATTTTTGTAGAAATGTGATCGAAGCAACCTACTGTCACTATAGTAACAAGAGGTGGAGCCATGACAAGTGTTGATAAGGGGAATCATAGTAATCAGTGGGATCCAGGGGTGAGACCAGCAGTTCAAAAACCACTGCAATTTGATGTCCAAAAAAAAGGGGGTTTTCTTTGAAGCTAAGGATGAATTTATGAAGGATGTATAAATATCATCCTCGCCACCGGTATTTGAGGAATGATCTGTATATGATATACCACCCTATAACAACCAATCTATATCTAAGAAGACTATGGGAAAGGTAAGTTCTTCACACCACTTTTTGAAGAGTTGATTGGATTTGATTATGGATGAAAATGGATTAAGGGAACTACATAAGATTATTGGAGAAACTGAGGGAGATATTAGACAAGGGAAATTTGTAAATCATGTTCAGAAGAGAACAATTACTAGTAGGGAACTGTGACTTAATGCACAGATTGGTGACTACGATGGTGGGTTGTTCATAAGCACTCTACAACTAGTTGGTTGCATTGCAAAAGGTATTTACAAATATGGTTTGATGAAGGGATTACCTATATCGGATATAAGTATACCAGGTTGACTAGCCTTGCTGGTCATCTAGCTACCTATAGTACGATCTGACAGAATATACTCAAGAAAGAGTGGGTACATATGTTCATTCATACACTTGAAACTATACCAAGGAATTTGTATATGTCACTAGAGTTGTGACAAGAAACTGTAGAATGGGACAATTTGACAATGAGCTTCAAGAAGACATTTAAATATGAGGATGAAAGTCCTATGATAGATGCCGCTCTACAAATTATCAAGGAAAATGTTTTTGAAGAAATCTTGGCCAGTGTCTAATTTGACGTAGTGGAATGCGATAGTGGAAAAAATGATGGAATGCTACAACATCAGTGGAGGAATGACGAATGATGATCCAAGGGATATTCATATTCTAGAAATTGAAGAAAGTCGTGATTTGAAGGGACCAGATATTTCGTCTGACAAATTTCTGAAGCCGTTGAAGACTAAAAAGGTAAATATTGGATCTACTGAAACTCCTATGTTTGCAAATATAGGAGATTACTAGGATGATGAAACAGTGGGAAAGATTACTGACCTGTTACATGAATTTCAATATTTATTTCCTACTAAGTTTTCAGAAATGAAGGGGATTGCTGGTGACCTTGGAGAAATGAAAATCCCATTGAAGAAAAGTGCCAAGCCAATCTAACAAAGACCGTATAGATTAAATCCATGGTATAAGGAAAAATTCGGAGCTGAGATCAACATAATGCTTGATGCAGGCATCATTGATCTGATCAAAGAATTAGAATGGATCAGTCCTATGGTAGTCCAAGACGAGAAGACTACTGAGATCCATATTTGTGTCGACTTGTGGAAATTGAATGATGTTTGTCTACATGATCCTTTTCCAACTCCATTTACAAATGAAGTGATTGAAAGTGTCGGATTTCAGGAAGCATACTCCTTCACAGATGGATTTTATGGGTATCATCAAATCAAATAATGCTAAGGAGGATCGACATAAAATAAAATTTGTGACAGAATGGGATGCTTCCAGTAAACTACAATGTCTTTTGGCTTAAAGAATGCTCCTGCAAGTTTTTCACGAGTGGTCATCACTGCATTTAAGGAATTCATCCATAAATTTCTAGAAGTATACTTTAATGATTGGACAATATATGGGTTTCTCAGAAATAATATTGAAAATTTGAGGTTGATGTTAGAGCGCTGTAAACAGTATAAAATTTCTCTAAATCTAAAGAAATGCATATTTTGCGCCCCATTTGGCATATTATTGGGACATGTAGTCTACAAGCAAGGTTTGTTGGTGGAACTTGCAAATATTGCTATTATAGTTGACCTACCCCCACCCACTTTAGTCTGACATTTGAGATCAACTCTGGGTCACACAGGATATTACATGAATTTTATTAAAGGCTATGCCTAGATTACAGTGCCGATGGAAAAATTACTCAAGAAAGATACGAAGTTTCACTGGAACGAAGAGTGTTAGCATATCTTCGACACACTAAAGGAAAAAATTGTTACAACACCTATCTGGTTTTTCCTAACTAGAGAAAATAATTTCATGTCCATGTCGATGCCTCATCTGTTGCTCTGGGCATAGTGCTTGCTCAGCCAGGTGAGGGCTCTATTGACCACCATATTGCATTTGATAGTAGAAATCTATCAACTACAAAAATAAATTATACTACGATAGAAAGGGAAGGACTTGCCATGGTTTATACATCATAAAATTTCAGGCATTATTTACTAGTGGGCCATTTTGAGATGTTTACAAATAATTCTGATTTGAAGTACCTTGCCAATAAGCTAGTGTTGTGGGGGAATATTTGTTAGTGGTTATTGCTATTTTAGGAATACGATTTCAAGATCGTTTTCAAACCAGGAAGGTTGAATGCGGGCCCTGACCATCTGGAGAGTTTGGAGACAGGAGAAGAACAAACCGGTTTAGAAGATAACTTTCCAGATGCACAACTCTTTTTGGTAATAATGGTTGATGAGTATTTTCAAGATATTGTAACATTTTTGTCTAAAGGGGTAGCACCAAAAGGATATATGACTACCTAGAAGAAGCATTTGGTTGTTAAATCTGCAGATTACTGGTTAATCGTCGGAAAGTTGTACAAGCTAGGACCATATGAGGTATTTCATCGCTATGTTCTGTAACATGAGCGACCAATCATATTAGTTGAAGCACATGATGGAGTCGTAGGATGCCACTATGCAGGAAAAGATAATGTGCATAAAATTTTAAGAGAAGGGTTATGGTGGCCGACCCTTCATAAATATGCTAAAGAATATCATCAGAACTATGAAGTATGTCCGATAATTGGGAAGCTGTCGAGGAGAGATGAAATGCTATTAGTGCCTCAAGTTACATTATAGACCTTTGAAAAGTGGGTTATTGATTTTGTTGGACCTATAAAACCACTAGGAAAAAGGACGGGTGCAAGGTAAATTATTTCTGCGAAAAATTATCTTACACAATGGGTTGAAGTTGCACCAATACAAGATTCCACTGCTATGAACGCTGCAAGATTTTTTTTGACAATGTTATCACCAGGTTTGGATGGACCTGAGTTCTATCAAGTGATCAGGTTATGTGTCCTTCATTTTCCCTGATTCCTAAAATCACTTAGGCCAATTGATTGAAATAAGAGTTGTTTCCTACTCATTTTTCCCTTGGTTGTCACCTCGACTCACCTTGCATGCTAACAACATGAGTCAAAACCCTGGTGACGTGCTCTGCACATTGACAGAGCACATCGGTGACACCTTCTGCCTTTGGACAAGGTGCTCCACCCTCCAAAGATGCATGTTTCTTGGGTACAAAGTGTTGCAGTGTTGGTTTAAAAGGAGAAAAAGAAGCTTTGAGCGGCTTCTAGAACCCATGGTTATGTGGAGGCTTATTCCTCTGAACTAGGAAGGGTGGCACTCGATCCCCTTACCTTTTGGGACGATCCTTTGAGATTCTACCACAAATACTCAACCTCTCCTATCCCTTTAGGCCTATAAATACAAACCTCCTCTCCATGGTTAAAGGAGGAGAAAGATAGAGCACTTAAATGCTAGTGAAATTCTGCTAGAGTTTGTTCTGTTTCATCCATTAGGAGGAAAAAGATTGGATCTTTGAGGATAGGACCATTTGGAATGAGTTACAATGTCAAATATCAGTTGTAATCTCTCCATATGTACTTATTATATTTACATTAATACAAATTATTTCCATAAAAATCTTATTGTTCTAAGATCTTTAGAATTAGCTTCTTTGACTGCTAGATTAGATTGATCTATATTTGCATATTATTGGTATTTGCATGTTTCCACTTGTTGTGTATTGTTTTGTAGTTGAAGATACGAAGATCATGAGCTACACCAAGAAAGGAGATATCACTACAACCATAAGGTAAGTCATCCTTCCATATCTCTTGCAATTTGGTTAATCTACGAAAGATCTCTGTGTTTTGTATTACTTTTGTTCTAGATACGAACCATTCGGACTAGGGAGACCGGTTAGTGTCTGCACTGACCGATTGTCTGCAAACAAAATTGGTGACCATATTGGGGATTTCAGGCCCATATTCTTTGATTTGATTGTGATTTCCATTTTCTTGGTTTTTTCTTCCAATAGCCTCTAACTTGCCTCCTTCTCTTGGATATGTTTTTGAGAGAGATACTAGGTGATCCAGTCTCTGATTGGGACATTTAGCTTATCCTTTTACGTTTTTGTTCTTGGGATTTTTTTTCAAAGTTGGTTTTCTCCCGACGCACTTGGGAGTTCTGTCCTTGCATCATTGTAATTCTAACGCTCTTTTCCTTTAGACAGATTGCGTCATTGATACGTTTTGTCTGTTTTCAACCCGCGTCACTTATGCACTTCCAGTGTCTGCAACCTATGTCGCTGGGATTCCAATACCTTGGTGTATACTTGTAGGGTGCGTCACCCTGTGAATCCTAGTGCATAGGGTTAAAAAATCCCACAAAATTGGTTTTTGCTTGGTTTTCTAAGGTATGTTTCTTATCCATTGCAGCCATAGTATTCCTCAGATTCAACGTGCTTTGTCCTTGGCTTGTTTCATAATTCAGAGCTTGATTTGAGTCCTAGCTAGTCAAGTGGATGTCTCTCCAGTCATGGGAAATTTCAATCCCTCACGAGTGCAACCAGTCTTGTGAATCCCTTCAGTATCTATGATTTTTTTTCTTTGATCACTAAGTCCAAAAAATCAGGTTGTGGTGATTCTTGCACAAATTGGTGTGGATTTTGTGTTGTATTATGATTTTTGGGTGATTTTACTTCTTGAGAACTTCTAGTTGCTTGAAGATTGCAGTAGTAAGCAACCTTTAATATTTTGAATCAGAATTGAAGGAGTGGTATCATTCTCAAATGTTTGAGTACATTAGTTTGGATAATAAAAAAATATTTACTATCTTCATTTCGAGTAGATTACTTGAGATTGTTGTGAAGAGTGTTTCATGCTTTGGATAGTTGTTTAAGAAACTTTGAAAAAACTCAAAAATTGTCAACATTTATGTTCTCTTGGCTTTGAAAAGTTCATCTTCATCTCCTCAAAAATATTAAGTGAATTTAGGCCTTCTCGAAGTATCGAAAAGCTAGTGAATGCTCTCATATTTTTTATTTCCCTTTCACTTCTTTTGTTATTTGATTTCAAAAGTGAATTTAGTGCAATCAAAAAAAGGAAATTGATCTTTTCATTTTGCTCATAGATTAAGCTTAGTTGAAAAGAAAAAAGACAAAATATTTTTGGTTTAGTGTGTTGTTTCCATTTTGTTGGGTTAAATTAAAGATTGTTTGTAGTCTTTTGGTTAAATTGGAGAGGAAAGTAGGAAGAATACGTTGTTCATTTACTTTCGGAAAATAAAAGATTTCTCCTTCCTTTAGCTAGTTTTCATCGAAAAGAAAAATGAAAGACTTGCACTTCATTTATCTTAGTTCTGCATTTTTTTTACTTTACAAGTCTACACTTCATTTTTTCACCTAACCGTAAAAGATAAAATCAAGCGGTAGCCTAGGTTAAATTTTTATGGAAACTCATGTGATAGGATAGAGACGTGTTTCAACATCTTAAAACATTTAAGCTATTATTATTTTCCTGTAGTGTATCTCGAGGACTTGTAGTTCTTCCACGTACCAGCCAGTATATCGAACGACCTTTCACGTACCTTTGGGTATATAGAAAGGTACTTCACGTACTCGAAAGTATATATGAAGGCTCATGTCATACGGTTGTGCATTAGAAAGCACTATTATGGATTGGATCTCCCATGTACCTTGTGTATATCGGGAGAGCCCACTAGGATTCCTGAAACCATCTGAGTCAAACATTGGCCGTCTTGGCATGGAAACACACCGAGAACAACACTTGGGGAGCTACTCCACCTGTACTACCAGGTAGTTCGGTAATATGGTCAGGGGTACGGTCCTAATCCTCCCTAGTTAGTGCTCTGAAATATTGGTCCGAATATTACTTTTAAACCCTGTAGTATATCGCGAGTTGCGACACCTTGATACTCCCGTGATGTTCTAGACTTTAATACCACCTATCATATCAATTTTCTTGTGGCTTTAGCTTGAGCAGGACTTGAAGTGTGTTTTTTATTTTAGAAAACTTTTATGGGAAGATTTTCATCAGCCGCTATGGATGAACAACCCTTAAGAAGATCCCGTAGAATATTAAATTTACCACCTGAATATCCCCTTATACAGGAGGAGAACTCAGGCGAAAGTATGGATAAACCCAAAACATCTGGATCACGTGAAGAAGGAATTTCCACCCTTGAATCAGGAGGAAACTATTCTCCCCCTGTAAATATGCCTATCACTGATCCTACAAGACCTTTGTTGGTGGAACAACCTCCTCCACATGAAACATCTTTTCATCACTCACTTGAAGGTAATCCTGGAGCCATCGATTATATTTTCACTCGACCCCTAAACGACCCGATAACAATCGCTTTTGGTCCAACTGTATCATTTTTGGGGACCTCCTTAGGTCATGGTATTTCCTATTTTGGGTCACTTCCAATGGTGGAAAATCCACCACGCACGTTCCCTAAACGATGGATTCCAAATGAGGAATTTCTCACACATTTTTATGAGACTATCGAACATTTACGCACACTCGGAGAGAGGGTAAGGTGTAAGAGTTTTCCTCCCAAACTCACCCCAAAGGCACCCATTCTTGAACAACATTCCCCTATACATTCTCTTACTCTCCCTTCACTAGGAATATATGCACCCATTATGACCACTTATGAACTGATCCAACCTTATTTTCTCTCTAGTACACCTCAAAATATTTCGGTCAGTTCTACACCCCTATTGCCCCAACGACTGGAGGGAAACCTTCAGCTACCATTAACTTCGTAACTGGAACATCACCTCCACCTAAAAGTTCAAGAGGAGGCTACCCTCTAGTTAGTGGTCAACATATGATCATGGGTCAACCCATGGTTAGTGGTCAACATATGCTTATCTGTCATACTCCAATTGGTGGACACCTTTCAACTGGGTGCAACCCCTAGTTAGTGGACAAAATACAACTGGGGGGAAATCTCTAGTTAGGGGGAAAAGTGTAAGTGGAGGATATTCTTTGCACATTACCTACACAATGGTTGGAAGTTCAATCCCATCCATGGGGAAAAATACATGGGAAAATAACATGGGGGGACCTTCTAATTGGACCCAAACCCCATGGGGGCATACATACCCGGGTAATCACAATATCACAATAGGTCAAAATTACCCAGGGAATCTGTATCCCATATTACCTTATCCCATAAATATGAACACCCAATGGGAGAATCATAACATTCCACCGATTGGAACTCCAGCCGGTGGCCCACCCCGCTCACCACCACCTTCCCCACCACCTATCCCACCCCCTCCTCCACCACCTATCCTACCTCTACATCCACCATCAGGAGGAGGGCCTACACACTCTGGAGACGGACCCACTTCGGGTCCACCTCCTCATCAAAGAGGACCACCTCTGTATGGACAACCATCTATGGGAGGACCTTATGATCAATCAATCCATGGTCATACTAGTACAGAGATGCCTTATCAATATTACTAGTATCCACAACCAAAACAACAGTTACCATTTTTGGCCACATTCGATATGTCGGATCTATCACGTTTGACCAATGATCCCATATAACATGGTATAAATTGGCCACCCATTCCTGTGAAGTTTCCATCAAACATACCCAAATTTGATGGTAAACCTAGTGAGGATCCTAAGAACCACGTAATGACATACCATTTGTGGTGATCCTCCAATTCCTTAATGGATGATTCCATTCGTATGAGGCATTTTCAATGAAACCTCACCGATACCGCCACAAAGTGGTACATGTAGTTACCACCACATTCTTTCGCCGATTTTAGATCTTTAGTTATGGAATTTTTGACCCATTTTCAATTACCAATCCGCTATGAAAATGACACGAATATTTTTACATCTCTTCGACAATAAACCTCCACTCATATTTCTGATCATATTCATTAGTGGAAAAAGGATACGTTGGCTCATTAAAGCTCCCATTCTGGATCATCTACTCACCAATTGGTTTACAAAGTCATTATTACCCATCATAGATAAAGACGTTTCTATGGGTGGGGTAGTTACTGTAAAATTAGTCACAGCAGATCTAATGAACAAGTAAATCAATCACAACAGATGAACATAGAAAATATGGTGCAAAACTGTGCAAAACATGCAGCAGTGCTCTCTATCCCAGAAAGGGTGAATGAATTACAATACAAACTGTCACAATGACTGAGCAATTCGAATTGCCTAAGGAGGTCATTCGAATCACTGAATGGAGTAGCTTGACTCTATCTAGGAGTCCTCATCAATCATCGGTGGTGCTCATCAATCACAACAACCAGTCATCCAGGTGTTAAACTGAGTCTAACTGAGTGTAATAAATGTAACTGAAGTGTGTAGCACTGATATAGGATCTGGAGGCTCAGTGGGGTCGCATGGGAGGCTAACTGAAGTCAGAACAAGTCACCTAATCAAACTGGAGGTCAAACGGAAGTGATACAGTCAGTCGGGAGTGAAACTAGCCTCAAATCAGGGAGAATCGGAGCTAACTGAATGTAACTGAAGTGAATCTGCAGTGGTAGGTGAACAAGTGCGCCCTTCTCTGGCAGTAGGTGAGAAGAGGGCGCCTTTCAGCTTAGGAGGGCTAAAACTCTGTAGTAAGTGGCTCCCGGGTGCTAGAAGAAGGTGGATAAGGTGCTGGAGGCATCAAACTGGTGACTGGGATGCATGCCTGTGCATGCAAAACCCTAGATTCTGCATATCCTGAAATAGATCATGCAGGATCCCGAAATAGATGATGTATCCCGAAATAGATGATGTGGATATCCGAACACCCCCCCTCAAGCTAGACTATGATGTGCCAAAAAAATAATGTGGGGCCCTGGTAACTAAGACCAAAGGTCACCCCAATACAATAATCCAAAAAATGCTGAAAATAAACTAAGTGAGGAAAGAGGGAAAACCCAGTGGGAAGAAAGCCCCCCCCTCAAGCTAAAGCATAATAATGAATCAATCTGTCTCCACCATGATGGAACTCACCCCCAACAGTGAACGGAGGTAAGAGAACTTCTTCTCAGTGAAGCTCTTGGTGAAGATGTCTGCAATTTGCTCATCAGTCGGGCAATATTGCAGAATGATGGTGCGGTCATGCACCAACTGTCGAATGTAATGCATATGAATCTCAATGTGTTTGGTCCTCTGCCGCTGAACTGGATCTGTGGAGATCTTGATAGCACTTTGATTGTCACAAAATAGGACAGTCGAAGTAGTGCCACCAAAACCAAACTCGGAAAGAATACCCTGCAACCAAACTGCCTGAATGCAGGCATTGACTACCCCTCGATACTCTGCCTCTGCTGAAGAAAGTGCAATGGCTGCTTGCTTTTTGCTGGACCAGCAAATAGCACCATGAACAATCATGAAAACATAACCGGAAGTGGACTTCCGATCAATGCTATCACCTGCCCAATCTGAATCAGTAAAACCAATGAAATCTAGCTCAGAATCTGCAGCATAGTGTATGCCAAACTGTCTCGTACCTTGCACATACTGCAAGATCCGCTTGGCTGCTCGCCAATGAAGCTCATGTGGCTGCTGCATATATCTTGACACGGCACTCACGGCATATGAGATATCAGGCCGTGAATGTGTCAAATAAAGTAGTGAACCAATCAACTGTCGATACATACTGCAATCTGCAAGCGGTGTGGAATCTCCCTCCTCAAGACTGATTCCTGAGAGGAATGGGAACGGGGATGCCTTACATTCAGCCATATTAAACTTCAATAACAGGTCGGAAGCATATTTTTGCTGAGATATAGTGATCCCATCGAAATTTTGAGCTATCTCCAAGCCCAAAAAGTGACTCAGCAAGCCCAAATCGCTCATGTCAAAAGCTAGATTTAAGGCAGATTTTAGCTTGTTTATTGAAGTAAGTGTGCTACCAGTAATAATCAGATCATCAACATAAAGTACAATAACCAACAAATTACCTTTAACTCGCTGAAGATAGACATTCGGATCAGATTTGCATCTTTGGAAATTCTGAGAAAGAAGGAAGGAGTCCATCTTTGCGTACCAAGCTCTTGGGGCCTGTTTTAACCCGTACAAAGATTTCTTCAATCTACAAACCAATGATGGATCTGATGTATAACCCTCTGGCTGCTGCATATAGACCTCTTCATCAAGGTCTCCATGTAAAAATGCACTCTTCACATCCATATGGTGCACTTCCCAGTGCTTGGATGCGGCAATAGCTAAAACAAGGCGGATGGAATCCATCTTTGCAACCGGTGCAAAGGTCTCTGTGTAGTCCACTCCTTGGACTTGGGAAAAACCTTTTGCCACCAACCTTGCCTTATATTTGCTGATAGTTCCATCAGCAGCAACTTTAGTACGGTAGACCCATTTACACTTCACTAATTTTCTTCCAGGTGGAAGAGAAACTAGCTCCCATGTATTGTTCTTTTGAAGAGAACTGTACTCTTCATCCATGGCACTTTTCCATCTCGGATCTCGATGGGCTGAATAGTATGATTGGGGATCTGAAACAGCCATCAAATAACAAATCTCAGGAAGAAATGGATCAGCAATAGAAAGAGCCATACCTGCCCTTTGAAAGTCTCCTCTTGTTCGTCTCGGATCAGCAGGATTTCCAAGATTCGAACCAGCAGATTGTAGAGTGTTTTGGGCCCACTTTGGTAACTGAGGAGGATCATCATGATCGAATTCCGAACCTGATATGTCATGATCATCATATGCTGCTACAATATCAGAAATATCAGAACTCATACCTTCATTATCGCTGCTCGAATCTTCTTCTGGTGAAGGCGGTGAATCGGCAGTTTTCTCATCGACTAGTTGCAATTCTTGAAGCGGTTCTTCAAACTGCACACTGCGCTCTATGAATATCTTTTTAGATCTGATATCCATGAGTTTATATGCTTTTGATTCTTCCCCATATCCTATCAATATGCACTCGATACTTTGTGGATCCAAAGCTCGTCTCTTCTCAGAAGGAATTCTAGCCCATGCAGTAGAGCCAAAAACTCTCAAATTTGACACATCCGGTTTGTGACCAAAGAATACTTCGAAAGGAGTCATACCTTTCACGGATGAATGTGGAACACGGTTCTGTATATATGCGGCAACATTGATTGCTTCAGCCCAAATATTTGCAGCCAAACCTTTTGATTCAATCATGCATGTAGCCATCTCTTTCAGTGACCGGTTTTTCCTTTCCGCTACACCGTTCTGCTGGGGTGTGTAGGGAACTGTATGTTGGATCTTGATTCCGCTTTGGGCACAAAGTTGCAGCAACTCGGACTTGATATATTCCCCACCATTATCAGATCTAATATCTTTGATCTTGCTCTCAGTGGTGGTCTCAACAGAAGCCTTAAAATCCTTGAATTTTCCAAGCACTTCTGACTTGTTTTTGAGAAAGAATACCCATGTAAAGCGGGAAAAATCGTCAATAAATGTCAAAACATACCTTGAACCATTTAATTACATATGGGGCAGCGGACCACTGATATCAGAATGGATCAATCCCAAAATAGTAGAGGCTCTGCTAGCCTTGCCGCGGTCGAATCTGTGCTCGGGGTGCTTCCCAATAATGCAACCGGTGCATATTCCCTTCGAGGAACGGAGTTGTGGAAGCCCATCTACCATGGATTTATTTGATAGCAGCAGCAAATACTTATAATTTAGATGTCCAAATCTTTCATGCCAAATCCTACTAACCTCATTACCATGTGTGCGAAGAGCAGTGGGCTTTGCAAGCGGAATAAAGTGCGAAAACTCATAACATTTAGCAGTGTGGTTTGCCTTTCCAACCGCAACTAGTCTTCCACTTTTGATATCAGAAATTTCAACTGTATTAGGGCTGAATGTGACTTTCTTTGGATCACCAGTATGTGTCATTTGATACACAGAAAGGAGATTCGAAGCTAAGGAAGGCACATAGAGAACATTCTGAAAGCATCCATGTTCTACATGAATCGTACCTTTTCCCTTTGAAGAAATTTTTGAGTCATCTCCCAAATGGATGGGGATGGAGCTGTTTGGATCGAATGAGGAAAAAGAATCAATATTTGCAGCCATATGATTTGATGCACCCGAATCTATCAAGAGAGTAGTGGGCTTCGAAACCGTTGCCATGAGTGCTTGTCCTCTTTCATGATCGTCATTCCGATCCTTCTTCCTTGCACCGTTAGGAAGGGTTATGTTGTTCTTTTCCAAAAGGAGGGCCATTTGATCTATAGTCTTCTTCATACATGAACTTTCGAGATGAAAGCCACAGTTACAATAAGTACATTTAGATTTTTGGTTACCTTCTTTGCCCTTTTGCTTGGATTTCGAACTGGATGGTGCATCCGTTTGCTTGCCTTTGTCTTTTTGCTTGTGAGGCTCGAATTTGGGCTTCTCCTTCTTTAGCTTTCCTTTACCATTCGAGATCTTGGGTCCTTGAACAAATAGGGCTGAATATTTGGAGCTTATGGACCCCATTTGAATCAACTTGTCATGCTCTTTCGTAACGGACTCAATGAAGGCATTCAAGGTAGGCATCTTCCAATTCGGGGTAGTTAGCCGACCGGAATTGAAAGTAGAGACAAATACCGAATAATCTTTCCCAAGCTTGCTTAGAATGGAGAGGATCAATTGTTTATCCTCTTTGATAACACCACTGTTCTTCAATTGCAAGTTCAAGTTCTTGAATTTTGTGAAGAATTCATTGATGGTCTCGAAATTCTCAGGATTAAGGCCAATCAATTCATTCTCTAATTGAAAAGCCCTAAGCTCATCCTGCTTGCCGAATAGTGTCTCAAGTTGCTCCCATATGGCTTTTGGAGTCTTCAATCCGCTGAGATGGAAGTGAAGATCCTTGGAGATGGAGAGACAAAGAAGACCTTAAGCTTCATCAAGCTTGTTGTAGTGTTTGGTTCTTTCTGCCACATTGTTTGGCTCCAATTCAAGACCAAGAGTGACTCGGTAGTAACCTTTTGAACGTAATATGATCTCCATATCATCTTTCCAATCAAAATAATTGAACGGGGTGAGGATAGGCTTTGAAGAAGAGTATTCCATTGCAAGGATTGAGTCAACTGATGAAGAGGAAGCTTGCATGCAGACTATAGCGAATGCAATTGCTGTAGAAAGGCTTGCATGCAGAAGGTAGCGAGTGCAATTGGAGGAGATAATAAACCTGCAAATCACATCAAAACAACCACAATAAGGTCGAACAATCCACCCTTTGAGAGTTGCATCACACCTGGGATTGGATTTCAAGCAATGTTGAATAGGTCCAATGTATCAAATCCAGGAATTATGTGGTAACTCAAGCTTCTGGAGTGGTATTGGAATATTTTTCAAGCTTTGCATGCACAGGAGCGAATGCCCTTGAGATATCTCATGCCAAACTTATTGCAATTTTTAGCAATTCAGTCAAATCTTCTTGTATAAACACCTGTAGAAAAGAGATCTTGTCCCTGCAATGGCTATGATACCATGTAAAATTAGTCACAGCAGATCTAATGAACAAGTAAATCAATCACAACAGATGAACATAGAAAATATGGTGCAAAACTGTGCAAAACATGCAGCAGTGCTCTCTATCCCAGAAAGGGTGAATGAATTACAATACAAACTGTCACAATGACTGAGCAATTCGAATTGCCTAAGGAGGTCATTCGAATCACTGAATGGAGTAGCTTGACTCTATCTAGGAGTCCTCATCAATCATCGGTGGTGCTCATCAATCACAACAACCAGTCATCCAGGTGTCAAACTGAGTCTAACTGAGTGTAATAAATGTAACTGAAGTGTGTAGCACTGATATAGGATCTGGAGGCTCAGTGGGGGCGCATGGGAGGCTAACTGAAGTCAGAACAAGTCACCTAATCAAACTGGAGGTCAAACGGAAGTGATACAGTCAGTCGGGAGTGAAACTAGCCTCAAATCAGGGAGAATCGGAGCTAACTAAATGTAACTGAAGTGAATCTGCAGTGGTAGGTGAACAAGTGCGCCCTTCTCTGGCAGTAGGTGAGAAGAGGGCGCCTTTCAGCTTAGGAGGGCTAAAACTCTGTAGTAAGTGGCTCCCGGGTGCTAGAAGAAGGTGGATAAGGTGCTGGAGGCATCAAACTGGTGACTGGGATGCATGCCTGTGCATGCAAAACCCTAGATTCTGCATATCCTGAAATAGATCATGCAGGATCCCGAAATAGATGATGTATCCCGAAATAGATGATGTGGATATCCGAACAGTTACGGAATAACAAGACATCTTGCGTGCTCAGTAACTAGACCTATTATATGCTCAATATGGCACATTAGATGATATTGTCCCTAATGCCCCATGCCCCACACATGACCCAAAAAAAACTCCTACAGAATCACATGCCGATGGCAGGATTGGTTCCGTTCATACCCAACATGCTACTCAATCGAGTGGATCGCAGAACCACATTAGTTCAACCCAATCCCCGTCACAGGCTGGCAACAATACCAACTAGTCACCTAGTCCTTCTTCCACTGTGGAGGTGAATTCAGTCCAATTTGCTTCATCTTAGAAATCCAGTGGTAAAATAATAACAAAGGAAAATCCAAAAATTCTTCTAACCAGCATGAGCAAAAAAACAATTATGATTCTAATGACACAAAACCAAGAAGGAAGGCCAAATATCCTTGCTTACTGTGTGGTGAAAATCACTTCATGAAAGAATGTCCACATTGTGAAGAAGTCCACAATTTTCTCAAGGGAAACCCCACACCCGCAGTTTTAATGGACCCCATCCCCACACAGAAAAAACAAATGGTTGCACAACAATCACCTCCTTCTCAAGGATAACCTTCCACCACCACTCATGTTCTCATGATGCGTAGGGAAATGGTAAACTTATCTACTAGGTCACGTACACACAACTCTATTCCTGATAAGGAATCTGATGAAGGTAATACTAAAAAATCCTCCCCATTTACGTCCAATGTTCCTCTACCAATGTAACATACCCTCCCGTGGTCCCAATTCAAGGAAGGGAACATGATGCCAAATTTTGGGCTTTTACATAATCTCAGCCAAAGCAATTAAAAGCATATGAATAAAACATTTGTGTGCAGATGCAAACAAATCAAATATGCACAGCGGAATTAAACTATCCACACACATTACTCAGGCATATAGGATATCAATAATCATCAAATTAATGCATTGCAGAAGTAAATACATAGGCAGAAAAACACTTATCTTCATTGTGCAATTGGTCCCAAACAACTAGCTATGTCGCTGCAATGTTCCACCCAACCATAGGCCATTTGTGTTCATCAATCTCTCAACACAACTGCCACCCCCGAGTTGGGCATGATTCTTACAAGGAAAAGGGGACATTCCATCTCATTCATAGCTAATTACTCATTTCATCTGAGCCAAGCTAGTCCACAGTTGGGTTTATCAGGCTACATTTGAACCCTGGAGGCTTACACTCAAGCTCAAGCCAAAGCAATGGATTTACCAACAAGATGGCCATGGGTTTGGGCTTTCCCCAAATCGTTTCCATCCAAAAACGAATTATGGGATGGGGAAAAACATTCACAGAGAGGAAAACATTTTCTCCCCAACTCTCTAAGCATTTAACAACAAAAACGGTCTCTATGGAACCCCAATTCCATTCCCCTTCTTCCCCACAAGTATACAATACAAAAACGCCCTTCTTAGCTGGGAGATGGAAGGAAAACATAGCAAACATGGCTGGAAAATGCCCAGGTAGCTCCAAACTTGTGAGGGAGAGAAAACTGGTTGATGGATAATGGCTTAGGGAGCAATTCATGGCTCTTTTCTTGCCCAAGAAGCAAAATGTGCTTTCCCATGCAGGGTGGCTTTCCCATACTCGAATTTGGACAGCCATACCTCTCATTCCCCAAGGCATTAACTACCTCAACCAACTCTTGGTAGAAATGAATGATTGGGTACAAAAGTCAACATGGGTAGTTGAGGGTTTGATGGGTTCTCTCATTGACACTTGGCTTGACTTGACTGGCTCAAGGGTTTGAATGTTTTCCCTCCCAATTCCTTGTAAAATCATGCCCCCATCTCTATGTTGCATTGCATAGCTAGTTGTGGGTAATTTATTAAAATGCATATTACATGATGTTGAAATTCCAATGTGCCTGGCTAGCACGCAAACCGTATGCATCTATAAATTGATGGCGGGGCCTTGGCCTTGAGCTCCTCACCATGATTTTATAACAATATTACATCATTTACATTTTAATGCAGTAGGGTCAAGTTGGGGACGTTACAACCAAAAGGTCCTTTAACCATAGAGAAACCTCTACCAGATGCAGTGTTGCGTCCACCAAAAAGAACAATTCGAAAAGCCATTTTCAATCCTAATGCTCGTGCCGCTCAAAACTACAATATCGTAGAATATCTAGCCTAGGCACCATGTGTTATGTCGACGTTGGAAGTCTTACAAAAGTGTCCCAATCAGCGTAAGACTCTCCTAGATGCCATTGGAGCAGTGGATCTAGATTCCTCTAATACGATCATGTTCAGATTATAATGTTTCAAATCGAGGCTTCCCCACCAATTGGAATTTCAAATCTTTACCAATGTTTCAGGGAAAAGTATCCATCGTACTATTTTATATGAAGGAGCCTCTACTTCTATTATGTCAATATCCTGCTGGAATGCCATTGGCTCTCCCGAGTTGAACTGTTACCCTACTAATTTGAAATCATTCGACGGACGTGGATTTCAACCCCACGGGCTATTACAATCTTTAGTCATAGAGTTGGGCGGTACGAATATTTCCATTAACGTGGAAGTAGTTTCCACTCCATTGGATTATAACTTGTTACTTGGAATTGGTTCTATGCCACAGCTGCGGTCACATCATCCATATTCTACATTGTGCAATTTCCCCATCATGGGAAAATTGTCACTAGAGACGAATTATATTTTTGTACACCACACACCACTTCTCACCCTGCGGATAACATCCCTCTCTTGGGACACTCATTGCAAATATATGAGAGTGTGGGGGTAGGACTCCTAAAATACTCATCCCTAATGGGAGTCTTTCCAACACCAGATCCCCCATCAAATGTTTCCACGGTGAACATGATCTCATCCATGACCCCATCCTCCTCCAACTCAACAAACCAGTGGATTGTACCCAATCTTAATCACCTTGCTTTGATTGGATATGTAATTCCTCTCAGCCCTGCTAAAGCCACTTATGAGGCCATCCAATCAGTGTCCGATTTACTCGATGACAACTCTTCGGTGGAATTTAACCCAGTTTCTCTTCCATCTTCGCGGAACTCATCCCCAGCATCACCAAATCATCTACTCCATACTTTTCACTCAGATGAATGTATCATGGAGATTATGAGATTGGATGAGCCTCCATGGGAAGACCATCATCATCGCTTGTATTTCCTCTCGCCTATAGACACGGTAGAGAACGTGATTAACACTATTATTTCACTATATGTCTTTCCTCGCCCTCAATCCCCTATTCTCATCCAAGATATAGTAACTGAAGGGAACTTGGAAAACATCATGCCTACCATCACCTTAGACATATCGATAAAACCAAGAGTCATGCAAAACATCCGCATAGGCCAAACTTGTTCTCTTGATGAAATGAATAATTTTTCGGCTTTGTTTAAACAGTTCCACGACATATTTGCATGGAGATACGAAGAAATGCCCAGGATTGATCCTATTATTGTCATGCATGAAATCAAAACATATCCTGATGCCAAACCTGTACGAAAAAATCTCCATCCCATGCACCCTAGAAAGACTGTGGCCATCAATGCAAAGATTGAAAAGTTGGTGAAATATGGGTTCATTTATCTTGTTCCCTTGACATATTGGGTCTCTAATGTCATCCCAGTTACAAAGAAACAAGGAACAATTAGAGTTTGCGTTGATTACAGGGATCTTAATAAGGCTTGTCCTAAGGACAATTACCCTACCCCGTTTATATACCAAATTATTAACAACTACGCCGGAAGTGTCATCTTTTCATTCATGGATGGATTTTCTGGCTATAATCAGATTGAGATCCACCCAGCTGATCAACATAAAATTGCTTTCATCTGCCCATGGGGTATGTTTACGTATCAGAAATTACCGTTTGGCCTTAAAAATGTTGGTGCCACATTCCAACTGGCCATGTCATATGCCTTTCACGATATTAAGGATTTTTTGGAACCCTACATCAATGATTTTCCTACTCATTCAAATCGTCTTGAGTTCCACATCGATCATCTGACGACTGTGTTTCTCAGATGTCAACGGTACAATATCCATTTAAATACCAATAAGTGCATATTCCGTGTGGAGTCCAGACGTCTCTTTGGGTTCATCATTTACAAATATGGGATCCACATTGATCCCCTCAAGGTAGAGGCCATTGTATCCCTACCCACACCCAAAGACATCACCGAACATCAAAGTTTGCAGGGGAAGGAAAACTACTTGCATCGTTTTGTGTGTAATTTTGGAGAAAAAACATAGGGTTACATGCGATTGTTAAAGAAGGACGTCCCATTTAGTTAGGATGATTATGCTCAAAAGGCCTTTGAAAATATCAACCATGCTATTACCCATGAACCCATGTTACAACCACCAGATAACACCAAGTATTACATCCTTTATCTTGCTGCTTATACCTCAACTATTGTTATGGTTTTAGTGCAAGAGGATTTCCAGGAACATGTGATCTACTACCTTAGTAAGGGTCTCATAGACTCTAAACCCGTTATTCACATGTGGAGAAGTTAGCTCTGGAAGCAATCATCGATGTCCAAAAGTTTTGTCACTATATCCTACTCCAGACTACTACCATCATTGTTGATTCTAACCCTATGTACCATGTCCTCACATGCAAGGTACCGGGGGGGGAAATACTCACGCTGGATCGTGATTCTCCAAGAATTCGATCTTTAGTTTGAAAAGGCTAAATAAAAAAATTCATTGGTATTTGCAGAGCTCATTTGTGACCTTCCCCATACTGATCAAGAATCTGAGCTTATTGACTCTCTCCTTGACGAGTCATTGTTTTTTATTAGTACCGATGACCCTTGGTATGGAGATATCACCTTGTATCTCTAAACACAATGCTTTGGCCCTCACTTATCCCGCAATGGATGCCATCGTATTATTCACCACGCGAAATATTACCTAATCATCGGTGATACGCTATATCACCGCGACATTGATAACATCTTACAATGCTGCTTAACTCATGAGGAGGCCGGGCATGTCTTAAATGATTTCCACTCGGGGGCATGTGGTGGTAATCTCTCTGGGATGGATACAAACCAAAAGATCTTACGCGCTGGATACTACTGGCCATCCATCTTCAAAGATTGTATGGAAGCGATCAATAAGTGTCCTCCCTTCCATCTTTTTCATCATAAAAAGCACTCACACCCAACCCCACTACATCTAGTTATCTCCATTGGCCCCTTTGCAAAATGGGGCATTGATTTCATGCATTGTAATCCTACCTTGGCCAGGGGGGGATGGTTATATCATTGTCGTTGTCGACTAATTTACCAAATGGGCCGAGGCCATGCAGACATACAAGGAAGGCAACGAAACTATTGCACTCTTTATGTTCAATCACATCACTGATATATTTGGATTCCCAAAATCCATGATCACATATCATGGATCACATTTCCAAAATAAGATGGTGGACAAACTAAGCACCAAGTTGGGATTTTTTCGTGAAAATTCAACCCCCTACTATCCTCAATCGAATGCAGAACTTGAGGCCATTAATAAGGTCTTGAAAACCATAATTTAGCACATGGTAGGCATGCACAAGTCAAATTTGAATATGATGCTCTTTTCATCCCCTTGGGCATACCGAACATCCGTCAAAACTGCCACTAGTTTCACACCTTTCCAATTGGTGTATGGACTAGTGGCAATATTTCCTATTGAGTGCGAAATTCCATCCTTAAAACTAGCCATTGAACTTTTACCGAACACAACTGCTGAGGAATAACGATTATTATACTTAGAAAAACTCGATGAAACCTGCGATGATGCAGCTCTAGCCAATGAAGTGCATAATAAATGCATCAAGGCCCAGTATGAAAAATTCGTAAAACCCAATATCTTCAATGAGGGTGATTTGGTCGTTACTTACGACAAAAAACATGATAAGATGGGGGGAGGTAAACTTGAGTCAATGTGGCATGGGCCACACATCATAACACGTGTCTTGGAAAAGGGAGCTTATGAGTTGGTTGAGTATGATGGAATATCCTTAGGGGAGCCTCGTAATGGTATCTAGCTAAAATGATATTATGCTTAAGTTATCTTGCATCAGTACTTTGTATATATTGTACATGACGTGTGCTTATGTTTGGCGTGACGCTTTCTTTTAGTGTGTTAGGGTCTTATCTCGATTTTCACTTATACCATGTTCTACCTGGATGTGCAGATGACAACCTGCTATGGATTCACGAATGGCGCTAGACGGCACACCCAGAGCCTTGTCTTGGAATCTTGGGTACTCTATTCTCCTACAAGTGAACTGATAAGATCATGAGGAACTTGCATAGGTCCTGCGACTAATAACGTCGTCGAATATCACACGGTGATCAGACTATTGATCGACACCTTTTCCCTTGGTGTGGACCACATTGTCATCTACCTTGATTATCGACTAGTGGTCTCTCATTTGAATCGAGTCTACGCTATCTGTGACCCTATATTACTCTGCTTGTTTCAGCGGTTATGTCTCATGGAAAGGTCTTTTGAGTCTATTCAATACCTACATGTTCGGAGATGTATGAATACGGTTTCCGACTCATTGGCTAAGTTTTTATTAGATTGGCACATTGCACATTCATGAGCATTTTTATTAAAGATGCAGAATTGACACAACATGTAAATTATCTATCAATGTATAAGCAAACATACATAAGACTCATATCCATCATAAAAACACATTGTATAAACCGATAGATATCATTTCATATTAAATCTGGAAAAATGTTGCACAAAAGGTACTGATACAAAAATTTGAAGCTTATAGCTTTTAGTATGTCACATCTACAAAATATGAAGCATGTGGCTTTCAATACATCATCGCACATACATCCTATCTGTGAGGGTGCTTGTGGTATCATATGATGGCCCTAGCCACCCGGCGGAGTAACCGACCAAAACGTCCTGAAACTCCAGCTGCCCTATGCTGATAGTTTCGGGGAAGATCATCTATGGAGACGTATGGAATGTCAGCAGTACTCAGTCGCTGGAGGTTCTCCTCCAGCTCATCTAGCTCTTCCACAGCCTCCTGATGGACCATTTCCATCTCATGAACTACTCCTCACCTCTCGATGGTTGAGGATACTGCCGGTCTCGATGGTCCAATATCTGTGTAAGAAAGATATGAGATATCCATATCAGTACTACACAAAAAAATGAAAAAATCATAAAATACATAAAAACAAAAATGTTTTTTTCTTACCAATCTCTCCACACTGATCTCCATCTAGAAGAGCTAAATCAGGGTCTCATCTAAATTCTACCCCTACATAAGCATAATCCTCAACCATGAGGAGCTGGCTATGCATCCACCTAAAGAAATTCGGTTCATATGTGATCATTCCCAACTCCACCATGGCGGGACATCACCTCGACCCACCTCTGCATACGCAGATCGAGATAATTGATCTTGACCTGGTGACGAAGAAGTGGAACCCTATCTAAGAATAAAGAGACCACGATGGAGCCATAACCAAACTATTTCAACTCCCCTTTGCGACAGTTGGTCAGGTGTTCCTTTAAGCTTTCAAGTAGCCCCTAGCACTGTTGGGATATTCCTATACTCCATCCTAGTCCTAACAACATTCTCCATTTTTGCATTTTCAGTCATGCATGCATTTTGCATGCAGTCATGATTTTGCATGCATGCATGCATCCCAGTCATTATTCCCAGCACCTAGCCCTCAATTATCTAGCCTCGGGAGCTTCTTTCTGATCAATTTTAGCGCTTCTGGTGCTTAGTGCGCCCTGCATGCAATTGCATGCATCCCAGGCACCCTCTCTCACCTACCACTCAGTTTCACTTCAGTTAGTTGAGTTATCTTTAGATCTTTCCTTGATTTAAGGCTAGACTGACTCTCAACTGACTGTATCACTCTGATGGACCTCCAGTGAGACTAGACTTCCTATTCTGACTCTTGTTAGATCCTCATGCGCCCTCCACTGAGCCGCCTTCATTCAATTAGTGCCTCCATGTGCCAGTTACACCTACCACACTCAGTTAGACTCATATTGACACTTGGTTGACAGTTACTTGTGCATTGATGACTCCACTGATGATGATCAGGACTCCTAGTTGTGCTTTGATGACACTCCATTGATCTGATGATCACTCCATGAAGGCTAATTCTAATTTCCACCTTGGCATTCGAATCCTCACCATTGTATTATTTATTTGTCCATATTGTGATTAATGAATCAGTGTGTGATGTTATTCTGCTTCTATCTGAGTTCTACTGTATCATAATTTTGTTGTTCCTGTACACTACATTGACCACTATTCTTCTATTTTCCTCCTTAATCTTAATATTTCTTGTGATGTATACATAAGCTCTTAGATCTGCTGTGAGGATTTTCACATGTTATCAGAGCATGTTGAGAGTATTGTCTATCTCCATTCCTGAGAGTTTTTTGTAGGTTATTATCAAGATTTCGAGTGCAGCAGTTTCTGCACTTTTGCAGCAGTAGCAGTTGCAGACATTTTCTATTGTTTTTTGCAGGTCTTCTGAAACAGCTTCCATGAATACAGAAGGAATTACTCCTCTTTCTCCATTCAACTATGATGAATGGAAACCACATATGATAGCACATTTGAAGAGACATGGTCTCTTTGATTATTGTTTTGAAAGAGAGTTCTAATCCTCTGAAGAAGAGAATGACTGGTTAAATGAAGGTGACAGATACTCTGCAGCCATGATGTTTGCTATATCTCATTGCATGGTACACCACTTCCTTTCTGCTGAATCTCCAAAAGAGCTATGGGCCCATTTGGATGAAATATTTGGAAAACAAAATGAAGGGATTGGTCCAAACCATTTCGAGAGCAAGCCCACTGTTGCATTCGCCCTCCTTGATGGTCTCTCTGATCATGAATCAATATCAAACATATCTCATATTGAAGTTGTCCACAATGAAGAAGAACTTGCAGATTCTACACTTATGCTCCAAATTTCTACTATTTCGAATTATGTGCTAGCTCACACTCTAGAAACTGTAGAGGTTCTTAAATCCTCTCTTGCACAAGAGTTTGTTGATTTGCATCATGATCTATTGAATGTTTCGGAGGTCAAATCAACAATTGGAGGTAATGCATTCTCTCTCCTTGATCACTCACCTCTTATGTACTACTATATGATCATTTGTACATGCTCTCAGAAGTTTATTGAAGATGTAGGGCATTTCCATTCACTTGGGATAATTTCTCATGCATTTTATGGTTTTGATCTCACCTCTGCTGGTTCAAAGGAGATCTCAAGAAACCATTCATTAAGTCTTGAAGATGATTTAAAATCCAAGCAATCACTACTTGGGACAATTTCTCATGCATATCATGGTTTTGATCTCACCTCTAATGGTTCAAAGGAGATCTCAAGAAACCATTCTTCAAGTCTTGGATCTGATTTGGATTCAAAGCATTCACTATCATGTGATAGTTCTTTTGGGCATAATATCACCTATGATGGTTCAGAGGAAAAAACAAAAGACTATCTACACATTCATGGATTTGATCCTACCTCAGCTGATTCGAATCACAGGTTCCAGGATCATCCTCATACTTTTGGATTTTTTCTCATCACATTCGATCTGAAGAGCAAGTACAAGCACATGCTTTTTGAGCATGAACCACTTCTTCCCAAGAAGAAGATACCTCTAGACATATGACCAAGCATCACACCTGCTTGAGTTTGGAGCATTTATTTTTGGTGTGCCTTACAGTCTATTTTGAGGGGGGGTATTTTTCCCATGAGGTTTTTCCCATTTCCTCGTTTTATTGACTGTTATTATTATTCATTGTATTGGGTGAACTTTGGTATCAGTTTCCAGGGCCCAGGATGGATTAAGGGGGGCTGTTGGGATATTCCTATACTCCATCCTAGTCTTAACAACATTCTCCATTTTTGCATTTTCATTCATGCCTGCATTTTGCATGTAGTCATGATTTTGCATGCATGCATGCAATTGCATGCATCCCAGTCATCAATCCTAGCACCTAGCCCTCAATTAGCTAGCCCCAGGAGCTTCTTTCTGATCAGTTTTAGCCCTCCTAGTGCTTAGTGCGCCTTGCATGCATCCCAAGCACCCTCTCTCACCTACCACCCAGTTGCACTTCAGTTAGTTGAGTTATCTTTAGATATTTCCTTGATTTAAGGCTAGACTGACTCTCAATTAACTGTATCACTCCGATGGACCTCCAGTGAGACTAGACTGCCTATTCTGACTCCATTTAGCTCCTCATGCGCCCTGCACGGAGCCTCCTTCATTCAGTTAGTGCCTCCATGTGCCAGTTACACCTACCACACTCAGATAGACTCAGTTTGACACCTGGTTGACAGTTACTTGTGCATTGATGACTCCACTGATGATGATCAGGACTCCTAGTTGTGCTTTGATGACACTCCATGAAGGCTAATTCTAATTTCCACCTTGGAATTCGAATCCTCACCATTGTATTATTTATTTGTCCATATTGTGATTAATGAATTAGTGTGTGATGTTATTCTGCTTCTATCCGAGTTCTACTGTATCATAATTATGTTGCTCCTTTACACTGCATTGACCACTCTTCTTCTATTTTCTTGCTTAATCTTAATATTTCTTGTGAGCTGTACATCAGCTCTTGGATTTGTTGTGATGATTTTCACAAGCACCAGTTAAAAAATGTACGATCCATACACTCGATGGCATACAACATATGGGCCTTGGTGGCCTGATGTGGGGCCCTACTACCTACCACTCGCTCGATAGTAAAAAATACAGTCCTCAAGTGATCGTCCCGCACGTTCTTGATGGGAATTATCCCACCCAACATCTGTGTTCCTAGAGTGCAGAACTATGCAATGAGATTCTCGGTGGATCAGTCACCACCCCTAGTTCCGGATAGTGACACTGGGGCCCCATGCCTAGATAATCTTGTCAAGAAGTATATATCGTCAATGTCTAAGTTGAGGATATTTGTTCCAACTCTAAAATGGTGTTGGTTTGGATCCCGTGATAACCGAATCATATAGTCCAATAGCTGTATTTGGGATCTCATTCCCTATACATGAAAGAATTTGAGCAACCCACACTCCCTCAAAGCATTAATGGAGTGAGGATAATTTGCAGCTTGCACATCCTCCAATTCGCGCTCATGCTCTTTCCAATGCACCATTGTTGATGGATAAACCCTGCATTAACATCAAAATGTTAGGCATTAGGTCCACTCCATTTCCTTAAAAATTGTTTTTTGAGCCCCATTTCAAAGTTCATGGACCAAACTATGCAAATTTGTTGTAGGGAATACATAATCAAACTAAACCTTGGATCAATGACATATTGGTGTTTCGAGGCAACAAAAGTGTGCACTCTCTATCAATAAGCATTAGTATGAAGTTTGTACACCTGCCATTTGGCACACTCTATTAACTTTTTATTAAAGATATATTACAGTTCTCCTAAGATGCACAACAAACATCTATAGAATAAAATAAAAGTAGATACCAAGTTTTTATCCATGAATCTAAATCACCATTTTTAGCTAACTAATGCCATAAAATGTAGGGTATAGTAGATACATCATTCATTGTTCCTACCCCATAAACCAAATCATTATGAATAGTAAGTCTCTCATAACTTTCAATAGCCCAAGGTCAATACCAACAACGACCTTAGTATATGGGAAGAAAATTTTATTACAAAAGGAAAAACTTGAGAAACTAAATGAAAATGATGAAGGGAAACATAAAAGAGAAAACTAAAATTTTAATGGCATATAAATATAGAGATAACATAATACATAATATGAAATTATTAAAACCGTATAATATATTTGTTCAATGGAAAAAATGAACTTGTTATAAGCCATATTTTAATGGATTTTTCTATTCCAAAACACTATCAGTTGTACCTATTGTGTTCTCATTTCAGCATGCTCCACAGGAATTTAGATGGACACTTTGGGAGTTTTGCATGATTATTATCATTTATATTGAAGCAACATTTGTCAACTTTGATTTCTTATTGCCTCAGATTCCTTTCCCTTTTTAATTACAATTTATATTAATATAAGATTCAATAAAGGGATAATAACATTGCCTTAGATTCCTTTCCCATTTTAATTACATTTTTTGTTAACATAAGCTTCAATAAGAGGGTAATAAGATTCAATAGAGCCCACATAGTCTTCACAAAACAAAATTATGTTGCAACAAGTGCTAGAAGACAAATCTTTTCCACCATGATCATTTACAATTTTAGCCAAGTTTTCCTATAAATATTGAAGACGTGGCTCCAATAATTGTCCAATTCCTATGTGATTGTCTATCCAAGATGTCGTGTAACATTACTTATTATTTGTGCCACTATGAAAGTTGAATTCCTTTTCCCTTTTACTGGAGTACTTAAAAAAATCCCAAGGAGCTGCACCAGAAAAAGGTAGACTTCTTTTGGCTTAAGTACCAGATCTAAGGGGTATGTATTCTGCCAAAATTGCTCAAGCCTAGTGCCTCCCCTCACCTCTTCTGATATTCATGCCAAGTGGGTTGGGAAAATCTCAGTAAAAAATGGAACTAAGGAATACAACTTAACATATTGCCAGCCTTACTAGTGAACTAACTCCAGTAAAATCGACTTCATTCATAGAAATTGAATCTGGAAATTAGTGTTGTTCACATTCTAATTTCTAATATTTATTAGAAAACTAGTTTATGGATAATTCTATGGTCCTATAGTAAGACCTAAAATAATTCTAATTGATTAAGAGCTTATCTTCCTTGGACATATAAAGGAAATAGGTTGATGACCCAAGACTCGAAGGAATTGGGTAGGAGTAGATATCTACCCCCTTATGGACCATCGCCGCTTTATTTCAGTTGATGCAGTTTTCCTTGAATAATGGTGATAAGTGAACTCACACTTGCGGATAAAATCCAGTGATGACTATCCTCAGTGCCAATTTGACAACAAGGTTAGTGATAATGAGAAGATATCCTTTGGTAGAATTTGGTATAATCTCTCCTTGTCATGCCCTTTATCCTTATTGGGCATTATATCTTACTCTTTATGAGTTTAAATACTAGTAGTCACAAGATCTCTCTCGTAAGTTGTTCTTCAATGGTTCCTTGAAAGGAAACCTTAGTGAGGAAGGCATGGGAGCGTCTTGCTAGACCCTAGAGGAAAAAATTTGGAAGTGAGGACTAGGATCCAAAAAAAACAATCAAGCAGAATGGATTTCTCTCTTGCAAGGGGTTGATTTAATTATCTCCCTAAACCTCTCAAAGGTAGTCATTTTTTGAGACTCTAAGGTCGTCTTAGTAAGATATGAAAATGTTGAAGAAGGAAAGATTGACCCAAACCCAAGATGACTGTAGAAAAGAATCCTATCCTTAGTAAACTCCATCCAAAAGATATACTTCTTCCATAATTGAAGACACAACAATTAAATGACAAATAAATTAGCAAATGAAAGAGCTAAACTAGTCCTAAGCATTATTATCCAAAATGAAGGTGCACCTAAAAGGAAATGGCTTCCATAGCCTAATGGGTATGGAGGGTTGACACAGGTCTCCAAGGAAAGTTATGAGCCTAAGTTCTATGCTCGAGGAAACATGAAGAAACTAGAACAAAATTGGCAAGGTAGGAGTTTTGAAACGACACATGGATGGAGATGGTACACTCTTCTCGTGGGCCTTTAATGCCCTCACAAGTGAATAGTCCAGTCCTTGCATTTGAACAGTCTGGAACTATATGTAGGTTAAAATGAAGGAAGATGATGGAAGACACCCTCAGAGAGACCATAATTTTTACCTTTCTTAGGTTGAGAGGCATGTTTCTATAGGGAAAGCAACCATATTTTCATTTTCCATGTGAGAGATTCAATACCTGTTGCGACATGTGAAGACTTATCCCAATATCTCACTTAGTTGTCAATCTGGTCTGGATTTTTTTGACAACTTTAAAGTGTTTTAAAAGCTAGGAAGTGTTAATCTCCCAAATCCATGATCTTTCCTGAAAGTGGAGAGCTCTGGATAAATCCCAAATCCAGGAAGCAGGCACACAGGTGGTCACGTTGTTCAAGTTGCAGTTAACATTCATAATTTAATGGCATCCTAGAGAGTTATTTAGTGGTTTCATAAATTATTTCTTTTTTTTCAAGCGTATGCTAAGGAATGTGCATGATTGCATGGAAGGATTGTTGGACATCATGTGACATTTATCACTCCAACTATCGATGATGGACTCTAGGATGGACAATGTCAAAAGCAACTCTTCATATTAGGGTGGGAAAATTGAGGCATCATGGTCGGCTTGGATAAGCTATTGAACATGAATAGATGTAGTAATTGTCAATCCTCTCGGTATGGGGAATCCAAGGCGATGGATGAAGGCTAATTCTACCTGCCAGCCAAGTGTTCGATTAGAAATGCTTAGCTATGAATATTTCTCTTCCTAGCCCCTGTCTATTTTATGCAATGTAGGTGTCTTTTTCTGTTAGGACAATATGTGAGAACTTATAGCACCAACATGATAGATTTTTTGTAATGGTATATGGAGATATGGTCAACGAGCGAGATTTTGGGTCTCAACATGGGCATATGGAGAATCATGAATCTCATAACTGAAGTTGCTTCCTCTTTTTTTATTTTTTCTATGTCCTTCAAACAGAACTAAGAAATATTTCAAGGCATCCATGACAAACCCCATGTATTTCAACAACAAAATTCTTGTCTAAATAATAAAACATGTGAGTTTGATTGATCCAAGGAAGACATGAACAATACTCTATACCTACATGTGACTTCAAAATAGAATAATAAATACATTGTTGCTCATTGTAAAACTATTTGTGAAGGCTCTTAAATATTGGGGAACTTGTAGAGTACAAAGTTTAGTAAAATGTTGAGACATAGATCCAATACCTTAAGGGAAATGGTAAAATCTCATAGGACGGTGAAGGTATGAAAGTAGGTAGATGACCCTAATCATAAAGAAAACTTATAGGATTTAAGATAAAATGCAGATATTTCAATCTTCTATGACAACTTCTCATTCAACCAATAGAGAGGCTTATGTTGATTATCCTTATTCAACATAACATCAAATGCATCTCATACTCATTTTGTCGTTCTTTCCAAAATAAGTAGACATTGTAGGCTTATATTTCTCCATCTCCCTATTTGAACTAATAAGTGATGAGAATATTGCATGGATTGACAAATTATATGGTTTTTATGCATCTAGACTTTCTCTTCAAGGTATTCTTTTTATGTTTAAATAATTATTAGGTTGCTCTCATTTTCTCATTAAGATCTTACCTCAACTTCAATACTTTCTTTTGTACAAATTTTCAAATCCAATATAGTTTATCACAAAAAATATTTTTCTTCAATTTTATATTTTTAATCAATTTCACATGGACAAGATACCAACTTTTATTTTAAGTTTCCTCAACTTAGGAAAAACAAAAGCACCAATAAATTATTATCTTATACCAATTTTTTAGTTATAAATACTCATACATTGTTCACTTTAAGGTTTTTTTAAAGAAAATCAAGAAACCTTTATTTTCCACGTAACTTTACACTTTCTAGGATAATTACGAGTATAGTTAAAGTACATTTGTGCCAACTATGAAGTAACTATGCATCTCTTTTAATAATGCAACATTTTTTTTGGCTTCCTCAAAGTGCATCCACACTTTTTAATACAAAGTTGTTAATGCAAGAGTTTGGTTGGGCTTTTGGAGCTTTGCTAGGGTTTTGAGGGTTTGAACGGGTGTCTATGGCGATGGATGGGCGTCCGTTGGCATTTATGGAAGATGAGGGCAGCCGGTTGGGGTTTATAATTGTGGTGCTAGACCCATAGCCGGTTTTTTCCTTGTTTTATCGGAGGGGTCGGTTTCTTTTGTGTCATGGGCATTATTCTTGGGTCGGGTATCAACATATGTGTGCCATGTGGGGGCTTGCTAATGTAGTTGAGGCCATTCGGTGACTTACATCGGGTTGGTTAATTTATACTTTTCTGCTCCTGCCTGTTTCTCAAGCCTTCCTCTTTGGGTTCTATCCACTTTTGTGGTTTTTTACTGTTTTTATCTTTTCACGCTCGTGCTATCCCGAATATCCTGTTGATTGTAATCTATGGGTGAGAATCATGTGAGGTAACGGTATTCTTTTTCAGGGTTAATCTACCAGTGCTTTCTATCTGGAACTCTTGGCCGTTTTCGGTTGGCATTGGTTGTTCTCTGAAAGTGGTTTTGGCATTATAAGATGGGCGACCATGCGTCGATTTCTTGCACTCCGGCAACCCTATCCTCGAAGGAGGTGAAGGAAGATGGTATTATGAAACCAGAATTCTTCTATAAGGACCTTCTTAAGGGGAAAATAGCCCTTGGGGCTGGGGAGAGGCATGTGTCTCCTCGTGTCAAGAAGGCATCCAAGAAGGGCCACCTGTCGTTATCGGATACTTCAGCTATTCCAGAGGGCTCACTTCCATCGGTGGACAGTGTACAATTTTTTCCACGGCCGGTGAAGGTGGGTTTACAACAGGGTTCCTCGCGGGGCAATAGGTGTCTGCTGGAGAAGTGGAGTTGTCAGCCGAAGGAGGTTTGGCTTACCATGGGGCAGGACATCGGTCTGGAGGAATTAGTAGATTTCATCATGACAGTCCTGGTTGGTAAATTTTCATACTTTGCTATGAATCAAAAGGATATTGTGGGGTGGGTTACTCAGAAATGGAACCCGATTTTGGGTTATACCCATCAGGTTTTTTCCTTGGCCCATGGTTGGTATGACTTTAAGTTTGAAATGGAATCACATTCTTCCCTTATTCTAGAAAATTTTTGGCTATATGGGTCGAGCAGCTTGATGTTACAGCGCTGGCAAACGTATTTTGATCCTGAATGGGCTTCGGTGCGTCTTCGCCATCTATGGGTTCTTTCACCAGGCTTACCTTTGGCTTTATGGAACCGCGGTGCCTTTGAAGCTATTGGTAATAGTCTCGGAATTTTTCTACATGTGGAGGAGGAACACTTGCATGGTTTTGACCGTCATATGGGTCATCTGTTGGTGGAGGTCGACATTACTCTGGGGCTTATAGACGTCCTTCATATTGATTGGAGGGGGTGCAAAATTGCCCAGGTTATTGATTACTGGGGCATTCCTTTTCATTGTTCAAATTGCAAGGGGGTCATCCACCTTTGGTGTCAATGTAATATGGGTTCCTCCTCACAGCGTCCATCTGGGGTGGATTATTTTTGGTCTTCAGATGAGGGTAGTGATCAGGAGCTGGATGCGTCTGGTGGGATGGGTGGCTATTCCAACAGAATTCCTCTCCTTGGTGGTCCGGCATTTGGTTTAATGCGTAAGTTGGCATCAAACGACCCCACATTTTATTATTCTTTAAATGACTTGGAAATTTCATTTATAACACATTAGAGCTTAACAATGGGAAGGATGGGAATTGTGTTGGTCATCGCCATGTCTCCCCCTTGCTGTCAAACAACTCGAAAACTGATAATGCTACTCCTGGCCTTTCTGATGAAATGGGTGCCTCCTCGGATGAGTCGGCCCTTCCCTTCTCATCACATTCCCCTGCTTCGACCATTCTCCTTTCATTAGACTCTGATGTTCCATTGGTCATTCCTAATTCTCATGAGAATGATGAGGTCATTGTAACTTGTTTGGATGCTCTTTTGGTGCCCTTTCCTCCTCCCCTTGCAACCCCACTCGATCCTGTGCATCTATCTAATGTGTTACTGATTCCCTCCTACTGTGAAATGGTGAAAAAGGCCCCTATTTCGGTCTATTTTAAGAACCGGGTCTTGGATGATTATATCCTGGGTGTTGATAATGGGGTTTTGGCCGCCGGTTCCATGGCTTTGGTGCCTGAGGTTAAGACCTCGGATACACTACCTGACTCTATTCCCTCATCATCGACGGGGGCCCAAAAAGTTGCAAAAGGTGCTCAGTTGGGTGGTTTGGCACTGGATTTATCCCCATTGAAGACCCACAGTGTGCGCAAGAACAAGAAATTCATTCCCTTGGGGGTGGATGACTCACCTCACAACAGTGGTATCCCCCTATCTCCTAAAACCTGGGCTCTTAGAGGAATTAAAGCCCTTGCCATGGATTGTTAATGATCTTTTTCTCATTGAACATTCAGGGTGTGGGGAGTCTTCCCAAGTAACTGGCCCTCAAGCGTGTTCTTCATATTATCAATCCAGATTTGGTCTTCCTCCAGGAAACTATGGTGTGTGTGCTCGTTCTTTTTTTAGTAATATTAAACCTAACTGGCTGATGTGTATTGTTGATGCGGCTGGCCTTTCTGGTGGGTTACTGGTGGCATGGAACCCTCGGGTTATTCTTTTGAATCCTTTTATTGTTTCGCTAGGTATCCTATTGACTAGAAAGTTCAGGGGCTCTGTCAAAACTATCAACATTGTGAATTTTTACGGCCCCTATTGTCATAGGGAGGCTTTCTGGGATTTGGCTTGCTCGGGCCATATAATGGATTTGGAAAACTCAATACTTGCAGGTGATTTAAATTTTTCTTGGGGTGTTGAGGAAATTTGGGGCCAATCAGCCCGATTGGATCCTCTGGGGGACTTTTTCAGGAATCTGTTCTCTACATATTCCTTAATTGATGTGGAGCCTCATCCACTGGCACCTACTAGGTCAAATGGTCGAAAAAATGGGGCTTTGATTTCTAAACGTATTGATCGATTCCTTATCTCGGAATCTCTCCTGGACTATTTTCAGAACTATCGTACATGGATTCATCAGATACACACCAGTGACCATCTCCCCATTATCTTGCAATTTGAAATGGAGGCCTCCCCTAAATCTTATCCCTTCAAATTCAACTATGTCTGGCTATCTGATCCGGTCTTCATGGTGGAGGTAAAAAATCATTGGTTACATGTGGATGTTGTTGGAGAACGCTCTGCGATGGATAAGCTGGCCGTGGAACTAAAATCCTTAAAAGGTTTCACTATTTCATGGGAGAGGAATAAGAAGGCGGAGATATCTGTGGAATTGATTGTTCTGGAAAGGGAGACTGGAGACTTGCTAAAACTCTATCTTTTGAATGGGACGGGCTAGGCTCTCCACTTTGGAGGAGTGGAAGCTAAATATTTTATATATCCAGGAGGAAACACGACGTTTAAAGAGCCGTGCTACTTGGTTAAAAGCCAGTGATTTGAATACCATTTTTTTTCACAGATTTGCGGACTCTCGTCGAATCCAGAACACTATATGGGATCTTAATGACCATACTGGTCGCAGGATTATGGGGGAGGCTGATTTACAGTCGGAAGCTATCAAGCATTTCTAGGATATTTACCTGGATCCTAAGAATACTTCATTGATTGAACAGTTTAAGGTTATTAATGAGTATCCTCGGTTGTTCAATGAGGACGAGGGTGACAATATATTTGAGGAAATTTCTTTGTTGGAGGTTGAGAATACCTTGAAGGGATTCGATAAGGACAAAATTCTGGGTCCTGATGGATGGATGGTGGAACTTTTTATCTCTTTCTTTGACATTATGGGGGAGGATCTCCAGGCCGCAGTTGATGAGTCTGGAAGCCTGGGACTTGTCTTTGGTGCTTTAAACTCTACCTACCTGGCACTCATTCCTAAGTCTTCTCACTCGAAGAATTTCAATGAGTTTAGACCTATTGCTCTCTATAACTTAGTCTACAAGATTATTTCCAAGATCATTGCACGGTGGATTAAACCGGTTCTTTCAAAATTTATTTTGCGTGAACAATTTGGATTTTTGGAGGGTCTGCAAATTCTAGATGTGGTGGGGGTGGCTCAGGAGGCATTCCATTGTATTAAACAAAACCGTATCAACTCCCTTATTCTTAAGTTGGACCTGGTGAAGGCCTATGATCATTTGGACTAGACCTTTCTCAGGTTGATTCTTATTCAGATTGGATTGCCATGGAAGGTGATGAAATGGATCTTGGCTTGTGTCTCTTCTGTGAACTTTGCTGTGCTCATTAATGGTAAGCCTACGGAATTCTTCAAGGCAACTAGAGGTCTCCATCAAGATTGTCCTCTCTCGCCTCTGTTGTTCCTGCTTGTTATTGAGGGCTTGTATCTAACTATACGTAAAGAAAAATGTGACAGTTCTATTGTTGGCATTAAGGTGGCTACAGGTATTTTGGTAACACATACGCTCTTCGTGGACGATGTTATGCTTTTTGGTCTGGGCATATTGGCTGAATGGATTCAGTATAAGAAAATTTTGGATGCTTTCTGTAATGTTTTTGGAATGTTGATCAATTATATCAAATCCTGTTTTTTGAAACATTCCTTGGATGACATGGCAGAGCAATCGATTAGCAGGATCCTCCCTTTTGATTTCTTGGATTTGGTTGATGGCACTAAGTATCTGGGTTTTTTTATCAAACCATCTAATTACCATATTATGGATTGGTCTTGGCTTTTGAGATGGTTCGATTTGCGGATTGGACACTGGAGTATGCGGTTTTTATCTTTAGGTGGTAGACTTACGTTGGCTAAGTTGGACCTCCAAAATTTGGGGGTCTACTGGTTCTCTTTATGTAAAGTTCCTAAAACCATTCTTCGGCGGTTGCACAAAAAGTTCTTCATTTTTTTATGGTCGGGGGGCGTGGATAAGGAAAAGTTCCACCTGATTAAATGGTGCTCACTGGCTCATCCCTAGGAATTGGGTGGTTGGGATATGAAAAATATAGAACTTTTTGTTTCGGCCCTTCATGCTAAGAGTTTGTGGTGGGTTCTATTTGCCGACTTTGTTTGGAGTCAAATCATTCGGGCTAAATATTTGAAATCTTTTTTGATGGTTGAATGGTTTCGTAAAGGTAATCCCAATTCTATTGGCATTTCAAATTTTTGGAGTGGGCTCCTTGGTTCATTCTCAATTATTGTTGATTGAATTACTTGGCTTCCCGGGAACGGCCGGGGGATCCATTTGGGGGTGGATCCCATTCTGGGGGGTTCCTCCTCTTATCAATTATCTCTGGAGCTTATTGCTTTTCTGCAAGCTAATGGCTTATGTACCCTTTCACATGCTACTGTCCCATTGACAGGGGTGGGAAGAACCTCCTGGAGTTTTGCTCAACAACTGGGGCTTAATGGTAGCCTAGGGGTTGAGTGGACGAGATACATCAGAAATTTATGCCGTGCTAATATATTGCTATCAGAGACTCCTGACAGGTTGGTTTGGTCGTGGGATGTGGCACACGGCTCGGTTTATGCTAATATTGCATATGGATTGTTATTTTCTAATCACTTCCCACAAGTACAGTGATGGCATCATGCCATTTGGAAACTTGCCCTTCCGCTCAAAGTCAGTTGTTTCTTATGGCTTGCTCTGAGTAATTGGATCCTTACATGGGATAATCTCTATCATCGTGGTTATGTTGGACCGGGCTGGTGTTCATTATGTTGTTTGCAGGAAAAATCGATGGACCACCTTTTTTTATGTTTCTATTTTGCTCAAAATATCTGGAACTTAATTTGTGCTTCAGTTGGCCTATCTGTGGATTGGTGGGGTACCACTCTTGTGGATTGTTTGGGTAAGTGGTTGAACGGTTCTAATTCCTGGATTGAACTACCATGCTTTATGATTTGGGAATTTTGGAAGGCTCATAATCATCGGATCTTTGAGGGCTCTCTCCCAAATCTGGAGTTGATCTGTGGTAGGTCTATTGTGGCATACAAAGAGTGTAAGTCTATTTTTTGTCATGCCGATCGTAAGTTGGTTGGACCTTGTTGTCATCTGGCCCTTCCGGTCTTAGTTTATCCATGTGGTTTTTTTGATGGTGCTGCGGTTATGGGGCCTGGTGTATGTGGGGCCGGGGTGACCTTGTTTCTTTCCACCTCAGTTCATTTCCGTATTCAGTTGAATTTGGGTATCAGCTCCAACACACGGGGGGAGATCTGTGCTCTCTGGCTTCTATTATATTTTTCCCGTTTCAAATTAGTTTCATCTCTTTTGGTTCTAGGAGATTCATTATCCATCATTTCATGGGAAAAGGATAATGCTGCACTCAATGTTATGATTCTATCATATTGGCTGGACATGGTGCAACTGTCCATCAATACTTTTGAACACATCCACTTTTCACATATTTTCCGGGTGTGCAATCAGGAGGCCGTCCTGCTCTCGAAGTTGGATTTATCATCCCCAGAAGGGATTATCTTATGGGAGGAGTGGTAGCATGATCAGTTTCTTTCCCATGGTTCCATTGACTTGCATTGGGCTTAACTTTTAGTTGATCTTCTTTTTGTCCGGTTGGTTTCTACTTTACATACATGTAGATTATATTTTGTACTTCATGCGGCTTATATTTTCTTGCAGGTTCGTAGTGCTATTTATATCCAACATCTTGTTGGTTTTTTTGGTCCATGTGGTGATTTACACCATTTTTGGATCGTGACTCTCTAGTAGTGGCCATATTTCTGTTTTTGGTCTCTTGTTACTATCTTGTTGCTCGGGTGGGCTTGATGCATTGGCCCTTGATGGATCTTCATTTATGTATTTAGACATTTTTATCTATGTTATGATCGCTGCTGACTTGTCTTGCTGGGGCTACTTGGCTGGCCCTTATGCTTTTATTGTACTAATGTTTGAATTGCTGGGTTGTTTTTCACCAATTGTTTTGGACTGTATGGACCTATTTGCTATTTCCTGTTATTAATAGTAAGTTATATTTTCATTGGAAAAAAAGAGTGCATCCACACTTTTTAATACAAATTTGTTATGGTGGAATAAATGTCATGTTCATCCAAATGTTAACGTCGATGTGTACAAATTCTCGTTATAAGAAGGAGGGTCAACGAGCTTACTATTATATTGCTTAATACTTGAGTTTGTAGGGTGTAGTTTAATATTGAATTTAAGCTATGGGGTGTTTAATATACAAAGTTCTTCACTCCAAGTCTATTTTTTTAAATCAAGAATTTCCTTTAATCTTAATTTATTTAACATGAGTGTGTTGGTACAATGGATACACTGTACATAGACCACAAATTTATTTAAAATGAATATATTGGTACAAAGAAAACATTGTACATAGATTACATTGTTCGAGGTTTTTGTTAGTCTATCAGGGTAAGAAATATAGCAATCAGTTGGTCATACATAAACTTTGACTTTATATTAATCTTAAAACAAATTCATAATTTTTTCTAATGTTTTGTAATATTTATGTATTAAATTTAATATTTTGAAAATATAAATTATTTTGTTGAATATTTAAAATTCGTTATTTCTATTTTATGATTGGCTAAAGGACATGAGACAAATTACCATTGGGTGGAAGTGAAATTGTTTAAACAAAATAATAATTTAAATTTTTAAAATTCAAAAACAATTTATATCCTAAGATAGGCGTGGGATAACTGGCACTCAAATCGCCCCGCTTTTCTGGCGATTTGTTCCCTAGATCCAGTTATAAAAACAACGGAATCGTAGTTCCACCCCATTTACTGTGGAACTATGCCATGGAATTGTGCCCCTAGGGTTTTGGCCCATTTTAAGATGACCTAGATCGTCCAAATTCCAAAAAAATAACGAGAAGGGGTGGAATTGTGCCTCACCGAAAAATTTTCCGGCGTCGACAGGGGGCGATTTGAGTGCCAGTTATCACACACCCCTGACATATGGTATTTGTACCAAAGATTCCATTAATGCTAATTATTACTATCATAATTTTGTACATTAGAAATTCAATCTAATATAAATTTTATTTCTAAAAAAATAAATTTTATAGATTGAAAATTAATATTTTTATATTACATTAAAAACCTATTTATTTGGATAGAAATATGAAATGACTTTGATTTGATTATTTTAAATTATTCTGGTTAGAGATAAATTTTAAAAATAAGTAAAAATATTATATATCCTACTAATCAGGGTTAGAATATGACGGGCATATGCACATCATGAGGCATTTTACCCATCAAAATATGGTTAAAAATTTTAACAAACCGTCTCAAAGAATGGGTAAACAATTTGCTAGGATGTATTTTTGACGGTTAATTATTTTTTCAACCTGTCATTAATTTTTATTAATAGCATTGTTAAGATATGTGTACGCCTAGATAAGTGGCATGCACTAGGTGGTTGTTATTATATATGTAATAACGGAGATTGGAATTTTCCCATTTGATTGAAGAGTAGGTGGGTGAGTTTTCCTTCAATGGGGATGGTTTTGTTTTCATTCCATTTCTTCTTTTTTTCTTAAATTGTCCTAGCATTGTCCCAGTATGGGGCCATGCCCTTCCTTTCAATGCCTTTCCCTACCCTTTGTGCCCTTCCTTCAGAGGATAAGTCCGTTTTCAAGTCCGAAAGTGCAACTCCAAGTGAGAGGGGGGTACCATTTTAGAAGAAGTCACGAGTTTTAAACTATGTTGATGAAGGAATTAACCCAACCACCCACCAAGCATCAACAATTTATTATCAGTTACTGAATTTACCAAGCATCAACAATTTATCAGCTACCAAATTTACGAAGCATCACCTATGGAATTTTAGACACACTTGATTTTCGGTTATGGGCCTCAGAAGTTAGAAGCACCTACTAAATTTAGATACACATTTCTTTGTACAATTTGAAACTTGTCTCCTCTAGCTGCCACGGACTTCGAGCTACAAATTCTGGTAAGATGTTATTTTCAATTTTTCTGTAAATTTGATAATAATCTAAAAATAAATTTTAAATGAACTATTCTATGTTTTTTCTTAAACATGAAATTGTTTTTGTTATTTTGATATTGAGTTGGGTTAACATTTGTGACTGGACAAAGGCATGGAAACTAGGTTTTGTTGTGGGAGGCTCTCAATTCCACTTTGGATTACAATTTATAGGCCTTGTTTCTAAAAGTTTTTCACATATCAATTCACAATTTTTTGAAAATGATTTATTTGATATATGTTAAAACTTAGTAACATTTTATTATTCTTGTAGTTTTAGTCATTGGTTGAAACATTTACTTCTTACTCATGGGGAAAAAAGCTTATAAACAAGTTTGAAGTTGAAAGTGGTTTCTTCTTATCCATTTATAGCCAAAGGAAAGTGAATGGCCTAAAGAAGAAAGAAGGAACCATGAACTAATTGGTACAAATTTTGACCCTCCCCCACAAAAGCACGTTGATAATTAAATTGAATGCCATGGTTGTCAATTTGAATGGCAAAATGTACACATCACTAGATCTATATTAGTAAAACATGTGCCCAAGAAATAGTTTTCACTAGAAGATTTTTTATATATTCAAATTACATGTCAAATTATATAAGTTTACATTATTCTATATTTATAAAATTAAAATAAAATGAATTACCTATTTTAGAAAACTAAATGCTTTCAGTTATGAATGAAGCAAAACAAAAGAAATTTATTTTATCAAATTCTTATCCAAGTGCATCATGGATAATACATAGACAACTCCACTTCCGTGAAATATTTGCTTAATATAGTTGAGGAATAATAAAGACAACTCCACTTCACGTGCAATAATAATTGAGGAATCCAAAATAGTCCAATAATATAGACAACTCCACTTCACATGCAATAATAGTTGAATAATCCAAAATAGTCCATACCTTGGAAAAGCAGCCTTATTAAACTTCTTTTGACAAAGGAAGAAAATAACATCATAATACAATATCGATTGCAATGTGTTTTTTAATGAAGTGCCTCTACAAAGGGCATATTATATTTATCTAGACTTTTAACTCAACTCCTTTGGACTAATGTCACAATTTCAATTAAACCATCAATGCAACATGTTTACCTTGAAAATTTTGGTATGTCGCATTACACATGTGGCCTCACATTAAACTCTGGAAAGGATTATAGGTTCCACCTTTGTTTGTTTCCTAACCAATCCATGGGTCTTGTCCCAACCTAATCTTTCTACCATTACCAACTTTCCATTCCAACCAATCACCAATGACCTCAAAAGCCAATAAACAAGCTCTCCTCATAATAGATATATTCCCAAAATATTTGTCTCGAATCCTAAACCATTCCTCAATAGATAAAGGGGCAATATATTTGTTATAGACAAATTTTACCACATACCTTCACCTTGCAAGATCCCCCAGACACCTTTAGCTGCTAAATCCTTTGAAAAACAAAAAGGGTTCTTTAACCCTCAACCTCCTAGTTCCTTTGGCCAAGCAATTTTTTTATAGACTTCCCAATGAGAAGAAAAGTCATGCTTACTTTCTTTCCAAAGGAAATTGTAGCTAATCTTTCCAATTTGTTCCAAATACCAAGTGGAACATATGCCAAAGAAACCTAATAAACATGAACAACTTCTAACATAGATTTTACTAGGACCGATCTAACCCCTCCGCTCAACCATTTGTTGCACCATAGGTAGGGCAAGCTATAATGGCTACAATCGCTTTTTCATGGTTCCATTGTTAGGGTACACATACTTCTTCATTATTCCATATATATATATATATATATATATATATATATATATATATTCAATGCGATAAAAATTAGATTATAGACTATGTTATATAATGACGATAAATATTTGTAATTGGATATTTATAATTTTCATGGGACAAAGAAAATGGATTTTTAAAATGCATCATTTATATTTATAATTTTAATTTTATAATATGTGTAATATTTTTATTTTAATAATTTATTTAAGTTATTACATCGAGAGAAGCTAGGTGCTTTAGAGTGTGGTATGGGGAAAATGTTGTCATGTAATGTTATGTAACGTGGCTACTAAATAAAACAAACAAACAAACAAACAAAACAAAACAAGCATAGATCCATCTTAAACATGAATCTATTAAGTAGCGAAAGAGATCAAAATTCACAAGATGTAATTTTTTTGTGCGTGTAAAAAAATTAAGATAAAACAAATTACACCTCAAGAGAATAAAAAATGTCAACAAAATTATATTAAATTTGTTTAATTATATAAATAAAATGTTAAAAAAAATCAATTAGATTTTTATCAAATCTATTTTAAATATACATAGATAAAAAATCATCTTAGTGGCAGGGATGAAATTTGATGGGTAAATAGACGTCATTTTTCATTTTACACGTCAAAATACTACCACCTCATAAAATTAAACGTCATTAATGAAGTGTGAATTTCAATTTTGCCCGTCATTTTGAAGTGCATTTTTATTTTTACACGTCATTAATATCTATATCCCATATATGTGTGTGCATGTGTCTTACTTTTAGTTACTAATAGTAATTATATTAGTAATAGTAATTAATAATTAATAATAATAAGAGTTACATTTATTAATTGCATGTAATTAAATGTAATAATACATTTAATTACTATTAACTAATTAGTAATAGTAATAGATATATATTCCTAATATGGAAATTTTGAATTTTGTCATGGCCCTGTTGTTTTAGATATAAACTTGACTTGGTCATATTTTTTGGGCCCATGGTAATGGCCCGTTGTATTGCTTGTGAAGAATCCTATTTAAAGGTTTTCAAGATAGACCTTCTTTATCATTGTGGGTGATTGGTTTAATCATTATGTTTATTATATTTTTTAAACATTTTATTTTTGGGTTATATGATACAAGATATGAGAATTCAATGTTTCATATAGTTATTATAAATATTATTTAAAAAAACAATTATTATTATTATGACGGGTAAAATTAAGATTTAAACGTCAAATGAATAACAATGTTAAAATTAAAATGTCATATAAAAATTTCTTATTATTTTTTTGATTATATGGTCTTTATGATTAGAATTATTACTGAACTAAGTAACTTAATTATAATAAATAAACTTACTTCTTCTTTCCATGTGATCAACGCTCGTGCTTTTGTTGTGTCATGTAGACACATAATTTGAGTGATTTTAGTGTGGTTTCCTAACGGATACTTTAGAGAACGTTGAACACCACATCAAGCACTTGAGTGGGGTGGCGTTATCAGTCAAAGAAGATTTAAGACTATATGGAATCCTGAGGTCTATTTATTAGGCATGGTTTGTCTTTAAAATGTCTTAGAAACACTTGCCAAAGATCAAATGATGAAGTGCAACCATCGTGGGAGGTTGGGAGCAACAATTGTGTGTCAAGTTGATTAATATCTATGGAAAATTGATGTGGATTATAATGTGTATGTATTTTTTTATTTTTTTTTCAGAATGGTGTGATCTTAGTAGTTTACATATTTTATGTTTTTAAATTTTTTTGGAGTTATTTTATCGTCTTATTTTATTTAAAATTTGGTTGGAAATTTTTTAAAAATATTAGAATTATATATATTAGTTATGAAAATTGTATAATTTAGGTGTTATGAGAATATTCTAAGGTGCTAAATCTATTTATAAATTCAACCAAATTTAAATTTTACCAAAAATAAATTACAAATTTCCGACAAAAACCATTATAAAATCTAAAACATAATTTTTAAAAACTCAAAAACTTGCTTTAAATTACAATCAAATTAAATTAAGAAATTTTTTCCAACCATAGGAACTTGGTATGGCCTTCAAGCCATCATGAATGGGAATTAGTCGTAGTGGTGGCTGAAATAATTAGTGCATACAATTTTGTTTTATGCTAAATCATGGGCTTTAGTATGGGCATTAGTCATAGTGATGGCTGAAATAATTAGTACATACACTTTTGTTTTTATGGTAGATCTTTTGTTCGGTGGCTAAAACAAATGTATCTCTAACTCTTTATATCGTGTAATGCAACTTACCTTTATAGTTTAGGTAATTTCTGTAAACTTGTTCTACAAGGACATTTAGTGTCTTGGCTATGTAGCTCAATTTACCTTCAATGTATCTATCTATATAATTCTAGCTCAATTTACCTCCAATGTATCTATGTATATAATTCTAACTTAAAATTACATATGGAAAATGTCTTTTTAAGTTATTTGAAATGGGTTGAGGGCATGGTATCCATGGGCATCCATCTTGGGCCTGGGATGTGCTCCAGGTGCCTACTTATAAGTACATACTATTCCCTTTATGTGTACCTGAATGTATATTGCAATCTTCATTGTAATTCACACTTGCAATTTTCTTTATGAATGTCATATATTTCATTCTTTGTTTGGACTTAATTTTTTATGAGTTTATAATTCTTTCTATATACTAAAAATTGATGCATTGCCAATTTAATCATGTTGCATTTACTTCTTTTAATTTTTTTTATTGATTTAGGGCCATATTGTAAAAAAATAATAATAAGGTTATTTAAAGATTGGTTTATTTTTCTTTTACAATTAGTTATGTCAAATATTTTCATTAATGTTAAAAAATGTAAGGAAACTATAACATTGGATGATACTAAAACTATCTTATTGTCTACCTCAAAAGGTTTTACCTTAGAAGGTTTTGTTGTGTTTAAGATTGAAACATTTTGTAGAACTCATTTAACTTTATTTGAATATAAATTATTAGAGGGACTCTATAAAAGAATTGATTCATCTAACGAGTACATCCTCTTATTGGGGTAGGTCTCACAAATATCACTCAAATGTAATTTGTATTTCTATGTATTCTTGATGCAGATTACTAGTCGGAACTTGGGTTCATTGAGCATGGGTGTGGTATTTTATTTATTTATTTATATGAATGTGAATTATAATGTGTGTGTTTGTGTTGGAAGTCCAAAAAGTCAAAACTACATAGGTTTCAAAATATTACACAAAAAGTGCCCATAAAGGCGAACCAAAACATTGCAATCCTTTTCAACCGTATGCCCATTGCATGTAAGGCCTAATTCAATGCTATTAAACTTATGATTGTATTTATTGACATATTGAACAAAATAAAAATGCATGTAAACATCATAAATATAACTAGTCATGACCACTGTGCACCTCCTCCATACAGATATAATCCTTATTGGGATCAAAATCACTAAGTGCCCTTTGTTTCTATGTCGACATTGTTTCTAGTTATTGCACGGTGTCCTCATTGAGCTCTTGATATTCTATTGAACCAATGGAGACCAGAGGAATCTGTGCCATTGATTGGGAGCTCCTAGAAAATCCAAATATTATATTATACTACATCTCTAGTTCTATTGCCATTTTGTCGATTTTAATCTTCAATTCCCCAAGATGAGCTTCCAACACATCATGCTTGGCCTCTTGATTTTCCAGAAGCATGTTGAAATACTAAATAGCATATCTCATACCTTCTAATTGACTAGATAAGTGCCTTAACATTTTCTTGACCTTATAATTCCCTTCATTTCCTTTCCCCCTGGATAGAGGAGGTCTATCCATTATTGAGTTCAAGCCTGAGGACTGTCTCTTCTGACTACCTAGTTCACAGAGGTGCTATTAAAAAACTTACATCGAAAAAAGGTGCCACCCAAGGACCATTTTGAGAGCTATGGAAAGTGTGTGAGGGTCAAATAAAAATAGAGAGGCTTGGGCATGTTCCTCCAAAAAAGAAAACTCCACTGATCACAGCAAGCATGGAAATCAGGCTTAGAAAAAAAATGCACCAAAAAGAAAACAAAAAGGCTACAAAATATCGTTCCTCCAACAAATAATACAACAACACTCATAACAGGAAGATAATTTGCTTCTAAGTATAAAAGTACCAAAACAAACACTTCAAAAGAGAAGCTGGACCACTTACCCTTATCCCATACATGGATGAGGACGAAACCTCCAAAAAGTAAGGCACCTAAGTTCCCAATGAGAAACACAATCCTCACTACGCATCTATAGTCATAAGGCACCTAAGTTCCCAATGAGCAACACATTCTTCCCATTATCAAAACCAAATGCATACATGAGAGCCTCAAACATAGCATTTCACACTAGAATCATGCAAAAAAAAATCATCGACCAACCCTAAATGCATTATCACACCTTTAAACCAAGCATAAATTCATGCTCAAACCAATCTAAATGCAAGTATGTAGATTCAATAGAGGCACGAAGGAGAGTTATATCAACTCCCTTGTACTTCATCGCTAGGCACATTTTCACCACCCTCCAAATCCCACCATGCATATAGTGAACGAGTTCCAAAAAATTTCTCTTTGTGAAGGACAATTACATGATGGATGATAAATTAAGGTAACTAAAACACCTTAGGGGACCCCCATTTTGGACAAGGACTCCTTTATCCAAATAAGTTACTTGATTTTCCATGGACTTAGCATTATAATTGTTTTCTCTTCTAATGTAAAGGAGATGAACCAAATCAAAGGAGGTTGTAAATTATTTACAACATTCTAGATAGGATTGTGTCATCATTGTCCCTTTACTTTGTAATAAGACTAATAATTAGGGAGGAATATCCAAATATTAAGACAGACTTGATTTGGTGAGACCAAAGAAGAGTGATATCAACTTACAAAGCTTGGATATCTACATGGTTGTTAGTTGTAACCCCAAGTCCCCAAGCAACCATAATACTTATTTTCCATAGTTCCATAAAGGACCCAACCCCCCTCCCCCCTTCACTGTGCCTTCCACCCTAAGGGTGGGGAAGTTATTGAAGTCAACATAAAGGTGCATCATTGGCACATCATAGTGTCAAGAGAATTATGATGTTCTTTCAATTTCTAGTATATGCAGCTTGGATAAGTCTAATTATTGAAAAAATTAGGAAGATATGAACAAATCCAAAAAATGTGTAAGGATGTTATGAAACTCATGTTGACGTGGTTGACAACATTGCCGCCTTAGGTAATGTGATAATAAATTAAAATCAGATAAGTTGCACTTTGAATTGAATGCTTATAAATTAGAATCCACTCTTTTATATTTCAAATCCAATTATTTTACTTCAATATTAATTACACCAATAGGAATTTTTCAATGAGAGTGGGTTTCTAGGGCATTGTTTCCAAATTCACCATCCCTCATCCTAACTAATTCTCTTCATGCATTTGTTAGCATTCAATGCCACTCTTTCCAATCAAAATACACCATGTCATTTTCTCCTTCTTCCTTCCATTTGTCTCATGTGTCTCAATTTGGTAATTTTTGTTGTTCCTTTGTCTCGTTTGTCAGAACTCAACAAAAAATTTGGAGTGGAGTGGTGGCGTGGTAAAATATGAAACCGAAACAAGTGGATAGAAAACACTTGTTTGGTACACCTTACTCAAAATGCATCCTTGATTGTGCCTTTGTTCATGAACAACACATGTCCCTTCATTGCAGGAGCTTCACCCATTCACAGATGGCTCTATTGTTTGGTGAAAAACCATTTCATGGTCATGTACTTTCATCACTATCATTAAGGTGTTCTTTTACTTTTTCTGTGTATATTTCTTTTTTGGGGTTTATTTTTCATGTTTGTTGAATGTAAGATTTGATCATTATATGCAGGATATTTGAGTATAGTAATGGCACATACGTTCATGGGACATCTCAAGAGAAAGAGCGTCGACGAGTTGGAAGTGGATTCCCTTTGGCAGCAATGGCTACACTCTCCTGAATAGAGTGCACCTGGTAAGTGTTTATTCAATCTCTATTTTTGTCTTCTTTAATTTATATGGTTTTAAATTAGGACTTGAAAAAGATATTGACTATGTTAGTAGTTCCTTTAAAGATAATGAATTTGTTGGTAGTGTTATAATCAATGAATCTACATATCAAGAACTACAAGGAAAAGGCCCTGTAGCGGAGGTTTTTAGTGTTACAAGATTGGAAAAAATTGTCAAGAAAACCTTCATTATGACCTCCGCCAGTGGTAGCGGATGTTTTTATGGAGGTCATTACAGATATATTTTATAACTAAAAAATACTCGGTGGCCAAAGGTTTTAGCAGATGTTTTTTCATCGGTGCACTTAATTGAAATTACGCGCACCGGTGCGTGTCTTCATAAGACACCCCATTGTTGTACGATTAAAATAGATGCACCGATGCACTCAAACAGAACAAGCACTGGAAAGAATCAAATTCAACGCCGCACTAGTGCTTGAGTATAGAATATACGCACCGATGCTTATTTACAAAATAAACGCACCGTTGTGATATTTTAAATCATATGCACCGTACATTCTTTTATTTTACTGGTGATGTCCATTTATCAGAGTGCACCGATGCATTTAATATTGAAACGCCTCGGTGCTTACAAAATATCAAAATGACCCAGTGCATTATAACACATCAAACACATTGTCAAGATTAAAAATAAAAAACTGATGGGCATAAGATTTGATCGTTCTCAGTGCACATAAGCCATCTACATGAATTGGTGCGACACAAAGAAGAAAATGCACCAGTGCATAATGTTCATATATATGCACCGGTGCATAATGTTCATATATATGCATTGGTGCATAATGTTCGTATAGGCGCTTTGGTGGGTAATGTTCATATATACGCACTGGTGCGTAATGTTCATATAGGCGCACTGGTGCGACATATATTATTAAAAGCATCGCATATGATTCTTTGAACAATGGATACTGACATTTCAGTCAAATATATATATATATATATATATATATATATTATATTTTTTATTTTTTTAATTCCATTATTCATCTGAAATTGAAATATTTGTTTATAGTACATTTCATTTCAATTTTAATTATTGTGTTTGTTTGGATTAATTTCCTATATCATTGATGCAAGCATCTATTGTAATATTTAATCATCCATACATTTAATTACCAATATACCATTTCACATGTAACATTTGACAATAACATTGAAGAATGCAATAGAATAAAAAGATTTATTTTAATATATATCAATAAGAGTGCATTTGTCATACAAAATATAATAACATAGAGACAACAATAATCAAAATGTCAGCATGCATGTAATTATTGTTACACTTATTGGTAACTCGTTGTTTTTCAATTCAGACACTATGTCCAGTACATTATTATACAAAATGTCTGATTTTCATAGACAATTATTTCAAAATATACAACAAGTTACAACAACTTGCATTAACATCAAAATTAAATACGGACCATCGTTCTTCGCTGGAACTGTTATCAATGCTCGAGCCACTTGCATCAATTGGGTTATTTGGTTGAATGTTTTGTTGATTGAATTTATTGTTTTCCTCTTCTTTAGCTTCCATATGCAAACATAAAAATAAAGTGTACTGAGTGTATTTACATTGCCGTTGGGAATAATGAAAAATAAATAGATAGTATACATGAATGTAAATTGTAAAGCAACATAAGATAGAAATAATTGGCTCATGAATGATACACATTCTCTCAAAACAAAATCTCATGCCTTCTATGAACAAGTCTTCTATTGGCTCCACTCCATACTTTGTTTCCTACAAGTTTTATGCTCTGTCACAAATCATAGATTTAATATAAAGGACTTTTGTTGTTTTATTAATTATAAAATGAGAGAAGTAAAACAACATAGATACTTACAAAATCCACAATTAATTTTTGACATGTCAACATATAGTCAACCCTTGCTTAAAGCAATGTCAATCAATTATTCCGATGGCTCCTCTTTGTATGTTAACACCTGTTTGAAGACATCCAAGAATTGCCAGTGAAAAAAAAATTTAAATATACAAATCACAACTACTACAAAATATTAATTTCTTATAAGGAAATCACAAATACTCACAAACTTTTCTATCAACCCCTTTTTTTCCTTGTCGTCCTGTCTTGTGTGCTGACTGGGTTCCATTTTCTTTGATTTTCTGCAGCAAAACAATTAATTAATGTTGAATTAATTAATTATATGTATAACATAATCCTAAAAACCAATGATTTCATACATTTGAAGCACACTGTTGTTGAGATGGCTTCTCCTGCGATGCAATTATGTCCATTTACTTGACCATCTCCTTGTGTACTTTTATGGACATCCCTATTGGCACCTTTCGCATATCACCTCGTTCATCTTTTGGGATTTTCATAATATTCCTGAAAATATAAAATGACATTAAACTATTTTTTCTGTTGATATGAAAAATAAATATAGCAGAATTAAAATTATTGAATGAACGCTTTGTAATAGTTATAGATACATATTCTACATAAACATGTTTAGGAATATTACTTTTGGAATTATTCTTTTTTGTTGTTGTATGTTTTTGCTATTGCAATCCCGGCAGGTCTCATTGACCATTTCTCTAGGAACGCCTCTTGTAGTTTACATATGACCTGATTCTTCGAATCATTTGATTGGTTTATGTATTATAAGTGAAAGGTACGTTTATACGTTCTTTCCACTAAATCCCTCATAGTATTATAATGATTATTTGCCCCTTTCTATTAACTTCCAGCACCACTCTAGATGACCTAAGGACCAATTGATCATCATTTGCATATTCCATAAAAGAATTTCATATGATGACATTGACCTATGTTGGTGTCAGACCCTGCATAACATTTAAGATATGTGAATTACATTATTTGAAACATATTAGTGAATATTCTTAAGTAGATTATTACTCAAATTTCAAGAAATAATTCATATTGACTTCTTTTTCATTCACTTGATTCATCCCTCAGCAACTTTTCCATCAACGTTTTATGCTCTTTTGGACTTAGTTTGGTAAGAATCTTATCGAGCTTCCTCATTTTTTGGCTATGCATGTCACATATTAAATAATACATATTAGTTATCTTTACAAATAATTCAAACAAATTAATTTAAATACAGAAATTAATTGAAATCACTTGTCTTCTTAGTCATTCTGGATGTTCTCCTATCACGTTGACTAAAGTTTTTGTTCATTGAACTCAAACCATGCATTTTATATCAATAGAAAACTTATACCATTAAATACAAAAGCTATCAATATATTGTACAAATAAATTACAGACCTTCAAAATATGAAAAATAAATAAATCTGATATTGGTGCGCTTAAATATGTGAAACTCACCGGTGTGTTAGTATCAACAACGCACCGGGGCGCTAAAATAAAACAGACATGCCATGAATAGAGAACCATAAAATGAAAATCGACTTTTGCATTTTTATAAAATAAAAAATGACGTGACCCCGGTCATATTCGGTGCACTATGTTTATGACCACACTGGTGCGTTCCAGTAATAAAAATGCACCGATAATGATGCATGCATTTTTTTATTGAAATATAAACAAAATAAAATAAAACTTAATAGGGCTGACATGGTTACAGATTCGACCAAGAAAGTGGCCCCATCTCACCCTACTCTTTCTATATATAATCACAAGCTCAACAAATCCAAAATCCCTGAAAGGTGAAATCGTAATTCTGTATAACAATAGAGGGATTTAAACCCTAATGTAAAATTTTGTAGCCATATAAAACAAAAATAAGCAATGAGAAAATAAGGGTTGCAACATTGAAGGTAAGTATGATTTTTTTTTTTCTAAATCTAGTTAAACTCTAAATAAGTTAATAAGATCAACAATAATATTTACATCCTTGAAAATTCTATTATGCAAGGTTTTGCTTGATTCACCATACCTAACAAAGTTCGACCCTCATAACTCCTTCCAGTTGCTCCGAACTCCTTCCACGTAAGCCTCTCTTCCAAAACTCTCCCCTGAAAATTTCAGCAAAAGAATGAATTAATGTTTAGGTTTTTTGCTTTTAAACACTATTTAGAATTACTTTTCAAACTTAAAATTGTTGCCATTTTTTCAATTTATGGAAAACAAAATTTTTATTTTTATTTTCAGCATTTAAGTGTGCATGTTGTCATGTTGCATCGGTGCGTACATAAGTAAAATGCACTAGCCAAACAACAATTTAAAAACTCATGCCGTGGTGCATGTATATTTCAGACGCCTCGATGCGGTTTTATGTATGAAATGCACCAATATGAATTATGTTTAGGGAAAATTTTAATGGTCCATACTTTTTTTTGAAGCGTAAAAACCTTGGCGAATCTTACTAATTCTTAAATTTGCAACCATAAAATGATTGGCGATTTTTTTTTAAATATTCAAATTTCTATGGACTTTATATAGTTTTTGGATAACTTTGGTCATTTTTAGAGTAAAAAAAAATATCCCATGGAATTTGGGCGAATCACCTTTGAAAAAAAAGCAAATTGGCGAATCTTTTTTTGGAAAAAAGGTCGAAAAATATCCCATGGGCTAAATTTGCCCCATAATTTTTCCTTGATTATGTTGTAAAAATGCATGTAGAAATATCCACTACCAAATGTAGCAGATATATTCCACTGCAGGGGCTTTTGTAGATGTTCTTTTACGGTTGGTTTTGTATATGTAAGCACAACGGTGCGTTTTGTATATGTTAAATTTTGAGCATTTAATTCAATATACTCTAGGATATTTACTGAGAGAATAACATGTACAGCATATCAATCATAGCAATGCATAACAATCACACCAAGCAATCACATGAGACAATAGACACACAGAGTTTCACTGGGGAAAATCATAAAGGTGAAAAACCCCACAACTTCCTCAGAGATAGAAAGAGCAAATAGTACAACCCAAGTACAAGAGATAGTCTTCTCCTAGTAGATGATCCTCCTCCTCACTAGTGCACCACTTTCCGAGAGAGATAGAAGTGAGTAATGAAGTGATCAAATAGAGATCTCCTGATCTCTATTTATACTTGTCTTGTCCTGCCCAATAAACCAGTGGGGCCGACTTGTCTAGCTTAGCCTAATAACCCATGGTTAACTTAATTAGGGCCGACCCCACACATGGTGGTCTAATAACCCATCGGCAAGTTACGACACTTGCGACACTTGTCAATACAAATGACGACACTTTCGTATAGAGGAATAATACATCTCTATAGGAGTACAATATACATAGGTGAAATACATTCCGAAGTTACATATACATCAACACTCCCTCTTAACTAGGAAGGTATTTCTCGACATAGATTTGCTAGTACAAGTCTTCTTCTCTGGATCATCATCAGTGAATCATCGTCCTCGAATCATCATCATTGTCACTATTTTTTCTATCTGAATCAATCTCCAATCTACTCGTCATAGGAATTTCTACAGAGCCAATCCTTTTTCATACTAGATGTAGGCCTGCCACCTGCAGGTCTTCATCATCTACAGAGCCAACCCTTTTTCATGCTGGATGTGACCTAGAACACATCTAGGATTTCCTGCCACAGAGCCAGTCCTTTTTCATACTGGATGGGACCTAGAACGCATTTAGGATTTCCTACCACAGAGCCAGTCCTTTTTCATACTGGATGGGACCTAGAATGCATCTAGGATTTCCACCACACAACCTCGAAAGAGCATCCCAGGACTTGTTATGGGCACACAGCCCAACCTATCGGATCTCCTAGGACTACATTACATGTGGTCATGGAAAAACCTTGAAAGAGCATCCCAGGACTTATTACGGGCACACAACCCAACCTATCGGATCTCCTAGGACTAAATTACATGCCATAGGACAAAACCTCGAAAGAGCATCACAGGACTTATTATGGGCACATAGCCCAACCTGTCGGATCTCCCAGGGCAATATTACACGTCCTCTTAGAGCAATGCCTCGAAAGAGCATCCTAGGACTGATTATAGGCACATAGCCCAACCTATCGGATCTCCCAAGTCAACTTACATGCTCATCTGCACAACCTGTCCACGGCCACAAAGTATCAACCTGATACTCACCATACATCATCCTGATGTACATCATCACATGATCATCCTGATCATCCAATGTATCCACCTGATACATATCATCTGGAGCAACATAATGAAGCTCGTCATCCATGATCATCCTGATCATACAATGTATCCACTTGATACATATCATGCATCTACCTGATGCATATCACATACATGATCCACCTGATCATTGTTGATGTATATGTAACTTCGGAATGTATTTCATATATGTATATTGTACTGCTATAGAGATGGTATTATTCCTCTATACGAAAGTGTTTGTATTCCTATAGAGATGTTATTATTCCTCTATACGGAAGTGTCATCATTTATATTGTAACTATTGTAACTTATACTTGATGGGTTATTAGACCACCTTGTTGGGGTCGGCCCTGTATAAGTCATGTGGGTCGAAGGGTTATTAGACCACCCTATTGGGGGTCGGCCATGTGGGTCAAAGGGTTATTAGACCACCCTATTAGGTGTCAGACCAGTCAGCATTGTGTTATGTGGTTAAGTTGAGGCCGACCTAGTAAAGGTTATTAGGCAAGTCAAGTCAAGTATAAATAGAGTGCGGGAGGCACTCTATTTGATCATTCTATTCTCTCATGCACTCTTTGGAGAGTGGCGCACTTGTGGAGGAGGAGAAGCTACTGCTAGGAGATTTCTATCGCTTATGCTTGGGTTGTATCATTGCTCTATCTATCTCTGAAGAAGTTACTGGGGTTTTTCACCTTTATGGTTTTACCCAAGTAAACTCTGTGTCTCTTGTGTGCTTGCATTATTGTGTCCATGATTGATATGTTGTAGATATGATGTACATGTTGTTCTCTCTGTTAAGATCCTAGATCATATTGAAGTAAATTTTGAAAAACCAATATGGTATCAGAGCTAGCCTGAAAGAAGGCATGGTATGGCATGTATGACACTTGTTGCACTTGCGATGCTAGGGCTTGATATAGCAAAAACCAGTCATCGTAGCACTTTCGATATAAATCCATTTTGGTGAAGTTTTCGGATTTGAAACTTTTACAAGTTGAAGAGAAGATCCCCATGTACCTTTTTTCCAAAGTACAACTTCTATTTCTTTGTACTTTCTGTTTTATGATCTGTACAATCTAGGGTTTCTGCCTCTTCCAGATCTGAGTCATAAACAGGTGACCTGGGAAAAAAGGTCATAACTTGCGCTAGGAAGCTCCAAATGAAATTTCGTAAAATGTGACAGGTAGGGAACAGACTGTACTTTTTTAGGTAACTTTTTTAGAGGCCGACATTGAACCAGTGACATGTGGCACATCGTACAAGTTCGCTCTTCTGTTTTATCCCATAAACAGGTCACAGTGCGACACTTGGAATAACTCTCTCCCAAAGAATCCAATTGAGGTCAGAACTGTGGGGTTGGACAAATGACAGGTCGGGATACCACAGGTATAAGTTTCAAATCCTGTGGATTGGAAAGTTCGGAGTTACACTAGAAACAATCAGGTGCATATTTTTGTCAAAACAAAATTATTTTTGCACACCTTCATTCATGGCTTTGGGAATTTAGGGTTTCGGATAAAGTTGGAATTTTTGTAATCAAAGACCACGGTTGGATGCTACTCATCAAAATAGAAATTTAGATACCAATATCATATTTTTTGGTTGGGAAGAAGGTCGGGCTTGATCAAACCCCAGTTCGGGACTTTGATCGGAAAGATGGAAAATTAAGGCTTCTGCAAAAGTTGGAATTTTGGAAATTTGTGACCACGGCTGGAAGCTACTCAGAAAAATAGAAGCTTAGAGATTTGAATCAAACTTTTTGGTTGGGTGAAGCTCTGGGAAACTCAAACCCTAATTCAGGGTCCTCCCTAGTGAATCAAAAAAACTAAAAGGCAATTTTGAGGGGTGAAACTTTGCAGTTTTCAAATTCTGAGTTTACTAGCTTGACCAGCTCAGAAAGGCGCATCTTTCTATCCTTTCAAAAATTTGAATTTTTAGAGTTTCTCTGACAAACCCTAATCCAGCTCCAAATTTAATTTCTGCAAATCAAGTGGATTGGGTTAATCCTAGAAGAGAATGGATTGGTCACCTGCATAAGTGAAGAAGTTCCTGTTTCAAAGGGAGATGAGGCTAAGGCCTTACATAAGAAGATTACAAGCAATCTCGATAGGTATGACTTATAGGTATGTTTCGAATTATGTTCATGGTTAAGTTTATGATATGTTTGTCTTCATATCATTACGGTTAGTACAATCTTGATTAATTACTAGACTTGTCGTATCACCTTAATAAAATTATGAATGCAGATATTCATTGATTAGGGTTTTGACGCTTATGATTGTATTAATGCCTTGTGGTGTTGTATGAGGTTGATGTTTTCCACTAACATGAAAGGTACATCAAAGAAATACAAATCATGTTCTAGTTCAAGAACATATGACCATGGTGACATGAAGACAAAGATTCATCCATTGTCATGGATCACATAGAAGATCTACTTACGAGGTATGTATAACTTGGTTCTACAATGGTTAACTTATGAGACATGCAGGTTACTAGCACAAGTCATTGAAGAGAACCAGAAGTCATCATGCGGGTATGTTAGACATAACTAGCTAACATAGTAATCCAGGTATGTTTTTCCTATATCAAGTTAGAATCTTACCTTGTGTTAGGATCCCTTATATAAGTATACTTGGTATGATTGGTTATGTTTATTCATAAAGTTAGAAATGTAAGTAATCAAGGGTTTATCCATATTATGTCTCTTATCTTGATTGATGATTTGACTAACCAGAAGAGTCCTATGATCAAATAAGAATATGCATGAGTAAAAGAATTATTCCCTGAAACCTTGAATGCTAATGCTTATTATCTATGTTTTGAAATTATCATGACTATACATGTTTAAGATTATTGTGTTTTGATAGTATTGAGACTATACTAATGAATGTATGAGATCTCGAGGATATCACAATAATGATACTTGTAAGTATGCATAGTGATCGAGGATGGATATAAGTTCAAGGATAGGTAATCCAGGAAGCAAATATCAAGAGGGAGCACACTCCAATAGTTTCTGCAAGGATGCAGATATTTAGAGGGAGTCGAGCACTTCTCCAATCCACATCAGAATGGAGTTGCAGAAGGGAAGCAAAGACTGAGAGGTAGTCAACCCAACAAACAAACAAAGATAAGTATTTGAATTATCATTTCTTGCATATTTGATTGTTTAAATAATATTGTTCAATTATGTATATACTGATGTTCCTAGAATTAGGTTGTGTATTTTGGCATATTAGAATAATTGCATTAATGAATAGCATACTACTAATATGCATGTAATGGGTAAGTGGCCTATGGCACTGTACAACATTCCATTGCTACTTATCTAGAATGAAACCTCTTTGATGACATGTTGGGAGTAGTGCAAACTCTTAACAATGCTCTAGTAGAGATTGGAAGGCATCTAGAAAGTTACAGGATATGGATGAATGTTGTATTGAAGCATTGGCTAAAATAATTGCATGACTGTATGACATATTTCTTTATGTGTAAGAATTTGTTCTGAAAACTATGAGATGTTTCTAATCATGCAATTTAATTTGTCTTGTAGGAAAGATTGTATACCATCACCTACAAAAGAAGGACTACAACATTTGTTCCAGTAACAAATCCATCTATTGAAGATATTGAAGTTCCCAGGATCTGGGATGAAGTAATGGAAGGATGCCATGATCCATCGATCATGAAGAATGATGGTTGGGATGTGGTCCCAGACCAGAAGGGAATTCTGTCGTGACTTCCAAGTGGATCTATAAGATCAAGCATGCTGCAGGTAGTAGCATAGAGACTTTTTCTCCTGTAGCCAGATCCACTTCCATTAGATCAGTACTTGCTCTGGCTACAGTGATGAAATGGAAGATACACCAGATGGATGTCAAGACAGCTTTCTTGAATGGTGTAGTCGAGGAGGAAGTGTATGTGGTGCAGCCACTTGGTTTTGAGACACATGATAGAGATTCATATATGTGCAGAACTTGGTATGGTGGGATAGAAAGCTTTCTATCCAGTTTGGGCTTTACCAAGAGTAAAGCGGATTCCAACCTTTACTACAAGGTTGAGGAAGGCAATCATGTGATACTACTGTTGTATGTAGATGATCTGTTTGTAACAGGTAATTATAGTTTGATTGTCGATACCAAGAGGAAGCTTGCATCCGAGTTCGAGATGAAGGACTTGGGGATGATACACTATTTTCTAGGCATGGAGGTGTGGCAGAGTACATATGGAATCTTCCTTGGACAAGGGAAGTATGCAGTGGAGATCCTAAAGAGGTTTGGGATGATGGACTGCAAGGACATGGCCACACCTATGGCATCGAACTTGAAGCTTCTGTGTGATGCTTCATCTGATCCGGTTGAAGTCACAGTGTATCATCAGATGATTGGGTCCTTGATGGACCTGACAAACACGAGACCAGATATTTGCTTTGCAGTGAACACATTGAGCCAGTTCCTGATGGATCCTAGAGGTGTTCACCTAGTTGCTGTAAAGCATATTCTAAGGTACTTGAAGGGTACAATTGATTATGGGCTCAAGTATGATGTGAATCAAAAGTTTAACCTGTAGGGTTATGTTGATTCAGATTGGGCAGGCAGTGCTGCAGATAGGAAGAGCACATCTGGGTGTTGCTTCAGTATGGGATCAGGTGTGATCTCTTGGTTTAGTAGGAAGCAGTCCTGTGTAGCACTGAGTATAGCCGAAGCAGAGTATGTTGCAGCTTGTTCAACTAGTTGTGAGGCAGTATGGCTCCGGAAGCTACTGTCTGAGTTATTTGATATTCCGTTGGAGGCTACTGGTATCTTTTGTGACAACCAGAGTTGTGTGAAGCTGTCTGATAACCCGGTGTTCCACAACAGGTCGAAACACATTGAGATCAAATATCACTATATCAGGGATATGGTGCAGAGAGGAGCAGTGAAGCTCCTGTATGTTGCAACAGATGAGCAGATTGCATATGTACTGACAAAACCACTAGCCAGAGTGAAGTTTGAGTATTTCAAAGAGAGGCTTGGTGTTCTTCAGATTGACGACACTTCGAGGAAGAAGTGATGGACACATTTGCTGGAGCCATTCCAAGCATGGTGAGAGGAGGATCCTTCACATGGCTATGGATGTAAGCACTAGATGATGAGCATCGGGATGATGCTTCAGTTACTGCTCTGTGTATGCATCATGTTGGATGCTGGATATGATCAGTTGGATCATTTATATGTATGTATGTATGCATCATGTTGGATGTTGGATATGATCAGTTGGATCATTTATATGTATGTATGTATGCATCATCTTGGATGTTGGATATGATCAGTTGGATCATTTATATGTATGTATGTATGCATCATGTTGGATGTTGGATATGATCAGTTGGATCATTTATATGTATGTATGTATGCATCATGTTGGATGCTGGATATGATCAGTTGGATCATGTATATGTATATGCATCATGTTGATGCTTGGACCATGTATCTGTATATGTTGGATATGTTGTATGATCAAGAAGATCATGTATGATATATATCAGGTAGACACATTGTATGATCAGGTGGATCATGTATTTGTGTATGTATCAAGTGGATACATTGTATGATCAGGTGGATCATGTATGATGATATGTATCAGGTAGATACTTGGTATGCATCAGGTGGATGCATTGTATGATCAGGATGATCTTAGATGACGAGCTTCGGGATGTTGCTCCAGATGACATGCATCGGGATGATGCAGTGATGATGATCAGGATGATCATGTGTACATCAGGATGATGTATGGTGAGTATTAGGCTGATACTCTATGGTCGTGGAACAGGTTGTGCAGATGAGCATGTAAGTAGACCTAGGAGATCTAGACAGGATGAAAAAGGCCTCAGATGCTCTTTCAAGGCATTGCTCTGGGAGGACATGTAAGTAGACTTGGGAGATCTGGACAAGATGAAAAAGGCCTTAGATGCTCTTTCGAGGCATTGTCCTATGGCATGTAAGTAGACCTGGGAGATCTGGACAGGATGAAAAAGGCCTTAGATGCTCTTTCGAGGCATTGCCATGACCACATGTAATCAGACCTGGAGATCTGGACAGGATGAAAAAGGCCTCAGATGCTCTTTAGGGTTCTTGCTTGGCAAGACACCCTTTTAAGGTTTTGTGGTAGGAGTCACATGTAATCAGACCTGGAGATTTGGACAGGATGAAAAAGGCCTCATATGCTCTTTAGGGTTCTTGCTTGGCAAGACACCCTTTTAAGGTTTTGTGACTGTCACATGTAAAATATCCTAGGAGATCCTATAGGTCGGAGTTGTGTACCTGTAACAACCTAGAATGCTCTTTTGAGGTTTTGTGGCACACATAATAAGTCCTAAGGATTCCACAGTATGGCCAGTGATGATGAAGACCTGCAGGTGGTGGGCCTACATCCAGTATGAAAAAGGATTGGCTCTGTAGACCTTCCTATGATGAGTAGATTCATAGATTGATTAAGATAGCACCAGCAATGACGATGACGATGACTCGATGACGATTATTCAGTGACGATGATCCAGAGAAGAAGACTTGTGCTAGGAGACCTGTGTCGAGAAATACCTTCCTAGTTAAGAGGGAGTGTTGATGTATATGTAACTTCGGAATGTATTTCATATATGTATATTGTACTCCTATAGAGATGGTATTATTCCTCTATACGGAAGTGTTTGTATTCCTATAGAGATGTTATTATTCCTCTATACCGAAGTGTCGTCATTTATATTGTAAGTTTCATAACTTATGCTTGATGGGTTATTAGACCACCTTGTTGGGGTCGGCCCTGTATAAGTCATGTGGTTCGAAGGGTTATTAGACCACCCTATTGGGTGTCGGCCCAGTCAGCATTGTGTTATGTGGTTAAGTTGAGGCCGACCTAGTAAATTTTATTAGGCAAGTCAAGTCAATTATAAATAGAGTGCGGGAGGCACTCTATTTGATCATTCTATTCTCTCACACATTCTTTGGAGAGTGGTGCACTTGTGGAGGAGGAGAAGATGCTGCTAGGAGATGTCTATCTCTTATGCTTGGGTTGTATCATTGCTCTATCTATCTTTGAGGAAGTTATTGGGGTTTTTCACCTTTATGGTTTTCCCCAAGTAAACTCTGTGTCTCTTGTGTGCTTGTATTATTGTGTCCATAATTGATATGTTGTACATGTTGTTCTCTCAGTTAAGATCCTAGATCAGATTGAAGTAAATTGTGAAAAACTAACAATCATACAATGCATCCACATGATACATATCATGCATCTACCTAATGCATATCACAAAGCAGTAACTGGAGCATCGTCCTGATGCTCATCATTCAACGCTTACATCCACAGCCATGGAAGGATCCTCCTCTCACCATGCTTGGAATGGCTCCAGCAAATGTGTCCATCACTTCTTCCTCGAAGTGTCATCAATCTGAAGAACACCAAGCCTCTCTTTGAAGTACTCAAAATTCACTCTCGCTAGTGGTTTCGTCAACACATCTACGACTTGCTCATCCGTTGCAACATATAGGAGCTTCACTACTCCTCTTTGCACCATATCCCTGATATAGTGATATTTGATCTCTATGTGCTTCGACCTATCGTTAAACACAGGGTTCTTAGACAGCTTCACACAACTCTGGTTGTCACAATAGATACCAGTAGCATCCAACGGGAAATCAAATAACTCAGACAGTAGTTTCCTCAACCATACTGCCTCACAACTAGCTGAACAAGCTACAACATACTCTGCTTCGGCTATACTCAATGCTACGCAGGACTGTTTCCTGCTAAACCAAGAGATCACACCTGATCCCATACTAAAGCAACACCCAGAAGTGCTCTTCCTATCTGCAGCACTGCCAGCCCAGTCTAAATAAACATAACCCTCCAGGTTAAAATTTTGATTCGCATCATACTTGAGCCCATAATCAATCGTACCCTTCAAGTACCTCAGAATATGCTTTACAGCAACCAGGTGAACACCTCTGGGATCCATCAGGAACTAGCTCAATGTGTTCACTGCAAAGCAAGTATCTGGTCTCATGTTCGTTAGGTACATCAAGGATCCAATCATCTGACGATACACAGTGACATCAATCGGATAAGATGAAGCATCACACAGAAGCTTCAGGTTTGATGCCATAGGTGTGGCCATGGACTTGCAGTCCATCATCCTAAACCTCTTCAGGATCTCTACTGCATACTTCCCTTGTCCAAGGAATATTCCATCTGCACTTTTCCACACCTCCATGTCTAGAAAATAGTGCATCATCCCCAATTCCTTCATCTCGAACTCTGCAGCAAGCTTCCTCTTTGTATCGGCAATCAGTTTATCCTCACCCGTAACAAACATGTCATCCATATACAAGAGTAGAATCACATGATTTCCTTCCTCAACCTTGTAGTAAAGGTTGGAATCTGCTTTACTTTTGGTAAAGCCCAATCTGGATAGAAAACTGTCCATCCTACCATACCAAGTCCTAAGAGCTTGCTTTAAGCCATACAAGGCTTTCTTCAACTGACACACGTATGACTCCCTATCATGTGTCTCGAAACCAAGTGGATGCTCCACATAGACTTCCTCCTCGACTACACCATTCAAGAAGGTTATCTTGACATCCATCTGGTGTATCTTCCATTTCATCACTGTAGCCAGAGCAAGTACTATTCTAATAGAAGTGTATCTGGCTACAAGTGCAAAGGTCTCTTCATAGTCTATTCCCTCTTTCTGAGAGAAACCACGAGCTACAAACCTTGCCTTGTATTTCTCTATGCTACCATCTACAGCATGCTTGATCTTATAGATCCACTTGGAAGCCACAATAGACTTCCCCTCGGGTCTTAGGACCACATCCCAAACATCATTCTTCATGATCGATTGGTATTCCTCGACCATGGCATCCTTCCATTCTTTCTTTTCCGCGGTTTCTTCATAATTGGAAGGATCTTTGTTCATAATGTCACAGAGTAAGGCAACATAGCTGGTATGAGATCTAGTTCTCTTCCTTGCTCTGTCTTCTTCTTCTGGAATGCCATATCTTTATGCATATTGAATGAGCTCTCTAGCCCATGTAGGTTTCCTCTTGTGAGAGTTGTTCTCACGAGGTGGATCTATAGGTTGTTGTGGATCTTTTGTTTCACAATGTTCTTCTGGAATTGCTTCAATCATGGTGGTATCTTGAAATCTGATTTCCTTTGGTTCTTCATGATCTTCAACAGGTGTCTTCCTTGATTTGATATAAGTTGAGTCTTCATCAAATGTTACATCCCTGCTAACATCAATCTTCTTGAACCTTGGAAAGTATATTCGGTAAGCCTTCGATCTTTCACTGTACCCCACAAAGATACTCTTCTTTCCTGAAGGATCTAGTTTTGTCCTCTTTTCCATTGGGACATGAGTGTATACTGGACAACTGAATATTTTGAGATGGCTGACCTCAGGTTTCTTACCAAAGAAGACCTCTTCTAGTGTCTTGTTGTCCAATATCTTGTGAGGTGTTCTTTTCTGCACATATATAGCTGTCCTAGCTGCTTCTGCCCATAGATGCATAGGCAGATCCTGGTCATGCAGCATTGCTCAAGATGCCTCCATGATTATTCTATTCTTTCTCTCTAAAACTCCATTCTGTTGTGGATTGTAGGGAGCAGTCAACTCCCTCTTAATCCCTGAATCACTGCATAATTTCTTGAAATCACCTGAGGTGAATTCTCTGCCATTGTCGGATCTGAAAGTCTTGATCTTCTTATCGGTTTGATTTTCCATCAAGGTTTTGAATTCTTTGAACTTATCAAATACTTCATCTTTGTTCTTCAAGAAGTAGACCCAAGCCTTCCTAGAGAAATCGTCAATAAAAGAGACATAGTATACATACCCACTCAGAGAATTGGATGACAGCGGACCGCATACATCGGAGTGAATAATTTCCAAGATTCCTTTTGCTTTGCTTTTACTACTTGGAAATGCCTTCTTAATGTTCTTTCCTTTTGCACATCCTTTGCAAACACCTTCATGCTTTGACTTGATTTCAGGAAGACCCTCTATAGCTTTGCTTGCAATTGGTAGTGCTCTGTAGTGCATATGTGCAAGCCTTCTATGCCAAAGTTCACTTGGCTCCATGGATTCATGTACCATGGCATGTTCAGGTTGTCCCTTTAATTTGTACAATCCTCCCTCTTGTTCTCCAATCACCACTACATCATCTATAGTTTTACCCTTTGGCCACATTAGGACTTGGCCATCTACAAATGCAACCCTCATGCCTTTTGCACCTAATGCAAATATGGAGAGTAGGTTCTTCTTGAGCCCAGGTACATATAGAACATCTTTCATCTTTAGAGACTTCCCAGAGTCTAGGTTGTAGGAGGCTTCACCACTTCCTTTGATAGGGTATTGATAGTCATCCCCAAGTTTCACCTTATGGGGTGACTCATGTTCAGATAGATTTACAAAAGATTCTTTAAACCCGGTCATGTGTTTGGAAGCCCCACTATCAATAATCCAATCATTACATCCGTGAGAGATAGTACCTGTGAGAGCAGATATTAGAACATATTCATCTTCACTTGATGAATCATCACTTTCTACCCTAGCCTTCTTCTTTGGGGGTTTATCATCCTCGGTGACATGAGCATGGTATCTCCTTTTGGTGCCCTTCTTCTTCTTGTTGAGGTTGTTGTTGTCCTTTCTGTTCTTTGGACAGTTTATAGCAATATGTCATTTCTCATTACATGTGAAACATATTCTCTTCTCTTTATACTGATGGTGGTGAGAAGATTTCTTGAAATGGGATGGCTCTCTCTTGGTATTTCCTTTCTTGGTGTGTGCTGTGAGAGCTTGATCTTCATTCCTCATCTTTTCTTCTCAGGCCACCAGCCTTGCTTCTTCTTGTGAGAATTCCTCCCATAGTATACTGAAGGAGATTAGTTTTCTTCTTACATAGATTCCTTGGATAAAGGAATCCCATGACCTAGGTAGGCCATTCAAAGTGGTCATGACAATTTCACCATTCTCCACCACTTCATCCACAACTTCAAGTTGTTCCTTGATCTGAGAGATCTTAGAGAAATAAGATTGAATGGTCTCTCCATTCTGAAGCTTTACCCCTTTCAATTGATTCCACAGAGTCATCTTCCGATTTATGTTCTTTCCTTCAAACAATTTGGTCAAAGATTCAAACATCTCCTTGGGTGTCTTTAGAGATGACACATGTGGTATGAGATGATCTTTGATAGAATCAGCAATGATCCTCTTTGCCTTGACCAAGTTCTTCTTGTGTAAGGCCTTATCCTCTTCTCCCTATGGGACAGGGACCTCTTCACTTATGTAAGTGTCCAATTCATTTTCTTCTGGGATTAACCCAATCCTATACTTCCATGCTCGGAAGTTATCAGCCCCTTCAAGCTTATCCTCAAGCTTGGTGTGGTGAGACATATTTAAAGAGTACTTCAAATGGAAATAGAAAAGATTTAGATCTTACCACTTGATTTGCTGAAAACTGGATCTGGTCCCGGATTAGGGTTTTTCAGAGAAACCCTAAAAATTCAAAATGTGAATTTCAAATTTCTGAAAGGATAGAAAGATGCACCTTGATGAGTTGATCAGCCTGGTATACTCAGAATTTGAAAACTGCAAAGTTTCACCCTTCAAAAATTCCTTTTAGTCTTCCTGGATTCACTAGGAGGACCCTGAATTAGGGTTTGAGCTTCCTGGAGCTTCACCCAACCAAAAAGTTTGATCCAAAGCTCTAAACCTCGATTTTTCCAAGGATCTTCCAGCTATGTCTTCAGATTTCAGAAATTCCTATTTTTGTGGAAACCCTAATTTTTAGGGCCAAAAATAAAAGTGCCCAGAATTGAATTCTAATTACACAGAAAGATTCACCTTACTGAGGAGAGTCAATATATCATATTACGTTTCCAAAATCTATGGAGAGAAACCCAATAAACAAGAAACCCTAGTTTCTGCCACTGCACAATGTCTTCCTCTCAGGGTAGCTATGATACCATGTTAAATTTTGAGCATTTAATTCAATATACTCTAGGATCTTTACTAAGAAAATAACATGTACATCATATCAATCATAGCAATGCATAAAAATCACACCAAGCAATCACATGAGATAATAGACACACAGAGTTTCACTGGGGAAAACTATAGAGGTGAAAAACCCCACAACTTCCTCAGAGATAGAAAGAGCAAATAGTACAACCCAAGTACAAGAGATAGTCTTCTCCTAGTAGATGATCCTCCTCCTCACTAGTGTGCCACTTTATGAGAGAGATAGAAGTGAGTAATGAAGTGATCAAATAGAGATCTCCCGATCTCTATTTATACTTGTCTTGTCCTGCCCAATAAACCAGTGGGGCCGACTTGTCTAGCTTAGCCTAATAACCCATGGTTAACTTAATCAGGGCCGACCCCACACATGGTTGTCTAATAACCCATTGACAAGTTACGACACTTGCGACACTTGTCAATACAAATGACGACACTTCCGTATAGAGGAATAATAACATCTCTATAGGAGTACAATATACATAGGTGAAATACATTTCAAAGTTACATATACATCAACAGTATATGTGAGCGCACTAGTGCATGTATATATGAATGGACGCACCAGTTTAATTTTAAAATCCTCTAGTTTTATGTGTCCACTTAAAATTATATACTCATCCCAAATGTTCTTTTAGTATTTAACCACACCAATTACAATATTTCATAGTATATATATGTTTCTTAAACTCACCTTATTCCTACAAAATGGTTTCCAAACTATATTGGAAGTTATATTGTGATATAGTTCTTAAAAATATTTTAGGACTGTAGAGACGTATATTGATTGTTGATTTGGATCAAATGTAGGGAGAAGAGTTTGTAGTATCAAATGGCCAATTCTTCAGATTCTAGCTCATTCCATCTTGTTCAAAGTTCGACGAGTTTTCCCTTTCCATTCCCAATAAGTTCAAGTTTTATTTATATTTTGATTAGTTATTTGAATTTATGTTACTTATCCATGTGAATATGAATATCAATTTATTCTTTATTGTAGGATATCAATTCATGTTCGAGTTCATATGCACAAGACATTCCACCAGTTTCAAAACATCGTAAGCTCTTATCAGGAGCAAGATATTGCAAGCAATTTGTGGATGAAAATGGGCATCTTCTTTACCCCTCCAATGGTAGCATGCTATCTTCAAGCCTCCATCTTGGTTCATCAATGGTAATTCATCATGAGCTAGAACTCTTTTATGACACCCCGATAGTTTTTGGTTGTTCAAAATGTCAAGGGTTGAAGGAGAACCCTCAACGTGTCACACTCACCCATTACACCAATGATAGATTACCCAATTTCGATGATCTAATACCCTTACTGCAGTAACAAATCCAATAGGTGATATACAAAAGACATGCAGGAACACTTCCCTCTGTTCATTTTTGAAAATTTTGGAAGCCAAAACAACTAGTCTCTTCCTAAATTAACGAAACCCTCTTCTTATGTTCAGTATACTGAAAGTTCTAGTAATCCAAAGTATGATATGAATGACACCCAACCCATCTCTACTAGAAGATCCAAAAATTTGCATGAGTTGAGAGAAAAATTGTCCAAGTACACACCGAGGTTCGTCCAATTGTTGGAGGGTAGTGATGATTTCTCCCTTCCTGTGAATTTGCAAAATAAATATCAAACTTCTTACAACCATGCTTTGTATGGCGCTTGGCCATCTTCTCTACCTGTGCCTGATGTTGGAACCAGAGTCTCCTTTTGTGGTAATTGTTTTATGATTACCAAGTCTAATATAGATGCTTCAAATCTTGGTTTTTTTATCCTTTCACATGTACTTGATTGTCCCAAACAGTTAGTAGCACTTATTCCATTTTGCGGTCCTATCTATTGTCGGTCCATGTATAGTATGTGCATGAATGGTTATGTTTCTGGAAACTTTAATAAGAAGAACCTATTGTATATAGATGGTCATCCATGCAGTCATGGGAACATTGAAGGGTTCATAAATAGTTCTATGTGCTCTTTATTTTCTCCAAATTGTTCATTTTAGGAACACTTCAATGACCAGGAGTTCTTTATGAAAAGGAAAGCATCCATATTTGTTGTTGTACATGCAATACGTAGTTTGTCTCCTGGTGACGAGTTGTTAATAAACTATAACTTTATTATACCACCAAACGCTCATCAAAGACACCTTGCATTGGGATTACCTTTAGAAATTCCCTTGGGGCGTAATACAAAAAAATTGATTAATTGTATTTGTTAATTTTCAATGGAATTCATGTTAATGTATTGCTTAGTTTGAAATTATGTTTTATAAATTGTTAATTTAATTTAAAAATTCAATTTGAAAATGTGTTTCTCAATTTTAAATTTTTATATTTAATGTGGGATTGATGTTAATTTATCGTTCAATATGAGCGTTTGCTTTATAAATTGTTTGCAGCTTAACATTTTCTATTGAAAGTCATGATTCTCGTGCTTCTGTAATAATTATTTTCTATAATGCTAGATCAAACCAATTTCATTGTTCTTACTAACATCATCGATGTGATGTTCAATATTTTTGAAATCAGGATTTTGATGATGAGCAACCTGCCTACCATCTTTCGTTGCACCCCATTACAATGTCAAATCGAGAGAAGGATGAAAAAAGAGCACAACTTGGAGATGAAGCATACCAAGCATGGTTAAATCAACCAGCCATTGAATTTCCACTATGTCCATCCTCACCAATTAGGAATTCCTACATTAATAGTAGTTATTCAGATGTTGGAAATGGAGGAAATGAAGTATTGGTTGGTATATATGAGTTATTATGACAAAGGAGTTCCATGGATGCAATGTTGTTACATACATTCTAGGACAATGAGCTAGGGGATGACACTCATATCACTGAAGCCTTCTTCGAAAACCTTAAATCAGCTTCCACCACACCTTTCTTTGGACCCAGCCGGTCAAATTCTACGCAGTTGGGGACAATAATGTTACTATACAACTTGAAAGCAAAGTATGCAATATCAGACGCATGTTTCTCAGCAATGTCAAGGTAATTGACCATCAACTACATTTTATTTTGAGGAATCTTGTGACACAATCATCATTGAAAATGGTCGATTTTATGAACGTTAAATGAAATTGTACATTTGTATTTCCCACTAACTATAGGTTATTCAAATATAAGGTACTTCCGAATGACAATTTATTTCCCGACAACTGCGAAGAGGCAAGGAAAATGTTGAAAGTGTTGGGTGTAGAGTACATATCATATCATGTGTGTCCCAATGATTGTATTCTATATAGAGGTGAATATGTAGACAAAGAGATATGTCCAAAATGTTGGCATGACAAGTACAAAGAATTGAAAAATAAGGCTAAAGCACGTGATCCTCCCCATAATATATTGAGGCACATGCCTATAATACCAAGGATTCAAAGGATCTTTTGTTGCAAAGAATCAACTATGCTATAGGGATGGCATGCATCGCATTGAAGTGAGGAAGGAGTTATGCAAATCCAAACAGAGTCAATAGCCATGAAGAATATAGAGGATAGATGGCTTGATAAATTCAAGGATGAAGTATGCAGCCTCCGATTGAGCATATCCATTGATGGCGTCAACCCATATTCCCAACCAAACACCATCTATATTGTTTGTCCTGTAGTAGTGATCAATAAAAATATCCCTCCATGGTTGTTCGTGAAGAATGAACATCTTATGTTGGATCTTGTAGTCCCTGGTAGAAGACAATTGAAGAATATGGATGTTTACCTAAAACCATTGATCGATGAATTCAAGGAATTATGGGAAGGGATACATGTATATGATGTGTGGATACCCATCCCATCTTAGAGGAGTTTCACATTGTATGGCATAGGTGTGTACACCGCACCTTATTATCCAGGGTTAGGAGTTTGCTTAGGTAAATATGTTTTTTTATTTGTTTATATTCAAAGCACTAATTTTTAGCATATTTAATTCGGTGCGACTTTCTTGATCTTCAACACTAACATGCTCTCTTTACTATAACATTGCAGATCTTGTAACAAAATTTTATTATGGATGTAAATGTTGTGGACCTTTTATGAAGGCTAGGTGGTCCAAATACCTACGAAAGACAATGTATGACTTCTCTAGGGTATTCCTCCCAGAAAACCACTCTTATAGAAGAGTAGGATCTACTTTCAATGGTAAACCAAAGAGAACCCAAAGGCCTGAAATAGTGACACTGACTTATTGGACTAGGGAATATGACATAGAGAAGGAGAAGGAATACATAGAGATGTTTGATTCAAATGTGCAACTTGTGATTGATGATCCTAGATTCTTCAACACCTATGTTGAGAAAATTCCCAAATGGATGAAAAGGAAATCGATATTTTATGAGCTCCCATATTGGGAGCATATTAAGATTTCCCACTTACTAGATCGGCCCATGCATATATTTAAAAATGTTTCATGTTCTTTGTGGCGTCACATATCATCCAAAAAAATCGACAAGTTCGTTGTTAGGAAAGATCTTATTTCTTCAAATACTAAAAAGAAGCATTGGCCAAGACAAAAAAATAAAGGAGAGGCTAGCCCCTCTTTTTCATTTTAAAAAGGGGATGTCCCATGGATTTTGAAGAAATATGATATTAATTTTGAAAATGAATTTATATTGGGTGTGAAGGCACCTTTGTTTTATGGGTCTACTCTATGATGTTGCTTCACTGCAGATGAAGAGTTGTTAGGTTTTAAATCACATGACCATCTCAACCTACTAAGGGTATGTATAATTTCAAAAAAATGTTTTTACTTTTTATTTATATATTTCACCACACAAGTTAAAATGCAGTTAACTTTTTGTGTCTACTTTATAGTGTCATTATCCATTGTTTGTGCGATGTGCGTGGGTATCTGAACTGCAAATTTCCCGATGTCCTGCAGCATGCCATATCTAGACTATTTGCATTTGTATGGTGGATCACATCAAAGGATGTTTACATCAATATCATTCCATAATGACATCAAGAGATAGCTGATATTGTTTGTATGTTTGAGAAGGAACTACCATTGAGTTTCATGGACTTGCAGGTCCATCTTCTAATTCACCTAGTCGATGAGGTTGAATTAGTTGGGGTGGTCTCATGTCACTGGATGTTCTTCTTGGAGAGGTTCTGTAATACCCCAATTTGGACCCTTAGGAAATATTGGCTCTAATGTAAATATTGTATACACACGTTGTATGTTTCCCTAGCGTGGAGCTCAAGGCCAAGGCCCCGCTAGTTTATGCTTGGATTTTATTTAAATTAGACATGCTTGATGTTTTGTTACCCACGTGTTATTATGCCATGGGATATTGTAAATTGATGTAAATATTTAACATTGAAATTAAATACCAAAACTGGCTATGGAGGCAATGAATGAGAAGGGGCCACGTGTATCCACTAGGGAGTGGTGAGGGGGCTATGGGACTAAACCCTAAGCTGCCATATGTCTTAATGAGAACCCATTGACTTCCCTAGGGGACATTTATGACTGTTGTAAGGAAGTGGTTGAGATTTTATCCCATGGCTTCAATGGAGCATGGGCAGCCCTGAAATTCGTATGGGGAGGAATGGGCTCTATTTGCTTGTGCAAGAAGTCATTCAACCTCATGGGAGGGGGCTTCATTCTGATCCCCATTCCATTGTGGAGGTACCTAGCATCATTCTGCATCCAAAAATAAGTGCCAACAGTGAGAGAACCAGAAATCGCGACCTTGAGAGAACCCAGATTTTGAAAGACAAAAAAATGCCCAGATTTGGCATGGGACAGGGAAATCCAATGGGGGATCCATTAGCATGAACCTTGGGGCGAATTTGGGAGCATTAGCTACCCCGAAATCAATAGAAAAACCCAGTTTTTGCAGCTCAGAAAACCAGTGACGGATTTGAGTATTTGGTGAGCAGAATGGTGAGAAATCAAGTTGGGAATGACTATGCAGAGGTTGGGTGTGCTTGATAAACCCAGGGAAGGCTAGGATCTCAAGGATTAGCAGCTGGACCTTTCTATGCCCATCCTGAAGAGCACTGGAGGGAAGAGTTGCCTGAGGGACTGTGTAACAGAGAAGGGGATCTTCCTTGTGTTGGATGTGGTAGGTAATGTGGGTGCCTGACTGTTGAGCTCACTTGAGATGCCTGTAGCTCTTTGGTTGAGCTCACTGGCTTAGCGTTACCCTCCTTTAACTTCTTGGATGCTTGACCGAAACCATGGCTGTGAGTGAACCCGGCTAATTCCTCCTTAGTGGATACACAGCCCAGCTTGGGGGTGATCTCTCAGCTGAAAGAATATAGGCTGGATAGAGATCTACGGTTGGGAGGAACGTTGCCCTCACGTAGCCAGTCGTTTGGACTGTTATAGTTCAAGATAAGTATTCTTGTGGTTGAGTTATGTTAATTCTATGCTCTACAAATACTTTAATTAATGACTGCTGTTTGTATGTCGAATGCATGATGAAACTGTATGCATATGTAATGTGTAATGTTTTAATTCCGCTATGTTTATATTGAGTTTAAATCTGCACACATAAGTTTTTAAATGTCATGCATTTATGAGAAAGAATTTTGGGGCTAAGTCTTCCCAAAGCCCGGTAGTTTGGTTAACATTCCCTTCCTTGCATGGGAGTGATGGAAGGGGGCGTTACAGGTTCATAAAAAAAGTGAGTGGATTTTTTCGACAAAGGGAAAAACCCATGGGGACTATGGAAAAGGGGTACATAATATATGAGTCATTCTATTATTCCAGTGAATACATCAAGAAAATTGTCCACACATTAGGTTCAGTGATTTGGGATGATGAACATGATGAGGAGAAAATGGAAGGGGAGGTACTGGAAACAAACGGAAAAAGGCGCATGATAAAGAGTAAGTCACTTATCTTTCGATCTTCAAATTTCCACATAGTAACTATTCACAACAAACTTCAAAATCTAATATATTTGATCTCATACGTACTAAATGTGGTTTTGTTTCCATTAATACAACAAAAAATTCAGAAATTGATGCAATCAATAAATTCATTATTTACAATAAATTCATTATTTACAACGTGGAGGCAACACAACCGTGGGTCGCATTTTATGAAGAGAAGAGGAGGAAATGAGACATTGACATAAAAGAATTCAAGCGGTTGCACGGTAGAAGCATGCCTTTTCCAGATCATTTAAAAGAAAATATGTCAATGATCTGTCCCAACAGTTGGGTTGTAGACCAAGTTAGAGAGAAATATGGTGCATCCGGTCATTACCCTCCTGAAGAGGAGGATGCGCAAAACATTGGGATCGAGTGCAACAACTCGGTAATAAAATATTTTTGTACATTTCTAAATTTATAACGCAACTTTGAATTATAGTATCTATGTTTAATATATTAATGGTTGGGTTATTAGACATATGACACCATCATTTGTTAACTTTTATTACAGGTGAATTCATTCCCATCTATGTGGGCTTATGGACATCATTTTTGCACCGAGGATGTTGATGATGGGTGTGCTAGTTACACAAGATTGTGGAGTGGAAGTCGAGTTTGACCAATCTAGTTGTGTTAGCCACCGAGATCGAAAATTGATAGGAGGGATTTTGGGTTATGTTAGAAATATACAAGATATCATTGAAGTGGAATTCTCATCTTTCCAATGTATTATTTTTAGGTGCAGATGGTGGGACACATTCGATAGGAATAATGTAAAGGAAGATCATGATAGTGGGTTGATATGTATCAACTCTTGAAAGATGTCGGATGAAAGTAAGGAGCCTTATGTTTTCCCAAAACACTACAAGCAAGTGTTCTTTTACCTAGATGTGTTGGATAGAGATTGGTGGTTCATATTAAGACATGACCCTATATCTAAACATGTTTTTGAGAAAAACAATGCTATCATGCCAACCGAGAAAGATAATGAGGGTGATGGCAATGGAGAGTAATATGTACATGTTTTATTTCATCATTTACAGATTGAGATATCATTTTGTTATTGTTATCTTTGATTGTCTAATTATATTGTTTATTTTTCATGTTATAACCCTGTAAATGAAAATTTGATTGCTAGATGCAGTGTTTAAACAATTTTAGTTGGTTAACAACCAATATGATGCGAAATATGGTTTATGTCTATGAAGTAATTTTTTATTTTATTGAATGATTATATCTCATTGTCCATATTACTCATATTTCGTTTTGTGTATACATATAAATACACCATGACAACAACTTACACGATTCAATTTTATTTTTGTGAACATAAAGGCTAACATATTATTCCCAACTTGAAGGTGGTCTCAAATTTCTATATTCACATTTCAATGCTTGTATTTTATCATGTTTTTGTTATAAATAATGTTAAGAATTATAATTGCATTAATTTATGACATTTTTGTTAGAATGTAATGTTTTTTTATTATATGATTCGATTAAATTGAATGTTTGTTGTAATGTAATGTTTTTTGATTTTTTGATTGTATTTATAATGTTAACTCCAACATAGAAAAACGATACATTTGTAACCTTCATGGAGATTGAAAATTCAACAATTTTTTTACTAGTGTTGAGTTCTACAATGACTTAATTTATGGCCTTGATAACAATGAAATTTACAACAAAATTTATGGTGCTCTCTAATTTCTCCATCAATATTTGAATGTTTGTATTTCATGATATTTTCGTTATAAATAATGCTAAGAATTATAATTGCATTAATTTATGACTCTTTTATTATAATGTTTGCAAATGTTTTTTGAATGGCAATAAGAGAGAAAAAAATGGCTTTAAGGATGAAGGTGTAGGTATGGAATCTTCTTTAGGAGAAAAAAACGGCTTTAAGAGAGAATCTTCTCTTCTCTTTGTAATAAAAGAATTAAATATGTTATATTAATTAAGTTGGATTGAATTTATTCATCTCTCTATTTCTAGGAGGTTAAAATCCATCTTAGAATTGGTTGAGACAATAAGGATTTAGATGAAGCAGTTAACAAAGATGTATATATGTTTAATATTTATTCACCATATTTTATGGTTTGTAAAAAAATACGTAGTTTTGATTTGTAAATTAAAGCCATGGTTGTATATTTGACTAAAAATATTTCATATATGTATCAATATATAATCGTTGATTTAGATTTTATTAATGTAAATTTATAATAATATAATTCTATGTTAATCTAATTTATATAACTAATATGAATATATACTATTTTAGAAATTAGATATATTCATTGACAAACTCAAACATGAATATTTGATATCTTAAATCTTGAATAGTTTTGAAATTATTATTCAATACAAAAATATTTTAATGTTATTAAATAAAAAATAAAAAATAATAATATTAACAGAGTAATAAAACAATCATTTAAATATAACAACATTAACAAAGTAATAAAATGTCAATAATTAATTGAATTAATATAAATTTACAATAATTTATATATAATTAATTTGATTAATATATATATTAATAGTTAATCCAATTTATATAAATTTATTCTTCAATATAAACATTGATTTTGGTGACTTAAATGTTAATATGATAAAGAAATAGTTGGAAATGTAACATGTGTTTTCCTCTTCATTCATCAATTAGTTAAATATATATATTTTACAATAGAAAATAGCTCAAATATTTCATAACATTTAAAAACATGGGAAGGGGCAATGTGCATGATAATTTTAAACACCATCACTATCATTGTCACCATCTAACATAAACATACCATCATTATTATTGGCACCATCTAACAAACATAAAAATAAACACCATCATACCATCATTAACATAAAACTAATAAAAATAAACATGACCATACCATCATGAACATTGTGTTACATATTCATATAACATATACATCTTACAATTTTAAGCATCATCTAGCACACATATGATCTAACAATAACATGTAACAAAACACAAGTTCCATTTTCAAACATAACCATCAAAAACATCTAATGAGCATCATCGAACCTGTCCTAACATACCCAACATGACCATCAACATATAAATAAACATCACCATCAACATCAACATTTGCAAAATGGAAAACAAAAACATATAATGAATATCATCAAACCTGACCTAACATACACATCATGGCCATTAACATATAAATAAACATCAACATCAACATCTGCAAAATGGAAAATGACGTATATATGTATCAAACTGATGAAAAATGTCAAATATACATGTCTAGTCCACCCCCTGAACCATATCATCGTCACTATATTCGACCCACCAGATGTATTGATAGCTCCAACAATAAATGCAACACTCCATATTTTGACATTCATTAATTAAAACTCTAATGTGAATTAGCATAGCATTTTATTTGCTTAAATCATATGTTTGACTAAGATAATAAATGAAATTTTTTATTTCATTTTATTAATGATGATGAATATGTTAATTCGTTTGAACATGCAAATTCAATCTTGAATATCAATATGTGGATATCAATTTAGTTTGTACCTTGGATATAGAACAAGTACAATATATGTTGTAAAAGAACTTACATTATTATATTTAAATATAATTTTAGACATATGGATTATCACTTGAAAGAGTTGGGTGTGTTCATATATGAGTTTTATGTTAATGATGAACTAACCCACATGTTGATTGGATACGAGATAGTCGGATTCCTACAGTGCCAAGGGGCACGAGATGTCTTAGACATCAAGAGGATAATGTTGTTATATAAGTTTTCATGTTATTTAATTATGAATTCCAATATTTCTATGACTTGTGGGTGAGTGTGAATTTTGACAGAAACCGTAACTTGCCCAAAGTGGTTGTTCAATGAAGAGACCCCTTAGAATAGTGATGGCACAATATGGTTGATGTAGTACTATCAGGGGCGTGGACGCATTTTCCACCATTTATCCCCTGAAACCCAAAGTCGTGGGAGGACCATGCTGTGTAGGCTCCCCTAAATGTGTGATGACGACTAGTGGATGCCTATTGGGGAAGCTTGGTCGATGTATTCAATCGACACTTACGCTTACGAGCTCTATATGTGGTTAGGTTGCGTAGTTTATGCCACAATATATTGTAGCAGAGGATGGGATGGGGAGGTTAGGAGATGGAAGTAGTGGTGATTAGGTGTTTGGAATAATAATGGGGATGGATGGGACCAACGATGGATTGGATGGTGTTATTCCTGTTTATAAACCATTATGATTATATGTTTGATTTCTACATGATGTATGCCTCATTCAGTTTTATTTCCTTTGTATGAATGATCATGAGTGATGAATGATGCATTGTTTAATTTGTTCTTCTCTATGTTGTTTGCAAGCATATAATAATGATGCCTTAGGGGCATTAAAAGTGATTATTAGTACCCCACGCTTAAGACATGTGCACTGGCCAATTCGTGAGTACATTACTATGATTGGTCGATTGTTGAATAAATTAATATGGGTAGATTATCTATTAGTAACTTGGTTGATGAATTGTTGAAAGTATGAGTTTGTTAACTTGTTTGATATATTTTAGATTTAAATAAATTGATTGGATTATTGAATGATATTATGTAATTATATACATACAATATAACATATATCATAATATAATATAGTGTATGAAAATATCTTATTTGACTTATATATGAGAGGATAATATAAATAAATGGATAGATAGGGTTCCACAAATTTTTAGAAAAAAAATTTAGGTGGATATTTTGGGTGGAGAAGTTTGGGAAGAGTTGGGAGAGTTTGAGAACTCTTGGAATATTTGATACATAGCCTACTAGTGCATCACCGTTTTATTCTCTAGGGATCTCGGGCACGGAAGTAAAACCGTGGTTGCACTTTGGGCAATGAATAGGGAAGCAACTCAAGGAGAAGATGGAGGCTTGCCTCAGTTTGGACTTCTTCACCATTGTTATGTTGAGGTTATCCTCTTTTTATTTTAAATTACATATATATTGCCGTAAATGTGATATATGTTGTTGTAAAATGTTTATATACTATAGTTACATGATTTCATGATATTTCATGCTATGTGAATCACTAATGGAATATTAGTATTTCTGAATTAATCGATAAAGAAGTAACCACCCTTTATGGGTGTTATACATGGTATCATAGCTTAGGTTCTAACACTCAATACAATAGGGTCATCATGAATGTAGACTATACTAATTAAAAATGAAATAAGATTTTTTATTTTAATGTAAACTAGGCCAAGTAAAAGAATGAAATAAGACTTGTTGAGACAAAGTAGTTTCTGGTTAGCTTTTTTATATTAATATTTCCAAATAATTCATAAAAAAGAGCCGCTGTAGCAATTTCCTTCAAGGAAATCAATATTACTGAAATTAGAAGAGTACGCTAGCTTGTATCTGAAATATAGAAAGAACATGACCTAAGTTAATTTTTGAACATCTAGATAGAAATCGATAAATTCAGCAAAGAAGCATGTCTATAGGGAAAACAAACAAATATTGCCAAAAAAAAAAGTCGGAGTTATTTCATTTGATGCAATATAACAATTGCTTCTTAATGAGTATCCAAGTCAAGATAAGGATAAAGCGTTTGATGCATGCACAAACTTCCTTTTCTATTTTTTTTATCATGTGACCATTGATATTTTGAGTAGCATGGTGAAGTAGCATTGAATCCGTTGATGGAAGATATGTATATGGTATCATTTACCGCTCTATGGTTGTAATTGTTGCATTCCATATACCATTAAAGGGGACTTACCATGTGATTGAAATTTAACCTGTCTCTGCACAAAGGGCTTTCTCTGAGTTTTTACAATCAATACCTTGCACATGGACTATTCCTCAATATTCAAATTTCCTAGCCTAATATATTGTTTGATGCCATTAATCACTCTAATAAAAAACCATTTGAATATATAGACCTGCTTTTATGAGGAAGTTGAATGAATGCCACCTCTACTGCATGTAACTAGCTTTGAATAGGGTGTACTTCCAAGGGAAAAATCATTTTGGTGATGCGTTGGGCTATTAAACATGTTTCTCAATGAAATGGTCTTATTTTTGGTGTACATCAATCTATTTGACACAAGAATCCATAGGTAACTCCAAATTTCTTTGACTTAGAGGATTGAAATACTATGAAGGGGTCCTCCATTTAAGATAGATTCTCTGGATTCGAGTTGGGGTTAAAACATGTTCAAAGGAATTTGCATACATGTCATCCTATACTTGCCAAAACATTGTTCTTCAAAATAATTTTAGGCCATTTCTAAAACAAGCAAGAACCCTTGGTACACCTTCCCTCAGTCCATCAACCCTAGAATGAAATCCATCATTCGATCAATTTCGTTAAATGGCCTCATAACAGTAAATTCCAAACCATTTTCAGTACCCACAGCATAAATTAATATTTCCATTAACTGCTTTGCACATGCGTATGACCACCTATCTTCTCAATTGGGCAAAAGATGCAAGGAGATTCATTTTCTTTGAGGACATAGAAGGAAAGATCCTGTCACAAAGAACTATCTTTTAGGAGAAAAATGTAGACTGTCTTTCCATAGACCTCTGATGTGGTAAACGTTTTGGTACATTTATATTTTCATCAGAAATTAGGGTTCTTGTAATAGCCACTAGACTCCCTTCAATGTTATTATCACCAATTCGAAAACTAAGCACTTATATCAATGAGCCAAAGCCTCATTCCACTTGCTCTACAAGTCGCATAGTGCTTTATGTGTGGCTCATGACCAAAGAGCTCAGGCTTGTGCGTTGATTTGATTTGGCATGTCATGACATAGTAAAGATGTTCCATGGGTCGCAATTATGATTACGAAGGTCATACTCGAGCCTATGATTTATTCAGAAATGGAAAAATGAACGCTTGTTGTTTTTTGAGCAGTAATGAGCCACAAGAATAGCATATATGAAATTGTTGTATATGGTGTCAAGATGTCGCATGTTGTAGTTTGAAGCAGTGCAAATGGTAGTGATATTGGTTGTCTATTTAATGAAAGCAAGCTTTAAAAAAAAAATATCTGCACACAACCAACAGGATGGAGTTGTAATCGATTCTACACAAGGTCATATGGTCGTGCTTTAGGAAACAACTTGGAGGGTGTTGTTTCCACCTTCCTCTCCAAAGATACCAATGTTTCCATACTTTGCAGTTCTTTAAACAAATTTACACTAGAGGACTGTGCCTTGCAAAAAAAAATTATTATAATTTTTTTTATAAATAATAATAATTTCCCTACGAATCTGCAAACAAAAAAATAAGATTTTTTATAATTGATGATTTTTTTTATCTATTCTACATCACTCTTACATTTGAGAGGCACTAAGTAGATGGGAAACAAAGGAATATTTAAGAAGTGTCCTATGGTCCACAGACTCAATAAGATTTTATTGAATTTTGTGTTTCGGGGACAAGTTGTTTCTCATATAGAAACTAAGAGGCTAAGCTCATTAATTAGGAGAAAAGGGTGAGATGAAGAATAACCACATTCTCATGAGACCAATGTAAATCCAAGCATGCATGGATGATAAGTATTAAAATAATTAGCAAAATGAATGATCACCAACTAGGATGCATGCATTAAAAGAGTTGGAAGGTAGACATACATAAATGAAAAGAAGTTGCAGCTTGATGAATTTGAGCTGCATTAGTTGATGTAATGCCACATTCTAATAATTTGTACATTTACGGGCTCAAATTGATGGATTCCGAGCTTTGATGAAGACACGTAATAGATTTTGTGTGCACATGATGGGAGGTGGTACAACTTGGTAGGAAGAGTAATATTAATGAATTTGAAAGCCAATATTTTGATGTCTTGTTATGACTACGCCCGAAGTGGCTCTTGTCACACGTTTCTTAAGTACTGTATCTCTTTGAATAAATGATATTGGATGGAGGAAATGAATTATAAATATATTGAGTGATACATAATGATATGCACATGATGAATCCAAACTTAAGGAAAATAGATTGTCGTGAAATAACATTATTCAACAAGTAACTCATAATTATCGCATGATGTTATCGATGAAATTCTGGCACCTCCATAGCAGAATTCAAGCGGCGGTGGACAATACAGTCAGTATTTAAACGAGGCATCATTTCGAGTTGACTAAGTACACTTGCATTGAATGATGAAGATTCATTTCTTTGTTTTCTTTAGGCTATGAGCTGCCCTCATTGTAATTTAAAATTTCTAAACTTTCATGTTCTTGTGCGAGTCATTATTGTTCAATGCCTCCCGTATAGATAGAGCACCAATTCTTGAGATTTGTTGCACGTACCCAAGTATGTTAGTATTGATTGCCTCTAAATTATAGTTGAGACACCTTTGAATTTTCTGCCTATGTAGTTTATGTATGCTCTGGGTGATGCTTGTTACGAAGTAGAAATTTTAATTAAATCTTAATAAATTTGAGGTTAAATTATGTATGTGTGTTGGAGGAGCCTAAGTCGGCCTGTCGACTAGTTCCTCTGATTGACTACTTGTAAAACATGTCGACAGTTGAGTCGACCAATACATGTCAGGTCGGTCAGTTGAACCGACATTCAATTATGTAACTGTCTGTTAAAACATATATATAGGATGGTGAGCCGACTCATAAAGTTAAGTTGATCTGTTCATACATGTAACTATTCTGTATATCTTGCTACATAATATAAAGGATTATGCTTCCTCTCCATCTCTTGTCTATTGTGTCTATATCTTTGTGATTGCTTGCATATAATAATATAATATGTATCACTGGTAACAATGTAACCCCCTTCGAATACAACATTGGTTCTTTTGTCGATGATGCATACATAAGATGATAGCGAGCATGATCAAGGATATCAAAGAAAGAGATTAAGGATTGGTGGGAGAGAAAGATTGCTAATTACCTACAAAAATTTGCCAGAAGAAACAAGCTAACGATTGCTCAAGCAAGAGAAAATTTATTTTTTGAGACACATGAAAATTTCGTGGAATCCGTGCCACTTGCGTTGAAGAAGATCCTAGATGAAAATACAAGCAGATGAGAAGGAACACAAGTTAATCAAAAAGCTGATCAATGGAGGCTATACGAATCTATCTGAATAGTTCGAGAAGATTGCCAACGAGTTCTGTGAAGAATGTGCGATTGAAGAGCGAGTGTCCATTGATGACGTGCATAAAAGGTTTTACACCGACCTAACCGAGCAGTTTCTGTTTTCTTTTCCGACACTTATGTTCAAGTTCTAATCGACAAATGCGTAGCACATATTGTCCAGAATCGACCCTTGTTGTCTCTACCACTTCCAAACTAAAATTGGGGAGAAAAAGAAAGAAAGTGGGAGAATTTCCTACAAGAGCGAGAGTGGAAGTATTTATTGAAAAAATGAAGTTCCGTACTTCCCCAGTTGCCTAGAGAACTTCAGACCGACATTGGGGGGTGTCCAAAGATGTTCTGATGGAGTAGATGCATGACAAAGGCCGATAGATGAAAAGGCGACATGACCAGTAGTGAAAGATCCGACAAATTCGACAAAGATAGAGAAATGAGTCATAAAATCACTCTAGATATCCAAAATATTGAGCGGGATAAAAGGAAAAAAAGGCGAGACGAGTTAAGGGAGCAAACGAGTGTGCTCCAAAAAATATGAAGATCAGGCATCACAACAGATGAGGAAGGAAATCCACCAGAGTCGAGTCGAGCTCGACAATAAATGGGCGTTGATGAAGACCTGTCAACAATGGATGAAGACTTGTAAATAGAGCATGGTAGTGCTCTCCAAGTAAACATACCCGAGGTAATATCGCCACATTCTGTGCTGCATCTAACTCAGAGTGCCCGAGTGCAGGATATTTTCGAAGAAGATTTAGGACTTCACACTGGTCAGTCGAGCATTTGGAGTCGACAAAGCAATGAAGGTGATGAAGTTGATAGATTGTTGATTCATCAACCAGAAGAAGGAAACTGGGTCACTTTTCAGCCCAAGTTTTCAAATAGAACTTTCCACCTACTCTACTCATATCGTGCTGAAGCACTCCCCCCTGCCACTACCAGCATTGAGTGAATCGTTGAGCTCTTTGGAAAATCCGAGGAGAAGCGAAATCCAGATTGAGCAGAATTTTACCTAGATTTCAACTAAAGTAGTCGAAGAAAGATGACTTTTGACCCAACGATCCGACCGAAGTTCCAGACACTAGCATTGAAGGTGAAGAACCCTCTCTCAACACAAATTTAGCAATACTACCTGTCAAGGATACTCAAGCAAGTAATTATGTCACTAGAAATAATCCACCGACTCCACCAGTCAGTTTAGAGGTTGAAGTAATAGCATACATGGCGAATACAACAGCACACATTCCGTTCTACCTGGGTGATGAAGATCCTCAGAGACATTGGTTTGTATGTGAATCAATATGGGAAGCCAATGCACTTACCAATGAATATCAATAGATGGCACAGTTTGCTGGCTCTTTGTGAAAAAGATCACTCACCTAGTATATGGGATATGTTAACAAAACACCAAATGCGTCAAAGGCACAAATCAAACAGCTTTTCTTATCTTTCTTCAAAACTCCGGATGTGAATTACCTGGCTGTTGAAAAGTTAAAGACCACAGTACAGAAACCGACAGAAACCGTAAGGGAGTATGATAAGATATTTAAAGACCTACTGAGCTAGATTGATTATGATATTGAGGAAAAAATATTGATCCAATGGTCCGTAGCTGGACTCTTACGAAAAATCAAAGTGCATGTCCATTGGAAGAATTTCACCACATATGAAGACGCCCTAACAAAGGCTCTACAAATCAAAATGGATGACAACTACCCTCTGGCACCTGTCGATAGACATATTGAGGAACGAATGGACAACATGAAGCAATCCATCCGGAACATCAATATGGGAGGAGCAGAACTATGGTGTACAAAATGTTCCACTACAGGACACTCAAAATATTTATGTCGTCAGGAGGACCGATGATAAGATGTTCGACTTGCACAGACAAGAGGCTTCTATGATATTTTTCAAGATTACGACTTGCATGCTACAAAGTTCCACCCTTATAACTTGAAGAACAATCAAGCTAAGTGGTGCCATATATGTGAAGTTAGTACTCATTCTGTAACAGAATGCCATATGAATCTAAAGAACAAGAAAAATTACCATTTAGTATACCAGACCAATTATGTCGACCAGAGAAATGACAGGAATGAAAAGAACAATCGATACGACCTGAATGACAGAAATGATCTATACGACCGGAACGACAAAAATGATAGATATGACCGAAATTATAGAAATGATAGATACCCAATATATGACAGTCGAAGATATGATCAGCGCAATGACAATTACAACCGATGCAGATGATTCCTAGGACGAGGTCATGGAAATGGAAGTCGAGACTTTCGACCTCGATGACATCGAACAGATCTTAAATTTTGTACAAAATGTGGAGTAGGGGATCACTTCTTGGAGGATTTCCCTACTATGCTTGAAAAAATTACAAATAAAAAGAATATTAATGTCTTATTGTGTGTTCCAAAATTTGATGTGATTAGAACAAAGAATTTGCAAATTGTAACAAGACAAGGTTCCCGAACTGGTCATTATAATCCAAAAATAAACAAAGTAATAAATAAAGAGGATTATCCGAATCCAAATAAACAAAAGTCTCTGTTTAAATATGCATCTGATATATTCCATGAACTAGCAGCACAAGAAGATAATGAGGAAGTTCAACAGGAAGCTATTAATGAATTGGTCGATCTAATAACTAAAGAAGAAGATGTCGGGAAGCTAATTGACTTGTTGCACAATATTAAAAATAAATCTGTCGAGCTAAGACAAGCTAAAAATATATGGCGACTGGACCAAAAAGACAAGAATGATGCCGACCCTCTCGTCAACCTCAAAATAAATGGATACCGAGTTCAACGGGTTGTCCTATATTCTGGTTCGCAAGTTAATATCATGAATCATGATACTTGGGAACAATTAGGTCGACCTCAGCTTCAAGAATCGAGTATTTATTTGAAACTCACTAACCAAGGATTGATTGAACCAATTGGTGTGTGGAGAGATGTCGAAACTTCCATAAAAGGCATATTGAAAAAATTCGACTTCGAAATTATAAATTCAAAAGATGGAGCCAGTTCATTCCCATCCCCGGTTGGTCGACCATGGGGCAGAAAAATGATAGCATCGATATCACTCGATAAAGGTCGAATCAAACTAAAAGGCGATAGTACCTATTTTTCCATCTCAAGGTGAACCGTGGTCAGAACCAATGGAGGATGATAATTACATATGATAGTTGTATCAAATAAACAACAATGAAGATTATATTGAGCCCAATGCACAAGGATAACTCCATCTTGGAGATCCTGCATCGGTCGGATACAACTCCGATGCCGAACTGTACGATTGGAAAATAGAAAATTATGAACTACAAGTGAAAAAATGATGGACAATTGAGCCATTCCTAAAAAGAAAATTAAGAGATTCTTCTCTATCTCGACCATTCCAAATATATTCGAGAGAAAAATCAACGAATATCCAACTTTAGCACCAAGGAAGAATGAATCATTACATACTCCTCCACTGCGATACAAAGAACGAGAATCTCTATCTGTACATGTCGAAGAAGTTTCAAAGAATGTCGAAGAACAAGGACGATTACAGAGTCTGGTTGATACATTTACAGGAAAAACTGCGAGATGGTGGGACATGCATCAGTCAAGACTCTAAACATGGACCACTGCATAGACATACTTTGTTGAAAGATTTGGAAGTAAGAAACTGACGGCTCAAGCAGTAATCCCGATATTTACACAAGGGAAAGACCCTGAAATTCATGTCAACGACTGTGCAAGGGGGTGGAGACAACTGGGCTATAAAGATGAAAGAGCATGGCCACATATCTTTCCAAACACATTTGACGACTTAACAAAAAAATGGTACAAGATGGAAGAAGCAATAGGAGAGACCTTCAATTGGAAAGAATTGAAAGAAAATTTCATCAAATATTTCCAATTTTCTCCAAAGGAAGAGCAGTTAATTGAAGCGAGTAACCAAGTAAAAAAAAAATTGCAACCAATGAACAATGCAGTACCAATAGATAAGTAGCCACTCGTTCGAAAAAACATCACCTGCAATAAAATTCAATCGACAAAAGTCCATCATTCGACATGATTCCAACTAGAAAAAGAGAAAACAGTCAGAAAGAGCTTCCAATGGAAACGCGACCATCCATCCATGTCGAAGCAAGTCAAAACAACTTTCAAAGTGGAGGCCACAGAGAAAGAAGATCCTGAAAGATTAACAGAAAAATACTTCCCACCGGTATTCACACAGATCCAAGAAGGTGAATGGCAGATAAATGACATCCGAGCACCAAAATAGATGGACGTGAAAGTCAAAATAAAAGAAATCGACATATCCAACAATGACAGACCAAAAATGGTGAAATTTGGCAATTACTAGAATGAGGAGAAAACAACAGAAATTACAAACCTTCTGAAATAATTTCAAGACGTATTCGCGCGGGATTATAAATATCTCAAAGGCCTGGTCCAAGAAATGGGAGAAATGAATATTGATATCAATCCAGATGCCAACCCAGTAAAGAAAAGACCATATAAACTTGCACACAAGTACAAAGAAATTGTCAAAAAGGAGATCGATATCATGCTAGACGCAGGAATCATCTATCCGATCGATCATTCAGAATGGGCAAGTCCGATGGTAGTAGAACCGAAGAAGCACGATCCAACATGATTGCGAATATGTGTCAACTTTCGAGAACTTAATAAAGTAACACTCACTACCCTTTTCCTACTCCTTTCGCTGATGAAATCATTAATGAAGTTGCAAGTCATGAGTGTTATTCATTCATGGACGGATTTTTTGGGTACAACCAAGTACCCATCGCCAAAGAAGACCAGAAGAAGACCAAATTTTTCTGTGAATTCAGATCATTTGCTTATAAAGTCATGCCATTTGGTCTAAAGAATGCACCGGCTGTGTTCTCCAGAATTGTTGGTAAGCGTTCCAAGAATATAGCTATAAAACTATGGTTGTATACTTTGACGACTAGACGATATACTCCATGCTAAAAGATCATTGAAAATGGCTCCGGATGATGATAGAAAGATGTCGACAAATTCAACTCTCGCTGAACATCAAGAAATGTACTTTCACAACACGTATTGGAATATTATTGGGCCATGTCGTATGCAAGGAAGGCATCAAAGTCAACTATGCCAACATCAAGGTCATTCTCGACCTAAAGTCACCAGTCAACTCTAAACAAGTGCAAATCTTGTTGGGCCACATGGGATACTATCGAAATTTTATCCGACATTATTATGACATGACATATTCCTTGGAGGAATTACTAAAAGAAAATCAAGAATACAAGTGGACCGATGAGTGTAATACATCATTCGACATTTTGAAAAGAAAACTTGTCTAAGCATTTATACTTCGATTTCCGAACTAGTCAATCAAGTTCCATGTGCATATCGACACATTGGGCATAGCAGTTGGTGCAATTTTAACGTAACCAGGTGATGATGGAATGGCTTAACCTAATTCCTTCAGCAGTAGAAAGTTTAACAAAGACGAAAGAAATTATTCAACGACAGAGAGAGAAGTGTTGGGCATGGTATTTGCATTGTAGAAATAATGACACTATCTATTGGATAACCCTTTTTTGTTTTATACAGATCATCAAGCACTCAAATACTTAGTCAATAAGCCATTTCACCAATATTATGTCATTGGTTGCTTTTGTTCCAGGAATTTGAATTCGAAGTTATAGTTCGGCCAGGAAAAGCAAATGTCAAACCTGACCACTTGTCGTGAATCGACACAGGAGAAGAGCCGACAAGAATTGAAGATGAACTACCTGACACAAACTTGTTTAGAATTGAAGCTATCCCCTCAGAGCTATCGGATATTGCACAATTTCTAGAGGGTGGACAAGCACCAGAAGGAATGCCAAAAAATAAAAAGAAGATTCTAGCAATGAAGGTTGCACCTTACACTTTAAACAACGAATTCCTTTATAAAATTGGCCTTGATGACATATTATGATGATGTGTGCTCGACCATGAACGACAAAGTATACTCATGGAGGCACATTATGGACCGACATGAGGACATTATCAGGCCGACATCACCACAAGAAAGATTCTACAATCTAGACTTTGGTGGATGACACTGCACAAAGACTGTCGATATTTTGTGAGTAAATGTGATAGATGTCAGCAACTGGGCCGACCTCTTCCAAGTACAGAAATTCCCCTGGTTCGAGTAAATCCAAGTCGGACATTCGAAATGTGGGAAATAGACTTTATTGGACCATTCCCAATACTTGGTAGACGAACAAGAGCAAGGTATATCATCACTACAATTGAATATGTCACCAAATGGGAAGAAGCGGAACCTTTCGAAACCTGCTCGAGTGAGGTAGCTGCAAAATTTATATATGAAAATATTTTCACAAGGTTTGGATTCCCACTTACATTGATCAGTGACCAGGGAACTCACTTTGTTTGTAAAACAATTTCCATTCTTACAAAATAATTTTTAATCGAGCACAGGATAAGTACTTCATATCACCCACAGTCAAATGGTGTTGTAGAAGCCTTCAACAAAACACTTACCAAGGGTTTAACAAAAATGTGCAATGTCAACAAGGATGAATGGGACGACAAGATACCTGCCATGCTATGGGCATGTAGTACAACATACAAAAGAACGACAGGCCAGAACCCGTTCACACTTGTGTATGGTCAAGAAAAAGTTGTCCCCTTACACTTTAGATAACAAGCTCCCAGAATTGTTGAATTGTTACACATCGATGTCGAAAATGCAAGAAAAGAAAGACTGTTCCAACTGTTGAAGCTTGATGAAAGCCAACAGATTGCTATACATCACCAAGAAATCCAAAAACAATAACATAAATCCTGGCACGATAGAAATATCAAGCACAAGAATCTATCGATTGGTGACTTCGCATTGATATAAAACAATTGTGTAAAAGGTAAACCGAAAAAATTGCACACAAAATGGATGGTTCTGTTTATTGTCGAAGAAATCAATACCAATGGCTGAGTACGACTAAAGAATATACAAGGAAGTGTATTCGAAACTTTTCAACGACGCTAGACTGAAGCGGTATAAGGCATGAAAAAAAAATGGTTATAACTACCTTGGGAGAGAATCATTATAAGCAACCATTCAAAAGAAAGTCTTATAAAAAAGACATCATGATGAGATACTAGAGAGATAATTCTGGCAAAGGAAATGAAAAAAGCTGCAGACAACAAATTCCAAAGCGTTACCGACGGTATGAAAGGCACAGGAAAAAATAAACAAGTCGATGCACACATGTCAAAAATGATTCTCGAGCGCGACAACATATTTCCAACCGACACAACAGAGAAAAATACGCGCACCAACATCACGCCGACGAAGAAACGACAAAGAAGAACACCTGTGAAGTCCGACATGTAGATAAAAAAAGTCGAAGTGCGGCAGAAAAGGACCCGACAAGCTGTCAATCAAAATTAAATTCCTCACCAAACTTGCAATCAATGTCTCTACCAACTCCGCGCTCCCATGTTCCAGCATACCCCACTATAAATACCGAGCTCGAGGACTCTTGGTTACTATTTTTCCAAGAGCTTGAACTCCAAAACTCAAAGCAACCTAAACTGTTTGAACAAACTTCTGAACCTAAGAACCCTATAACAACAATGGAACCCAAGAAATCTCAGGCGACAACGATATCCGCAACAACCAAAGTCCGATAGCTAGAAATATCCCACACACCATTGGACACCCGTTTGCAGCTCATTCAAAACGCTAAGGTCTCGGAACAAAAATGGAAGAGGATCTGGAATGAAATTGTTGACTGGGGGAAAGAACCAAATGGTAAATGGAGAGAAGAAGCGTAGATACTTTCGACTGCTACAATTCTGAAGTACATGCATGCACCTTTAGTAGATAAATTTGTCAGTTTAGAAGACATAATTGATCAGTTCATAGTAAGCAGATACCATAACGACAAGTTTTATTTTGACACACCTTTTGAAATAAATGATGAACTCATCAATCGTTTCACGGGTTTATCAAACAAGGGAGACATGGTTCCCATGTGACCAAATTCGGCCTTGGCCAAGGAATTCACTGGCACCCCCACAGGAAATAATTCTAGAGGGTTGATAGTAAATTAGATAATATATGGCACACATAAGATAAAAGCACAAATTGTGTTGACTACACTGACAAGCTCTGGTCGAGGGTCCGACCTCAAACTTGACATGCTGGAGGTTGTTCAATATGTTGCGTCGTGCGGAAAAGTCTACAACTGGGAATACCATTTAGCCGACATCGTAAGGACTATATGCTACAAATTCTAGGAAGAGGGGTTGACCATTCGGTACCCATCACTGCTAATTTGGATCTCTATGGTGCATACCCGACCAACGAGGAACATAGAATTTACAGAACAAAAAGGCCCATTAATGGAAAATTTCCGTTGCTTCACTCAGGGAGGATATCGGCTTGGGGAAATGACAACCAAGCTTTGGCTTGAAAACTGGTTCCAGAACTTTAAAATTCAGAAAACCAGATGGTGAATGCCACAAAATATCAGACGAAGTCTACCGTTGACCACGCACATTCAGCTGGCCCTCAATCACGCATCGGTCTAGCACTTTCAAGGAGCAGCAAGAGCAACAAAAGCACTAGACTTCTATCCTTTGGCCAAGGATATATTTATAGAACTCGGTAGACAATCAAACACACGCTTTAAAATACCTCCACAAGCACAAAAAGTCAACATGACAATAATCGAAACTTTGACAGATGCCAAAAAGGAAGAATATTATGAGATTCGACTTCATCTAAACACTTTTATCCTCCAGGCCAAGTAGATTGTGGAGATGAATCCCTTAGGGATTACAATGATGGCACATCAGGACCCTCCCGAAACAGCAGAAAGTCAAGGGAGAGCACCCAGTCGGATAGTCCATGTCTAGAATATTCCCTAACCCAAGTGAATATATGTCGACTGGACGACGAGATATTCCAAGCCCAACAAAAAAAGAATACTATATCACAAGAAAAAGGGAAGTGTAAGCTTGTCATTCAAGAGCCGATGGAAGAAGAGAACGCAGAAACCTATGACTCCTCTACACAGATCCTAGTGGATGCTTCCAGAAACAAGGTTCCAGTCGAAGAAGATTTTAAGTCATAGCATCCATGCTCTGATACCACTGTAAGATACCAGCCAAGAATAAGCCAGAATCTTAACTCAAAACACAAATTGTGATCATAATTTTAGTAGTAACTTTTAACAATTTGTATGTCCTGTAAGGTGGTATCTCTGGGTGTTGGATCTCAACTCAAGGATGATGGGGATGACTTTAAGTTATGGTTTTTGTATAGAAATATGCAGCAGCAAGGTATACCAGGGCCAATTACTAAGTCCTATGCACAAAGCACTGGAGCCATTTACTTTTCAACAATCAGACAAATCTGATGTCTACTAAGAGGCTTTCTGGGCCTTCCAGCATATGCATACTAGACTTTGGAGTTTATAATGAATGTGAAAAAAGGATATGTCAGAAATAAAACTTTGTAATAGATATTGGGTAAGTGTTTCTAGGGATTTGGGAGGCTATATATGGATTTGGGAGCAAAATTGATCAAGGGCGCTAAGTAGGATTGCTCACCTAGTATATTTCCAAACTCTCCAAAACTGACTCAGATGGATTCAAATTCTCAGGACAGGGTTTTTGGTGCTTAATCAATGTCTCAAGAACCTCATACACTCATCAGATCAGAAAACAAACTTGTACATTAATTTTATTGGACAATATAGCAAAACTAGTCATTATTTTGTGCACAAAGAGCTAGTCTTATATTCAGTTATTCCAAATCGCCTCAGAGGATTACAAATATCAGTTATGGAGTTACAGAGGGTTCTGATATCATGTATGGAACAAAATAAAGTCTAAAACATAGGTCTTGAGCAGATAATTAAGGTACTTTAACATTAAGATCTCCAGTTGACCTCCAAAACTAATAAATATTACAGTAGGGAGAAAATGAACATGAGAAGATAGGGATAAGTGTTGTTGATAAAATGTCCTTATAGTAGGTGATATAGACTATTAACACATAGGGGTTTAATATGGACATACAAAGTTTTGCACATACATATACTTAAACAAATACGTTAGAGATTAGAAAGACATGCACCTTATTCTGAAGTTTGATCCTAGCTTTCTCCTCCTTTGCTCCTCAATGTATCAACCTGCAAAACAACCCTAGACCTTCCTCAAACCAATTTGATTACATAAAAACAAATTGACATTTATAATAAAATGAAACATCAATTAATAATCAAATTAACAACAGATAAAACAGATTATGTTGGGAAAGGAAGAATGTCCGATCTTATTAATGAATGAATGAAGAAAGTACATCAAATTATACCTTCCTTCAAGCATGGAACTTCACAAAACCATGACTCAAGGTCTCTTGCTCCTCTTCTCCAAGGATCCCAACCTCTAATCAGATGTGCTAGGGTTTACTAGAAACTAGGGCACAAGTGAGGGGGATATGAGTCTCAATTCCTCTAGCATAACACTATAATGGGCTTGGTCCCCTTTCATGGTCCCTCTCCCTCTCTTATATGGCAAGTGAAGAATATATGGTTGAATAGGAAGTAGTTACAACCAAAGAGGAGGTTCCAAAACTACCCAAAACTAACCATTTTTTGCAACTTTCTATGTATTTTTAGTGTTTCTGAGGTGTTTGTGGATTTGAATAGGAAAAACAAGCGGGTACCCGCGAATCTTACCATATGCAACCTGCAAATTTTTAGGAAACCCACAACTTTTAGCATATTCAACCTTCGTTTTTGTGGGAAAATGGTAAAAAACAACCTTTTCTAGGGGTTTTCTGGAGAAGTTTTGGTCTACAAAAATGTTCCTAAGGTTATTACCTATCCAAAGGGCCATGAATTAGGTAATTCCATCCATCTAAAGTCCCAAATATGGGTCTTCCATCCACAAATGTCCTTTTGTGTGACTCACAGTAATCTCATTAAGTGTCGTCATGCGACCAAGAGATGTAAGTGTTGCCACGGACGGGGAAGTGCCAATTTTGGCTATAACAGATTCCCCCTAATGCATGAGGTCAGAGGGGAAGACGATGGTCGAAATACATTATAAATAATAAAGGACTGAGTCATGGATTCAAAGAAACAAGAGAAACCAAGAACCATAGGCTCAAATGAAGTACCTAAAAGAAAGGCAAATGTCATTCAATCTCATCCCTGGGATAAATGTCCATGTTCAAGTAGTGGAACATAACGTCTAGGAGGATACAATAATGATCCAATACTGATGCATATATCATGGCCACTGGAATACAAATGTGGATCCATGAAGACAGTATAAATATGAACATAGCTAAAGAAATACAAAGGTGGATCTATGTCAAAACTAGAGATCATAGCCATAGAGAACAAACTGGAGCTATGTCTCATCAAGAGCCAAAAATGGGTATGGCTCAGTCTTGCACAGCTTGGGAAATAACAAAATATGTTGATGCTATTATAGGCCCAAGGTCTTCATCCAAACTGTCCCAAGGTACAAGTCCTAATCATGCGAATAAAGGAGTTGAGGTCGAACATGAAGGACATTGTTTGATTACCGGCCATTGATGTGGACTGTTAACAAACACGAGGGTCTCCCACCAATAATGAAAATGTGGCCCAAGGTACCTAGTACATTCTAACAAGTGCAAATAAGTGTTTTTGAAGTCGAACACTTAAAGAATCCATCGAGTAGGAGACATTGATGTATTCCCGCTACTCAATAGTGAGGGAAATTGCCACTAATGACTACAATCCCCAAGGTACTACCGAAAAATCTAAACATCATTCCTAGAGCAAGATGAGTTGAAGTCGATAGGAAGAAGTCCGTTGGAAGAGAGGCCTTAAGGCATCCTCCATCATCCAACATGAGCTACAATCAAAGGTTGATCTAATCTGGAGTAGGACTAAATACATGATGAAACATACTAACACCAAGGAATGGCCGACACAAGAGGTCAAGGAAACTACAGAATGGTCGACACAGGGAGTGTCCTTGAACAGTGAGCATGACACAAGAGTGACTTAGGAAGCTTTGAAGACAAAGGGACCATGATATAAATCTGTAATGTAGGAGACATTGACAGATTCTCCATATGATTGAAAGAGTAACCAATCGGAGGAGTACACAACTCTGGAATCAGGTTTATCCTAAGGCCAAAACGAGAACCTAACTTGTTTGATTGACTCAAAAAAGGTGCTTTGTTCAAGGACATAGTTGACTTGCTTCCATTATATTGAAAGATATTTAACACTCTTCACTTCCCTTTCTCTTTTTAGGTACCTTTTTCATTTTTTAACGAGCTTGAGAAAGAACTAAAGCATGCTTGAGAAGGATCCAACCATGTGTAATTTTATGATTCCATGGAAGGGAAACTCAAGAATTTCTTCTTTGTTTTACGAGTTTGAAGAAAAGATAGACTAATACTTGATAATGTACTGATCCTTGGATTTTAATATCGAGCTCGGATTTGTTCTTGCTCGTCGGTGTTTTCATATTTAAGGAGTTTGAAAAAATGAAACTACAACTCCATATACCTACTCGTGGATTTCACATCAATCCCGAGTTGGTAGATGCTTGCTGGTGTTTTCATATTTTGAGAGTCTGAAAATCCTAAAGAAGACTCCAAAGAGTTCTTTTTCGTAAAGTTAGTCTCCTCACCCGAAAAAGGGTAAAACAATGAGAGAAGAACTCTTCTAGCTGAGTATGACTAGAGTATACCTTTTTCATAAATAGTCTAAATAGTCTAGAAAAGGGGTAAACTTATACTGTAGATACGACCTTTCAATTACTTTAATGAGTATGAAAGAGACAAGCTGACTTGACAATCTTTTCCTATTTAAGGAGTCTGAAAAGGGCTTAAAGAGGACTCCATAAAAATCTTTTTTCGTAAAGGTTTAATGAGCCCAAAAAAGTAAACTCGTGACCTCCTTACTGTTTTTAATGAGCTCAAAGGAGAGATGGAAGAATGCTCATAACTTCATTACTTTTTTTAACGAGCTCGAAGTTAATGTGGAAGAATGCTCGTAGCCTCCTTACTGTTTTTAACGAGATCGAAGGAAAGGTGGAAGAATGCTTGTAATGGGAGGAGACGAGTGTCAGGGACATGCGAGACTAGTTCAAAGCTCATGGAACAAAGCTATGAATAATGCAAGGAACATGAGCAAGATAAGGATACTCAGGGTGTGTCTCCTACGGATAAAGGATGCAAAATCACAAAGGCAAAGTGATACATAGCTTAATGGAAATGAGATCATAGATGGGGGCTTATATAACGAGCCAAAAGCGTAGAAGCCGACATCAGGCTCATGAGCGCTTGAGTGGAATCAAAATAAATGCACATGCAACTTAAACACAAAAATGAGAGCCTTATTAGGGATGGCCAGAAATATATGAGGAAGGAAGATATGAGGCTTCTTCTCAAAGTCATGGTAAATCTAAAAAGGCTCCCGAGCCTATGAGAAAAACTCAACATGGTCACCATAATGGCATAAGGGTGCTGACTAGGGTGACCCATGTTAGGTAGGCTCTGTTGTTGGACTAGTGCACAATGCATAAAGAGATGGATAACACACCATTATCCAACAGGTTCGACCCTATGGCGAATTCAGATAGAAAAAGGTTCAAATGCATCATAACAGCGGGGAAGCCTAAACCTATATGCAAGGTTCCAAATGTACCTGACATGATTGATCAAAGTGTCAAAAAGGACCAGTGAGAAAGTATAAGTCCAACTAAGAATCTTGTCTCCAAGAAACATTAGTACCAAAATCATATCTAAAATGTATGTAAAGAAAGATCCAGTACAAGTCACTATGGTAGAAATACTTTCAATTTCACTATCATCAACAACGGGCATAAATAGGGTATATTTAACCAATGAAGACTCTATGGTACCCAAGCCCGAGGACTTACAATCAACAAAATCGACTTCAGGATGAAGATCAAAGTTGAAGGACGTGATGAAATCCGCAAGAATGAATTCATCATCACGGGAGTTGAAAATTCTAGAAGCAGGAACATTGATTTGCAAGTCTATGGGAGACTCCAAAGACTCAATAGTAGGAAAATCAAAATCCAAGGTCAAATCGGGGATATACATAACTGCAATTGCATCAAAACTCAAATGGATGGAAGACTGTATTATAGACTCTAGGAAAACTTCATCAAAAGGAAGTATATCATTCTAGATAGAACATATATCCAAACATTCAGATGGAGGTATCACTTGGTCAGCTGCCGAGACCAAGTATCGAGAAGGTAAGCATGAATTCAGAGGCTTCTTCTCAATAGAAATTGGGCTCAAGGAACAATATGCCACATAAGTCTCTTGTGACATGGTAGTGCCTATTGACGAGGGATATACTTGGTCTATAGTTGGGTAATAAGAGGGATCAACAAATGCAAGCTGATCAACCTGCATAGCATATACGTAATCATGCATAGCATATACGTAATCATGCCTGAGGATCATATCAAAGTCCATAGGGTCCTTTAAAACCATAAAATCAACTAAGACTGTTTAGTTAAACTCAAATTAGGGTAAAAATTGGAGCAAGTAGATTTAGTTAAACTCAAATTAGGGTTAAAAATACCAAACTAGTTCACCATCCCCAAACATGGGTCAACAAGCCCCAAATCTTCCAAACAAGCCCAAAATGATTAAAGAATATCCCATACATCAAACTAAGATCAATCAAAAGAAAAGACACCACTTCCAAAGGGTCCTACACAGACTTAGGATCAACATGAACTCTAACAATTGCAATCAAGAACCCCCCAAAAAGTTCCAAAATTGAAAAACTTAAGTTTAGGGAGCACCCGCGACTCTACACAAGGGACAAGTGGGAGTGAACCTCGGGTATACAAGGCTCATACCGACGAATATGTCTCAGACCCACGACTGTAAGTACCAGAAAGTCACGAGTATGCAGAAAAAGTCCAAAAGATGCAACAATCCAACTCAAAAACTGAGCAAGGAAAAATCTCACAAATTTCAAAGACTAGTCCTAACATGGGATTAAAATCAGACCTTCAAATATACTGGAAAAATGACCTTGGATACCCAAAGCAGATAGGCTTCTCCTGAGTGGAGTCACCAGTTCTGTTGTTAGGAAAAATGTCCTTATAGTAGGGGATATAGACTATCAACATATAGGGGTGTAAGATGGACATACAAAGTTCTGCACATACATATACTTAAGCAGATAAGTTAGAGATTAGAAATACATGCACCTTATTCTGAAATTTGATCCTAGATTTCTCCCCCTTTGCTCCTCAATGTATCAACCTGCAAAACAACCCTAGACCTTCCTCAAACCAATTTTATTACATAAAAACAAATTGACATTTATAATAAAATGAAACATCAATTAATAATCAAATTAACAACATATAAAACAAATTATGTTGGGAAAGGAAGAATGCCCATTCTTATGAATGAAGCAAGTACATCAAATTATACCTTCCTTCAAGCATGGCACTTCATGAAACCACGACTCAAGGTCTCCTGCTCCTCTTCTCCAAGGATCCCAACCTCTAATCAGATGTGCTAGGGTTTACTAGAAACTAGGGCACAAGTGAGGGGGATATGAGTCTCAATTACTCCAGCATAACACTATAATGGGCTTGGTCCCCTTTCATGGTCCCTCTCCCTCTCTTATATAGCAAGTGAAGAAGATATGGTTGAGTAGGAAGTAGTTACAACCGAAGAGGAGGTTCCAAAACTACCCAAAACTAACCATTTTTCGCAACTTTTTATGTATTTTTAGTGTTTCTGAGGTGTTCGCGAATTTGAATAGGAACAACGAGTGGGTACCCGTGACTCTTACCATATGCAATCTGTGAATTTTTAGGAAACCCACAACTTTTTAGCATATGTAACCTGCATTTTTGTGGAAAAATAATAAAAAACAGTGTTTTCTGGGGGTTTTCTGGAGAAGTTTTGGTCTACAAAAATGTTCCTAAGGTTAGGTAATTACATACATCTAAAGTCCCAAATATGGCTCTTCCATCCACAAATTTCCTTTTGTGTGACTCACAGTAATCTCATTAAGTGTCGTCATGCGACCAAGAGATGTAAGTGTCGTCGTGGATGGAGAAGTGCCAATTTTGGCTATAACAATAAGGTAAATTTATGTATTGGATATGATATATGGATTATATCAGGGCTTTTATTTGTATATGAAGGTTCAATGACACATTATGGGCTGCACTGATCTCCTCCTCTGACTGGAAGTCCTCCTTCTGATAAAAACTTCCAACACTTTCTCCAATGGCACACTAGCTAATGATCACTCTCTGGAAGCTTGATAATATTCAATGTTGGACTGATATGGATCTTTATATTAGCACTCCATATTTCTGGATCTGATAAATAACTGACTGGTACATGAAAGACCTTGAGGCTCATCTCCCAAGCAAGGGTTGAGGCACATCTCTCAACTATGAGTAGCAAGAGTTCTCAATGAAAAAATGATTAACCAAAATATGTGAATGGGAGTTGGAATCATTATTTTATATATGAGGTAACTTCATACCCAATCCATCCACACGTGTGAGAGAGGAAGGGCGCATTCCTTGAGATTATTAGCAATTACTTGCTTTGCAAACTTTCTTGCTTTTGTGTCTTTTCACTGAAATTGGCAAGTGCACCCTACTTAGCTTTTATGAGTGTTGCTTGGTTTTCTAACTGACTACTTTCTGCACTTTCCTTCTTTTATAATTTCTTGCTTTGTACTTTTGCCTGTTTTTTTCCTTGCTTTTTTCAGTTTCCACTTTCTCATCCTGCCATCTTTCCTTTAGCTAACTCCTTGATTTTTCTGAGCTTTCCTCTTGGGCAAGTGAGGTCCACATTGACCCTATGCACCGTCCTAACCATGTCATCATCAATTCTTTCCACAAAAAATTAATTAGTAATGATGATATATTTATTATTAAAATAATTACAAACTCTGAAATATTAATAATTAATTAATAACTATAGTATTTGTGCCTCAAAATTCACCCCTATTAATCATTCATTATTTAATTAATTTTCTTAGACCCCCTAGGGATGGTAGGATCCAAGTCTTGACCAAGGCCACTACGGAAGGGACATGACAGTCTTCCCTCCCCAAGACTGTTTGTCCGCAAGCAGTTGCAATCCAGGATGTTGCAGAATCTGTTCACCTTCCCAAGTTGCATATTCACTAGGAAACCCCTTCCACTGCACTAAGTATTTTTTAATGATTCTGCCACTCAATTTCCTTTCTCTAACCTGCAAAATATTCTCTGTTTCTAATACTAGGTGTCCCTCATCATTGAGAGGAGGCAATTCTCCTGAAATGGTTACTTGATGGCCAACTACTTTCTTCAAGCAAGACACATGGAATACATTATGTATCTTGCTTCCTACTGGAAGTTCTAATTCATAAGCAACTTCACCAACTTTTCTTGTGATCTTGTAAGTCCCATAGAGCCTTGGAAACAATTTTTCAGCCCCTTTTTATTTCAGATTGGTTTTCCTATAGGGCGGTAACCTCAAATAGACCAAGTCACCTTCCTGGAATATTCAATCTGTTGTTTTCTTATCTGTATTCATCTTTTGTTGGTTCTATGCAACCTGCGAGTTTTCTTTGAGGGCCTTGAGTATGTATTGGATTTATTGCAACCAATCCTTTGATTTTTGTGCTCTGCAATCCCCAAAAATCAGATATGCAAAATTGGTGTATTCATATCCATACAGAGCTTTGAATGGGGTCATTCCAATGGACATATGGAATGTTGTATTATAACATAATTCCCCCAAATGTAACCAATTGACCCATGCCTTATGATTCCCGGTAACATAATTTCTGAGATAATCTTCCAGCCATTGGTTTACCCTCTCAGTCTGGCCATCAATCTGAGGGTGATGGCTTGTGATTAGATTCAAACTAGTTCTAGCTAGCTCAAACAAAGATTATTAGAAAGCACTAGTAAATTTGTTATCCCGGTCACTGATTATAGTCTTGGGCAGACCATGCAATCTGAATATTTCTTTAAAAAAGAGTGCAGCAACTTGACTGGCATTAAAAGTTGACGTGACAACAAAAAATTGATCAAATTTAGTCAATTTGTCAACTACTACAAAAATGTTGTCCTTACCCTGAGTTTTTGGCAATCCTGTGATGATGTCCATGGACACACTTTCCCACTTCTGTTTTGGAATTGTTAGTGGCTGAAGGAGACCAGCAGGATGAGTGTGCTCCACTTTATTCTGTTGGCATGCAATACACTCCATCACATGCCTTAACACATCATTTTTTAGGCCTTTCCAAGTGAACCTATCTCTCACCTTCCAGTAAGTTTTTAGAAATCCTGGGTGGCCTGCTACTAGTGCATTATGGGAAGCCATCAAATTTTTTTCTTTTAATTTGGATCGAGGTACCAAAAAAATTATGTCCTTGTAATAGATGACATCATTGAGGACTTGGTAGGAATCATCCTGAATCACCCTATCCAACAGTACACAAGCAAACTGATTTTTAGAGTATTCTATAGCTATTTGGACTTTCCAATCAATAGGGACTTGCAAGAAAGAAAAAGAAGGTTTCCTAGAGAGGGCATCAACTACCACATTTAATTTACCCTTTTTGTATTCTATGTCAAATTCATAAGACTAAATTTTACTTACCCATTTCTGTTGTCCATCATTCAACTCTCTTTGGGTCAAGAAATGTCTCAAACTGTTGTGATCAATTTTGACTATGAACTTGCCTCCCACTAGGTACTATCTGAATTTGGTCAAGGCATGCATGATGGGAAACATCTATTTATCATAGATTGAATAATGCTTCTCATGTGGTTGAAATTTTATGCTCTCATAGGAAATGGGATGCCTATTCTGCATTAAAACTGCTCCAATTCCTTCTCCTGAGGCATCACATTCCAATATGAAAGGCTGAGTGAAATCAGGAAGTGGAAGTACTAGACAACTGCTCATGACTTCCTTCATTCGGTTGAAATATTTTTCAGCCTCATATGACCATCAAAAGGAACCTTTCTTGGTGAGATATTTCAAAGGGGATGTTAACTTATAAAATCCTTTTACAAATTTACGGTAGTAGGTGTAGAAACCAATGAATCCCTTTAAGGTTGTTATGCTCTTTGGGCTTGTCCATTCAAGTATGGCCTTTATATTCACCATATGTACTTTGAATCCTTCTTTCCCAATGATATGACCAAGGTAGAGGATCTTAGTCAATCCAAACTCACACTTTGACAACTTGGCATAAAAAGACTGTTCTGGAAGGATTGTCAAAACATTGTCCAAATGGTGCAAGTGTTCTTCCCATGTACTACTATAAATTAGAATATCATCAAAGAATACAAGGACATACTTATGGAGCTCCTTACCTAAAATTATGTTCCTGCATGATTGAAAAGTATCTGGTGCATTGGTCAAGCCAAAAGGCATGACTAGAAACTCAAAATGCCCATAGTGGCACCGGAAAGCAGTTTTCTGAATGTCTTCATCCTTCATCCTTATTTGGTGGTATCCAGAACGTAGATCAATCTTAGAAAAATATTTGGATCCATGCAGCTTATCCATCAATTCATCAATCCTTGGAATAGGATATATGTTCTTTATGGTCTTCTTGTTTAAATCCCTATAGTCAATGCACATGTGCATTGTTCCATCCTTCTTTTTTCTAGGACCACCGATGATGCAAATGGACTTGAGCTTGGTCTTATGAATCCCATATCAAGCATCTCTTTAATGGTCTTATCAATATCATCCTTGAATATTTTGGGGTGCTTATAAGGATGGATTTTGATAGTAAAAGTGCCAGGTTCCAACTCAATCCAATGTTTAGTACCTCTGTCAGGAGGCCTTCCATGTGGAAGATCTTCAAACACTTTCTTGTTTTTGTGTAGAAGCTTTTGGATGTCCTCCAGATGTTGTGACACATCTATGGAGGTCCCTTTAGTGGTGGTAAAACATTCATCAGCCCACTCAATGTCACCATGCCTCAATATTGACCTCATACTATGTGTAGAAATGACTTGTTTTGGGTAGGTGTTGACACCCTTCAAAACCACTTGTTTTCCTTTAACATTCATGAAGCTCATTTGGGGTACTTGGTAATTTACTAAATTCTCACCAATGGAGTACAACCATTGCACTCCCAATACCACAATGGTATCAGCCACATTGAAAAAATAAAAGCTTTCAGTCACAGTATGGTCTCCAAGAGTCACTTGCAATTTTGGGATCCATCTGTTACACTCCATAGTGTTGTTTCCCGGAATAATGACAATGAAACCTCCAAATGTTTCTGTTTGCAACTTTCTTCTCTCTACCATGGATGCATTAATAAAATTATGGGTGGAACCCCCATCGAACAAAACTGATACCTTTTTCCCTTGCACAACCCCTTTAACTCATGGTATGGAAGCGAGGAACTCCTCTTAAAACTGCAATTTTTCTTTCTAGTTATGGGGGTTTTTATTCTCCTATTGTTTCATAACCATCATCTACTAGTGCCTCTTCTTCCACTTCTTCCTCATAAATTTCTGAAAAGACTTCGATATAGTGTGCTTTCCCCTTAGCACATTTGTGTCCCGGAACCCAAGGTTCTTGACAGGAAAAACAAAGCTTTTTCCTTCTTAACTCATCTTGATCTTTGTATGAATATTCCTTCTTATTCAGGGCAGCCAAATTTCTAAAGGGTGGTACTTGGTTTTGAAATTTAGCAGGTGCATCAAATTTTGGTGGATATCTTGTTCTTGGGATTGCATCTTGTAGATCCCTTGTTCTGCTCACTACTTCTTGCAAGGTAGTTGGTCGATAGGATTTTACCATCCCTTTCAATGGTTCTTCCTATCCTTCTGTGAACATGAGGATCAAGTGGACTTCCGATATGTCAGTGACCATTATTGCAATATTTTGGAACTTTGATATGTAAGCTTCAAGAGTTCCAGTTTGCTTCACATGTGCCAACTCCCTGAAAGATATTTCAGGGTCTCTTCTATCAAACCTCTCCATTAGTCTCTTAGTGAAATCTTCATATGAAGTCACTTGATCATGGCCCAAGTTTCTCATGCCATGGAACCACCAGTCATTTTCCTCTCCTTCCAAATGAGAAGTTTCCATTCTAATAACATCCCTTTCATCCATGGCATTCAGTTGAAAGTAAGTGTGTAGCTTCTGCACCCAGGAGCTAGCAGTACACTTTGAGGATCCATCAAAGAAGGGTAATTGGATCTTACCAATTGCATTTCTCAACTCATAATTATGTGTTGGAAGCCTATGACTTTCTCTTGGTTGTTTTTTATACTGTGCTTCACAAAAATCCTTGAAAGGCAATTCCCTTCTGCATTCTTCACCCAAGGTTTCGTATTCTACATACCGAACCTCGCAGGAGGCAACTGATTCAGCTGCAAATTCATGATCCTCCTTGTGTTCCTCAAGGAAATTGGGAATTGTATGTCGAGGCTAATCCTTGAATTCCTCTTTGAACTCATTAGGTTTATTATGAGGCCCATTATTTGAAAAGATAGATCCACCAGGGATCTTCCTTTCTTCATTCTAAGAGCCACTGCTGCTCCCTCCTCCATATTTGTGTCCTAGCTGCTTAGCCAAGAATTATCTGATGTCTTGCCCAGATTGGATGATGTTCTGGGATATGTTATGTAGCCCTTTAACATACTTTGCACAACAATTCTAAACTCTTCCTTATCATCTAATTCAGACATGTCTTTTCACCCTTGTATTTTATCTCTAGTGGATTCCACCTTGTCTTCAACAAAAGGTTCTTCAAGGTTCTTTCCTTTGGGGAATGGTACTCTATTAGGAATCATCGGAATTTTTAAAGAGAAAGTTCAGACGACCATGCTCTAATACCACTGTAAGATACCAGCCAACGATAGGCCAGAATCTCAACTCAAAACACAAATTGTGATCATAATTTTATTAGTAACTTTTAACAATTTTTATGGCCTGCAAGGTGGTAGCTCCGGGTGTTGGCTCTCAGCTCAAGGATGATGGGGATGACTTTAAGTTCTAGTTTTTGTATGGAAATATGTGCAGGAGCAAGGTAGAACATGGCCAATTACTAAGTCCTATGCACAAAGCACTAGAGCCATTTACTTTTCAACAATCAGACAAATCTGATGTCTACTGAGCCTTTTTGGGCCTTCCAGCATATGCATACTAGACTTGGGAGTTTATAATGAATGTGAACAGAGGGTATTTCAAGAATAAAACTCTGTAATACATATTAGGTAAGTTTTTCTGGGGATTTGGGAGGTTATAGATGGATTTGGGATAAAAATTGATCAAGGGTGCTAAGCAGGATTGCTCACCTAATAGATTTCAAAACTCTCCAAAAAAGACTCAGATGGATCCAAATTCTCAGGACAGGGTTTGTGGTGCTTAATTAATGTCTCAAGAACCCCATACATTCATCAAATCAGAAAATAGACTTGTACATAAATTTTATTGGACAAAATAGCAAAACTAGTCATTGTTTTGTGCACAAAGAGATAGTCTTCTATTTAGTTATTCCAAATCGCCTCATAGGATTACAAATATTAGTTCTGGAGTTATAGAGGGTTATGATACCATGTATGGATAGAATCAAGTTGAAAACAGAGGTCTTGAGAAGATAATTAAGGTACTTTAACATTCATATCTTTAGTTGACCTCCAAAACTAGAAAATCTTACAGTAGGGAGAAAATGAACATGAGAAGAGAGGGAGAAGGTAAATTTCTGTATTGGATATGATAGATGGATTATAACAGGGCTTCTAGCTATATATGAAGGTGCACTGACACATTCTGGGCTGCACTGATCTCCTCCTCTGACTAGAAGTCCTCCTTCTGATGAAAACTTCCAACACTCTCTCCAATGGCACTCTAGCTAATGATCACTCTCTGGAAGCCTGATAATATTGAATGTTGGAATGATATGGATATTTATAAAATTACTCCATAGCTTTGGATCTGATCAATAACTGACTAGTACATGAAATACCTTGGGGCTCATCTCCCAAGCAAAGGTTGAGGCACATCTATCAAATATGAGTAGCAAGAGCTTTCAATGAAAAAATGATTAACCAAAAGATGTGAATGGGAGTTGGAATCATTATTTTATAGATGAGTTAAATTCATACCCAAGACATCCACACATGTGAGAGAGGAAGGGCGCATTCCTTGAGAGAATTAGCAATTACTTGTTTTGCAAACTTTCCTGCTTTTGTGTCCTTTCACTGAAACTGGCAAGTGCACCCTACTTAGATTTTCTGAGTGTTGCTTGCTTTTCCAACTGAATGCTTTCTACACTTTCCTTCTTTTATACTTTCCTGCTTTGTGCTTTTGCTTGTTTTTTCCTTGCTTTTGTCAGTTTCCACTTTCTCATGCTGCCATCTTTCCTTTAGCTAACTCCTTGATTTTTTTGAGCTTTACTCTTGAAAAAGTGAGGTCCACATTGACCCTATGCACCCTCCTAGCCATGTCATCATCAATTATTTCCACAAAAAATTAATTAGAAATGATGATACATTTATTATTAAAATAATTAAAAACTCTGAATATTAATAATTAATTAATAACTACAGTGTTTGTGCCTCAAAATTCACCCCTATTAATCATTCCTTATTTAATTAATTTTCGTATACCCGTAGGGATGAGAGAATCCAAGTGTTGACCAAAACCGCTAGAGAAAAGACATGGAAAAACTAAAATCAATGTAAGTGCCAAACCTCTGAAGGCTTTTTATTTTCTTCAGATCGGTTGTCTAGAAATCCCCTCGATGCCATGTTTAGACTTATCTAAAATGCATTTATAACAACTAGAGGGCACACCTATTAAGAGAGTTATTATCATAAAGGGAGACGCCTCTCTTCGGTTAAGTTAATAATTTGTTTCAATATTTCATTAAGACAACACTTATGAGCTTTTATTACACCTACACTCTTTAATGAAAATGGGATACCTTGAATGTCATACCGTACAACAGGCATTACTTTAAGTGCACCTGTTGTATATGACACATCACACCTATCCTCTCAAATATAATAATAAAAATAGTTCAATACAACTAATTAATAAATATTTTCATGCAATGCCTTGGATACCATTTTTACTCAGCTATGAATTAAATAAATATTTGCATGCCTCATTTAAGAGAAGCGTAATGCCTTGGATACCATTTTTACTCAGCTATGAATTAAATAGTCAATCTTAATCTTGGAATATGTGCATTACTTTTAAAAATCAAAATTCACGAACTCTAGTATGTCCTAAAAATATATTACTTTTTATAGAATAAAAGCATCCACAGATCATTGTAGATGAAAGAAGTTATGAGTGAACAATAGTTATTATCAATATATATAAAGAATCAAGTAGTTATATAACTGTGTATAATAGTTATCTACTCGTGCCAAATATGTAACTAATCGAATAATTATTGAACTCAGTTTTTTATTAACATAACCACTTAATTTGTGTATGAGTTACGAGTTATTTATGCATTAATTATTTAATATCCATCCATAGTTACTAGTTATTTTTTATAAATTTTTAATTTCTTTATTTCTAATTTAGAATGTCATAAAATCAATCTGAACAACACACGTGTCTCATCCTTATACAATCTAAGAAAAACAAAAACTTTACTCCACCTCAAATTCTAAAATATATACACCTATCCATGTAATTATTAATTTTGGTAATTAAATCAATAAAAAAATATTCATTACAATTAATGTCTATAATTAAAAGAATTTGTTTCATCTTATAAATGTGTCGAGGTAAATTTTTTTTAAAAAATTACAACTATAATAAGAAAAGATAATAAAGTTTAATTTGTTAATTTATCCACATGATAACAAGTCAAATTCCATCTTGCTGGAAAAAAGTCAAATTCCATAAACTAGTTATACATTAATGTGTAACTACTTAAATTCCATGCAAAATCCTAAATTTAGGGGCAGTCCCACTGCTTACCAATCATTGACAAAATTGCAACTATGTTGAAAAGGGAGTGTAGATCCATGAAGGGATATCTAGCAGCTCTTGATTATATGTTAATGCATTGTTGTTGAGTCATACAAACTACATGACAAGTATATTATTTATAATTGGAGATCATAATATGTTTATTGATAGGATAAAAGTCTTGATGCATACATTATATCATAAGAAAAAGATACTTTCTTGTTAGTTAACATCGGATACAAGTCCCATGGACTATGTCAACTAGTTATTTAAAATAAAATAAAAACTTTTTATCTTATGTTTATATATATTTTAATTATTAAATTAAAAATAATTAAATTTAAGGTTGGAAGAAAGAAAGAAATATATATATATATATATATATATATCTGTGTGTGTCTATATATATAAAAGAAAATTAAACTATATTTTTATATTACAAATTTATCCGAATATGACTATAATGACATTTTTTTTCTAAGAGAAATTTTAAATTTAGATTGTTTAAGTTAAGATAAAAATAAAAAATTGAAATGGAGCCTATTTAATTTATAAATTTAAATATAAGATATTAATTTAATAAAAAATTATTATTTGAAACTCATATATCTGTATATCATTTATGACCAATTTAAATAGTTGAATTAAGAAATTTAACACACTCTTGTTAAAGTACAGTCATTAAAGATTGTTCCAAATTATGACCAATTTAAATAGTTGAATTAAGAAATTTAACATATTGTTGTTAAAGTACATCCATTAAAGATTGTTCCAAATTATATTTTTTTTTCACAAAAACGGCTGAGATTTTTTATATATAAAAAAGGGATAGTGAACCAGAATACAAAGTGTAAGAGTAGGCCTGCACACCAACGGCATTGGGCGGCCATTGCTCTACCTTCATCATGTCCAAAAACCTAAAATATAACCATATAACAGACGTACAGACTTACAGAGTTACATACTTGCATATAGCCTCTGATTTCTTGACATACATACATATTTGCAGGCTTATAATCCTAGTAAAAAAACTACTAAAAAGTTCTTTAACAAACCGATACTAAAATTAAGACAAGATTATGCAGAAATCTTCCAGACCAAAAAGCTACCAAAAGATAGACGATATCCTGTCAAACATGGTTAGTCCAGACGAACTTGATGGTCGGTCCTGTCAAACTTGTTCAAAAAAATCTGCTTCAAACCTGTGCTCTCTTCACAAATGACTTTGACATTATCCTGAACCTGTTTTGTGATGCCACGAATCACCCTGAGCTATTCGGCATCCCGCTTTTCACCGATTTCCATGGCCACTGCCATAGCTTCTATATTCTCTTGCAGCACCCGAGCTTCTTGCCTGGCTTCCAGCTCCAATTTAGACAGATGATTCACAACGTTCTTCCATTCCTCCATCTCGATTCTAAGGACATGAACCTGCACTTCAAGGATTGCTAGACGGTCACTCAAGACACTTATCGAGGGATCATACCCTTGCTTTTCCTGTGAAACAAAACCATGAGACTGTTCCATGCTCGAACTAGAAGTAGTGCCAACGAAATCACCAAACAAACGTAATTTGCGTTTCCTGTAAACTCCATCTCCACCAGAATTCTTAATGCCTTGAGCTTGCTCCCAGTGCTGCAGACTATCCATATACCCTGGCCAGGAGGGGGAATGTTTGTGAAAATCAAGCGAGGCGCTGCCAAGTATGGGGATGGTGCTCATATGGTATGGGTAGCTTGAATTTTCCATATATTCACAATTGTGTGAGAACTGGAGCTGCAAACACAGAACCGGAGATGATGAAAGAATAGCGCCCAGCTGAATGTAATGCCTGGGACTGTAGCGACTCTTGAAAAGGGAAGAAGGCACTCATCCCATGTGACGACCATGTGAAGCCAGCGTGCGAAGGTCCTTTCCTCGAAAATCCCATCTGGGTATTGAACCATAGCATAAAAAACCATGTCGTTCGCAATTAGAAAATGATTAAGATCTAATCAAATCCCCTTGAGTTGATAATGGGGAAATGAGAATGTCAAGGGATCCAAACATTGCTACTAAAAAAAAGGTTTCTAACAAGTACCCCCTTGTCCAAACTGGCTCCCTCATTAGCCTTCTGATCTACTTCTTGATTGTTCAATCTCATTACATGATAGAAATTGATAGAATCATATTCGCTGACGAGATACTTGAGAAGGCTATGGATTTTAAAAGACGAGCTTGTTTTGTTCATAGTAAGATTTCTTGCCTCCCCGATGACTATCATTGAGTCACCGCACACCGCTAAGTCCATAATGCCAACCTCCCTTTCAATCTCTAGGCCTTTTATTAGGGCAAGCCATTTAGCACTATTATTCGTGTTTCTCCCAATACCCCAAGCATAGTCCTTCAACTTGTTTCCAGCTAGGTCAAAGAGAACCCCTCCCGCACCTGCCAACCTTGGGTTGTCTTTCCAGGCTCCATCGAAGAAGAGAGTGTTACATCCAATTTTTGCCTTCCAGTTTAGAAGCCCCTCAGTGCTCAACCCGAGGTGCCATTTCTGAATGTTGGGTCTCTTTCTCATAACTAGTAGACAAATGGAGGGGTTCGGGGCTAAAAAGTCCGCTTCCCAAATTTGTTCTTCCACAGTGAGGGGCTCCTTTTTAATATTCTTCATCCCCTGGGTTAGCAAGGCTTCTATCCAAAGTGCTTTAGCCAAGGAAAGAACTCGGGAAGGGGTAGAGATAACTCCATCAAACACTTCCTTATTTCTTGATGTCCAAAGACTCCAGCAGATAAACTTGAGAAGGGCTTCCCGGGCTCTCTTGAAATCAAGCTTATTGTGGAGAGATCCCTGGAAAGAATCCCTCCAATTAGCAAAGAGGTCGTTCCAATTTGTCGGAAAAATAACTGCAAAATTCAGTTCGAAATAGGCCCTATGCTAGACTTCCTGTGCAAACTTGCAGTCTAGAAAAAGATGTTCAACAGTTTCCTCTGAGTTTTTGCAGTGGATGCATCTCGCAGGGCCCTCAATGCCTCTCTTCTTGAGATTCTTAGGCATAAGAATTTTCTTGTGAGCTAAGGTCCAAGTGAATGCATTAATCTTCTGAAGACTATCATTACTCCATATTTTGGCCCATTTTTATCTTTGACCCTATTGTTTCTGTCCAAGTGTTGATAACTGGCTTTGACAGTATATACCCCCAACTTGCTCCAACCTCTTTTTTCAGACATATTCTTATGAACAGGGATAGATTCATGTAAGAGCTCTAACAATGTATCATAGTCCAGTTGAAGGTGTCCCGGGATATCCAGGGGACGCCATCCTACCCATCTCCCTTTCTCTAACCACTCCGAGAGATCGTACAGGGTAGAGATACTCATTCTGTCCATCCAATCTTTAAGATCGTTGAAAGTTTGAAGAAAATTAACTGGGGATCTTGAATCCGGTCCTAGATTGTCTCCCCAAATCTTGATCCTCTTGCCATTGTCGGGGATCCAATAAGAGGATATTTCTAGTGTTGAAGCTACTTTTTTGCACAGGTTCTAGATGGGTGATCTAGCTTTTTTAAGATCAATATGCTCTAAGCACTTCATTCTATTCCCCATCATATATTTCTTGCAAATGATCTCTTTCCAACAGGTTTTCCTGCCTATGACGGATCTCCATAAATCTTGGCACCTAAAGCTATATTCATAAGCGAGGGGTCACGAATACCAGCCCCTCCAGCATCCTTCGTTCTGCATACCTTATCCCAACTCAAGAGATGGAATTTTTTGGCTCCATTGGACTTCCCTCCTTGCCACAAAAACCTGCGAAGTTCTTTTGTAATCTTGTGGATTACACTATTGGGAGCTAAAGAAATTGAGTTGATATAAATATGATAGGCAGAGAGAACCAAATTAATCAGAACTATTTTACCTGCTAAATTAAGCCACCTAAAACCCCACGACTTGATCTTAGCTTTGATCTTGTCAATCAGGTCCTGCCAATCCATGGCTTTTTTGTTTCCTTTGAAGATAGGGATACCCAGGTAATTGAATGAATTCCAAACGGGACATCCTTCAAAACCTAGTATCCTAGAAATTCTGGCTAAAGTTTCTTTTGAGTAGTTCCATCCATAAATTTTGGATTTCATAGGATTGATTTTTCCATCTGAAGCTATAAGAAATATATTTAAGGCACTTTCGAATTTTTCCAAAATGATAGTTGAGGCCCCTCCCAATAGAATCGTATCATCAGCAAACTGGGCATGGTTAACAACACGGACTCCTATTGCAATCTTAAACCCCTTTAATTCTCCCAAACTTTGTAGATGACTTAACTTGCGGCTCAAAGACTCGGCCACCAAAAGATAAAGAATGTTAAATTTTCAGAATTTACTTCAATCAGATCTAGGATCTTAACTGAGAGAACAACATGTACAGCATATCAATCATGGACACAATAATGCAAGCACACAAGAGACACAGAGTTTACTTGGGGAAAACCATAAAGGTGAAAAACCCCAATAACTTCCTCAGAGATAGATAGAGCAATGATACAACCAGAATACAAGAGATAGTCTTCTCCTAGCAGCAGAGCCTCCTCCTCCACAAATGCGCCACTCTCCCAAGTGTGTGTGAGAGAATAGAATGTGTAAAATGAGAGAGACACACTCTCTATTTATACACTAACTTGACTTGACCTTTACTCAACTAGGTCGGCCTCAACTTAACCACTTAACATAATGCTAACTGGGCCGACCCCCACTAGGGTGTTCTAATAACCCTTTGAACCACATGGCCGACCCCCAATAGGGTGGTCTAATAACCCTTTGACCCACATGACTTATACAGGGCCGACCCCAACAAGGTGTTCTAATAACCCATCAAGTATAAGTTATGACACTTACAATATAAATGACGACACTTCCGTATAGAGGAATAACAACATCTCTATAGGAATACAATATACATATATGTGAAATACATTCCGAAGTTACATATACATCAACACTCCCTCTTAACTATGAAGGTATTTCTCGACACAGGTCTTCTAGCACAAGTCTTCTTCTCTGGATCATCATCACTGGATAATCGTCATCGATTCATCATCATTGTCACTGTTGCTGCTATCTCAATCAATCTCTGAATCTACTCGTCATAGGAAGTTCTACAGAGCCAATCCTTTTTCATAATGGATGTAGGCCCGCCACCTGTAGGTCTTCGTAATCACTGGCCATACTATGGAATCCTCAGGACTTATTACGTGCATCACAAAACCTCGAAAGAGCATCCCAGGCTATTACAAGCACATGGCTCTACCTATAGGATCTCTCAAGGCCATATTATATGTGACCTCACCACAAAACCTCGCAAGAGCATCCCAGGCTGTTACGAGCACACAGCTCTACCTATAGGATCTCCCAGGGATAGATTATATGTGGTCACCAAAAAACCTCGCAAGAGCATCCCAGGCTCTTATGAGCACACAGCTCTACCTATAGGATCTCCCAGGGACAGATTATATGTGGTCATGGCAAAACCTCGCAAGAGCATCCCAGGACTTATTACAGGCACACAGCCCAACCTATCAGATCTCCTAGGGATAGATTATATGCCATAGGACAAAACCTCGAAAGAGCATCTGCCAGATATCCCAGGGCCAGATTATATGCCATAGGAAAAACCTCAAAAGACTATCTACAGATCTCCTAGGGCCAAATTATATGTCCTCCCGGAGCAAAACCTCGAAAGAGCATTTTCCAGATATCCCAGGGCCAAATTACATGCCATAGGCAAAACCTCGAAAGAGCATTTGCCAGATATCCCAGGGCCAAATTACATGCCATAGGCAAAACCTCGAAAGACTATCTGTAAATCTCCCAGGGCCAAATTATATGGTCATCTGCACAACCTGATCCACGGCCATAGAGTATCCACCTGATACTCACCATACATCATCCTGATGTACACATGATCATCCTGATCATCATCACTGCAACATCCTGCTGCATGTCATCTGGAGCAACATCCTGAAGCTCGTCATCCATAATCATCCTGATCATCATCATTGCAACATCCTGCTGCATGTCATATGGAGCAACATCCTGAAGCTCATCATCCATGATCATCCTGATCATACAATGCATCTACCTGATGCATACCAAGTATCTACCTGATACATATCATCATACATGATCCACCTGATCATACAATGTATCCACCTGATATAAGCATCCAACATGATGCATATAAAAAATACATACAAATGATCCAACCGATCATATCCAGCATCCAAGATGATGCGTACATAGATATACATATAAATGATCCAACTGATTATATCCAGCATCCAACATGATGCATACACAAAGAAGTAACTGGAGCATCGTCCTGATGCTCATCATCCATGATCCTCCTGATCATCATAGCATCGTCGTCTTCATATCATCTCATCGTCCATGAAGCACATCCCAGATGCACATCATCCAGCACTTACACCACCGACATGGGAGAACACATCTACCACCATTCGGGGAAGGCTCCAGCCCTTAATTTTTCACCATGGGATAAAACATCTACCACCATGTGAAAAATGGCTCAGCAATTACATCACAACCAAGGGAGAACACATCAACCATGTCAGAAAATCTCATGTGCATCTGCATCTTCCGGACTCATCACTTCCCTTTGGAATGAACCTCGATCTGAAGTGCACCAAGCCTATCTTTGAAGTACTCAAACTGCACTCTGGCCAACGGCTTGGTCAATACATCTGCAACCTGCTCATCCGTCGCAACATACTCTGCTTTGGCTGTACTCAGTGCTATGTAGGATTGCTTCCTGCTAAACCAAGAGATCACACCTGATCCCATACTGAGGCAGCACCCAGAAGTGCTCTTCCTATCTGCAGCACTACCTTCCCAATCTGAATCAACATAACCCTGTAGGTTAAACTTTTGATTCGCATCATATTTGAGCCCATAATCAACTGTACCCTTCAGGTACCTCAGAATATGCTTTATAGCAACTAGGTGAACACTCCTCGTATCTGTCATGAACTAGCTCAATGTGTTCACTGCAAAGCAAATATCTGGTCTCATGTTCGTCAGGTACATCAAGGACCCAATCATCTGACGATACATAGTGACATCAACCGGTTCAGATGAAGCATCACACAGAAGCTTCAGGTTTGATGCCATAGCCTCGCAGTCCATCATCCTGAACCTCTTTAGGATCTCTACTGCATACTTCCCTTGTCCATGGAAGATTCCATCTGCACTCTGCCACACCTCCATACCTAGAAAGTGGTGCATCATACCCAAGTTCTGCACATATATGACTCCCTGTCATGTGTCTCAGAACCAAGTGGCTGCTCCACATACACTTCTTCTTCAACTACACCATTCAAGAAAGCTGTCTTGAAATCCATCTGGTGTATCTTCTATTTCATCACTTTTATATTTCTCTATGCTGCCATCTGCAACATGCTTGATCTTGATAGATCCATATGGAAGTCATAACAAACTTCCCTTCAGGTCTTGGGACTACATCCCAAACATCATTCTTGATTGACCGGTACTCCTCGATCATGGCAATCTTCCCAGATCCTGGGAACTTCAATATCTTCAATATTTTCAAGAGATAACTTTGTTGCTGAACAAATGTTGTAGTCCTTCTTTTGTAGGTGATGGTATACGATCTTTCCTACACAACAAGTTAAATTGCATGATTAGAAAACAGCTCATAGTTTTTAGAACAAATTCTTACACATTAAGAAATATGTCATACAGTCATGCAATTATCTTAGCCAATGCTTCAATACAACATTTATCCATATCCCGTAACTTTCTAGATGCCTTCCAATCTCTACCAGAACATTGTTAAGAGTGTGCACAACTCCCAACATGTCAGCAAAGAGGTTTCATTCTAGATAAGTAGCAATGGAATGTTGTACAGTGCCATAGGCCACTTACCCATGTATATTAGTAGTATACTGTTCATCAATGCAACTATTCTAATATGCATAATACACAACCTAATTCTAGGAACATCAGTATATACATTATTGAACAGTATTATTTAAACAATAAAATATGCAAGTAATGACAATTCAAATACTTATCTTTGTTTGTTTGTTGGGTGGACTCCCTCTAAATCTTTGCAACTCCATTCTGATGTGGATTGTGAGAAGTGGTCAACTCCCTCTGAATATCTGCATCCTCGTAGAAACTACTAGAGTGTGCTCCCTCTTGATCTTTGCTTCCTGGATTACCTGTCGTTGAACTTATATACATTCTCGATCCCTATGCATGCTTGTTAGTATCATCATTGTGTTATCCTCTAGGTCTCATACATAATCAAACATTCATTAGTATAATCTTAATATTATCAAAACACAATAATCTCAAGCATGTATAGTCAGGATCAATTCAAACACAGATAATAAACATTAGTATTCAAGGTTTCAAGGAAGTCTTTTTTTCTTCATACATATTCTTATTTGATCATAGGACTCTTCTGGTTAGTTAAATCATCAATCAAGAGAAGAGATATAATATGCATAAAACCCGTGATTATTCAAACCTATACCTTCATGATTCTTCTGGTTAGTCATATCATCAATTATGGTAAGAAACATAATATGCATACAACCATGACTATTCAAACCTATGACTTCATGAATAATCATTATCAACAACACAAAAGTATAAGATCCTAACACAAGGTAGGATTCTAGCTTGATATAGGAAAAACATACTTGGATTAGCATGCTAGCTAGTTATGTCTAACATACCCGCATAATGTCTTCTGGTTCTCTTCAATGACTTGTGCTAGTAACCTGCATGTCTCATAAGTTAACCATTGTAGAACCAAGTTATACATACCTCGAAAGTAGATCTTCTATGTGATCCATGACAATGGATGAATCTTTGTCTTCATGTCACCATGAACATATGTTCTTGAAGTAGAACCTGATTTGACTTTCTTGGTGTACCTTTTGTGTTAGAAAACAACATAAATCTCGTACAACATCACAATGCATTAGTACAATCATAAGTGTCAAAACCTTAATCAATGAATATCTTCTATTAAGGTGATACGACAAGTCCAGTAATTAATCAAGATTGTACTGTAATGATATGAAGACAAACATATGATAAACTTAACCATGAAACATACCTGTAAGCCATACCTTTCAAGATTGCTTGTAATCTTCTTATGGAAGGCCTTAGCCTCATCTCCCTCTGATATAGGAACTTCTTCACTTATGCAAGTGACCAATCCATCTTCTTCTAGGATTAACCCAATCCACTTGATTTGCAAGAACTGGACCTGGAGCTCGAAATTGCCTTTTAGATTTCCGGATTCACTGGGAGGACCCTGAATTAGGGTTTGAGTTTCCCGGAGCTTCACCCAACCAAAAAAAATTTGATTCAAAGCTCTGAGCTTCGATTTTTTTGAGGAGCTTCCAACCGTGGTCACAGATTTCCAAAATTCCAATTTTTGCAGAAGCCCTAATTTTCCATCTTTCTGATCAAAGTCCCGAACTGGGGTTTGATCAAGCCCGACCTTCTGCCCAACCAAAAAATCTGATCTTGGTCTCTAAATTTTGATTTTGATGAGTAGCACCCAGCCGTGGTCTATGATTACAAAAATTCCAACTTTCTCCGAAGCCCTAAATTCCGGAAGCCATGAATGAAGGTACTAAAAAATAATTCTGTTTTGATAGAAATATGTACCTGATTGTTTCTGGTGTAACTCCGAACTTTTCGATCCACGGGGTCTGGAAAATTTTCCTGAGATAGCCTGACCTGTTATCTTTCCATCCCAATAGGTCTGACCTCAATTGGATTCTCTGAGAGAGAGTTATGTCAAGTGGCGCAACATGACCTGTTTATGGGATAATACAGGAGAGCAAACTTGTACGGCGTGCCACGTGTCACTGGTTCAACTTTGTCCTATGAAAAAGTTTCCTGAGATATCCTGACCTGTTATATTTCCATCCCGACAAGTATGACCTCAATTGGATTCTCTGAGAGAGAGTTATGCCACGTGTCGCAACGTGACCTGTTTATGGGATAATACAGGAGAGCGAACTTGTACGGCGTGCCACGTGTCACTGGTTCAACTTCAGCGTCTGAAAACATTTCGTGAGATATCCTGACCTGTTATATTTCCATCCTGACAGGTCTGACCTCAATTGGATTCTCTGAGAGAGAGTTATGCCACGTGTCGCAACGTGACCTGTTTATGGGATAATACAGGAGAGCGAACTTGTACGGAGTTCCACGTGTCACTGGTTCAACTTAGGCCTCTGAAAACTTTTCCTGAGATAGTACAGTTTGTGTACTACCTGTCACGTTTTACAAAATTTCATTTGGAGCTTCCTAGCCCAAGTTATGACCTTTTTCCCAAGGTCACCTGATTTTGACTCAGATCTGGAAGAGGCAGAAACCCTATATTGTGCAGATCATAAATCACAAAGTACAACGAATTAGAGGTTGTCCTTTGGACACACGGTACATGGGGATCTGATATTCGACCTGTAAAAGTTTCAGATCCGAAAACTTCTCCAAAACGGATTTATAGCGAAAGTGCTACGATGACTGGTTTTTTCTATATCAAGCCCTAGCATTGTAAGTGCAACAAGTGTCATACATGCCATATCATGCCTTCTTTCAGGCCAGCTCTGATACCATGTTAAATTTTCAGAATTTACTTCAATCTGATCTAGGATCTTAACTGAGAGAACAATATGTACAGCAAATCTACAGCATATCAATCATGGACACAATAATGCAAGCACACAAGAGACACAGAGTTTACTTGGGGAAAACCATAAAGGTGAAAAACCCCAATAACTTCCTCAGAGATAGATAGAGCAATGATACAACCAAAATACAAGAGATAGTCTTCTCCTAGCAGCAGAGCCTCCTCCTCCACAAGTGCGCCACTCTCCCAAGTGTGTGTGAGAGAATAGAATGTGTAAAATGAGAGAGACACACTCTCTATTTATACACTAACTTGACTTGACCTTTACTCAACTAGGTCGGCCTCAACTTAACCACTTAACATAATGCTGACTAGGCTGACCCCCACTAGGGTGGTCTAATAACCCTTTGACCCACATGGCCGACCCCCCATAGGGTGGTCTAATAACCCTTTGACCCACATGACTTATACAGGGCCAACCCCAACAAGGTGGTCTAATAACCCATCAAGTATAAGTTACAACACTTACAATATAAATGACGACACTTTCGTATAGAGGAATAATAACATCTCTATAGGAATACAATATACATATATGTGAAATACATTCCGAAGTTACATATACATCAACAAAGAAAGGGGGACAAAGGAAACCCCTGCCTTAGCCCTCTAGTGGCTTGAAAGAAGGAAGTAGGCCTGCCATTAATTAGAGGAGCTATCCAAGGATTGCTTATACAAGCCTTCACCCATCTAATAAACCTGCTGGAGAATCCAAACCTTTTCATGATCTCAAATAAGAAGAAGTGATTAACTCTATTGAAAGCATTTGCCATATCATGTTTTATTGCCATACCCTACTGCTTTCTCTCCATACTAGAGTGTATGGCCTCCTGCGCAATGATTATACTATCCAAAATCTGACGCCCAGCAATGAAACCGCCTTATGAGTCTGAGATAAGCTTAGCCATTAAATTTTCCATTCTACTGGCTATGATCTTCGAGAGAATCTTGTATGAGGTGTTACAAAGAGAAATAGGCTTGAATCTAGCAATAGAGCTAGGATTACTGTCTTTGGACATGAGAGATAAGAAAGAAGAATTGATTGCTCCCCCAATTTTGTCCTTCTTCCTAGTCCAGTTTAACATTCTCTTAAGATCCTATTTGATGATGTCCCAGGCTTCACAGTAGAAGTTAATAGTGAAACCGTCTGGCCCAGGGGCTTTATCCATATTAAGTGACCAAACAACATCTCTAATTTCATTTTCATAAATGGGTTTATCTAGCTCATTGTTTTCAAAATCAGAGATGAGAGAGGGAATACCTGACAATAGGTCAGCTTGAGCCACAGGATTGGCCTCGTTACTGTCGGTGTAGAGATTATGGAAGTGTTCAAAAGCGTGTAATTGAATCTCCTCATGGCCTTCAATTCTATTCCCGTGACCATCTTTCAATTCTTTGATAGAATTGAAGCTAAGTCTAGCCTTAGCTTGCTTATGAAAATATTTTGTATTACTATCCCCCCCTTTTAACCACAGCTGCCTGGATTTGATACGCCAAATTTCCTCTTCTTGCCTTGTCGCGCTGAGTATTTTGAGATTAAGATCCTTTTCCTGATTGAGAGTGGAATCGGTGATCTTACTGTCCTCCATCTTGCTTTGAAGAGCAGCTAATTCAGTTTCCAGAGTTCGCTTGATGGAAACCGGACTTTGATATTTTGTTTTGACCCAAGATTTTAAAGCAGCTTGAGCCGCCCGCAGTTTGCACTCCCAGATATAGCTTGCCGATCCATGGAAGGTAGCAGACCAGGAGTCATGAATTACTTAAGAGATTCACATCATGCATCCATAAGGGATTGAATCTAAACGGAGTGGGCCCAATATTTTCAGGGACGGAGATTTTCATAATTATAGGCTTGTGATCGGATGTAGCTAACGGAAGGGATTTCACCGCTATAATACAATTTTTGAGGAGGAAGGTGGAGCTTACCATAAATCTGTCTAATTTAGCTGCAATGTGGCCTATCCCAGCTCTACGATTATTCCAAGTGTACTTACCATTTCTCATTTCAATGTCCAACAAATCTAGCTCTGTAGTTAAATCCTCCATCTTTTTCCCAAAGGGGTCTCTAACTCTAGACCCTCCATGTTTTTCCTGTTGGTTTCTAGTAGTATTGAAATCTCTTGCAAAAATTACATCCTTACCCTGAAGATCATTTTTAAGATTTGATAGTTCCTCCCAGAACATCTCATTGTCCCTGTAATGAGTTGGACCGTATACGTTGCATATGTAGGAGGTGAGATGGTTATTCTTGTTTTGAATTTCTAGTAAATGCCAGTGCTGGATTTCTTTGTATGATTTGATAGTGTAATTGTTGGAGAGGAATGTAGAAATCCCCCCTGATGCTCCTTTTTAATTAATAGCATGACCGTGGCTGCTCTTCCAGAAATGACATGAAAGTGCTAAGACATCCATGCTTTTCATTTTTGTCTCCTGGAGAAGTACTAAGTCTGGTTTTTTAGTAAAAATTAAATCTCTCAACGCATTAAAATTACTAAGACCACCCAGACCCCTACAATTCCAGGAGACAAGTTTCATCATTTCTTGCTGGAGTGTGACCCTTCCCGAGGTTTTCCATCCGGTTTGGGACCTCCCTGATTTTTATTTTGGTGAAGTAACTTGGTATCTTCTATGCATTTTTGTCTTCCTAGATCCAGATCCCTTTCTGCTTCCTTCTCTCAGAGTTGTCTAAGCATTTTCCTTCCTCTCGTATTTGGAACATCTTGCAGATCCAGAGGCTCCTGAGACGAGGAGGGTTTTGGGGAGAAGATTTGTGGGATGATTTTGTTTTGCTTGACCCTATCCTCCCATGTGCCTCCGGGAGTTAACTTGTCAATCAGATCGGTGTCTGGGGTGTCCGAGAGGGGTGGTGCAGTCGAATCTATGGGATCACTTGCTACCACTGTCTCACTTCTAGTTTCTACATTTTCCTGAGAAGAAATTTCACCTTCTTCCACATCCAAAGCTTGAAATGGATTGTTGTCAATCGCGCCTTTCTCCGATTGTTCTTTTTCTTTGTTTTTCTCTAGATGTGCTCCAGCTGCTGTAGAGGATGTCTGAAGATTTTTCCTACCTTTTTTAGGTTGCTTCCATCCTTCTTCCTGGTTCTGTTCCTGAACTTCCGATATTGTTTTAGGGTAGTTTTTGACGAAATGGCCATAATCATGGCATTTTTTACATTTGAAAGGTAACTGTTCATAGTCTACTTTCTGAAGATGCTCCCACCCCTCCATTTGAAGATTTACTACTTCTGGGAGACCTTTCTCTAAATCCACTTCCACGCAAATTCAAGCACAAGAGAACAAAGGCCCTTTGGGTTCAGCTTTATCAATGTAGGTACCCAAGGCATTCCCGATTTCCTGCAAGGTTTCATCATTCCAATAGTGGAGAGGGAGATGGGGGAGACAAACCTAGACCAGAACTGCGGAGGGAACGTCTTTTTCTGGATCGAAGGATAGGCTCCATCGATTTAGATAAAGGCCGTGGGTACCTAGAAAGTAAGGACTGCTTCTAAAAATAAGATCTCGATCTACCTTGTGTTCAAAGAGAAAGGTGAAGAATCCCTTACCACAAAAGCAGTGTTGCAAGCCCCCGGAGATTAAGGGCATCCAATTCTTGTTTACCCAAGCTTCCATAATTTTAGGTGAAGGCCATATTCCTGTAAACTGACCTATCAAGCCCCTCTCACTCAAAGCGAGGGCTTTTAGGCGTGAAGCTGTGGACATGATCTGGATCAAAGGAGCTACCGTTCGCTTGACAAATGCATCACTTGTGGTAGGAACAGCCTGAGGTGGCGACGGAGGAGAAGCTGCAACCAAGGCTCAAAAATCCTAATCTAGGCGACGTCTCTTCTCGGCAGGACTCGGGTCAATGGGAGGATCGATTGAGAACCCGAACGGATGGGAGGTGCCCTGGGCGGACGAGATCTGCACGCAGGCCGAGAAGCCCTAGACTCCGTCAACCATCTCTTCGCTCAGCTCTGAATTCCAAATATCTTAAGATGGATCTATGTTTGTTCCAAATTATAATTACAATTGTATATTTTATTTATATAAATAGTGAAATATGAAATAAATTTTTTCTCTCTATTATTTATCAAGATCATATAATGAATTGAAAAAGTTACAATTACAAATGTATACTTTAATTGATACAAATAGTTAAACATGAAATAAACTCTATGTCATTATGAAGATAATAATATAGATTGAAAAGTTGCATGAATTAAGATTCATATATGTATAATTTGAGCCAGTGAAGGGTAATACAACATTGAACAAAGTTGGTGGGACTTTAAATATTTGGCGGTGGATCCATAAGCAATGTTGGTGGAACTATTACTCATGCATACAGAATCATGAGTTATTAAGAAATCTTGAACAAACATGATGTAACGATTAATATTTTAGATGCATATATTATATAGAGTGTAGTAAGAATTTCGGTTTACCATTGAATCCATCTAAGCTATTATGATTTACAACTTCAGCGGTTTTGTTAATATTTTTAGCTAAAAATCAGATCCCTAGTTTTAGACAAAGCCAAAGTAGAAAATGTCAAAATTTTAATTCTTGTCCAAAAAAAAAATTGAAAGCATCATGAAAAATATTAATTGCAACTAAGCCCAATAGCTATGAGGTTAGGTATTCCTAAAGAGAAATTAATGTCTCATACTATTCATGCCTACACTATATCATATCTATTATCACACATTAATATAGGGTGTTGAGCATACATTAAATTCATTTGCAGTTAAGAATTTTATAACTATGTGAGGAGAGTGTAAATTCATTTATAGATGGCCTTGGAAAATTTTGATCAAGTGAAGGTCTTGTGGGACCATATCATTTTTTGTCATGAAGACACATAGAAATTATGTCGTGACTTTCCTTATATTTTGAATGAACATAACTTTGGGACGAAGTTTCTTGAAGGGTGAGTGTATGTAAAACCCCATATTTTGACATTCATTAATTAAAACTCTAATGTGAATTAGCTTAGGATTTTATTTGCTTGTCATTTGTTTAACTTAGATAATTGATTAAGACTATTTTTGTGTGTACATGTGGACTCCCTGTGTGTGGATAATAAATGTAATTTTTCATTTTATTTTATTAATGATGATGAATACGTTAATTCGTTTGAACATGCAAATTCAATCTCGAATATCAATATGTGGATATGAATTTAGTTTGTACCTTGGATATAGAACAAGTACATTATATGTTGAAAAATAAATTACATGATTATGTTAATGATGAACTAACCCACATGTTGATTGGCTACGAGATAGCCAAATTCCTATAGTGGCAAGGGGCACGAGATGTCTTGGACATCAAGAGGATAATGATGTTATATAAGTTTTCATGTTATTTAATTATGAATTCCAATATTTCTATGACTTGTGGGTGAGACTGTGAATTTTGACAGGAACTATGACTTTCCCAAAGTGGTTGTTCAATGACGAGACCCATTAGAATGGTGATGGAATACTATGGTTGATGTATTACTATCAGGGGGGTGGACGCATTTCCCACCATTTTGTTGAGATATTGTAACTTCAAAGAATATTATATTTGTACTTTATTATTTTGGAGATGTTTCATTCCTCCTTGAAGACCTTATTGTATATTCGGAGATGTTTATTCCTCCGTTAGATTGTGGTAACTTGGGTTATTAGACTTCCCTAGTGGGGGTCGGCCCTGTATGTGTTATGTGGGTCAAAGGGTTATTAGACCACCCTAGAGGGGTCGGCCCAGTCAGTTTTAGTGGGGTATTTAACCCATTGGTTAAATATGAGCCTACATGTTTTGTGTAAAAGACAAGTCGAAGTAGTGTATAAATAGAGGAGGTGTATTCCTCATTTTACACACACTCACTCACTTGAGAGTGGCGCACTTGTGGAGGAGAGGTCTGCTATGGAGAAGGAGGAGCTTATGCTCAGGGTTACATCTTTGTATATTGCTGGTCATCTATATTGAGGAAGCTTTGCTGGGTTTTCTACCCCATGAGGGTTTCCCAGGATAAATCTGTGTCTCTTGTGTTTATGCTGTGCTTGTTATTTCTTCAGTGATCCTATATATGCTATTATTGTGAAATGGAATGCAATGCTGTTATTTTTTGTCTTAGCATATTAAATCTTAACATGGTATTAGAGCTAACCTGAAGGAAGGCAATGTATGGCACTTACGACACTTGCTTCACTTGCGACAATTTGAAGGTTTGGGTTTTACATAGCAAAAACCCGTCATCGTGGAACTTTCGCTATAAATCCATTTATGTGAAGGTTCAGGATCTGAAAAGTTTACAGGTCGTAGCTAACATCCCCAGGTAACTTGTGTCAAAAGGGCACCCTCAGATTCGTTGTACTTTTTGAGTTATGATCAGTACAAGTTAGGGTTTCTGCCTCTTCCAGATCTCAGTCAAAATCAGGTGACCTAGGAAAAAAGGTCATAACTTGGGCTAGGAAGCTCCAAATGAAATTTCGTAAAAAGTGACAGGTATTACACAGACTGTACTATCTCAGTAAACTTTTGCAGAGGCCGAAGCTGAACCAGTGACATGTGGAACTCCGTACAAGTTCGCTCTCCTGTTTTATACCATAAATAGGTCACGTTGCGACACTTGGCATAAATTGGGCTAGGAAGCTCCAAATGAAATTTCGTAAAATGTGACAGGTAGTACACAGACTTTACTATCTCAAGAAATGTTTTCAGAGGCCGAAGCTGAACCAGTGACATGTGGCACTCTGTACAAGTTCGCTCTCCTGTTTTATCCCATAAACAGGTCACGTTGCGACACTTGGCATAACTCTCTCTCAGAAAATCCAATTGAGGTAAGACCTATCAGGATGAAAAGATGACAGGTCAGGCTACCACAAAAAATGTTTTCAGACCCTGTGGAGCAAAACGTTTGAAGTTATAGCAGAAACAATCAGGTACATATTTCTGTCAAAACAAAATTATTTTTGGAGCACCTTCATTCATGGCTTCCGGAATTTAGGGTTTCGGAGAAAGTTAGAAATTTTGGAATCGGAATCCACAGCTGAATGCTACTCAGGAAAATTGAAATTTAGAGACCAAGATCTAATTTTTTGGTTGGGTAGAAGACCGGGCTTGATCAAACCCCAGTTCGGGATTTTGATTGGAAAGATGGAAAATTAGGGCTTCAGCAAAAGTTGGAATTTTTTGAAGTCTGTAACCACGGCTGGAAGCTCCTTAGAAAAATAAGAGTTTAGAGCCTTGGATCGAACCTTTTGATTGGACAGAAGGGTGGGCTTCATCAAACCCTAGGTCGGGTTCCTTTCTAGAAGATCCAGAAGTTTCGAAGGCAATTTTGAGGGGTCAAATTTTGGAGATTTCAAAATTGAAGTATGCTAGTTTGATCAGCTCAGCAAGACACATCCTTCCATCCATTCAGAAGTGTGAAAGTCAAAGATTGAATTTTTAGGGTTTCTCTAGCAAACCCTAATCAATCTCCAGATCAAGTTTCAGGGGGAGTTGAGGCTAAGGCCTTACATAAGAAGACTACAAGAAGTCTCGACAGGTATGACTTAAGGAGGTTCAGGTATGTCTTGAAATCTGATTCTTGATTAAGTTCATAATGTGTTTGTCTTCATATTATTTATTAGTACAATCTTGATTAATGTTAGAATTGTCTTATCACCCTAGTAACGGTATGAATACATGTGAATGATCGAAGACATTCATTGATTAGGGCTATATGATTGTACTAATGCATTATGGTGTTGTGTGAGGTTGATGTTGTCTGCTAACAAGATACAGGTACATCACAAAAGACAAATCATGTTCCATGACCATGACAACATGAAGACAAAGACTCATCCATAATCTTTGTTCTACTTACAAGGTATGTATGACTTTGTTATATTATGCTTAACCTATGAGACATGCAGGTTCTAGCTCAGGATCTCTAAATCATTGAAGAGATTGTTTAGGTATGTTGTACATAACTAAGCAGGTTTACTAATCTAGGTATGTTTTCCTATGTCAAGTTAGAATCTTACCTTGTGTTAGGATCCCTTATATAAGTATACTTGGTATGATTGGTTATGCTTATTCATAAAGTTAGTAATCAAGGGTTTATGCATATTATGTCTCTTATCTTGATGATTTAATTAACTAGAAGAGTACTATGATCAAACATGAATATGAATGAGTAAAAGAAGACTTCCTTGAAACCCTGAATACTAATGATCATGACTATACATATTCAAGATTATTTAGAATTAGAATGTTTTGATAATATTGAGAATATACTAATGAATGTATGTTTGTGTATGAGATCATGATGATGACACTAGTGCACACTTGAGCATGCACAATGGTACAGAATGAATAGAAGTTCAAAAGACATATAGAAGATCAAACGAGAGGCAACCACACAAACATAAAAGATAAGTATTTGAGTTGTTATTTGAAATATTAAATGATATTGCTTGTATGCATATTTGTATTCCTAGAATATATGATGCTGAATGTAAACATTCATAGAGCATTGAACAGTATACTACTAATATGCATATGATTGGTAAGTTGGACAAACATTCCATTGTTGCTTGTCTAGAATGAAACCTCTTTGCTGACATGCTGAGAGCTGTGCACACTCTCGATAGCATGTTCTGGTAGAGATGGAAGGCATCTAGATAGCCACTGTATGCATACAGGATATGGGAAAGTGTTGTGCCAAAGTATTGGTCAAAATAGTTGCATAACTATGTAAATGATATCTGTATGCATAATAGGTTATCATGTCAATATGATTTGATGATTATGAAGTATTACTAATCATGTACTTAATTTTGATTTGTAGGAAAGATCATGATGAATGATGAACACTGAACAAGCGATGGATGTTCAAAAAAAAAAAAAAGGATTTTCAAATCAAACACACTATAGAAGGCTCGTGGCTAGAAGATTCTCTTAGAAAGAGGAAGAGAATCATGATGAGATGTTTTCTCCAAGTGGCTAGATAAGACCATTCTCTTAATGGTGTAATTAAAGAAGAAGTGTGAATCAGGTTCTGTATGGGTTCCCAGGATCGATAGTAAATTGATGAGAATACTTGTGAGGATTGCATCATCCTTGAACACAAGTTCTAAAGTGAGCCGTAGACAAGTGTCTCCGAGAAAGAAGAGGGATTGTATCATCCTTGAACGCTTGTTCTAAAGAGAGCCATAGATGTATGTCTTCGAAAATGAAGTCCTTGGTGGACATGAGAGGATTGGATCATCCCTGGACTTCAGTCCTAAAGAGAGCCATAGACATGATGTCTCCGAGAATGAATTCCTGAATGAACAGGTAGGGGATTGCATCTTCCCCGGACCTCGGTCCCAGAATTGATCCGTAGACTGATGTCTCCGAAAATTGAAGATAGGACTGCATCGTCCCTGAACTAGGTTCAAAATGTACGTGAGGACTGCATCGTCCATGAACTGGGTTCAAAATGTACGTGAGGACTGCATCGTCCATGAACTGGGTTCAAAATGTATGTGAGGACTGCATCATCCATGAACTGGGTTCAAAATGTACGTGAGGACTGCATCGTCCATGAACTGGGTTCAAAATGTACGTGAGGACTGCATCGTCCATGAACTGGGTTCAAAATGTACGTGAGGACTGCATCGTCCATGAACTGGGTTCAAAATGTACGTGATGGGATTGCATCATCCCTAGACATGAGACTTGTCTTAAAGTGATAAGGACTAATCATCCTGTAAGTAGATTGGGATTGCATCGTCCCTAGACATGGTGAGGTGTCTTAAAGTGATAAGGACTAATCATCCTGTAAGTAGATTGGGATTGCATCGTCCCTAGACATGGTGAGGTGTCTTAAAGTGATAAGGACTAATCATCCTGTAAGTAGATTGGGATTGCATCATCCCTAGACATGGTGAGGTGTCTTAAAGTGATAAGGACTAATCATCCTGTAAGTAGATTGGGATTGCATCGTCCCTAGACATGGTGAGGTGTCTTAAAGTGATAAGGACTAATCATCCTGTAAGTAGATTGGGATTGCATCGTCCCTAGACATGGTGAGGTGTCTTAAAGTGATAAGGACTAATCATCCTGTAAGTAGATTGGGATTGCATCATCCCTAGACATGGTGAGGTGTCTTAAAGTGAGAAGGACTAATCATCCTGTAAGTTGATTCGGGATTGCATCATCCCTAGACATGGTGAGGTGTCTTAAAAGGATAAGGATTGATCATCCTGTAAGTTGATCTGGATTGCATCGTCCATAGACATGAGAGATGTCTTAAATTGAGAGGGATTGATCGTCCCATAAGTGGATCAGGATTGTATCATCCTTGGACCTATGTCCTAAAGTGAGAGGGATTGACCATCCCGTAATTGGATCATGTGTGTTGCAGGGTATGCTGCTATTGTGTATACTTGTATCGGTGTGGATACTTGTATTGATAGATGTATTAGTGAGAATACATGCTTTTGATGATAGATGTATTAGTGAGAATACATGCTTTTGATGATATATGTATTAGTAAGAATACATGTTTTGATGATAGATGTATTGGTGAGAATACATACTTTTGATGATACATGTATTGATTAATGTACTTGTATGGTTGAGGATACTTATGTTGTAGATCGAGATGATCCAGATGCTGTAGATCGAGATGATCCAGATGCTGCAGATCGAGATGATCCAGATGTTGTAGATCGAGATGATCCAGATGTTGTAGATCGAGATGATCCAGATGTTGTATCGAGATGATCCAGATGCTGTAGATCGAGTTGATCCAGATGCTGTAGATCGAGATGATCCAGATGCTATAGATCGAGATGATCTAGATGCTGTAGATCGAGATGATCCAGATGCTGTAGATCGAGATGATGTGACGATGCTGATCGTGTTGATCTAGACGACGATGTTGATCATGTGATGACGATGCTGATGATTGTGTGATGACGATGATGATGATCGTGTGATGACGATGCTGACGATCGTGAGGATTCAGATATTGATGTTGTTGTAGCTGTTCGAGTGCTGCAGAAGATGAAGACTCAGTACTGAAGATGTTGATGTTCCAGTATTGAAGATGTTCCAGTAACTGCTTGAGTTACTGATGATGTTGAGAAAGCTTCCAATGATTTATAGATGTATCATGTATGATGTTGATGACTCCTTGCTCGTGCAGATGCTGTTATAATATCCTTCTCGTTAAGGGGGAGTGTTGAGATATTGTAACTTCAAAGAATATTATATTTGTACTTTATTATTATGGAGATGTTTCATTCCTCCTTGAAGACCTTATTGTATATCTGGAGATGTTTATTCCTCCGTTAGATTGTGGTAACTTGGGTTATTAGACTTCCCTAGTGGGGGTCGGCCCTGTATGTGTTATGTGGTTCAAAGGGTTATTAGACCACCCTAGAGGGGTCAGCCCAGTCAGTTGTAGTGGGGTATTTAACCCATTGGTTAAATACGAGCCTACATGTTTTGTGTAAAAGACAAGTCAGAGTAGTGTATAAATAGAGGAGGTGTATTCCTCATTTTACACACACTCACTCACTTGAGAGTGGTGCACTTGTGGAGGAGAGGTCTGCTATGGAGAAGGAGGAGCTTATGCTCAGGGTTACATCTTTGTATATTGCTGGTCATCTATATTGAGGAAGCTTTGCTGGGTTTTCTACCCCATGAGGGTTTCCCAGGATAAATCTATGTCTCTTGTGTTTATGTTGTGCTTGTTGTTTCTTCAGTGATCCTATATATGCTATTATTGTGAAATGGAATGCAATGCTTTTATTTTCTGTCTTAGTATATTAAATCTTAACACATTTATCCCCTGCAACCTAGAGTCATGGGAGGGTCGTGTTGAGCACGCTCCCCTAGATGTGTGATGATGACTAGTGGATTTTTGCTAGGGAAGCTTGGTCGATGTAGTCGATCGACACTTCCGCTTATGGGTTCTATATGTGGTTAGGTCGCGTCGTCAACGCCATAATATATTACAGCAAAGGACAGGATGGGGTGGTCAGGAGATGGAAGTAGTGGTGATTAGATGGTTGGAGTACCAATGGGTATGGATGGGACCAATGATGGATTGGATGGCGTTATTCATTGTTATAAACCATTATGATTATATGTTTGATTTCTTCATGATGTTTACCTAATTCAGTTTTATTGCTTTTGTATGAATGATCATAAGTGATAAATGATGCATTGTTTAATTTGTTCATCTCTATGTTGTTTGCAAGCATATAATAATGATGCATTAGGGGCATTCAAAGTGGTTATTAGTACCCATGCTTAAGACATGTGCACTTGCCACGCATACGCCAATTTGTGAGTGCATTACTATGATTGGTCGATTAGCTATTAGTACCTCGGTTGATGAATTGTTGAAAGTATTACTTGTGTGTTGAAAGTATGAGTTTGTTGACTTGTTGTTAGCAACCCATGTCTTTACTTTGTTAGTATATTGTTGTTGGATGCATATGCTTTGTAAGTCATCTCGTAGTAATTGTTGATCCATAGTTTGTATTAGCCCATGGTATTATATGTCCCATGGTATTGATCCATAGTATTGGGCATAGACTTAGTATATAAGTGTGCGTTGAGGCCAATGAAGGCACCGTGAATTTATTTGTATTGAGCTTTCTCAAAGGAGGTTGCCCCCTCAAAGTGGCCTGCGATCAATACAAATATTTTGTGATCTCATATATTGTGCATTTGATCAATTAATTGTTGCAGGTTCCTCACATCTGGTATCAGAGCACTTTCTTGGGCTCGTTGGGTGGAACTTCTGCCAAAAAAAAATTTCCCATCTGTTGCATGTTCAGATATGGGAATAATCCCTATCCACATAACGGTGGGAAGTAGTTGGGAATAAGGCCTAAAAATCATTGTGAGGAGCACCACAGGAACCCCGAAGTAGCTGGCCCATTGAGAGGACCTACCGGTGAAAAGGGAAACAACCCTTACCTGATTGACTAGTTCCCACCCGTGAGGTAAACCAAGAGCTGTCGTTTGTGGCAAAGCAGTTATCGTTTTTACCTGAGCTGTGAAGTGAGGGGTACTGCCCCAATACGCAAGCCATCAGACAACATTGGTGGCCGAGTGAAACCCCTGAACCATTAGGAAACCGAGCATACTTGGGGTCCATATCTATTTTCAGCTGAATTGTTGCCGATCACTTCTGGACCGTTTCAGATCCATTCTGAAAGTCATTTAAGATAGATCCATTTCAGATCCATTCTGAAATCCGTTTCAGATCCAGTCATTTTTTATCCATTCTGAGCCGTTTTAGATCCATTCCAAAAGTCGTTTCAGATCCATTCTCCTTTGTTTTTGCCATATCTCCTTTGTTTTCACTCTGTTTCCCTTGAAAATTCACTAACACCCCTGCAATCCCATTCTGCATATTTCATTCCTGAGGACCCTATCCCAAATTCCACTTCTCAAGGCCATAAATCTCACATTTGTCTATTTTTAGGGTTTGCCATAACTTCTTCAATTTTCACCCAATCGCCTTCAAATTTCGCCATAGAGTTCATTTCCTATTTATGCTTCCCTGTCCATCAAAAAGTGCCCAAAACCTAGTTAAACCCCAATTACCCATCAGAGTTTTTCCCAATTCCAAATTTTCCTTTACTAAAGAAGCCTCTGTTTTTGTTTTTCTAACCATTCAAAAAAAAAAAAAAAAACTCCTAGTTATGGTTGTCACCCACGTAGGAGCGCAAATCATGGATGAAGAACTTGTATCCCTCAAAACCAAACTCCAAGATTTGGATGAAATTTTTTTCAGCGTCCATCTTCAGCATTCAGCCATGAACAATAACCAACAGCCAGAATCTTTTGCAGCCACTGGGTTCTCTTCTTCCAGCAATTTTCGTGGGTCGAAACTTGATTTTCCTCACTTCAATGGTACTAATCCGACTGGGTGGACATACCGGGCAGAACAATATTTCAGTCTGCATAATACTTTTGATGTCCAAAAAGTTCCACTTGCATCCTTTCATATGGAACAGGAAGCCCTTCAATGGTACATTAAAGCTCATGACGAGCCAAACTGGACATATTTTTTCCAACTCCTTTTGCAACAATTTGGTCCTAGTGCTTTTAATGAATTCATAGGAGCACTCACTAAACTTTGCTAAATTGGCACTGTGAGAGAGTATCAGACATAATTTGAGAAACTAGCCAATCACACAGAAGGATTGTCTGATGACATTTACAGGATTTGTTTTATCAGTGGTTTCAATGATGAAATCTGCTCAGAGGTTAAAATGTTCTGTCCCAACATCATGATGGAAGTCCTCAGGTTGGCTAATTTGGCAGACGACAAGATCGCATCCCAACAACGCTCCAAACCCACTTTTGTTCCCTTCAGAAATATGGGTTCCCAATGACCTCCCATCACGCAAACTCCTCGACCAACTCCTATCAAGCATTTTTCTGAAGCAGAGATGCGGGCACACCAAGAAAAAGGGCTTTGTTATAATTGTGATGAGAAATACACTCAGGGACATAGATGTGTTGAGAAAAAGCTCTATCTCTTGGATGTGGATTCTTCGCCTGCCTTTGAACTTGGTGAAGAAGCTCAGGTCGACATTCAACAGCCGCCTATTAACCCCCCATCTCAGGACGACCAACATAAATATCTCTCCATGTTTTATCCGGAGTCACCACCCCACAAAAAATGCGGGTCAGGGGTTACTTCAAGAAGCTCCCTCTTACCATATTCGTTGATTCTTGTAGCACTCATAACTTCATTGACCCTCAGATCGCCAAACAGGATGATTTTTTTGTCCATCCTTACTCCAACTTTGAAGTCATGATTGCCAATGGGGGTACCTTACCTTGCAAGGGGAAGTGTCGCAATGTGCGTATCTCTATGGAATATTATAACTTGCGTTCTGACATGTTTTCCTTGGCCTTAGGTGGATGTGATGTGGTTTTGGGTGCTCAATGGTTACACACACATGGACCCATCTTATGGAATTTTGCTGAACTTTGGATGCAGTTTTCAGTTAATGGGAAAAAAAACATCCTTACAGGCTTACAACCAGGGTCTCTCTGCCTCATCAGTTCACATCGCCTGGAAAATTTCCTTAAGAAGAATTCACATGGTGTCATCGCTCAGCTCCATTCCATTCAGATGCACCCATCAACGGTCTCCACTACTCCCTTGGATCTCCCACAAAATTTGGATAGATATGCAGGTGTCTTTGTGGAACCAGTGGGATTGCCGCCTTCAAGAGACCTTTCAGGAAAGAATTTAGCCGCCTCTACATCCGAGTAGGAAATGATGGCTATTTTGCATGCAGTACAGATGCGGCAGCCATACCTATTAGGGAATTATTTCTGCATCAAGACTGCTCACCAGAGTCTGAAATATTTCCTGGAACAACGGGTATCCTCCCCCACACAACTGAAATGGGTTCGCCAAATCCTAGGTTATTCCTATGAGACCACTTACATGAAGGGTCAGGACAATCTGGTGGCATATGCTCTTTCTCGCACATTTGATGACCAATTTTATCTTTCAGTTATTTCTCTGCATTGGTTGCAATCTATTCAATAGGGCTATGTCAATGAATCCTCCTTATCTCATCTCATCCAACGGTTTCCCAACAACCCTTCTACTGTACCACATTACTCTTGGGATGGCACTTCCCTGAGCTACAAGGGTCATCTCGTGCTTCCCCAGAGCACAAATCTTCAATCGCCTGTCTTCTCTGAACTCCATGCTTCTCCATTGGTAGGGCACTCTGGGTTCCTCAAAATGTATGAGAGGGAACAACATACCTTCTTTTGGTAGGGAATGAAAAGGACAATTCAACAGATGGTGGATGAATGTGATACTTTCCAACTCCTTCCAGGGTTGCTCGAACCAATCCCTACATGGATCTGGAAAGATATTTCTATGGAATTCATTGAAGGGATCCCCAAATATGGAGGGCATATTGACATTCCCAATAAATGTTTGGAAACTTATCTTCGTTGCTTCACCTCCGAACAACAACCTTAGTGGGCTAAGTGGCTCCCTCTCGCTGAATGGTGGTACACTATTGCATCTAAAATGATTCCATATGAAGCAATCTATGGTCAGGAATCGCCATTTCTTCTCCCATACACCCTCAGCAGTGCACCAGTTCGAGAAATTGACACGGTTCTTCGAAACCGCAATCAGATTCTTCGCATTTTGCAGGACACTCTTCACATGGCAAGAATTTGAATGAAACAACAAGGTGATCAACACCATTCTGAGCGCACTTTTCAAGCAGTTGATATGGTTTTTCTTTGTCTACAACCTTCCAAGAAATCCTCCCTAACACTCAAAGGGTGTTTTCTTCTCTCTCGTTCTATCATAGAGCTATTCATTCAGTGGCACAACATGCAACCAGAGGATGCTACATGGGCACCACTCCTTCAGATTCAGCATCAATTTCCACATCTAAAGCTTTGAGGACAAAGCTTTTTCTAAGGGAGAGGGGATGTTAGGAACCCATGTCTTTACTTTGTTAGTATATTGTTGTTGGACACATATTCTTTTTAAGTCATCCCGTAGTAATTGTTGATCCATAGTTTGTATTAGCCCATGGTATTGACCCGTAGTATTGGATGCATATGCTTTGTAAGTCATCTCGTAGTATTATATGTCCCATGGTATTGACCCATAGTATTGGGCATAGACTTAGTATATAAGTATGTGTTGAGTCCAATGAAGGCACCGTGAAGTTATTTGTATTGAGCTTGCTCAAAGGAGGTTTGCCCCCTCGAAGTGGCCTGTGATCAATAAAAATATTTTGTGATCTCATATATTGTGCATTTTATCAATTAATTGTTGCAGGTTCCTCACACTTGTTTAATATATTTTAAATTTAAATAAATTGATAAGAATATTCAATTATATATGTATAATAATTATATACATACAATATAACATATATCATAATATAATATAGTATATGGAAATATCTTATTTGACTTATGTATAAGAGGATAATATAAATAAATGGATAGATAGGGTTGAATAATTTTTTCGAAAAGAGTTGTCATAGATGCATTTAAGATAGTAGCATGAAAAGTGATACTTTACAAACATGTTTATTAATATTTTATTTATTTAAATCAAATTGCTATTTTTTTTAGAAAATAAATTTATTGATTGTTGAATATTATTCTATTGGAATTTATTGATGGATGAGGAAGAGGATGAGGACTTTTGATAAATAGAAGACTTGATATTGGAAGGAGGGAGGTTCTTTTTAAACGGGGATATTTTGGGAGGATAATTTTAGGAAGAGTTGGGATATTTTGAGAACTCTTGGAATATTTGATACATAACCTATTAGTGCATCATTGTTTTGTTCTCTGGGGGTCTCGGGCATGGAGGGTCAGGAGGCCATTTGGATGGATTCCTAGGGATAGGGAGCCGACTAGGCCCCTAGTTTGCTGGGAGGTAAAACCGTGGTTCCACTTTGGGAAATGAAGAGGGAAGCAACTCGAGGAGAAGATGGAGGATTGCTTCAATTTGGGCTTCTTCACCACTGTTATATCGAGGTATTCCTCTTGTTATTTTAAATTACATATATATTGTTGTAAATGTGATATATTTTGTTGTAAAATGTTTATATATAATAGTTACATGATTTCATGATATTTCATGCTATGTGAATCACTAATGGAATATTAGTATTTATGAATTAATTGATAAATAAGTAACCACCCTTGATGGGTGTTACAGTAGAGCTAGAGGCATGATCAATACCTCTGCTAGGAAACAAACTAACATGTAGATTAGTAGGAAAGACATCTCTAGGAATCTGTATCATCTCACCCGATTTGAGCATCCTCTCCAAAGATGAGGGGACTAGTGGATGAGGATCATGGGTAGCTGATGGATCTATAGAGTTTGGTCGGTAAAATAGGTATAATGGTTAGAAGCTGGATCAGTCGAAGGAGGGGGAGGTGGAAGAGGAGGAGGTGGAGGAGATATCTGAGATGATAAAGTAGGATCAGGAGGAGGTGCATGAAATGTCGAAGGTGGAGGGTGAGGATGAGGTGCATGGGATGTGGAGGCTATGTCAGCAGCCGAAGGAGAAGGTGGAGTAGTATATGTCGACACTGATGGAGGAGGAGCTGGAGGTGTAGGAGGTGGAGGAGGAGGATGATGGTCATCCCTTCTAGAAGCCAACTAAATGCGTGCATCGACAACATGATGCATCAACAACCTCATATGACGAGGAAGAATCCTCCATATCTCTGCATGCTGAGTCTATCAAAGAATGTTGTGATGCCAGCAATGTGGCCAACATGTCTGCCACATCCTACTAATACCTATCATGGGGCCTACATGGATGGTGTCCAGGATGTCTACCATCCAACTATGGCCCGACCTGATCGTGCTCCTCCATATCCTCATCCTCATAAGTGGGAGGAAGCGGTCTGACCTCAACATCAAAAGTGCCAATGTCTTATATAGTACATAATAATAATTAGACAATTTCATTAAGAAAATTAATATTTATAAGATATTTCATTTTCATTAAGTAAAAAGAGAATAAAATGCAGCTAGAGTAATTTAAACATAACGATAATATTACCTCTATCATTAGGTGGCTCATCCAGTGTGGAGAAGATATCGAGGAACCCTCTCTAGTCCAAGTAGACATATGGATATGGCTCCATCACTAGTGCATGGTCCTCCTCACTGCCCAAAATATCCATCACATCTGAGGTTATACTACCTGGGAACTCAGTTTGCCCCCTCTTGGGCATCATCTTATACCCCCACATGTGCATACGCACCTCGGATGTCAGCCTAGGAGGTAGGTACTCAAATGATGGCCTGGTGGCCAGAAAACTCTCAAAAAATAAAAATAATAGCTCTGAATCGAAAGGGAAGTTGGACCTCCCATCAATGAATGCACGACATCTATCCAAAGCATAACAAAACTACCGCAAAAAAATGGCAGACCACCTAATGCATCTAGGTGTCTGCACTAAAGAGTCAACATAATATAGTAGAGGGAAACTAATGTGATACCCATCACTAGTGGAGTGCGCTAGCGCCGTAAGAAAAAGAGCGAGGCACCTAACCTCCTCTCGTCCAAAAGAAAATATCCTAATATGCCTACCGCTCACCTGAAAACAAAGGGATGGATGACCCCATCACTGATATATATCAGAGAGTAATCTAGATGACTCTCTGTTGCAACATCAGCGGGGACATCGAGGAACTAGGCTAAATCCTCCTCTCTCCTAGATATCCCATTGATGAAATAAATATCCTCCTTAGTCGGCTGGAACCATTGACCAACACCAACACTAAATGCCTGCCTATGATGGTCCCAACATCGAATGAACTGACATAATAATGAAGAGTTACCCTTAAGGGATGTATCCTCCTAATAGAACTTTAGGAGGCCAACAATCCTCAAGAGCTCTCTAGTTTGAGCAGTAATGGGGCAATGATACAAATCCCTCTCCCTCTCCCTAGCCTCCCACTATTTAACCATGTTGTACTGCTACAATTGTGCACGCTCGTGTTGACAAGCTTGTCGCTGTTCACGTCTTTGTTTCACATATTTCATACCATTAAAATCCTATTTAATAACATCAATAGTATTTTTTTCTGCAAAAAAATAAATTTTTACTATCAGTGTGCCTAAATAACCTATGTGTACTGCATACGGTGCTTAAGTTAACCAAGTGCAACGCTAATGGTGTGCTTTAATAAGAAGATATCACTGGTACTATATTTTAATATATTTAAAATTTATTTAAATGGTGTGCCAAATATTCGATGCACTGGAATATTTTATAACATGTGTTAAACGGTGCGCCTAAATCATGTTAGCGCACCGGTGCTTCTAATGACGTAAACACATTGTCATTTATTATATTTAATGATTTTATAAAAATCTATACACAGTGCACCCATGTCACGTTAGAGCACTGACACCGGTGTACCGACGTGACATGGGTGCACTGTCATTAGATTTTTATAAAATCATTAAATCTAATGGTGCGTGTCATCCAAACATGTGTACCATAGACAGTGCACTTGAATGATTGAAGCACACCACAATTTGTTATTATTTTAATTTTTAATTAAACTGTTGATGGTGCACCTATGTCACATCAGAGCACTCGTACCGGTGCAATGATGTGACGAAGGAGCATCATAAAATCTATTCTATTTAGTTCTCAGTGCAATCAGTTCAAGTAATCGCAATGTTAACGGTACATTTACTTAAACGAAACGCACCGTTGTTTAACAATTGTCAATGTGGAATTAAAATATATTCTTGGTGCGCCTATGGCATGTAAGAGCACTGACATCAATGCAGTGGCATGCCCTAGGTGCACCATACAATTTAATTGTTCATTTATAAGGTATTTTTAATCGGTGCATCAGATATATTTAAGTTCACCGGATAAACGGTGCTCCCAAATATTGAACGCATTGATTACCATTTTTATGTTTTATATAAATTTTACGGTGTAGCGGTGCATTTATTCCCGGTGTGCCTATGGCATGTCATAACACTGACATCGGTACAATGACATGCGCTAGGCATACCTCATAATTTAATTGTTCGTTTATAAGGTATCATTAATCGGTGCGTTTGATATATTTAAGTGCATCGGATAATCGACGCTCCTGAATATTGAATGCACCGATTACCATTTTTATGTTTTATATAAATTTTACGGTGTAGCGGTGCGTTCAATTTGTTCGGCTCGCACCATGTGTGGTATGGCCTATAACAATTTATAAGGTGCACCGTTGTCCGATGCGATCCGAACGACTCGAATGCGCCGTGCATAATTTTTAATTTTTTTCAAAAATAATACAAATTAAAGATGAATTCTAAAAATTAATGCGTTAAAAAATTAAATTATGAAGTAAGAATCAATTTACCTGCTGAACGACCCGTTGGGGAGGCATCCTGGTGATGTATGGAAAATTTGAATTTTGACCACCGTTTTTCAAAATTCAAACTAGAAGCAAAAACCAATACGGGTGAAGAATGTGTCCATGTGGACCATGGATGTCACGGCATACAAGTGGGTGAGGTAAAGCACCGTTGCAGTTGGGATAAAAACGCACCGAGAAGGGTAAAAATGAGTTTTACCCCGCGGTTTTTTATTATTAAACCCTGTTTCGGTGCGGCTGACAATAAAGCGCATCGATGCGCACTGTAATCTCAAAGCACTGTATAGTAGGGTTTTTTTATAAAAATTTAATGAGTTTGGCAATGAAATTTTTGTATAATAACAAGTGCTGTGTTTATTAATTAAACATGCACCAATGCGTTGACTATTATCTAGCACTCTATTTACTAGATTTGCTATTAAAAATATATTTACAAAGAGGTGTGTTATCGTCTATGTAATGCATGGGGCGTTTATGGTAAAACACACTGGTGCATGTAGTATCTATTAACGAAGCATGCTAGGGGAATTAAAATAATACAAGTTTTTTAATTAATTTTTTTTTATCAATAATTTTTGTGTCGCAGTGCGGTAGAATTTGTAGCCGCACCAATGCATTATGTTTTGAAACACACCGGTGTATTTTGTTTGTAAACACACCGAAAAAAACCTCTGCCCACTTGCCTTCGCTATAAACGGATTTTCAGGCTCTTTTTTTAAGGGCTTCCGCTATAAACTCCGCTAGAGGGTGTTTTCCTTGTAGTGAGGTCACTTGAATGGTTGATCTTGAAGCAAAATTTCTAGTGGGGCTAGAGTACATACAAATGGATTTTTCTTCAATCAAATTCAAAGCATCAAAGAGAAAAAAATATAGTGAGGCTAGTTGTATGGTGGTTTTATAGTTTGTGTTTATCATGACTCTTTTGGGTTTGAAAAATTATGTTGTTCTTTAATAATTTGTGCTTTCCTTGTATTAAGTAAAAATTTTAATGTTGACCTTTGGGTAAGAAATGAAGTAGATACCACTGATATTAAGGACTATTATGATGATAGACTAACTTTCAAGCTATTTTTCATTGCCTGTAGTGTTTCTTTTCTCAACAGAAGCTATAGAAGATTTATATATGCTAACACATTGAAACAATACCATATTTTTTCTGCAAGGAAAATGCCCCACTTTCCTTGAGAATTTTATCTTTATTTCCATGTCTAAGCAGCTCCAACCTAAGGGAAACGTTACTTATAAGTTTCCCTCATTGCAATTTAAACTGAAGTTAGGACTTATGTAAACTTAAAAGTCTTTTCTTTTGCTTAATCTTTATTCATTTTGTAATTTTAAATGAAGCTTGAACCTTCCTAGAGCATTTGTCTTTCTTATATTTACATACATTTTGTTTGGATCAATTATTAAATAAGAGCTGAATTCATTGACAATGTTTTAGTCTTATGTGTCACAATATCAATCATTTGGTAATGCATGTTGTAACATCGATTTTGTTCTAGGTTATTCTCTTTGTTGTGGCATAATTCTTTTTCTCATGAGGGTAAAATACTTACTTTCATTTTAAAATTTCTTGATAAGAGGAATATTTCTTAAGAAGCTACAAGGTTGTAGAGATTCTTGTAAAGAGAAAATTTGTGAATTTTGTATCTCAGCAGTAGTGCCTATAACACATTTTATAATTATCATGTCTATTGGACATCTATTTTTGGGTGGTTGTCTTCTTACATTTGACTTGTCAAGTGGTCTTTGAGCTCAACTACATATGAACCTTGAATGTATTCATTTTCACCTTACATCCTTGAAATCAAATATAAAGACTAAATTAATCATAGTTTCATAGATTGTACTATAAAATATGACTTCAATTGCCAATTTCTAAATTATGTGATGGACATCCAATTTTTTTTTGACATTCACAATGTCCCATCTGTTGTAGTTTGTTTTAAAATCAACCTTTTTGCAATAAAATCTTAGTGAGAGAAAACCTTAAAAATGCATTGTGATATAATTTTTCAAGGGGTTAATCTAATGCATTGGGCATGGATGGTTTCCCATGCCACTGTCATGAAGAATCTATGCTCTGATACCATATAACCAATTGCTTCCATGTTATGAAGCTTGATTGAAGGGAAAAAAAGGCCAAAGATTCATCTTACCAATGTTGAATTGCTAAATTCAATTCTTCTTTAAGATGTTTATCATAAATTCTATCATTGTATATGTCAAGTATTTAGCATAGCAAATGTTTTAATCATCCCTTGCTTTGTTTGATATTTGTAGTTAATATATTTGTTAGATGTGGAGGTAGGGTTTTATGCAAATGGGATGCAAGAACAATGGATTTTCACAAACAAGGCTCCATTTGTATCACTGCTGTGTCAAAAATAAAATGTATTTATACTACATCCACAAAAAAAATTAGATATTGATATGATTAATGCAATTTAGATACGATTATGGATCCCAAACTTGAGGGGATCAAGAGAGTCAAACGTATGACCTGCGAAACTTCCAGGGATGAGATCTCATGTTTGGCTCATGACCACTTGAGATAACCCTTGGAACTTTTATAATGCAAACTTATTAAGGATTGCAATCGATTGAGAAAAAAAAATATTATTTGACATTAAATCCTTTTTAGACTAATGGAATTTTCATAAATAATCTAACATGATTTGAAATGAAAGATTGGAGTGACCCTATTAAACATTAATTTATACCATTATGTGGTATCTTACCTCCACCATATTTGTTTTTTTATTATAATTTAAGTTATGCATTAATTAATTAAACTTCAATCGACTTTACATTAAAAGAAAAACAATAAATTTTCTTCAATAAAGCTATTGATTTTGATCTATCTATATTCTGATTTTCTCAATGAAAGCAATAGACTATTTATATATTCTAGCTCAATGGAACCATGCCATATTTTTTTGCCATATTTTTTTGCCAGGAAATCACCCTACTTTCCTCAAGAATGTTGTCTTTATTTCCATCTCTAAGCAGCTCCAACCTAAGGGAGATACTATTCATAAGTTTGCCTCATTATTGCAATTTAAATTGAAGTTAGGACCTATGTAAACTTTAAAGGATTTTATTTTGTTTTATCTTTCTCATTTTGCAATTTTAAATAAAGTTTAAACCTTCCTCAAGCATTTTTCTTTCTTATATTTATACACATATTTTGTTTTAACTTTCTCATTTTGCAATTTTAAATAAAGTTTAAACCTTCCTAAAGCATTTTTCTTTCTTATATTTACATACATTTTGTTTAGATGAATCATGAAATAAGTGCTCAATTCAAAAATGTTTAAATCGTATGTTTCACAATATCAGAGATTTGGTAATGCATATTGTAACACGGTTTTTGTTCTAGTGCATTCCCTTTGTTGCGACATAATTATTCTTGTCATGAGAATAAAATGAAGCATGTTATACATATATAGGTGTACTCTGATCGGTAAACAAACTAGTCATAAAACTTATTTTCATTCTACAATGTCTTATTAGGAGGAATATTTCTTAAGAAACTACAAGGTCATAGATTCATGCAAAGAACAAATTTGTAAACTTTGTAGCTCAGTAGCAGATCTTATAATACATTTTCCCTTGAGCACTTATTTTTTTTGGTGGTTGTATCCTTACATTTGACATGTAAAATTGTCTTTAAGCTTAACTACACCTGAATATTGAATGTATTGATTGTGCACTTGACATCTTGTAATCAAACATAATGACTATATATTAAACATATTTTCATAGATTGCACTATAAAAATATGACTTCAATTGAAAATTTATAACTTATGTTATGGACATCCAAAACATTTAGAAATTGTTGTAAGATTGCCCTCAAGCCTTTATCGAATAATAAGTGAAATGAGTTAATTACAAACGAGTGTTTTATTTTTATACACCTCCCTTAGGGTATATGATGTTATATGAGTAGTAGGTATACAAATATGCTATAAGGAGTTCAACCATCCCTCTCAGAGTGTGTAATCTATAAATGGCATGTGTAATCTATAAATGGCATTTGGTTCACTGTAGTAGGGTGTTGTAAGGCATATATAATCAAAACAAACACTAGATTGGTGACATATTGTTGTTTCCAATCATCAAAAGTGGGAACTCCCTGTCAATCAGCATTGGTATGAAGTTTGTTCCTCTACCATCTGGCACACTTTGTTAATATTCTATTGAAGACATATTATGATTCTTCTAATATGCACAATAGGCATTTATCAAATAAAATCAAAGTAGATGCCACATTTTTATCCACGAATCTATATCACCATTTTAAGCTAACTAATGCTAAAAAATGTAGAAGATAGTAGATATTGTATTCGTTGTACTTACTGCTTAAACCAAATCATTATGAATTGTAAGTCTTTCAGCAAGGTCAATACCAACAAAGAGGCCAGTATAGGGGAATAAAAGTTTATAACAAAATGAAAAAATTGAGAAACTAAATGAGAATTTATGAAGGGAAAGGTAAAAAAGAAAACTAATTCTTAATGGCATATAAATATAGAGCTAACACAATACATAATATTAAATTATTAAAATCGGACAACCTATTTATTCAATTGAAAAAATGAACTTGTTATAAGCCATATTTTAATGGGTTTTTTCTATTCTAGAATACTAACACAATACATAATATTAAATAATTAAAATCGGACAACCTATTTGTTCAATTGAAAAAATGAACTTGTTATAAGCCATATTTTAATGGGTTTATTCTATTCTAGAACACTGCCAATTGCACATGCTATGTTCTCATTTCATTTTGCTCCACGGGAATTTAGATGCATACGTTGGGAGTTTTGCATGATTATTATCATTTATGCTGAAGGAACATTTCTCAACTCTGATTTCTTATTATCTCAGATTCCTGTCATATTTAATTGCAATTGCTATTAATATAAGCTTCAATAAAGGGGTAATGAGATTCAATAGAGCTCACATAATCTTCACACAAAAAATTTATGCTGCAACAAGTGCTAGAATACAAAGAATTTCCACTATATTTTACAGTTTCAACCAAGTTTTCCAATAAATATTGAAGATGCAGTTCCAATAGTTATCCAATTCCAATGTGATTGTCCAACCAATCTATTGTGGAAAATTACTTATTATTTATGACATTGAGAAAGTTGACTTCCTTTTCCCTTTTTATTGGAAGTTCTTAGAAAAAAAATCCCAAGGAGCCGCACCAAAAAAGGCAAACTTATTTTTGCTTAAGTGCCATCTCTAAGGGGTATACACTCTACCAAAATCACTCAAGACTAGTGCTTTCCCTCGTCCCTTTTGATATTCATTCCAAGTGGGTTGGGAAAACCTTATTAAAAAATGGAACCGAGGTGTACAACTTAACATATTGTTAGCCTTACCGGTGAACCAATTCCAGTAAAATTGACTTCATTCGCTGAACTTGGATTAGAAAATGATTTTTTATCACATTGTAACTAATATTTATCAGAAAAATAGTTTATGTATAATTATTGTAAATTCTATGGTCCTCTAGTGAGACCTAAACTACTTCTAATTGGTTAAGAGCTCATCTTCCTCAAGCATAAGGAAATATTTGATGGCCCAAGACTCAAAGGCATATGGAAAAAGTAGATATCTACCTCCTTATGGACCACCAATGGGTTATTTCAAGTGGTGCATTTTTCCTTGCATAATGATGACAAGTGAATTCTCATTTGCAGATAACAACCAATGATAAATATCCTCACTCCCAGTTTGACAATGAGGTTAGTGATAATGAGAAGTTGTCTTGAATTTTTTTATTAATTATTTCATACTTACAATTTTTTTCCTTTCATGTGTTGTTTATCTTAAATATAGAATAGCTCTTTAATCCATCATTTATATAATAACTAACTAATTTTCACCTTTTCATAACCATCATTTATATAATAACTAACTAATTTTCACCTTTTCATAACCATCATTAGAAATTTATTATGGTCATTATTCTCGGGAGGATTAAGCTACACATAAAAAAATGCTTCTCATTGCAAGTGAAAGGTCATTGGTTTCCATGAGTTCTTCAATTTGGTAGTATTAATGTCAAAAAAAATTACTAATGTTTTGAAGTGTTCCATGTATTTTTCCAATGCAATAATAACCTACACAAATTTTAGACTACAATGTTTTAATCGTGCATTGCTCACATATTTGCCTCCTTATGAATATTTGCATTAAAATGGTATTTTCTAAGAGTGAAACATAAATTTATTCCAATCATTTTTTATATATTTAAAATTCATTCGTGTGATCTCCTAGCTTGTTGGGCATCATAGTCGACACCATACTAGTTGTCATAGAATAAGGTGTTGGCAAAATTTTGCTACATATAATTTATAGGTTAATATTTTGTTATATTGGCAATTTTGGGTTTCGACATGGGTATATGGAGAATCACAAATCTAGTATTTGAAGTTGCTTCATCTTTTTTATTTTTTCTATGTCCTCCAAATATATTTAAGAAATATTCCAAGGCACCCATGGCATGTTTGAATTACATAGGGTATTTCCAAGAGACAGAACACCTTGAGTAGTTATTCACACAAACAGATCACAGATCAACACATTGATGTTTTTACATGGTTTAAACCGTCGAAGAGGGAAACACTCCACAAGCCCAACCAAATAACTACTTGAGGTAATATTATTATGCAAAATAAAAGAATGTTACAAATGAGCTTCGCAAAATCAATCAACTAGCAAATGACCCTCCATGCTCTTTAAATAAAGATCATGGACCAATCGAGTGTTAAACCATGGATCAATGGTCATTAAGATCGAGGAGAAGATGAACTGTTGGATCACTATATGTCAAGAATGTATCGTGGTTGTCGGATTACATATGCACAAATGCATGTACTAAAGAAACACACTTTACCTAAAGATACATTATAACAAGTTGAACTTAACTAACTCCTACGTGTCTAAATATCCTAACATGGCACACCGCACAAATGCATGTACTAAAGAAACACACTTTACCTAAAGATACATTATAACAAGTTGAACTTAACTAACTCCTACGTGTCTAAATATCCTAACATGACACACCCCATGGATTCCAACAACAAATTCTTGTTTGAATATCAAAAGCAGATGAGTCTGTATGATCCAAGATAGAGGCGAATGATACTCTGGGTCTTCACATGACTTCAAATTAGAATAATGAAGAAATTGTTGCTCACTGTAAAACTATCTGTGAAGGTTCTTAAATATTGGGAAACTTGTAGAGTACAAATTTCAGCAAAATGTTGAGACAGAGATCCAATACCTTATAGAGGGAAATAGTAAAATCTCATAGGACGGTGAAGGTATGAAGTAGGAAGCCAACCCTAATCATAAAGCAAACTTGTAGGATTTAAGATAAAATGTAGAGATTTCAGTCTTCTAAGACAACTTCTTATTCAACCAACAAAGAGGCCAACATTGGTTCTCCTCATTCGGCATTGCATCAAATGCTTCTCATACTCAATTTGTCATTCTTTGCAAAATAAGTAGACATTCTAGGTTTATATTTCTCCATCTCCCTATCTAATCTAATAGGTGATGAGAATATTGCATGGGTTGACAAATTATATGGTTTGCATGCATCTAAACTTGATCTTCAAGGTATTCTTGTTATGTTTGATTAATTGTTGGGGTTCTCTCATTTTCTCATTAAGATTTAACCTCAAGTTCAATACTTTCTTTTGTAAAAATTCTCAAATCGGATATGGTTTATCATAAAAATCTCCTTCAATTCCACATTTTTAATCAATTTCAAATTGCCATAATACCAACCTTTATTTTGAATTTCCTTAACTTCAAAACACAAAAACAAAAATAAATAGTTATCTACTACCAATTTAGGATACTCATACATTGTCCACTATAAATTAGTTTATAGTTTTATTTAATTTTTAGAAAACTAAAAAACTACATTTTTATAATACCAAATGTATCGACTTATCTTTACACCTTCTAAGATAATTACTAATATAGTTAAATTACATTTGAAGTAACTCTGCATATACATCTCTTGTAATAATGCAACATTTTTACTTTTTAATGATTTCATGAGAGTGCATCTAACACTTTTTAATACAAGGTTGTTATTGGTGTCAGTCCATCTAAATGTTAACATCGATGTGTGCAAGTTGTCTTTAGAAGAAAGGAGGGTCAACGTGCTTACTATTATATTGCTTAACACTTGAGTTACTATTATATTGCTTAATACTTGAGATTGCAGAGAGTAGTTTAATATTGAATTTAAGCTATGAGATATTTAATATAAAAATTCTCCACTCCAACAACTGTATCTTGTAATATCAAGAATATCCTGATTTATTTAACAGGAGTATGTAGGTAGATGGTATCCAATTGTATTTTTTAATATCAAGAATTTCTCCTAATCCTAATTTATTTAGCATGGGTATGTTGGTAGAAGGTATACATTGTACATAAACCACATTGTTCGATGTCTTTATTTCATAAAGCTTAAACTTGGATCTAGTTATAAAATATTAAAGAGAATCATCAAAATTATTTGGTGGGTTCTTTTCTTATGACTTGGTTAGAGTGAGGATTATTTAATGCAATACTTAAACTTATTCAACGGCACTTTACATTTTAAAGGTGTGTATGTATTAAAATGTGTGTATACATTATAAATATATTAATGTATAAAATTGTTTTATTAATAATAAAAAAATCTTAAAACCAACCTTCCTTGATGCTCCGACCAAAAGAAACGTAATGTTCATCATTGAACCACTCAAAGTATTCACCATAAAACAAACAATATCTTATTTCGCAGCGTCCTTTTGTAAATGAGACTATAAACAATCACCTTAATCCTCATCCTATGTGCCATGATTATGCATAAATATACATGGATATTAAGTTATTAAATTTGGCATTATATAAGAATCCTAATAAATTTGGACACCAAGATTCTAAATAGGTTTAATCCTAATGCGATTGTTAAAAATAATAGTTAGGGCCAACTATAATGGCTACACTCGCTTTTTCATGTTTCCATTGCTAGGGTAGACATACTTCATTATTCCATACATTATATATTTAATTGGATAAAATTAGATTATATATATATATATCTATATAATTGGATTTTTAAAATATTTTATTTATATTTACAATTTTAATTTTATAATATTTGTAATATTATTGATCTTTATAATGATCTTTCATTTTATGATACAAATTTTATGTCTAGTTTATATATTGAACATTGGAAAGATACATATGAAATTTACGATTTCGTGTTGATTTGTTCAAAAAAGAGTCTCAGCCATGGCATGTATCCTATGGGCCCTCCTGGTGCGTAGGTTGTCTAAGCTCATGGGAGCTATATGCACACTTCTTCAGGAGGGGGCTAAAACCTGCCTCTTGATCCTATTGAAGCTGCATTTTAAGCTTTGGTATCATCTATCGACAAATCCACACAAAAGGAACCCCCTTCGAAGTTTGTCAAGTGATTAGAGAATATACCAGAGGTGACATTGTCAGTCTCCATCTTGTCATATGGCTTTGGCAGTGGAGGATCGTGCCCTTAGTGGGAATTCCATCGAGATTCGGCGCCCCTCACCAAGATCCGTGGGTATCTGGATTGAAAAGAACTGGCATGTTTTGATAAAAGGGAAGATGTCTCATTTTTTTTTGTGGATGGGGGCTTTATGCCTTCCTATTCAAAACCAAGGATGCTCAAGATTTGATATTTAGGAGTGGCCCATACTTTTTCAACAATTGGTGGATGTATCTGAAGAGATGGATTCTAGACTTCAAGCCAAAGCTTGGCGTCCCCTCAATGATGTCGATCTAGGTTCACTTTCCTCACCTACCCTTGCACTACTAGGGAGACAAATCACTCCAAGATATTGGCAACACCCTTGGGAAATTCATTGATAAAGCAGAACCAAAAGATGGAATGATGGCATTTGCTTAAATCTGTGTCGAAATTAACCTAGAAAAATGTCTCCCAGAAGCATTTTTATTAATTGTTGACAACTGGAGGCATCTATAGAATCTTGATTACCAACAACTTCCTTTCAAATGCAAGGTTTGTCATGAATATGAGAACTTTTCCAAGGACTGCAAGAAGATTCCTCCAAGGAAGATCAATGGAAAACAGTTAAGAAAAATATGAGTCCTAAGGAAAATTATCAAGTAGGTGTAGCCCCTTCAGCCCAACTTTTGTCCTCAATGTCAATCCCTCCCTCTGCACCTCCTTATTCCTCTCAACCTTCAGTAGTGGCTCCCCCCTTCGTCTCCTCCTTCAGGCCTCCCCCTTGTACCCACACCCAACTTATTTGAGTCACTTTATATCGACGACCCCCCTCCTGGTGGTATCCCAGAAGATCCCCCCCTTCCAGCCTCCTGCCCTGTTATGACTATGCAAGATTCACCCACCTTTCCTATCCGTCTCACCCCTTCCTCTTTGGATCCCCTCCCTGAAGATGATGACTCCATCTCTGCCTATTTGGAATAGATCGATCATCCTACTTCCATCTCTCATACCACCCCTAAGGGTGTTCAAACCAGGAAACAAGCTCAACTAACTTTTCAAGAGGTTGATCAAGAAGAAGAAGTTGAGGAAGAAAAGAAACACCAGAAGGCATGGATAAATCCGACAAGGATGTTCGAGATGAAATCGCAAACATGGAGAAGATGTTAGGTCTACAATCCACTCTAAACATATATCTAGGACCTAACATCAAATTCACAAATCCAAAAAGCATTAGAGGTTCTCAACCCAGTAGCCATCGCATAGGTAGTGCCAAACCCCCAACTAGTAAATAATGAAGGTAGTCTCTTGGAATTGTTGAGGCATGGGTAGCATATACAAAGAAGAATCCCTAAAAGACCTTATTAAGGAAGAAAGACCAGTTATCTTCCTTCCTCCGGAGACAAAATTAGAGAAATCTGACATCTTAAAAATAGGCCAGAAGATGTGGAAGACAAACAATAGGGTTGCAGTTAATTCTCGTGGAGGCTTGGGAGGGATATACACCTTTGGGACACATCCAATCTAAATATGGGGATGACACACTACGCACAAAACTGGTTAATGACCAGGCTCCACCACCAATAATCAGGTATAGTAATCATTATTTTTAATATCTATATGCTAGCTAGCTACAAGGACAAAGAAATCTATTGGTTGTCTTTATTAAATTTAAGGGATTCAAAATTTGCAAAGGACTGTTTGGTAGTTGGAGACTTTAATGTCACCATTCCAAAAAATATCATCAACATGGAGTACATTACCTGAATTCACTAAAAGTAAGTGGATCCAACTCCTTGGATCGAATAGGTGGTATTATCTCCAAGCTCCACTTGACAAGAGAACTTATTTTCCTTCAGATTTGTGATAGCGCTCCTATATCCAGTCATGTGTTTTGATGTGTCATTATCTAGTAGCCATGTCTCAGCACTATTGGTAAAGGATCCAACTAGAGTTGAGACAAGATAGTATTCCTTCCTTGTCTCTTGGTCATTGGAATAATTCTTTCTTGTAGGTTCATATTCTGTAGCAGTAGAAGCATGAAATCTACCCTTGAACTTTCCTCTTTGCTTTGCATGGCAGTCTCTTGCAAAGTGGCCCTTCTTATTGCAGTTGAAGCATTTGAATTTAGAATTATCAAAGTTATTGTTGAATTATTTTTCCTTTTTATGAGGAAAAATATTTTGAGAAAAGGATTTCTTTCCTCTCTTTGTCATTGCTGTAAGAGCAAGGCTCTCTTCTTTGGAGGAAGAATTTTTTCTTTGAATTCTCCCTTCTTCTCGAGGGAAATCATGCCACAATATCTCAAATTTTGGTTGCACTGCTTGACCATTAATAGCAGCCAATAATGTCTCCCATGAGGATGGAATACCATCGACAGCAGTATGAATAAGATCATCATCACCAACAATAACTCCAATTCTCATGATTTGATCTCTTACTTGAGAGATATTTGTGAAGAAGGAAGCAATAGTTTCTTCCTTATCCATCTTCAGATTATGAAGCTTGTTCTTCAGGGATCTCTTCTAACTAGGAGCCTTATTCTCATAAATATTTTTCAAGGTGTCGAAGCACTCCTTTGCAGTCTTCAATGGAGTATCATCGACATCAAATCGTCTTTCACATAATCATAAATGATTCTCTTTGCTTTGGCTTGATTCTTCTTGAAAGCGGTGCACACAACATTAGAAGTAGGCTCTTCAACAACATTGGATATGTATCCATCTAAATCATTCTCTTCTAGGATATTCATAATCCTATCCTTCCAAGTATTGAAGTTCGAAGTTCCTTCAAGTTGGTCTGGTCTTACTGAGATTGAATCCATTATTCTTCAAGTACTGTGCTCAACTTTTACCACTTAGGATCAACGTAGGCTCAATCTTGACTACAAAACTTAGCTCATTCATGCCCTAAGCTATAATACCATGTTAAATTTTTTTATCTTAATGCAGAATTATAGTATAACTTGAAATCAATGAATAGTCAAAAGCATAAGCATTCACATTAGACACAGTATTTACCCTACGGAAACCCTCTAGTACTTGAGGAAGAAAACCCCAGCAAAATCTTCCTTGGAATATTGATAGATAGCAAAGAATGTATTTACAATGAGCAAATTACATCAAGCACCCTTGGTGCATTTATCATAGAGAAATACAAAGCACCCCTGGTGCAATGACAGAGGAGGAGAGAAGAGAGAATAATAGAACTCAATAGTTGACTCTGCACTATGACTAAATCGCAGTTTTGGTCACATGCACACTTCCTTCAAGAGAGATTCGCTCTTCACCTTGATCTCATCAAATCCTGTATTACAAGTGTATCATACATCTCATTGTTGGCTTAATTTATAGCCTTCTGAATTCAAGATGAACTCACCTTCCAACTGGATGCTAGATCACTTAGTTAGTTTACTAACTCAAGTGTCGTAACTTAAGTGTCGTAACTCAAGTGTCATCTAAAGTGTCATCATATAACAAACACTTTAATTAGATATTCTACTTCAAGATGAACTCACCCTTCAACTGGATGCTAGACCACTCAAGTGTTTTCTTTTCGCTTAGCTCAAGTGTCGTCATGAAAACGTTTAGTTAACTAGATCTTCTTTGTTATCACTTAGTTAACTCTTTTAACTGAAGTATTTCTTGTTAACATCACTGAAGTAAACAGTTCGAGTTCTCTCTTAATTAACTGAAGTATTTCTTGTGAACATCACTGAAGTAAACAATTTGATTTATCTCTTAATTAACTGAATTCTTTCTTGTTAACATCACTGGAGTAAACAATTTGAGTTCTCTTTGAAGTATTTCTTGATCACTAAAGTGAACAATTCGAGTTTTCTCTTATCTTAGCATATCTTATCTTTATCTCTTGTCTTATCTGCATGATCCACATGTACCATCTTTACTTTATTTATCATATCAAATATACTAAGGAGATTTTTCCAATGATGTGATCATCTTGTTCTACTATCATTCCAAGTGGTCATATGCTAAAGTAATTCACTCTAGAGGTGGCCAGTCACTAGAGGAGACTTAATATCCCAACCATGGTTAGTAGTACATCACACACCATTCATGCTTCGACCTACAAAGCATTACCTCAACACATGAGGATGTGTCTTGACACACAAGACATTAGCCTTGACAAGCAAGACTGTACAACATCATCAATTTGACATACAGAGAACTTTCCTCAACACATGAGGCTTAACCTTTACACATAAGGATTAGTCATTCTTAAGTCCAACTCAAGAATCTACTCCAAGTTTCCTGAGTCTGACTCAGTCTCCCTAAGGCACTACCTCAACACACAAGGCTCAATCCTGGCACACAAGATTGACTTGGAGAATGACTCATGATGTTGTAACTTTAACAAGATGCAGAATAGACATCTATTGAATAAAATCAAATTAGATACCAAGTTTTTATCCATGAATCTATATCACCATCTTCAGTTAACTACTGCCAAAAAATGTAGGTGATAGTAGATATAGCGTTCATTATTCCTTCCCTATAAACCAAATCAGTTTGAATTGGAAGTCTCTCATAAATTTCAATAAACCAAGTCCAATACCAACAAAGAGGCCAATATAGGGGAATAAAATTTTATAACGAAAGGAAAAACTTGAGAAACTAAATGAAAATTGATGAAGGGAAAGGTAAAAGAAAAAACTAAATTCTTAATGGCATATAAATATAGAGCTAACAAAATACATACTATTAAATTATTAAAACCGAACACCCTATTTGTTTAATGGAAATAATGAACTTGTTATAAGCCCTATTTTAATGGGTTTTTCTATTCTAAAACACTGACAATTGCACCTACTATATTCTCATTTCAACATGCTCCACAAGAATTCAAATGCAAAAATATGCTAAAGGAACATTTCTCAACTCCAATTTCTTATTGTCTCGGATTCCTTTCCCCATTTAATCATTATTTATGTTAGTATAAGCTTCAATAAAGGGATAATGAGATTCAATAGAGCTCGCACAATCTTCACAGAGAAAATTTTTGTTGCATCAAGTTCTAGAAGACAAAGCATGTCCACTATATTTTAGAATTTCAACCGAGTTTTCCTATAAATATTGAAGATGTGGTTCCAATAGTTGTCCAATTCCTACGTGATTGTCCAGTCAAGATGTCATGGAACATTACTTATTATTTATGATATTGAGAAAGTTGACTTCCTTTTCCATTTTTACTAGAAGTACTTAGAAAAAATTCACAAGGAGCTGCACCAGAAAAGGCAGACTTCTTTTGGATTAAGTGTCATCTCTAAGGGGTATGCATTCTACCAAAATCGCTCAAGACTAGCGCCTTCCCTAATCTCTTTTGATATTCATGCCAAGTGGGTTGGGAAGACCTCAATAAAAAATAGAATTGAGGCATACAACTTAACATATTGGTATCCTTATTGGTGAATCAACTCCAGTAAAATTGACTTCATTCATTGAAATTGAATTAGAAAATTATTGGTGTTCACATTGTAATTTCTAATATTTATTAGAAAAATAGTTTATGGATAAATATTGTAAATTCTATGGTCCTGTAGAAAGACCTAAACTACTTCTAATTGGTTAAGAGCTCATCTTCCTCGGGCATAAGGAAATAGGTTGACGACCCAAGACTCAAAGGCATATGGTAGGAGTAGATATCTACCCCATTACGGACCACCAACGGGTTATTTTAGGTGGTGTGGTTCTCCTTCAATTATAGTGACAAGTGAATTCACATTTGCAAATAACAACCAATGATGACTACTAATAGTTTGACAATGAGGTTAGCAATAATCAGAAGTTGTCTTGATTTTTTGAATTAATTATTTCAAGCTTGTAATTTTTTTCCTTTCATGTGTTGCTCATCTTAAATAATGAATAACTTGATCCATCCTTTATCTAAGAACTAACTAACTTGCATCTCTTCATACCCATCTTGAGAAAGTTATGATGGTCATTATTCTAGGGAGGATTATGATACACATAAAAAAAATTGCTTATCATTTCAAGTGAAAGGTCATTGATTTCCATGAGTTACTTAGTTTGGTAGTATTAATGTTAGTAAAATTACTAATGTTTTGAAGTGTTCCATATATTTTTCCAATGCAAAAACCTACAACTTTTTAACCATGCATTGCTCATTTGCTCTTCCTATGAATATTTGCACTAAAATTGTATTTTCTAAGAGTGAAACATAATGTTATTCTAATAATTTGTTGTATGTTTAAAATCCATTCTTGTGAGCCTCTAGCTTGTTTGGCATCATAGTTGATACCACACTAGATGTCATAGAGTATGGTGTTGGTAATATTTTGTTACATATAATTTATGGGTTAATATTTTGTTATGTTGGCCATTTTGGGTCTCAACATGGGCATATGGAGAATCATGAATCTCATAACTGAAGTTTCTTCCTCCTTTTTATTTTTATTTTTTCTACGTCTTCCAATAGATCTAAGAAATATTCCAAGCCATCCATGGAACACCCCATGGATTCTGATAGAAAAATTATTTTCTAAATATCAAAAGCAGATGAATATGATTGATCCAAGGTAGAGGTGAATGATGATACTATGGGCCTGGCTATGACTTCAAATTAAAATAATAAAGTCATTGTTTTTTTTTTCCAAAAGAAAAAGAGTTTCATGCTATTCATTAGTGAATCAAAGAAACTACACATAGGCTCCTGTCAAATAGACGAATTACAATTGTTCTGGTCCTCCATAAAAAACATATCAGCATCTTGCTAATAACCTTATCAAGGCAAAGTCCAGAAATTCTCCAAAAATAAAACTAAGGTATAGCTTAGTAAATTCTAATACTTTGCCTAAACATATTACTACTAAAAATGCAAAGAGAGCTATGATTCCGAGTCTCAGAAAATTGACGATCTATTACCATCAATCAGAATCTCAAAGTGCAAGAACTATCAATATAAAAAGTGATCAGTCATCAATAGAGATTGATACTCTTTTCCTCCACCAGCTGGACTTGATAAAATTGTCTCACAATGGCACTGCCCGCCTCCATGTTGAGACCCATCTTAGAGAGCTTATCAACCTTTTGATTATATTCTCTTCTCACATGGCAGAAGGATGTAGCAGTGAAGCAATCAATGATCCCTAATATCTTTGTCTTCCAGGCGGTGAGGCTCACTACAAAACTATTTGTGAAGGATCTTAAATATTGGGAAACTTGTAGAGTACAAAGTTTAATAAAATGTTGAGATAAAGATCCAATACCTTATAAAGGGAAATGGAAAAAGCTCATAGGACAGTGAAGGTATGAAAGTAGGCAATTGATTTTAATCATAAAGCGAACTTATAAGATTTAAGATAAAATGCATAGATCTCAACTTCTAAGACAACTTCTCATTCAACTAACAAAGAGGCCAGTGTTGATTCTCCTTATTCAACATAACATCAAATGCATCTCATACTCAATTTGTCATTCTTTGAAAAATAAATAGACATTCTAGATTTATATTTCTACATGTCCCTATTTAAATTAATAGGTGATGAGAATATTAAATAGATTGAGAAATTATATGATTTTTATGCATCTATACTTTCTCTTCAAGGTATTCTTGTTATGTTTAAACATTATTGGGTTTCTCTCATTTTCTCATTAAGGTATTCTTGTTATGTTTAAACATTATTGGGTTTCTCTCATTTTCTCATTAGGATCTTACATCAATTTCAATACTTTCTTTTATACAAATTCTTGTATTCGATATGATCCTATCATAAAAATCTTCTTTTTCAATTCCACATTTAAGTGAATTTCAAATTGCCATAGTAACAACCTTTATATTAAATTTCTTTAACTTCAAAAAACAAAAACAATAATAAATCGTTATCAGCTACCAATTTTTCACCTATAAAATATTCATACATTCTCCACTTCAAGTTAATTTATATTTTTAATATCCAGTATATGAACTTATCTTTACACCTTCTAAAACAGTTACTAAAATACCTTTGAAGTAACTATGCATATACATCTCTTTTAATAATGCAACATTTTTTTATTATTTGTAAAGAATTCATGGGTGCATCCACGCTTTTTAATACAAAATTGTTGGTGGTGGAATAAGTGTCATGTCCGTCGAAATGTTAACATCGATGTGTACAAGTTGTCTTTAGTAGAAAGCAAGGTCAACGTGCTTACTATTATATTGCATAATACTTGAGATTCTACTGTGTAGTTTAATATTGAATTTAAGCTATGAGATATTTAATATCAAAAAATTGTTCAGTCCAACTGTATTTTCTAGTATCAAAAAATTGCTCAGTCCAACTGTATTTTTTAATATCAAGAATTTCTCTTAATCCTAATTTATTTGACATGAGTATGTTGGTAGAAGGTATACATTGTACATAGACCACATTGTTCGAGGTGTTTATTCCTTATGATTATAAAAAACTTGGATTAGTTATAAAAAGATTAAAGAGAATCATCAAATTATTTTGTGATTCTTTTCTTGTGACTTGGTTATTAAGTGGGGATGATTTAATGTAATATTTAAACTTATTTAGGCCAATGAAGTGTGCAATTGTAAAAAATAATAGGCTGGGCCAACTATGTTGGCTACAATCGCTTTTTCATGGTTCCATTGTTAGGATAGACATACTTCATTATTCCATACACATTATATATTTAATTGGATAAAATTAGATTATACGTTATGTTTTAAGTATATAATGATGATAAATATATATTGCATATTTGTAATATTGGATTTTAAAAATGCTTTATTTATATTTATAATTTTAACTTTATAATATTTGTAATATTATTGATATTTATAATAATCTATCATTTCTTGATATAAAATTTGTGTCTAGCCCACATGTTGAACATTGGAAAGATACATGATGAGGTTTATGATTTCGTATCAATTCATTCAAAAAAGAGTATGAGTCATGGTGTGCAGCATGTGAGCCCTCTTGGTGCGTTAGGCTGTCTAATCCCATGGCAACTATGGACACTTCCTTGGGAGGGGGTCGAACCCCCCCTCATGATCCTACTAAAGCTATATCTCGAGCATTGGTAGCATCTATCGACAAATCCACACAGAAGGCACCCCCTCCTAAGTTTGTCAAGCTATAGGAGAAAATACCAAAGGTGTCTTTATTAGTCTCCTCATCCCGTCATATGGCTTTGGCAACAACGGATTGTGGACTCATTGGACAATTCATCAGGATTTGGCCCTCACCAAGATCCATGGACATATGGATTCAAAAGAACTAGCATCTTTTGATAAAAGAGAAGATGTCTCATTTTATTTTGTGAACGATGGTTTTATTCCTTCATGTTCGAAACCAATGATGATCGAGATTTGATATTCAAGAGTGGCCCATAATTTTTCAGTAATCGTGGGATGTATCTAAACAAATGGACTCCAGACTTCAACCTGGATCATGGCGTCCCCTCAGTGATGTCAGTCTAGGTTCACCTTCCTCACCTACCCTTACACTATTGGGGAGCCAATTCGCTCCGATATATTGGAAACGTCCTTGGGAAATTCAATGATATGATAGAACCAAAAGCTAGAATGATGGCATGTGCCTGGATCTGTGTAGAAGTTGACCTAGAAAAGGTCTCCCAAAACCAATTTTATTAACCGTTGACAACTGGAGGCATCTACAAAAGCTTGATTATGAACATATTCCTTTCAAATGCAAGGCTTGTCACGAATACGGGAAATTCTCCAAGGACTGCAAGAAGAGTCGTCCACCTTCCTAGACGATGCCAACCAAGGAAAATTAATGGCAGATGGTTAAGAAAAAGATTAGTACTAAGGTAAATCAACAAGCGAGTGTATCCCCTTCAAAACATCCTTTGTCCTCGATTTTGATCCCTGCCTCTGTTCCTCCTCATTCCTCTCAACCTTCGGCAATGGCTCCCCCCTCCATCTCCTCCTTCAAGCCTCCCCATGTACCCACGCCCAAACCCTTTGGGTTACTTTATATTGACGACCCCCCTCCTATAGGTATCTCAGAATCCCCCCTTCCACCCCTTCCATCCTCCTCCTCTATTGTGACTATAGTATATTAGCCCACCTTCCATGTCCTTCCCTCCACATCCTCTTTGGATCCCATCCTTAAGGATGATGAATTTATCTCTACCTATTTGGAAGAGATTGATAATCATGTTGTCATCTCCTAGCCCACCCCTAAGGGTGTTCAAAGTAGGAAACAAGCTCAACTAACTTCTAAAGAGGATGAAGAAGAAGAAGAAGTTGAAGAAGAAAAGCAATGCCAAAAGGTAGGGAGAAATCCGACAAAGGATATTTAAGAATAAATTGAAAATAGGGAGAAGATGATAAGGCTACAATCCACTCAAGGAAAATATCTAGGACCTGGCATCAAATTCACAAATCCAAAAATCATTGGAGGTTCTCAACCTAGTAACCATCGCATAGGTAGTGCCAAACCCCCCAACTAGTAAATAATGAAGGTAGTCTCTTGCAATTGCAAAGGCATGGGCAACAAATACAAAGAAGAATCCCTAAAAGACCTTAATAAGGAAGAAAGACCAAATATCCTCCTTCTACAGGAGACAAAATTAGAGGAATTTAACATCTTAAAAATAGGTCGAAATATGTGGAAGAAAAGCAATGGCACTGTATTCAATTCTCATGCATCCTTGGGAAGGATATGCACCCTTTGGGACACATCCATTCTAAATCTATGGATGACACATCGCACAAAACACTGGTTAATGACATGGCTCCACCACCAGCAATTAGGTAAAGTAATCAATATTTTTAATATCTATATGCCACATAGCCACAAGGACAAAGAAATATGTTGGCAGTCTTTATTAAATTTGAAGGATTCAGAATTTGCAAAGGATTGTTTGGTAGATGAATACTTTAATGTCACCATTCCAAACAAGGATAAATACGAGGGTAATATTTTCTGTGACCCCTTTTGACAAAGATGGAGGACCTCATCTCCAAATGGGATCTTGTTGACATAAAACCCTGACGGGGAAGATATACCTAAACCAATAAGAGGAGGGGACCATGCCACATAGCATCTCGACTTGATAGATTCTTAATCAAGAATGATTTCCTAAGTATAGGAATGACTCTTCCCCCCATGATCATTCCCTCTGGAGTATTGTATCACAAACCGATAGATCTAAACCTTAATCAAACTCATAACTTCATCATCCCTCTCCCCTTTAAATTATGTGCACTCTAGTTGCAAAATCTAGGAGTAGTCGAGACCATAGAGACTATGTGGAGGGGATTTATCAATGGATCACCAATTCACACATGGGAACAAAAACTAAGAGATGCCAAAGAATCATTAAAGGTGTGGGAAAAGAATTCCTACTCTCTGTTGGATCAGATAAAACACACTCTAAATAAACAACTGGAGAAAATCCAACACCGGATGGAACCAAAGGAGGTGACAGCTTAGTCAAAGATGGAAGAAAGAGAAGTGTGTGCCCAAATCCATAAAGGAAAAAAATGCAAGGAATAATTGTGGAGACTCAAGTCAAGGAGCCTTTGGCTCTAGGCTGACGATGAGAATAATGGCTTCTTGCATCACCGGTCTTGTGCCTGAAAGCTTAAAAACACGGTAATAGAAATCAGATTGGATGATAGCACCATGCTTAAAAATTTCTCGGATATTAAGGATGCATCTAGGAGGCATTATAAAAACCTTTATACAAAAGAAACTGAAGCATAACATAGAGTAACAACATCCATGTTGGAGCATATCCCTTCTCTCATCTCTCATGTAGATAATGAGAATCTCAGCAAAAACATTAAAAAGTAGGAAGTGATTGACACAATATGGGGATTGGCATCGGATAAATCCCAAGACCAGATGTGTTTCCCATCCATTTTTACAGGGCTTGCTAGCATATAATCAAATTTGATCTATTGAGAATGCTTCACTACTCTCATTGGAAGCATAAGTTAGGTAGTAGCACCAATACCTCCTTCATATATCTCATTCCCAAGGAAGCTAACCCATCATCACTTTCTTGCTTCAAGTCTATCTCCCTTTGCAACACCTCTTACAAAATATTCACCAAGATTATGGCCACTGGGATGAAAAAGATCATGCCAGGAAGGTCTATTCCCAAAAGACAAATCCTCGTCAATATTGTTCTTGTTCAAGAGGTGATTCATTCCAAAAAGGAGAAGGAGAAAGGAATGATTATCAAAATGGACATGGTCAACGCCTTCAACTGGGTAAGGCACCCTTTCCTCTTCAATATTTTGAGAAAATTTGAGTTTAGAAAATATTTTTTCATGATGATAAACCATGTATAATCACCCCCTAGATATCCCCTCTTATCAATGGAAGACCAACACGATTCTTCAATCTCGAACGAGGACTCCAACACGGTTTTCCTCTCTTCCTGTTGTTATATATCATTATGCCCGACACCTTAAGAAAAAAATTAGAAGAAGAACTCTTGAAAGGCAGGGTCCTAGGTATTACCTTCACCGAGGCATCAAGGGTATAAATCACTCCCAATTTGTGGACGACACTCTCCTATTAGGTGGAGATTCGCTTGCTATTGCAAGAACATCGAAGGCTACCTTGAGCGATTTTATGAATCCCCTAGGAGGATATGTTCATAAAAAAAGAGCCATATCTATGGTTGGAACATAAGTGCCTCGAAAATATAAGCCATAGAAAGAATCCATTAAATCCATGGATCAAGAACATGGACCTCTTTTAATTACTGGGGGATACCTATTTTGTTGGGAAATACTTATGTTTCCAATTAGCAAGGAATCATTGGGAAAATCAAAAGTAAAATGAAGTAATGGGGGTCTCAATGGTTAAATCCAACTGGGAAAATTATTCTTATCAAATCCACTCTCTCAGCTCTCCACATTTATCAATTCTCTCCAATGTTGGCTCTCATGGGCATACTTCAGCAAATCGCCAAAAGCATAAGGAATTTTTTGTGGAAAGGTGGCAAAACAAAGACGAAAAAATTCCACATCATCAAATAGAATACAGTAAAGTTTCCAATGGCTTATTGAGGACCCGGGATAAAGGATCCTAAGGTGATGAAATATGCACTAGGAGCCAAATTAGTTCGGAGACTCCTCTCTAGAAATAATGACCAGTGGAAGGAATTTATTCATAGAAAATACTTCTTTGGGTTAAGGAATCAATGCCTAGACAGGCCTCTAAAGGACCACAAGGGCTCTTAGATCCATAAAATCTTCAAAGAATATTTCCCTTTAATACAAGCCCATCTCACTTAGATCCCCAACAACGAAAAACTTATCGACATATGGAAGGAAATCATCCAGTGAAATCATCGAATCAATCAGTAATTGAGTTTGAGGAAGCTTAAAACTTAGATGAACAACATGGAACTCAAATTTCTCTATTACATCTTGATTTGGTTAGATGATGTCTTGGAATCTTTCAAATCCTCTTCCAAAATTGACTCACCATGTCTTGAACCTCCTTTATTTTATCTCAGGTTGCACCCCTTTAGATAACACCACCAATTTCACGAGGGTGGGGATCTATAGGTATTTATACACTCAAATAAGGCTATCAAATCACAATTTAAATATCCCTCATCCTCCAAAAGCTGTAATTTGGAAACTTGTTTGGCATAATGATGGGATACTGAAAGTAAACCCCTTCATCTGGATCATGATCAATGAGAAATTGCTCACAACTGAAAACCTCTTGAAACGAGGCATCATCGTCCCATCCAGATGTGTCTTATGCCAAAATGTAGAAGATAATCATAGCCATATTTTTATATAATTCCCATTCATTTTCCAAGTGTTTGAGAATGCACTTGACGGAATCAGAGAAAAAGACACTTTGTCACAGTCCTAGAAAGAGATGTTCACAAACTAGGCGAAATCATACCAAGGCACTTTCAAGCACAAGAATATTCTCAAATGAGCATGGAAATCCCTTCCAAAATATCTATGCTAGAAAGTATGGCTTGCAAGGAACACATGTATTTTTGAATTAGAAATTCCAAATCCTAGGTGAACAACAACCAAATCTATTAGTCTTATGAGTGAGACAATGAAAATCAGGAGAATATGCAAATATGACACTCTTCAATTGGAACAAGAAGAATGAAACTGGATCAATGGTTTACTCCTGCATTAGATTCATCCTCCCTATAAGAAAATGCCAAGACCTTTGCAAGGATCACACTAGCAACTTTGAATTGAAGAGGAAGAATTGAAAAAATGGTAGCTCTCACTTGGAAAACACCTCATTTTCTTTGATAGAGCCTCTAAAGGAAATCCAAGGGTGGCAAGGGCGGGGGGGGTTCCTGATTGAACCCTATGGAAATATGGAATCTTACTATGAATGGGGATTGGGGGTTATATATAATAACTAAGTTGAATTTGTCACTTTATTTCATGGATTCAAAATCATGGACCCCAATCAGATCAAAATATTAGTCGTCATTGGAGATTCAAAAATCATCATCAAATTTATGAAAGGTTTGAGTCATTCTGCTACTAAACCCATCAGCAAACTGATAAGGAGAGCACAACTAAAGGACAACAAATTTTACTATGTGAGTTACTACCATGTGCTACAAGATATAAACAAACCGACATCCATGTGAATATGGAAACAAGGTTAGATAAAGGAGAACTAAAAAAGAATGGGAGAATAAGTTTCCACCCAATCCCTTAAATATAGGCTCTTCATGAAGTATTTGAAGCATAACATGGAGGCTACGTACCAACAGTTTCAATGTGACCTTTATGAGATAAGCAAGGGCATCATCAATTCAACTTCCCTCGTAGTTCCTTCACACGCCATTGCAAACCATTATTGTCAACATAATAAACATAGTGTGATCCCAATGCAGGTTGAAGGTGGGATAATTAGATTTGGTATGATGAATTTTGGGAAGAACCATTACCCTCGAACCTAGTTCGAATAAATTTGAGTATGGGGCATTTATAAAGGTACAAATGTTGCTTGACTCCCCTAGCATCCCTTTTCTCCTAGATTTTATTTTAAGTCTGGAATCTATATTTCCCTCTTCAGAGTCGACTCAACTTGGAATTCACAGTCAAGGGATGGGAAGTGTAACCTAGCAGTAGAAATTAGAAACCTCAAGAAGGTCCTCAAGCAGCTTGAAGATTTGATTTTAGGAAACAATCCTCCATATATGCATTTACAAACCAGGTACATGAGAATGAGGTCAACAACAGCGGAGACCATGATGTAATGATGCACACCATCCAACAGATTCAACATCAAGCTTATACCATCTTGGAATTGGAAGAGAATTGTAAGAAGTTGTGAAGGATTTTGTTTTAGCAAGGGAACCCCACCAACAACATCCAACAATTTCCCTTCGGCTAGTTCATCCCTTGAGGGAATGGAAGAAGATGAGACTGTAAGGAAAATCAATGTTGAAATGGATATTGAAGTACTTTAGACTTCCCCAACCCCAATCATGGATGTGGGTAGTAATAATTATTTTTAGATTATTTTATGTTAAAAATATTATGTATTGTAGAACATGCTATATCTTAGATGTATTTTTTCAAGTCTACACACGTAAACTTATAGGATAGCCCTCTATGAAGGACAAACATAAATGTTTTGAAAGACATTCATAACTCTACTTTCAAACTTGCAGCTCAGATTTTTGTATTAAAATTTTGCCTCTTCTAAAGGCCTTGTATATATAAAATTTACACGTTCCTCTGTATATATAGATAATTGATCTTTATAACTTATTTAAGCCATGATAATTAAAAAACTTTAAAAAAATCTATTAAATATTTTTAATCATATAAACAAAATGTTAAAATAAATCAATTAGGTTTTATCAATATTGGAGGTTTATATATCAAACCTCATCTCAATGATCACTAATAACCTAATTAATTACCTATCTAACACTATTTATTCTTTTGTTAATTGTATGGGCTTTATGATTAGCATTATTTTTTTTAAGAAAAACGTCTAGATTTTATATTAAAAGAAGCTACTAAAACACTTTAACACATCCATGAGGATATGAAATTTTCCCAAAATAACCCATATCTGTAACCCATGAGACTATTTCCATCATTTTAAATTCTACAGTTATCCTTGATACTACTTCATATACATATAAAAGGTATTTACTACTATAAACCCTTACAGACTATCCAAGGAGCAAAGCACAAAAGCAAAACATCTATCAAAGTAAAGATAAGGACCCCTATACATTTCCAAATTATTCCTACGAAGAAAGAGAGCTAGAGATTTTGACAATGGCATCGTTCGGTTTGGAGACTGAATCTTCATCAATAGTCCTGGAACCAACATTCCTTGTAACCTTGGATTGGCTTCCATCCAGCAAGGCTTGGTGAACATCCACAATGATAGATGTTTTTTCTAGCTGGGTACTCTACACTTGAGCCTCATGCTCAAAATCATCAAATCTATGGTCAAGTAAGGAGACATGATCGGTTACCTCACAAATGGATGAGAGGACTCCTCCCATTTTTGAATTTGAACATCCCAGGGTTGACTGAAGGTCCCTAATATCTTCCTTCATGTCCCAAAACTTGACATCTAGTTATGAAATATCTGCTACAACGCCCTCCTTAGACTTCATACTACTCCCTTCCACGAACGCCCAATGAACTAGTTGCAATAAAAAAAATTCTTACCCCTACACTGGACTGATAGGGGAACACTCAAATGTCTCCAATTCAATGGAAAATACGTCCTCAACAAATCCCAAGATACCATCCCTAAAAGAACACAACAAACCTAGGGAATCCCAAAACCAGACAAGAAACAAAGTAGAATCCTCCACCCCAAGAGTATTCCCCATCACAAAAAGATTGGAAAACCAGGTAATAACACTCTCATTCACCCAAAGAAAACCCTTGTTGACCTCCCCATAAAAACACAACAAATATCCAAAACCCCAACCAGATAGGAAACAAAACAATCCTTCATCTCAAGAGCAATCTTCGCCATGAAAAAACTACCGAACCCAGTAGTAAAACTCTCATTCATCCGAAGCGAACCATTTCTGACCCCCATTCAGATAGAAAGATTAGGAATAATACCGTAGTGCTACTCGGTAATAAGCCATAGTGCCATATTACCAATCCCCAATACCTCGATAGATATGAAACTATCTCTTGATCCTTCTTCCATGAGTGGAGTAATAGCTCCTTTAATTCCCACACATAGGAGTACAAACCACCACCAAGTGGAATTCATGCACATTTGATGAGTTGAGTTCATAAAATTCAATTTCAAATTTAATCATGTAATGGAACCACCTGGTATATGGGTGACCCCCATTTTTCTTTATTTTTCCTTTTCCAAGTGTCGTAGAAAGATTCGTTATGTGATCCACTATTTGGTTGTTGTTTCTACAAATATGCACTAACATACTATCATTAATACACCACACAAGGTTAACAATATGAGATTGTAACCTTCCAACTATTATATCCTCAAGAAATATGCCTTTTCTAGTTTGTGATATTGTCAGCAAAGAGTCTCTGACAACCAAAAAACATTTGGGTCCAAGAGATTCAAAGAATTCAAAACCCATCAATAGAGCATAACTTTCTGCCTGGTTATTTGTGTCTTTTCCCAAGCCATAGGAAAATGAGATAACTTCATTTCCACTAGCATCAAGGAGGATCCCCCCTTCTCTTGTCACCCCGGTTTATGACTAGCATTATTACTAAACTAAATATCCTAGTAATAATAAACCAACTGGATATAACTTGTTTCTAGCAACTTTTTATAAAATAATAACATATTAGGACTCTTATTTCCATGTGATCCACATTCTTGCTTGTTCTTTCATGTAGACACATAATATGAGTGGTTTTATTATTCATCATGTGAGGCAAAATATGGATTGAAAATGTGTGTGTGTGTGTGTGTGCGTGTACTAAAGACCAAAGTTTGCTTATGGGATTGCAAGCAATATTGTAATGATCCTTAACCCCGAAAATATTCTTCTAATTTTTCTGGCCCAAGATGGATCTTTAATACCACTTGTAATGATCATTAACCCCCAAATTTAAGCACAACAATGATATATAACATTTAAAATTTAGAAATAATTGAAACATATTTACTCAATAACAAACACAGGAATATGGAAAGAACCCTTAAGGTGGGGTAGCACCATAAATCATTCCTCCACAAACCATATGCTTGCTACAAAATAAATAATTCATCAATACTTCACATGACAACTCAAAACATTGTTTTTACTTCTTTAAATAATTTGTATCAAACCTCATCGGTACTTTCTAGTAGGTGGAACCTTCTAATAAGCCTTCTTACAATTATTGTTTTTCATACTACATCTACTTCATGTACTATATTTACTTAAAATTTCCTCGATACATAACATTATCCCCTTGGGTACATCCCTAGGTATCCCATATTATCCTTCCTAACTACATTACATTCCATCCTCCTTCCCATGTTTCATCCTAGAAACATGGGAGGAATCCAAATGATATGACTTATTGAGCAATGTAGTCAATCGGTACTAAGCATGAACATCCATCCGTCTAAGTGAACTACGGACATGCGTTCCAACTACTTCATTTCCACCTCAAACTTGATTATGGTTGCTCCTTTGGTTCCATGTTGCCATTGCACTCCTCTAAAATTCCATGAACTACTTTTAGTCCTCCATGTGCCTCCATTGTTTTCCTTTTGGTTCTATTTTTGTTGATGCTCCTAACCTTTCCTTGATAATTTTTCGTTTCTCATGGCGGTGTGGGTGGAAATACATAGCTTCCTTAGCTATTGGTTCTGATTTATTTGAATCTTTAACCCATGGTTCCTTTGATACATGTAGCTCTTTATATTATTCTTCTTTTTTATGTGCTTTTGTATCCCCTTCTTCTTATTCAAACTCAGACACTTTGTTTTCTTTGTCTATAGATACTTTAAGTATTTTACTTGCAAGGACTTCTTCATGTGTCCCCTTAGACACTTCTTGTTTAGTAAGAGAAGTATCTTACGATGTAATTGTTCTTTTCTTATACCTCAACTTACTAAACTTATTTGCACATTAAAATTTAAATGTTCCAACTAAGTCCATTCAAGGATATCTCAAAATAGTATCCACAGCATTCATATCTATAGCATGAAAATATAAATGCAACACATATTTTTCCATAGTAATATTCAAATATTTAAAATTTTGAACATTTTCACCCTCATTCTATGTGCCTTGAATATGCTTTGTGGGGACTTGTAATATTTTAGCCACATTAACATCTATTAAATTTTGCTTCTTACTATGGTTTATAGAAACAATGATCTTCTCTTGTTGAATACATCCATGAATATGTAATAGGAAGCTGTCACATGAAAATAAACCATGATGGTTCTCATTATCTTTCTTCACAACATTATCCTACCTAGCTAAAAATATGTTTTCATATTATTCATTTGGAATTTCCTGCATCTTGTAAGGGATAAGCAACATCCACCATATGGAAACATCTTCTCTTAGGGCTAGATGAAGTGATTTTGAATTTATTGTTGATATCTATCAAGCCATGCTTCAAATTTAAACCCTTTTGACATGCACAATAAATAGAAAGGAGGTTTATGAGCATGCCTTCAGGAATATCTACATTTCCATTTTCGATGGACATGTGGCCTCAATGCTCATTTTAGAATCTTATAACTCACTCATATTTACTTAGTTTCAAGTGTTTTATTTTGCAGTTGTCTTCTCTTCACAAATAATCCTAATTTGCAACCATACTTTGTATTTTTTTATTTGTTTTCTTACATAGCAACATCATGATTGTTGAGGTGGTTCATGTCCTTGAACTAAGTGGTTCTAAATAAACTATTTGGAAAAGTAATATGATTGATTTTATCAGGGGCAAGAATCTATGGTAGATTGTCAATGGTGACATCAACAAACTGATAGATGCAAATGAGTTGGCTATATGGAAGGAGTGTTTTGAATAGGCGTGAGAGCTTGTTGGTCAAATTGTCTCAGAAAACCTACAGGTACATATAGAAGTTAAATAAAACCCTATCGAGGTATGGAAAACCTTATCATTTGTATGAAAAATCCCATGATGTTTATGCTTATTATCTCGAGAAGAAAATCTATGAACTAGATCCTAAGGACTTTGATCAAATAGAACAATTTCTTGTTGAACTGAAAAACTATAATGAGAATCTTAACAGATGCGATTTGATTATAAGAATAAATTTTACCCTTTTTAATATGTTAAATTGATGTATAAGATCCTTTTGTTTATAAGAATAAAAAAAAATGTATAGTGATTTGAAAACTTAACCTACAACAATGTATTCTCCTTATTTAGCTATCCATTTCCTAGGAAAAACTAGCTACTTTCATACACAATTATGTACGCTAAATCATTATTTTGTAATAGGTTGGACATTCTCAAAATTTTGTAGTCCTTTTTTTGTTGAATTACGTGTATAATCTTAAATAAGTTCAAAGTTTAGCTATGTTAAAAATAATTATCCAACCATAATAGTAGAAGCTATACTAGTGCTTATGTTAATCCTTTTATTTTATTCACTATCATCTAGTGTTAAAATACCATGTTAATAAACTTATATCAAAGAAAAAATTGTCACCTAAGGTGATGGAACTCTTCATACAATTTTTACAAACTTGGACTAAGTAAGGCATCCAAATAACTAGGACTTGGAATAAGTAAGGATATATATTTAGCATCGTAAAATTGATGTTTTATTTGTATGTGAAGTGATCAACAAGGAGTGTATCTCTAATGGTTGGATCAACTTATCGAGTGCATTGGCAATAATCTTACTTTCAAAGGTAGGAATTTCTAGACTGATTTGAACATTGAAAGTTGATGCATTCTCAAATAGAAGGTTGGTTGTAGAATTGTGGTCACAGTGGAACCAAATTGAAGCATCAAGTTATAAAATTCATTGAGAAGCATTATCCTCTATTTCTCTAATGCTTCTTCTAAGAATCGTTCTACCTCTATAGTATTTTTGGAGAATTTTTTGGGTACTATGATACTCTGAGATAGAACTTACGTTTACTAATTCATGCAATTACTTATTTGGATTCCTTCCATGTATGCATGAACTACGCTATGATACCAATCAAATGTAGCAAGAGCCTAAGATATGTTGGTACAAAGGATAACTCCAAATTCAAGAGAATGCAACGATAAAATCAACCATGAACATGCAAAAAAATAATTATGTTCCTAATTATATATACATTCATAATTGAGACATAGATATAACTTTAAATATCTTCCATTAATCTTCAAATGGGAAAATCCATGATTGTATGCTTGAGATATAGAGAAATCTTGCATGCCAAAATTTTGATGAGAATTGTTATGCAAATTCATGTTTGATGGGTGATTATCGAAAGAAACACTAGAAGGAAAATTGTTATAGCCCAAATACAAAATTCTTTGCCCATGATGACGGTTCAAAAACAACACCTCAAATGTTGATTATTCGTCACACAAAAGGGCATTTATGGATGGAGAGATTTGATTTGTTTTCAGTAACTATGGCCTTGATCATTGACTTAATTCCTCAATTTTCCTCATTTTTGCTGAAAATCCCTTAAAAGAGCATAATTTCTCCCAAAGATCATGTAAATTACATTTTAATCACTCTCAATATGTGGTCAACAAGTGATTTCAGTTAAAATTTGTAATCGCATTCTATTAATTCCTTAAAAATGATTTAATCGCCTGTTACCCTTGATTTAAGGGCAATTTTCTCCAAAAAATATGAAAAATAAATAAAATTTCAAAAATCGAGGAAGTTAGGGTAGTTTTGGTAACCACCCCATCAGTTACAACCTTATCTTCTCCAATCATAACTATTTTCAGTTACTATAAAATCAAAGGAGATAGGTCGTGAGAGGGACCTTTTTCCTAATTAAGGTTATGTTGGAGGAATGACCTTACCCCTATTTCCCTGTGCATTGATATACATTCCCTAATATATTTGGAGATTGGTTGGGATTGTTGGAGAAGACAAGCAGGAGACCCGAAGTCTTGGTTTTGCGAGGTTCTGAAGCAGGGAAGAGGTAATTTGACATATTTCCCTTCCCAAATTTCTTAGTTAATTTCATATTTGATAAAGAAATTGGCATTTTATATTGAAAGTTGATTCTTAGATTCATGTTCTTTTTCATCTTTCAATTTATCGATAATCTTTGTCATTGTCAAAAGTGTTTGAGGAAGGTTATCTTTATCAGTTTTCAGCTTGAAGCTTGGGCAAGTTGGAGCAGACTCAAAGTAAGGCAAGGAGTGGCTTGGATCAACCGTCATAAACAAGGTGTGTAAATCATCTATCCCATTAATCTCTTTTAATATGAATTTGATTGGTCTAAATATGGCCATATGTATGATTATGAGTCTGTTTTTCCTGTTGATAGAGTTTTTTATGCCCGTCTTCTTCTTTTTAGTATGTTGGTGACCTCATCCTATTCATAGGATTTTTTTTCGTGCAACAGAAATGGTGACTCCACTAGGAAGAAACCATCTTCTTTGGGGATTCTAGGTCAATTCTTCCAATTTGTTTGGCTGATGTAAGTATTTTTGCAAGTTTGGATTAGTCTCATACCTTGGTGGATACCTCGAAACTTTATTTTTTTAAGCTTGCATTTTTTATTTTCAAACTACTCAAGATAAAATCGCTTGTTGTGGCACTTACAAAAGCGATTTCCCTGTAAAAACATTGTTAATTATCTTAACATAAGCAATTTAATCGATGGCTTCTATATATGCACTAGTGATTTTCCTGTAGGAAGTGGTTTTTCACACCTTTTTTGATATGTAGGGTTTTCTTGAGTTGTTTTGAAAGTAAGTGAGTGTCCTTTGAGACCTTTGAGAGTAGGTACTCTTGTCTGTAACCAACTTTCACTTTCCTTTTTAAGTTTTTTGGGTGAAAGGGATTTTGAAAGGAGCATTTGTATATAAGTCCCTTTTACTATCTGGGTGATTCACTTTGAAGTTACTAGGTTGTTTATGTCTTGTAGTGACCTCTCTGAAGGGGTGTCTTTACTCAGTGATCATTTTCAGTTCATGCTTTTGAAACTTATGAGTGGAGAGATTTGAAAAATAGTCTCTTGTTTTAGACTTCTTTTGCTCTTTGAATTTGTACTTTTGGTCATCCTGTAAGGTGGAAGCTCATGGAACTTTTTGTTGTTGTATGACCCTGATTACACTGGTTGGATGCAAAATTATGCTTTACAAAACCTTGTAACCTAGTTAGTCTCCTATTGTTTAAGTCTAAGAGTAATCTCGTATACTTTTCTCAAATTTGCATTCTTGTGTGTGACTGGACAGTCTTGTGTTTGTGGCTGCTTTCACTAGTTTTGACAAGGATATCATAGGTTCTTTGCATTGTTTGTCTTGTGTGGTTGTTCAAGATTAAGTTCTCGTTTCTTATTTGAAAGAAAAAGCAAAGTTGGATCATTTCATGAAGTTGAGTGCGGTTTTTGTACATTGCAAGTGTCTCTAGTAGATTTGCACTTTGCATTGAAAATTAAAAACAAAAGGTTGCATTTGTATTTTGTTAGTATATCAAGTTTTCATTTAAAAGTATATATTTTCATTGTGCATCGAAAAGTTAAAAAAATTTATTGCATTCGGTTTGTGTAGTGTATGTGTATGTTAGATTGAGTCCTTATTTGCTTTAGGAATGAATTTCAATTTGTATACCAATTGAAGTTTGCATTTGTATTCGATGCTAAAAACTTGCATATGTTTATAGATTTGAAATTTCTTTGCATTCACATTTATGACTAAAACTTGCATTGTGCATTTGAAAACTTGTATTTGCAATCGAAACCATATCTTGCATTTATAAGTTGCATGTACATCAAAAGACATTGAAAAGCGAAAAGTGCATTTTAGGGGGTTGAGGGTGCTTCATTTTCAATGAAAGAGGGTAAATTGTGCATTATTTTGCATATCTCTTTAGTTGCACAAGTTTTCTTCATTAAAAAGACCCTCAATTTTATTTTTCAACAAGCATAATTAAACGAAAAGACTAATGAAGTTTTATTTTGTAGAAACTCACCTAATAACCTAGGGTTAAGCTTTTGGAGATAGGTGTTTAGAGTTAATTCCTCCAAAATCACATAATATTGGAAACTAGGAATTCACTAAACAGAGACAAAATCCATTAGTAACCCAAATCACTTGTCAAGAAAGCACCACACAAACTAGCGTCAAGCGGTAGGTAAAGCTACTTCATGTGTGCAAATTGTCCCTTGTCACTTGGTTTAGTGGGGTTATGCGTGTTTGGGAATTAATCAGAGGTGGCAATTCCTCAGGGTGACAACACTGCTCATTGATATTTTCTGGCCTAGGACTTGTGTCTTGCGTTCCCTTCCCGTTTGCAAAATCCCTTTCCAGCAACCGTTCTGTCCGACTACCTAGCGTGAAGTGGTAGCCATAGTTACTTATCCTAGGTTCCACATAGTTCGTTGCAAGGGGAATATCTTGCAGCACCTGAGACAGATGTAGACTCTTCTTCCCAGCTCCTTGCGGAGGGTATTTTCCGAAGGAAAGTGCTTGTACCCTTGGTGATTAGTTTCGTGGAGTAGGGTAATTATCTCTCAATCTTCGTTGGTTGGAATTAGGCCCTAATCATCCCAGGATGATATTTGGAATACCCTATTTTTCATCTCTTCATTGTGTGGTATTTATTTTTTACCAACTAGATACTTACCATTGGAGGAGTAGTCCCGCTTGTTGAAATATTTTAGGAATTGTTTAGTGTGTGTTTCAAAAATTTTGTATATTTCCTCCTTTGAGACTTCTATGACCCACCGTGGCCGATCAACCTTTCTGTATGCCTAGAAGAATTCAAGGACAACTTTCTAAACAGAGGGAAGTTCTTGTGCATAGGATAATACTGGATTATAACAATCCACCCACTTAGGGGGGAGAGGAATAAAACCAAGAACAAAACATTGAACAAGAAACATAAGAAAACACCTCTAGTTTTGTTGAATTTGAGTCCTCATCTAAATGAGGACATTTTAGTGATGTTGAGGGTCAGTTAAATACATCTCCCCCAATTGTTTATTCTTGGACATAGGAGAACTTAGATCTTCGCTCTATTAAGGATCTCAAAGATCCTTTAGGATTTTTGAACCCACCACAGAATCCTAGTTCTATCCAAGGAATTGAATTTCATATTCCTAGACAGAGTGATCCATCATACTTGTGGGATAATATGGAAAACACTAGTGAAGTGTTTGGGACTTCGGAGGGAATTCCCACGGTTAATACTGTTGCTATAGGAGTATTTAGTGTGAATGCATAATCTGTAGTAGGTTATGGATGGATTCCACCATCTTTAATGATTTTAATGGGAGGACCTTCATATGGTCTTCAAAGTACAAATCCCTTTTCTTTTAGGATAACTTTCCCTAGGTTCCAGACAATACCTACTTCACTTCCTCCTTCATCCACTTGTACTACTACTTCAGGTAGTGGTCTGTCAGTACCTGTCCATAATTTTCCACCTTTTAGTGGACATATTTCCATGCCAAACCCACGCCCTACTTCTATAACTATTGTTGGCTTTCGCATGCCTCAGATAAGCTTACCTTTCCAATCATTGGGAAGCATGGGTATTGGTACTCCCTTTGCATATAACATTCCACATGGTGGTCTATTTCGACTAGGGGGCATCAGTACCGGATTTCCATGGGGGAAGAATGATCCACATGGGAACATCCTTTTTTGGGGGGTAGGAGCCTCAAATATGGTTAACCTAGTGATAATTAATTCTTTACTAGGTAGCTATCCTATTGAATGGATGGGGGGCATGTCAAGGGGATTTAATCATCCCTTTTTACAACCTCAATTTGGTCATAAATTTGGACATTATAATCCACTTTTCACTAACGTTAATATGAATCAGTGGGTTGCTAATGTTCCTGTATCCTGGAACTCTATGGCTCAAACGAAGTTTCCTTTCTTGGCCACTTTGAATTTTCCCAACTTAACTAAGTTAACCAATGATACAGTCATACATGAACCTATTTGGCCACCAATCCCTACTAAGTTACCTTTAGACATACCGAAATTTGAAGGAGAACCAAAGGAAGATCCAACAAACTATGTGATGACCTTTCATCTTTGGTGTTAGTCTATTTCTATGATTGATGATTACACTAGATTATGACTTTTCCAATGGACATTAACTAGTATGGAGGCACAATGGTATATTGAGTTTCCATGTGCTTCTTTCCAGATGTTCAATTCAGTTTTGATGACATTCCTCAATCACTTGTAGCTTCCATTTTGTTATGAAACTAGTACTGAATTGTTGACTTCATTTCGTCAGGATAAGTCTACCCAAATCTCTGACCACATTCATGAAAGGGGATGGAGACGTAGTCTGATTAAGGCCTAGATTCTGGATGAGATTTTAATCGATTTTTTTATTAATTCATTGCAACCTTGTATTACAAAAGATGTGGCTCTTTCAGGAGTACAAAATGAAAAGAAAGCAATATTAAATCCCAACAACTGGATTTAGGTTACTCTTTGTCTAGAATGATTTATGAAATCCTGCCTAATGCTCCTTGATCAGAGGTTGATCTGACCAAGACAATACCTGGACCACATGTCGATGGTGTGATTGGTTCAACAGTTAGTACTATATCTAGCCAGGGTACGCACCTTGTAGGTCAAAATTCACTAGTAGCTGCTCTGAGCAACACACAAAACCCAAGTCCCAACCCTCCTGTGGATGTTCTATGAGTACATACAACCGGTTCTAAGGGAAACCATCATCCCAGAGGAAAAAGGAATAAGAACAATAAGACTGGGAATAAATGGAATAACAATGCAAATAATAATAGTAACAACAACAATAATACTGGTGGGGCCAAGAAGGAGAAGGGTAAAATGAAATTCCGCTTCTTATTATGCAAGCAACATCATTTTACTTGAAATTTCCCTAAGATGGAAATGGCCTAGAAGCTATTGGCACAACAGGAAGGCTCAAACCAACCTACTGTGTTAACTAATCCATTTCTACAACTACAACAATAGATGATTTTTGTAGGCCAATCTAACCATGGATCCTTGCAAGGGGGAAACCAAGGTACCTCCTCTCAAGGGGGTAGTATTCTCCAAAGTCAAGTTTTCATGTGTGACTAGGACGTTAACCTCCAGACTAGAAGTAAATATTATGATAGAATTACGTCTAGATCCAAGGGAAGGAAACCTCTGAAACTAATGTCTCGTCTCCATTACACATAGGGAATCAAGCTAATGACACTATGCCTAGAATACCAAAAGGTGTTATGAAGAAGACCACATAAAATCCTAATGCGCATGCAACCTAAAATTATAACATAGTGGAATATCTGGCACAAGATCCTTGTGCAATGTCCGCTCTCGAGGTTCTGCAGAGTTTCCTAACCCAAAAAAGGAACTTGCTGTCATATTTTGTAGCATTTGATGTTATGGATAGTCAAGTCATGGCCTTTGATTGTGAAAATTGGAAGCCTCTTCTACCCCATCACATGACTTTCCATATTCAAGTGACATCTAGAAATTCTAATATACATCGTACCATTGGTGATGAGGGTGCCTCTACTTGTGTGATGTATGTATCATGTTGGAAGGCTATAGTGTCAACTAAGCTAGTTTCTCTTGTTACAATGTTGAAGGATTTTGATGGCCATTTCTTCAATCCTCGTGGAATAATATTGACTCTCCCAATAGAGATGGGGGGAAATAGTCACGGTAGAAGTGGAGGTGGTGGATGCTCCACTTGATTATAATATGTTATTATGGAGAATCTGGACCTAAGCAATGATATCCGTAGTATCTTCAATCTTATGTATCATTACGTTTCCACATAATGGGAATATTTTCACCAATGATCAACTATCATTTTGTACCAATGGCTCCAACCATAACAATGGTACTAACTTCCCCCTAGTAAGCCATTACACGAAGGATTGTGAAAATGTTGGTGTGGGGATGTATCCTTCATTCATGGGAACCTTTAATCTACCCCCACTCGAACTACATGCAAATGAAACTCTGATACATCAAATATCACTGTTTCCATGACTTTCATACATAGGGTATCTCAATTTAAAAATTCTCATATTAACGATCCTCAGAAGTTGCCAACCTTTGAATCTGGGTGTAGTTAAATAACCAGGCTTTGTCTACGACTGAGGTAGCTTATAAATCCAGTATTTCAAATGAGGCATACCATGCTAGTCTACATTCCATCCTGGAAGCAAATGACCAATATTCTATGCTTGTTTGGGTTGTTAGCTCTTTTCGTTGTCACAGCCCCTCAGACACAGTTTTGCAATCTGACGAAGCAATTCTTGAGGCAATGACATTAGGGAATAGACCTTGTAAATATATGCATCAACATGCATCATTCCTTCCACCCAAAGGTTACCTAAGGATTGACGAAAACATAACCATTAAGTTAGTTCCTATGGAGTGGTATCGGATCCCTCTCACACATTCACAAGTTTATTCTAAGGGGAACATGGAAAATATTTCTCAAACCATTCCCAACAATATATCCAAGACCCCAAGCATTGTTGAAAATGTCTTTATTGGTGTTGATTTTTCACCTAATGAAATTGAAACATACACAACACTATTTAAAGAATGTAGGAATGTCTTCGCCTGGTCTTACGAGGAAATGTCGGGAATTGACCAATTGATTGTCGAACACAAGTTTAAGACATATCCTAATTCCAAAGATGTTCGGTATAAACTAAGACTAGTTAACCCAATAAATTTTGTTGTTGTCAAAGAAGAAGTAGAGAAGTTGCTACGAGCAAATTTTATATATATTTTCCCCTTGACTAAATGGGTATCAAATCTAGTACCGATTGATAAAAAACAAGGTAACATCCATGTTTGTACTAAATTTTTAGGACCTTAATTTTGGCTTACCCTAAGGATAGCTATACTACCCCATTCATCAATTAGATTATTGATGAATGCACAGGTAATGAGATCTTCTCATTCATGGACATATTCTCCAAATACAATCAAATTCAAATCCACCCTGAAGATCAACACAAAATCGCTTTTATATGTCCTTGGGAGACTTTTGCTTGTAGGAATATTCCATTTGGATTGAAGAATTCCATAACTACCTTTCAACATGCCATGTCTTACGCTTTTCATGATATTGATAAGATTATAAAGGTCTATTCAAATAATTTGACCGCTCGGGGAAGAGAGTGGATCACCCCAAACACTTGCGAGCAATATTTGATAGGTGTCATTTCAATAGGATTCGATTGAATCCTCATAAATGCATCTTTTGTTTCGAATCAGGTCAATTGTTAGGTTTCATCATGTCTAAATATGGTATAATGGTAGATCCATTTAAGGTAGAGGTAATAGTACATTTTCCTTTCCCTTCATATATATAATTGGATATGTATAATTTTCATGAAAATTGAATTTTAAAATGCTTTAATTATTTTTATAATTTTAATTTTATAATATTTGTAATATTATTGATTTGAATAACTTATTTAAGTTATGAGAATTAAAAAGATTCTATTAATTTTTTTAAACAAATAAATAAAACAACATGCAAGAGCGAGGGTATGTGAGCAGGCAGAGGGAGGCATGTGTACAACGTAGAGGTTGCAACTTGTCATCAAGTGCATGTCTCCCGCGTGTCTCCAGCATGGTTTCAATGCATTCACATCGTAATCAAGTGTTTATGCCTGAGATTTTAGATCACATACCCAATCGCAGAGTTAAAAATGGAGCTCATGCCTAATGCCTCTAAAAGAGGCCAAATAAGGCTTCCAAAACATCTATTGGTCAGGAACGAAATATATGCAAAAAATATTAGTATATAATGCCTGAGAAATCATGCAAGTATTAATACAAAATCCAAAACCGATTTCTATAGTCTATGCTTTCTGCGAAGCAGTAGGGACTAATAAAATGCTAAACTAATTAATTATTTATCAATATGTTTTAAGGATTAATATATCAAAACTCATCTTAGTGGTCAATAATAATCAACATCATCAATTGATATAATTAATTATATATCTAAGATTGTTTATTATTTTGTTGATTATATGGTATTTACGAATAGCATTATTGATGAACTAAGTAGCCTAGTAATAATAAACCAACACATTATATCTTGTACCTAGCAACTTTGTATAAAAGAATAACATATTATGACTCTTCTGTCCATGTGATCTACGAACTCTTGTTTCCATGAGATCCAGATTCCACACTCTTGCTTGTTCGGTCATGTAGACACATAATTTGAGTGATTTTTGTTATTCATCATGTGAGGCAAACTATGGATTAAAAATGATTATATATCTATATCTATATCTATATCTATCTATATATATATATAAGATTAAAGTTGGCTATGGGATTGTAAGAAATATTGTAATTATATTTAATTTTGAAAAAATTCTTCTAATTTTTTCGGTACGAGAAAGAGATTTGATACCACTTGTAATGATTCTTGACTTCCAAATTGAACCACAACAATGACATGGAACGCTTAAACTTTAGAAATAACCAAAACACATTTACCCAATAATACAGAAAGAACCCTTAAGGTAGAGTAACACCATTAATTATTCGTTGTGGAATGAATCACTCTGCATTCCATATGTTTGCTACAAAATAATTCATCAATAATTCACATGACATTGACTCTACTTCTTTACATAATTTCTATCAAACTGCCTAGGTGCTTCCTAGAGAAGGAACTTTCTAGTAGGCAGAACCTTCTAGCAATTCTTCTTACAATTATTGTTTTTCATACTACATCTAATTCATGGGATTTATTTACTAGATATGTTCTCAAGGCATAGCATTATCCCCTTGGATACCTCCCTAGGTACATTACATTCCATCCCCCTTCACATGTTTTGTCCTCGAAACATGGGAAGAATCCATCTGATATGATCTACTAAGCAATGTAGTCAATTTGTACCAAGCACAAACATCCATCCATCCTAGTGAAATGTAGACATGGGGTGCAACTACTTCTTTTCCACCTTGACCTTGATTCTAGTTTCTCCTTTGGTTCCATATTGTTGTTGCACTCCTATGGTGTCTCCATGCATTATTTTTAGTCCTCCATGTGCCTCCATATTGGTTTCATTTTGGGTTCTTTTTTTATTGATTCTCCATGTGCCTTGATTATTTTTGTTTCTCATTGTGGTGTGGGTAGCGATATATAGCATCCTTAGTTATTGGTTCTGCTTTCTTTGACTATTTAACATGCGGCTCCTTTTATGCAAGTATCTCTTTAGATTCTTCTTCCTTTTTATGTGTTGTGTAGCCCCTTCTTATGATTCAAACTCGGACTCTTTATTTGCTTTGTCTGTAGGTACAACTTCATTTATTTTACCTACAAAGACTTCTTAATGTGCTTCATTAGATCCTTCTTGTTTAGTAAGAGAAATATCTTGCAATGTAATTTTATTTTTCTTATACCTAAGCTTCATAAACTTCTTTTGCACATTAATATTAACTATACCATCTAAGTCCTTTCAAGTATATCTCAAAACAATATTCACGTCATTCATATATATAACTTTAAAAATTGAATGCAACACATATTTGTCCATAGTTGGGGTGGCAGGTGCGGGTGGGGTCTTATTTGATCCCGGAGGAAATAAAATTGAAGCCTTCTCGTGGGGATTAGGTAGAAAGACTAACAATGAGGCTGAATGGCTAGCACTCATCTTCTCACTTAATATGGTATCCTCCTTCAGCATTGACAACCTCAGAGTATATGGGGACTCTAGACATGTCATTCAAATAATGAGAAGGGGTGCAGCTCCTCAAGGCTCGAAAGCTTATAGATACATGCAAAGAATAAAAACCAATCCTCATTTCTCTAAGGCCTCATTTTTTCACATCTGTCGAGAGAATAACAAGCTAGCGGATGCAGCGGCCAATAAAGGAACTTTGTTAGACATTGGGCACGTTGAGGGCCTCAATGGTGCCATGGGGTTTCATTTCATCCCCTAACCAAAATGTCAAAGGTTAAATTTGTCATGGTTAAGGATAAGGAGGGGTCCTTAGGCCCCAAGAGGGTCCCCCTCTTCCCGTCTACCTTCGTCGGTGATGTGCCTCGCTCCTTCCCCGTCGCTTCTGCCACACGCCACCCTTTCCCTCGCTCTTGGCACATGGCCCCCAGTTGTGCTGTCAGCTCCCACGAGCCGCTATTTACTTCCCCACCTGCTTCTATCTCGTCGTGCTTCAAAATGGCTCGTCCTCCCCTTTCCAGCGCGTTGAGCCGGCTCTCCCTCTGCGATTTGGATTCACCTCCTTCCCGTCCCCGTCTGCTGATTTCTTTCAGTTCCGGCACAATGCAAAATATCATGGCGGCCATAGCCGCACTGAACCGCACTATGGTTGATATCAAGCTCTCAGTTTGCAACACGTACAACGCAGTCTGTACCAGCGTGGATCAACACGAGGAGATGGCTAAGGATCTAAACTATGCTGTTACCCAGCTTTCTTGTCAGGACTCCAGGATTGACGATCTGGAGAAGAATTTGTTTTGAGCTGATGGGCAAGGTAGATATTCTGCAGGAAGACATCGATGTTCTCACCGGGAAAACTCAGGGAAGCTGTGTCCAAGAAAATCTAACGGTCAATCAGGAGATTAAGCAGGAAAAGATGGATGCAGCCTCTGTCCATTTCAAAAGTTATGGATAATTTACAGTCTTAGCCCAGGTTCCACACTTTTGATGATTTAGTTCCTATGTTTTTTTGTATAATTCTCAACAATCAGTTTATCAGGGTTTATCCCTGCTCTATTTTGAACAGATTTAGAAAGACAATGCTTAGAACTTATACAGTCATGCTGTTAGAAACTTTAGCTCCAATCTTTCAGACATTTGCTACTCTGTCAAATATTTTTGAAAGCATGTAATGAATGGTTGTGCACAGCCTTTATAAATATATCTACTTCCCCTGTTCTTGTTAAAAAAAAAAACACATATTTGTCCATAGTAATCTTCAAATATTTAAAAATTTAAACATTTTCACCCTCAATCTATGTGCTTTGAATATGCTTTGTAGGGACTTGCAATCTTTTAGCCACATTAACATTTATTAAAATATGCTTGCTACTAGGGTTTATAGAAGCAATGTCCCTATATTGTTCAATACATCCATGAATATGTAATAGGAATATGTCACATGAACATAAATCCTTCTAGATCTTAGTATCTTCCTTCACAAAATTATCCCACCTATCTAAAAATGCTTTTTTATATTCTTCATGATATGGAAGTGTATGCAGTTTGTAAGGGTTAACCAACATCCACCATATGGAAACATATTCTCTTAAACTCAAGAATAACTCATCTCTCCATCTCTGTGGGAACATTAATATTGTCTTTTTGATGTATTCTTCAATATCAGGACCATCCAACCTTCTAGTAAAATGCATCTTGCTTGCTACAACTCCCAAAATTAGAACTACGGTTTTTTGAAAAAGATCATTTACTTTTGGGACAACAAATTTAAAATGATCATAAATCTCTCACTATTGATTGGAAAGTTTATTATGACCACGATTATGAAATGACACAGTCATTTTTCATCTACTAGAGTTGATTTAATTGAAATTCAAGCACTCTATCAAAATATATTTGAACTGTAATCTTCATAGTCATCACCATAAAATCCCTAAAATAGTTGATTTTAAATCAACAATAACTCCACTTCCCAAACTCCAAGTTGGACATTTTTTTCAAATTGGGTGTCTTTCTGAGAGGAAATAAAATATGAAATTGGCCCTTATTTATATTATGCACATAAATTTTTATAAACTAAGTTGAATACCACCATCCTTTTTTTTCCTTCAAATTCTATAAAAAAATAATAAAAAATATTCTAATTTTTTCCAACCCAAGAAAGAGCTTTGATACCACTTGGAATGAACCTTAACCCTAAAATTGAATACAATATTTATATATAACCCTTAAAATTTAGAAATAATTGAAACACGTTTACTCAATAATAAACACAAAAATATGGAAAGAACCCTTAAGATAGGGTAACGCCATTAATTATTCCTTATGGAAGGAATCACTCCACAAGCAATATACTTTCTACAAAATAATTCAGCAATACTTCACAAGAAATCTCCATACAGTGTTTCTACTTATTTATATAATTTATATCAAACCTCCCAGGTACTTTCTAAAGAAGGTACTTTCTTGTCGATAGAACCTTCTAGGTACTTTCTAGTAGGCAGAACATTCTAGTAAGCCTTCTTACAATTATTGTTTTTCATATTACATCTACTTCATGAGCTTTATTTACTAGACATGCCATTAATACATAGCATTGTCCCATTGGGTACTTTTTTAGGTACCCTATATAATTATCCTCCCTAGGTACATTACAAATATAGTATGTCAAGACAAGGAAAAGGAAAAAGCACATTCCAATGGAAAACAAACTTTAAAAATGGAAAAAGAAGAAAATAACTAAGAATCGCTAACCCAATGAGATGGATAACAATGAAGAAGCATGAGAAAAAGGAGGCTAATTAGAAAACACATGTTTCTTTGGATAAGTACCTATAACATTCAAGGACACAAAGAAATGTGTGATGGCGTTAGGTCATTGTGGTCATCATATCTACGACACCTCATAATCCTATCATGTGGACTTGGACGTTGGTCATGGGATAATCAACATGGTGCATGTTAGTTTCGGTATTAGTGATTCTCCCTCATTTACCAAGTAGTCTAAACATGCTACAAATTTACCTTTTCCTGACAATCCAAAATAACATGACTAGGAACTAGTTTTTTCTTCTAAATTCTAGTAGGAATCATTTTGGATTGATATCAAATGTTAACATTGCACATTCTAGTTGTCGTAGGGTATTCAATGATGTTGGATCTATTATTGCATTAAAATAACAAATTCATAAATCCAAAATTGCAATGTCCTTTTGTTAATAGAAACACCCCCTATCTTTTGCTCGAAGTCAAGGATTTAGTTCCACCCAAATCCCACTATTGGAATCTATTTTTATCTATTGGGATCGAGCTTCGAGATTTGGTGTTAAGGGATTATCACTCCTAGGACATGTCACTTTGAGAATCCCTTGTTTTAGATGCCAAAGTAACCCTCCCTCTCATAATTGAATATAGGTTAGTGATGGAAAAATCCCATTTATTTATTGCTTAACCACGACTCAATTGACATCCAAAATTGCAATGCTAACAAAGTTTGCCCAGCTCGATTTTGAGGGTGGCAAATAAACAAAGTTTAAAAGTGTAGATCTCTTAACCTTATTCCTCATTTAATGCTTCTAAACTATGAATTTAACACTTAAATTCTTCTCAAAATCCATGTACCTCAGCTGTGAGGAAATTACAATGGGAAAAAATGAACTGCATGTTATGTTTGACTTACATATGTTGGTGTTTTATATGATTATGTCAAAATCTCCTTTGAGAATGAGTTGTTCCTAATTTTTACGACATTCTCCTCTTATAAAATGCTTTCGATGGCATGTTCATCCAATTTGTATTGTAATATTGAGAAATGTACAAAATGCCATTAAAAAAAGAGTCATTTAAAAAATGGACAAATTCAGTTTTTCAAGTGAGTTTATTTTTTCGATTAAGAAAATTTATATCTTGATCTATTTATCCCTTCTTGATCCATTTTTTTTATGAAATTTAATATGAATATTTTTAAAATGGATTAAAAACCCTAAACGCAAAGTTTCATGGTCAATATGGAATTATATTTTTTGGCAAATATTTTACTAGATTTGAAAAATAATTTTAACAAAATAATGATTGAATTTGTCCAGAACTAACCTTTGGAATAGATTATAAGAGCTAAAAGTCCCTTTCAAGTTGAGAGTTGTTGCGATAAGGTTATATGATAATGTTAATGCCAAGTTTAGGAACTCTAAGAGCTGGTTAGAAGAAATTAATTTTAATATAGGAGACAAGCAAGGTTGTCCCATGTCCCCTACCCTTTTTGGTATTTACATCAAGAATACAAAGGGTTCTTTGGAAGAGGTGGTTTGTGCTAACACAACTTTGGTTGGTATAGTCATCATCTTTCTTCTCTATGTTGATGATATTGTTCTTATGGAAATAAGTCCCTCTGATCTCGACAAGCAACTAAAAATTCTCAAGGATTTTTTCTATAGGATGGGTATGACTATAAACACTTACAAAACAAAGGTTATGATAATCAAATCCCAAAATATCACTTATGACAACTTCATGTATGATAATAACAACTTCGAATAAGTGACTTCATACAAATATATCATAATTTATCTTCATCGTAAGCTTAACTAGAACTATGGCATTGAGAAAAGGATTAATGGAGGGTGGAAAGCTTATTAATATATTATGGACTTGAAACAATTGTAAATTAGTATAACTTTGGCATTAGGATAGGAAGAAAATCCTATTTGAGACTCTCATTGCCCCTGTTATCGTATATGGATGTGAAGTTTGGGGCATAGTATCTCTAGATAATCATGGAAAAGGATGGAGAAATCCAAAAGCGCTTTATAACATATAATCTCAAAATTCAAGGCAATACACCCTATCATATCCTCCTCATAGAAGTGAGTCTCTTCTTGATTGAGAGCATGGTTGTGACTAGGTACCTAAAGTACAAGAACAAGATAAACAACATGGGAGACAATGGGCTTCCTAAGATTGCTTCATACTCTAGTCAAAAACCTCCTAGAACTTAAGTGAGGTTGGCATAAAGATGGCAAGTCTTGGTTAAATCATTGGGGACTCGAGGAAGAGGTCACTTTGGAGAATATTGATAATATTTTATTACGGCTAAATTTTAGGAGACGTGGTACGATAAAGAGTTAAAGGATCATAAAAAATTAAGATATTATAAGGAGGTGATGAACCCTAATCTAGAATATCAAATGTATCTTTATGTTTTAACTAGTGTAAAGATGAAAATCAACATTGTCAAAATAAGAACAAACTCTCACGAGCTCCATAGTGAATTAGGGCACTAAACAATTCTTAAAACACCATGGGATGAAATAATTTGTCAACCTTGTGACACCAAGAGGCACGTTGAAGATGAAAATCACTTTCACATAGGATGTCCTACATACACCCATATTACAACGCGATTTAAAAATATTTGCTAAAATAATAACATTCTTAACCTTTCAACTCATCACAACCACATGATGATTTAGGAATGCTTCTCTTAAAGCTTCCTAAACATAAAAATAAAATTTTAAGCAAAACCAAGTGGATCCTTACCTTTTTAAGATGTGATAGATAAAGTTAACCTTAATGAATGTTAATAACTCTCTTCATCAACAACTTACTCCTTACCAAAAAAACATAATTATTTTCTATTTAAAGAAAAGTTAATTAAATTTATCAATTTCTTTAACTTGCTTTTTAATAGAAAACTAAACTATCATTATTATTTTTATCTTTAAATTTCAACTATGATCCATTATTTTTTATATTTTATTTATTGATTTAATACTTTTACACAACGAAGTAGTAATATAAGGAAATATCATGGAAGTTCCTCAAGTAATTAGGTAAATGAAACATGCAAAGGGGCGGTTTGGTTGCAAATCTGATCTTCGATACCTAAGAAATATTATCTACCATTTCAATATATTTAAGAGAATCCATTATTGTTTTGTTTGGATAATTATCTATAACTTCCTATTTATAACTTAGCATGTGGTAAAGTTATATAACTTCCTTCAAATGGGGTTCTCCGTGATGGTTTCAAATACTTGGTTTATTTTCTCAAACCTAACCATTATGTTAAGGATAATTGGTTATGGATTTTTGGGCAAAAGGAGAAAATAATGGATTGTTGGGTTTACAAATGGATTTCTTTGGGAGGAAGGCTCACTATTGTGAAAGTTGTGTTGGAGAGCATTCTTGTTTATTGGCTCTCTCTAGAAAATATTCTTGCATTATTCTCCAGAGCATGAGAAGGAAGATGATGAATTTTCTTTGGGATGAGAATCCAAATAAGTCAAAAATTCATTTGTCCAGGTGGGGGAAGATTTCTCTGCCAAATTCTTTAGGTGCATGGGGTATAAAGAACATGTTATGATTTAGTGATGCCTTGAGTTTAAAGAGACTGTGGATAATCCTGTTTAGTCAGGGTTTACAAAAAGATATTATTGAAGATAAATATCTTTAAAATCTTCCTTTAATTGATTGGATTAGATATTCCAAGAAGTCTGTAACACAAGCATCTAATTTTTGGAGAGGATTTATGAATGTCTACCATTGGATGGGATCTTGGCTATCATGAAGGGTGGGAAATGGAAATTTTATTCACTTGGGTGTGGACCCATTTGTTGGTGGGGATGGATTTTACTGTTTATATCAGCCTCTCATCAATTCGTTATCTGCTAATTGTTATCACATATTAGCTCATGTTAGAAATATGATAAATGGATGCTATTCTTACTGGTTTACTGCAGGTGACTTGGGCTTGTCAACTACCCTGGCAAAGGAATGGATCTTTTTTGTCTCGGGGTTAAATAATCTAGGCATAAGACTCTCTGAGGTGTTTGATACTTTAGTTTGGGAAAGGAATAAATTTGATGGGAAGATTAATGCAAAATGTGCATATGAGGCAGTCTCTTCAACCGTTGTTGATTCTATAGGGAAATGGTGGTATAAAAATTTGTGGAAGTGGAAAATGCCACTAAAAATCAAATGTTTCATTTGGTTGTGCTTAGAAAATAGGATATTGACATGGGACAACCTTATTTATAGAGGTTATATTGGCCCAAACCTATGTATTCTTTGCAGAAATAGAGCTAAGAATGTCAACCACTTGTTTGTTGAATGCACTTTCTCCAACTTTGTTTGGTTTGAGGTTCTTTCAGATGTTCATATTTATGATGGCTAGAAGGAGTCATCCTTTGAGGAAAATTTGAGAATTTGGGTACATCAGCATCCTCATCATAAGGATCTACCCTTCTTTGTATGTTCAGGCATATGGAAGTCTAGGAACCTCTACATCTTTGAATATATTCAGGATCATGCATAGAGGACTAGTATGAAAATCATGGGACTTTATAAGGAATATCATAAGTCTTAGATTATGAAGACACCAAATTTGATGATGAAACCAATTTATCATGTTGATGATATATGTGGTTTTTTTATGGTGTTGCTAAAGACTGTCACTGTGGTTGTGGTATGGTGTTGAGAATTACTGAGCAGAAATAGTTCCTTCTTTGGATGTATGTTGCCAATGGTACTAACACTTAGGAAGATCTCTTGGTCCTATGGGGCCTTCTTCATTTTTCACTTTCTCGGAACTTTACTTCTCTCCATATCTATGGAGACTCAAAACTTATAATGGACTAGGAAAATAGCAATGGCTCCATTTAGGATGCAGTGTTGGATCAGTGGTGCCAGAGGACAAGGTGCCTTATAACAAAATTTTCTTACATATCCTTCACATATATCTATAGGACCTTCAACAAGCTAGCAGATCAAATTTCAAAAAAAGCATTAAGGGCGAAGGAGGGCACTCTCTTATATGAATAATTTGAGGATTTTTCGAATACTGGTGAGGGATGTTACAAGATCTATTAGTGGTCTTTATGTTTTCGGATCTTTCTTTTTGTATTTTTACAAAAAGGACCGTGCAATCACTGAGAAATCAGTCGTGTCACCAATTTTGATCTTCATATAATTTTGGTTGACAACTTTTTCCAGCTCTTGTTTTGGCTCTATTCTAGCCCCCCATACTATTTAGCAAGCATCTTCTTCTGAAACTCTGTTAAAGGAAATTTTATGTACTATAAAATTATAACTTTGATTTAATTGAATATCAAATTATTGATTTTTTTTTCCCAAAAACAAAACAAAACAAAACAAAAACTTCATATTTATAACTTATAACTTAGCCTGTGGTAAAGTTATAATTTCTAGGTATTAATAATGTATTTAATGTTATTTTAAATAAATAAAAAATTTATTTGTTATATTTGGTTTATGAGACCTATAAGGTAAGAGTGATTAAAAAATGTTATTTAATGTATTAATAAGAAGGGTATATATTTTTTATAACGTTCAAAGGTTGGATTAAAGGTGAAGGATTAAAGGATCACGTAGTGTTTTTTTAAGACTTATGTAGTCAATTTTTAGTTGTGATTATATTTAGAGAGAATATATTAAATAATTTTTGTTTATATATGTTATTTATAAAATCAAGATATAACTATACAAATTTGAAGAGTGTATAAACAATGCTAAAAAACCCACTTCTTAAAAGCTACTTGATAGATTATAAAGACCAAAAAGTTTTGATTCTAAATTAGAAGGATTCAGCTTGAGAAACTATTTTTGATCCAGATGGATATTGGTGGCCACCCACCTATTCCACTGGCTCAAAACAACTTTCTATTTTGGCAATTTTCTAGTAGTTTTTTTACAGTTTTTCGGGTCTTAAACTTCTGGGGCCGTGTTGAGGTCCTAAACGATGTTTTGGGCCCATAGTGGTCCAAACAATATCCATAGGCTCTATCGTGTTGGCCCGATCCACTATTGTACTCCTCGGTTAGATCTTCCCAACAGTCTATCGAGCGACCCAAATGGAGATCGTATGCAAAAGTTATGACCCCAAGAAGTTGACTGCTCAACTAACCACCTTGGGGCCGCAAACTTTATGACGGTTCATCTCCTAGGGTTAGGTTTTTTATGTTTAGGGTTCTTTCCCTCATGCTTATGATAAATAGGCCTTTCAACCTCTTTTGTATTCATCTTTCCATGAATGAGCATAGTTATCACATCTCTTCTCAGAGATAAGCGACCACCACTCTAGTTGCTTTATTTTACAGTTTGCTCTATTTCCACCATTTAATAGAATTTGTGTTTACTGTACCAATGTGTTCCTTGCAATATATATGTGGATGTGGTTCTATATATGTTCTTCCATTTCACTCTCACATAAACCCAGATCAATTTTCCAAAAAATCACATACCTAGAAGCAAAAAACATAGTACATATGATCCATAGATAGACATGGCAAGCAACCATAAAATTCTAGAAGAGAACCATAGAAGACTACAATTTTAATATCCCGATTTTGACCCCATTGCATTAAAAATGTAAATGATGTAAATATTCTAGTGTGAATTCCTAGTATGGAGCTCAAGGCCAAGGCCCGACTAGTGAATGGATAGGCATGTATGATGTTATAATTTATTGGGACTGTTTGGTTGGCTTGTATGCCGACTTAGAGTATATGTAAATATTATGTGCATACATAATAAAATGGTCCAACAATGGCTGTGTAAGGAGCACCAAAGGGGTTATGATTCCACGAGAGGGGAAGAGGAAGGGGACCTATGGGAAACCAAATCCTATGTTGCCAAGTGTCAACCTTAGAACTCACCCAAAATTCTATCATGTGTTGAGAATAAGCCAATTATCTCCTTTTTTGACCATTTTTCCAATCATCGATGCATGTGTGTGGTTGGTGGAAAAATTCACCTCATGTAGTTATTATAGTATGGGACTGACTGCACTTTTGTGACAGTTTTGTCATGACAGAAGTCAGTCTATAGCTGCCAGGAGTCCTTTCTCCTACTGCCATAAGTCATGTCAGTTATCTTTTCACCATTTTCCCATATCCCTTAGAGTCAACCCTCATTTGTCTCATTCTTTCATGCAAGTTTAGAGGTTGCAGAGCTCTCCATTGTTGTCCAAGAACTTACCTTGCTGTTTGAACCCAGAAATTCAAATTCAGAGACCATGTTCCAGTTTTGGAAGTTGGCTGTAGGTGAGCAGAGAGGTTGGCCAAGTTGGGAACCCTTACCCTTGATTTCTATTGCTCGTAGGTGCTTGAGAATCCATAGATTGAGGCTAAGTGAGGCTCTTGTAGGGCTCTGTATGAGCATTTTGCTAAGCATAGGGAGCATAATGGGTTGTGGGATGAGAAATAGAAGCTCGTAGGTGTTTCCTTGTTCGTGGTGGACTCATAGCCTAGCTTGGGGGTGAACTTGGGAGCTGAAATAGTATAGGCTAGACAAGTATGGTTGGGTGGAAAAGCACTCTTACACAGCTAGTTGCTTGGATCTGCATTGGATAAAGATAAGTATTCTCATGTATTTGAATCTGACTGTTTTATTTGATTCCTGTAATGTTTATGCGTGTATTTTCATATTAGATTTGTGTGGATAGACTTTAATTCCGCTATGCATGTTTATTTGCATTACTGCACACATTTTGTCTGTTGAAATTCATATTATGGAACTGGGGCAAAATTTGAAAGCCCAGATTTGGCCAACGTCCCCTCCTGATGGTCGGATTGGGTGAGGGGGACGTTACAGAGTGGTATTAGAGCTTCTGGTTGCAATGTCGGCGCTGTATGGGCCAAAAATCATTATTTACAGGAAAAAATCAGAACTGGTTATGTAGGAAATCCGTTTTTGTAAAATGGAAGTTAAATGACAGTTGAGGGTTTGGAGTAAGTTGAAATCAATTTCGAAACTTTCCCCATAGATACCCAGTCAAAACCTTGCGGACTCCGAAATTTTGAAAATTGGGAAAATTTAGTTGGGCCCCACTGGTGCCAGGTGGCAGGGTGATGTAGAGGAGCTGCGTGGGAAGAGGGTGCGATGTGAACCAGCCACATCAGATCTGTATGTGCAGGTAAGTGTAAGGGTTGGAGTGTGAATACGGAGAAGATCTAGCCGTTGAGTAGCAAGGCAGATCGACGACCAGGATGGTTCAGGCCCGTGAAGGTGCATGAAATTTAATTTGTTTTCATTGCCCTGAATGAAAACTGCCCCATCCACGTGTCGCCCTCTGGTGCATTCAGGAACATAAAAGCGGTCTCCAAAAATTGCTTTTCTCGGATCCTAGAACCACCTTTTGGGTCCAACAGGGAACTGATGTGATGTGGGGAGATGTGACAGGAAGAATGTCAAAAGGGATGGGACCCTCGTCAGTCATGTCAGTTGTCAGAGAACATGCAGATCATATCAACGGCTCTCTTGTGTTGAGTTTGCAATTATCAATTGATGAATATTTTGAATGTATCATGGATCTGCTAATAAATTTGCTTCCGTTGTGTATTCAATTGATTATGCATTTCCATATGATCCTTTATAATTCTGCAGAGGTCTTTATTTAATGACTGTCACAGAATTCTGAATGTATGTTAGATATTCAACAGGATTTATTTAATCTCAGTTGTGTTTCTATAGCATGCACATATACAGTTCTTTGTATCAATGAGTTTAATTCAATGAATAAGGGGCTAATTGTCCGGATTGAGCACCACGTCCTCTCTATCACGCTGATATGGTAGGAGGGGACATTACATTTTGGTATCAGAGCTGCGTTGTAGCATTGGGCCTCTATGGGCCAAACCTGATAGCAATTATAGGGGAAAATTTTAAAATTTTCTTAAGTCTGTTTTTGAATTTTTTTTGTTTTAAGTCAGTTTGCGGAAGTCGTCCCAAAACTGCGGAAAGGTTCCGCGAACCTTCTGGCAATTGCGGAAGAGTTCGGCGAACCTTCCCGCAATTGCGGAAGGATTCCGCGAACCTTCCCGCAATTGCGGAAGGATTCCGCGAACCGCTCCGAAACAGCGGAGAAAATTTTCTAAGTGTCGGCGTGAAAAGGAATTTTCGGAAGGAAATCTCTTCCGAAATTGCGGAAGGAAATCTCTTCCGAAATTGCGGAAGGAATTCTCTTCCGAAATTGCGGAAGGATTCCGCGAATCGTTCCGCAACGCGGAAGAGTTCGGCGAGTCGTTCCGAAGTTGCGAAAGACTTCGGCGAATCATTCCACAACTGCGGAAGACTTCCCTGAATCATTCCGCAATTGCGGAAGACTTCGGCGAATCGTTCCGAAATTGCGGAAGCATTCCTCAAGTCGTTCCGCAAAATCTTTTCACAAGAACCGCCCGAAAACCCCCGGAAGCATTCCGCGAACGGCTCCGAAGCTGCGGAAGCCTTCACCGAATGGCTCCGCAATTGCGCGAGCGTTCGGCAAATCGCCCCGCCATTGCGGAAGCATTCGGCGAACTGCTCCGCAATTGCGGAAGCGTTCGGCGAACTGCTCCGCAATTGCAGAAGTCGTCGCCGAACCGCCCCGCAACTGCGGAAGGGTTCAGCCAAATGCCCCGCAATTGCTGAGGGCTTCAGCCAACTGGCCCGCAATTGCGGAAGCCTATAGTGAAGCGCCCCGCAATGGAGGGAAGCCGTGAACCGCTCATTGTGGAAGCTTTCAGCCAATTCGCCCCGCTCATTGCGGAAGCTTTCAGCCAATCGCCCCGCTCATTGTGGAAGCTTTCAGCCAATCACCCCGCCCATTGCGGAAGTCGTCGCAAACTGCCCATTGCGGCATGATTCGTAAAAAAAAAAAAAAAAAAAAAACGAGGGCGTTGCCCTCGACCCGCCCTGCTATGGCGCAGGGAAGCCACAAGGGGGCAAGCCCCCTTGACCCCCTTTTTCTTTTTCCCCTCATATTTCGTTGTTGTGATTTGACAAATTGTCAGTATGGCATTTTTCCACGTGCATGAAGTAAGTTATGAATTCTGAGAATATAATGGAGCTAACAATTGTGCTGATGAACACATTTCAGAGAGCCACAGTTACAGCAGGGTAACACTCTAGTTAATACAGTTGGAAAATTTTGGATCTTGGTTGGGCCAAGAAAATGAACATCATGAATGATGCACAGGATCCCTATGAGCCTGAGACAGATGCCATGGGGGAGAACATACAGGTTGAGAATGCTAAAATAGAATCTAATGGGAGAAGAAATCAAGAGACCCCTCCAGATGTTGCAGCCACCATGAGAAGCCTAAGGGTGGAGTTGCAAAGCTGTAGGGAAGATAATGAAAGGATGATTAAAGCTCAGGAAGAACAAAATCAGCTGAATGCAGCCATGCTGCAGAGTTTGACAGACATCCAAAGGCAAATAAACTCTGGGCATCAGACGTCAAATCTAGAAAGGGGTGGGAGTAGCTCTAGAAGAAATTCCCGTAAGAGGGCCAGTAGCCCAAGAAGAGTTTCCACAGATAGGACATATACTCCAGAAATATCTTCTAATGAATCATCTGATTCGGAAGAATCCATTGAGGGTTCAAGTTCTTCATCCCACAGGAGCAAGAGGAAGAAGCACCACAAGAACAATTCACATGGAGAATTTAAGAAGGAAAAACCTCCTACATTTGATGGAGAAGTGAAATCTGGTCAAGAAGCTGAAGCTTGGCTTCTTGGGATGAGAAAATATTTCCAAGTCCAAGATTACTCGGGAAATATGAAGGCAAGGGTTGCCATCTTCAACTTGAATGGAAGAGCATCTATATGGTGGGAACACACCAAGCAAGTGAAGAGGATCAATGAACGGAAGATTGTGTGGAAGCAGTTCAAGAAATACTTCAAGCATAAGTACCTCTCTGATAGGTACTATGATGATAAGATCAAAGAGTTCTATGAGCTGAGATTGGGACAATCGACCATGGAAGAATATGCAAACAAGTTCTTGGAGCTGCTGAGGTATGTTAAGTATATTCGAGATGATAAGGTCAAAATTCAGCGTTTCCTAAGTGGACTGCCCCAGTCATATAAAGACAGAATTGAGTTTGATGAACCTTGAACTCTAGAGGAGGCCATAAGAAAGGCCAAGTATTGCTTTGATAAAAACAGAAGCAAACCAGAATTCCATAAGGCATGGAAGGATAAGAAAAATGAGAAGTTTGATCAAAGGAAGAAGGGGTTCAAGCCTCCTCAATTCAGGAATCAACAAAGGCAACCATCACAGGTTGTGACTAAGCCAACTAGGATGATGGGAGACAAGCCAAGAGATCCAAAGGAGCCAAGAGAACCACTTCAATGTTGGGGTTGTGGAGGAGACCACATGCTTAGGAACTGTCCACATCGGAGTGGGAATGCAAATCAAGTTCACAACATCCAAGGAGCTGGAACTGTGGGTCAAGTGGCGAGGACAATCCCTAGAATCTATGCAGCTCTAGACGACCGTCAAGCAGATCATCAGTCAACTGTGGTTGAAGTTGAAGGTAATATTGCCAAGCAATCTATTTCTATTTTGATTGATCCTGGATCTACTCACAGTTATGTCACTCCTAGAATTGTTGAGATTTGTGCTTTCACGAAATTAAAGCATAGTAAATCCTGGTTAGTTCAACTAGCCACTGGAACCAAGAGAAAAGTTAGTGAAATAGTAGAGAAATGTCCATTAGAGATGGATGGGCTATTCACTTATGCAGATCTGAATATTTTGCCACTTGGTTCCTATGATATTCTCATTGGAATGGATTGGTTAGAAGCACACAGGGTTAAACTTGACTGCTACAATAAGACATTTGAATGCATGGACGAGGAAGGAAACCCGAGGGTTGTAAAAGGCGTTCCGAAGGTGACTTCTGTTAGACAGATTTCAGCCATGCAGCTGAAGAAGTTCTATAGGAAGGGATGTCAACTGTATGCAGCTCATGTTTTAGAGGCAGCAGGGAATGAAACTCTTAAATTGGAGGTAAATTGGAGGACTATCAAGTATTGCAAGAATTCAGGGATGTTTTTCCTGATGAGATTCCAGGACTCCCTCCAAAGAGAGACATTGACTTTCCAATTGAACTTGTGCCAGGAGCGGCACCAGTGTCTAAGACACCGTACAGGATGAGTACACCAGAATTGCTAGAACTGAAAATGCAATTACAAGAGTTGCTGGAAAAGAAATATATTAGGCCAAGTGTGTCCCCGTGGGGAGCACTTGTTCTATTTGTGAAAAAGAAAGATGGAACACTCAGGTTATGTATTGACTATAGGCAGTTGAACAAAGTCACTGTGAAGAACAAATACCCATTGCCCCAAATTGATGACCTTTTTGACCAAATGAGAGGAGCAAAGGTATTTTCAAAGATTGACTTGAGGTCTGGTTACCATTAGGTAAAAATCAAAGAAGAAGATATTCATAAGACAGCCTTTAGAACGAGGTATGGACACTATGAATTTGTAGTGGTACCATTCGGTCTCACAAATGCACCAGCTACATTCATGTGTCTCATGAATAATGTTTTTAGCAAATATTTGGACAACTTTGTTCTTGTATTCCTAGACGACATTCTCATCTATTCTAAGAATGAGGAAGAACATGAAGAACATTTGAGAATGATAATGCAATTACTAAGGGAGCATAAGCTGTATGCAAAGTTGAGCAAATGTGACTTTTATAAAGATAGAATTCATTACTTAGGTCACATCATCTCCGACGAGGGAATATCTGTGGACCCTGAGAAGATTGAAACCATTATGAATTGGCCAACTCCAAGGAATGTGATTGATGTGAGATCTTTTATGGGCCTTGCTGGTTACTACAGGAGGTTTATCGAAGGATTCTCCAAGGTTGCAAACCCGATCACTTCTTTGCAAAAGAAGGGGATAAAGTTCGAATGGTCACCAAGATGTGAGGAAAGTTTTCAACGGTTGAAGAATATTCTTACAAGTGCACCAATTTTGAAAATTGCAGACCCAGAAAAAGACTTTGTGGTTTGTACAGATACATGCAATCAGGGACTTGGAGGAGTTCTTATGTAAGACAACCACATGATATGCTATGAGTCAAGAAAGTTGAAGGAGCACAAGAAGAACTATGCTACTCATGATATAGAACTTGCAGCCATAGTACATGCTTTGAAGATGTGGAGGCATTACTTAATGGGAAGAAAATTTGAGTTAAGGACAGACCATTGTGGTTTGAAATACTTATTTGATCAGCCAACTTTAAATGCTAGGCAAGCTAGATGGTTGGAATTTCTGTGTGAATTTGATTTTGAGATCAAACACATAAAAGGGAAATAAAACAAGGTGGCTGATGCACTTAGCAGGAAGGTACATGAAATGTATGTGGCAGCGCTTAGTACTTGCCAGCTAGACTTGAAGCAACAGATTGTTAACCATATGGTTGAGGATGAAGTGTATGAGCAGATAAAGGGAAAATTGCAGCAGCAAAACCTTGAAAAGAAGTATGAGGGCTATCATTTGGAAGAAGGCGCACTTCTTACTTACAAGAATAGAGTCTATGTTCCAAATGTGGCAGATTTAAGGAGAATGGTTATGGATGAAATCCATAGAGCTCCATACTCTGGTCACCCAGGATATCAGAAAACAATTGCTACAGCAAGGAAATATTATTTCTGGCCAAGCATGAAGAAGGATGTTGTTGAATACATTTCTAAGTGCATGGAATGCCAACAGGTGAAGAGTGAACACCAACATCCAGCAGGTTTATTGCTTCCAGTGCCAATTCCAGAATGGAAATGGGAAGTAATATCCATGGATTTTATTACAGGATTGCCAATGACTAAGAGACAACATGATTCCATCATGGTTGTGGTGGACAAGTTAACGAAGGCAGCACATTTTATATCGGTTAAATCCACACATAAAGCTGATGCTATTGCAAATATTTTCATGAAGGAAATTTTCAGATTACATGGGCTGCCTAAGGTAATAATTTCTGACAGGGATACCAAGTTCACTTCCAATTTTTGGAAGGGGCTCTTTGCAGATTTGGGTACACAGCTAAGCTTTAGTACCGCATACCATCCTCAAACAGATGGGCAAACCGAAAGGGTAAATCGGGTGCTTGAAGACATGCTCCGCATGTATGTAATGGACAAACCATCCAAGTGGGAGGATTATCTACACTTGGTAGAATTTGCATATAACAACGGGCAACAAGCATCATTGGGTATGAGTCCTTATGAGGCTTTGTATGGCAGAAGGTGTAGGACACCAGTGACTTGGGACAATCTAGTGAACAGAATTGTACTTTGGCCAGAATTGCTTAAGGAAATGGAACAAGAGGTTGCAAAGATCCGGCAAAATCTAAAAGTAGCCCAGGATAGACAGAAAAGCTATGCAGATAAGCATAGAGTGCATAGGGAATTCAATGTTGGGGATCATGTGTATCTTAGAGTGAGATCAAGGAAGAGTTCCTTGAATCTTGGGAGTTGTGCCAAGCTATCACCTAGATATTGTGGGCCATTTGAAGTGCTGGAAAGAATAGGACCAGTTGCATATAGAATTGCATTGCCTGCTAGCACTAAAGCTCATAATGTTTTTCATGTCTCTTTGCTAAAGAAATATGTACATGATCCTAACCATGTGATTAATTGGGATGTGATCCAGGTGGAACCCGAGGGAGAATTCCAAACCGATCCGTTGTGCATCCTAGACAAGAAAGTAACATTGCTCCGGAACCGAGCCATCGGACAGGTAAAGGTGCAATGGAAGCACTACGGTCCCGATGAGGCTACATGGAAGCTGGAGGATGCCATGAGGGTGGCATATCCATTTTTGTTCAATTTTGATGAGCACTGAGGACAGTGCTAATGTAAGGGGAGGGGAATGTAATGTCCCCATTTTGACCCCCTTTGTATAAAATCGTAAATGATGTGAATATTGTAATTTAATCATGGTGAGGAGCTCAAGGCCAAGGCCCCACCATTGATTTAGCATTTTGTATCGGCAATTAAAAATAGATGCCTATGGTTCTTGTGCGAGATGGGCACAATGTAAATAAGACACCATGTAAATACGAATTTTAATGGAAAAACCCCAACTAGCTATGCAATGCAACAAAAGAGATGGGGCATGACTCTACAAGGAAAGGGGGGGAAATTATCCAAACCATTGAGCCAATGGAATTAATCCATGTGTCAATGGGGAAACCCATAAACCACCAACTACCCATTTTGTCTCATGCACCCAATCATTCAATTCTTCCAAAGATTGGTTGGGGCAGTTATTGTCTTGGGATTGGAGAAGTATGGCAGCCAGATTTTCGTGCATGGGCAAGCCACTTACCCGAAAATTGTATTTTTGGCTTGCTGGGCAAGAAAACCCCCACGAAATGCTTCCTAAGGCAATTCTTCATGCATAACGTCCTTCCTCTCACGCAGACAGAGCTCACTGGAAGTTATCCTCACATTTTTCACCATAACCCTGCGTTTTTCCATGCCCAGGAACTCGTTTTTGGATTGTGCAATAGCTGGGGAAGGAGGGACGTGAATTGGGACGGAGGGAGAGGTCATTTTTTCCCTTGGGGTGTTTTTCTGGAATGGGTTGCTCTCCTAGTCGAATTTTCCTAGTTGCCAATTCGTTTTGAGTCTACCCACGTTTTTTTGAAGCTCAGGAAACCCCACCTCATGCATCCCACTGTGGAAACGTTTTTCTCATGCTCAGCAAGTGTAGTTCTGTTGTTGTGTGCATCCTCATTTTGGTTTGAACCTGTGAATTGAAGTTTTGGAGTGGTAGTGGACAGAAGTAGCTTGATAAACCTAGTGGGGGAGACAACCTCTCAAGAAGATCAAGAGGGCTTTGGTTACTCTTCTATGCATACCCTGAGAGCACTAGATAGGGAAGGTATGGCTTGAGGGACTGTATAGCAGAGAAAAGAATACTTAGTTGTGCTGGGTGTGTAGGTATTGTGGGTGCTAAGCTAGATAGATCTTGCAAGGTTATCCCTGGCTCTGTGCTGTAGCTCACTAGCTTAGCAATTCTTTCCTTCCATCTCCTACCAGCCTGATAAACCCAATTGTAGATTGGCTTGGCTCATTTTGGTGTATGCTTGGCTATGTGTGAGTCTGTTGTTCCCTGGTTCCTTGTAGAGATCATGCCCAACTCGGGGGTGGCAGTGGTGCTGAGAGATTGAGGAGCACACTGGCCTACGGTTGGGTGGAACGTTGCAGTTGCATAGCCAGTTGCGTGGGACTACCTTATTGAGATAAGTATTTCTCTTGTGTTGAGTTTGCAATTATCAATTGATGAATATTTTGAATGTATCATGGATCTGCTAATAAATTTGCTTCCGCTGTGTATTCAATTGATTATGCATTTCCATATGATCCTTTATAATTCTGCAGAGGTCTTTATTTAATGACTGTCACAGAATTCTGAATGTATGTTAGATATTCAACAGGATTTATTTAATCTCAGTTGTGTTTCTATAGCATGCACATATACAGTTCTTTGTATCAATGAGTTCAATTCAATGAATAAGGGGCTAATTGCCCGGATTGAGCACCACGTCCTCTCTATCACGCTGATATGGTAGGAGGGGACATTACACAACTGATCAGGTAACATCAAGTAATGTTAATAACAACCATGCAGGTAATGGTTATTTGTGCCTAATTGCGTGAATGTTAAAAGAGGATTTGGTAAGATCCCTTCAACTATGTTGATTTGATTTGCATGTGGTACTGAGTGCCTGAATGTGAATGTCATCCTACCAAGTATGGTGAGATGTGGATAAGTGAAGGTAAGGATCCTTACACCCTATAGTTTCTTAGAAACCTCAATGCAATCATATGAAATTACATCATGCCATTTGTGTATGTTGGTTATGAGTTTAACAACCAAAGCAAGTTACTAAGGACTTATGGCCCTGTTATGATAGAATGAATGACATGATAGTATAGTATTCATAAATCAATGCAAGGTGGCATTGAGTGGAAATGCATTAAGAGATTTTATAAATCTTGTGGTTGCATTGAGTGAGTGCACATTAAAAGATTATGTAAATGCAGTGAATATGCATGCATAGGTGTGGGCGCACATGTTGAGATGCATTGTGTGAATGCATGGTTGTGTTATGTATGTTTCATTGCAACTAGATAATAGATGAAATGATGAATTAATGATAATTATGGCATCATTTCATGAGCTTCTATAAATGCAAGAGAAGGGTTGCATGAAGAAGGTAGTCATGTTTGATGGTCTACCAGATTGCTTTGTTGAAAGGATAGTGTTGCACAAAAGGAATATGGCTGTGAAGCAATGAATATTGGAGTTTTTATTGCAGGGATAACGTGACTGTGTCTTGCAGTTTTATTATTATAATGATGCATATATAGATATATGTATATTTCATTGCATTTGGAATGTGAACAACTGAAAGTATTTGAATTATTGAGTGTTATAATTCTGAGATCACTTCAGTGACTGTTGTAGCAATGAGAAGATTATCTATATAGATACTCACAACGTGTTTGGTTGATTGAAAGTTGCAGATTTCAGGTAGAAATGTCTTGAGTATGGCAATGAGGATAAGTCCATAGTAAATACCAGGATCTACCATGTGCAAAAGACAAAGGTTATGAGAAGGATTATCATGGTTGTGAAATTTAACTTATGCATGGAACAAATTTGTAAATTTCAGATTTGAAATTTTGCTAATAATTACTAATGGTTGTTTGGATTCTCTAGAATTGTGTCAAGAGGATGTCTTGTAGGTGGATGTTCATATTATGGCAGCAAGTGTAAAACTATAATGAACATAGTGATACCACTTACAAGATCCAAACAATATGAGGATGCCTTCATGACTAAACAAATCAATTTATGTAGGAGACAGAATTGTAAATTCATGTTTGAATTTAATTATTAATGCCATTGAATGATTATGGAAAAACATATGTGAATTTGATTGTTAAGTGTTGCTGACTGTTTGGTTGTTTGAGGAGTGTGTCAGGAAGACACCTTGCAGGAAGACCATGTGTGATGGCCTGCATAATCCAAACTCCATGGGAAGGATCCCATGCTTTGGAAATGGGTTTTAGGGGAAACGCCATTGTAAATTATGATAGCATCTCAGCTACACTTCATGTTGGAAAACCATGTGAGTGAGATGATAAAATTATGCCAAGAAGGAATATGTGGGTTATGGAACGTGAAAAGATTGGGGTGGAAAAACGAAGGGTTATGGAATCAGAGAAGGGAGCCCCCATTCTTTGCAAATAAAGAGAGAATGCATCTGAAAAGGGATAAGTATTCTGTAACCCTAAGTAAGAACATGCATGTCTAATTATTAGGGTTAATATGCAGAGCATGTTTGATTTTATTTATATTATTTCAAACTGCTTGAGTATGACTAGGGCCTACATAGCTCACATCGAGAAGGGGTGCACACTTTTCCGGTGCTGGGTTATGGTAAGGATGTCAATATTGACTACACCCTAAGGGAATGGACACATTCCTGGTGTTTCAATACTTGAGAGTGAATGTTATGAAATATGGTTACAATTTTTTAGTAGCAATACTGATGAACTTGCTTATCATTCTTATGTTTTCAACTTACACAGATGTGATTTGGTGTTGCACATTAAGAGGCAGAGTGAAGAAAGGGTACTAAGGAGAACTGTATGGGAAGTGGTAACCTTTCTACACTCACACTAAAGAACACTAAAGGGATGGATAGGCCCAAGGAGTTGTGTGTTAGAAAAGGGGTATCATCCTTGTGTAGTGTGAGTGGGTATTGTGGGGCCATGCTAGCTTGCAGTCAAGAAAGTCACCTATATAGTTCCTAGAGGGAACCACTAGTTTGCATCGGAGAAGGAGTGCCATCCTTATATGGATGAAGAGTTGATGTGTGTGTGAAGGGTTGTGGTGTGCAAAGGTGTGGTGATATTGATCAAGGCATAAAATCTCTATTGGGTCAATAGTAAGGTGGGGTACCAAGACTGACTGGAAACCCTGAGATTCCTATGGCTCCGTAGTAGAGCCCTGACCTAGAAATGGTCGTGGTGCAGTTTCTTTTCATTGGCTAATGACCCAGACGGATGTGTTGGCTTGGAAATGGGGAGGAAAAACCAGGTACAGGACTGGTTTGGCACCGCCAATGCTTGGTAAATCTAGTCATTGAACTGGTTGGCATTAACTGCTTGATGTTGTGGAGCAGCATGTGTGCTAGCCAAACATCCACCCCATAGGTGATCCAAGGCTTGCAAAGGAGAGAAGGAAACCTGTGGAGTAGCGAGGAACTGCCAAATACATATAAGTGTTTGGTTATCTTTCAACTTCTTTCTTATTTAATATGAATATACGTGTGTACATGATTTGGTTATGATTTCTTAAACTCTTGTTTAGAGATAAACCCTACGAAAATAAACTAAACATGTGAATTGATTCAATGTTTGAGTGTAGGTATTGCTAGAAGCAATGACTATGAAGGCATCCTAAGGATGCATGTGGACATGTGACTATGCTAAAGAGCTCAGTATGAGCAGTAATGAAAGATGGTTCTAGTGGAATTGTGTGGGTCCTAGAAGCCAAAGGTTCTGTAGGAAACAATGGGGAAAGGTTCCTTGGTGGAGAAGCCTTAGACAGACCTTAGACACTAAGTGTCATTGCTAAAACTTGTTAAGGAAAGACAAGCATTTGCATTGAAGTGAAAGAGGCTAAGGAGCATCGAACCACAGTGGTGGTGTGGCTTTGGATTGGCACAAGACTAATAGGGGGAAGCTCTTACTCTTGTCTTTCCTTTTTTATTGATGCATTTTAGTAAATAGAAAATTGTGGAATGCATGTTATGGCTGAAAGTTGATTGTGTTTAATTGCTTGAAATAAATTGTGAATGCTGAAATAGTTAATTCCCTGTGAAAGGATGAACATGAAAAGTTCAAGTGTGTGCTGTGCAAGCATGAAAAGTGTGGAAGTCTCATGAATAGAGCATGGGCTCTCCATGTCAATTGGGAAAATAATTGACTCATTTGTAATGTTTATGTTATGCTTGGCCTAACAAGAATTGCAATGATGAATTTAACAGGTGAGAAATTGAAATCAATTGGTTGCAGCTATTACAAGACCAGTGGTGCTAGCAATCAAAGTGTAGGAAGCTGTGCGCATAGACCATGGCAGCAGACCAAAAGCTTTTGGATTTGGTTGAAATTCTTCTTCAAACAATTGCCAAGACCCAAGAAAATCTTGGAGAGATGCTCAAGCTACAAAAACAACAAAATGAGATGAACCACAAGGTTTTGCGGGACTCTATTTGTCTACAAAGAGAGGTGAAAAGCATTCTAGGAGCATTCAGCAGTAGGAAGGAAAGTGGATCAATGAAGAAGCATTCATCCAATCATTCCATTAAGAAACCTTCGAGGTGGTAAGACTCAAAGGAAATTGAGCAGGAAAAGATAAAGAAGCCACTGAAATGTTGGAAATGTGGGGGAAATCATTGCCACCACAGCTGCCCAACAAAGGAACATCAAGAGGGTAGCAACCATGAAGTTTCCAGACTTGTGGATCAGCTGGAATTTCAAAGTCAGCAGGAGGAGCCTATTGAAACCAAGGACTTGGTCCTGGAAGGTCAAAGTCAAAGATGAAATGCAGGACAAACCTGCCACATTTTGTGAATTTTTGGACATGTGTAAAGTGTGTATGTATTCCTAAGTATTGGAACACCAAGGACAGTGTTATTCCAAGGGGGAGGGGATTGTAGTATCCCGATTTTGACCCCATTGCATTAAAAATGTAAATGATGTAAATATGCTAGCATGAATTCCTAGTACGGAGCTCAAGGACAAGGCTCAACTAGTGAATGGATAGGCATGTATGATGTTATAATTTATTGGGACTGTTTGGTTGGCTTGTATGCCGACTTAGAGTATATGTAAATATTATGTGCATACATAATAAAATGGTCCAACAATGGCTCTGTAAGGAGCACCAAAGGGGTTATGATTCCACCAGAGGGGAAGAGGAAGGGGGGATATGGGAAACCAAATCCTATGTTTCCAAGTGTCAACCTTAGAACTCACCCAAAATTCTATCTTGTGTTGAGAATAAGCCAAATATCTCCTTTTTTGACCATTTTTCCAATAATTGATGCATGTGTGTGGTTAGTGGGAAAATTCACCTCATGTAGTTATTGTAGTATGGGACTCACTAAACTTTTGTGACAATTATGTCATGACAGAAGTCAGTCTGTAGCTGCCAGGAGTCCTTTATCCTACTGCCATAAGTCATGTCAGTTGTCTTTTCACCATTTTCCCATATCCCTTAGATTCAACCCTCATTTGTCTCATTCTTTCATGCAGGTTTAGAGGTTGCAGAGCTCTCCATTGTTGTCCAAGAACTTACCTTGCTGTTTTGAACCCAGAAATTCAAATTTGGAGACCATGTTCTAGTTTTGGAAGTGGGTTTTGTTGGCTGTAGGTGAGCAGAGAGGTTGGCCAAGCTAGGAACCCTTACCCTTGAGTTCTACTGCTCGTAGGTGCTTGAGAAGCCACAGATTGAGGCTAACTGAGGCCCTTGTAGGGCTCTGTATGAGCATTTGGCTAAGCATAGGGAGCAAACTGGGTTGTGGGATGAGAGATAGAAGCTCGTAGGTGTTTCCTTTTCCTTGGTGGACTCATAGCCCAGCTTGGGGTGAACTTGGGAGCTGAAATAATATAGGCTGGACAAGTTCTATGGTTGGGTGGAAAAGCGCTCTTACACAGCCAAGTGCTTGGATCTGCATTGGATAAAGATAAGCATTCTCATGGATTTGAATCTGAATGTTTTATTTGATGCCTGAAATGTTTATGCATGTATTTTGCATATTAGATGTGTGTGGGTAGAATTTAATTCCGCTATGCATGTTTATTTGCATTACTGCACACATTTTGTTTGTTGAAATTCATATTTATGGATTTGGGGCAAAATTTGAAAGCCCAGATTTGGCCAACATCCCCTCCTGATGGTCGGATTGGATGAGGGGGACGTTACAACAATAGGTCATTCTCAAAATGCAAATAAGAAAGCACTTGCTACCTCCACTCCATTTGGAAATTCCACATAAGCAAGAGATCCCTCAACAAGAGCAATTGCCTCCTTGGATAATGTGTCCGCTTAGGAGTTATATTCTCTTAAAACATGAGCAAACTAAATGTCCACAAATGATTTATGTGGGTCTCTAAGTCTCCTCTTCCACCATTGCAGATTTAGAACATTGAGTCTTGATTCCATTCATTTAGTCAACGATAGCTTTTGAATCCCCAAACACCATAAGCTGATTTAAACCCTTTGAACAAACAAAGTATAACAATCCCCATAAAGCTACCAATTCTTCTCTAGTGTTTGTTCCTAGACATGCACCCAACTTGAGCTGGAAATATTGATTTTCATAAAACTGTAAGCACATAGCAACTTTGCATGCTCCCTCTAGGCCTTGGAAAGCTCCATCAAAATAAACAATTAGAAATTTTGTTAACTAATTTGGCTCTCGAACAATTCTTTTATGAGGAGATCCAACATCACCAGAAATTTCTTTGAAAACCCTAATCACTTTATGAACAACCAAGTTTACATTCTTTACCTTATCTTCAAACAAAACCAAATTCGTGTCCAACCAAATATTCCAACAAATATATATTGGGAGTTCTGTAAATTCACCTTTAGGATAAGCATTTAGCCAAGTATCCCAATTGTACTCATAAGAAACATAAATCCAATGCCCATAAAAATTTGAAACTACTTTTATCTCCCTCCAAACTTGTTTTGTAAAATAGCAGTGAACAAAAAGGTGATTTACCAATTCTGCATCTTTTTGGCATAAAATACACACATTTGGGCCTTGTCATCCTCTCTTAACATAGTTATCCCAGGTTAAAATTTTATTTGTTAGAGATAGCCAGTCAAATCATTTTAGTTTTAAGGGACAATTCCATTTCCAAAATCTAGACTACCACCAACTATGATCTACGTCAAAAAATTGAAAAGCAATAGAATCATATGCGAGTTTTGTATTTATCTGACCATTCATTGCATTCCAACTCCATATTAATGAATCTTCATCAATCGAAAGGAAAATCTCATTCTAGTTTAATCCTCTTATGAAAGTATTCCATCATTCTACCATGTGACCCAACAATCATAAATCTAAAACTTATAACCATTCACTGATAATTATTCACTCATATTTATGTAAGTATATCAAAATTCGCTTCCATATACTTTACATTTATATAATTTTAAATATTTATTAATTAATAAATATTTTGTCTCCAAAAAATAATTATATTATATATATATATATGAATGATTCTCCTTTTACAAATTACAATATTATATAATCTCAACATCATGTTGCTTCAATTTAAAAAAAACAACTTAGTCTTCCATTGCTTTCTTTTTCTTTAATTTATCATCATTCTTAGTGATTTAAAATTTATTACATAGCACTTTCCATGTTATATTTCTTCATTATTATTCCTCACTTAAGAGAAGAGATTACACTTTTAGCTTAAAGTCGTATTCATTAATTTGTTTGTATTAAAAAAAAAAATCCTATCTGTTAGTATTTAGGTTTATTTGTATCATTTTTTACTATGTTTAATGTATTTGATAAACACCATGTTAATATGTAATATTTGACGTAAGAGTGGTGTTAAATGTAATATAATAGTTCTATGGTTGTGGTTATATATGTGATAGACTTTATAGTCCTTATGAAAGAAAGATAAAGTATTAAATAAACCATAAGAATTATATATATATATATATATTTTAGAAATTTATTTATTTATTTTATTTTATTTTTTTTTTATTTTTTTTAATTTTTTTTTATTTTTTTTTCCAGAATATATGGAGGGTTGTTCAACTACCCATCACAATAGTGGTTTGTAATCTTGAGAAAATCCACTGAATTTGATCTTATGACCGAAGGCCTCCCTAATAGTAGAGTGCCTTATGTAGATGGTTCAACCAATTAAGCAAACCTTTCGGACTATGTGTGTATGTGTGTGGCCTCCCTAATGGTAGTATGCCTTATGTAGAAGGTTCAACCAATTGAGAAAACCCTTGGGACTATGTTTGTGTGTGTGTGTTCCAAGGAAAAATTCATGGAAAAGTTTTCAAGTACTTTCTTGCATTTATAAATAGTACCCAGTGCAAATGCATTAGTGTTGAATACAATGCCTAACCAAACAAGGACATTGAGTGATGCATGTAATAGAGGTACCTAGCTTGGGGAATCAACATTGAAACCTCTTACATGGAGCTCAAAGCATTCAACCACTCCAACTATCCCACCAAGCTATCTACACACACATAATCCTTAGCCAAGTGGATTAGCTCAGTTGCTTTGAATTGACCAATTTCAAAGTGTAAATCATAGGGAGTTCATTGTTTCAAGTCCACTAGAAACCTCTAGGTTATGGTACATGTCGTACTCAAACAACAATCACCCTAAATATTATTCATATAACTTGAATAAGTATATCAAGAATTTTCCCAAAAATATTTTCCATATATATATATATAACCAACTTCAACTCTAATTCTTTTAGTTCATTTTTTTCAATTAGTTATGTGAATTGCAAAATTATTTATTGAAATTTTACAATGTTTCAAAACAATTTATTATTAAAATATTTTTTCTAAAAAGTCAAATATTATTTAGCTATTATAAAATATTTTTTCTAAACAGTCAAATATTATTTAGCTATTATATCATAAGATAAAAAGAAGGTGATGCGATGAATTTTTAATTGTCAAATCACAAAATATAATAAATTTTTAATTAAAAAAATAGAATGCATAATTTTTGGAATCTTAAATAAAGTTGATATGAAAAAAATATAATATTTTAATTATAAAATAAACATCTTATAGACTTTAACTTGTAAAACACTCAGTTACAATTAATATTATTGGATTGACATGGTCAATTATATAATGAGTAATAAGAATGGGGTATAACTTTATTTATGATGGGCCATTCTTATGCCATACTTTGAATTACTAATCAACAAGATGCACTTATGAAGAATCATGCTTGAGAGAAGGATTTGTGAGTTGGGAGGATGGTGAGCGGTAGGGAGGGCCTTATGGGTGCTATTGTAGTTTTCAATCTTTAAGGAGTGAGGCTAGGGGGATTGGTCCCTTTTTGTCCTCTACGGTGGTGTGGAGTTTTAAAGTTTTTAACAGTTGACTTTTGGCAGGTGGTGGAGTGATTTTTGCACTAGTTATTTCTGGTTAACTTTTCATAGGAGGTGGAGAGGGCTTGGTGCCTGAGTTATCAAGTTGACTTTCTGGTGGGTGGTAGTGCGTGTTTTCCATGGTTTCTATTGCTTTTTTAGTTCTCTCCAAGGTTGTGGTGTAGATCTGTGGGCATGTTGGATGAGGTGGAAGGTTTTTGGTCTTCAGAGTGGGATGGAGTTTGCTCTATTCGAAAAGGAGTTGGCAGCCCTGATGGACCTGAATGATGAAGAGGATTGGGGAAGGGTTCTTTTGATCGGATGAGGAGTTTAATCTCTTGTTAAATCAATCTATGTAACTAGCATCTTCACTAGAAGACAATACGCAGGTAACTGTGATGGGAACTAGTGAGCTAGGTACAGAAGAGCTTTAAAGGCGAGAGGACAACACTGTAGTCATCGCTAATGCATAAGGACAAAATTTTTTAGAAAAGTTCATCAAGCATGATTTAGCTGATGTTATCCCTTTTGTGGAGTGTGGTGTCCTATCAGTTGGTCTTCTGGAGTGTTCGAGCAAATCCATAGGGGATGAGTATCAAGCCAGTCCAAAGGTTACAATGCATGTGTTAGACTCTACACATAAACCTTATGAGAAGGATTTAGTTGGAAGGGGGGTGGTTTCAAGGCTCGAAGGTAGAAGAAGCCTTTGAAACTGAGGGCTAAGAGATAGGCATTGGTGCTAGGTTGTGATGTTGGAATGGAATAAGTCTTCAATATTTTGTGATCATCTCTGGTTGGTAAATTCAACCATTGAGTTTTATCCCAAAAGGACATTTGTAGGGACCCTCATTTCCAAGGCCCTCCCAAAATACTATCCAAAACTTAGTAACATAATATTAAAATAGTTTTGATCTTACCAATGATAGAAAACTGGAAATTAACTCAAAAATTTAACTTAGCAAATACAAATGGAATAATAAACTTGTCAATCGCAGGTCGATTTCGTTGTCGAAGGAGGAGTCGTTTTCGTCGGCTGATCCAGTTTACCCTTTTTTTCTCCCGCGTCTTCCGTTGGATTCCATAGGTAAAATATCGTTAACTATAGGCAAAGCAACTGTTAGCTTCACCACCCAACCATAGGCTTATGCAATCAGTCGCATAGCCACCCCCGAGCTTCGGGTCGTAGAGGATACACACTTGCAAAGGTTCAGAAATGAGATCCCCCTCATCGGAATCCTTGAACAAACTCGCCATAGAAAGCACAATCAGAAACTCATAGCCATTAAAGAAATCATCGAACTATAGGGTCCCTTTTTCCCTTCTTCTCATCTTTCTTAAATAGGAAATTTTCCTGCGACACATGTCACTTCATGCAAAAATACTCTTTTATGTAATATTATTTAATACAATTATTCACCCACCCATGTGTCACTCTCTCATGAGAGTGCACATATTTCCCACATTTTACTCATAAATGTCCCCTGATGCTAGGATTCCAATCCCTATTTTAGTGGGTGCATGTGGAGTTGACTAGTTAATGACTCGTAGTCTATCTTTTGCTCCATATTTATTATTCCCAATTATTTTATTATAAATAATCATTTCATGCACAAACAATCTAATGCAATAATATATGCCAAGTACATAACTACAAGTAGTCCTTTCATGCACAAATAATTTAATGCAATTTCTATATGCCAAATACATAACTACAAATAGTCCTTTCATGCATAATTAATTTAAAGCAATTTCTATATGCCAAATACATAACTACAAATAGTCCTTTCGTGCATAATTAATTTAATGCAATTTCTATATGCCAAGTACATAACTACAAATAGTCCTTTCATGCATAATTAATTTAATGCAATTCTATATTCCAAAAACATAACTACAAATAGTCCTTTCATGCATAATTAATTTAATGCAATTCTATATGCCAAAAACATGGGTGTTCATTTATCAATTTTCTTTATTCGTCTAGGTACCACATCGTTGGGTCCTTTTGACTTTCTCTCCTTAATTGTCTAGGTACCACACTGTTGGGTCCTTCTGACTTTCTTTCCTTAATTGTCTAGGTCCCACATTGTCGGGTCTTTCTGACTTTCTTTCCTTAATTGTCTAGGTACCATGTTGTCGGGTTCTTCTGACGTTCTTTCCGTAATTGTCTAGGTACCACATCATCAGGCCCTTCCGACAATAATTTCTCATTTTACTGTTGTGTTGGGATTCCATGTAGTGATTTAGGAACCGTTACCATAAATCATCCGGCTACACTCTATGTGAGATTAATGGCGCTGAGGAGTAAGTCCGTTCTTACTACACACCCCTCAATCTCGTACGTGACCAATCTGTTATGGTCTTCCCCGTACAACTTCATGCTCCCTTGAGTAAAGCTGAAATGGATTTCCAAACTTGTGCTTGGATTCTATCAGGATTCGACACCGTCGTCGTACCCCTCTGTATGTTTTTTCTCATCCTCTACGGCCCCTTTCTTGTTCTATCATGAGTCAATCGGTAAACTTCCTTACCTATCACTGTACACATACTTAGAGCACACACATCAATAGTACTGCTAAAAAATCGTCATATCATAATTCATTTCATTCTTTCGCTAATCATTAAGCAAACTGTAGATAATTTGTCCATTGGATTCACATCATAATCACCTGCATACTTCCATTTCCATATTCAACATAAATACGAAATTTATCAGAAGGGTTCGCATGTGCTAATCAATCAACAATATTTCATATTAAAATCATAGGTATCCATAATCGTCATTAAATCAATCATTCATTAGAAACATATTCGTTTATCACATACATCGTTAATCAGTTAGTAATTTTATTCTAAATCAACATATATACAGTCATTTATCTTGGTTTCTTTGGCTAGGTCACTTACCGATAAGTGTCGTCAATATCAATAGTCATAGTTCATTTTAGGGGCATTACAACATTTCACATTGGGTCGATGACACCTATTTACTAGTTCTAGGGTACTCTCCTAGTTGAGCTTATTTGGAAAAAGGGTGGTTATGCTTTAGGTTCAGAAATGGTGGGGATTTCTCTTGCATTCTTGGGGGGCTTTGGGTCTTTGTGGTTGGTAGTATTATGCTTAAGAGATGGCATGTCCCTTTAAACCTTTCCAAGGAACAATTTCACTTTGTCATTTATGGGTTTTACTCCTAGGTGTGCCACTGCAATTTTGGAACAAGGAGGTTTTTTTAGCTATTGGGAATGAATTGGTGTTACACCAAAATCTCATCATCATGAGTTAAGTGTCCTCTATTTTTCCTAATTCCTAAATTACTTGGGCCAATTGATTGAAAGAAGATTTGTTTTTGTTCCTTCTACCTTTTGTCATCACCTTGATGCGCCCTGCTCATTGACAAGGTGCGTCAGACCCTTGGTGACATGCTCTGTACATTGACAGAGCACATCAGTGACACATGTTGCCTTTGTACAAGGTGTGTCACCCTCCAAAGACATGAGTTTCCTATGTTCAAAGTGTGCCACTGCTGGTTTAAAAGGAGAAAGAGAAGCTTCAAGCGGCTTCTAGAACCTTTTGTTGATGTATATGTAACTTCGGAATGTATTTCATCTGTGTATTTTATATATATTTATTGTACCCTTATAAGAGATGTGTTATTCCTCTATAAGGAAGTGTCGTCATGTGGATTGACAAGTGTCGCAAGTGTGTGTACTTGCCGATGGGTTATTAGACCACCATGTGGGTTCAGCCCTGAATTATATATAATATAATGTGGATGTATCTAGATAGACAAGTCGGCCCCATAAGGTCACTGGGCAAAAAGGTTAGTATAAATAGAGATCGGAGATCTCTATTTATACTAACTCGGAAAAGTAACTCACTCTCTCTTGAAAAGTGGTGCACTAGTGAGGAGGAGGATCATCTGCTATCAGGAGACTAGCTCAGTGTTATTTGGTTGCAATTTGGTTGAGCCATTGCTCTCTCTATCTCTGAGGAAGTTGTGGGATTTTTCACCTTAGGGTTTTCCCCATGGAAACTCTGTGTCTCTTGTCTTTATGCTTTTGATTCTTGTGATGCTTGTCATATTATGATTGTCATGCATTGATATACTGTAGATATTATTCTCTCAGCAAAGATCCTAGAGTATTGTGAATTAACGCTCAAAATTTAACATGGTATCAGAGCTAACCTGAGAAGAAGACATTTTGCAGTGACGAAAGCTTGAGTTCCTTGTTTATTGGGTTTCTCTCCACAGATTTTTGAAAATCAGTATAGTAGATTGACTCTACTCATCAGGGCGCATCTATCTGTCCAATCAGAACTCAATTCCGAGCATTTTCATATTTGGCCCTAAAAATTAGGGTTTCCACAAAAATAGGAATTTCTGGAATCTGAAGGCATAGCTGGAAGCTCCTTGCAAAAATCGAAGTTTAGAGCTTTGGATTGAGATTTTTGGCTGGGTATATCTCCGGGAAACTCAAACCTTAATTCAGGGCTCTCCCTAGTGAACCCAGGAGGACAAAAAGGCAATTCTGAAGGGCAAGACTTTGCTGATCTCAAATTCTGAATGCACCAGGCTGATCAGCTCACCAAGGCGCATCTTTCTATCCTTTCAGAAATTTGAAATTCACATTTTGAATTTTTAGGGTTTCTATGACAAACCCTAATCCGGGACCAGATCCAGTTTTCAACATCTCAAGTGGTAAGATCTAAATATTTTCTATTTCCATTTGAAGTACTCTTTAAGATGTCTCTCCACACCAAGCTTGAGGATAAGCTTGAAGGGGATGATAACTTCCAAGCCTGGAAGTATAGAATTGGGTTAATCCTGGAAGAGAATGAGTTGGACTCATATGTGAAAGAAGACATCCCTATCCCAGAGGATGAAGAGGCCAAGGTATTGCATAAGAAGAACTTTGTCAAGGCAAAGAGAATCATTGCTGATTCTATCAAAGACCATCTCATACCCCATGTGTCTTCTCTTAAGACACCCAAGGAGATGTTTGACTCTTTGACCAAGCTGTTTGAAGGGAAGAACATAAATCGGAAGATGACCCTGCGGAACCAATTGAAAGGAGTAAAATTTCAGAATGGAGAAACCATTTAATCTTATTTTTCAAGGGTCTCCCATATCAAGGAATAGCTAGAAGTAGTGGATGAAATGGTGGAGAATGGTGAAGTGGTGATGACCACTCTAAATGGCCTACCTAGGTCATGGGATTCCTTTATCCAAGGAATTTGTGCAAGGAAGAAGTTGATCTCCTTCAGTAGACTACGGGAAGAATTCTCACAAGAAGAAGCAAGGCTTGTGTCACGAGAAGAAAAGATGGGAAATGAAGATCAAGCTCTCACAGCTCACACCAAGAAAGGGAAGTACAAGAGAGAGCCATCTCACTCCAAGAAATCTTCACATCACTTCAAAGAAAGAAGAATATGCTTCAACTGTAATGAGAAAGGACATATTGCCATAAATTGTCCCAAGAACAAGAAGGACAACAACAAATCCAACAACAAGAAGAAGGGCAACAAAAGAAGGTTTCATGCTCATGCTGCCGAAGATGATGAACCACCCAAGAAGAAGGCTAGGGCAGAAAGTGATGATAACTCATCAAGTGAAGAAGAATATGTTTTAATATCTGGTCTCACAGGTACCATCTCCCATGGTTGTAATGATTGCTTGATTGATAGTGGGGCTTCCAAACACATGACTGGGTTTAAGGAATCTTTTGTGAATCTATCTGAACATGAATCACCCCATAAGGTGAAACTTGGGGATGATTATCAATACCCAATAAAAGGAAGTGGTGAAGCCTCCTACAACCTAGATTCTGGAAAATCTTTGAAGATGAAAGAAGTTCTTTATGTACCTGGGCTCAAGAAGAACTTACTCTCAATCTCTGCATTGGATGCAAAAGGTATGAGGGTTGCATTTGTGGATGGTCAAGTCCTAATGTGGCCAAAGGGAAAGACCATAGATGATGCAGTAGTGATTGGAGAGCAAGAGGGAGGTTTGTATAAATTAAAGGGACAACCTGAACATGCCATGGTGCATGAATCCATGGAGCCAAGTGAACTTTGGCATATAAGACTTGCTCATATGCACTATAGGGAACTTCCAATTGCAAGCAAGGCTGTAGAGGGTCTTCCTGAAATCAAGACCAAACATGAAGGTGTTTGCAAAGGATGTGCAAAAGGTAAGAACATTAAGAAGGCTTTCCCAAGCAGTGAAAGCAAGGCAAAAGACATCCTAGAAATTATCCACTCAGATGTATGTGACCCTATGTCATCCAGTTCCCTGAGTGGGTATGCTTACTATGTCTCATTTATTGATGACTTCTCCAGGAAGACTTGGATATACTTCTTGAAGAGCAAAGATGAGGTGCTTGATAAATTCAAGGAATTCAAAACCTTGATGGAGAATCAAACTGACAAGAATATCAAAACATTCAGATCCGACAATGGTGGAGAATTCACCTCAAGTGACTTCAAGAAGCTTTGTAGTGATTCAGGGATTAAGAGGGAGTTGACTGCTCCTTATAATCCTCAACAGAATGGAGTTGCAGAAAGGAAGAAAAGAACAGTCATGGAAGCAACAAGGGCAATGCTGCATGACCAGGATCTACCTATGCATCTATGGGAAGAAGCAGCTAGAACAGCTGTATATGTGTAGAATAGAACACCTCACAAGATATTGGACAACAAGACACCAGAAGATGTCTTTTCTTGGTTCAAGAAGATTGATGTCAGCAAGGATGAATATAAGTTCAAGGACGGGTAATCCAGGAAGCAAAGATTAAGAGGGAGCACACTCTAGAAGCTCTTGCAAGGATGCATATTTTCAGAGGGAGTTGACCATCTTCCTACACTCCACAACAGAAAGGTGTAGAAGAAGCTACTTCAGCAGCTCCTGCCAGGAAGCAAATACTCAGAGGGAGTCCACCCAACAAACAAACAAAGATAAGTATTTCAATTATCATTTCTTGCCTATTTTGTTTGTTTAAATAATATTATGCTTATGTTCCTAGACTTAGGAGATGTATTGTGCATATTAGAATGATTGCATTAATGAACAGGATACTACTAATATGCATGTGATGGGTAAGTGGCCTATGGAACTCTACAACATTCCAGTGCTACTTATCTAGAATGAAACCTCTTTGCTGACATGTTGGGAGTAGTGTAAACTCTTAACAATGTTCTGGTAGAGACTGGAAGGCATCTAGAAAGTTGTGGAACATGGATAAATGTTGTATTGAAGCATTGGCTAAGATAACTGCATGACTACATGGCATATTTCTTTATGTGTAAAGAATTTGTTCTGAAAATTATGAGATGTTTCTAATCATGCAATTTAACTTGTTTTGTAGGAAGATTGTATATCTTCACCTACAAAAGGACTACAACATTTGTTCCAGCAACAAAGATATATATTGAAGATATTGAAGATATTGAAGTTCCCAGGATCTGGGATGAAGAAATGGAATGCCATGATCCGTCGATCATGAAGAAGATGATTGGGATGCAGTCCCAAGACCTAACAGGGAGTCACGTGTGTGCAGATTGAAGGAAGCCTTGTATGGCTTGAAGCAAGCTCCCAGAACTTGGTATGGTAGGATGGACAGTTTCCTATCTAGTTTGGGCTTTACCAAGAGTAAAGCAGATTCCAACCTTTACTACAAAGTTGAGGAAGGGAATCCTGTGATTCTACTCCTGTATGTGGATGACCTATTTGTAATAGGAGATGACAGACTGATTGCAGACACTAAGAGGAAGCTTGCTGCTGAATTCGATATGAAAGATTTGGGAATGATGCACTATTTCCTAGGTATGGAGGTGTGGTAGAATGCAGGTGGGATCTTCCTTGGTCAAGGGAAGTACACAGTAGATATCCTGAAGATATTTGGGATGATGGATTGCATGTCCATGGCCACACCTATGGCATCGAATCTGAAGTTCTATGCTTCATCTGAGCCAGTTGATGTCTCTATGTATCATCAGATGATTGGGTCCTTGATGTACCTGACGAACACGAGACCGGACATTTGCTTTGCTGTGAACACATTGAGCCAGTTCCTGACGGATCCGAGGAGTGTTCACTTGATTGCTGTAAAGCATGTCCTGAGGTACTTGAAGGGTACAATGGATTATGGGCTCAAGTATGAAGCGAATCAAAAGTTTAACCTACAGGGTTATGTTGATTCAGATTGGGTTGGAAGTGCTGTAGATAGGAAGAGCACATCTAGGTGCTGCTTCAGTATGGGATCAGGTGTGATCTCTTGGTCTAGTAGGAAGCAGTCCTACGTAGCACTGAGTACAGCTGAGGCATAGTATGTTGCAACCTATTCAGCTAGTTGTGAGGCAGTATGGCTACGGAAGCTACTGTCTGAGTTATTTGATCTCCCGTTGGATGCTACTGGTATCTTCTATGATAACCAGAGTTGTGTGAAGCTGTCCAAGAAACCAGTGTTTCATGACAGGTCGAAACACACAGAGATCAAATATCACTATATCAGGGATATGGTGCAGAGAGGAGCTGTGAAGCTCCTGTATGTTGCGACGGACGAGCAGATTGCAGATGTGCTGACGAAGCCACTAGCCAGGGTGAAGTTCGAGTACTTCAGAGAGAGGCTTGGCATTCTTCAGATCGAGGACACTTTGAGGAAGAAGTGATGGACACATTTGCTGAAGCCATTCCAAGCATGTTGGAAGGAGGATCCTTCACATGGTTGTGGATGTAAGTGCTGGATGTTGATGAACATCAGGATGATGTTCTAGTTTCTGTTTTGTATGATCAGTTGGATCATTTATATGTATGTACGCATCATGTTGGATGTTGGATATGATCAGTTGGATCATTTATATGTATGTACGCATCATGTTGGATGCTAGATATGATCAGTTGGATCATTTATATGTATGTATGCATCATGTTGGATGCTGGATATGATTAGTTGGATCATTCATATGTATGTATGCATCATGTTGGATGCTAGATATGATCGGTTGGATCATTTGTATGTATTTTGTATATTCATCATGTTGGATGCTTGGACCATGTATCTGTATATGTATCAGGTGGATACATTGTATGATCAGGGAGATCATGTATATTGATATGTATCAGGTATGATCAGGTAGATCATGTATGTTGATGGATACATTTCGTGGATCATGAATCTATGTATCAGGTGGATACACTATGTGTGATGATATATATCAGGTAGATACTTGGTGTGCATCAGATGGATGCATTGTATGATCAGGATGATCGTGGATGACGAGCTTCTCCAGATGACATGCAGCAGGATGTTGCAGTGATGATGATCAGGATGATCATGTATACATCAAGATGATGTATGGTGAGTATCAGATGATACTTTGTGGCCATGGATCAGGTTGTGTAGGTAAGCATGTAATTTGTGCCCTGGGAGATTTGCAAATGGTCTTTCGAGGTTTTGCCTATGGCATGTAATTCGGTGCCCTGGGACATCTGGAAAATGCTCTTTCGAGGTTTTGCTTGGGAGGACATATAATTTGTGCCCTGGGAGATCTGCAGATAGTCTTTCGAGGTTTTGCCTATGGCATGTAATTCAGTGCCCTGGGATATGTGGCAGATGCTCTTGCGAGGTTTTGTCCTATGGCATGTAATTTGCTCCTGGGAGATCTGGATAGGATGAAAAAGGCCTCAGATGCTTCAGCCAGGTTTTGCCATGACCACATGTAATTTGCTCCTGGGAGATCTGGACAAGATGAAAAAGGCCTCAGATGCTTCAGCCAGTTTTTGTGGTGGACCACATGTAATGTGCTCCTGGGAGATCCGACAGGTAGAGCCGTGTGCTCGTAACAGCCTGGGATGCTTTAGCCAGGTTTTGTGGTGAGATCACATGTAATGTGCTCCTGGGATATCCGACAGGTAGAGCCGTGTGCTCGTAACAGCCTGGGATTCTTCAGCCAGGTTTTGTGATGGGTCACATGTAATGTGCTCCTGGGAGATCCTACAGGTAGAGCTGTGTGCTCGTAATAGCCTGGGATGTTGCAGCCAGGTTTTGTGACGCACGTAATGAGTCCTGAGAATTCCACAGTATGGCCAATGATGATGAAGACCTGCAGGTGGTGGGCCTACATCCACTATGAAAAAGGACTGGCTCTGTAGAACTTCCTATGACGAGTAGAGTCAGAGATTGGTTGAGATAGAAGCAACAGTGACGATGATGATGACGATGCATCGATGATGATGATCTCGAGAAGAAGACTTGTCTAGCAGATATGTGTCAAGAAATACCTTCCTAGTTAAGAGGGAGTGTTGATGTATATGTAACTTCGGAATGTATTTCATCTGTGTATTTTATATATATTTATTGTACCCTTATAAGAGATGTGTTATTCCTCTATAAGGAAGTGTCGTCATGTGGATTGACAAGTGTCGCAAGTGTGTGTACTTGCCGATGGGTTATTAGACCACCATGTGGGGTTGTCCCTGAATTATATATAATATAATGTGGATGTATCTAGATAGACAAGTCGGCCCCATAAGGTCACTGGGCAAAAAGGTTAGTATAAATAGAGATCGGAGATCTCTATTTATACTAACTCGGAAAAGTAACTCACTCTCTCTTGAAAAGTGGCGCACTAGTGAGGAGGAGGATCGTCTGCTATCAGGAGACTATCTCAGTGTTATTTGGTTGTAATTTGGTTGAGCCATTGCTCTCTCTATCTCTGAGGAAGTTGTGGGGTTTTTCACCTTAGGGTTTTCCCCACGGAAACTCTGTGTCTCTTGTCTTTATGCTTTTGATTCTTGTGATGCTTGTCATGCATTGATATATTGTAGATGTTATTCTCTCAGCAAAGATCCTAGAGTATTGTGAATTAATGCTCAAAATTTAACACCTTTGGTTATGTGGAAGCTTATCCCTATGAACTAGGAAAGGTGTCACTGGATCCCTTTGCCCAGTGGGATGATCCCTTGAGCTTCTCCCACAAATCCTCAACCTCTCCTATCCCTTTAGGCCTATAAATACAAACCCCTTATCCATGGTTAAGAGAGAGAAAGAGGAGAGAACTTAAATGCTGGTGAAATTCTGCTAGAGTTGGTTCCCTTTCATCCATTAGGAGGCAAAAGCTTGGATCTTTGAGGCTAGGATGATTTGGAAGGAGTTACGATGTCAAATATCGATTGTAACCTCTCTCTATGTATTTCTTATAATTACATTAATGAAGATTCTTTCCATAAACATCTTATTATTGTAATATCTTTAGAATTGGCTTCTTTGACTGGTAGTTTAGATTGATCTATGTTTATATGCTATTAGTATTTGCTTGTTTCCACTCGTTGTATATTGTTTTATAGTTGGAGATATAGAGATATGTAGATCAAGAGCTACATCGACCAAGGAGATAGTATTAAGTTCATAAGGTGAGTTATCTTATGATACCCTTTGTAATTTGATCAATCTAGGAAAGTAATGTGTATTGTGTATTACTTTTGTTCTAGATCTGAACCATTCGGACTAGGGAGATCGGTTAGTGTCCGCACTAACGGATTGTCCGCAAACAAAATTGGCGACCGTACTGGGGAGCTAGCCCATAGTCTTTGATTTGTTTGGATTATGATTTCCGTTTTCTTAGTTTTTCTCTAATAGCCTCTAAATTGCCTCCTTCTATTGGATCTATTCCTCAGAGTGTTACTGGGTGATCCAGTATATGATTGGGATATTCAGCTCAGCCATTTACTTTTTTTGATTTGGGATTTTTTATTTTTTTGAATTTGGATCTCGCCTAACGCACCAGGGCAGTTTTATGAATGTGTCACCGTAATTCTAACGCGCTTTTCCTTAAGGCAGATCATGTCGCTGATGCCTTTTTCCTGTGTTCAAACCGCATCACCGACACACTTCCTCTATATGCAAATTGCGTCACTCGTCTTCCAATGCCCTGGTGTATACTTGTAGGGTGCGCCACCCTACAAAGCTTAGTATATAGGGTCAAAAATCCCACAAAAAATGGGTTTTTCTTGGTTTTCTGAGATCTTTGTTTTGCTGGTATCAACCATATAATCCTCCATATTTGGTTTGCCTCTTTTATTGGGTCTTCTTGACATTTGGATCCATATTTGGCACTTTGAGTCAAAACTAGTTTTTTGCTTGCATTTTTAAGCAAAATGGGTTGCATTTTTAAGCGAAATGGGGCCATGAATCATGTATCCTACAGTCTCTGTGACCCATATTAAGGATTTAAAATAATTTTTGTTTGGTGTGGATTTGCTTGTTTTAAAGACTTGAAAGTGTGGGATATCCATGTCTTTCTGAGCCTCATTTTATTGGGTTGTGCATCTTGTTTCCTTTACATGTTGAGCTATCTAGTGATTGTTGGAAAAGAATGATTCTTTGTCTCCACTTTAGTTCAAACATAAGCTTAATTTTTTTCCCTCTTTTACTATATTGACAAATTTGGAAGACATAACTTTTCTTCTTTCTTTAGTTTGATCATTTCACATTCTTGGTCTTACACTCATAAGAAGAATAAAGGTTTGTTTTAGATTTGTGTGCGTTTGAGTTAGACAAGATTACTGAGTTCTTTTCTTTGTATTGCATTTGATTGGAAAGGTTTGTGGAATCTTTCTATCCATAGATTAGATGTGTCTTTTTCAAATGTAAAAATATCGAAAACGAATTAGAATTTTTGCATTTGGTGTTCATAAAAAGATCTCTTTTATCGCTTCAAGGTAGTTTTGGGTGCATGATTTTGAATCTTTTACTTCTTTCTATCATTTTGAAAAAGCCAAAATTGCATTTGCATAGGGTTGTGCGTTTGGGAAGACAAACTATCTCTCTCTCCTTCTTAAGTAGGACTTCATTAAAAAGAATATTTGCATATCATACTTGCATGGTCTTGAGTCAGGTCCAAATTTCATTTGTCCACTTAACCGCATAAGATAAAATCAAGTGCTAGTTTACTTTAAAACTTTTAGAACTCCTGTTATAGGTTAGAGACGTGTACCAACATCTTAAAACATATCATCTATCGTTATCTTCCTGCACTACATCCTGTGGGCTTGTAGTTCTTCCACGTACTAGTTGGTATATCGAACGGCCTTTCACTAACCTATGGGTATATAGAAAGGTACTTCACGTACTCGACAGTATATAGGAAGGCTCCTGTCGAACAGTTGTGCATTAGAAAACACTAATACGGATTGGATCTCCCACATACCTTGAGTATATCGGGAGACCCCACTAGAATCCTAAAACCATCCGAGTCAACCATTGGCCATCTTTTTGTTGCAATACACTGAGAACAACAATAAGGGAGATTGCTATGCACATACTGTTAGGTAGTTGGGTTATACAACCAAGGGTATGGTCCCAATCCTCCTTGGTTAGTGCTGTGAAAAATTGGGTCGAGTATAACTGTTGGACCCTACACTATATCGCGAGTTGTGACAGCTTGACACACCTGTGAGGATCCTGCTTTTACATCCCTTCTATTCACACGTTTGAATTTTCCTTTTAGTTTGATATTGTTTGTTGTGTTTGATAATTAGAAGGCCTTAGAGAGTTTAGATATGGAAACCTCTTATGGGACTACCAATCAAGAGGCCCCTTTTCAAGAGGTACATTTTGTCTTTCCTCCAGTTGGAGATATTGGTCCTCCCTTTATTTCCACTTTAAAGCTTCCTAGATAAACCATAGGATTATCGGTATGGTTATTCAATCCGGTGATTCTGGTTGTACCCAATGTGTCAAATGTTAACCCTCCACCACGAGAGTGTCAATCCCAAATTGATCCTTCCCCTTCTTCGTTGGATGTATCTTCTTTTGTTTCTTCTTCCTCGCCTGATAAAAGCAATAGTGTTAGTAATCAGGAGGATAAGAAGAAGAAGAAAAGGAAGATAAAAAATAAGAAGGATAAGAAAGAGACTAAGCATCAACCAGTTTCCCCTGACGACACTCTTTCTATTAAAACACCTTGCAGACCCAAGTTCCCTTGCAAGCTTTGCAGGGGTGATCACCTTCTTCAGAATTTCTCTAGTATTCCCAAAGTGTTAGAAGAGTGGTTTAAAGCCTCCAACCCACCTATATCATTAGCCTCTGGACATCATACTGATTATACCCCATTGACCAATGACTCTACGATTAAGGGTCAGAAAGGTAAATTCAAGAATCCTTGTTTGTTACACAAGGGCATGCACCTTAATTATATTTTTCCTCGCATGGATGAAGCTTCACAATTGTTGGAAGAAATTATTGTATCTCAGAATCACCCTCTGATTGGATGTCGTAAGTTGTCTCTTGACCCCTCATTATTTGATGAAGTTGTCGATCCAGCTACTTCCTTGGTCGATCCCACTCTTTCTTCAAAGAGTGAAGAATAAGTAGTTCATCCCACTCTTCCTTTGAAGAGTGAATTTGAAGTGTTCGAATCGATTTCATCTTCGCTTGATCCCACTCTTTCATTGGAGAATGCTAAGATTGAAGTAGTCACCATGACACAATATTCGTCTCATTCTACTCTCCTGGTTGAGAGTGAATTGAAAACCACTAATGTTTTCGTAGTCAGTTCAGATTGTTCCAGGAAAGGGGAAATCCTTTACATTTCCACTGGACTCCTCCAAGTATTGAGTTCATTTCCTTTGATTAGAATAGTCTAGCAAAATCTTGTCTTCCTTCGGGTGTTCCTTTCCAGATATCTGTAGGAGTTTCCGATAAGAAAATATTTCTCACTATAGTTGATGAGGGAGCTTCTATTAGTATTTTATCCTCAATTGCTTGGAAAGCTATAGGTTCTCCTCAGGTTGTGCTAGTCACAGACCAGGACTGGATTTTAATAGAAGAACTACTGGACCTTTAGGGATCCTTCTGCAGTTACCTATCACCTTAGGAGGGAAAATTGTCTGTAGGAGGGAAAATTGTTTGTATTGATGTTATGGTCATTCAAGGTCCCTTAGATTTTAATCTAATCCTTGGATGAGATTATGTTTATGATATGAAAGTTGTAGTGTCCATGCTCTTTCGAGTGATGTATTTTCCTCGTCATGGAAATATGGTGACCGTTGATCAACTCTCCTTTGTTACACTTAATCATCGCATGACTTCCAGTCATCAGACTTCCGTAAATGTTCCACATGTTTTGGTGGTTTCTTCCCCTTAGGGATGGGGGGCATGTCTCCAACCTCTGGACATCATGTTGGAGGTATCCCCCTAGATTCTTATGTTGGGGGGCCCACTACCAACCTCTGGACATCATGTTGGATAGGACCATTCCCAATCATATTTTACCTTTGGTTTCAAGCTTGCGTAAAAATGAAACCAGCTTCATGAGCATGGTTCTTTTCCTGTGTTAAGCTCGTTAAAAATTGAAACAGATGGTCATGAGCAGAGTTCCCTTTCTGTGTCAAGCTCGTTAAAAAATGAAACAGGCCATCATGAGCATAGTTTTCATTCTGCTTTAAGCTCATTAAAAAATGAAATGGGTCCCTTCAAGCATAATTATTTTCTATTTCAAGCTTGCGTAAAAATGAAACAAGTACTCCCAAGTATAGTTTACCTTTGGTTTCAAGCTTGAGTAAAAATGAAACTAGCTCCATAAGCAGAGTTCTTTTCTTGTTTCAAGGTCGTTAAAAATGAAATAGATCCCTTCCCTCTGAGTCGATTCTTTCGCCAGATTTAATATCTGAACCTTAATTTCATCCACCTATTCTATTTAATCGGCTTTTTCCCTCCTCCTCCGGTGAATGTATTCCCATTAGTAACCACGAGTTTAATGGGATGAAGAAAAAGAGTATGCGAACTAAACAAACCTTGGGGGGAATATCTCCATCCTATGGACATCATACTGGAGGTAATCTGTAAGCTTCTTATGTTGTGGGAAAACTTCTAACCTCTTGATATCATGTTGAGAAGAAACTCGCCAATGGGAATTATACTGAGCATAGTTTATTTTCTGTTAGAAGCTTGTTAAAAAAAGAAGCAGACATCATGAGCATTCTTTTCACCTGCCTTCGAGCTTGTTAAAAACAATAAGATGGTATTGAGATTACTTTTTATTTTTTTCATGCTTTGGTTGAAACATGAAAAGTTGTTTGAGCTTAATTTTTACTTTTTTGTGCTCTGGTTCAAACATGAAAAAGCTTCCGAGTGATTTTTACACCATGATTGTGCTCGTTAAAAACCTAGAAAAATGGTGTTGAGATGAGTCTTTGTTCTTTCATGTGCTCGTAAAAACATGAGAATAAGTCACCGAGTTAGCTTTTATCTCTTTTTCGAGCTCATGAAACTTCTACGAAAAAGGAACCCCCCGGAGTTCTCTTCAAGCTATTTTTAGAATCCCTAAATAAGAAAATATCGCCAAGCGAACCTGATTCTTTCACGCTTATAAAAGTATTTGAAAGGTCGGATTTTTGGTGATAATTTACCCATTTTTCGGACTAGTGAGACTATTTATGAAAGAAGAACACTCTAGTTAATCATGACTAGAAGAGTTCTCTCTCACATTTTTTATCCTTTTCCGGGTGAGGAGACTAATATTTACAAAAACGTACTCATTGGAGTCTTTTTTAGTCCTTTCAGACTCTCTAAATATGAAACGACGTCGAGTTTACCTTCTTTGGACTCATTAAAATATGACATTGAAGGGCCCTCGTAGGGACAAACCCCTCCTATCTAAGGTTCATTAAACATGTGATATTGGACTCGTCCTAAGGATGAGTTATATCGAGCATTTGTTACCCTCCTCAAGCTCGTTAATAAACAAAGAGGTACTCATCAATCATGATGGTGAATAATGAAATAGTTTGCATTTACTTGTAGTGGTGGTAGTACATAGTCTCTCTTGAACATGGCACTCATTTTCATTTCATTCAAACCTCTTAGATAATCTTCTTGTCTTTGAGTCTCATCAATTCCATGAGTCATTTCACTTTTTTGGGTCATTCGAAGAATGTATCGATCATTAATTTCATTAGGTCTCGATGTCAATCTCATCATGTCAATGCTTCCAAGTCATGCCATTCTGTGTTCAAGAGAAGTCTGTTGATCGATTCGATATCTGCAGTCATTATACTCTCCTTTGTGTCGGTCACCCCTGATTTAGTCTCAAACATTACTCTATCATCCAATCTACTCCAAAACATCTTTGATCTTGTTTTGTGTCGATGATGGGGGAAACTTCATGGCCCTCCTTCAACGGGTTTATCCTTGTCGAATTCAACACATCATCCAAGGATTGGACCTAGAAACCATTCAAGTACCTTGGTCCTGCATGTGTTAATGGAAGTTTACCTTGCTTTCAATAGTAATTTCACATCATTGACTTCTGATTGAAAGATTCCACCGAATGTTCGACCTCAAATCATCGATTCACATTTGACGGTATGTACTATGATACCTTGGGGATCATTTCCATCAATGGTGATTTCCATCGCAATTTTTAATGGTTTACATCAATGACCGATAATCAAGTGGTTTCTACCATGTTCGACTTCAAAATATGGTAATCACATGGTTAGATTCGTATCATTCCAGGTTCAGTTTAAAGACCCTGCGTTAACGTATGTATCTTACCAGGCTGCGATGGAGATTTTTTGAGTCATGTCACACAGATCCACTCTTGTATTGGTCCTGGCTGTGTAGTTATCTCATCATGGATCTACGCTTGTGTCTAGTAGCCATGATTGTGTCCAGTCAGTCAATACTACCATGGATCTACAATGTATTGGTCGGTGGCCATGTTATGAGTCATTTTAGACATATATATCAGAGTCTGTTGTACTACAGGAGTCTTTGTTCGCCACTCCAACCAATGGTCCTTTCCTCGAACTTCCATATTTGAAAACATCTCACCTACCCTATTTCGCTAGCTTCATGCTTTGGGGGGGATTTTGTTACACCAAAATCTCATCATCATGAGTTAAGTGTCCTCTATTTTCCCTAATTCCTAAATCAGTTGGGCCAATTGATTGAAAGAAGAGTTGTTGTTGTTCCTTCAACCTTTTGTTGTCACCCCAATGTGCCATGTTCATCAAAAACGTGCGTCAGACCCTTGGTGACACGCTTTGTACATTGACAGAGTGCGTCAGTGACACATGTTTCCTTTGTACAAGGTGCATCACCCTCCAAAGACACAAGTTTCATGTGTGCAAAGTGCAACATTGTTGGTTTAAAAGGAAAAAGAGAAGCTTCAAGCGGCTTCTATAACCCTTGGTTAAGTGGAAGCTTATCCCTATGAACTAGGAAAGGTGGCACTCGATCCCCTGGACTAGTGAGATGATCCCTATCCTATCCCTTTAGCATGATAAATACAAACCCCTTCTCCATGGTTAAGAGAGAAAAAGAGGAGAGCACTTAAATGCTGGTGAAATTATACTAGAGTTGGTTCCCTTTCATCCATTAGCAGGCAAAAGTTTGGATATTTGAGGCTAGGATCATTTGGAAGGAGTTACGAAGTCAAAACTTGGTTGTATCCTCTCTCTATGAATTTCTTATAATTACATTAATGCAGATTCTTTCCATTAACATCTTATTATTGTAAGATGTTTAGAATTGGCTTCTTTGATTGCTAGCTTAGATTGATCTATGTTTATATGCTATTAGTACTTGCTTGTTTCCACTTGTTGTATCTTGTTTTACAGCTGGAGATATGGATACCTGGAGATCAAGAGCTACATCGAGCAAGGAGATAGTATTGTGTTCATAAAATGAGTTATCTTCTAATACCCTTTGTAATTTGATCAATCTAGCAAAGTAATTTGTATTGTGTAATACTTTTGTTCTATATTTGAACCATTTGGACTACGAAGATCGGTTAGTGTCTGCACTAATGGATTGTTCGCAAACAATTGGTCGGGTTTCTTTATGTTGATGAGGACTCTCTCGTTGCAGAAGATAAGAGAATGGCTCGATTTTTGGTCAAGATTGATATAAGCCATGGTTTTCTAGATGAACTGGATATTGCATGGCGCGATTTGTTGTTTCGTTCAGAGGTTGTACTATTGGAAGGTCTCACTCTGTTGCATCTCTTGTAGGTAGAATAGGAACCTAAAGGAGTCATTCCCAAAGCCATTGAACCAAACAATGGTTGTGTTTCTTCCCTATATTAGGAAGGTAAATGAATTTTCATTGGAGTGTTCTCTTGAAGCCAATCCTCAGTAGTCATCTAAGGGGATAGATCCATAGGAAGCTTGGGATGGAGAGTTTGTGGGATTTGGTTCTCAGTTATCCTCATCGACTTTGATTGGTAAATTAAAAAGTATCTCTCCATCCTTATATAATTCCATGTCTGAGATAGAGCTTGAGTTCCTAAGGGGTTTTGAGAGTGTTAGAAAAATAGGATCGCAGAGCAATAACAATAAATAGAAATGCAAATATAATCACACATACACATTACAAGAGAGACACAGATATATTGTGGTTCACCCAACTTGGGCTACATCCACACTGAAGTTGCCAGTCCTTATTATTATACTGTCCAACAAAGTGAAGGGATACAACCTGCAGCACAGCCGTTGCACTTCCTCTTCACTGTCTCACCGTCTCTCTTCTTGATCTCAGAGATATTTACAATGCATAAAACCTAATACATCAATCCTAGCCGTATTAAAATGTCTTTCTTTTATAAGGGAAATACAATGGAAAAATACCACGGGTTACCCAAAACCATGGGCCCGAAAAACTGTTGGTGAAAACAGCCCCAAAAAATTTTCTCGGGGGCGTTTCCCCCGAACCCCAAGGTGGGGGAATGAGTGTATAGTCCTCCGGGGTGCATGGCTAAAACAATATCATCTATGAGACTAGAAGATCTAGCTCCACAACCAACAAAGAGTTCTCAATCCCCTTTGGTCAATATCTCTTAGGGTGGGATGGATCCATATTTATGTGAGAACGAAATGAAATAGCATATATAGAACCATATACATAGATATATTGCAAGGAACAGAGTGATATAGTAAACTCAAATTCTATTAAATAAAATAAATAGAACATATGGTAAAATAAAAGTAGCTAGAATGTTGGTATCTATATCTCTGAGAAATGATGTGGAGGCTATGCTCATTCATGACAAGATGATTAAAAAAGGAGGTCGAAGGGTATTTTTATCATAAACATGAGGCTTAAAACCCAAACATCCAAAAACTTAACCCTAGGAGATGATCCGTAAAAAGGTTTTCGGGTCTCGAGGTGGTTATTTGAGGTGTCAACTTATCATGGGAATAACTTTTGCATACGATCTCAATTTAGGGCATTTGGTAGCTCATTGGAAAGATCTAGATGAGAAGTACACATTCCACCAATCTAGTCTTGCCTTTGGAGATTACTAGATTATGGTGTTTCTAAAAAGCGTCATTTAAGGCCTCAAAATGGCCCCATAATTTTTGGACACAAAAATTCATACAAACTTCCAAATTGGAAAATTTGTCTTGAGCTCATGGAATAAGAGGGTGGCCACTGATATCCATCTGAAGTAGTCCTCCGACATAAAAGATTTCCAAACTGGAAAAGTTGTCTTGAGCTATTGGAATAGGTGGGTGGCCACTGATACACATCTAGATCAATCCTCCCCATTAAGAAGCAATGGTATCCATTGCATCAATTCCCTTATCATATGGTGAACTATGTGTTGAGTTGAGCTCCTGGTGAGGCATTTGCTGAGGTGGAAATATTTCCTTTCTTTGACAACCTGGGAGGGTTTTAATTGTTGTTGATGGATGCATTGGACCGGTTCAACAATTTTGGTTTCCTTATTATCCTTAGTCTAAACTGGTGATGGAATATTTATTTCTAGATGAACACCTTGAATGCGTGGTATTTCCCTATAGAGGTACCCAGATAGGTGAGGAAACAATTACTTTGTGTTATTCTTGTTTATGTTAAATAGAGGGACCCTACATAGAGGTTGTGTAGGTATCTGTGATATGATGCTCACCTTCAGAGGAAATGGTGAAGAGGGAAAATTTCCCATTGTGGGAGATTATCTTCCTGCACTGATCGGTTGAGGTCAAAGAGACAGTAGTAGGTGAAACTATCTCTGGTATCCGATAGATTTTTCCTACATAAGTGACAATGACCCTACGAGGCCATGACTCATACACAACATGACACTTCTACATATATGGATTCCCTAAAATTAGATCGCAGACTTCAAGTGGGCTACATTACACAGTACTTTGTCTTTGAAAGGCTTGATGCCATATGGTAGATGACACTGATGACTGACACAAATACCTCATCCTTGGTTTAGCCAACCGACAGTATATGGACGCAAGTGTGGAGTTGTCTGTAGCTCCAATCTCATGATGACTTCTGCTAAGATCATATTCTTTTGGTTTTCGATGTCGACAAAAAATTGTAGGGGGATTCCCTTCACCTACATCTGTGAGTGGAAGAGGTGCTCTTCTACCTATGACCCTTATATTTCCTCTAGATGAATCTTTGTGGTATCGATGGTGACACTGGGTTCTACATCAATGATCTGCTTCCCCATGTATGTGACTGTGACGTTGGATTTTGAATTGGAATTAGGACCGAGATCTAATTCTGGATATTTGATCTCATCCACAAATTACTTCTTTGAGCGACATTCATTAGTGTTGTGCCAGGAAATTTTATGGAACTCGCGCCACTTCCTCGTGTCCTTCTTTGTCTTTTTGTTACCCTTCTTTGCTTTTGGTTGGGACTATTTGTTATGTTGTTGGTTTTCCTTACCCTATCCTTTGTTCTGTGAACTAGGGTTTCCCTTGCCTTACTTCCGCAGTGGATTTGCAAGTCCAAATTCTCGCTTGTTCTTTTGTTGATATTTCTACTCAATTTTGACAACATATCGCTAAGCGGCTCCCAATGAAGAGATGTATAGGAATTCCATATTTGTTCGGATGTACCATTGTATACCATTGCGATATTTCAGAACCAGGTTCTGCTTGGAGTCTATAATACCCAACTTTGTACACAAGGTATGAAAGTTGTTGGTGTAGTTTGGCACCGAATGGTACCCCTCTTAACGCAGTGTGGTCCATCATGTGTACTGGTCATCATAATTTCCCACATGGTAATATTTTTCTTTAATGACATCAATAAAAGAGGAACAAATCAGACTGATCTCAAATCTTTCAGACTCCTCTGTTAAGGTTTTCTCACAATAATTTTCCCACCAACTTTTGACATGGGGGGAAACCTTAAAAAGCGCAAAGGTGTTGTTTTCCCTCTCGAAGAAATTTTGGACAGATAAATACTCTTCTAGTAGACTCAACCATTTATCTAGGGCATCAACATTGATATGTCCTTAAAATAAATGAATATCCAAGTTAACGGATACCTTGAATGGTGTGGCTTCTTCGAAGTGACTACTTGGTGAACCCTCTGTTGTTTTTGGCATCTGTCGAAGGATCTGGGAAAAATTTATATCATCCTGTTCCTCTGTCGCGTGAGGGAATCCTTGAGCAATAGCTTGATAGGATCTACTAATCCATCATCTCTCTTTTCCTCATCCACTGGAGGCATTTTGGGTTGACAATGGTGGTTTTCCCTAAGCTCGACTAGTTCAAGACCCAACTCTTATACCCATATCGCGTTGGGGACATGCACTAAGAGACAACAGAGAACAAATTGCTCTGATACCATTGATTCAAATTTATGTGAGAATGAAATGAAAGAGCATATATAGAACCATATACACAGATATATTGTAGGGAACATAATGATACAGTAAACTCAGATTCTATTAAATGAATGAAACAGAACAGACTGTAAAATAAAATCAGCTAGAATGGTGGTAGCTATATCTTTGAGAAGAGATGTGGAGGATACGTTGATCATGAAAAGTTGATTACAAAAGGAGGGCGAAGGCCCTTTTATCATAATCATGAGGGATAAAACCCTAAAATACAAAAACCTAACCCTAGGAAATGGTCCGTAAAAAGGTTTGTGAGTCCCGAGGTGGTTAGTTGAGGTGTCAACTTCTCGGGGGAATAAATTTCTCCTAGCATCTATGTTTATGGAGTTTGGTAGATCGTTGTTAAGATATAGACGAGAAGTATACGTTTTTCTCATCTAGTCTGCCTCCAATAATAATTGGACTGTAGCATCACCAAAAAATATTGTTTGGGGCCTCAAAATGACCCCAGAATTTTTGGAGATGAAAATTCGTACAAACTGCAAAACTGGAAAAAATGTCATGAGTTCGTGGAATACGTGGGTTGCCACCAATATCCATTTGGAGTGGTCCTCCAACCTGAAAAACTACCAAACTGTAAAAGCTATCTTAAGCCAATGGAATAGGTGGGTGGCCACTGATACCCATATGGATCAGGGATGGTGGGTCCTACTAGTAAGGAGGGTTTGGGTCCATTGTATTCTCTGGACTTTGGGCAGGCTATCCCATCTCAGGTGAAGAAATCAGGGAGTGAAAAAGATGTCAGGGAATGTTTAGAGGGATTAGGGTTGGAAGGAGGAGGTTCGAGGGATGGGGTTAAGTTCATGTCTCTTTTTCCTTCATCTCAAAAGGATTTGGGTGGAGAAGCTCAAGGTGATCCCTCGGTCTTGGAGGAGTTTGATACAATGGTGAGATAATTGGTTCCCTCTTATAAGGATGTATTAAATAAGGAACCCCTACAAATTTTCTTGGGTTCTTTTCCAAATGGCCCAAAAATCCTCTTTGGGGAGGAGAAGGAGAAAGGGATTTTATTAGGGGGGAAAACCTTTGTGAAATTCGGAGAAGATAAAAGGGAGGTAGGAAATGAAAGGTGTTTTCTAGTGTGTTTTGGCCCCAGGGGGAGCTCTTCTTTCAGTCTAAATATTCATGTATGATGGATTCTGAAGTAGGTACTGATTGTCTGGTCGTTGATGCATCTTGTGGTTCTCAGGCCCTTAGAGCACAGAAGGCACTAGCAAAGGCAAGAAAATTATTATCATCTCTTTGAATGTGAAGGGAGTGGGAGGGCCTCCCAAAGCATTATCCCTTCACAGGTTGTTCAAGGTAGTGAAGCCAAATGTGGTACTGATTCAAGAGACAACGGTGCTGGGTGAAAAATCCAGGAAATTGTTTGCAAAGATCTTGTCAAGTTGGGAGCTATGTCTTGTAGACTCTGTTGGGCACTATGGGGAAATATTGTCTGCTTGGAATCTATTGACTACATCTTTCTATCCCTTTTTTTGATTAGCATGTATCCTCTTGGAGGGGGTGGTGAAGGATTTGGGATCGCCCTTAAAGATAGTGAACTATTACGGACCTTATTCCAATAGGAAACTCTTTTTGAGCTCTCTAAAGATGGATGGAATTTTCGAGCTGGAAAATATTATATTTGGAGGGGAGCTTAACATGTCCACCTTAGATAGAGATGTGTGGGGGAAAAGAGCTCGAAGTGATCCTCTAGAAGGCTACTTCTCTTTGTTTTTTGTTGAAGTGGGTTTGGTTAGAATTCATCGCAACCATTTTATGCCAACATAGAGGAATGGGAGAAAAAGGATATGTCATTATAGGGGATGTTGGAAAGGATATGTCACTATAGGTCATGTATTATAAACAAAATAATCTCAGATCATATGCTAGTTGTCATTCATCTTGAAGCAGGTGCGAAGAAGATTAATTACCCCTTCAAATTCAATCATTCATGGTTAGAAGAGGAAGATTTTATTGACCTGGTGCGATCTAATTGGCCTACTTTGGACAATGGAGGAGAGGCCTCTCCTATGTGTTATTTAGTTCACAAGTGAAAATATCTGAAGTGGGAGGTTATAGTGTGGGAGAGAAAAAATAAACTTGCACTAAAAAAAGAGATGGTGATTTTGGAGCGGCAGATTCAAGGAATTTTTAATAGTGCCCATGCGGGAGTCCTTTCTGTACAGGATAGGGAGGAAGTGGGACTCTTGTTAGCTAGGAAAGAAAATTTATTAAGAATGGAGGAGGAGACATGGAGACTCAAGAGTAGGTCGATTTGGTTATCTCAAGGAGAAAAGAACACAACGTTTTTCCAGAATTTTGCAGAAAGTAGTAGAGTGTGTAATACTGTCTGGGAGCTTAAAGCTGAGAGTGGGGAAAAAATATATGCTCAGAAAGAGTTGTATGGTGTTGTAGTAGATCAGTTTAGTTCTTTGTTTAAGGATCTAGGAAATACTTCTATCATGAGTCAGCTGAGGGTTATCCAATCTTTTCCTTCTTTCTTCTCGCCTACTAAAGGTAGAAGCATAGGGGCTTTGGTGACTTTAAATTAAATAGAAAATATTTTAGCAGGATTTGCTAGAGATAAAATCCCGAGTCCAAATAGATGGACCGTATAATTCTTCCTTGAATTCTTTGATTTGTTGGGCCCAGAGTTTTCGGAGGTTGTAAAAGAATCCAAATCCAAAGGGAAGGTCACAAGAGCGTTAAATGTGAACTGTATTGCTCCAATACCAAAATGTTCTAAGCTAGTAACGTTTAATGATTTCAGGCCTATATCCTGCTGCAACCTGGTATACAAGTTAATCTCAAAAGTCATTGCAAACAAATTAGAAGAAAGTTTTTCCTTGTGTGTCAAGAGAATAGTCTGGCTTTTTTTCTAAAAGGCAAATTCTAGATGCTATCGGGGTAACACAAGAAAGTTTTTACTCGATAAAATCCAAGAAGATGAAAGATTTGGTTTTGAAGTTGGACCTAGTGAAATCATATGACAGGGTTGACTGGAAATTTTTCATGCTTATATTGCTTCAAATTGGACTTCCATTGGAGGTCACAAACTAGATAATGGTGTGCATATCATCAGCCAATTTTGTTGTTTTGGTAAATGGGGTTCCAACCTATTTTTGTAAAAGCTCATGCGGTTTGAGATAGGGTCGTCCTCTCTTTGCTCTCGTGTTCTTGATGGTGGTAAAATTTCTCAGCAAACTTATTGAAAGGGCCAAGAGATATGGAAGGATAGTTGGGATTAAAATTTCCAATGGTTTTTGTATCACCCATCTCCTATTTGTAGATGATGTGTTGTTACCGTGCAAAGGTTCACTAGTGGAATGGAATGATTTTAAGGAAGTTCTCTCAGTATTCTGTGAAGCATCGTGTATGGATGCATTGCTTCAAAATATATGTTTATGGAAAATAAGGTGGATGAGGGTTTCATTGCTCACATTGGTAATATTTTCCCTTCTCAAGTGTTTCCATTGGATGTTAGGTTCAAGTACTTGGGATATTTTTTGAAGCCTAATCATTATTTGAAGGATGAATGGAGTTGGTTGTTGAAAAAAGTGGACAATAAATTAGGTAATTGGACTTTCAGATGGTTGTCACTTGGCAGAAGTGTTGGGTTAGAGCACAGAATATGCGGAGCCGACAGCGACGAAGGGGTCATCAACGAAGGAAAAGGACCCTTTGTGAAGGATAAGAACCCGACGAAAGAAAATTTTTTTGTCCATGTTAGTTCTAATTGGTCATTTGGACCATTTTGTAACTGCCATAGCCGTCTATAAATATAAACACAAATTGTAATAGATAATCATCCTAGGATGGAATTAATATTGAAGAATCATCGAATAAGTTGATGTATTTTGTCTACCTTCGGTAGTTTTGCTCGGAATATATGAATATCCGTTAAGTTGATCGGAATTGTTATCTACGAAGTTCATTCCGCAGTCCTTTTTGATGAGTTAATGATTGAAGATGTTCGGCTATGTCTCTCTTCTGTGTTTTCTATTTGTCGACATGAGGTATACTCTGTGCTTTCCATCTATCGCAATCTTATGAATCATGTCTTGTGATTTTTTTGTTTTGTTAATCGATAATGATGGTTGATATGAGTTATATTGCACATTCGAATTGATAGTATAACGTGAAGACAAATATCTGGTTTCTATAGTGATTGAGTAAGATTTAATGCATGTCTTCTCCCTACTACGGAAACTTGGTTCCTACAGGCCCCCCTTACACATCTTAGGTGAGACCTCACTTGCTCTGTGGGTGTTGCTCGAAAGGGTAAAACCTTTCTGGGTTGATACCTAAGGGTGTCTGGTTGGTGTTCGTTGACAGCAATGCGAAGTGAACCCTTGTTGACAGAACCGTGTAAACAAATGGTTTTGTTTCCAAGACTGTAGTGCGAAGAGAGAAAGAGAGGACATGTTGTGGCATTCGACGAAACTGGAGATCAAGGAGTGGTTCGACAAGAAGTAACAAGAGTTTTCCGAAGAAGAAAATCACAAACCCGGATGGTCGACGAATGACTGGTTACAAAAATATATATACTCTGACATTCACGAGATATTCTCCTTTGAATTACCGATACTACTGCATGAGTGGTTGGCACAACTAACATTCCAAAAGAAGAATTTCCAAGGTGGTGAACTTGAACATTGGACACCTGAATTGATCCAGCAATTGAAGCGAGTGGATAACAAGGAATCTAGAGCTGGCGAAGTCTGGGTAGATAGTATTTTGGAGGGATATATCACTGAATTCATCGTTGACACAATCAAGTCATATAGCGACGTGGAAAGGAATTTTTTCAAGGGACCTAGAGGAAGGTTTATACTATCGCTGAAATTGTGGATTAAAATGCTTATTTGTGAAAAGGGTATACTGAAGATGAATTCCGACAAGTAAAGCTCAGTGTGTTGAGGTTGTGGGTACCGCGTGGATTCGGTTCTGGTAGAATGATGTGGAGTATATGGATCTGAGCTATGATGGAATTCTAATGGAAGATGCGGAAGAGTGTGGTACCCTGCGAAGTGGGGTGAGGTTCTTGCCAGAGAAGAAGAGGAGGAATGAAGTTGAGAGAGAGTCTCCTAGAGAGACCGAAACAGAGGACGGCGATACGGGACCACAAGGGACTAAGCGACCTTACTGTGACTAAGGAAGTGACCAGGCTACCCCTAAAGCCGAAGAAGGATAGACCCAAAGCTACAACGCACCCACAAATCCGTGCACTATGCCCAATTTCAGAGAAAGAGACATAAGTTCTTCACAGTGTTGTCCAAAGTGTTAGAACAACGGTAAGAATAGTGATTCTATAAACAATAGTAGGAAAACAAGGATGATGGGTGACGACGTGAAAATGTTGATTTTCCAGGGTAACGGGACCAAGGATACCAAGCAGTATTGGTGTTTATGCAAAGCAGTATGGACGGTAAAGCAGGTCCAAGACGATGATATCAAGAAGGGACAACTAGCTACGAACTTTAGGGGTCGTGCGCTAGACTGGTTTATGAAATTCATACAAGTACCTACAGGAATTCTAGAGAAAACACTGTCGTAGATCAGGGAAAGATTGATTGATGAGTTCAGGAATCCGAAATCTGAGTCGCAATATATCACAGAGTTGAAAGAGATCAAGCAATTTCCAAAAGAATTAGTGTGGGAGTTCAACCAAAGACATAAAACCTTGATGGCGAAAGTATGTTTTGGGATGAGCGACATACAACACAAGGAATGGTTCATTGCAGGACTAGTACCACACATTCCCATGCCACTGATGCAGTAGAAAATCGCATCCCAGGAAGAAGCGCTGGAAATTGCAATGAAGTTGGAGGCTTCACCAGTTGGCGAAACAGGGTTAGGTAAGAACCACATTCAATCTCAACTAGAAAACCTGACGATCTAGCTCCAAGATATCAAGAAGGGAAAAGAAGTGCACGAGGAAATATGGTGCACCCGCTGCAAATCAAAAGGGAATCATAAGGACCAGTGCCCGGAGTTCTGCGAATATTTACAGTCTGGCGCATCGAATCCACTTAGTCAGGGAGGAATGCCACGGTGTCGAATCTGTCAAATAAGGGGGAATCGGTCGAAAGAATGTGTATATTTACAGAAGATGGTGTCAAAACCGACAAATATTTTCTGCAATTTCTGTCGATTGGTCAGGCACGAAGAGAAGGATTGTAGGGCATATGACTTTGTCCAAGAAAGGACCGCAGATACATATTTTATGAAGGGGGAGGAGCAAACCCGGTACAATAGAAACAACAATAAAGTCAGCACCAGCCGGACTACAATTAGCAGTATAACCAACTGCAGCTCCACTATAGCTAACCATAGTCGTTGTATAGTCAACCCCCACCCCAATACGGCCAACCGCAGTATCATACTACGCAATATAACCAACATCCATATGGCCAACCAAGAGGAGGATTCCGTGGAGGTCGAGGGCCAGTTGTATGCTATAACTGTGGTCAATTCAAACATTATCAAAGAGATTGCTCGAACCGAGTTCCCCAGTGTACTTGTTCCAACACATTGGACCATAGTGTTGAGAATTGTCCCTAGATGATTGTGAAATGGAAGACTAAAAATCCACCCCAACCTCAACCGAATCCAAATCAGAATCAAAATACACCTCCAAACGTACAGAATATTTTGGAAGAGATAAGAAGTTGACCTGTGAAAGTCGCAGTAGTGACCATAGGAGGGGCTGCGATAGGGGAAGACAAGCCACAGTCAAGTGTCCCACAAACAATAAGAAAACAAGCCTGATTTGATGTGGAAGCGGAAAGGGAGACCTTTTTAGAAGCACAAGAAACAATGATACGGATGAGGAAGCCAGCTATTGGTCAGAAAGAATCCACCTATGATATGCAGCCGATATTCGATACGACAAAATCATAGAAAATGATTAACACCTTGAGGGCCTTCCTAGAAAGTTGCTTGGAATTGGTGAAAGATCAGGATGTCCTAGCAGAATAGCCAGCCTACTACACCGAAAGGAGGACGAACAACAAATTCAAACAATAAATCGACTGCACAGGAAGAAGACAGGAAGAGAAATGAGGATGAATGCGCAAATTGGTGCATTCGATGTCGACTCCATTATTCTAGACTTGGGGTCATATGTGAATATCTTAACGAAACAGACATGGGAGACAATGGGGAAACCACAGCTGGTATGGTCCCCAGTACAACTTCGACTAGTGAACCAGAGCAAGGTCATTCCCATCGACCGATTATGTCACATCCCAGTCGAGATATAGGGACTAAAGACCTATGCATATTTTGACGTGATAGAAATAGTTGATAACACAAGCCCCTATCCGGTGTTGTTAGGGATAGACTGGGAAATGGAGAATCAATCCGTGATCAACTTCAGGAAATGAACAATGTCGTTTGAGAACCGCGACATGAGGGTCGTCGCCCCACTGGATCCATCCGAAGGGCAGAGATATGTCGAGCCAATGCAAGATGAATTCAAAGAAGGATGGGACAATGTTTTCAACATTTTGGAGGACTACATTAATCCCACCATCGACAGAGAACTAGGGTGGCAAAGCGTTAGCTCGGCATCGTCTGATTCCGACGAAGCACTTGAGAATTGGCAGAATCGACTACACAAAGTATCATTCAGGAGGTGTGCACGCATCACCCAGTCGCTAGGATGGGTGGCAATAGAAGCCCGCGAACTACCAACATACGAAGGATTGCCTAATATGACTAAATTCATCACCGAATTTGAAGAAAGAGTCGCAGAACCTCAGATATTGTTGGCATTAGAGGAAGCACTAAAGGATACACCAACGCGATGGTGGGAAATGCACAAATCGACGATAACAAGATGGTCTTTGTGTGGACAACTAATGGAGGTTAGGTTTAGTGAAACTGAAGGGTATTGCGAAAGGAAATACAGTGGAAGGAGCAACCCAAGGGATCACTTGGAGGAATGTCAAAGTGCGTAGGGAGTGAGACCACAACAGGAGTGGGTCCATGCGTTCATCCATACATTGGATGAGGTACCACGGAATTGGTACGTCACAACAGAATTATGACATGGAACGACTAGGTGGGAAGATATAACTATTAAGTTTATCCAGATGTTCAGCTTCTCGGATGAAAACCCCTTCATCCATAGTGCACTGCAGGAGATTCAGGAGAAGGTACTTGAAGCAGTCTAGATGGAGAAACCAATGGGATTACAGTGGAATGCGACGCCATAAATGTTGTTGGAGTGTTACAAAGTGACGGGAGGACCGGATGACAAGGATGATCCACAAGTTGTTTATATACCAAAGTCGTAAGGAATCTGGGATGTCAAAGCACCAGCTATGCCCTTCAACAGATTTCAACAGCCGCTGCGCTTCAAGAAAGTTAATATTGGGTCAGAGGCAGACCCAAGTTCGCAATCATAGGAGATTATTCAGATGATGTGACAATCAAAAAAGTCACTGATCTACTACACGAGTTCCAAGGTCTGTTCCCAATGAAATTTTTGGAAATGAAAGGCATTTCCGGGGAACTGGGCGAAATGAAGATTCCACTGAAGCCTAATGCGAAATCGGTAAAGCGACGACCTTATCAGTTGAATACAAGGTACAAGGAGCGAGCAAAAGCCGAAATAGAGTGAATGTTGTATGCAGGCATCATAGAGCCAAATGGATCAGTAGTACCAGAAGGTGTTGGAGTCGGCCAAAACCCTAGCAGGATAACGCGCTGCAAATCTTTTAAAAAACTATGTATATGTAAACCGCATCTGGTCTATACAATACCAGATGAAAGAGTAAGCAATGAAGGTTGAAGCTTGTCGACGGTTAGCACATGCAAGTCAAATCAGCTAATAATTACAACAATTAAGCATCGACGGAAGGCGGTGAAGGTGGATGATGACACACTCGATGACAAAATGTGGTAAATTAGCGAAAGATTCGATGAATGACTTGGTAATCATTCCTCCAAAATGACATGATGGACAGGGACCAAGAAAGTTGAGTTATAAATACCCAAATAGATGGATAGATAGTGTTATGAAGAGTTATTGAGCCGAATGTGCAACTCTGAGGAAGTTGCAGAGTCAAGCAGTGAGGATAGAGGGGTAAGAAATTTGCATAGTAAATAAGTGATATTAGAGAGTTGTGATGGTTCACTTCATTTCCAGCGGAAGCAACCAAGGTTCGCTAAGGGTGAAGATGACAAGTGATCACGAGAAACCAGCAGATGAAGATGTGCAAACAATCTGGAAGAAAAGAGATGAAGTCTCACTCGAGATGTCTAAGCAAAATTCAGTTGTTGGAAGAAAAGCAAGTATGGAGACCGCAAAAGCACCAAGAGAAAGGGAACTCCAGGTCATATAAAGGATGATCAAATTCGTGAAACGGATGAGCCGGAACCAAAGTCGCCAGCACCAGCTCCAGTGAAGTATGATCAAATTCATGAAACGGATGTGCCGGAAGCAGAGTCGTCAGCATAGTGCCTAGCGAAGGATGATCAAATTTGTGAAATGGATGTGCCGGAAGCAAAGTCATCAGCGAAGGATGATCAAATTGATGAAACAAAGTCGTAGTAGAGGTGTCCAGATGAGGTGGCTCGAGGTCGAGCCACAAGTTTGTGTTGGGGGCCTGTTGGCACGGGGTTAGAGCATAGAAGATGCGGAGCCGACAACGACGAAGGGGTCATCAGCAAAGGAAAATGACCATTCACGAAGGATAAGAAGCTTACAAAAGCGGAAGTTTTGGTTCATGTTAGTTAGAATTGGTCATTTGGACCATTTTGTAACTGCCATAGGCATCTATAAATATAAACAAAAATTGTAATAGATAATCATCCTAGGATCGAAGTAAAATTGAAGAATCATCGGATAAGTTGATGTATTTTGTCTGCCTTCAGCAGTTTTGCTCGGAATATATGAATTTGTGTTAAGTTGATCGGAATTGTTATCTGCAAAGTTCATTCTGCAGTCCTTTTTTATGAGTTAATGAATGAATATGTTCGGCTATGTCTCTATTATGTGTTTTCTATTTGTTGACATGAGGTATACTCGGTGCTTTCCATCTCTCGTGATGTTATGAATGATGTCTTGTGATTTTGTTGTTTTGTTAATCGGTAATTTGGTTGATATGAGTTATATTGCACATTCGAATTGCCAGTATAATGCGAAGACATATCTCTGGTTTCTGTAGTGACTGAGTAGGAGTTAATGCATGTCTTCTCCCTACTGCAGAAACTTGGTTCCTACAATACCCCTTAGACATCTCGGGTGAGACCTCACTCGCTCTGCGGGTGTTGTTGGAAAGGGTAAAACCTTTCTGGGACGATGCCTAAGGGTGTCTGGTTGGTGTTTGTTGACGGCAGTGCGAAGTGAATCCCTGTCGACAGAATTGTGTCAACAAGAAGGCTTATTATAGTTAAGTCGGTATTGGATAATATTCTTGTTTATTGTCTCTCTTTGGCAAAAATCCTAAGGTCCATTCTAGATGAAATCATGCATAAATTTTTTGCTTTCCTTTGGTTTGGAAAAAAAAAGTATATGGGTTTCAACCTGGTGAAATAGGAAAGGTTAGCCATTCTTAAGAGGGATGGAAGTTGTGGTTTGAAAAATATCTTCAAATTTGGGACAACACTAGCATAAAAAATATTGTGTAGGGGTTTTTTCTTGGGTGGAATTTGGGGTGATGTGTTAAAGGATAAATATTTAAAGCTCCGGGATGTTGAGGATTGGTGTAGGGATTTAGGAGGGGTAGGGAGGGGAACTTAAAGTATTTGGAGGAGTCTTTCATATGCTTTTCCTGTAATTCATGATTTCCCATCTTGACGGGTGGGAAATGGAAGAAGGATAAAGGTTGGGCATGATCCTTTCATTGGTGGAGTTGATTTCTACAAACTGTTTGATGATCTAGTAGGTGCTATGAAGAACAAAGGAAATATTTTCTTATCTCAAGTTTGGAAATAGGATTGTGATGTGAATTCCCTTCAGGTTTAGAAACAAGCCACTGATCTTGGACTACAGGGTGATATGAGGGTTGAGTGTTCAATTTATATTAAGGGGTTGCAAAGTGTGGTCTTTTCTTATCAAAATCCAATGATTTTTTGGTTTGGTCTTGGAACTTTGTAGGTGGAGAAGTTACAATGAAGCTGGAATATGACTACCTTTTTCCCCTCCTCATCTTGGTTCTATTAAATTGTGGTATAAGGGTTTATGGAAATGGTTATTCCCATTTAATATAAATCTTATGTTGGCTTGCTTTGGAAAATAAGGTACTCATGTTTGATAATTATGTAAAGCAGGGAGGGGCAGGTCATAGTGTGTGTATTTTGTTTTAAAAGTGTTGATTACATTGACCACTTCATGGTGCACTATTATATTGCCATTTCGGTATGGAGGGAGGTGAGGTATTTTCTTGGGATCTTAGGTATTTGGGTTTTGCAGTCATTAGTCACTGGTTATAGCTCTTGGATAGTAGTTGTTCTGTTTTTCAAATAGCTCCTTTCCTTTGTCTATTAGGCAATTTGGACACACGAAAATAGGGACTTGTTTGATAATGTTCAATTCAATGATAAAAAGGTGTCCCTCTCTTCCATTAGATATTTCAAAGAGTGGTTGGTGTTCCCAAGGCCATACAAGTATAGGGCCATATCAGCTCTTGGGTTTTGGACAATATTCCCATTGTCTTTTTTGATGGAGCATTTCAAGACAATTTTGAGAAGGGAGGAGTGAGGATGGTGTTGGTTTTGGATGAAGGAAACAAGTATTATATGTGGATGGGCCTAGGGCATCGTTCCAACAAAAAAGGTGAAATTGTTAGCATTGTGGGGTTTACTCTATTTTGCTCATCGAATCATTTGATGCATTTGCATGTGGTAGGAGATTCCAAGGTGATAATTGACTGGGCCATCAACAACTGCAAATTACAAGTAGACATGCTTGAGGGATGGATTATTAGGATCAGAAAGCTACAGGAATCCTTCACTGCTCTTCATTTTATGCACATATATAGATATTTTAACTATGTTGTTGATTTGTTATCAAAGAGAGTTGTGTATTTCTCGGAAGCTGTTATTTTTATAGAGGAATAACTACATGGGAGAATGATCTCCTATTCTTCTCTACAAATATTTTTATAGGTTGCTAGTTTTTTTTCCCTTTGACATCTGGGGCACATGGTTTTTTGGAATACTATATTTATGTTGGGGTCCTGTGTATGATTTTTTCAGGGAGTGTATGTGAGGCATTGATGAACAGTTTAATTTGAATGTTTAGATATGGTAGTCCTACATAAGCTATTATGTAGCATGACAAACTTTGTTAATGTATCAACAAAACAGTTAGTATATATGTATACTTTGATTCTCATGAATATCAAAGGAGTATTCTATAGGGTGATAGGCTTTGTTAATGTATCGATAAAACAATTAGCTATATATGTATACTTTGATCCTCATGTATACATTTTTTTTTTATGTGAAAAAAAGGAGTATAAATTTATTTCATGATATAAATTTCAAGTCCAAAATAAAATAAATAAATAAATGAAAATTCAATACACACACACATATTTTATATTTCAACTTCAAATTTCAATATTTGTTTAATATATTTTAAAAACATTATAAAGTACTTAATGTAATGATTAAGTTTATTTTAATACATCTTTAAGTTTGTTTTGTATTTGATCATATTTGAAAATAAATCTACTTTTATTTATTTATAATATGTAATTCTTTGTTTTTATTTCAATATATGGCATACACCCTATAACACCCTAAGATGAAAGGATTTGTCATCTCTGCGAGATTATGTGCATTGAGGATGAAAATCACTTTCTCTTAAAATTCCTTGCGTACACCCACATTAAATATCAGTTTCAAAATCTTTGCTACATTACAAATATTTCTAACCTTGTAACTCCTCAAAACTATGGTAAGTTAGGAATGCTTCTCTTTAAGATTTTTGAGCATAGGAATAAAATTTTAAAGCAATCTAAATAATTTCTAATTTCTTTCTTTCATTTTCTCTTAAGGTCAGATGGGCCAAATTTGATCTTGGTAGACGTTAACCACCACCACCATCAACAACATCATTGATAGTATATATAAGTTACACAACATTTTTATGTAATAACAAAATTATATAAATTATTTTTATTTATAATTTAGTTTATATAATAAATTTAAATTATATTTTATTATTTAAATGTAAGAATTAATGAAGAGGTTTGAAGTCCTTAACTGGACAGTTGAATGTAAGACTTGCATAAGGAGGTTTATAAGAAAAGGATACTTTCCACATATGAAAATAAAGTTCAAACTTGCGCCTTCAACATGGGTGAACATGTTCTCAAGATGGACAATATTTATTATAAGAAATGGGAATTTTCTCCCAAGTTGTTTGGCCCCTTCACCATTGACAAGGATTTTATCAATGGTGCTTACCACCTTATGGACCCTGATGAATATCCTCTAAAGGAGTCGAACAACTTCGTGATCTTCAGACCATTCTTCTCCTATGGTTCCCTTACCTCATAGTTTTCGAACAACAGAACAATCGATTCGGTTAGGAACATTAGTGAGCAACAACGAGCCACTCTTCCCTAAGTGTTTCAAAGCCACCTCTTGTTTTTGGATTCCTGGGCATAGAATGGGACCGGTTTGGGCCAATACCTCCCTATAGGTAGGTACCCAACAAATGGTACAAAATTGAATAAGCTCGAGGGGATACATTCAATTGATAATCTCTAAAAGAAAACTTCATCAAAGACTTTTTCATTTGTTCCTGTGCAGGGTCTCTTCACCCCTATTACTCCTTGCATCGATTGAGCCATATATGCAACTAATTGCATATAGGTTAGTTGTATTATGATTGGTAATCAATTCAATCAATGGAAAGGACGGTCAAGAAGTCGTGATATCAAGGGAAAGGGTTGATTGTATAGTAAAAAATAGTAAATTTTTTAAATATAAATTTATATAATGATTTCAAATTATTTAAGTTCCATAATAAATACATTGTATATAATATCTTGATTTTATAAATAAACACAAATGTAATAGGTATTATTGGAATTAGCTCTGTTATTATCCTCATGAAAATGATTATTATCTTATGAAAATGAATAACTTATCTTTTGTAGTTCTAATTAATGGTTCAACCTCTACTTTTTTTATCCCTGGAAAAGGAGTGAGAAAAGGTTGTCCCCTTGCCCCTCTTCTCTTTATTCTGATAGTGGAGGGTCTAAGTAGATCCCTTCTCCATGCTAGAGAAAATGGTGCCCTGATGGGAGTCAGGATTGGTGGCAATCTGTTTGTTACACATCTACTTTTTATAGATGACATTCTTCTTTTCATTGATAGATCTATAAGGGACACTATGAAGATTAAAGCAATTTTGAAACTCTTCTCAAAAGAAACAAGTATGGTTTTCAATGTGACAAAGTCTATTGTACCTTTTATGAATTTGGATCAAGCAGCTACAAAATGGATTTTCTCATAGTTTGAATTTGCTTTGGTTAGTATTAATAATGGCTTGAAGTACATTGGATTTATAATTAATCTCAATGATTATATAATAAAGGATTGGGTTTGGATGATCAAAAGAATTGAAATAAGACTTAATTTTTGGTGCAATAAGTGGTTATCAAGAGGGGGTAGACTTGTGATGATGATGTCAGTCCTAGAGGAAATACCTATCTATTGGGCCTCTATGGCATATGTTCCCACAGGTATTCTGGATAGCAATAGGAAGTTATGTTTCAACTTTTTATGGAGAGGGGTAGAGGACAATAAAGCTTTTCCTTGGATCTCTTGTAGGAAGCTCACTATCCCTAAAGAATTAGGGGGATGGGGTTTGAATTACTATCCTTGTTTTTCTAAAGCATTGGAAACTAAAGACATATGGAGATTTTTAAAAGGATATGGTCTATGGATAAAAGTGATTCATCATAAATATATTCACCCACTTTCCATAGAATATTGGTTCATATCAAGGAATAAGTCATTCAGGAATGTATCTACCATGTGGAAGGCTATGATTAGGTCCTTTGATCTAATAGGGGACTGGATTGCTTGGGATATTGGAAATGGAAGGAAAGTAAGGATAGGTCAAGATCCTTGGATAGGATGCTCTACTTCTTATAGTCTCTCTGAACTGATGATTGATTTTTTAAGGGAAAGAGGCTTCATATTTCTAAATTAGGTTCAAGACCACCAAAATTCTAGTCCTATCAGCAAAAGATGGCTCATGGCTGAAGTTTTGGGTTTTGAGGAAAATTATAGGATAGTTTGGGAAAGATATATCAAAGATATACAAGATAGACACGTCCTCTTAAAATACAAGGAGGACATTCTTTTATGGACTAGCAATGTTGCTGGAGTAACATACCTCCTTAGTTTGGGGTATTAGGTGGCCTAGGAAGAGGAAGATTTATGTTATGCAACAATTTTCCAAAAGGAGAATTAAAAGAGCATAAATAGACCATAAAGAGTACTCCACGCCTTTAATGAATAAAATAGATGAATAGCAAACCTCTTTGAGGTAAAAACATCCTTATACAATGTACTAAGTACACAACACAAGAAAAGACAAGATGCTCCAAATGAAAAGGTCTCCTTCCTATATATAGGAGACTAAGAGGTACAATTCCAACTAACTAACCCAAGCCGACGTAACTAATATAACCATACTAATGATAATTATAACTAATGGACCAAGTTGACATCAGAACTAATATAATGTGACCCATATAAGGGGAAATGTTCCCATATTTATGACTTAACATGACCCTCCCCTTCATACAAGTTTTGTCCTCAACACTTTGTTAGTTGTGGATGCTTCTGTATGAAGGACTAATCTTCCCATGTTGAATCTCCAATTGGTAAGTTATTCCACTTGATGAGGTACTCCATAATAGCCTGATTCCCTAGCTGTGTGGTGCTTGTGTCAGTGATTTGTTTAGATTCCAATATGAAGTTTCCTTCTTCATCAAGCTCTGGTAGGATTGTTTGAATGGGAATCTTGTCTTTGATTACCTTCTTTAAGAAATGGAAAACTGGATGTACCCTTTAAGATGGAGAGAGCTCCAATTTTTTTTCCATACTACCAATCTTCTACAACACTTTATAAGGACCATAGTACTTGGGTGCTAATTTATTGTCCTTATTCAGTTGCTTGAGCAACATTTGTTTGTAAGGTTGTAGGCTCAAAAATACCCAATCCCCTTCTTCAAAACTTCTGCCACTATGATGTTGATCTCCTTGTTGTTTCATCCTTTTTTTGACATAGTTAGTTTGTCTTTCAGTGTTTGGAGAACTTCTTGTTGGTGCTCTATGTTATCTTCCACATCTTAAAAGTTTAGATTTTCGTTTTAAGGGAGATGCGATAGATGGAGGTTGGTACCCATAAATTCCATAAATGGAGACATTTTTTATGATGTATGAAAGGAATTATTGTACCACCATTCTTCCAAGGACAACCATTTCACCCATTGTGTTTGTTTATCAAATGCAAAGCAACGAAGCTAGCCTTCCAAACATTTGTTCACTATTTCAGTATTCCCATCAAATTGATGATGTTAAGATGAACTATGAGCCAACTAGGTACCCAAACAAGAAAATAATGCAATCCAAAATTTACCACTGAAAATTGGATCTCTATCACTTACAATAATCTTTGAGTTTCCATGTAACTTATGAACTGTATCCATGAAGGCGACAACTATTGTACTTTCATTAAAAGGGTGATAAAGTGAAAAAAAAGTGTGCATACTTCGTGAGTCTATCAACAACCACCATAATAACATTCTCCCCTTCTGACTTGGGTAGTCCTATGATAAAATCCATTAAGACTTCCTCCCAACGCTGGCAAGGTATGTACAACTGTTGTAGAATACCTGGGGTCTTAACTATTTCAATCTTATTTTGTTGGAAAACCAAACATTAGATTTAAGACCTTCCTAAAAAAATTCCTTCGTGACCCAGTGGTAGGTTTTCAAGAATCTTGAGTGCCCACCTATAGGAGAGGTGTGTAATTCCAAAAGGACCTTTTGTTTGATTTGGGAGTTCTTGGATATATATATAAGCAATCCTTAAACCATAGTCAATCATTTTTCCAAGCAAAAGTATATGATACACTGGGATCCTTCCATAGATTTTGTATGAGTGCCCACACAGATATGTCATTTTTTTACTCTTCCCTTGCTTCTACCACCCAATCGGGTTGTATAATGGAAATCGCACAAAGTATTTCCCCAACATCCTCATCTTTTCTGGAGAGTGCATCTGCCACCACATTCTATTTCCCTTGTTTATAGATGATTTCAAAGTCATATCCCAACATCTTGGTTACCCATTTTTATTTCTCTTCTGAAGATAGTCTATGTTCCAAGAAGTATTTAGAGACTATCATGATCTATTTTGACCTTGAAGTGCCTACCTATTAGGTAAGGACGCCATTGCTTAAGTGCATGTAGTATTGCCATCATTTCCTTCTCATAAATGGGTTTTTGTAAGTTCTTTCCCTTGATTGGTCGAATTTCGAAAGAAATGGGGTGTCGTTCTTGCATTAGAATAACACCAATGCCATTTCCTGAGGCATTGCATTCCACAATAAATATTTTTGTGAAGTCTAGCATGGCCAAAATAGGATCTTTGCACATTGCCTCTTTAAGTTCTTCAAAATATTGAGTTGTCTGTGGAGTCTAATAAAATGATTCTTTCTTCAATAATGTTGTTATAGGTGATGCTTTTCTTCTATAGTCACAAACAAACTTGTGGTAGTACCTTGTCAACCCTAATAATCTTCTTAGATTCTTCAAGGTTTTGGGAATCAGCTAGTCCATCACGGCTTTAATTTTGTTAGGGTCTGCCTTGACACCTTCATGAGATACAATATGACCCAAATATTCTACCTCATTTACCCCAAAGGAACATTTGGAAGGTTTTGCATATAGTTGTTGCTCCTTTAATAGTTGTAGCACCCTGTCAACATGTTGAACATGTTCTTCCCAAGACTTGCTATAGACTAGTATATCATCAAAAAATACGAGCACAAATTTTGTAAGGAAGGGCTTGAAAATGGAATTCATCAAACCTTGAAATGCGGAAGGTGCATTTGTGAGACCAAATGGCATGACCAGAAATTCATAGTGACCTTCATGAGTTTTGAATGTTGTTTTTGGGATGTCCTCATCCTTCATTCTTAACTGCTCCATGTAATTCATCAATGACAGGAATAGGAAAATTATCTTTAATGGTGATCTTGTTGAGCTCTCTATAATCTAGACACATACGTCATTGTCGGAATTCTATGACTACGATAGCATCCAAGAATTACATAGTTAAGGATCTAAGAGTCAATACAATCTTCACTAAGAATTACTACAAAGAATTGCAGAGAATCAAGAAGAAAAGTGAGACAGAAACACATAAGAAAGAAAACAATTTGATAAACTCTCATCCATATATTAATGAACAATGATAGTACATTAAATAATACATCTCAGAAGATAACTTTGAATTCTTTGGAGGCAATTCGTAATACTCACTATTGGCAGGCTTAGATTTAGTAAAAATATCTATCTATAACAACTTACTAACTCCAAATCAAGACAAGAGGTCATGAATTGGCTAACTAAGCTTAGGTAGGCCATGAGTGACCAAACGGAAGCAAGATGGAGGCTTTTCAGGAGAAAAATATGGAAGGAGTTGAGGCAACATCATACAAATTTTCCAAAGACACCAAAGTGCACTTACCTCATTCTAATCCTAAGAAAAGCAGTGCAAAATCCGGCTTTAACTCAGTAAAGCGGGAATAAAGCAAATCAGGGTGCCTAGCTCATAAAAGCTGCTTTAAAGCATCATGTGGGGTGCACTTGTGGATAATCATCACATGTTTGTCAATTTATGCACTAGGAACAATATCTACCATGGTCTAAACACCTAGGAATCAACCTAAAGTAATAAACTAAGGTTTCTAAGGTCTGGATGGTGATTAAATATTCCAACACCCCCCCTTAAGGTTGACATAGGTGAGTGAAATTATTATGAGATCCCAAGAAACTATGGCCTATGGTCACCCTTTAAAATTATTATCCATGTAACCTGAGGTAAGAAGGAAAACCTTGTGGGAACAAAACCCTCCTCAAACTGAACATGGAGTGTATCAAAAGGTTTACTTCAGATTGTAAATCTAAACATAACAGTCCAAAGAAGGCCAGTGAAGCCAATGATTGGCAACTCAGATATCAGGAGGTTCTTTCCTCTTTGCAAGAAGAGATATCTTCTCCTGAATGAGCCAATGAAGATCGTGGAACTTGCAACTTGAACTGTGAGCAGCTCCAATAATGTGTTCCAACATGATGGCAATGCCATGAGGATCCTTGAACTTCAAACCTATAGAGGTTAGAATATATCCAAGTGAAATTTGATGTGATGGTGGCGGCTTGGACTTCAAATCATCTCCAAGTGTGAGGATCAAGTGTCCAAGCGTCGAGTGAATGCATGAAGTCTCCAACTTCTTTTGCACCTTGAGGAAGTGTGCATGTGACCATTCTAGAATAGGTACTATAATTAAGAGTATTACCAGAATTAATCAACAATGTCACCTTTTTTTCTTTTTTGATATATCCTTCAATTTTGAGATTTTTGAGTGCTAATTCCCGCCAAAACATGACAAGATATGGTGGGAGTAATCTCTTCGGAAGTAGTCTCTTCTATTTATTCATGTTGAGATGGTTCTTGTTCTTTTGGTTCTTCATCTTCTCAATCTATGTAGAATAATTTATTCTCACCACACTTATGTCCCTTACTATACCTGATGTCACAATTAAAGCATAGACCTTTTTCTCTTCTTTCATCAAGTTGATGATGTGTCAACCTTTGAGGCAAGTTAGAAGAAGGAACACTATTCTCTTTGTATGTGTTGGAGGTGGTCTTTCTTGTATCCATCGCCATATCTTTACTTTCAACCTTCCTTGCCATCATGAAATCCTTCTCTAAGGATGGTGATTCAAAGAGACGCACCTCATGTTGAATGTTATCCTTCAAGGTTCCAATAAAGAGATCCAACAATTTATCATCTGGTATTCCCTCCACTCTAAGACTCAACTTTTGAAATTGTTGAATGTTCTCACTTAGTAGTCCCTTTTGCCTTAGATTTATCAATTGGGTAAAGAAGGAATTGCTCTTAATATCATCATGGTATGATATAAATTCTTCTGTAAAAATGGACCAAGATATAATGGATCTCTTTTTGTGTTCACAAATCCATTGGTACCACACAAACTGCTCAGGTTCTAAATATAAAGATGCAATAGGCACCTTTTGAATATTGGGCAACTGGTGTATATCAAAGAATTGCTCCATCTAGAATATTTATGTTATGAGGTCTTTTCTGTCAAACTTCCTCATGTCAATCTTTGGGAGTTGGATACCCCTTGGGGACTATCCCTGGTTACTTCCATTACTAGAATCATTTCCTCTTGGAATATTCTTATAAATAGAATGTTTCTCAACATGGACCTTATCTTTATCCTCCCGAATATCCTGGAACACATCATCACCTAGAGGAGGAGTATATTTTTAATTTTATATAATCTTATCAATATTGTCCATCTTATTATCCATATGTTCCATCAACTTCTCTTCTAAATTAACTAAATCAACCATTTTCACAAACCATTTCATAGTTTTCTCCATCTTATTATCCATATGTTTCATCAACTTCCCCTCTAAATTAACTAAATCAAATGTTTTCACAGATCCTTTAATCATATCTTCCAACCAGGACACTCGAAAAGATAGGTCTTCCCTTTCATCATATGCAGGGGATGAGTCCTCTGGTGGTTTGAGTGGAGTGTGATTTTTTATACTTCCTTTTGGTGGAATTTTGAAAAATATAAATAAATATCACACCCTAGGTTTCAACTCAAACAGATCATTCTACTCAAAGTTATTCAAATTTAAAATGGCGTACCTTTTTCAAACCCTGATTAGAAGACTGTTTTCTGGATGACTTGGAACTGAGGTAAATTTGAAATTTCGGCTCCTATGGGTCTAAAAATTTGGACTATTATATCCTGATTTGTCCTCTTTCCAATGCCATGGGTGTGACCTAATTATGATGTGCCAGTAAAACATTATTGCAAATATGCCAACACTCCTTATTTTTGGTCCCTTCAGAAGTGCGAACTTGTACAGTATGCCACGTGTCCAATATTTTGGATATGATCCTAAAAAATATACCAAAGATACTTTGAACCGTCTTATTTCGGATAAAATATGTCTCACTCAATTTGGATCTCGCATGCCCCATATATGACCTTTTTCCCATAACACTTGTTTTAGACTAGTTTTTGGACTAGTCAAAAATCCTAGCTTCCACAGCAAATATCTCTGAACCTTTAATGAATTAGGATATGAAAATTGGACTACAAATAGTTCAACCATTTTTCTAGATGGGTTTTGAGTCTCGCTATCTGAAACCTTTTAGAAATAAAATTATAGTGAAAATTCGAAGATGACTCATTTTGAAGAAAACAGTCCTGAGGAAAGAGCTCTGATACCAAATGTTATGCAACAAATTTCCAAAAAGAGCATGAAAATAGCATAAATAGACCAGAAAGAGTACTCCACACCTTTAATCCAGAAAATATATGAATACCATGCCTCTTTAAGGGGGAAACCTCCTTATACAATGTACTAAGTACACAAGACAAGACAAGACAAGATGCTTCAAATGAAAAGGTCTCCTTCCTATATATAGGAGACTAAGAGGTACAATTCCAACTAACTAACCCAAGTCGGCATAACTAATATAACCACACTAATGATAATTATAGCTAATGGACCAAGCCGACATCAAAACTAATATAATGTGACACATATAAGGGGAAATGTGCCCATATTTAGGGCTTAACAATTTATCTGAACCTCAATGGTGGACATAGGTTATTTGGAAATTTCAGTGTCCATTGAAGTCCAAACTATTCTTATGGTTGGCTTTGGTTCGAAAGGTCCCTATTTGGGACAGATTGAATAATATTTTTGGACGTGGGCCTACCATATGCCCTTTATGTCATGAAGATTCAGAATCTATAAACCACCTATTTTTTCATTGTCCATATCTTATTAGTATGTGGAATTATGCATCTTAGTTCTTTAGTGTTCAATTTATCTAGCAGGGTGATGGACTTGATGAGGCCCTACAAGTTTGGATGAACAATGAGTCTTTTTCATATTTTTGGGCATTACTAGTTCTGATGATGGGGGGTATGGATGGCAAGGAATAAGTCCACCTTTAAGGATATCATTATTCCATCTTTTTTATATGCCTCTAAAAGTGTGGCCAATATATAACTTTTTCCATAGTCTATTGGGAATCCAAAGCAGAGAATCATAAGGGAGGAGGACATTGATAAATCAGGCAACTGGTGTTATTTTGATGGATCTTCTCAAGGAAGACCAGGAATAGGTGGTGCAGGAGGACTTGTTTTCTTTTCATCTAATCATTGATTCAAATTTGCAGTTGGGATAGGGAGTTCTACAAACAATAAAGTTGAGTTGAGGGCCTTAAAATTAGTCTTATTATTGGATTTATCCAAAGGGGTACACAAACTATAGGTGTTTGATGACTCACGGTTAGTGATTGACTAGTTAAAGTTGAGGAAACATCCTACGAATATCTACTTGAGGCCACTTTATGAATATAGTATTATATTTACAAGGCTCTTTCAGTCTATTTCTTTTCATCATATATATAGGGAAAGAAATATTGAGGCAGACTTACTCTCAAAATAGGGTCTTCAGGAAAGGGAAGGTTTATGAAAGCAATGGGAAGGAATTGAGGCGATAGTCACCGAACTTGCTATGGAACCTCATCCAGACTGAGATATGACATAGACAAAAGAAAGGGATGGTTCCTACAATTTTTCTCCTTGTTGACCTTTGACTGTTTTTTGTTTATATAAATTCCAGTAGTTGATCATTAGTTGTTTTTTTTGGCACATACATTACAATATTTTGAGATATCATATGGGAGATAAAAATATGAAAAAGGAAGTCTATATATATATGATGTGTATGATACAACTAGATAGTTTATTCATCGGTTTTGATGATGTTTATCTATATCATGTATGTGACACAGATATGGATTTATTCTCAGTTATTTTTGTTGATGATGATACATGTAAGGCTACTGGCCTCTTTTGAACAATGTGGTTCATTATTAATACAATGAATTATGATTTTTTTTTCCGTGGAAAAAACATGAATAATTTATTATTACACATGTCCTCTTGTATTTTTTTAAAGCAAAGTATTAGTGTTGCTAATTTACCCTATATATTTTTTTCTTAAAATCAAAACCTCTCTTTGAATGTTGTGATCAACTAAAATTTCTATCCATGAAATGTTTGTTATGAAAATTAAATATCATTGGAGTTAGCACCGAAAATTTGAGGTTGCATAAATTTTACATGGCTTATACAATATAATGTATTAAACGTTTATCTTTGTTGCCTTTGATTTATTAATATGAGTGTAAGTATTAATTATATATTTATTTGGTTTTTAATTGAATTGTTTTTTATTTAAATGAGTTGGATCCAATGATAAAGAATGGGATTTTGTTTTACTGGTATCACACAGACATAAATGGATCAAATCCCAATCTCTCGTCATCTTTGAAATCAAACGCTAACTATTACCATTATAACAAAGGCAGGACATTATGGAAGCACTTAAATTTAATAGGTCCTATAAATTTGCATGAAAAACTCTGGGTTGAACTTTTAAAAAGTGTTCACTCTAAATATAATGCATAATGATCAATGGAGGGCTTAAAAAAACATAAATATTGCCCTTTTTTACAATATTTTCTCCAAGTTCAACTTCCGAGGAATAAATTCCTTCATCTCTTCCATTTTTTTTTCACAGAAAAAAGACATACTTTATTGAAAAAGTATCAAAGTGCAAAATAGCAGTACATAACAGATACCAAGACAACCCCTCCACAAGACAAAGTGAAGACGAGACCACCCCGAGTCTCCCATATTGGAGAGAAAAGTAACAACCCCTATCTCGGGTCAGAAAAAAACCGGGATATACCAATCCCCCAGTAGATATAAAACACATAAAAGTTCGAAAGAAATGAAATAATATACAAATATGAAGATATAGATGGACAAAAATATCGCCGACAAAATAGCATGCTTGAGTATTTGTTGTTGATCTTTGCTATGTACAAGTGGATTCTGCCCCAAGGTCAGTAGCTCCAATATGCTAGGGATTGTAGTGTTTTTGCGCTACAATACGATCCTACAACCATGGGCCTAGCTCTTAAATGACTAACTTCATCTCTTCCATTTTAAAGCTTCTTGCGTGGATACAAAATCCTCCAATACTTCGTTCATATTTGAGTATTTGTTGTTGAGCTTTGTTATGTACAAGTGGCTTCTGCCACAAGGTCAGTAGCTCCAATATGCTAGGGATTGTAGTGTTTTTGCGCTACAATACGATTCTACAACAACAGGCCTAGCTCTTAAACGATTAATCGTCGGATATTGGCTATAAAATTACAATGAATGTAGTCATAACCTTGATGCCACTAAATTTGTTATTGAATCATCTATCCAATAACACATCATTTTAATACTTCATCATTTATATAATGTTTTCAATTTTTTTTCTTTTATAATTTATACCTATCTTATTTTTATATTTATAAAAAATCAATAACATAAAATTTGCATAATCAAAATATTAATAAAAACATATTTGAAAATAATAAGATACTTCTTAAATATGGGTCCATCGTATAATAGCTAAGGCCAACTATTATGGCTCAATCACTTTTTCATAGTTTCATTGTTTGGGATGTATATATATACTCTTTAAAAATATATAGATTTATGCAAATAAAAAAGATTAATAAATTTGTAAACAATAAGATACTTCTTAAGTATGGGTCCATCAAGTATAATAGTTAAGGCCAACTATAATGGCTCAATCACTTTTTCATGGTTTCATTGTTTGGGATGTTTGGCCCAAATTAAAATGAATAGATTATACTTCATCATTATTCCATCTTATCCACAAGGTCTAAGTTCCATTAAAACAATAATTTTGGATGTGTGCTTTTTGGATTCGAATTTTTGTATTCGAAATTTTATGGATGAGTAATCATTATTCAACTCCACAGATTTTACAAAATCCAACACTGGGTCTAAGTTCCATTAAAACAATAATTTTGGATGTGTGCTTTTTGTATTCTAAATTTTATGGATAAGCAATCATTAATAAATTTATTATTAAAATTTTGTCTTAAAATCCAATAAGAATAATTTTGAATTGATGGAACCTTAAATATAAAATAATAGCTTTGTGCAATCTAGTTGCAATAAAGGTATTTGAAGGCGTTGAAACCATTATTACACTAAAAGCAACAACTTCATCCATTCAAAATTACAATTTCAATAAAAGTTGTCTACCAAAATTATGGTGTTAACAAACCATAAAAATTTAAAAACATATAACATTTATCATTCTTCCTCGCTTACTTCTAAACAAAGATGTAAATTAGTATTTAACACTTAATTGCTTCTAAAAATTATTTACCTATATTTTTAGAAAATTCTCAAATAATTTGAATGATATTATTCTTTCATTTCATGTGGACTTCACTCTAAATCTACTCTCATATTAGTTAATATAATTATTAAATGAAAGAAAAATCCACTCATATATTAATTAATATAGACTATTAAAAAGGAAATGTATTTTAATAAATTAAGTGATATTAGAATTCCGTTTATTTGAGAATAATATTCCGTTAAATTTAATTTTTTTCAAAATATAAGGCCAAGTCAATAACTCATAGACAAAACATCATATATAAATTATTAATAATCAACTGATTAAAAATTAATATAACATGTTCGTTTAATCAACTAATTAAAAATTAATATAACATGTTCGTTCAATTTGTCTTATACATAAAAGCATACATATTGAAGTTAAAAACAAATTTAATATTTTATTATTATTATTATTAATTTGATGCTTTAAAAAGTAGTGATACAAGTAAATATCATTGAAGTTCCCTACAACACAAGTAATTAGGTAAATGAAACAAGCAAAAGGGGTGGTTATCGTCCATTTCAATTTACTTAAAGGAATTAATTATATGTTTCATGTTGTGAATATCTCTAACTTCGTGTTTATAACTAAGCACATGGAAAGGTGCTAACATGGGACAAGTTGAGGAAAAGGAATTTTTTACAGGCCAAGTAGAGGCAGTCTGTGTAGAAGCGAAGAGGAGAATGCAGAATATTTATTTCGTTTATGTCTATTCATCAAACAAATTTGGAAAAACTTGAGTACAACTCTACTACTAAAGATTAAGGAGGAAGGTGACACGGTTGAAAGCTTTTTTAAAACTTGGTATGATGAGCCAGATCTGAAACAAATGCGATGCCTACCATACTTGGTAATGTAGTTTGTATAGATAGCAAGAAATGCATCCATTTTTTAAGACATCCATCAACCAGTGTTTTATGTTACTTTACAGGTACTTCCATCTTATAAGTACTTCCTGGAAGAGGAAAGTACGCACAAGGATAGGATTCTACAAGAGATCAAGATGGTGAAGGAAGAGATCGTGGGCTATTTCGACGAAGCCAACGAGAACAACATGTGCAGGCTAGGAGGCATCTTGAAGCTTTCTAAATATGCATATACTCATTTTATAGCAAACGGAGGCTCAGGAACAAACAACAGATCAGAAGGATTAGCTTTGAGACTGGTAATGTAGATTGCAAAAGAAGAAAAGCTGGTGACTTTAAGGATTTTTGGGGACTCGAAGATATGGATAAAATATATGAAGAAGGAGAATAATATCAAAAACCTTATGTTGCAAAATATAGGGAACAACCTGGTAACTATTGCCTCATCATTCAGTAAAATCGAATTCTCTCATGTTTATAGGGAATTAAATGAGGAAGCTGATGCATTCTCAAAAGGACTAAAACTGAGTACAGTAATTTAAATGGAAGACTCTAGACTTTCGGACGGGCTAAACTCCCCTTTTTTTTTTCCTTTTGTGACAGTAACAAGTTTTGTAAAGTTGGAACAATAATAGTATAATTTTATGCAGTACAAAAACATTTTGATTGTTTCTTTAAATATCGTGCAAATGCACCTGTGAAATATATTCTCCAAACTTCGTTATAAATAAGAAAAATATGATTTTTTCTTTGAAAAAAAAATACTAAACACATGGTAACATTATATTTTATAGGTATTTATAATGTTTTGTTGAAATTTTTCAAAAAAAAAGCTATTGGTTATATTTGCTTGAGGAAGTAAATACTGTAAAAGTGATGTTGAAACAAAATATGTTTTTAATGTAGCAATGAAGGGTATAATTGTTTTTTTAATATTTAAAAGTCGGATGTATGATGAGTTTTTTTTAAAATAAGTTTTAATTGTTGTGAGGTTTTTTTTTTTTAATTATGAAATCATGTTGAAGTAATGGTAATTGTATCTATATTATATTAAAAATCTTATATTTTTTATATATAAAAAAGCGGATTAAACCTTATTTTTATATTCTCCAAATTTATATCACTTCAATGAATCTTTTTGAAATATTAATTATTTTTGTAAAGAATAATTAATTTATTTTATATAAAAAAAATTTAAGAATAAAGTATTTCAATAAAAAAAAATTGTTTAATATTAATATTTTTATAATAAAATTATTTTTAAATAATCTTTATAATTTTTTATAAAATTTCTTGATAATTTTATGAAATTTTATTTATAAACATATCACATTCTCAAAAAAACCATTTTATTAAACTTAATAAATTGTTCTCAATGACTTCAAATTTATATATGATTTGAAATTTATATATAACTCTTTCCGTGTTATATTTATTCATTATTACTCTTCACTTAAAACAAGAGAACATACTTTTCCCTCACTTAAAACAAGGGATTATACTTTTTCTTTATATGTAGCTTTGATTTTGTTTATTCCTCTTTAAAACAAGAGATTATACTTTTCCTTTATAAGTAGCTTTGATTTTGTTTATTCCTCTTTAAAACAAGAGATTATACTTTTCCTTTATAAGTAGCTTTGATTTTGTTTATTCCTCACTTAAACAATAGTTTATACTTTGAAATATATATATTGCTCTTTTCATGTTATATTTTTTCATTATTATTCCTCACTTAAAACAAGAGATTATAGTTTTCCCTACCTTTAAACAAGAGATTATACTTCTCCTTTATATGTAGCTTTGATTTTGTTTATTCCTCACTTAAACAATACCAGAGTACTTTTCATTTGTAAGTAGCTTCGATTTTGTCTTGTTAACTTGTGGGTATAAAAAATTAATGTTGGGTTTATTTGCATAAGTAGTTATTAATGTTTTTTAACTTAGTTTATACTTTTCATGTGTAAGTAACTTTGATTTTGTCAAGTGAGTATAAAAGATTAATGTTAGGTTTATTTGCATAAGTATATTATTAATGTTTTTTAATTTATGATGTTGTTATTGTTTTTTCGGTTAAGATTAATTTTAATTTATTAAATTTTAAGAAAAAAGTTAAGTAATAAAATAATTTATTTTAACATTTTATTTTATAATAAAAATTATTATAGATTGTAAAATTTTAAAAAAATTATGATAATAATTGTAAGGTTTTCAACGTAGTAAAGAAACACAATTTTGGAGATTTATAATTTTATTTATTTGGAAAAATATATAAATAAAATTAGAATTTGAGAAGCTACCATGTTAACGTGTAGTGTTGGATATAGTAAGTGGTGTTGAATGTAATGTCCAAGTTATATATAATGATATAGGTATTCAACATAAGAGTTTATGCTGAAATGTATTATTTTAATTATATATATATACCAAATTTCATGGTCATTATGCGGAGCCATTACAAAGAAAGACACAATGTCTTAAATAATCCAAAAGGATCAAATACATGCATACATACATATACTAGGAAAATTATGTGGGATTCCCCCATCTTCCTTAGAATATCCAGATGGAAGGTGCCTTGGCCACCCACCACAACAATGTTGGTAACCATGAGGGACATTATCAAAATTTGAACTTATCACCTATGACCTCCCTGATGATAGCATGCATTTTTTTCCAGGAAACAAAGCCTAGGGAAAACCACCAGGTACTTCCTCTCATTTTCAGGATGGTACCCAGTCTAAACCCTAGATTCTTCACGGCACAAGGCCAAGTCAACAAGAAGAGAACGAAGCCATTATAACAATATTCTCATTATGACCTCCACATGTCATTTACGGAAATAGAACCTGAGTGGGGAGGATAATACTCCATCCCACAACAACTCAGGATACACCCGATTGACATGATGGAATGCCTTATGCAGATGGTTCAACCAATTCAATGAACCCTTGGGGATACATAAATACATGTGTGTGTGTTTTCCAAGAAAAGCCCCAAAAGAAAACTCTTTGTCACTTCCTCACATTCGCGAATGATACCCAATGCAAATTCATCAACATTGATTACGATGTTTGACTTGATATGGACATTAAGTGGGGCATGCAATAGAGACAGACAACCTCAAGAATCGTTCTTGAGATCTCCTACATGAAGCTCAAAGCACTCAACTACTTGATCTAGCCCATCTGGTTATCTACACACACATGCACACAAGCCCTAGCCTAGTGGATTGGCTCAGTGGATTTGAACTAACAAGTTTCAAGGTGTAGATCATCAAAGGTCATGGTTTAAAGTTCGATAGAGTCTTTTAGGTTAAGAATACATGTTGCACTTTGATGTTGTTCACCTTAACTATCATTCATAGAATTTGAAGAAGTGTTTAGAGGGTTTTCCCAAATAATTTTTTCATTATATATATATATTATATATATATATATATATATATAGAGAGAGAGAGAGAGAGAGAGAGAGAGAGTTCACCATAATAGAACCCTAAGATATGTGTGCTCAAAAGCATGAGACCTCATAGATGTGAAGACCCTAAATTTCTTAGTGACATACCAATGGTTTTTGTCCTTATATACAAGAAAGATTGATGTATCTTTAATATTGTGAACTTTTTTAATCTTGTGTAGAAACAATCCAACATTCACATACCTAGGTGGCATGAATATTTATGTTTTATTTCAAGTGGCAGAAAAATTTCTCCACAAAATTAGGTGAGTGATGAGGTAACCATAGTATAAAGCAAGTGTGATAGATTTCACTTCGTATCAAGTCCTACTATATTTGCAAAGGAGATAGGTATTTTCACATCAAGTGTTGGTTTTATTGGACAAAATCTTAATTTTGAAGCTCTTTGATTTGGTCTAAGGTTGAGTAAATCACATAATTTGGAGCCATAATTAAATACCTAGAGGGAGTAATATGTGAAAGATGATCAAAAATCATCTTAACAAAATTTAGATGGTGCTAGGTGAAGATTTGAAAGTTGAATAGTCTCTAGGATACTAAGTTTAGTAAGGTACTAATCAAGAAATTCCACGTCATACAAATTTCTAAGAAGAAAAATATTTTTTATGTACAAAATACAAGGTTTCCTATGTTAGGATATGGACCATGTTTCCACTTCTTGCCAGAGAACAAATATGTATCATGTTCCATGAATAAATTGATGTGATGAATATTTTAAGTAGCTACTAGTACTATGGTTTGGTATATTTATCTTTAAAACTTTGGATAGTCCAAGATCTAAGGCCATCTAGTTTATGTTGATCTAGGTTAGGCTTCTAACCCTTCCATTGGATTTTTGGTTAAATAAAATGTTTGAGAGCTATCAAAGGATAGAATTCGTAAAATTGTGGATGCTGATATCTCCTTTTAGTAAAAAGTTATTTGGTGAGTGGTATGGGTGCTAGTTGAGATAGATATAAGGGATGTGTTTCCTAATTCACTTAATATTGTGTTTGGACTCATACTCATAACCAACTTTTGGACTCATACTCATAACCAAATTTTGTACTAAATTTCCCTACATATATGTGAGGTGTCATGTTGTTATCACTTTCTCATGTCAACTTTTATTAACTACAACCCTAGTTTAAACACTCATAAAATTGAATATAAATCATCGTAAGGAAGCTTCTGCAACTACTGTAAGCATTTTGTAGATACATATATACACATAACAAAAATTAATATACAAGGAATATAAACACGACAAGCTTAGATATGCTTTATTCATAATAAAAATATTGATTACATATTCCTCCCTTGTCCATGGCACGCAAAGTAGTTGTAGAACTCCCTCCTTGACCTTAATTTATAAACCTACAACTTCTCAATGACTCAAAGAGAGGTTTCAATACAAAATCCTTATAAAACATGATATCTCAATGACCTCTCAAACCCTTTTATGTATACCATACCTAGTGGAGGTGGGCAATAATGTTCCACTATCTCCACTGCATCAAAAAAATGTTTTTTACATTTACCCCTAGTATTTTTCCATTATTGGATTTAAATACCCAATTAATTAATTAATGACCACAATTTATGAGCATAATTCCTTCTTGGTTGTGTTCACACACAAGCGGGACCCAATTGGCCCCCACCACTATTGCTTGACTCACCCTTGACTCAACAAATATGGAATCACATATGCATGTAGTTGTCAAAATATTTATCGTTTTCGCTACTTCATCATCCTTCATGCACAACCCCCCTCGAACCTTTCCACAACCTATTCATTATGGACAGCTCCTCAAACCACTTCACTCTTCTCAAACCTCTTCACTCTAGAGCAACCTCCTTAGTCAGTTCCAACCTCCTCAAACATGTCATAAACTCATCCTCAATTCATGTTGCAACATCCTCATGTTAGAAACATATATCATGAATCTCCCTATGGCCATCAAATCATCTTATCATAATGCCTCGAATAGTATCTTAGGAAACTACCAAGTCTAATATGAATTGGGGCTATGTACAGTGTTGAACCTGACCAATTGAATGTCGAAACATGAACAACAAATATGTTATCAACACACTCTAAACTGCAACTCATCATCATCCAATAACTCTTGAATGTTGTTCTATGGTATTGACCCTCATGCCCCATCTTCTCACTCACAATATCCACAAACTCCTACACTATCTCATCCTCGCAACTTCTCAGATGATTTCCTAGCACATCCATAAACGCAACTCTTTGGATGGTTGCCTATCGCATAGGAAAACCTCACAACTCATCATATGCTTGACCTATCGCATCCACAAAATCCTCACTCACATTCTCTACTATTTTTCACATCCCTAACTCAGCTACATGACTATCATTGTCTAGATGTACTCATGTATGCTAACTCGCTTACTCAAAATTGTTGGTCATAGCCTCTATATGCAACCACCAAAACAAACCATCCACAGATAAGTTAGCACAACCACCAGGGTTATCAAGCATGATAATTACACTCATGAACAATCCTTCCATGTTGAAATAAATCTATTAGGTCCCTCAACTAGAAGTAATATGCACTTGGTATTCCACACCAAGTGTTGGTCTGTCACACCCCTCGCAATTTATTACTGGGTCCCACTAAATACATCTCTCCATAAACATCAAACTTTAGGAAAAATATGATTGTGATCCTGCCATGCAAGACTGATCTACAACTCCTCTGGGCATTAATACAAAACCTCCTCATCATTTTCATAACATTCATCTTAATATAATGTGCAATCATATTAGCAAATTTCTACAAAGTTTGTGACTATCCTTCCATTCTCCAAAACTAAAAATAGTTTTTTTCCATTGTGGTGTTGGTACCTTAACTATGCAATAGCTAGGTTTGTGATATGCTTAGAGCATGTTACAATCAAAAATTGAACTATGCATGTAAATATTCTATTATTCAATTGTTAATAGATATGAGGTGCTAGTGTACATTTAATGCTAATCTACCACAAGAAGAAGTTCCCAAATACCTTCATGATTTGACATTTTCCCCCAATCTGTAAATCAATAATCAACAGATCCATCATCTATCACTTATGTACAATTGGAATAGTTATATTGTTTACACTCGCACATGTTCCATCGGTCCATAATACACAACAAAGATGTAAAATATGTCTCAAAAAACCTCGATCATTAGTAGGCTTTGCATTAGCATTGACATAGTCTTCATTCTTTCGAATTTGGTAGACATATCCAAAGTGCGGTGATATCGAAAGCATGGCACAACCACATGCTCTGCAACTCTTGTGAAAATAATAGTATGCAACTATGAGAATAAGACATGCAATCTTCTATCAAGAATATAGTTCACACTTTAAAAATTGCATGCAACAACCAGATCTGCACACAATCTCAAAAACCCATATATCATTTCCCAAGCCTTAATCTATCCAAGAACAATGGACATCAACAGTGTTCAATCCATTTAAACTATATCTCTAGCCATAAATTCCTCAAGCCCTTGATCATAAAGCAAATATAAGCGAAAATAGTGCATTCTTCATCCCACAAGAATAGATATGGATGGTGCAGTAAAGAAATCTCTCAACCATCCACGGGAATGTGGCCATCATCCATGCAGATATTGAAATAATGCTTGACTCCAGGTTCTTTCATGATCTCATCCCCACACCGTTGTTGCCACCTATATGTAGAGGGGAGAACATAGATCACATTCTCGACTGGTGCAAATGTTAGTACCTTCTCATGTGCCAACTTTTATTAATTAAAACCCTAGTTTAAACACTCATAAATTGAATAGAAATCGTTATAAGGAATCTTCCACAACTACCAAAAGCAGAGTCTACGGTTGCAAATCAACACCTAACAACAAATAACACGCATGAACAAAAACACATATAACAACAAATAACCCATAGGAACAAAAACACAACAAGCCCATATCGTCTTTATTCATTATAAAAATATTGATTACATATGCCTCCCTTTCCCATGGCAGACAAGGGAGTTGCATAGATCCCTCCTTGACCTTTCTTTGTGAACCCACAACTTCTCAATGAATCAAAGAGAGGTTTCAAGCAAACTCCATACGAAACATGATTTCTCAATGACCTATTAAACCCTTCTATTTATAACATACCTAATGGAGGTGGGAAATAAATGCTCCACCATCTCCACTTACATCAAAAAAATGATTTTTACATTTACCCCATAGTATTTTACCATTATTGCATTTAAATACCCAACTAATTAAGTAATGACCACAATTTATGAGCATAATTCCTTCTTGGTTGCATTTTCACACAACTAGAACCCAACACATATCATGGAAACATAGAGTCATATTCTTCACTACCACCAACCCAAAGATAGAATTGACATAACAACCTTTTTTTTAATACATTCTATTAACACCTTAGAGTCCCCAACCACCTGAAAATGAACAATATACCTTGAATTACCAAAAAACAATAAATTCCACATGGCCATTAATTCAGCTGTCGTATTAGTCCCAGATCTTGCACCAAGATTTATAAGGAAAAAACAACCCTCATTTAAATGAAGAATAACTCCAGCACCACATAACCCCCTGGGCCCATTACAAGCTCTGTGAAAGTAACCATAGGGCACATCATCTACAAATACAGGACCTTTTATGTTCCTATATTTTTCATCCTTCTGATCACATGAAACTTCAACATGAGCCCCTAAACTTCTCTTCACAACTACATTAATACAAGGCTTCTAGTTCTCAAGAAAAAAATTTGTTTCTGAACAACCAAATACCTCACACAAAATAACAAGGCATTTCCTTAAATATAGGGTTGGATTCACTTCTTCACCACCCTTGAAGACTCACCTCCAGCCCCACAGATATCCACAGTCATGTAAAATTTGATGAGCTTTTTAAAATCCTCCAAACTAACTTTGAAAAGGAACAATTCACAAAATTATGGTCAACATATTCTTCATATTTTAAACAAAGCAAGTAGACATTAGGGCCCATACCTCCTCTCTTAATGTAATTGTCACATGTCAATACTTTGTTTGCAAGGGCTAGCCACAAAAATAGTCTATGCTTTAAAGGACTATTCCACTTCCAAATTGTCTTATACCACCAATGATGATTAGAATCACAAGAGTAATATAATGAGTCATATGCCAATTTAGCAATAACCTAACCATATGGCGAGTTCCACAACCAAACCAACACATTCCTTTCTTGACCCAAAGATATGCCTGAGAGATGAATATAATGAACAAAATCATCCCATTCCTCCATCAAAGGCCCTAAAATTCCCAACACAAAATCCCTCTTCCAGTCCTTCCCAAGGCTTCCCCCTTATTCTATGCTACAATGTAACATCCCCAAAAATTCACTAAAAATTTAAAATTTTTAAGTAGCATTAAATGCTTGTATTTGTTGTGCGGAAGTGTTGTTAATGTTAACTTTAATATATCTAAACACTAATCAATTAGTTTCAACGACGACAGCTTCTAAAAAGGGTCATTAGTGATAGAAGGTTTACGACACTTATAAACGACGACGATTGTCGTAACTGCTGTTAACTTATCTCAATGTAAGATAGTTACTTAAATGTTGTAATGTCATTAATCGTCATTCAAATGTCAGAATGTTTTAGTATTATTATGTATTTAATGTTTTATACTTGAATAGACTTTTGTTCAATATGTGCATCGTCAATAATCATTCTATGTTATGAATTTGATTCTAGAGACTAACTGATTGTCTCATTGTAATGAAGGGGTCCTTATGTACGCCCTGAGGCTTACTTAGCTATTGATAGCTAATGCTCTTCACTTCTATTTGCCTATTACATGTAAGAAAAGTGTTTTCAACTGAAGCATGCCCTGATGTATTTCAAATTGGAACTTGTTGTACAAGGTTTACCCTTTGATGTTAATTACGAAAGTGTAGAGATCTTAACTTGTATGAGGGTAAGACCTACCCTAGTTATGAGTATCAAACTATGGATTTAATCATTTGAATAACAATTATAAGCATGTGTTTTTTGGATCCATTTATTATCCGGTTTCATTAGTATACTAAACATTTACTATTTTTCTTTTATGATTTAACATTTTATCTCAAATGTTATTTAAAATGAGTTGTTGGTATTAATATATATATATAGTTTTAATATAATACAACCATGGTTTTTATGCATACCTTTATAAGGAAAATGCCACTACCATGAACTATCCCTTTGCATTCTCCAAGGGTGGAAATCCGACCTATCCATACTATGGAGTCTTTTCATTATAATATAAGTGTAATCGTTTCATACTATATGCATACATTTTATATGTTGTACATTGTGAATCCAAGTGATAATGATATAGTCTACTTGTTAAGTAGTATAAAATAAATGATATTAAACTATACGTTAAACTATATGCATATAGTCCAAATGTTATACCTTATGACTAAATGCGAATATTATGAATTATAACCTAAATTGTTGTAAACCAAGAACCATATGTTATATGGCATGATCCACGATACTAACATGTAGTGGAAATGTGCGTTGGCAAGGTACTAGGTTTGTAGCTGTAGTTTTAAAAGCTAATTAATGAAGTTTTGTGGATCGTAAACTAGTCTACCCTCATGGATGGCTCTACATCGTTGATCTTTTTGATGGTCTTGGGTTTTGGGCTAAACCCTAACCCGACATTGATAGTCCATCACCCTTCGTAAATCAATTCATTTTGCAAGTAGTGTGGGAGAGGCCGATAAGCTCTTCAAAATTCTAGGGTTTGTAAAACATGGATGCAGTCTCTCCTGGGGTTCAATGCTGAGACCTGCATCCTATAGAATGTTAACATTATGATATAAGAACCAGGATCTTCACAGAGTTTCTGAATTCCTATAGGTTTCAATATTGAAACATAAAGTTGTTGTATCACAGAGTTTGCAAAATCCCATGCTAGTTCGATGGTTAAGCTTGGCATCACAAATTTTTGACTGGGTCGATCCGGAGTTTAAGCTTCAGACAAGAAGGTAATGTTTTGATATTAATTTACAATTTTTAACATCTTTTGTATGGATGCCTTTTACAATGAGTTAACTCGATATCATTTGGTGTTTTTGGTGGAAGAGGAACAGGTTGCCTCCTGTCAAGATTTCTTGGGAGGTAAAAACTTGTGGATAAGGTTATGATGCGTAAGACTACAGTAAGCCTTGGTGGTTCTTTGGCTCCCCTCGTTGTGACTCTGTAAAGTGAAGGAGTGGTGAAAACTAAGGCATTGCTCCCAGTATGTAAATCTTCGTCAAGTTCTAGTTCGAGAATGCTCTTAAAAGAGTTTTACTGTTGCCATTTTTGCACAGTTTGTATGCCGAAAGGCAAGGTTTAGACTGGGAGAGTTTTTAGCTCCCAAGCCCTAGAGCTCTCGTTGGTTTCTCAACGATTTTCCTTTGCTACAGTTTGTGTATAAAATTTTTATGAATTAAAATAATGTTTTTCCAGAAACGTATGGATTACTAGTTGATGAGATACTCTCGGCCGAATTTGATTATTTTACAGTCCTTGTTATTTATGTTATTAGGGCAAGGCCCGTCGATGTTGGTGGATTAAAGTAATTTCTTGTTTTAAAACTGTTTGAAATTAATGGCCATAAGCTTGAGTTTTAAAACCCTGCCAAAATGATTATTGTGTTTTCGTTTAACTTGAGGCACTACTGAGGGTTCTGAACCCCAAACCTGTCACATATTTAGAAGATAAAAGATATCTTTAGGAAAGTTTGGACTGGGTGGGTGAACCCTCATGGGTATCGAACCCTAGTCTCGTAAATACTCCTTTGTTTTGCTTATACCAATGCAATATTATCATAGTATAGCTAGAGAACAGGATCTGGACCCTGGGGCAGTCGACAGACTAAAAGATGTTATTGTTTGTTTATTAAAAACCCTAGTCTATTTTAATGGTTTGGATTAATGATAAATCCTTTTGAAATTCTTTACAAAGCTTCTGTGTAAAAGTATTTAAGCGAATATTTATGTGGAATATGATACACTTAGGGTTTCGTTTTTAAAAGTGGTTTACTCTGATAGTTAGACTTACAGTATGCTTCTCCAGTTGTTTTTTAAACAATAAATCGATGATGGTTTTTATAATACTATTGTTTATAAACTGAGTTGTCTTTAAATTAGATTCTTTGTATTTATGTATAAGTTATTTTGATTTTGATAGTTGCATTACTATCGTTTATAGATATAAAGGAAGTGATTTGCTATGATTGCAAGCTTGTAAAAATTATCATACATTTTTATCCTATTTTATCATGTTTATAAAAAAAAATGTAGGTTTGCATTAGTATTCTAAGAATAAATAAGTATGAGCTCTGTACTAAAAATGATTATCCAGATGTACAATGTTAGTTTGCATGGAAATAAAATAGATTTCTTATGACATATAGTCATTCAAATTCTATATAATGTATATCATTATTTAATCTATTTTAAATCTATCTTCCCTGTACTAGAGTACGACACTAAGACAGTGTGTGGAAAAATGTAGGGAAGCATTATTATTCTATCATTCATTCATTTAACTATACTATCCAATTTGCATTTTAACCTAAGAGTTATATGGCCTTTCATAATAGATAAATTGCAGAAGTAAAACATTCATTAGCAGTACATAATATCTAAGATTTAATTGAAAACTGATAACATAATAACATTCAGATCCTTAGTAATAATTTGACAGAAAGTAAATAAGATAACACAATTTGAACCTGGTAACTATAGAAGAGACAAACAGCCAAAGAAGCCCGTTCCACCCAACCTTCTTCTGAAGACAGCCAAGATTACTTGCCTTAGGACCCCCGAGCATGTTCACTGAACCACCAGGACGAAGATGTTGTGTGGAGAAATGGAATAAATCCCTTTGCAACTCAGCAGTAGCACTTGACAGTAGTACTTCCTGCTTTTAGCAATATTGAACTCAACAATGTGTCTGCACTAGTTCAGAATGCAGTCTTCTCACTCAATCACTCCTAACATTCCCCTCATCGAATCTATTGTGCTCTCTTGTCTTTTCAGTTCAGAAATTATCAAAAGGTAAGAATGAACAGCCTCCTACTGAATTCGATGGGTAGATAAGCATGCCTAGGTCTTTTGGTCAGTTGTTTTTAGTAAATGAGCTACCTGCTCAATTCCACTTTCTTGGGGAACATGATCATAAAAATAGGGATTTCCCCCCCTGCAACAGTTAGAAGTGTGTTGAGGATGCTGCCAAGTGTCAGTTTGCTCTCCACCCCATTCCATTACTCCTAGTGGGTCAGTGAACACTCATTCAACAGTATCCTTTGGATATTTGTCTCCACTTTTATTTGTTAATAATAAAATATTAAAAGTAATTAGTTATAGTCGTCCTTGACCCCACTTGGTCAATAGTCATAAAAATTTACAATAAAAATAAAACATAATGTTTTTCTTCATGACATAAAATGTCTAAAACTTGGGTATGTGAAAAACACCCCTTCTTAAGTTCAACATCGTCCTCGATGTTACTTTATTCATCATCCCCTTGTTCCACCTGGAACAGCATTGGACATGCCACCCGCATATTACTTTCCAATTCCCAAGTTGCTTCGTCTGAACTAAGGTGCTTCCATTGCACCTTTACCTATCCAATGGTACGATTACGAAGCAAAATTTCCCTCTTGTCGAGGATACAATCCGGTTCCACCAGAAAATCTCCTTCTAGTTCCACCTATACATCATTCCAATTAATTACCTGAGTAGCATACAAGAGGGAAATGAATCACATGAGTTTTGTAGATATAAAGGAAGTGATTTGCTATGATTGCAAGCTTGTAAAAATGATCATACATTTTTATCCTATTTTATCATGTTTATAAAAAAAAAAATTTAGGTTTGCATTAGTATTCTAAGAATAAATAAAGTATGAGCTTTGTACTAAAAATGATTATCCAGAAGATCTGGTATATACGATAAGCCATAAATATGGAGTAAAATAGATAATATATTACATAATGGATAATAGGTTACAATAATGGCTCGCCTTTAAATAAGGCTTGGACATTTGACATGAAGTGTCATGCATTTTCATTTGACATGAAAAGTCATGTCTTTAATTAATCTTATTTATTTCATTATACTTTAATTATATTCGTTACATTGACACTCTCATAGAAAGGCTTTGTCCTCAAAGCCTTGTAATTTTTATGTATTGCTTTTTGTGGTGTCGTAGTTGATGACACATGTCGAAACGAACTTTTAAGCGTCGACCATAACTTCTGATATGTGGAGTGATCAATCCATCCCAAGTTGATTTGTCGATGATTGTCAGGATTCCGTACTGATATGTCATCGGCAGTTTTGATCACCTTAGTACCTTTATCTTCCAACATTTCCGCCTTTTCAGGGTATCGATTTTTATGGTTTGGGTGTCAATAAGGAATTTTCACACTGTAAATTTCTTTTACGAAAGTCATCTTTTGATCACTGCTCTGAGTTGGAAGTTGTATTTTCGTCCCTTGAGGTTTTAAGGTTTCATCTTGTATTTTTTCCAACTTGTTCTCTAACTGTATCTTATCCTTTTGAAACTTCTTAATCACTTCTACTTGTGATTTCCTAACTTCTTCTAACTTCTTAAGTTGTTCTTTAAGATCCTCGTTATGACCTTTGATGCAACTATTTTCTTCCTACTTGTCTAGAATTTTCCCTTCAATGTCTTTCGTAGATTGTTTTATCTTTCGGCTATTTTTCAATTTCTTAATTTTTGTGACTAGTATCTTGTTATGATTTCTTAGTCTGAAAATTTCTTCAGCATTGCTGGATAATGATTTATTATTCTTTGTGATCTCTGATTTGTGTGCCTTTTTAGAGTCGTCGTTTTGTGTTTGAAGATCTTGTATCTATTGTCGACATTGGTTGACCTTTGATTCTTGATCTCCTAATTTATGCCGTATCTTCTTCAGATCTTCATCCTTTTCATTAAGGATCTTGTTCAAGCGTTTTATTTCTGCTTCGTATTTAATTATTTCATTCTTTATATCTTGATCTTCTAGCCTCTGATTGAGTTCATTTTTGGCTCTTAATTCATCAATTTGCACATACAATTTTTCTATACGACTTTTCTAGTCGGAGATTTTTTGTTCATCGAACTTTTCTTGTAGCTTACGTATTGCAATTACTGCTTCAAATTATTTTTTTCCTGTCGTGTAAATCTTCATTGTCTCTTTGATAGCGCTTTAACTTGGCTTCTAATTTCTCTATATTCGCAAACCAGCTTCCATAGTCTTCGACTTTTTCGACACTAGATGGTCGTTCTAGACTATAGGGTCTTCGAGTCTTTTTCAAGTTTGTCTTCCTTTGACTACTTTTTCAACGATAATCGGTCTTCCTTTGATTTTGATTTTTCTGACAATAATTTGTCTTCTTTATAGCTTGAATTCCTATCTTCTTTATTTGACAATAGGAAGGCAAAAAGATGTAATAACCTTTAAGGTGATTCTTTCGTAAATTTTCTTCTTTTGACCCTTTATTTTTTTATTTTTTCTCTTCTTCCCCTTTTTGTAATTAATAATCGTAATTAATTGCAATTATTGAATAATATTAATTATTATTAACAATAATAATAACTTTTTTTTGTGAAGGGAAGGGTCTATAGTTTTGAAATAATAATATTATTATGATATTATATATTTTGAATTTGATCAAATTAGGGTTGAAAAAAGGTGTAGGCTATATATTATATATTATTATTATCTAATATTTTTTCTAACCTTTTGTTTTGTTTTAGGGTTGACGTGGAGTTGGGGAGGTGGATTTGGAGGAACCTGCTATGTGGGGAGGAGGGGAGGAGGCGGAGGTATGCGCAGGGTGGCTGCTGGTAGCACGACGGCGGTGGCTGCTAGACGGAGGGAAGGATCGGAGGTAGCGTCGGGGGCGGACAGGGGCTTGCGCGGAAGGCGTGAAGTCCGGGAGGACGGAAGGATACTGGGGCTGCGTGAAGGGCCGATGGGGGGGTCTACGAGGGTGTGAGAAAGCAGCGTGGGCGGATGGTGGATGGGGAAGTAGCGCAACTATTGTGGGAAGGCGCAATGTGGCGGCAAGGCTGGAGGCGATGGCATGGAGGAATGGGGGTGAAGATTGGGCATGGAGTGTAGGCGGAGGTTGGAACAGAGGGTGGAGGGAGGAGGAGTGGGGGTGGCGCGGTGTTTGGAATATTTTGGAGTGCACGGCATGGTCGGGTGAAGGATGGAGCGGAGGAGTGGGCAGGGCGTGAGGAGGATGATCGAAGGATGGAAAAAGTTAGGGCGGGATTTGGGCAGAGAAAGAGGTGGAGTATGCCGCAGCATAAGGGGGGAAGCACATCATGGAGGTGAGGGTCATTGCGTGGAGCAGTGAGGGAAGTGAGCATGGGAAGATGGAGAGGAGGTGGAGAGGCCAAAAGCCCAATTTCTCGTCAAGGACAAAGATTCAAAAAAATTATGATGAATGATTGGCCAAAGACCAGAAAAGAGCCAAGCTCTGATACCAAATGAAGCAAATAAATATTCGCTTCACACAAATAACTTCACCAAAAGATCTAGTATATACGATAAGCCATAACTATGGATTAAAATAGATAATATATTAGATAATGGATAATAGGTTACAATAATGGCCCGCATTTAAATAAGGCTTGGACATTTGACATGAAAATTCATGCCTTTAATTAATCTTTTTTATTTAATTATACTTTAATTATATTCGTTATAGTGGGTGAACCCTTGCGGGTATCGAACCCTAGTCTCGTAAATACTCCTTTGTTTTGCTTATACCAATGCAATATTATCATAGTATAGCTAGAGAACAGGGTCTGGACCCTGGGACAGTCAACAGGCTAAAAGATGTTATTGTTTGTTTATTAAAAACCCTAGCCTATTTTAATGGTTCGGATTAATGATAAATCCTTTTGAAATGCTTTACAAAGCTTCTATGTAAAAGTATTTAAGTGAATATTTATGTGGAATATGATACACTTAGGGTTTTGTTTTTAAAAGTGGTTTACTCTGATAGTTAGACTTACAGTATGCTTCTGCAGTTGTTTTTTAAACAATAAATCGATGATGGTTTTTATAATACTACTATTTATAAAATGAGTTGTGTTTAAATTAAATTCTTTGTATTTATGTATAAGTTATTTTGATTTTGATAGTTGCATTACTATCATTTATAGATATAAAGGAAGTGATTTGCTATGATTGCAAGCTTGTAAAAATTATCATACATTTTTATCCTATTTTATCATGTTTATAAAAAACAATGTAGGTTTGCATTAGTATTCTAAGAATAAATAAAGTATGAGCTCTGTACTAAAAATGATTATCCAGATGTACAATGTTAGTTTGCACGGAAATAAAATAGATTTCTTATGACATATAGTCATTCAAATTCTGCATAATGTATATCCTTATTTAATCTATTTTAAATCTATCTTCCCTGTACTAGAGTACGGAACTAAGACAGTGTGTAGAAAAATGCAGGGAAGCATTATTATTCTATCATTCATTCATTTAACTATACTATCCAATTTGCATTTTAACCTAAGAGTTATATGGCCTTTCAGAATAGATAAATTGCAGAAGTAAAACATTCATTAGTAGTACAGAATATCTAATATTTAATTGAAAACTGATAACATAATAACATTCAGACCCTTAGTAATAATTTGACAGAAAGTAAATAAGATAACACAATTTGAACCTGGTAACTGTAGAAGAGACAAACATCCAAAGGAGCCCGTTCCACCCAAACTTCTCCTGAAGACAGCCAAGATTACTTTCCTTAGGACCCCCAAGCCTGTTCACTGAACCACTAGGACGAAGATGCTATGTGGATAAATGGAATAAATCCCTTTGCAACTCAGCAGTAGCACTTGGCAGTAGTACTTCCTACTTTTAGCAATATTGAACTTAGCAATGTGGCTGCACTAGTTTAGAATGTAGTCTTATCTCACTCAATCACTTCTAACCTTCCCCTCATCGAATCTCTTGTGCTCTCTTGTATTTTTAGTTCAGAAATTATCGCAAGGTAAGAATGAACAACCTCCTGCTGAATTCGATGGGTAGATAAGCATGCCTCGGTCTTTTGGTCAGTTGTTTTTAGTAAATGAGCCACCTACTAAGTTCCACTTTCTTGGGGAACATGACCATAAGAATAGGGAAATTGCCCCCTGCAATAGTTAGAAGTGAGTTGAGGATGCTGCCAAGTGTCGGTTTGCTCTCAACCCTAGTCCATTACTCCTAGTGGGTCAATCAACGAAAGATCCAGCTAAGCAAAGTGTTGGATGGAAGACAGCACATGTTTCGGTTAGGTCATCAGAGATCTATCTTTACAAATATACTTGATAACTACCAAGCGGTGGGTAGGTGCAGATCGGGAACACACAGAGAACCATTACTTGAACCAGTTGTCTAAGGGTTGTGTAAGAAGGAACAGCTCGGCGAGAGCAACCTATTGGCGCACATGTGACAGTTTTGTAAACCTAAGGGTTTTTGCCTTCGAGATGTAAAGACATGACCTACGCATCTTGATGTATATATAAGGCAATTTTGTAAGGGAAAAGGGTTAGATACTCTTCAATTTTTTTGGTTATCATTGAATATTATCAAAGTTGTAAGATTGAAGCTATTGTAAAGGCTCTGCAGCTGAGTGCACAGAGACCTAATTTTGAGAGAGAGAATAGCATCTACAGCTGAGTGCGCAGGTGAAGAACTATTGTACCCTTCCCTAAAGACAATAAAACAACAGTTCTTGTGGACGTAGATTCCCATCTGGGGGGGTGAACCACGTTAAATCCCATGTTATGTGATGCTTTGTGTGTTTTCCATTACTCAATTTTTTAATATGAATGCTTGATGTTACAGTTATCCAATATTTGTCGCTTTTATTTGTATTCGCCGTGGAAGAAATGGGAATAAGATGTTAAGTGGTTAATATATGGGTGAATGTTAATGCTTACATCTATAAGTCTTTGAATGTCTGGATCTGCTAAATAATCACAGAGTAAATAGTTGAATTTGAAGTGTTGCATCAAGGTGTGCCGCACTGTATAATTCATTCCATCTCATATGTTGAATCAGTCTAAGTATTGATGAATGATTAGGACTGTTAAGTAAGATTGCCTAGTTAATTAGATCTGAAAAGGAACACGCGGTCTGGTTGATGCGCTGATCCATGATAAGTACTACAAGACAAACTGTTGAGAGCTTATCGTCATATCACCAAGTCTAAGAATCTATAAAGAGAGATCTGAAGGAAGTATATATATCCACCTTTTGCACTGACCTATTGCTATAATTCATTAGTACAGCACAGTAATAATGACGCTAGGTAGAAGACCTAGTGCCGTTGTTTGTTCGCAGTGTGAAAGAACTTATCGCACTGTGCATCAGTCAGTTTAGACACTCGCATCACCAGGTTGTGGAAACCTGATTCCGCAACCACCCCCTCAACTTCGCCTTAGGTGAAACCTCAGACTGCTCGCAGTCTATTACCAAAAGGGCCGATGAATAGGGGTTTTATTGGTATCTTGTACAGCAAAGTACCTGGGTCTACATTGGGAAACCTCTAGATCAGTATTTTCATCCAACAAATCGTTCTGTTTTCGCGCTAAGACTCTGTGATGCGATAGTGTGTTTTGGAAAAGTAATGTGCGAAGAAGAATACAAGTTCCCATTAGGATCAGACAATTGGCATCCATAAAAGAAAGAGATCTGGGCTTGGTGTGATAAGATCGAAAGAGATTTTGCAAAGAAAGAAAATAAACACCCGCATCTATCTGATGTAGAGTGGTTGAATAGATACTTGTGGAGGGACATCCACGATATTTTCTGGGCGTCGTTTCCAAACGAGCTGCAAGAGTGGATATCACACCTAGTAGAAAGAAATAATTGTTCTCAAGGAGGAGTACCTACAGAGTGGTCCTCAGAGCTTACTGCACAGCTCAAAGAAATAGACATCCCGCGAGCAGTCAACTTCTGGGTTGATAGCATACTTGAGGGATTTGTGACCGAGTTCGCTGTAGACACGCTGAAATCCTACAGCCAAGTCGAAGCATACTTTTTCGAAGGATTCAGAGGTAAGTTCCTAAAAAATCTCAATCTATACATTAAAATGCTTCTAGTTGAGAAAGGTGTTTTAAGAATGCAGTAATAATTCTAAATCTGTCATGGTAGAAAATACATACATTGATTTTGACAAAGAAAACCATACTTTGAGAAGTGGAAAGAGATATAAGCTCACTAACAAAAAGAATCCCTGAAAATCTAGAAACCGCGTAGATACTGAAATTCCATGTGACCTTGGTAATCAGGACACGCAGTTATCAGCCACAATCCAGCGTATTACACTTCAAAATCTAGCAATCCAGAGCCCACCCACTGTGAGCATCACGCAGCCCATCCCATAGATTGTCAATACTAGTAGCACCGCAGGAGCGAGTGCTCAGAGTACTACGACTCAGACCATTCCACATAATATTATCCCTAGTACGATCCAGCAGCCTGCATCTACTTTTGTTGTAGGTAAACTGTCTCAAAATCGTACACAATCCAGAAGGAGGATGACTGATAACGATATAAAGCTGTTGATATTCAAAGGAATGGGTCTAGAAGACCCTAATCAGCTTTGGTTTCTATGTGAATCCGTATGGAGTGTAAAGCAAGTTCAGGATGACGCTGTGAAGAGAGCACAGCTCATCACCACTTTTAGAGATAGAGCATTACATTGGTTTATGAAGTATTCTCAAGCACAACCGAGAACATTAGCAAACATCAAAGCCGCGATGTTAGCAAAATTCAAGAAGCCGAAATCAGAATCACAGTGCATAACAGAGTTCAAAGAAATCAAACGGAAACATATTGAATCGGTATGGGAATTCGACCAAAAATTTAAGACATTATTGGCCCAAGTGAGCTTTGTTATCGCTCCGCAACAGCACCAAGAGTGGTTCATTGCTGCGTTGTTGCCCCATATCAGACAACCACTGATGCAACATAAGGTTGTATCGTAGGTTGAGGCTTTGGATATCGTGATGAAGTTGGAGGCTTCACCAATTGGAGAAAGTAGTTCTTGGATGTTACAGATCCAGAACCAGTTGGCTACCTTGACATTAGAATTGCAAGGTATGAAGAATGGAAAGGAACGGAGACATGAACAAGGACATGAAGTTTGGTGCACAGGATGCAAAGGAAAGGGCCACACCAGAGAACACTGCCCCTTATTTCAATATTATCTTAAGAGTGGTGCACCAAATCCAATGAATATGAATCAGAACCAGGCATCGTGGTGTGAAATTTGTAGAAGCAAAGGACACCGGACTGAGGACTGTTACCTGATACGGAAATATGTAAAAACACCTAAAAACTTATACTATAATTTATGTAAGTCAGTTGGACATGATGAGTCCAACTTTCGCGCTTATGAACTGATGAATGAAAGAAAGCGAGATATGGAAGCAATGCGAGGTGCTAGAATGTACCATGTTCAAGAAGAAAATCAGCCAAAACAGGAGAACACCCAGTATGATCAGGGTGGATATAGAGGGCGCAGTGGTGGATACCGTGGGAGAGGGAGAAATGTTGGCCCAGCTCAAGGAAGAGGCCGAGGCCAGATAATCTTCTATAATTGTGGCCATCCAAGTCTTGTATCTAGAGAATGTACTAATCCATGCACAACATGCAACTACTGTAAATCATTTGACGATGTGATTGAATACTGCCCCATGCTTAAGGTAGAAATGCAGAAGCGGAGAAGGACAGAACCGCCGAACCCTAACATTCAATTGATCGCAGCAGAGACCAGACCTACAGATTCGAGTGTAAATGCAGTAACGCGAAGTGGTGCTGATACAGGAAGAGACAGAAGTGCAGAAGCTTCAACTTCGGGAACAACTAATGCTAAAAAGATGCCTGGAGAAACAGTAGGGGTTAGGAAATCTCCTGGAAAAGAACCTCCTTTGAACTTACAGAAAAATAAAGAAACATTTCAAGAAGCACGGGACATGTTTAAACAACCACCACCTACTTCACCGAGAATCCCGTTGCGCAGTGAAGTACCATAGATCGAAGACATGCCACTGGCATATGATTAGACACGCGCTGCACCAGATACATCCACTTTTGTTGCGCAGTTCCTAAGGAGCTGTATGAAATTACTAAAGAACAAAGACACTCTTATGGAATTTGAAAAACTGATAAATCAATATGAATCACACAGTGAGAGGAGGACTGCCCATGGTGCAGTTCATAACATAAGAAGTCCCAAAAGAACCGGGAGGGAAATGCAGTTCATCGCACAGATTGGAGACTATGAGATGGACGAGATCATTCTTGATCTCGGATCTGACGTAAATGTCTTTACCAAGCAGACATGGTAGGCAATGGGAAAACCAAAGTTACAGTGGTCACCTGTATAGTTAAGAATGGCTAATCAAGACATAGTTATATTGTTGGGGAGGTTACCCAATACCATTGTGGACATTGACGGAGTGCGAAGTTATGCAGACTTCAAAGTAATTGAAATTGTCGATGATAGCAATCCTTATTCGGCATTGTTGGGTATCGATTGGGCAGTGACGAACTCCACCATCATAAATCTGAAGACAATGAAAATGATATTTGAAGGCAATGACATAAGGGTCGTCGCACCACTAGACCCTTCACAAGGGGAGCGATATGTTGAACCAATTCAAGAGGAGTACAGAGCTCAAGATCTCGACCGTATCTACAAGATGACAACAAATGCTGTGGATTATACTCAACCTACTGCCGATGGAATGCTCAGCTGGCACTATGATAGTTCTTGCATCTTAGACTCTGAAGCAGGATTAGAAAACTGGAAAAATAGAATGCATGAAGTGTCTTCTAGGAGATGTGCGACAATTATGAAATCACTCCACTGGATTGGAAAGTAGGTAAGTCCAATTCCCACTTACGATGGTTCATCTAACGTTTATTCATTTATCAAAGAATATACTGAAACAGTTGTAGATCAACACTGATTCTTAGCATTAGACATGGCACTGCACAAGACACCTACTAGATGGTGGGATATGCATAAGAAAAGACTGACAACTTGGGACCAATGCAAAATAAAGATGCAGATCAGGTTTGCTGATAAGGTTACATTACCTTTTGAGAAATATAATGGCCAGATGGATCCAGGGGATCATATTGCAGCTTGTGTAGAGGCTTGGAAGGAAGACCACAAACAGAATGGGTGCACCTTTTTGTGCATACGCTGGAGGATCCTATTCCAAAGAAATGGTATCTAGACACAGAGCTGCGCAAAGGAACTGTGGATTGGTATGTCCTCACTGCAAGCTTCCAAAAGGACTTTAGCTTTGAAGATGACCATCCTACTATCAATCATGCGCTGCAACGTATCAAGGAAAATATATTCACATCAGATTGCACACAGGAAATAATAACATTAGAATTTGTTTTGAAGCAAATAGCGTACCTGCGAGTGCACAACTAGATTGGATAGAATAGGTAGATCAGGCCTTGGAATGTTATAACTTAGCTGGAAATGTTGAGGATAAGGAAGATAGAGATGAGGAGGACCCGCGCAACATAAAGATCCCTGAATCAGAAGGAACGTGCGAGGTAGAAGGACCCCCACTAGAAATTCCAAATATGAGTGTACTAGTTAAAACAAAGAAAGTGAACATTGGCACCAATGAATACCCCAAGTTTGCAGCAATAGGAGACTATTGGGATGACGATACAGTTGCAGAGGTTGCAGGCATATTACAGGAATATCAGGAAATATTCCCGACCAAGTTCACAGAGATGAAAGGCATTCTAGGCGACTTAGGACTGATGAAAATTCCTCTTAAGCCTGGCGCTAAACCCGTGAAGCAAAGGCCATATAGATTAAATACACACTACAAAGAACGAGTTAAGGCAGAACTCGACAAGATGCTCGATGTAGGGATCATTGAGTTGGTTGAAGAATCTAAATGGATAAGCCTGATGGTTGTCCAAGATAAGAAAACAAAGGGTGAGATCAGGATCTGTGTTGATCTCAGAAAGCTAAACGATGCTTCAATGCATGACCCATTTCCTACTCCTTTTATCGACGAAGTACTTGTTAAAGTGGGAGGAAATGAGGCATACTCTTTTACTGATGGATTTTCTGGATACCATCAGATCAAAATTGATCAAGCAGACAGACACATGACCACGTTTGCAACAGAATGGGGGTCCTTCTAGTATACAGTGATGTCGTTTGGTCTAAAGAACGCACTAGCCATATTCTCTAGAGTCGTGATTGCAGCATTTAAATAATTCATATATAAGTTTTTAGAGGTTTACTTTGATGATTGGACCATTTTTGGGTTACTAAATAACCATTCCACAAACCTCAGGATAATGCTGGAAAAATGCAGGCAGCACGAGATTTCTTTGAATTTGAAGAAATGTATTTTTTGTGTTCCTTATGGGATTCTGCTGGGACACATTGTGTGCAAGCAGGGCTTGATGGTTGACCTTGCGAAGATCGCAGTTATTGTAAATTTGCTTACACCAAATTCAGTTAAGCAATTGCGCACTACACTAGGGCATACCGGTTAGTACAGGAAATTCATAAAAGGGTATGCGCAAATAACCGCAGCAATGGAGAAGATTTTAAAGAAAGATGCACAGTTCATTTGAAATGAGGACTATGAGAAAGGATTTGACACATTGAAAGAAAAGATGGTCACTGCACCGATCCTAGTTTTTCCAGACTGGGAGAAGCCATTTCATGTCCATGTTGATGTTTCATGTATAGCATTGGGTGTTGTTCTTTCTCAGGCAGGAGAAGGAGGCATTGATCATTCCATTGCATTTTCGAGAAGAAAGCTTTCATCTGCTGAGAAGAACTATACCACTACTAAAAGAAAAGGACTCGCAATAGTATATGTGCTATAGAAGTTCAGACACTATTTTCTTGGTGCGCACTTCTCTATGTTTACTGACCATTCTGCGTTGAAATACCTAGTCAATAAGCCAGTGTTAGCGGGGCGTATATGCAGATGGTTGTTACTCTTACAAGAGTATGATTTTGAAATAGTGGTTAAGCCAGGCAGGTTAAACTTAGGACCTGATCATCTGTCCAGGATTGAATCAGGAGAAGAGCCTACGAACCTTGAAGACAATTTGTCTGACTTGCAGTTGTTCACTATACACGTCGTCGATGAGTATTATCAAGACATTATTGACTTTCTAACTACAGGGTTCGCACCTGAACAATTCACTACTCAGCAGAAGAAGCAGATGGTAGTGCGAGCCGCAGACTTCACCATTATTGCAGGACAACTCTACAAGTTAGGACCTAATGAGGTACTACAAAGGTGTGTATTTGAGCATGAGAAGCCATATATATTAGCAAATGCACATTTAGGAGCAGCAGGAGGCCACTATGCAGGAAGGGCTACTGCGTAGAATATATTGCATGTAGGACTATGGTGGCCAACAATCCATAAAGATTCAAAGGAACACTGCCATATTTGTGATGTTTGTCATAGGACAGGGAAGCCTTCAAGAAGAGATGAAATTCCATTAAACCCTCAGTTGACCTTACAGGCATTCGAAAAATCAGAAATTGATTTCGTGGGACCTATTAACCCACCGGTGAAGAGAACTGGTGTGAGGTACATAATAACCGCAACTGACTACCTCACCAGATGGGAAGAAGCAAAACCAGTAAAAAACTGCACTGCAGCCACAGCTGTCGAGTTTATCTTTGAGAACATCCTTACACAATTTGGATGCCCAAAACTTTTGATGAGTGATCAAGGTACTCATTTTCTGAACAAAACTATTAAAGCTTTGACTGAAGAATTCTACATCCATCATCAGCACAGTACGCCTTATCATCCGCAAGCGAATGGAACTGTTGAAGCATTCAATAAAGTAATTGAGAATGTGCTAACCAAGATATGCAACGTAAACCACGATGACTGGGACCTGCGAATTCCATCTGTATTATGGGCATACAGAACAACATGCAAGAAATTAACTAGACATACACCTTTCGGATTGGCTTATGGGAAGGAAGCAATAATTCCAATGGAGTATATTATTCCCAGCTTGAGAATAGCTGCATTTACAGGAATGGCAGATCGTGCAACACTAGAAGAAAGGCTGTTACACTTGGTTGGTCTGGAAGAGGATCACTTCATCGCAGTCTTCCACCAACAAGTACAGAAAGAGCGTGAGAAAGCATGGTACGATCGCCACATTAAAAGCAATTTTTCCCAGGTAGGTGATCTAGTCCTCCTGTACGATAGTAAATTCATGAAGTTTCCAGGGAAGTTTAAAATACATTGGCTTGGACCATATACTATCATACATGTTACTAATGGTGGTACAGTACAGTTAGCTACTTTAACCAGTGATACATTACCCAATTTGATAAATGGAAGCAGACTAAAGCTTTACCGCGATAGTCCTGCTTCACAGCACCCAGTATGATCAAGGAGAAGGGGAAAGTTCCTAAGTGCCAAGTACAGTTGGAATTGGGCACTAGAGACTGTGAAGAGTCTGTACACAAAGTTGTAAAGATAGCTCTATGTACCGCGCAGCAATGCTGAAGCTGCGCGGCAAAAAAAAAAGAAAAGAAAAGAAAGGAAAAAATGCGTTGTTGCAACATTCAAAAGGCAACCCTAGAGAGAAAAGAAATTAGACACCACGAAGTAACTACGCAGGACCAAAGATGACCTACTACGTAGTTCAACGTAAGCCTCAAGAAAATAGTTGTTACATGTCGATTGGAAATATAGTCGTTTTGCAGTACTTTCCTACCGACCGCTCTGGCATTTAAAGCACAGATAGTCGTTCTGGATGACTTAATGAGGGAATTGATCGAAGCATCTACCAGATTTGGCTAATGGATACTACATTTAATGCTTATCGAATCGTTAAGAGGCGCAGAGGGGGATCAGCCACGCCTATAAATAATACAGCAGTTAGACTCGCGGGCGTTACCAAAGCACTTAGAAATTCTTGGGGACATTATTTTCTCAATTAGTTCTACAAGTTATCCACTAGTTTGCCGAGTAGTGTGCAAGTGAATGTCACAGAGGTCCTTTGTTGACAAGGAGTTCACGGTCAAAGAGACTGTGAGGTTGTTCAAATTCGGAGGGATTGACGGGTTAATGAGAACCCCAAACAGAAAGTAGTCATTGAACCAGAACAGGGTCCAAGAAGATCACCAAGACACGACCCCTCAATGCAAGACAAAGGTAAAAATCCAGTAGCACCGAGATCAAAGATACCGAAGACAAGTTCGATGGGGCCAAATAAGCCCATTGCCAATAAGGAGATACCTTTAACTATGACCCCAGATTATATCTCACCACGTGCACTAGATGCACCGGCCATTAAACTACTAAAGAGTCCAAAGTATGAGATACCACTCTCGCCAATATCAAAGCATGTCGAGGCTGACAAAAATCTGTTGGGTAAGATTCCCGAATGTAAATGGGAGGACTATGATCTTCTTGCAATGCAAAAGGAGAAACCTAGCGAACCGAGGTTCTTACAGTTCCAGCCTGACAAATACATGTGTTGGAAGAAGAATGCAAAGGGCGACCTCACTTTGGTCACAGAAAGTTGGTTGTCTGGAGTAGCCAAGTCGGGGTTACTTAACCTGCTCAAGCTCCCACATTTTGACAGATCACCAGATCTCAATGCGGTGGTGAAAAATTTGATGGCACGCATCCACCAGGGATATCTATGGCTTGAACAGAATATCAACCTGACAATTGACTTAATCCATTGGATAACTGGGTTGAGCAAAAGGGGAGCGGACCCAAGGAAGTTTTTTTAGGGGAAAAGCAAGGATAAAGAGGTAGCCGTGATGATGAAGTAAACACAAGTTGTTTTCAAAGGGAAGCGAGGCTTCTAGATGGATGACATAAATGACCAAGCAATAAGGTTTGTCATGCAGTTGTTAGTGGGAAAAATCCTCAGAATGTGCAAACTATTAGAAGTCTCTGCATGCGTAGTACTACTTGGCGCCACGGTCGCTGAAGGAGAAGAATTTAATTGGTTCCAATACCTACTGAATGAGTTCCTAGAGGAACTAAATGACACACATATCAATGGGGGGTACTTCCATTTCACCTGGCTAATAGTGTTGATCACCTTCCTGGGATGGAAGGAGCCGAAGCAATACGTTGGAGTGATCACAGACACTTCGGACTGCAGAGGTGCTCACTATTAGAACCTTTGGGAAAATTTGAATCCCGAAAGACAGCATGAGACGGCACTGGTCTTTTACACATATTAAGACCAGTTGTGTGGGGCCATCATGCTTACCCCGCTAATACCAAATCAAGTGACAAGTAAATATATCCGCATTGTCAACTTCTATGCTGCGATGAAGTTCATCTCAATTTCAGCTAAAGCACAGACGAAGAATCCTGACTGGTACCCAGGAAATTACCATATGTACGAGGAAGATATTGAGAATATCATGAAAGAATGGCCAGCTGAATTCCGAGTTGAGGTGGTGGAGGTCCAAACTGATTCTGGTGAGGATAACCCTATCCCGTGTCCCATAGTAGAAGACAAAGAGTCAGGGAAAAGGAAGGACACTGGGAGTCCTTCAGTGCGCAAGGAACCAAGGAAGAAACAGAAATCAATTAAATACCAATTGGACACAGTGCTCCGTGAGGATGACTTCCTAATGATTGCTGCGAAGGTCACTGAACAAATGGACAAGCTCTCGATCGACAAGGAGAAGAAGGAAAAGGCGATTCAGGACAGTTTGGACCAGAACCTGACTACACTGCAAGGGATTTCCCAAAAATTTGATGAAGTAAGCAAAAGATTACCCTTGCCACGGGAATCAAGGGCTGAAGGGGATTCGGCAGGGACTTCACAGCAGTAAATCACCGTTCCCGCGAGGGACATAGCTTCCCATCCAAGGGGGTAAACCACGTTAAATCTCGTGTTATGTGATGCTTTGTGTGTTTTCCATTGTTCAATTGTTTAATATGAATGCTTATAGTTATCCAATATTTGTTGCTTTTATCTGTATTCACCATGGAAGAAATGGGAATAAGATGTTAAGTGGTTCATATATGGGTGAATGTTAATGCTTAGCATCTACAAGTCTTTGAATGTCTGGATCTGCTAAATAATCCCAGAGTAAATAGTTGAAGTTGAAGTGTTGCATCAAGGCGTGCTGCACTGTATAATTCATTCCATATCATATGTTGAATCGGTCTAAGTATTGATGAATGATTAGGATTGTTAAGTAAGATTTCCTAATTAATTAGATCTAAAAAGGAACACGCGGTCTGGTTGACGCGCTGATCCATGATAAGTACTGTGAGACAAACTGTTGAGAGCTTATCATCATATCACCAAGTCTAAGAATCTATAAAGAGAGATCTGCAGGAAGTATATATATCCACCTTTCGCGCTGACATGTTTCTATAATTCATTAGTACCGCGCAGTTATAAAGACGCGAGGTAGAAGACCTCGCACTGATGTTTGTTCGCAGTGTGAAAGAACTTACCGCACTGTGCATTAGTCAATTTAGACACTCGCATCACCAGGTTGTGGAAACCTGATTCTGCAACCACCCCCTCAACTTCACCTCGGGTGAGACCTCAGACTGTTCGCAGTCTATTTCCAAAAGAGTCGTTGAATAGGGGTTTTGTTGGTATCTTGTACCACGAAGTACCTCGGTCTACATTGGGAAACCTCTAGGTCAGTATTTTCGTCTAACAGTGCTTTCCTCTCACAACTCTTAGTACTCCTTTTCAATCTTGGAATTTCATTTCAGGAATTTGATAATTTACTATGTGCTCTCCTATTGAATACAGCCATTGCACTCCCAAAACCACATTAGTATCAGCAACATCAACCACATAAAAACTATCAACAAAAGTATAGTTACCTATGGTGACTTGTAGCTTTGGAACCCATGTTTTGCATTGCATTGTGTTGTGACCGGGAATGACAACTGTGAAGCCATCAAATGGTTCAGTAGGTATCTTTATTTTCTCCACCATCTCTATATCAATGAAGTTATGGGTGGCTCCTCCATCTACCAAAACTGAATTTATTTGTCCTAGTACCACACCCCTTGCATCGAATAGTATGATAGCGAGGTACTGCAGAAAGTACCATTATTGCTTTGTCCGATGAAGGCTGATTTTCTTCTTGTCTTTCCTCTTCTACTGCTGTCTCATATGCCTCCTCTTGATCTGAAATATGTCCATATTCATCCATGCCCCAATCATACCCCTCATTATCAAAAAATACTTCTATGTATTGAGCCTTTCCTTTAGTACATCTGTGCCCCATTGTCCATGGTTGAAAGCATGTGAAGCACAATTTCTTTTTTCAAAGTTCATCCCTGTTTAGTCCTTCTTTTTTTATTCTTTTCAAATAAATCTTTTTTCCAAGGTTTCTTATCATATGCATCCCTTTTCCAAGGTTTCTTTTCAAATTTGAAGTTAGGCTTGGGAGGAAATCTCGTTCTAGGAAGCACATTTTGGAGATCCCTAGTCAAGCTCATTGCATCTTTTAATGTAGTTGGCTTGTGGGATTTGACAAAACCTTTTAAGGGCTCATCCAAACCTTCAGTGAACAGCAATACCAACCTTCCCATAGATACATCATCCACCTTGACTGATAATTTTTGAAATTCCAGCATATATTCAGTAGGGGTCCCAGTTTGCTTTAATTGAGCTAGTTCCTTGAAAGGCAATTCTGGGTATTTGTGTTCAAATCTCTCAAGTACCCTGTCAACAAATTCTTCATATGTTTTAACCTGATCATGACCCAAATTTATCAGGCCATGAAACCACCATTCATTAGCATCTCCTTCCAAGTGCAAAATGGCCATTTTTAGTGTATCCACTTCTACCATAGGATTCAGCTAAAAATACACATCTAATTTTTGCACCCAAGTGTTAGCAGAATTTTGAGAGTAACCATCAAAAGTTGGAAATGACATTTTACCAATAGAACAATTTAATTCTTTGTTTTGTAATAGAGCTCTATTTTCATCCTTCTTTTTTATTTTTTGTACAGCATCAAGGTATGTACTAAATGGTAGACCTCTCTTACAATCTTCACTCAAATCATTCCATTCGTGTGCTATTGTAGTCAAATCCACTTGAATGTTAGGCTCTTCTTTGGGGATAAGAAATTTAGGTGCAGTAAACCTTGTTGTGCTCTGAAATTCATTTTTTCTATTATGGGGTCTGGTGCTTGAGAAAATATGCTCTCCCATAGGCTTCTTTTCCTCACCATAAGAACTGATGCTACCTCCTACTACTATCCCTTTGCTTCCAAGTTGGCTAACCATCAACTCGAATCCATTCATCATTGATTTAATTATGTCTTTAATACCCTTGGAAATTTCTTCAAAGTATGGTTTTAAGGCTGCAACAAATTCCTCCTTATGTATTAAGTTTTCATCCTCCTCTCTACCCACGGTTTTAACAAGAAACTCTTCTTCTCCTGTTGTTTCTTCCTCAACAACAACACCTTCAACTTCTGGTTCTAAGGGTGGTGGTCTATTTTTTTGAATTCTTGTTAATACCATCAGGTGCCAAGACCATGCCCTGATACCACTTGTAATGTCCATTTTTAAAAATTGTATTAAAATGCCCAATTTTTCACTTTTTCCCCAATTTCGACCCTTGACTAGTTTTGATGTCTAGGTCTCCAATTTGCCCCAAATGCTCCCAAATCTTCTGAAAAGGTATATGAATGATAAACGGAATTGGTTATGATTTTTAGGGATGGTATATGGCCACCAAAATACCTCTTCAAACTCCTTTAAAATTCTGGACAAAGTATGTAATTTTACTAGCAATTTGAGGTTCAAATCCCCCCCAGGGTAATGATTGAAATTGGCTTTCCAAATGCCTCCAAACCCACTCGAATTTCTGAACAGAGGTAGGGGATGTCTTAGGGATTTTATTAAGGTCCCATATGAACCATTAATTAGTTATTAAGTCTATTCTAACCTCCCCACAAACAGCTGCAAAAACCACTAATTCGACCCTTGGGGAAATGGCACCAAATCTTCTACAAATGTAAATAAACTGAGTAAAATGACTTCAACTGCTTAAGTGTTGACCATGAAACTTGTAAACTACATCCATGGAAGTCCATTCATCATAAATGTATGATATAAATAATCTTTTATTCAAAATATTCAACATTACAAAGGCATACATCAATAGATTGGGGAAATGGTCATTGTTTGCTCATTAATAATCATTTTTACATACAACCACTTGGTATTTATACCTGAAACTTTCTGAAGATGAAGAAAATTGTATATTAAGATTATTAAAATCATAAATACATCATGATAAGCTCTCCCAAGGAGTACAATAGCTCACCAAAAACGCCCTTCCTCAAGGAGCAAGAATATGCCTTCAAAACTGGAAATGGTTGAGAGAAAGTGCTGCACTAAACAAAACCATGAGATTCCCTGTAGTTGATACCTACAAATACAAAATCCATTAAAGCTCCATGAAAGACCTGAGTGGCCTCTCCAAACACCAACATGGATGGGAATCTTTCACCCTCGAAATTGGCTAAGGCAAGAAACTAGTCATCCACTCGCTCTCTCTTCACAAATGCAATTTTTCTCAAATGATCAAAAGCTATTCTCTTGGTTTATCCCTGTATTTTATAAACATCCTTATCCTTCTAAGGTTCCCAACCCACCCATAGACTCACTCCAATTCGAATTAGTGCAAGGGCTCAAGATTTGCCATGTGTCCTACCTTTCCTAGCCTTCCACCTTCCACCAATTCGAGTTGGGGTCTCTTTGGATTCTCCAACTCCCATGAGAGCCCTCTTGGAGCCTATTTTTGGGGCTGATATGTCATAATGGTCAGATGTCAGAGGTCAGATCTACAATTTGTCATAGATTTCATAGATGCTCCATCATTGTTGTCATAGGGGCTAGGGAATCTAGCCCAAGTGTCCACAAGCTTCCAATTTGACTCTTCCTCTTCCATGGAGGTTACCAATCCATCCCAATTCAACCTAAGATGCTCAATTCCATGTGTATGACTTACCAACTCACCCAAGATTGTTCACCTTCTCATGAATTCAAATTGGCAAGAGAGAGATGCCATGTGTCCTTGAAAAATCAAGCTAGTGTGGGTCCCACATCCTCCATATGTATTCAAAACCACTTGCCACCTAGAATTTATCTTGAATTTATTTATTCAACCTATTTATTAAATACTTGAACCCTTCTAATGTCTAAAAATCATTTATTAACTTCCTTATCATCACTTCCACATGTGCCCATCCAACCTAGGAAACTAGTAGGATTGATGGGATTGTCTTACTATGCAATTATTTGAATGGGGAAATTACAAGTTGCTTCCAGTTATTAACTTTGGCCATTTGGTTTCGCCTTTTTTCCTTTATCAGGCATGACAGTTATTGAAGTAGGGAATTCCAAAGAGTGTTGTTTGCGAGTACATGAATAAATGGAAGAAGACTCAACAAATGATCCAATTCAACTTTCTTCCTCTATGTCTTCCTCTGTTTTCCATGAAGTTATTTTTCATGAAGCTAATATACGAGTTGTTTCCATCAATACTATTGAAGATAAATCCTTACATCTCTCATCATTGTTCTTCCATTCTTCTATTGATTCTGCTAGTGTGCGAAAGAGTGATCCCTTGGATGTTTTGGGAGAAAGATCAAAGCTTGGAGTTGTAGCTTTCACCCTCCTTGGATCCATGCTTATTATGTATTCCTACATGATTGCTAGCACCGATTTTTAGAGTTGCACAGAAGATGGAAAAGCCTTAGCCATCACATTGGCACACTTGGGACTCTTGTTCCACCTTATTGGAGTTGATTACAACACTCATGGTTCGAATTTTATGCTTCAAGATCCTTATGATTAACTTGGGGTCACTCATTCTCAAGCATCTCAAGTCTCTTTTGGACCTGGCACCCTGGTTGGTTCGAAGATCAAGTCTGAAGAGAAGCCTTCACTCTACTATCAGTGTTACTCAATTGCACTACATGGCTCCAATTTCCATCATGCAGCTGTACATGTACATGATATGGTTGAGCACACTCCTCTTCTTCCTGAGAAGAATATTCCTCCAAACATATTCATTTAGTTTGGAGAGTATTCAGTTTTTGGTATCTCTTTCATGTCCATTTTTTAGGGACGATTTTCCCCACATGGTTTTGCTTCTTTCCTCGTTTCATATGGATTAATAATGCAAAGGGTGACCATAAGAATTTGTTTCTTGGGCCCTATTTCTCATGATCACTGCCATTTTGTCTTAAGCGGGGGTGTAAGAACAATATCACCATCATATTCATGCCATGGACCTTCATGTTGTTCTACCTAGTTTTATTTGGCTCATTAGTGCCTAGTCGAGTGTCTTGGACCATATTTTGTCCACATTTGACCACCTTAGACTAGTGATATATCCATGAAGCCATGTTTGTCCACTTATCCACTCATTTCCATCATTTTAGGAGTCAATGCTCCCCACTACCTTGCATTTATGTGGGAGTTATTGCATTTCCATGTTTTAACGAGATGGAGTGTGTCCTCTTAATTACTTTGGTCAACTTGTGCATTAATGGCCACTACTTAGCCAACTACTCACCCATGCACCCCCATAATGGTACCATTCACACTATTTGACTAGCCTAACCTCCTCATGGTCCATCTATGTTCATTGAACCTCATTATGGCTCAATATATGAGCTACACTTGGTCTCATGTCATTGATGGGTAAATTGGTCCAATCTAAGCCAGATTATTGTGAGCTACTCAAATTGCCACTAAGCCTCTCGATTTTGTCTCTTGAGAGAATCTATATATTGTACTCATGTTGATGAATAATATCATAGTGGAATTCTTCCCACTGGAGTGATTTTCCTCTAGTGTTATGTTCAATATTTCTTATCTATTCTTGCTATCTCTTTGTGCAAATAATTCTAAGTGATATTGTTTTTGCTATCTAGATCTAGGTTGGATTGTCACATGTATCAGAACCTAATGTTGTGATTATTGTGAAATTTAAATTCGAATACTCTTATTTCGGCTATGTTCTAGCCCCCAGTACTATTTAGCAAGCGTCTTTTTTCTGAAACTCTGTTAAAGGAAATTTTATGTACTATAAAATTATAACTTGATTCAATTGAATATCAAATTATAGATTTTTTATTTCCGAAAAACAAAACAAAAACTTTGTATTTATAACTTATAATTTAGCCTATGGTAAAGTTATATTTTCTAGTTATTAATAATGTATTTAATGTATTAATAAGAAGGGTATATATTTTTATAACGTTCAAAGGTTGGATTAAAGGTGAAGGATTAAAGGATCACTTAGTTTTTTTTTAAGACTTATGTAGTCACTTTGAAGTTGTGATTCTATTTAGAGAGAACATATTAAATAATTTATTTTTTTCCCTAGAAAAAAAAAATTTATATATGTTATTTATAAAATCAAGATATAACTATACAAATCCGAAGAGTGTCTAAACAGTGCTAAAAAACCCACTTCTTAAAGGCTACTTGATAGATTATATATCCCAAAAAAAAATTATTCTAAATTAGAAGGATTCGACCTGAGAAACTATTTTTGATCCAGATGGATATTGGTGGCCACCCACTTATTCCACTGGCTCAAAACAATTTTCTATTTTGTCAAATTTCTAGTAGTTTTTCTACGGTTTTTCGGGTCCTGAACTTTCGGGGCCGTTTTGAGGCCCTAAACGATGTTTTTTGGACCCATAGTGGTCCAAACAATAGCCATACGCTCTATCGTGTGGGCTCGATCCACTATTGTACTCCTCAATTAGATATTCCTGACAGTTTATCGAGCGCCCTAAACAAAGATTGTATGCAAACGTTATGACCCCAAGAAGTTGACTGCTCAACTGACCACCTTGGGGCCGCAAACTTTATGACGGTTCATCTCCTAGGGTTAGGTTTTTTTATGTTTAGGGTTCTTTCCCTCATGTTTATGATCAATAGGCCCTTTCGACCTCTTTTGTATTCATCTTTCCATGAATGAGCATAGTCATCACATCTCTTCTCGTAGATAAGTTACCACCACTCTAGCTGCTTTATTTTACAAGTTTCCCTATTTCCACCATTTAATATAATTTGTGTTTACTATATCAATGTGTTCCTTGCAATATATCTATGGATGTGGTTCTATATATGTTCTTTCATTTCATTCTCACATAAACCCATATCGATTTTCCAAAAAATCACCTACCTAGAAGCAAAAAACATAGTACATATGATCCATAGATAGACATAGCAAGCAACCATAAAAGTCTAGAAGAGAACCATAGAATATTGCAATAGGCCATTCTCAAAATGCAGATAAGAAAGCACTTGCTACCTCCACTCCATTTGGAAATTCCACATAAGCAAGAGATCCCTCAGCAAGAGCAATTGCCTCCTTGGATAATGTGTCTGCTTGGGAGTTATATTCTCTTAAAACATGAGCAAACTAAATTTCCACAAATGATTTATGTAGGTCTCTAAATCTACTCTTCCACCATTGCAGATTTAGAACATTGAGTCCTGATTCCATTCATTCATTCAACGATAGCTTTTGAATCCCTGAACACCATAAGTTGATTTAAACCCTTTGAATAAGCAAAGTATAACAATCCCCATAAAGCTACCAATTCTTCTCTAGTGTTTGTTCCTAGACATGCACCCAACTTGAGCTAGAAATATTGATTTTCAGAAAACTATAAGCACATAGCAACTTTGCATGTTCCTTCTAGGCCTTGGAAATCTCCATCAAAATAAGCAATCAGAAATTTTGTTAATTGATTTAGCTCTCGGACAATTCTTTTATGAGGAGATCCAACATCACCAAAAATCTCTTTGAAAACCCTAATCACTTTATGAACAACCAAGTTTACATTATTTACCTTATCTTCAAACAAAACCAAATTCTTGTGCAACCAAATATTCCAACAAATATATATTAAGAGTTCTGTAAATTCACCTTTAAGATAAGCATTTAGCCAATCCTTCTGGTTGTACTCATAAGAAACATAAATCCAATGCCCATAAAAATTTGAAACTACTTTTATCTCCCTCCAAACTTGTTTTGTAAAATAGCAGTGAACAAAAAGGTGATTTACCAATTTTGCATCTTTTTGGCATAAAATGCACACATTTGGGCCTTTTCATCCTCTCTTAACATAGTTATCCTAGGTTAAAATTTTATTTGCTAGATATAACCAAAAAATTCATTTTAATTTTAAGGGACGGTTCCATTTCCAAAATCTAGACTACCACCACCAACTATGATCTACATCAAAAAATTAAAAAGCAATAGAATCATATGCAAGTTTTGCATTTACCAGACCATTCACTGCATTCCAACTCCATATTAATGAATATTCATCAATCAAAAGGAAAATCCCATTATAGTTTAATTCTCTTATGAAAGTATTACATTATTCTACCATATGACCCAATGATCATAAATCTAGAACTTATAACCATTTACATATAATTATTCACTCATATTTATACAAGTATATCAAAATTCGCTTCCATGTTATATATATATATATATATAATTTATAATTCTCCTTTTTATTAATTACAATATTATATAATCTTAAAATCATGCTGCTTTAATTTTAAAAACCAAAAACAAAAAAACTTAGTCTTCCATTGCTTTTATTTTCTTTAATTTATCATCATTCTTAGTGATTTAAAATGTATTGCATGGCACTCACCATGTTATATTTCTTCATTATTATTCCTCACTTAAGAGAAGAGATTATACTTTTAGCTTAAAGTCGTATTAATTAATTTGTTTGTATTAAAAATGTTTTCCTATCGGTTAGTATTTAGGTTTATTCGTATAATTTTTTTTTATAATTTTTTTGCTATGTTTAATGTATTTGATAAACACCATGTTAATATGTAATATTTTACGTAAGAGTGGTGTTAAATGTAATATAATAGTTCTATGGTTGTGGTTATATATGTGATAGACTTTATAGTTATTATGAAAGAAAGATAAAGTCTTAAACAACCCATAAGAATTATATATATATATATTAGAAAAACTTTTATTTTTTTAAGAATATATGGAGGGTTGTTTAACCATCTATCACAATAGTGGTTTGTAAACTTCAGGAAATCGACTGAATTTGAACTTATGACCTAAGGCCTCCCTAATAGTAGAGTGCCTTATGTAGATGGTTCAACCAATTAAGCAAACCTTTCGGATTATGTGTGTATGTGTGTGGCCTCCCTAATGGTAGCATCCCTTATGTAGAAGGTTCAACCAATTGAGAAAACCCTTCGGACTATGTTTGTCTATGTGTGTGTGTTCCAAGGAAAACTTCATGGAAAATTTTTCAAGTACTTTTTTGCATTTAGAAATAGTACCCAGTGCAAACACATTAGTGTTGAATACGATGCCTAACCAAACACAGACATTGAGTGATGCATGTAATAGAGGTAGCTAGCTTGGGGAATCAACATTGAAACCTCTTACATGGATCTCAAAGCATTCAACCACTCTATGGCTAAGGTTTTCACCCTATCTTATGCAAATGAGAACCTACTAAGGAGAAGGGACTCCCTAGTAGCAGTTCAGAAAAACATTAAATGAAAGACAATACAGTAAAACGGTAATTATTCTAAACATGTACATAAAACAGAAAAGACAAGATAATAAAAAGGGTTGTTGTATTAAGTATACCTCCAATGTGAAGGTTGGTGAAGCTCTTGCAGCAGTCCAGAAGGGTTGCTTCCAAGCTTCCAGCTTTTCTCCATTCTCTTTCTCCAAAGGGTTGGAAATGGGCCAAAGGGGCACTCAAGGGTAAAAGTAGCTCAAGGGTGAGCTAGGGTTTCAAGAGTGATTTTGGCAGAGTAAGGGTGTGTTTGACTGTGGATATGAAATGAGGGGCCTCCATCACCTATTTATAGGTTTTTAGTGGTGGAGTACTGGCCCATGGTTTTTGGCACCATATGGTTTAGGTCAGCTGTATAGGGTTTTTGCCTCCTTTTTCCCTCTTTTTTTATATTTTTATTCCCTTTTTAGAGGGTTTTTGCTATTTTGGAGGAATTTTGGATTATTTTGGGGGAAAATGGGTTTTTTGGCCTTTTTGAGGCTTTTTTAATGGTTTGGTGGCCTTTTGGAGGCTTTTTGGGCCTTTTGGAGGCTTTTTAATGGGATTTTAAGGTATTGGAGGCAAATATGGTGGGAAATATGGACAAATGAGTCATGTAATGAGGTAGATGAGGTAGTGAGCACTTTTTGGGTGTTAACAGATTGCCCCCTGATGTGTGAGGGCAGGATCTCATCGTATGGCCGATAGACATCATAAGTATTTTATGGTTTTCCTGGGGTGTGGAGAAGAGAAGAAACGAACTAGAGCCCGGAACAACGGTCCCGAACAAACTGCAAAAACTGAAAGTACATGACCTCAATAATGAATGAGGAATAATCTGAACATATGGACGAGGCGGGCATTCCCATGCTCGTATCAAGATATAGAATAATAATAACAATGGGGTCCAAAATATGGGGACCTAAAATATACATGGCCTCAAATGAGGAAGAATCTCAATATATGGACGAGGCAGGCATACCCATGCTCGTATAAAGATACATAAAAAATAACTGTGAGGCCCGAACAAGGAGGACCTGGAAGATACATAGAGAACCACTATGTACATCATAAGGGTCCAGAGGGGACAAAAATCTGGGAAATACTGCTGGGCTAACCATGTCTGAGCTAAAGAACTAATACACTGGAAGAACAACAGTGCTACTGAGTGGGGTACCAGAGGAACTGATGAGCTGCTGGAGCATAGGGACGGGGAGTCATATCCTCAATGGTACACTGAACTGGAACTGAACTGGGTACTCAAGGAATCATATAACTGGATGGCTTCTGAATACAATCGCCAACGCAACCCGGACATCCACGGGAACATATAATTGGGCATTTTGAAGTGACTCACCAATGTGTTAGAGTCGGGGGAAATCCGGGGTCTTTGACCAATAACTGAAAGGATATAAACCCTGCGTGATTCTCAACGATGCGATCAAGGTGTTGAAGTCAAGCATGTGAGAAACAACCACGCGGAGAGGCAATGATGACTCCTCTCAAAATGGTCCGTAGGCACTCACCACAGATGGTGATGGGTCCAAGGCGTAGGGACCTCTGGGTCTATCCTCTGGAATAGAGGGGTTGTCGTCAACAGAGGGAGACCTGCAACTATCAAGGCAATGATGTTTCCTTGACAGGAGCACGAGGTGGAGAGCCGAAGTGTGAGAGTACTGATGGTAGGACTGACATACTGTGGGGGATAACTGGGCAAGTAGAGTGGGTGGACTCAAACTTTCTTTGTTCAGAGTATGATGGCGGGGACGATCGAGAAGCATATGAAACTGAGTGGTGGGAAAGGGATCATAGCTGTACTAGATCAAGGATAGTGACTGGGATGAGGGATACTCAAGCTGGTGTAAAATGGCAGGAGACTGCAGACTACTCTGAACAAAGGCGACCTGATTGGGGGTGTTGCCGAGATGATAGATCATAGTTCCAAGAGGCACGGGAGGAATTCTTCACGGGTTAAGGAACTAGAAGAAGTGTGTGTAAAATGGTACTGTCGTGTGGATTTATACGATCCCAGGACAGTTCATGCTCATGATTTCTTTCAATTTTAAGGAGTCTGAAAGTGATCAGAAGACTCTGAAATAATGGAATGGTACTGTCATGTGGATTGGTACGAGCCCGGGACAGTTCATGCTCATGGTTGCTTTCAATTTTAGAGAGTCTGAAAGCGATAAGAAGACTCCAGGGGGTTTCTTTTTCATGTGTTAGTCTCCAAGGCTCGAAGAAGCATAAAAGGATGCAATGAAGAACTCTTCTAGCCAGTGTGACTAGAGTATTCCTTTTTCGTAATTAGTCTACCAGGTCCGGAAAAGGGTTAAACTTATACCAAATAAACGCCCTTTCAGGTACTTTAACGAGCATGAAAGGAAGCAAGATTGCTCGGTGATCTTTTCATTGTTTTAGGAGTCAGACAAGAGCTTAACAGAAACTCCCTAAGTTCCTTTTTCGTAAAGGACTTGTCCGGCCCGAAAAAGGGATAAAATTATACCAAACAAAAGGAATGGCCAGGCAAGGAGGAAGTGCTCAATCAAGGAACATTGATGATGACCAAGAACGAGGGTAGGGGGGAACACTGGTGGGCCTCCTTGCGGGATAATGAATGGTGGAAAAATAACAAAATAATTGTAGTATGAAAGGAGTGAAGGGCTCATGTAAAAATGTGGAACAATCCGATGGCGATCGATGTGGCACACAAACCGAGGCAGCAAGGTGTCGGGACACAATGTTGAAAATATACCTGGTGAGAGCGAGAAATGATCTCAAGCATCATCACGAGCTTAGAAAAATGAATCTGAAGAAAAAAGTGTCAAAAACGGATACTGGCCGAAGTGGCATGCAAACCGAAGCGATGGGGAGTGTTTTGGAAAAAATACCCGAAAAATCAGGGGGTGAGAGCGAGAAATTATCTCAAGCATCATCACGAGCTCGAAAAAATGAATCCGATGATATAATGTATGTCAAAAAAGAAGAGCAGCCGAAGTGGCACGTAAACCGAGGCGACTAGTGGTGTCTAAAAAATGCTAAAAAATGATGTGGAAAAAATAAGATAACAAGTTGACCATCATGACGGTCTCGTCGTGCTGATTCCAGTGGTGGAAGCAGTTCGAAAAATGGACTCCGTATGGGTTCAGAATGGCCAAAACAAGAAAAAGTCGACGGACTATAAATCGTGAGTGGGTCCAACATGACAAGTGTCATTTGGACTTATTGACTTTGACTAGTGATCAGAGTGGAGTCGCCAAAACTGTGGCTAAGGTTTTCACCCTAGCTTGTGCAAATGAGCACCTACTAAGGAGAAGGGACTCCTTAGTAGCAGTTCAGAAAAATATTAAATGAAAGACAATACAATGGTAATTATTCTAAACATGTGCATAAAACAGAAAAGACAAGATAATAAAAAGAGTTTTTGTATTAATTATACCTCCAATGTGAAGGTTGGTGAATCTCTTGCAGCAGTCCAGGAGGGTTGCTTCCAAGCTTCCAGCTTTGCTCCTTTCTCTTTCTCCAAAGGGTTGGAAATGGGCCAAAGGGGCACTCAAGGGTGAAAGTAGCTCAAGGGTGAGCTAGGGTTTCAAGAGTGATTTTGGCAGAGTAAAGGTGTGTTTGACTGTGTATATGAAATGAGGGGCCTCCATCACCTATTTATAGGTTTTTAGTGGTGGAGTGTTGGCCCATTGTTTTTGGCACCATATGGTTTAGATCAGCTGTATAGGGTTTTTGCCTCATTTTTCCCTCTTTTTTTATATTTTTATTCCCTTTTTAGAGGGTTTTTGCTATTTTGGAAGAATTTTGGATTATTTTGGGGGAAAAGGGGTTTTTTGGCCTTTTGGAGGTTTTTCGGGCCTTTTGAAGGTTTTTTAATGGGATTTTAAGGTATTGGAGGCAAATATGGTGGGAAATATAGACAAATGAGTCATGTAATGGGGTAGATGAGGTAGTGAGCACTTTTTGGGTGTTAACACACTCCAACTATCCCACCAAGCTATCTACACACACACATAATCCTTAGCCAAGTGGATTAGCTCAGTTGCTTTGAACTATCCAATTTCAAAGTGTAAATCATAGAGATCATTGTTTCAAGTCCACTAGAAACCTCTAAGTCAAGGTACATGTCGTATTCAAATAACAATCACCCTAAATATTATTCATATAACTTGAATGAGTATATCAAGAATTTTCCCAAAAATATTTTCCATACATATATATATCTTTTCCTCGGTACCATACATATATATATATAACCGACTTCAAATGTGATTCTTTTAGTTCATTTTTCAATTAATTATGTGAATTACAAAATTATTTATCAAAATTTTACAACGTTTCCAAACAATTTATTATTAAAATATTTTTCTAAATTGTCAAAATATTATTTAGTTATTATTTTATAAGATAAAAATAAGGTGATACGATGAATTTTTAATTATCAAATCATGAAATATAATAAATTTTTAATCAGGCTAGGGTTTGAGCATTCAACCTCGGCGGCCATGGATTCTTCCATGGACGCCTCTCCTCTTTCCTGCGTTTTGCTTTCAGGCATCGATGGAGCGTGATGGATTTTGCTGAGTATGGAGAGAGGGCGGTGCCTTGGCACGGCGACCCATTGGGTCTGTGAGCACGATCCAGTGGCGGCGGCGGCGGTTTCCGGGTGTTCCACGACGGCGGCGATGGTTGGCAGGGCTTGGCAGCGTAGGCGTGATCGAGGGCTGATGGCTGCTCCAGGGCGCGTGATGTGAGCAGACCCAGAATGCGACGGTTGTGGGGCATCAAGATCCCAGCCTTCGGCGGTATCCACCCTTGACGGCGTGGGGTTACAGGCACCTGCCTTTTCATCGGCATGACGGCGGCTGCTAACCTTCAACGGACATTCGATGGTGGCAGCGGCGATGGTTGCCATGGCTTGGCAGTGTAGGCGTGCTCGAGGGCGGATGGTTTCTCCAGGGCGTGTGTTGTGAGCAGACCCTGAATGCGGTGGCTGTGGGGCACATGATCCCAGCCTTCGGCGATATCCACCCTTGACGGCGTGGGGTTTCAGGCTCCTGCCTTTTCATCGGCGGCTGATATGACGACGGCTGCTAACCTTCAACGGCGGTTGCTACATTCGATGGTGGCGGCGTTTTCTTGGTTGTTTCCTTCGTCGAGCATCTAGATCTGAAACCGGTGGCCCTATTCTCTCCTGCTGTTACAGATTTATCTGTTCTTCTTCTTGTGGCAACATTTTCTCTGGGTTATTCTTTTTTGGTTCAGCTCTTTATAAGCTGTTGTTTCTGCTTATATGGGACAAAAATTTGTGAAAATGTAGGGATCCTTGTGATTCTACTACATGTGCAGAATGTAATTTTAATCATCTTTTTGAAATAAAATTACGGACTTTTTCCAAGGAAAAAAAAAAAAAAATTTAATAAAAAAATAGAATGCATAATTTTTGGAATTTTAAATAAAGTTGATATGAAAGAAAATACAATATTTTAATTAGTGTTTTAATATATAACTTGACAATTTAAAAATAAAACAAACATCTTATAGACTTTAACTTGTAAAACACTCAGCTACCATTAATATTATTGGATTGACATGGCCAATTATACAATGAGTAATAAGAATGGAGTTTAACTTTATTTATGATGGGCCATTCTTATGCCATACTTTGAATTACTAATCAACAAGATGCACTTATGAAGAATCATGCTTGAGAGAAGGATTTCCAAGCTAGGAGGATAGTGAGTTGTAGGGAGGGCCTTATGGGTGTTATTGTAGTTTTCAATATTTAAGGAGTGAGGCTAGGATGAGTGGTCCCTTTATTTCCTCTACGATGGTGTGGATTTTTTAAGTTTTTAACAATTGACTTATGGCAGGTGGTGGAGCAGTTTTTGTACCTGTTCTTTCTCGCTAACTTTTCATAGGTGGTGGAGAGGGCTTGGCACTTGAGTAATCAAGTTGACTTTCTAGTGGGTGGCAGTGCGTGTGTTCCATGGTTTCTATTGGTTTTTGAGTTCTCTCCAAAGGTGGTGGTGTAGATCCGTGGGCATGTTGGATGAGGTGGAAGTTTTTGGGTCTTCAAGTGGGATGGAGTTTTATCTATTCCAAAAGGAGTTGGCAGCCCCGATGGACCTGAATGATGAAGAGGATTGGGCTAGGGAGGGGTTCTTTTGATCAGATGAGGAGTTTAAGCCCTTGTTAAATCAATCTATGTAACAATCCTATTCACTAGAAGACAGTACACAGGTGACTGTAATGGTAACTAGTGAGCCAAGTAGAGAAGAGCTTAAAGGGCGGGAGGAAAACACTATAGTCGCCGCTAATGCAGAAGGACAAAAACTTTTAGAAAAGTTCCTCAAGCGTGATTTAGCCGATTTTATCCCTTTTGTGGAGTGTGGTGTCCTGTCAGTTGGTATTCTAGAGTGTTTGATCAAATCCATAGGAGTTGAGTATCAAGCTAGTCCAAATGTTACAATGCATGTGTTAGACTCTACACATAAACCTTATGAGGAGGCTTTAGTTGGAAGGGGGCTGGTTTCAAGGCTCAAAGGTAGAAGAATGCTTTGAAAGTGAGGGCTAAGAGATAGGTGTTGGCGCTAGGTTGTGACGTTGGAATGGAATAAGTCTTCAATATTTTGTGATCAGCTCTGGTTGGTAAATTCAACCATTGAGTTTTAGCCCAAAAGGACATCTCACATTGGGTCAATGACACCTATTTGCTAGTTCTAGGGTACTCTCCTAATTGTGCTTCTTTGGAAAAAGGGTGGTTCTGATTTAGGTTCAAAAATGGTGGGGATGCCTCCTGCATTCTTGGGGGTCTTTGGGGTTGGTAGTCTTATGCTTAAGATATGGCATGTCCCTTTCAACCCTGCCAAGGAACAATTTCACTTTGTCATTTATGGGTTTTACTCCTACGTATACTGCAATTTTGGAACAAGGAGGTTTTGTAGCTATTGGGAATGAATTGGTGTTACACCAAAATCTCATCATCATGAGTTAAGTAGCCTCTATTTTCCCTAATTCCTAAAATACTTGGGCCAATTGATTGAAAGAAGAGTTGTTGTTCCTTCTACCTTTTGTTGTCACCTTGACATGCCCTGCTCATCGACAAGGTGCATCAGAACCTTGGTGACATGCTCTGTACATTGACAGATCACAGCAGTGACACATGTTTCATTTGTACAAGGTGTGTCACCATCCAAAGACATGAGTTTCCTATGTGCAAAGTGTGCCACTGTTGGTTTAAAAGGAAAAAGAGAAGCTTCAAGCGGCTTCTAGAACCCTTGGTTACGTGGAAGCTTATCCATATGAACTAGGTAAGGTGGCACTCGATCCCCTTTCCTAGTGGTATGATCCCTTGAGATTCTCCCACAAATACTCAACCTCTCCTATCCCTTTCGGCCTATAAATACAAACCCCTTCTCCATGGTTAAGAGAGAGAAAGACGAGAGCACTTAAATGTTGGTAAAATTATTCTAGAGTTCGTTCCCTTTCATCCATTAGGAGGCAAAATCTTGGATCTTTGAGGCTAGGATCATTTTGAAGGAGTTACAATGTCAAAGCTTGGTTGTAAATTCTCTGTATGTATTTCTTATAATTACATTAATGCAGATTCTTTCCATAAACATCTTATTATTGTAATATCTTTAGAATTGGCTTCTTTTACTGCTAGTTTAGATTGATCTATGTTTATATGCTATTAGTACTTGCTTGTTTCCACTTGTTGTATACTGTTTTATAGCTGGATTTCTGGATATCTGGAGATCGAGCTACATCGAGCAAGGAGATAATATTACGTTCATAAGGTGAGTTATCTTCTGATACCCTTTGTAATTTGATCAATCTAGGAAAGTAATTTGTATTGTGTATTAATTTTGTTCTAGATCTGAACCATTCGGACTGGGGAGATCGGTTAGTGTCCGCACTAACGGATTGTCCTCAAACAAAATTGGTGACCGTACTAGGGAGCTAGCCCATAGTATTTGATTTGTTTGGATTGTGATTTCCATTTTATTAGTTTTTCTCCAATAGCCTCTAAATTGCCTCCTTCTCTTGGATCTATTCCTCAGAGAGTCACTGGGTGATCCAGTCTCTGATTGGGATATTCAGCTCACCCATTTACCTTTTTTCATTTGGGATTTTTTATTTTTTCGAATTTGGATCTCGCTCGACACACCTGGGCAGTTTTATGTTTGCGTCACTATAATTCTAACGTTCTTTTCCTTAAGGCAGATCACGTCGCTGATTCCTTTTTTCTGTATTCAAACCGCGTCACTGACACACTTCCTCTATATGCAAACTGTGTCACTCGTCTTCCAACACCCTAGTGTATACCTGCAGGGTGCGTCACCATGCAAAGATTAGTATATAGGGTCGAAAAACCCACAAAATTTGGTTTTTGCTTGGTTTTCTGAGATCTATGTTTTGTTGGTCTCAACCATAGTATCCTCCAGATTTTGTTATCCTCTTTTCTTGGGTCTTCTTGAGATTTGGATCCATGTTTGGCCCTTTGAGTCAAAACTAGTGTTTTGCTTGCATTTTTAAGCGAAATGGGGCCATGAATCATGTATCCTACCGTCTCTTTGACCCATATTAAGGTTTTAAAATAATTTTTGTTTGGTGTGGATTGGCTTGTTTTAAAGACTTGAAAAGTGTGGGATATCCATGTCTTTCTGAGCCTCATTTTATTGGGTTGTGCATCTTGTTTCCTTTACATGTTGATCTATCTAGTGATTGTTGGAAAATATTGATTCCTTGTCTCCACTGTAGGTCAAAGATAAGCTTAATTTTTTCCCTCTTTTACTATATTCACAAATTTGGAAGACATAAATTTTCTTCTTGCTTTAGTTTGATCATTTCACATTTTTGGTCTTACACTCATAAGAAGAATAAAGGTTTGTTTCATATTTGTGTGCGTTTGAGTTAGACAAGATTACTGAGTTCTTTTCTTTGTCTTGCATTTGATTGGAAATGTTTGTGGAATCTTTTTGTCCATAGCTTAGTTGTGTCTTTTCAAGTGTAAAAAGATCGGAAACAAATTAGAATTTTTGCATTTAGTGTTCATAAAAAGATCTCTTTTATCGCTTCAGGGTAGTTTTGGGTGCATGATTTTGAATCTTTTACTTCTTTCTATCATTTTGAAAAAGACAAAATTACATTTGCATAGGGATGTGCATTTGGGAAGACAAACTATATCTCTCTCCTTCTTAAGTAGGAATTCATTGAAAAGAAGATTTGTGTCTCATACTTGCATGGTCTTGAGTCAAGTCCAAATTTCATCTGTCCACTCAACTGCACAAGATAAAATCAAAAGCTAGGTTAATTTAAAACTTTTAGCAACTCCTGTGATAGGTTATAGATGTGTACCGGCATCTTAAAATGTAACAGTTATCGTTATCTTCCTGCACTACATCCTGGGGGCTCGCAGTTCTTCCACGTACTAGTGGGTATATCGAACGACCTTTCACATACCTACAAGTATATAGAAAGGTACTTCATGTACTAAATGGTATATAGGAAGGCTCCTGTTGAACGGTTGTGCATTAGACAACACTACTACGGATTTGAGATCCCATGTACCTTGTGTATATCGGTAGACCCCACTAGGATCTTGAAACCATCTAAGTCAACCACTGGTCGTATTTTTATCACAATATACCGAGAACAACACTCGGGGAGATTACTATGCACATAATGTTAAGTAGTCGGGTTATATGGCCAAGGGTATGGTCCCAATCCTCCTTGGTTAGTGCTCTGAAAAATTGGGTCGATTATAACTGTTGGACCCTACAGTATATCACGAGTTGTGACAACTTGACACACCCGTGAGGATCCTTCTTTTACATCCCTTCTATTCAAACGTTTCATTGTTGATTTTAGTTTGATTAGGGTTTGTTGTGTGTGATAATTATAATTCCTTAGAGAGTTTATATATGGCAAACTCTTCTGGGACTACCAATCAAGAGGCCCCTTTTCAAGGGGTACCTTTTGTCTTTCCTCCAGTTGGATATATTGGTCCTCCATTTATTGCCACTTTAAATATTCTTGGATTAACCATAGGATTACCGGCATGGTTATTCAATCTGGTGATTCCAGCTGTTCCCAATGTTTCAAATGTTAACTCTCCACCACAAGAGTGTCAATCCCAAACTAATCCTTCCCCTTCTTCGTCGAATGTATCTTCTTTTGTTTCTTCTTCCTCGCCTAATAAAATTAGTATTCCTAGTAATCATGAGGATAAGAAGAATAATAAAAGGAAGATAAAAAAATAAGAAGGATAAGAAAGAGACCAGACATCAACCAGTTGTGTCTAACGACACTCTTTCTATTCAAACACCTTGCGAACCTAAGTTCCCTTGCAAGCTTTGTAGGGATGATCACCTTCTTAAGAATTGCTCTGATATTCCCAAAGTGTTAGAAGAGTGGTCTAAAGCCTACAACCCACCTATATCATCAGCCTCTAGACATCATACTGATGATACCCCATCGACCAATGACTTTATGATTAAGGGTCGGAAAGGTAAAGTCAAGGATCCTTGTTTGTTATGCAAGGGCATGCACCTTACTTATCTTTGTCCTCGAATGGATAAAGATTCACAATTGTTGGAATACATTACGGTATCTCAGAATCACCTTCTGATTGGATGTCATAAGTTGTCTCTTGACCCCTCATTAGTTGATGAAGTGGTTGATCCATCTACTTCCTTAGTTTATCCCACTCTTTCTTCAAAGAGTGAAGAACAAGTAGTTCATCCCACTCTTCCTTTGAAGAGTGAATTTGAATTGGTCGAGTCGATGTCATATTAGCTTGATCCCACTCTTTCATTGCATAATGATAAGACTGAAGTAGTCACCATGACATAATATTCGTCTCATTCTACTCTCCCGGTTGAGAGTGAATTGAAAACCACTAATGTTTTCCTAGTCAATTCATATTGTTCCAAGAAAGGGGAAATCTTGTCCATTTCCACAGGACCTCCTCCAAGTACTGAGGTCATTTCCTTTGATTGGACTAGTCTACCAGAATCTCGTCTTCCTTTGGGTGTTCCTTTACAGATATATGTAGGAGTTTCCCATAAGGAAATATTTCTCACTATAGATTATGAGGGAGCTTATGTTAGTATTTTATCCTCAACTGCTTGGAAAGCTATAGGTTCTCCTAAGGTTGTGCTAGTCACTGACTAGATACTAGCTTTTAATAGAATGCCTATTGTACCTTTAGGGATCCTTCCGCAGTTACCTATCACCTTAGGAGGGAAAATTGTCTTTATTGATGTTATGGTCATCCAAGGTCCCTTAGATTTTAATATACTCCTTGGATGAGATTATGTTTATGATATGAAAGTTGTAGTGTCCACGCTCTTTCAAGTGATTTATTTTCCTCATCATGGAAATATGGTGACCATTGATCAACTTTCCTTTGTTCCACGGAATCATTGCATGACTACCATTCATCAGAATTCCCTAAATGTTCCACATGTTTTGGTGGTTTCTTCCCCTTAGGGATGGGGGGGCATGTCTCCAACCTTTGGACATCATGCTGGAGGTATCCCCCTAGCTTCTTATGTTGGGGGGCACACTACCAACCTCTGGACATCATGTTGGATAGGACCGTTCCCAATCATAGTTTACCTTTGGTTTCAAGCTTGCGTAAAAACTAAACCAGCTTCATGAGCATGGTTCTTTTCCTTCATTAAGCTCGTCAAAAAATGAAACAAATGGTCATGATCAGAGTTCCCTTTCTGTGTCAAGCTCGTTAAAAAACGAAATAGGCCATCATGAGCATATTTTTCATTATGTTTTAATCTCATTAAAAAATGAAATGGGTCCCTTCAAGCATAGTTATTTTATATTTCAAGCTTGTGTAAAACTGAAACAGGTCCTCCAAAGTAGATTTTACCTTTGGTTTCAAGCTTGCGTAAAAATGAAACCAGTTATATGAGCATATTTCTTTTCCTATGTCAAGCTCGTTAAAAATGAAATAGATCCCCTCCCTCTGAGTCAATTCTTTCGCCAGATTTAATATCTAAACCTTCATTTCATCCACCTATGCTATTTAATCATATTTTTCCCTCCTCTATTGAATGTATTCCCATTAGTAACCATGAGCTTAATTGTATGAATAAAAAGAGTATGTTAATGAAACGAAGCTTGGGGGGCATATCTCCAGCCTCTGGACATCATACTAGAGGTAAGCCATAAGCTTCTTATGTGGGGTAAAACTTCTAACCTTTGGGTATCATGTTGAGAAGAAACCCGCCAATAGGAATTATACTGAGCATAGTTTATTTTCTATTACAAGGTTGTTAAAAAATGAAGCAGACATCATGAGCATTCTTTTCACCTGTCTTCGAGCTCGTTAAAAATAGTAAGATGCTATTGAGCTTACTTTTCACTTTTTTCGTGCTCTCTCTCGTTGAAACATGAAAAGTGGTTTGATCTTACTTTTTACTTTTTTTTGCTCTTGTTCAAACATGAAAAAGCTTCCAGGTGCTTTTTACACCATGAGCGTGCTCATTAAAAAACTAGAAAAACGGTGTCAAGCTGAGTCTTTGTTCTTTCCTGTGCTCATAAAAACATGAGAATAAGTCATCGAGTTAGATTTTATATCTTTTTCGGGCTCGTGAAACTTCTACGAAAAAGGAACCCCCTAGAGTTCTCTTTAAGCTATTTTTAGACTCCCTAAATAAGAAAATATTGGAAAGCAAACTTGATTCTTTCACGCTTGTAAAATTATTTGAAAGGTTGTCTTTCTGGTGATAATTTACCCATTTTTCGAACTAGTGAGACTATTTACGAAAAAGGAACACTCTAGTTAATCATGACTAGAAGAGTTCTCTCTCACGTTTTTTTATCCTTTTCCGGGTGAGGAGACTAATATTTACGAAAAAGTACTCATTGGAGTCGTCTTTAGTCCTTTCAGACTCTCTAAATATGAAACAATGTCGATTTTACCTTCTTTGGACTCGTTAAAATATGACATTGAAGGACCCCTGTAGGGACGAACCCCTCCTATCTCAAGTTCGTTAAACATGTGATATTGGAATCATCCTAATGATGAGCTATATCGAGCATTTGTTAACCTCCTCAAGCTCATTAATAAACAAAGAGGTACTCATCAATCATGATGGCGAATAAGGAAAGTGTTTGCATTTACTTGTAGTAGTGGTAATACATAGTCACTCTTGAACATGGCACTCATTTGCATTTCATTCAAACCGCTTGGATAATATTCTTATCTTCGAGTCTCACCAATTCCATGAGTCATTTCACTCCTTTGGGTCATTCGAAGAATGCATCGATCATTAGTTGCATTAGGTCTCAGTGTCAATCTCGTCATGTCAATGCTACCAAGTCATGCCATTCCGTGTTCAAGAGAAGTATGTTGATCGAGTCAATACTTGCAGTCATTATACCCTCCTTTATGCCATACACCCCTAAGTCAGCCTCAAACATTACTCTAACGTCTGATCTACTCCAAAACATCTTCGATCTTGTTTCGTGTCGATGATGGGGGAAACATCATGGCCCTCCTTCGACAGTTTTATCCTTGTCGAATTCAACACATCAACCAAGGATTGGACCTAGAAACCTTTAAAGTACCTTGGTCCTGCATGCCTTAATGGCAAGTTACCTCGCTTTCAACAGTAAGTTCACATCATTGAATTCTGATTGAAATATTCCATCGAATGTTCGACCTCAACTCATTGATTCACATTCGGGGGTGTGCACTATGATACCTTGGGGTTCATTGCCATCAATGGTGATTTACCTCACACTTGTTAACGGTTTACATCAATGACTGGTAATCAAGTGGTTTCTACCATGTTCGACTTCAAAAACATTGTAATCACATGGTTAGATTCGTATCAGTGTGGGTTCGGTTTGAAGACCTTGGGTTAACTTATGTATCTTACCCAGGCTGCGATGGATATTTTTTGAGTCATATCACACAGATCCACTCTTGTATTGGTTGAGACTGTGTAATTATATCATCATGGATCTACACTTGTGTCTAGTAGCCATGATTGTGTCCAGTCAGTCAATACTACCATGGATATGCAATGTATTAGCCGACAGCCATGTTATGAGTCATTTGAGACATATATCTCAGAGTTTGTTGTACTACAGGAGTCTTTCTTAGCCACTCCAACCAATGGTCCTTTCCTCGAACTTCCATATTTCAAAGCATCTCACTTACCCTATTTCACTAGCTTCATGATTTGGGGGGCATTCTATTACACCAAAATCTCATCATCATGAGTTAAGCATCCTCTATTTTCCCTAATTCCTAAAGAACTTGGGCCAATTGATTGAAAGAAGAGTTATTATTTTTCCTTCAACCTTTTGTTGTCACCCCGACGTGCCCTGTTCATCGAAAAGGTACGTCATACCCTTGGTGATGCGCTCTATACATTGACAGAGTGCGTCAGTGACACATGGTGCCTTTGTAAAAGGTGCATCACCCTCCAAAGACGCGAGTTTCCTATGTGAAAAGTGCAGAACTGTTGGTTTAAAAGGAGAAAGAGAAGCTTCGAGCGGCTTCTAGAACCCTTGGTTATGTGGAAGCTTATCCCTATGAACTAGGAAAGGTGGCACTCAATCCCCTTTCCTATTGGGATGATCCCTTGAGATTCTCCCACAAATCCTCAACTTCTCCTATCCCTTTAGACCTATAAATACAAACCGCTTCTCCATGGTTAAGAGCGATAAAGAGGAGAGCACTTAAATGATGGTGAAATTATTCTAGAGTTGGTTCCCTTTCATCCATTAGGAGGAAAAATCTTGGATCTTTGAGGCTAGGATCATTTGGAAGGAGTTACAACGTCAAAGATCGATTGTAACCTCTCTCTATGAATTTATTATAATCACATTAATGCATATTATTTCCATAAACATCTTATTATTGTAAGATATTTAGAATTGGCTTCTTTGATTGTTAGTTTAGATTGATCTATGTTTATATGCTATTAGTATTTGCTTGTTTCCACTTGTTGTATATTGTTTTACAGCTGGAGATCCGAAGATCTGGAGATCAAGAGCTACATCGATCAAGGATATAGTATAGCATTCATAATTAGGTGAGTTATCTTATGATACCCTTTGTAATTTGATCAATCTAGGAAAGTAATTTGTATTGTGTATTACTTTTTTTCTAGATCTGAACCATTTGGACTACGTTGATCAGTTAGTGTCTGCACTGATTAATTTTCCGCAAATAATTGGTCGGGTTTCTTTATGTTGATGAGGACTCTCTCGTTGCAAAAGATAAGAGAATGGCTCGAGTTTTGGTCAATATTGATATAAGTCAAGGTTTTCTAGATGAACTGGAGATTGTATAGTGCGATCATTCTTTCATCTAGAGGTTGTACTATTGGAAGGTCTCACTCTGCTACCTCTCCTGTAGGTAGCCTAGGAACCTAGAGGAGGCATGCCCAAAGCCACTGAACCAGACAAAGGTTATGTTTCTTCCCTATATTAGGAAGGTAAATGAATTTTCATTGGAGTGTTCTCTTGAAGCTGATCCTCAGTAGTCATCTAAAGGGATTGTAAGAATCTGCAAGAGATCTAGCAGTTGTAACAACTCACAATCAAACTATCAAGTATGTTGCAAAGAAGAAGAGAAGGAGACACTCAATGATCACTCATAAACACAGAATAATAGACCAAATCTCAATATCATACAATGAATAAGAATGTAAGTGAATCAATACAATAGCTATGATGATGGCATCATATAGGATTCGAATTAGCCAAGCAGGGCATTCGAATCTGATCTCTAGTCTAGCTTGGATAGCTATGGAGACATCATCTAGTCAAATGTATCAGTCATCAATGGAAATAGTCAGTCAAGTGTGACTAATTGAATCTAACAAAACAATCTAGGCATGAATCAGGGAATGGAGACTCCAATGGAGGCGCATGAGGCTGTCAAGAGGGTCAATGGAACTCCTGAACTGGCTAACTAGGAGTTGTAGGTATGTAGAATGAGCAATCAGTAGAAGGACTAAATGATAACTACTCTTAGGTGAGCTAAGGCACTCTAACTGGGTGATAACTGACTGGTAGGTGAGCAAAGGTTACCAACTAGCTGTGGTAGGTGGGAAAGGCGCACTTGGCATGTAGAAGACTAAAAGAAGGCGCATTAGGTAGGTGGGAGGCCCCCTGGGGGCTATAGACAAGCTATGAAGAGCTAGAATCAAGCGCTAGGTGCTAGGAGGACCACCAATATGATGATTGAATGCATGCAGATGACTGGATGCATGCATGCAAAACTGAAAAATGATGGGTAGAATATTCCAACACCCCCCCTCAAGCTATACTATGAGAAAATAACTGAAAACAGAAAAGTAGGGCCCTGGTGACTAACACCAAAGCTCACCCCATACAATCAATCTAAATAATCTAAGTGAGGAAAGAGGGAAAACCCAGTGGGAAGAAATCCCTCCCTCAAAATACACTGAAGGATGCTAAAGTAGGATATCATCTCTCACCCCAGAAGGAGGTAAGTGTTCTTCTTTTCCGAAGGAGGATCGATCGATCTGAAATGGATCAGCAATGTGAGAAAGATGAAACCTTCCATGCTGAAAATCTGATCTGGTATATCTATGATCATGTGAATCACCAACCAAATCACTGGCAGATCGGAGTGTAGTGGTTTCCCATCGAGAAAGAGGAGGAATATCAGGTGAGAGATATTTAGGTTCTTGTGGATCTGGATCTTGCATTCGCTCATCTTCATCACCAGTTGCTAGACCTTCAGGTTCTTGTGGATCTGGATCTAGCATTCCATCATCATCTCCATCTTTAGATTCTGAATCTGAAACCTCATGTGATGATGCATCTCTCTCTTGATCATCAATCAAGGAAGGAGGAATCTTCTTTTTGGGAAGAAGTGGATCATGCTACAAAAACATAATATGAAGATCATCATGAAGCATGTGATTCGAACCAACTAAGCTAGAATCAAAACCATGAATGTGTAGATAGTTCTTTGATATCTCCTTTGAACCAACATAGGTGTGATTATTCCCAAAGAAACTATGACATGATGATGGTGAATCTTCAACAAGATCACTGGTGGATGCAATAGTGGTGGTGGCCCATGAACCAATAGGTGCTACATCTTTAGGTTCTTGTGGATCTGGATCTAGCATTCTCTCAAAAAGAGTTATCCTCCTCTTGGGAAGAAATATATCATGTTGTATAAACATGTGCTTGAGTTCTCCAATAATGGATGCAAGCAAATCAGATCCAAGACTTGGAAGATGGTTTCTCATGATCTTCTTTGAACCAACAGGGGTGAAATCAAAACCAAAATCCCAAAAAGGTGCATGAGTCATGAACCCAAGCGAATGAAAGAGTCTTCCATCGTCAGTGAAACTCTGAAAACATGTGCCAATGACCAAATAGGAATCCAAAGAAAGAATATGATGAGGGAGAGCGAATGCATTACCTTCCAAATCTGATTTTACCTTCAAAGTACTCAGTAGGTCACCATCTTGCACATCAATAGGTGCATCAACTCCATGAAAGTGTATGTATTTCTTTGATATATCCTTTGAACCAGCAGGGGTGAGATAAGAACCAAATGAACCATATAATGGTGATGCCTTGAACTTCAAATCAGATCCAATATTTTGAGGATGGTTTCTTATGATATTCTTTGAACCAAAGGTGGTGAGATCAAAACCAAAATCACAAGGATATGCATGAGACTTGAATCCAAGCGAATGGTACTGTCTTCTATCTTCGGTGAAGTTCTGAAATCATGTGCCAATGACCAAGTAGGAGATCAAAGAAAGCATATGATGAGGAAGAGCGAATTCATTACCTTCCAAATCTATTTTTTTCTTCAAAAAACTTAGTAGGTCATCATCTTGCACATTAGCAAGCTCGCGAGAAGTAGAGATTTCAAAGATCTCTTCAACTTCTAGAGTAGTAGCCGATATATTTTGCTCAGAAATCAGATAGGAAGATGGAACAATTGAAACCATATCTTATACTTCGACTTCATCTTGAACAACTTCATCATGGGAGATGATAGAGGCCGAATCTTGAATAGAGAGAGCACTATAGGAAGTATCACTGAGCTTGCTTTCCACATGGCTAGCATCAACCTATTCCTCCTGACTTCCAAATAATATGTCCAATCTAGTCCATAGATCACTTGGATGTTCATAAAGATCAATACATAGTATTCCATATTGGAAAACATAGTAATACATATTTTTCCTGAGGCTGCTTCACAAGCATCAAGCCAATCTTCTTTCTCTCCATCAGAAGAAAAATCTCTCTGGATACCAGTACACACATCAAAAATACCATGTCTCTTCAGATATGATGCCATCTTTGGTTTCCACTCATCATAGTTGAATGGAGAGAGAGAAGGAACTCCTTCCAGATACATAGAAGATGTTGTTCAATTCGAATCTACTGCTGCAACTATAAAAACTGCTGCAACTGTAGAAAAACAAGAAGAGTTGTGCTGATGGAGAATGCTAGACTTCGACTAAACACTACCTTAAGAACACTTGGAACCATTGAAAGATATCTTCTCAAAGAAATGTTGCAATGGCTGCAATTAAAATAGTTGCTTCCTGCTCTGATACCATGTAAGAATCTGCAAGAGATCTGGCAGCTGTAGCAACTCACAATCAAACTATCAAGTATGTTGCAAAGAAGAAGAGAAGGAAACACTCAATGATCACTCATAAACAGAGAATAATAGACCAAATCTCAGTATCATACAATTAATAAGAATGTAAGTGAATTAGTACAATAGCTATGATGATGGCATCATATAGGATTAGAATTATCCAAGTAGGGCATTCGAATCTTATCTATAGTCTAGCTTGGATAGCTATGGAGACATCATCTAGTCAAATGTATCAGTCATCAATGGAAATAGTCAGTCAAGTGTGGCTAACTGAGTCTAATAGAACCATCTAGGCATGAATCAGGGAATGGAGACTCCAAGGGAGGCACATGAGGCTATCAAGAGGGTCAGTGGAACTCCAAAACTGGATAGCTAGGAGTTGTAGGTATGTAGAATGAGCAATCAGTGGAAGAATTGAATGATAACTACTAGTAGGTGAGCTAAGGCGCTCTAACTGAGTGATAACTGACTGGTAGGTGAGCAAAGGTGCCCAACTAGCTGTGGTAGGTGGGAAAGGTGCACTTGGCATGCAGAAGACTGAAAGAGGGCGCATTAGGTAGGTGGGAGCCCCCCTGGGGGCTGTAGATAGGCTATGGAGAGCTAGAATCAATCTCTAGGTGTTGGGAGGACCACCAATATGATGACTGGATGCATTCATGCAAAACTGAAAAATGAAGGGGAGAATATTCCAACAGGGATAGCTCCAGAGGAAGCTTGGGCTGGAGAGTTTGAGGGATTTGGTTCTCAGCTATCCTCATCGACTTTGATTGGTAAGTTAAAAACTATCTCTACCTCCTTATATAATTCTCTGTCTGATATATAGCTTGAGTTCCTAAGGGGTTTTGAGAGCTCTCAGGACCCTTTGTTCAATACCTCTAAGGGTGGTATTAATCCATATTTATGTGAGAACGAAAAGAAATAGAATATGTAGAACCATATACCTAGATATATTGCAAGGAACAGAGTGATATAGTAAACTCAAATTCTATTAAATAAATTAAATAGAATAGACTGTAAAATAAAAGTAGCTAGAATGGTGGTAGCTATGTCTCTGAGAAATGATATGGAGGCTACGCTCATTCATGACAAGATGATTAAAAAAGGAGGTTTAAGGGTATTTTTATCATAAACATGAGGCTAAAAACCTAGACATCCAAAAAATTAACCCTAGGAGATGATATGTAAAAAGGTTTACGAATCTCGAGGTGGTTATTTGAGGTGTCAACTTCTCAGGGGGAATACTTTTGCATACGATCTCAATTTAGGGTGTTTGGTAGCCCATTGGAAAGATCTAGATGAGAAGTACACATTTAACCGATGTAGTCTTTCCTTTGGCGATGACTAGATTATGGTGTTTCCAAAAAACATCATTTAAGGCCTCAAAATGGCCCCATAATTTTTGGACAAAACAATTCGTAGAAACTTCCAAACTGGAAAATTTGTCTTGAGCTTGTGGAATAGGAGGGTGGCCACTAGTATCCATCTGAAGTAGTCCTACACACTAAAAAATTTCCAAACTGGAAAATTTGTCTTGAGCTAGTGGAATAGGTGGGTGGCGACCAATACACATCTAGATCAATCCTCCCCTCTTAAGAAGCACTGGTCTCCATTGTTTCAAGTCCCTAAATTCCCTTATCATATGGCGAACTATGTGTTGAGTTGAGCTCCTGGTGAGGCATTTGTTGAGGTGGAAATATTTCCTTTCTTTGGCAGCATGAGAGGGTTGTAATTGGTGTTGATGGATGAGATGGACCGCTTCAACAATTTTGGTTTCCTTATTATCCTTGGTCTGAACTAGTGTGGAATATTTCTTTCTAGATGAACACCTTGAATGCATGGTATTTCCTTGTAGAGGTACCCGGATAGGCGAGGAAAAAAAGAATTTGTGTTCTTCTTGTTCCTGTTAAATAGAGGGACCCTACACAGAGGTTGTGGAGGTATATGTGATATGATTCTCACCTTTAGAGGCAATGGTGAAGAGGGAAAATTTCCCATTGTGGGATATTATATTCCCGCACTGCTCGGTTGAGTTCAAAGAGACCGCAGTGGGTGCAACTATCTCTGGTATCTGATAGAGTTGTCCTTCCCAAGTGACGATGACCCTACGAGGCCATGATTCATACACAGCATGACACTTCCACATATATGGATGCCCTGAAATAACATCGCAAACTTAAAGTGGGCCACATCACACAGTACTTCTTCTTTGAAAGGCTTGATGCCATATGGTAGATGACGTTGATGAATGACGTAGATACCTCATCCTTGGATTAGCCAACCGATGGTATATGCATGAAGGTGTGGATTTGTCGGTAGCTCCAATCTCATGATGACTTCTGCTGAGACCAGGTTCTTTTGGATTTCGATGTCGACAAAAAAATGTAGGGGGATTCCCTTCACCTACATCTGTGAGTGGAAGAGGTGCTCTTCTTCCTATGACCCTTCTATTTCCTCTGGATGAATCTGTGTGGTATCGATGGTGACATTGGGTTCTACATCAATGATCCACTTCCCCATGTCTATGACTGTGACATTGGATTCTGAATTGGAAACAAGACCTAGATATAATTCTGGAGATTTGATCTCATCCACCAATGAATTCTTTGAGCGACATTCATTAGTGTTGTGCTAGGCACTTTTATGGAACTTGCACCACTTCCTCATGTCCTTCTTTGTCTTTTTGTTACCCTTCTTTGATTTTGGTTGGGAGACTATGACATTGGATTCTGAATTGGAATCAGGACCAAGATATAATTCTTGAGATTTAATCTCATCCACCAATGACTTCTTTGAGTGACACTCATTAGTGTTGTGCTAGGCACTTTTATGGAACTCACACCACTTCCTTGTGTCCTTCTTTGTCTTTTTGTTACCCTTCTTCACTTTTGGTTGGGACTAGTTGTTATGGGGTTCATTTTCCTTACCCTGTCCTTTGTTCTGTGAACCATGGTTTCCCTTGCCTTGCTTCTGCAGTGGATTTGTAGGTCCAAATTCTCGCTTGTTCTTTTGCTGATATTTCTGTTGAATTTTTACAACATATCGATAAGCGGCTCCCAATTAAGAGATGTCTAGGAATTCCATGTTTGTTCGGATGTACCATTGTATACCACTGCAATATTTCAGAACCAGGCGCCGCTGGGATTCTCCAATACCCAACTTTGTGCACAAGTTATGAAATTTGTTGGCGTATTCTGGCACCGAATGGTCCCCCTCTTAATGCAGTGTGATCCATCATGTGTACTGGTTGTCATAGTTTCCCACATGGTAATATTTTTCTTTAATGAAATCTATAAAAGAGGACCAAGTGGGATTGGTCTCAAATATTTCAAACTCCTATGTTAATTTTTTCTCACAATAATTTTCCCACCAAATTTTAACATGGGGGACAACCTTAAAAAGCGCAAAGGTGTTGTTTTCCATGTCGAAGAAATTTTGGACGGATAAATACTCTTCTAGTAGACTCAACCATTTATCTAGGGAATCAACATCGATCTGGACTTAAATTAAAGGAATATCCAAGCTAACTTAGACCTTGAAGGGTGTAGCTCCTCCAAAGTGACTACTTGGTGATCCCTCTATTGCTGCTGGCATCCATCGAATGATCTGGGAAAAAATTTCTATCATCTCCTTACTCTGTCGCGTGAGGGATTCCTCGAGCAATAGCTTGATAGGATATACTACTCCATCATCTCCCTTTTCCTCATCCACGGGAGGCATTTTTGGCTGATGATGGTGGTTTTCTCTAAGCTCAACTAGTTCAAGACCCAACTCTTGATACCCAGATCTCGTTGGGGACATGCACTAAGAGACAATAGAGAACAGATTGCTCTAATAACATTGATTTGGATTTATGTGAGAAAGAAATGAAAGAGCATATATAGAACCATATACACAAATATATTGTATGGAACAGAATGATACAGTAAACTCATATTTGATTAAATGAATGAAACAGAACATACTATAAAATAAAAGCAGCTAGAATGGTGGTAGCTATATCTTTGAGAAGAGATGCGACGGATACGCTCATCATGGAAAGTTCATTACAAAAGGAGGCCGAAGGCCCTTTTATCATAAGAATGAGGGATAAAACCCTAACCCTAGGAGATGATCTATAAAAAGGTTTGCGGGTCCCGAGGTGGTTAGTTGAGGTGTCAACTTCACGGGGGTATAAATTTTGCATACGATCTATGTTTATGGAGTTTGGTAGCTCGTTGGAAAGATATAGTCGAGAAGTATACATTTTTCTCATCTAAACTACCTCCAATAATAATTGGATTGCATCATCACCAAAAAAACATTGTTTGGGGCCTCAAAACAACCGCGAAATTTTTGGAGATGAAAATCCATAAAAACTACCAAATTGGAAAAAATGTCATGAGTTCGTGGAATACATGGGTCGCCACCAATATCCTTTGGAGTAGTCCTCCAACCTAAAAAACTGCCAAACTGGAAAATCTATCTTAAGACAGTGGAATAGGTGGGTGGCCATTGATACCCATCTGGATCAGGGATGGTGGGTCCTACTAGTAAGGAGGGTTTGGGTCCATTGTATTCTTTGGACTTGGGGCAAGCTATCCCATCTCGGGTGAAGAAATCAAGGAGTGAAAAATATGTCAGGGAATGTTTAGATCGGTTGGGGTTCGAAGGAGGGGGTTTGAGGGATGGGTGGGTTAAGTTCATGTCTCTTTTGCCTTCATTTGAAAAGGATTTGGGTGTATCAGCTCAAGGTGAGCCCTTGGTCTTGGAGGAGTTTGATACGATGGTGAGATATTTGGTTCCCTCTTATAAGGATGCATTAAATAAGGAACCCCTACAAATTTTCTTGGGTTCTTTTCCAAATGGCCCATAAATACTCTTTGGGGAGGAGAAGGAGAAAGGCATTTTATTAGAGGGGGGCGAATTCCTTTGTGAAATTCGGAGAGGATTAAAGGGAGGTAGGAAATAAAAGGTGTTTTCTAGTGTGGTTTGGCCCTAGGGGGGATCTCTTCTTTCAGTCACAGTATTCATGTATGGTGGATTCTGAAGTAGGTATCTATTGTCTGGTCATTAATGCATCTTGTGTTTCTCAGGCCCTTCAAGAACAAAAGGCGATGGAAAAGGCTAGAAAATTATTATCATCTCTTTGAATGTGAAGGGAGTGGGAGGGCCTCCCAAATCATTATCCCTTCACAGGTTGTTTGAGGTAGTGAAGCCGGATGTGGTACTGATTCAAGAGACAATGGTGTCGGGTGAAAAATCCAGAGAAGTGTTTGCAAAGATCCTCTCAGGTTGGGAGTTATGTATTGTAGACTCTGTTGGACACTCTAGGGGATTATTGTCTGCTTGGAATCTATTGAATACATATTTCTATCCCTTTTTGTGCTTAGCATGTATCTTCTTGGAGTAGGTGGTGAAGGATTTGGGATCGCCCTTAAATATAGTGAACTATTACGGACCTTATTCCAATAGGAAACTCTTTTTGAGCTCTCTAAAGATGGATGGAATTTTCGAGCTAGAAAATATTATATTTGGAGGGGACCTTAACATGTCCACCTTAGATAGAGATGTGTGGGGGAAAAGAGCTCGAAGTGATCCTCTAGAAGGCTACTTCTCTTTGTTGTTTGTTGAAGTGGGTTTGGTTGGCATTCATCGCAACCTTTTTATGCCAACTTGGAGGAATGGGAGGGCAGGGCTACAGGGGGTTGGCTAAGAGATTAGACAGATTCTATATTTTAGAGGGGATGTTGGAAAGGATATGTCATTACAAGTCATGGATTATAACCAAAAAATCTCAAATCATATGCCAGTTGTCATTCATCTTGAAGCAGGTGCGAAGAAGATTAATTACCCCTTCAAATTCAATCATTCATGGTTAGAAGAGGAAGATTTTATTGACCTAGTGCGAGCTAATTGACCTAAGTTGGACAATGGAGGATAGGCCTCTCCTATGTGTTCTTTAATTCAAAAGTGAAAATCTCTAAAGCGGGAGGTTCTAGTGTGGGCGAGAAAAAATAAGCTTCCACTAAAAGAAGAGATGGCGATTTTGGAGCAGCAGATTCAAGGAATTTTTAATAATGCCCATGCAGGAGTCCTTTATGTACAAGATAGGGAGGAAGTGGGACTCTTGTCAGCTAGGAAAGAAAAGTTATTAAGAATGGAGGAGGAGTCATGGAGACTCAAGAGTAGGTCGATTTGGTTATCTCAAGGAGATAAGAACACAACGTTTTTTCCATAATTTTCCAGAAAGTAGTGGAGTGTGTAATACTGTCTGGGAGCTTAAAGCTGAGAGCGGGGAAAAAATATATGCTTAGAAAGAGTTGTAGGGTGTTGTTGTAGATCAATTTAGTTCTTTTTTTTAGGATCCAAGCAATGCTTCTATCATTATTCAACTGAGGGTTATCCAATATTTTCCTTCTTTCTTCTCACCTACTAAAGGTAGAAGCATAGGGGCTTTGGTGACTTTAAATGAAATAAAAAATATTTTAGTTGGATTTGCTAGGGATAAAATCCCAAGACCAAATTGATGGACCATCTAATTCTTCCTTCAATTCTTTGATTTGTTAGGCCTAAAGTTGTTGGAGGCTGTAGAAGAATCCAAATCTGAAGGGAAGGTCACAAGAGCATTAAATGTGACTTGTATTGCTCCAATACCAAAATGTTCTAAGCTAGTAACATTTAATGATTTCAGGCCTATATCCTGCTACAACCTAGTATACAAGTTAATCTCAAAATTCATTGCAAACAAATTAGAAGAAATTTTATCCCAATGTGTGTCAAGAGAATAGTCTAGCTTTTTTGCTATAAGGAAAATTCTAGATGCTATCAGGGTAGCACAAGAAAGTTTGCACTCGATAAAATCCAAGAAGATGAAAGATTTGGTTTTGAAGTTGGACCTAGTGAAATCATACGACGGGGTTGAATAGAAAATTTTCATGCTTATATTGCTTCAGATTGGACTTCCATTGGAGGTCACAAACTACATAATGGTGTGCATATCATCAGCCAATTTTGTTGTTTTGGTAAATGGGGTTCCAACTCGTTTTTCTAAAAGCTCATGCGGTTTGAGATAGTGTCGTCCCCTCTCTCCTCTCGTGTTCTTGTTGGTGGTAAAAGGTCTCAGCAGAATTATTGAAAGGGCCAATATAGATGGAAGGATAGTTCGGATTAAAATTTCCAACGGTTTTCGTATCACCCATCTACTATTTGTAGATGATGTGTTGTTACCATGGAAAGGTTCACTGCTGGAATGGAATGCTTTTAAGGAAGTTCTCTCAGTATTTTGTGAAGCATCGTGTATGGATGCCATTCCTTCAAAATATATGTTTATGGAAAATAAGGTGGATGAGGGTTTCATTGCTCACATTGGTAATATTTTCTCTTCTCAAGTGCTTCCATTGGATGTTAGGTTCAAATACTTGGGATATTTTTTGAATCCTAATCATTATTTGAAGGATGAATGGAGTTGGTTGTTGAAAAACATGGACAATAAATTAGGTAATTGGACTTTCAGATGGTTGTCACTTGGCAGAAGGATTATTATAGTTAAGTCGGTATTGGAGAACATTCTTGTTTATTGTGTCTCTTTGGCAAAAATACCAAGGTCCATTCTAGATAAAATCAAGCATAAATGTTTTTCTTTCCCCTGGTCTGGAAACAAAAAGTATATGGCTTTCAACCTGGTGAAATAGGAAAGGTTATCCATTCCTAATAGGGATGGAAGTTGGGGTTTGAAAAATATCTTCAAATTTGGGACAACACTAGCATCAAAAAGCTCGTGGAGTTTTTTCTTAGATGGACTTTGGGGTGATGTGTTAAAGGATAAATATTTAAAGGTCTAGGATGTCGAGGATTGGTGTAGGGATGGAGGAGGGGTAGGGAGGGTAACTTAAAGTATTTGGAGGATTATTTCATATGCTTTTCCTATAATTGATGATTGCCTATCTTGGCAGGTGCGAAATGGAAGAAGGATAAAGTTTAGGCAGGATCCTTTCATTGGTGGAGCTGATTTCTACAAACTGTCTGATGATCTAGTAGGTGCTCTCAAGAACAAAGGAAATGTTTTCTTATCCCAGGTTTGGAAATAGGATTGTGATGTGAATTCCCTTCATGTTTAGAAACAAGCCATTGATATTGGACTACGGGGTGATATGAGGGATGAGTGGTCAATTTATATTAAGGGGTTGCAAAGTGTGGTATTTTCTTATCAAAATACAATGATGTTTTGGTTTGGTATTGGAACGTTGCAGGTGGAGAAGTTACAATGAAGCTGGAATATGACTACATTTTTCCCCTCCTCATTTTGGTTCTATTAAATGGTGGTATAGGGATTTATGGAAATGGATATTCCCATTGAATATAAAGCGCATATGTTGGATTTCTTTGGAAAATAACATACTTACATTTGATAATTATGTGAAGCAGGGAGGGGCAGGTCATAGTGTGTGTATTTTTTTTTTAAAGTGTTAAGTCCATTAACCACCTCATGGTGCACTATTATTTTACCATTTGGGTATGGAGAGAGGTGAGGTATTTTCTTGGGATCTTAAGTATTTGGGATTCACAGTCATTATTCATTGGTTTTAGCTCTTGTATAGTAGTTGTTCCATTTTTCAAAGAGCTCCTTTCCTTTGTCTATTAGGCAATTTGGACACACGAAAATAGGGACTTGTTTGATAATGTTCAAGTCAATGATAAAAATGTGGCTATCTCTTGCATTAGAGCTTTCAAAGAATGGTTGGTGTGCCCAAGGCCATACAAGTAGAGGGTCATATCAGCTCTTGGGTTTTTGGACAATATTCCGATTGGCTTTTTTGATGGAGCGTTTCAAGACAATTTAGAGAAGGGAGGAGTGAGGATGTTGTTGGTGCTGGATGAGGGACACAAGTATTATATGTGGATGGTCCTAGGTCCTAATTCCAACAAAAAAGGTTAAAATGTTAGCATTGTGGTGTTTACTCTATTTTTCTCATCGAAATCATTTGATGCATTTGCAGGTGGTAGGAGATTCCAAGGTGATAATTGACTGGGCCATCAACAACTACAGATTACAAGTAGACATGCTTGAGGAATGGATGATTAGGATCAGAAAGCTATAGGAATCCTTCACTGCTCTTCATTTTATGCACATATATATAGATTTTAACTATGTTGCTGATTTGTTATCAAAGAGAGTTGTGTATTTCTCGGAAGGTGATATTTTTATAGAGGAATCCCTGCATGGGAGAATGGTCTCCTATTCTAGAAATGAAAGAGCATATATAGAACCATATACACAGATATATTGTATGGAATGGAAAGATACGGTAAACTCATATTCTATTAAATGAATGAAACAGAACAGACTGTAAAATAAAAGCAGCTAGAATGGTGGTAGCTATATCTTTGAGAAGAGATGTGACGGATACGCTCATCATGGAAAGTTCATTACAAAAGGAGGCCGAAGGCCCTTTTATCATAAGAATGAGGGATAAAACCCTAAAATACAAAACCCTAACCCTAGGAGATGATCTGTAAAAAGGTTTGTGGGTCCCGAGGTGGTTAGATGACGTGTCAACTTTACGGGGGCATAAATTTTGCATACGATCTATATTTATGGAGTTTGGTAGCTTGTTGGAAAGATATAGTCGAGGATTATACATTTTTCTCATCTATACTACCTCCAATAATAATTGGACTGCATCATCACCAAAAAAACATTGTTTGGGGCCTCAAAACAACCCCAAAATTTTTGGACATGAAAATCCGTACAAACTGCCAAATTGGAAAAAATGTCATGAGTTCGTGGAATACATGGGTCGCCACCAATATCCTTTGGAGTAGTCCTCCAACCTAAAAAACTGCCAAACTGGAAAATCTATCTTAAGACAGTGGAATTGGTGGGTAGCCATTGATACCCATTTGGATCATGGATGGTGGGTCCTACTAGTAAGGAGGGTTTGGGTCCATTGTAGTCTCTGGACTTGGGGTAGGCTATCCCATCTCAGGTGAAGAAATCAAGGAGTGAAAAAGATGTCAGGGAATGTTTAGATGGGTTGGGGTTGAAAGAAGGGGGTTTGAGGTATGGGTGGGTTAATTTCGTGTCCATTTTTCCTTCATTTGAAAAGGATTTGGGTTGACAACCTCAAGTTGAGCCCTTGGTCTTGGAGGAGTTTGATACGATGGTGAGATATTTGGTTCCCTCTTATAAGGATGTATTAAACAAGGAACCCCTACAAATTTTCTTGGGTTCTTTTCCAAATGGCCCATAAATCCTCTTTGGGGAGGAGAAGGAGAAAGGTATTTTATTAGAGGGGGGCGGATGCCTTTGTGAAATTCAGATAGGATAAAAGGGAGGTAGGAAATAAAAGGTGTTTTCTAGTGTGGTTTGGCCCCAGGGGGGGGATCTCTTCTTTCAGTCACAGTATTCATGTATGGTGGATTCTGAAGTAGGTACCTATTGTCTGGTCATTAATGCATCTTGTGTTTCTCAGGCCCTTAGAGAAAAGAAGGCGATGGAAAAGGCTAGAAAATTATTATCATCTCTTTGAATGTGAAGGGAGTGGGAGGGCCTCCCAAATCATTATCCCTTCACAGGTTGTTTGAGGTAGTGAAGTCGGATGTGGTACTGATTCAAGAGACAATGGTGCCGAGTGAAAAATCCAAGGAAGTGTTTGCAAAGATCCTCTCAGGTTGGGAGTTATGTATTGTAGACTCTGTTGGGAACTCTGGGGGATTATTGTATGCTTGGAATCTATTGACTACATATTTCTATCCCTTTTTGTGCTTAGCATGTATCTTCTTGGAGTAGGTGGTGAAGGATTTTGGATCGCCCTTAAATATAGTGAACTATCACGGACCTTATTCCAATAGGAAACTCTTTTTGAGCTTTCTAAAGATGGATGGAATTTTTGAGCTAGAAAATATTATATTTGGAGGGGACCTTAACATGTCCACCTTAGATAGAGATGTGTGGGGGAAAAGAGCTCGAAGTGATCCTCTAGAAGGCTACTTCTCTTTGTTGTTTGTTGAAGTGGGTTTGGTTGGCATTCATCGCAACCTTTTTATGCCAACTTGGAGGAATGGGAGGGCAGGGCTACAGGGGGTTGGCTAAGAGATTAGACAGATTCTATATTTTAGAGGGGATGTTAAAAAGTATATGTCATTACATGTCATGGATTATAAACAAAACAATCTCAGATCATATGCCAGTTGTCATTCAGCTTGAAGCAGGTGTGAAGAAGATTAATTACCCCTTCAAATTCAATCATTCATGGTTAGAAGAGGAAGATTTTATTGACCTGGTGCAAGGTAATTGACCTACGTTGGACAATGGAGGATAGGCCTCTCTTATGTGTCCTTTAATTCAAAAGTGAAAATCTCTAAAGCGGGAGTTTATAGTGTGGAAGAGAAAAAATAAACTTCCACTAAAAGAAGAGATGGTGATTTTGGAGCAGCAGATTCAAGGAATTTTTAATAATGCCCATGCAGAAGTCCTTTCTGTACACGATAGGGAGGAAATGGGACTCTTGTCAGCTAGGAAAGAAAAGTTATTAAGAATGGAGGAGGAGTTATGGAGACTCAAGAGTAGGTCGATTTGGTTATCTCAAGGAGATAAGAACACAACATGTTTCCATAATTTTCCAGAAAGTAGTGGAGTATGTAATACTGTCTGGGAGCTTAAAGCTGAGAGCGGGGAAAAAATATATGCTCAGAAAGAGCTGTAGGGTGTTGCAGTAGATAAGCTTAGTTATTTTTTTAAGGATCCAAGCAATACTTCTATCATTATTCAGCTGAGTGTTATTCAATATTTTCCTTCTTTCTTCTCGCCTACTAAAGGTAGAAGCATAGGGGCTTTGGTGACTTTAAATGAAATAAAAAATATTTTAGTTGGATTTGCTAGAGATAAAATACCAAGTCCAAATAGATGGACCATCTAGTTCCTCCTTTAATTATTTTATTTTTTAGGCCTAAAGTTGTTGGAGGCTGTAGAAGAATCCAAATCTGAAGGGAAGGTCACAAGAGCATTAAATGTGACTTGTATTGCTCCAATACCAAAATGTTCTAAGCTAGTAACGTTTAATGATTTCAGGCCTATATCCTGCTGCAACCTGGTACACAAGTTAATCTCAAAATTCATTGCAAACAAATTAGAAGAAATTTTTTCCCAGTGTGTGTCAAGAGAATAGTCTGGATTTTTTGCTAGAAGGAAAATTCTAGATGTTATCAGGGTAACACAAGAAAGTTTGCACTCGATAAAATCCAAGAAGATGAAAGATTTGGTTTTGAAGTTGGACCTAGTGAAATCATACGACAGGGTTGAATCAGGGATAATTTTAAGGGCCCATACTTATTTGAAAGTGTATAAACCTTAGCGAATCATACCAATTCTTAAAATGTCAACTATAAAATGTTTGGTGATATTTTTCTAAAATTATTTCAATTTCTATGGATTTTATATAGTTTATATAATAATTTGGCGATTTGTAGAGTGAAAAAAGTTTACCCCATCAAAATTGGGCGAAATGGGGCTTCAAAAAATGCAAATTGGCGAATTTTTTTTGGAAAAAAACATGGAAAACTAGCCCATGGGCTAAATTTCGCCCCTAAAACTATCCTTGGGTTGAATAGAAATGTGTCATGCTTATATTGCTTCAGATTGGACTTCCATTGGAGGTCACAAACTACATAATGGTGTGCATATCATCAGCCAATTTTGTTGTTTTGGTAAATGGGTTTCCAACCTGTTTTTGTAAAAGCTCATGCGGTTTGAGATAGTGTCATCTCCTCTCTCCTCTCATGTTCTTGTTGGTGGTAAAAGGTATCAGCAAACTTATTGAAAGGGCCAATATAGATGGAAGGATAGTTAGTATTAAGATTTCCAACGGTTTTCGTATCACCCATCTATTATTTGTAGATGATGTGTTGTTACTATGGAAAGGTTCACTGCTGGAATGGAATGCTTTTAAGGAATTTCTCTCAGTATTCTGTAAAGCATCGTGTATGGATTCCATTGCTTCAAAATATATGTTTATGGAAAATAAGGTGGATGAGGGTTTCATTGCTCACATTGGTAATATTTTCCCTTCTCAAGTGTTTCCATTGGATGTTAGGTTCAAATACTTGGGATATTTTTTGAATCCTAATCATTATTTGAAGGATGAATGGAGTTGGTTGTTGAAAAACGTGGACAATCAATTAGGTAATTGGACTTTCAGATGGTTGCCACTTGGCGGAAGGATTATTATAGTTAAGTCGGTATTGGAGAAGATTCTTGTTTATTGTGTCTCTTTGGAAAAAATCCCAAGGTCCATTCCAGATCAAATAAAGCATAAATGTTTTTCTTTCCCCTGGTCTGGAAACAAAAAGTATATGGCTTTCAACTTGGTGAAATATGAAAGGTTAGCCATTCCTAAGAGGGATGGAAGTTAGGGTTTGAAAAATATCTTCAAATTTGGGACCGCACTAGCATTAAAAAGCTCATGGAGGAGTTTTTTCTTAGGTGGACTTTGGAGTGATGTGTTAAAGGATAAATATTTAAAGGTCCAGGATGTCGAGGATTGGTGTAGGGATGGAGGAGGGGTGGGAGGGTAACTTGAAGTATTTGGAAGATTATTTTATATGATTTTCCTGTAATTGATGATTTCCTATCTTGGCGGGTGGGAAATGGAAGAAGGATAATGTTTAGGCAGGATCCTTTCATTGGTGGAGCTGATTTCTACAAAATGTCTGATGATCTAGTAGGTGCTCTCATGAACAAAGGAAATGTTTTCTTATCCCAGGTTTGGAAATAGGATTGTGATGTGAATTCCCTTCATGTTTAGAAACAAGCCATTGATATTGGACTACGGGGTCATATGAGGGATGAGTGGTCAATTTATATTAAGGGGTTGCAAAGTGTGGTATTTTCTTATCAAAATACAATGATGTTTTGGTTTGGTATTGGAACTTTGCAGGTGGAGAAGTTACAATGAAGATGGAATATGACTACATTTTTCCCTTCTCATTTTGGTTCTATTAAATGGTGGTATAGGGGTTTATGGAAATGGATATTCCCATTTAATATAAAGCTCTTATGTTGGATTTCTTTGGAAAATAAGGTACTTACATTTGATAATTATGTGAAGTAGGGAGGGGCAGGTCATAGTGCGTGTATTTTGTTTTAAAAGTGTTAAGTCCATTAACCACCTCATGGTGCACTATTATTTTACCATTTGGGTATGGAGGGAGGTGAGGTATTTTCTTGGGATATTAGGTATTTGGGATTCATAGTCATTATTCACTGGTTTTAGCTCTTGGATAGTAGTTGTTCATTTTTTCAAAGATCTTTTTTCCTTTGTCTATTAGGCAATTTGGACACACAAAAATAGGGACTTGTTTGATAATGTTCAATTCAATGATAAAAATGTGGCCATCTCTTGCATTAGAGATTTCAAAGAATGGTTGGTGTGCCCAAGGTCATACAAGTAGAGGGTCATATCAGCTCTTGGGTTTTTGGACAATATTCCCATTGGCTTTTTTGATGGAGCGTTTCAAGACAATTTCGAGAAGGGAGGAGTGAGGATGGTGTTGGTGTTGGATGAGGGACACAAGTAGTATATGTGGATGGGCCTAGGTCCTAGTTCCAACAAAAAAGGTTAAATTGTTAGCATTGTGGTGCTTACTCTATTTTGCTCATCAAAATCATTTGATACATTTGCAAGTGGTAGGAGATTCCAAGGTGATTATTGATTGGGCCATCAACAACTACAAATCACAAGTAGACATGCTTGAGGGATGGATTATTAGGATCAGAAAGTTATAGGAATCCTTCACTACTCTTCATTTTATGCACATATATATAGATTTTAACTATGTTGTTGATTTGTTATCAAAGAGATTTGTGTATTTTTGTTAGGATATTTAGACACTTAGGAGTTAGTTAAGATCAACTTGCGTAATATATCCATTAGGAAAAGTGTGTTTCTTTAGTATGCATTAGTATGCATTTGTAAATATTTAATCCGACGGTCACGATATGTTGTGATCCGACGGCTCAACTTCTCTTAGATCATACCTAACCTTGATCTGTGGCTTAACACCCGATTGGTCCATGATCTTTATTTAAATAGCATGGAAGGTCATTGTTTAGTTGATCTATTATGAGAAGCTCATTTGTAACTTTCTTTCTTTGCATAATAAATTGCTCTGTAGAAGCTATTTGGCTGGGGCCATGGAGTGTTTCCCTCTCGAGGGTTTAAACCACGTCAAAACATTGATGTATCGATCTATGATCTGTTTGTGTGGAGTGGTTTCTCTAGGTGTTCAGTATTTTGGTAGTACCCTGTGTACCCGAACATGGTATCAGAGCTTTTATGAAGAGCCGCTTCTGGTTATGATCTAGATCTTGAACTGTTGTTGCCGAAACTTGAAAAGGTTTCTGGTTCTAGTATTTCTGTGCATTTCTGGACTGTGTGAGGTGTTCCATTGCGTCCAGAGCACCATTTACATTGGGAAATATTTTTTGTTTGATCGAAAACGGTTCCCGGTTGCTTCAGAAACGCGTATTTCATCAGATCTGAAGGTATAATGTTACAGTGACGTTATTTTTATTTCTATTTAAAAAAAAAAACTCATATTTTATCAGTTTGTATTATTAGATTTTTTTGGTTTCAGATTGTTGCTTTCTTTGTCTGCGTATGCTCTTTGTCGTGCACCTTGTGCGATCTCGGCGAATCAGAAACAGAAAGAAAAAGGGTTTTTCTCGATTGCGTATGCACTTTCCCGTGCACCTTGTGCGATCTCGGCAAATCAGAAACAGAGAAAACATAGACTTGCCGGGCAAGCTAACGAGATCTAACCCCATAAGAGTGAAAAAATTTTGTTTTGGTTTGGTTTATGGTGTAATTTGCAGGAGAAAAGGCAAGCACGGAAACCAAGCAAGAAGAGTAAAAAAAAAACCCTTCCTCCTTCCCATATTTTACATACCTTTTAATCTAGTTCACTTGGTTCAAAGTTGCTTTATTCCTTAATAGGTCTTGAGTTTAAGTCTCAGGAAGTTACTTTTAAAAGAAAAAGTGCATGCAATTTATATTTTCAAGTTACTTTATTGTAAAAGTGCATCTCACTTAAATAATAAAAAATAAAAATAAAAAGTGAGTCACTTAAGTTCTTTTTTATTGCTGCACTATTTAAAGTAACATCATTGTAAAAGTGAAATCACTTATTTTACAAAAGTGATTCACTTAAAACAACTTTCTTGTAAAGTGATTGTCAAAGGTTCATCTTGGGAAGAGGGGGGTCTTTTTTTTTAGCTAGTCATTCTCTACCTGCCACATCACTATTGGGGACATCTTCAACATTTTCTTTGATCAAGCATAACTTCATCATACGAAGTCAGTTTTCAGTGCCGTTTTTTTTTAAACCGCCTATTTTTTCGAGCTCTTCGTACTCAAACTATTGTTTTCTAATTTTACAGCCATTAATTTACAAAATGGCCGCCCTTTGTGATATTCTACTTACCAGTTCCAACTATTTCTCATAGAAATCTTGTATGGAGGATGTTCTACAAAGTAGAAGACTTTTCAGAATTATCTCAGGGAAATAAACAAAACCCACTGATGACGATAAGAAATTCAAATGGGAAAATAGATGTGACGAAGCTCATGGATTGATTGGGATGTCAATCTATACTAATTTGCGATTCCACATATCTAGAATTGATGAACCTGATACTGCTTGGGACAAGTTGGAATCTGTGTTTGGTAAACACAATGAAATTTGAGGTCACCAACTCGAAAATGAGTTGATTTCTTTAAATCCAAGTGATTTTTCATGCATACAAGATTATTTATCTAAGTACAAAACTCTTAAACTCTTATGTGAAGAATGCAAAATTAAGAGGGAAGACAAACAATGCATTTACCATATTCTTTCCAAACTTGGACCTGCATATTCTGTTTTTGTATCTACATTTTAGTCCATGAAATAATCCTTGAATGCAGCTACCTATCAAGAGCCTAGTCTTGAATCCTTTTGTGATTCCTTGATTAGAGAACAAGATAAGCTCATCCATCTTGGAATAATTAACAATGCAGATACATCTGAGAAATCCTTATTGTCCGAGTAGAAATAAAAGTCCAAGCTTTCCAAGAAACAAAATTTTCGCAATAATAAGTCAAACAAGGGTCCCAAACCCTCTCAGTCAGCTCCTTTAAAAAATGACAAAGGATCCAATCCAAAAGGAAAGAATACTAAGCGTCATTGCAACTATTGCGGGAAAGATAATCATGATGAATCTAAGTGTTTCAAGAAAATAGCAGCCTTGGAAGCAGCAATGAAGAAGCACCACATCAGCCTATATTTGCCTTCAGAATCTACCTCTCATAGACATGCACTTTGTGCTTCTGGTTATTCTTATAATGCATCTTCTTCTTCTACTTCAAATGAATGGCTCATTGATTCTGGAGCATCTTATCATATGGCTAAGGATCAAGCCATCTTTTCTACTATGCATGAATGTAACACCAAACAAATATTTGTTGGTGATGATAGATCTCTAAGTGTTGTAAAAGTTGGAATAGTTCCAATAGATAATGGTCATTTCAATGATGTACTATGTGTTCAAAGAATTTCCTGCAATTTGTTATCAGTCTATCAAATCACTCATTTTGGTGAAGGTAAAACTGTGACGTTTACACCTCACCAAGTTGTAATCAAGAATTTTAAAGATCCTCAACAGGTCCTAGCTACCAGAATTGTTGATGATATTACCAGGTTGTACAAATTTAACAACTTTGGGTCATCACCTTTTCCTTCAGTTTTTTTTGCTCATAGTGATAACTTGAGCAAACTTTGGCATGAGCGATTTGGTCACTTAAATTATTGCTCATTGCAACAACTATGTAAAGACAATATGTTGATAGGTTTTCCGATGGTATCTTGCAGGGATGGTGTTTGTTTCGGTTGTGTACTCGGAAAACATCATCGGGACAGTTTTGACAAACATGCCTCTTGGCACACCTCGGTTCCCTTGGAGCTTGTGCATAGTGACTTGTGTGGTCATCTTCCATCTGCTTCCTTTTCTGGTTTCAAATATTTCTTAACTTTCATTAATGATTACACCAGACGCACTTGGGTTTATTTCCTAAAACTTAAAAGCGAAGTATTTAACATGTTCTTGGCCTACGAGGCCCTTGTTGAAAAACAATCTGGTCATCAAATTATTAAGTTAAGATCTGACAATGGAGGAGAATATGTTGACAAAAATTTCACTATTTTCTGCATTGAAAAAGGAATCCAACAACAACACATTGTTCCATATACACCACAACAAAAGGGTGTAACTAAACGGAAGAACCGCACTTTAAAAGAAATGGCTAATTGTATGATCCAATCTAAGGAACTAAGTCTTCAATTTTGGGCTGAAGCCATAAATTGTGCAAATTACATAGTTAATCACACCCCCACTAAAGCTTTACAAGGTATTACACCAGAAGAAGCATGGAGTAAAATTAAACCAAATGTAAATCACTTTCGTGTGTTTGGTAGTGAAGCATGGGCTCACATTTCGGATGAAAAACGGAAAGCATTGTAGCTTAAAAGTGAAAAGTGCATATTTGTTGGATCTTTTGAAGATGTAAAAGGTTATAGACTTCTTCAAGCACATTCTCATGATGTAATCATTAGAAGAGATGTTAAATTTGATAAAAATCTCTTGGCTTGCGAGCCTAACTCGGCGATTGTGCCCTCTTTGGCCTACGAGCCTGATTTGGCGATTGTGCCTTCTTCTTCTTCCAACTTCCTTGACAGGTTTCCAACTCCAGTTTCTGATGATGATAGTGAGGATGAAAATCCACCTCCACCTGCTCATGTTCCTCCAGTTGCACCAGCCAGCACAAGTGCTTCCTCGATGGGTCCGTTCAACATGTGAAGCAGTTGGTGAGCTTGTTGGTGATCCTAGAGATCAACATCGAACACGTTCTCAGTTTCAGTGAGCCTCTTCTCTTTTGGCTCAAGTTTCCGAGAATCATGATCCAGAAACTTTTGCAGAAGCTTCAGGAAATCTAGATTGGGATGCAGCTATGGATGAAGAATATCGTTCCTTAATGGCGAACGATACTTGGGATCTTGTACCTCTTCCAAAAGGAAGAAAACTTGTCAGATGTAAATGGGTCTACAGAACTAAGTATGCATCAGATGGAAGTGTTGAAAGACTTAAGGCAAGGTTAGTTTCCAAAGGTTTTTCCCAAGTTGAAGGGTTTGACTACAATGAAACCTTTGCTCCTGTCGCAAAAATGAACTCCATCTGCCTTGTTCTTTCCCTTGCAGCCTTACATAATTGGGAAGTCCATCAAATGGATGTCAAGTCTGCCTTCTTACATGGTGATTTATAGGAGGAAATTTACATGGAACAACCTCCTGGATATGTTCAGAATAACTCTAGCTTTGTCTGCCACCTTAAGAAATCCTTATATGGCCTTAATCAAGCTCATAAAGCTTGGTATGCCAAAATGGATAGCTTTATCCTTGACACTGGTTTTTCTAGATGCCATTCTGACCCCAATGTCTATACCAAGAAAGTAGGAAACCATCTCATCATACTTGTTCTATATGTTGATTACCTTATTCTTACTAGTAGTGACCCTAAGTTTATAACCCATGTGAAATCCAGTTTTAAGCAAAATTTTGAAATGTCAGACTTAGGACAATTGCATTATTTTCTTGGTCTCCAAGTCCTGCAAACCAAAGAAGGAATCTTTCTTTCTCAGTCTAAGTATGCTTGTGACCTTCTTCGTCGCTTTCACATGGAAGATTGTACACCAACCCCTTCTCCCTTCCAGTCTGGAGTCAAACTTTCTGCCACTTGTATTTCACCTGAAGTAGATGCCACCTTGTATCGTCAACTTGTTGGTAGTCTCTTATACTTAACTCATTCTCATCCTGACCTTTCCTTTACCGTTGGTCGTGTTTCCCGTTATATGCAAACACCTCATGAAAGTCACTGGAAAGCAGCTAAAAGAATACTTCGATATATTCGAGGTACAATTCAGTTTGGGATTCATTACAGTACAGGGGGGGAACCTTTGTTGGTTGGTTTCACTAATTCAGATTGGGCCGGCGATCGTGATGATCGAAAGTCTACTGCATGTTATGTTTTCAGTTTGGGATCTGGACCTGTCACTTGGGCTTGTAAGAAACAACACGCTCTTGCTCTTTCTTCAGCAGAGGCAGAATATCAAGCCGCAGTTAATGCCAATTAGGAAGCTTTATGGCTTCAATAGATCCTTTCAGAGTTTGGATTCGAGCAACAGCAGCCTACTCCACTTTGGTGCGACAATCAAAGTTCCATCAAGCTTGCCTAAGATCCAGTCCTACATCAACGCAGCAAACACATTGAGCTACATATACACTTCATCAGAAATCTTGTTCATGATCATGTTTTTGAAATGCTCTTTTTTCCTATAGATGATCAAGTTGCAGACATCTTCACCAAGTCTCTTAAAGAAGCGAAGTTTTCTAAACTTCGATCTATTTTAGGATTTCAAGAATTTGTCATTAAGGGGGGATAGGCTCTAATGCCTCCTTCCTTCTCCTAATAATGTCACTTTTGTAAATCCTTCAATCCTATCCCAAGTTGTTCTTAAGGGGGGATGTTAGGATATTTAGACACTTAGGAGTTAGTTAAGATCAACTTGTGTAATATATCCGTTAGAAAAAGTGTGTTTCTTTAGTATGGATTAATATGCATTTGTAAATATTTAATCCGATGGTCACAATATGTTGTGATCCGATGGCTCAACTTCTCTTAGATCATACCTAACCTTGATCCGTGGCTTAATACCCGATTGGTCCATGATCTCTATTTAAAGAGCATGGAGGGTCATTGTTTAGTTGATCGATTATGAGAATCTCATTTGTAACTTTCTTTCTTTGCATAATAAATTGCTCCGTAGAAGCTATTTGGTCGGGTCCGTGGAGTGTTTCCCTCTCGAGGGTTTAAACCACGTCAAAACATCGGTGTATCAATCTGTGAATTGTTTGTGTGAAGTGGTTTCTCTAGGTGTTCGATCTTTTGGTAGTAACCTGTGTACCAGAACAATTTCTCGGAAGGTGATATTTTTATAGAGGAATCACTGCATGGGAGACTAGTCTCCTATTCTTCTCTGCAAATATGTTTATAGGTTTCTAGTTTTTTTCCATTTGACAGCTGGGGCACATGGTTTTTTGGAAGACTGTATTTATGTTGGGGTCTTTTGTAAGATTTTTTCAAGGAGTGTATGTGAGGCATTGATTAACAGTCTAATTTGAATGTTTAGATATGGTAGTCCCGCATAAGCTATTATGTAGGGTGACAAATTGTTTTAATGTATCAACAAAATAGTTAGCTATATATGTATACTTTGACTCCATGAATATCAAAGGAGTATTCTATAGGGTGATAGGCTTTGTTAATGTGTCGATAAAACAATTAGCTATATATGTATACTTTGATCCTCGTGTATACATTTTTTTTTTTATGTGAAAAAAAGGAGTATAACTTTATTTCATGATATAAATCAAGTCCAAAATAAAATAATTGAAAACTCAATACACACACACATTTTATATTTCAACTTCAAATTTCAATATTTGTATAATATATTTTTAAAACATTATAAAGTACTTAGTGTAATGATTAAGTTTGTTTTAATACATGGTTAAGTTTGTTTTGTATTTGATCAAATTTGAAAATAAATCTACTTTTATTATTTATAATATGTAATTCTTTGTTTTTTTTATTTCAATATATGGCATACACCCTATAACACCCTAAGATGAAAGGATTTGCCATCTCTACGAGATTATGTGCATTGAGAATGAAAATCACTTTCTCTTAAAATTCCTTGCGTACACCCACATTAAATCTCAGTTTCAAAATCTTTGCTACATTACAAATATTTCTAACCTTGTAACTCCTCAAAACTATGGTAAGTTAGGAATGCTTCTCTTTAAGATTTTTGAGCAAAGGAATAAAATTTTAAAGCAATCTAAATAATTTCTAATTTCTTTCTTTCATTTTCTCTTAAGGTCAGATGGACCAAATTTGATCTTGGCAGATGTTAACCACCACCACCATCATCGACATCATTGATAGTATATATAAGTTACACAACATTTTCATGTAATAACAAAATTATATAAATTATTTTTATTTATAATTTAGTTTATCTAATAAATTTAAATTATATTTTATTATTTAAATGTAAGAATTAATGAAGAGGTTTGAAGTCCTTAACTGGACAGTTGAATGTCAGACTTACATAAGGAATTTTATAATAAAAGGCTACTTTCCACATATGAAAATAAATTTCATACTTGCGCCTTCAACATGGGTGAACATGTTCTCAAGATGGACAATCTTTATTATAAGAAATGGGCATTCACTCCCAAGTTATTTGGCCCCTTCACCATTGACAAGGATTTGAGCAATGGTGCTTACCACCTTATGGACCCTGATGAATATCCTCTAAAGGAGTCGACCAAATTCGTGATCTTCAAACCATTCTTCTCCTATGGTTCTCGTTCTCGCTGGGAACAACATTGAAGAAGCTCGAGGTGATACATTCAATTGACAATCTCTAAAAGAAAACTTCATCAAAGACTTTCATTTGTTCTTGGGTCTCTTCGCCCCTATTACTCCTTTCATCGATTGATCCATATACGCCCCTAATCGCATATAGGTTAGTTGTATTATGATTGGTAATCAAGTCAATCAATGGAAAGGACGGTCCAGAATTCATGATATCAAGGGAAAGGGTTGATTGTAGAGTAAAAAATAGTAAATTTTTTAAATATAAATTTATATAATGATTTCAAAATTATTTAATTTCCATAATAAATACATGGTATATAATATCTTAATTTTATAAATAAACACAAATGTAATAGGTATTATTGGAATTAGCTCTGTTATTATCCTCATGAAAATTATTATCATCTTATGAAAATGAATAGTTCTACTTTGTTTAGTCCTGGGAGAGGCATGAGACAAGTTTGTCCCCTTGCCCCTTTTCTCTCTATTATGATATTGGAGGGTCTGAGTAGATACCTTATCCATGCTAGAGAAAATGGTGCCCTGATGAGGGTAAGTATTGGTGGCAATCTGTCTGTTACACATCTACTTTTTATAGATGACATTCTTCTTTTCATTGATGGATCTAGAAGGGACACTGTGAATATTAAAGCAATTTTGAAACTCTTCTCAAAAGAAACAAGTATGGTTTTCAATGTGACAAAGTCTACAGTATCTTTTATGAATTTGGATCAAGCAGCTACAAGATGGATTTTCTCGCAGTTTGAATTTTCTTTGGTTAATATTAATAATGGCCTAAAGTACATGGGATTTATAATTAATCCCGATGATTAAATGAGAAAAGATTTGGTTTGGATGATCAGAAGAATTGAAATAAGACTTAATTTTTGGTGCAATAAGTGGTTATCAAGAGGGGTATACTTGTGATGATGATGTCAGTCCTAGAGGAAATATATGTCTATTGGGCCTCTATAGCATATGTTCCCACATGTATTCTGGATAGCATCAAGAAGTTATGTTTCAACTTTTTATGGAGAGTGGGAGAGGACAAGAAAGATTTTCCCTAGGTCTCTTGTAGGAAGCTCATTATCCCTAAAGAATTAGGGGGATGGGGTTTGAAGTACTATCCTTGTTTTTCTAGAGCATTGGCAGCTAAAGACATATGGAGACTGTTAAAAGGATATGGTCTATGGGTAAAAGTGATTCCTCATAAATATATTCCCCACTTTCCATAGAATATTGGTTCATATCAAGGGATAAGTTAGTTAGGAATGTATCTACCATGTGGAAGGATATGATTAGGTCCTTTGATCTAATAGGGGACTGGATTGCTTGGGATATTGGAAATGGAAGGAAAGTAAGGATAGGTCAATATCCTTTGATAGGATGCTCTACTTCTTATAGTCTCTATGAACTGATGATTGATTTTTTAAGGGAAAGAGGATTCATATTTCTAACTCAGGTTCAGGACCATCAAAATTCTACTCCTATAAGCAAAATATGGCTCATAGTTGAAGTTTTGGGTTTTGAGGAAAATTACAGGATAATTTGGGAAAGATATATCAAATATTTGCAAGATAGCCACATTCTCTTAAAATACAAGGAATACATTCTGTTATGGACTAGGAATGTTGTTGGAGGCACATACCTCCTTAGTTTGGGGTGTTAGGTGGCCTAAGAAGAGGAAGATTTATGTTATGCAACAAGTTTCCAAAAAGAGCATGAAAAGAGCATAAATAGACTAGAAAGAGTACTCCATGCCTTTAATGAAGAAAATAGATGAATATCAAGCCTCCTTGAGGGAAAAACCTCCTTATACAATGTACTAAGTACATAATACAAGACAAGACAAGATGCTCCAAATAAAAAGGTATCCTTCCTATATATAGGATACTAAGAGGTACAATTCCAACTAATTGACCCAAGCCGACATAACTAATATAACCATACTAATGATAATTATAACTAATGTACCAAGATGACATCAAAACTAATATAATGTGAACCATATAAGGGGAAATGTGCCCATATTTAGGGATTAACATGCCCCTCCCCTTCATACAAGTTGTCCTCAACACTTGGTTAGTTGTGGATGCTTCTGTATGAAGGACTCATCTTCCCATGTTGAATCTTCAATTGGTAAGTTCTTCCACTTAATGAGGTACTCCATAATAGCCCGATTCCCTAGCTATGTGGTGCTTATATCAGTGATTTGTTTAGATTCCAATATGAAGTTTCCTTCTTCATCAAGCTCTGGTAGGATTGTTTGAATGGGAATCTTGTCTTTGATTACCTTCTTTAAGAAAGAAACAAGGAAAATTGGATGTACCCTTGAAGATGACGGGAGTTCCAATTTTTATGCCATACTACCAATCTTCTACAACACTTTATAAGGACCATAGTACTTGGGTGCTAATTTAGTGTCCTTATTTAGTTACTTGAGGGACATATGTTTGTAAGGTTGTAGGCTCGGAAATACCCAATCCCCTTCTTCAAAAATTCTTTCACTATGATGTTGATCAGCTTGTTGTTTCATCCTTTTTTTGACATAGCCAGGTTGTCTTTCAGTATTTGGACAAATTCTTGTTGGTGCTCTATGTGATCTTCCACAGGTTGAACTTTAGATTTTCCTTTTAAGGGAGATCTGATAGATGGAGGTTGGTACCCATAAAGCGCGATAAATGGAGACATTTTTTATGATGTATGGAAGGAATTATTGTACCACCATTCTTCCAAAGACAACCATTTCACCCATTGTGTTTGTTTATCAAATGCAAAGCAATGAAGATAGTCTTCCAAACATTTTTTCACTATTTCAGTTTTCCCATCAGATTGAGGATGATAAGATGAACTGTGAGCCAACTAGGTACCCAAACAAGAAAATAATTCAGTCCAAAGTTTACTAGTGAAAATTGGATCTCTATCACTTACAATAATCTTCGGGTTTCCATGTAACTCCTGAATTGTATCCATGAATGTGACAGCTATTGTACTTGCATTAAAAGGGTGAGAAAGTGCAAAAAAGTGTGCATACTTCATGATTCTATCAACAACCACCATAATAACATTCTTCCCTTCTGACTTGGGGAGTCCTGTGATAAAATCCATTAAGACTTCCTCCCAATGCTGGCAAGGTATGTCCAAAGGTTGTAAAAGACTTGGGGTCTTAACTGTTTGAATCTTATTTTGTTGGAAAACCAAACATTCTACCACGAAATCTTGAACATCAAATTTAAGACCTTCCCAAAAAATTTCCTTCTTGACCCTGTGGTAGGTTTTCAAGAATCCTGAGTGCCCACCTATAGGAGAGGTGTGTAATTCTAAAAGGACCTTTTGTTTTAGTTTGGATTTCTTGCATATATATACGCAGTTCTTAGACCATAGTCAATCATTTTTCCAAGAAAAAGTATCTGATACACTGGGATCCTTCTGCAGCTTTTGTATGAGCATCCACACATATATGTCATTTTTCCATTATTCCCTTGCTTCTACCACCCAATCGGGTTGTATAATGGAAATCACGCAAAGTACTACCCCAACATCCTCATCTTTTCTGGAGAGTCCATCTGCCACCACATTCTGTTTCCATTTTTTATATATGATTTCAAAGTAATATCCCAACATCTTGGTTACCCATTTTTGTTTCTCTTCTGAAGATAGTCTATGTTCCAAGAATTATTTAAGACTATCATGATCTATTTTGACCTTGAAGGGCCTACCTATTAGGTAAGGACGCCATGCATAAGTGCATGTAGGATTGCCATCATTTCCTTCTCATAAATGGGTTTTTGTAAGTTCTTTCCCTTGACTGGTCGACTTCCGAAAGCAATGGGGTGTCCTTCTTGCATTAGAATAGCACCAATGCCATTTCTCGAGGCACCACATTCCACAATAAAGCTTTTTGTGAAGTCTAGCATGGCCAAAACAGGAGCTTTTCACATTACCTCTTTAAGTTCATCAAAAGATTGAGTTGCTTGTGGAGTCTAATAAAATGCTTCTTTCTTCAATAATTTTGTTAGAGGTGCTGCTATTCTTCCATAGACACAAACAAACTTGCGATAGTACCCTGTCAACCCTAAGAATCCGTGTAGATTCTTCAAAGTTTTGGGAATCAACTAGTACATCATGGCTTTAATTTTGTTAGGGTCTACCTTGACACCTTCATGAGGTACAATATGACCCAAATATTCTACCTTCTTTACCCCAAAGGAACATTTGGAAGGTTTTGCATATAGTTTTTCTCCTTTAATAGTTGTAGCGCCATGTCAACATGTTGAACATGTTCTTCCCAAGACTTGCTATACATTAGTATATCATCAAAAAATACTAGCACAAATTTTCTAAGGGATTGAAAATGGAATTCATCAAACCTTGAAATGTGGAAGGTGCATTTGTGAGACCAAATGGCATGACCAAAAATTCATAGTGACCTTCATGAGTTTTGAATGTTTTTTTTGGGATGTCCTCCTCCTTCATTCTAAGCTGCTCCATGTAATTCATCTAACAATTCATCAATGGCAGGAATATGAAACTTATATTTAATGGTGATCTTGTTGAGCTCTCTATAATATGGACACATTACAACATTGTCATAATTCTATGGCTATGATAGCATCCAATAATTCCATAGTTAAGGATCTAAGAGTCAATACAATATTCACTAAGAATTACTATAGAGAATTGCAGAGAATTAAGAAGAAAAGTGAGATAGAAACACATAAGAAAGAAAACAATTTGATAAACTCTCATCAATCTATTAATGAACAATAATAGTATTAATGAACAATGATAGTACATTAAATAATACATCTCAGAAGAGAAATTTGAATTCCTTGGAGGCAATTCGAAATACTCACTATTTGCAGGATTAGATTTAGTAAAAATCTCCATCTAGAACAACTTACTAACTCCAAATCAAGGCAAGAGGTCACGAATTGGATAACTAAGCTTAGGTAGTCCATGAGTGACCAAAAGGAAGCAAGATGGAGGATTTTCATGAGAAAAAATATGAAAGGATTTGAGGCAACATCATGCAAATTTTCCAAAGACACCAAAGCGCACTTACTTCATTATAATCCTGAGACTCAAAAGCAGTGCAAAAGCTGGCTTTAACTCAGTAAATCAGGAATAAAGCATATCAGGGTGCATAACTCATAAAATCTGCTTTAAAGCATCCTGTGGGGCGCACTTGTGGATAATCATCACATGGTTTTCACTTTATGCACTAGGAACAATATCTACCACGGTCTAAACACCTGAGAATCAACCTAAAGTAATAAACTAAGGTTTCTAAGGTCTGTATGGTGATTAAATATTCCAACAACCCCCCTTAAGATTGACATAGGTGAATGAAAATATTATGAGGTCCCAGGAAACTATGGACTATGGTCACCCTTTACCATTATTATCCATGTAACCCGAGGTAAGAAGGAAAACCCTGTGGGAACAAAACCCCCCCTCAAACTGAACATGGAGTGTATCAAAAGGTTTACTTTAGATTGTAAATCTTAACATAACCGTCCAAAGAAGGCTAGTGAAGCCAATGATTGGAAACTCAGATATCAGGAGGTTCTTTCCTCTTTGCAAGAAGATCTATCTTCTCCCAAATGTGCCAATGAAGATCATGGAACTTGCAACTTGAACCATGAGCAACTCCAATAATGTGTGCCAACATGATGGCAATGTCATGAGGATCCTTAAACTTCGAACCTATAGAGGTGAGAATAGATCCAAATGAACTTTGATGTGATGGTGGTGGCTTGGACTTCAAATCAGCTCCAAGTGTGAGGAGAAAGTGTCCAAGTGTCGAGCGAATGCATGAAGTCTCCAACTTATTTTTCACCTTGAGGAAGTGTGCATGTGACCATTCTAGAATAGGGAAGAGGCATGGAACCAAGTAGATCGTATGCAGCATCTCCAAAGACTGATCTAGCTTCCAAAATATCTAAGGAACCACAAACTTGCACATCATCAAACTCATGAGAAGAAGGATCCTCTACTAGAGCACTAACTGATATATGATCCTCAATAGTAGAAGTATGATATGATATCATATGTAGAAGCTCCTTAGACTTGAACTTCATAATATCAGGTCCAAATGAATCTTGATCAGCTTGAGAATCAATCCTAAGAAAAAGGTGGTGTCCTCTATCTTCATTGAAACTCTGAGAACGTGTGCCAATGATCAGGTTGAAGCACATAGGAGGCATGTGATCAAGTAGGGAAAATGCAGCAGTTCCAAAATCTGATCTAACTTCCAAAACCTTCAGTATATAATCATTATACACACCAGTAAACTCATCTGAAAGAGAGGAATCAAAATCGTCTTCTGCTTCTAGAGCATGAACTAGATTTTCTTGCTCATAATTTGAATTAGAAGACTCGTAGGAGAACAATGGATGAATGTCTTTCTCTTCAACAGTATCAACTCCATTAGTTGAACCTTATTCATCATCAACATCATATGATGAAGATTCAAGATCCTCATCATTTTCTAGAGCAAGAAATGAAGTCTCTTCACATTCTGCTTCATGGCAAGAAGATGAAGCATTCGAAACAAAGAGATCATCTTCAACAGGAACTGAATGTGTTGAAGACATTTCTGCACTTTATTCTTCTTCTCTTTGAACAACTTCTTCGGAGAGGGTTGAGGATGATACTTCAGGAGGAAGAACACTTAAGTAGGTTCCAGATTCTCTCTCCAAGTGATTTGCACCAATCTCTTCATCCTACTTACCAAATGCTTTGTCCAATATGGGCCATATCTCACTTGGGTATTCAGCAGTGTCAATGAGATCATAGTGCATTCTAGGAGGAATGGCTAGACACATGACTCCAAATTCTCTGTCACAATCATTCATCCAACCATATTTCTCTTCAGAGGACTCCGACCCTCCCAAAATTCCAATAGACACATCAAAGAGCTCATGGCTCTTGATATATGAAACCATCTTCAATTCCCACTCAGCATAGTTTAATGGTGATAGAGGAGGAATTGATTTCGAATACATGAAGTTGTTCCTGCGCAAAATACCTACAAAAAACAATTTGAATATCTATATGGAATATTAATTGAAATCTAATGAGCTTTGCTTGGACAGTATGCACTTTCAGGAGTGCTTCACACCTAGGAATATTTATTTGGAAAATCCAAAGCTATCAACGTTATTTCCCCAAGGATTTATGTAGTAACTCCACTACTTCTACTGCGCTACAACAAGCAGCTATAATCCCTAGGATCCCTAATCCCTAATACCATGTCATAATTCTATGGCTATTATAGCATCCAAGAATTCCACAGTTAAGGATGTAAGTGTTAATATAATCTTCACTAAGACTTACTACAAAGAATTGTAGAGAATTAACAAGAAAAGTGAGACAGAAACACATAAGAAAGAAGACAATTTGATAAACTCTCATCAATATATTAATGAAAAATGATAGTACATTAAATAATACATCTCATAAGAGAAATTCGAATGCATTTGAGGAAATTCAAAATACTCACTATCTTAGATTTAGTAAAAATCTCTATCTAGAACAACTTACTAACTCCAAATCAAGGTAAGAGGTCATGATATGGCTAACTAAGCTTAGGTAGGCCATGAGTGACCAAAAGGAAACAAGATGGAGGATTTTCAGGAGAAAAAGATGGAAGTAGTTGAGGAAACATCATGCAAACTTGCCAAAGACACCCAAGTGCACTTACCTCATTCTAATCCTAAGAAAAGGAGTGCAAAAGTTCGCTTTAACTCAGTAAAGCAAGAATAAAGCATAACAGTGCACCTAGCTCATAAAAGTTGCTTTGAAGCATCCTATGGGGTGCACTTGTGGATAATCATCACATGTTTGTAAAGTTATGCACTAGGAACAATATCTACCATGGCCTAAACACCTAGGAATCAACCTAAAGTAATCAACTAATGTCTCTAAGTTCTAGATGGTGATTAAATATTCCAATAGCCATGATCCCTCATTCTTGTGTACCACTACCATTGGTGCAAAGTAATAACTTTGGATAGACCTAATTATGCCATCCTCTAACATGTCTTCAACCATACGCTCAATTTCACTCTTTTGGCCATAGGCGTATCTGTAAGGTCTGATGTTAGGGGGGTAACTTCCTGGAAATACGTGAATAACATGATAAAAATCTTGAGCAAGTGGAAGACCTTTTGGAATATCTTCAAATACCTTGGAATGCTTATTAATGACCCTTTGGAGATCTGGGGAAATAGGAGTCTTAGATGTTTGAACATCGAATTAGCATAATTGTGCAATTACACCTTGATGTCCCTTTTTCAATAATTTTGTCATACCATTAGAGCTTATCACCTTGCTTCGTTTCCATGTGATACCATTTAACTCATATTATTTTCCTTCCCATGAAAATGTCATGAAAAGCTTATGAAAATTAAAATCCATTGTTCCCAATGATTGTAACCATTGAACCCCTAATACAACATCAGCACCACCCATTGGGATAGCAATCATTGGACTATTCAATACATATTCCCCCATCGTAAGATTGATATTATGGAATTTCCCTGAGAAATTGATAGTTTATCCACCTACAATCATTACTTGAAGCTCTGGTGTTGGATATACAAAGCAATTGACAACTTTGGCTAATTTACAGTGAATAAAATTATGAGTACTACCAAAATTAATCAACAATGGACCACCTTTTTCTTTTTGATATATCATTCGATCTTGAGAGTTTAAGGAGTGCTAATTCTCGCCAAAGCATGACAAGATATGGTGGGAGTAATCTCTTCGGAAGTAGTCTCTTCTATTTCGTCATCTTGAGATGGTTCATGTTCTTTTGGTTCTTCCTCTTCTCAATCTATGTAGAATAATTTCTTCTCACCACACTTATGTCGCTTACTATACTTGATGTCACAATTAAAGCATAGACCTTTTACTCTTCTTTCATCCAGTTGCTGAGGTGTCAACCTTTGAGGCAAGTTAGAAGAAGGAACATTATTCTCTTTGTATGTGTTTGAGGTGGTCTTTCTGGTATCCATCGCCATATTTTTACTTTCAACCTTCCTTTCCATCATGAAATACTTCTCTAAGGATGGTGGTTCAAAGAGATGCACCTTATGTTGAATGTATCCTTCAAGGTTCCAATAAAGAGATCCAACAGTTTATCTTCTGGTATGCCCTCCACTCTGAGACTTAACTGTTGAAATTGTTGAATGTGCTCACTTACTAGTCCCTTTCTCCTTAGATTTATTAATTGGGTAAAGAAGGAATTGCTCTTAATATCATCATTGTATGATATAAATTCTTTTGTAAAAATGGACCAAGAGATATTGGAGCTCTTTTTGCGTTCACAAAGCCATTAGTACCACACAAGCTGGTTAGGTTCTAAATATAAAGATGCAATATGTACCTTTTGAACATTGGGCACTTGGTGCATATCAAAGAATTGCTCCATCTAGAATATCCATGTTATGGGGTCTTGTCCGTCAAACTTCCTCTTGTAAATATTGGGGAGTTGGATACCCCTTGGGGACCATCCCTAGTTACTTCCATTACTAGAATCATTTCCTCTTGGAATATTCTCATTGATGCAATGTTTCTCAACATGGACCTTATCTTTATCCTCCTAAATATCCTGGAACACATCATCACCTAGAGGAGGAGTATCCTTTGAATTTTGTATGAGCTTATCAATATTTTCCATCTTATTATCCATATGTTCCATCGACTTCTCCTCTAATATAACTAAATCAATTTTTTTCACAAACCATTTCATAGTTTCGAAACTCCATCGTATTATCCATATGTTTCATCAAATTCACCTCTAAATTAACTAAATAAAATGTTTTCACAGATCCTTTAATCATATTTGCCAATTGGGACACTCAAAAAGATAGGTCTTCCCTTGCATCATACGTCGAGGATGAGTCCTCTAGTGGTTTTAGTGGAGTGTGATTTTTTCCACTTCCTTTTGGTGACATTTTGAACAATATAAATAGATATCACACCCTAGGTTTCAACTCAAACAGATCCTTCTACTCAAATTTATTCAAATTTAAAATGGCATACCTTTTTCAAACCCTGATTAGAAGATTGTTTTCTGACCAACTAGGAACTGAGGTAAATTTGAAATTTCGGCTCCTCTGGGTCTAAAAATTTGGCTTGTTATATCCCGATGTCTCCTGTTTCCAACATCGTGGGCTTGACCTAATTTTGATGTGCCAGTAAAAAGTTATTGCAAATATGCCACACTCCTATTTTTGGTCCCTTCAGAAATGCGAACTTATACAGTATGGCACATGTCCAATATTTTGGATATGAGTCTAAAAAATATACCAAATATATTGTGTTCTGTCATCTTGCTGATACAATATGTCTCACTCAATTTGGTTCTCGCATTCCCCATATATGACCTTTTTTCCCATAACACTTGCTTTAGACTAGTTTTTGGACTAGTCAAAAACCCTAGCTTTCACAACAAATATCTTTGAACCTTTAATGTATTAGGATCTGAAAATTGGACCATATATAGTTTGACCATTTTTCTAGATTATTTTTGAGTCTCTCTATATGAAACCTTTTAGAAACAAAATTATAGCGAAAATTCCAAGATGACTCATTTTGAAGAAAACAGTCCCAAGGAAAGTGCTCTGATACCAAATGTTATGCAACAAATTTCCAAAAAGAGCATGAAAAAAGCATAAATAGACCAGTACTCCACACCTTTAATGAAGAAAATAGATGAATATCTTGCATCTTCGAGGGGTAAACCTCCTTATACAATGTACTAAGTACACAAGTCAAGACAAAATAAGATGCTCCAAATGAAAAGGTCTCATTCCTATATATAGGAGACTAAGAGGTACAATTCCAACTAACTGACCCAAGCCAACGTAACTAATATAACCATACTAATTATAATTATAACTAATGGACCAAGACGACATTAGAACTAATATAATGTGACACATATAAGGGGAAATGTACCCATATTTAGGGCTTGACAATTTATCTAAGCCTCAATGGTGGACATAGGTTATTTGGAAGTTCCAGTGTCCATTGAAGTCCTAATTATTCTTATGGTTGGATTTGGTTGGAAAGGTCCCTATTTGGGATAGATTGAACCATATTTTTTGATGTGGGCCTACCAGATTCCCTTTATGTCATGAAGATTTGGAATCTATAAACCACCTATTTGTTCATTGTCCATATCTAATTAGTATGTGGAATTATGCATCTCAGTTCTTTAGTGTTCAATTTATCTGGTAGGGTGATGGACTTGATGAGGCCCTACAGGCTTGGATGAACAATGAATCTCTTTCATATTTTTGGGCATTACCAGTTCTAATGATAGGGGGTATGGCCGGCCAAGAATAAGGCCACCTTTAATGATATCATTATTCCATCTTTGTTCTATGCCTCTAAGAGAGTGGCCATTCTGGAACTTCTTCCACAGTCTATTTGGAATCCAAAGCATAGAATAATAAGGGAAGAGGACATTGATAAATCAGGAAGTTAGTGTTATTTTTATGGAGCTTCTAAGGGAAGACCGGGAATAGGTGGTGCAGGAGGATCTGTTTTCTTTTTAGCTAATCAATTATTCAAATTTGCAGCTGGTATAGGGAGGTCTACAAACAATCAAGTTGAATTGAGGGCCTTAAAGTTAGTCCTATTATTAGCTTTATCCAAAGGGGTACACAAACTACAGGTGTTTAATGACTCATAGTTAGTGATTGACTGGTTAAAGTTGAGGAAACATCCTATGAATATCTGCTTGAGGCCACTTTATGAAGACATTATTAGATTTACAAGGCTCTTTCAGTTTATTTATTTTCATCATATATATAGGGAAAGAAATATGGAGGTAGACTTACTCTCAAAAGAGGGTCTTCGGGAAAGGAAGGTTTATGAAAGCAATGGGAAGGAATTGAGGTGATAGTCACCGAATTTACTATGGTACCTCATCCAAATTGAGATATGATAGAGACAAAAGAAAGGGATGGTTCCTACAGTTTTTCTCCTTATTGGCCTTTGACTATTTTTTGTTTATATAAATTCCAACCGTTGATCATTAGTTGCTTTTTTTTGGCACATACATTACAATATTTTGAGATATCATATGAGAGATAAAAATCTGAAAAGGAAGTATATATATATATATATATGATGTATATGATACATTTATATAATCTATTCCTCAGTTTTGTTGATGTTTATCTATATCATGTATGTAACACAGATATGGATTTATTCTCAGTTATTTGTGTTGATGATGATACATGTAATGCTACTAACCTCTTTCGAACAATGTGGTTCATTATTAATACAATGAATTACGATTTTTTTTTCCGTGGAAAAAACATGAATAATTTATTATTACACATGTCATCTTGTATTTTTTTTAAACAAAGTAGTAGTGTTGCTAATTTACCCTATATTTTGTTTTCTTAAAAACAAAACCTTTGTTTGAATGTTGTGATCAACTAAAATTTCTAGCCATGAAATGTTTGTTATCAAAATTAAATATCAATGGAGTTAGCACCGAAAATTTGAGGTTGCATAAATTTTACATGGCTTATACAATATAATGTATTAAACGTTTATCGTTGTTGCCTTTGGTTTATTAATATGAGTGTAAGTATTAATTGTATATTTGTTTGGTTTTTAATTGAATTGTTTTTTATTTAAATGAGTTAGATCCAATGATAAAGAATGAGAGTTTGTTTTACTAATATCACACACACATAAATGGATCAAAGCCCACTCTCTTGACATCTTTGAAATCAAACACTAACTATTACCATTATAACAAAGGCAAGACATTATAGAAAATTATATCAATGTCAATGTGCACTTAAATTTAATAGGTCCTATAAATTTGCATGAAAACTTCTAGATTGAACTTTAAAAAAGCCTCCAATCTAAGTATAATGCATAATGATCAATGGAGAGCTTAAAAAACATAAATATTACCCTTTTTAAAAAATATTTCCTGCAAGTTCAACTTCCAGGGAATAAATTCCTTCCTCTCTTCCATTTTAAGTCATCATCTATCCAATAACACTTCATAATTTATATAATGTTTTTAATTTCTTTTCTTTTAAAACTTATACCTATCTTATTTTTTATATTTATAAAAAAATCAATAATATAAATTTTGCATAATCACAATAATAATAAAAACCATTATATATATTCTTTAAAAAACTAGATTTATATAAATAAAAAGGTTAATAAATTTGAAAACAATAAGATACTTCTCGAGTATGGGTCCATCAATTATAATAGCTAAGGCCAACTATAATGGCGCAATCACTTTTTCATGGTTTCATTGTTTGGGATGTTTGGCCCAAATTAAAATGAATAGATTATACTTCATCATTCTTCCATCTTATCCAAAAGGTCTGAGTTCTTGTTTCCCGCACTAAAACAATAATTTTGGATGTGTGCTTTTTGTATTCGAAATTTTATGGATGAGCAATCATTTAATAAAATCATTTTTCAACTCCCACAATGATTTTACAAAATCTAACACTCGATTTATGTGATTTATGTGGAGCTTCTCCTTCCTAGCTAGATGTGGTTGTAAAGTAAGGGTGTCTCTTTGCCCTTTAATTCCACCAATACATTAATATATTAATGTAAATTTTTATTTATTTCAATTATATATGTGTGGAGGCGTATGTGGCTATAAGTTAAGGGTATTTGTCTTTTAATTCCACTAATACATGAATATATTAATGTTTTTTTTGTTTGCTAGAATTTTTTTGATTTGCGAAAGTGGCCTTTGATTCAAGAAAGTATGACCCAAGAGCATCTAAGTCGTCAAAATTATTCAGGGATTGCACTTGGCACACCAACCCTCAACTGGTTGGATTTTGGATGTCTCCTCCCAACTAGCTCACCCCTAAGGGGAATTGAACCTCGGTCGCCCTGCTGACGAGACCCACACCTTAACCAAATGAACTAGTAATATTTAACTTATTAACATAAACTTGTATTATGCATCTTTATTTCAATTATATATATATATATATATATATATATATATATATATATATAAGTTATGAAAGTTAAAAAGAATTTAATAAGAATTATTAATTTTTTTTATCATATAATCAAAATCCTAAAATAAATTATTTTTTTAAGAAAAATAAATCAAAGCTGATCTTAATAATTAATAATCATCATCATTATTAATTAATCTAATTAATTATTTATCTCAATTTTTTTTTAAATTATCTTTGTGATTAACATTCTTATTAAACTTGTTCACAGGGCATATAATAGATAGTGAATGGATATATTGTTAAGACACTCTTTGTGTAAGGTCACGGATTCAAAACTCTATAGATACTAGCCTTACAAAAAAAAATACATATTAAACTAAATCAACTAACTTATAGCTAACAACTTTGTATAAAAGGATAATAAGTTAAGAGTATTATTTCCATTTATCCACACTCTTAATTATTATGCCATGTTGACATATGATTGGAGTGATTTGTATTGTTACGTGATGCAAAATATGGATGGGAAATTATTAATGTCTATTAAAGGTCAACCCTCTTAATTATTATGCCATGTTGACATATGATTGGAGTGATTTGTATTGTTATGTGATGCAAAATATGTATGGCAAATTATTAATGTCTATTAAAGGTCAAAGTTAGCATAAGATTTTGAAATAATATAATATGTAAAAATATCAAAAGGAAGGCAAAAGCATATTATAAGGGGAAACATTTTAAAAAGAGAAAAGACGAAAACAATTAGAAGTGCTACCTCAATAAGATGGAGAATAATGAAGAAGATCCAGAAGTAAAAGGTTTCTTGGCTGAGACATGTTGCTTTGGATAAGCATTTTTAACATTCAAAGTAGCAAAGAAATTTGTGATAGAAATAAGAGTATTTCATTCATTAGATCTATTTTGTCTCATAAGTATATCATGTGAGCTTGGATGTTGGTCATAAGGTCTATGCGTACTAGTGTTGGAGGGTTGGAAGTAAGAGATAATCAACTTGATGCATGTCAATTTGGATATTAGTGATTCTTGTTCATTTAACAAGTAGTCTACACATGCTACAAATTATCCATTTTCCGTACATTTCAAAATAACATGAATGGAAATCGACAATTTTGTCCTAAAATCCAATAGAAATCCTTTTGGATTGATGGAACCTTAAATATAAAATGATAACATTGTGCAATCTAGTTACAATAAAGGTATTTGAAGGCATTGAAACCATAACTACACTAAAACAACAACTTTATCAATTCAAAATTGCAATTTCAATAAAAGTTATCTAACAAAATTATGGTGATAGCAAACCATAGAAATTTTTTTTTTTTTAACAAGCACGGGTAATTTTTATTAAGAGTAGAACACAGTTGGGATTACGCCTAATCAACCCATCTTACAAAGCCAAAAAGCTTGAATTTCAAATGCTTTCTGATTCCAACAATTACAATTTACATGGAACTTCTGGCTTATGGAATGGGAGCCTAGACAAGAGTTTCTTCATTCTGAATCAGTTCAGCAGGGGCTAACTGGCAGCCCACATTAGCCCTATAATCCGCTTCCTGATTTAGACTCCGAAGGATGTGGAAATAGGAAGCAGAGTTGAAATTTTGCAGCATTTTTCGGAGACGTTGCAAAGTCTTGTTTAACACCGCATTATTGAATTGCCCATCAGTGTTTAAGAGTTTGATTAAGATTTCCGAATCTCCAAAAATCTGGATATCATGCTCTCTATTTCCTTGAGCTAACTGACTGGCCTTGAGAAGTCCTAGTAATTCAGCCTGGTTGTTTGAACACTGCCCTAACCCCCAGCTGAAACTGCCCTTAAAATGACCATCAGGAGCATAGAAAACCCCTCCGGCTCCAGCTCTCCCTGGATTTCCTTTAGCTGCCCCATCGAAAAAAATAGTATGTTTTCTTTGATTCTTCCACCACTGACAGAATTCGATTTCATTGTACCAAAGCCGCCATTCTGGCTGACTGTTTGGACGAGTAGGGGTCTTTATCCTTGTGCATTGCATAGTATTTCCAATCCAACTGATTTCAACGGGAAGAAGCTTGTGGTTTTTATTAAATGGGTGATTTTCCACCGTTTCCTTAAGCAACGCCTTAGCTTTTGCTACTACCACAACAGGGGTGCTCATATTGTTTTGGAAGATTCTATCATTTCTGGCAAGCCACACTTCCCAGCAGAGGTATTTTGGAACTGCATTCCAAATCTTCGTCCATAAAGATTTACTCTTATTGCTCCAAGGATTGCAATCATTCCATGTGGAAAAAAGACATACCACATTGCATTGAGCTGGAGCTTGAACACTGAGTCCTAGTAGAGCTAGCTACCACACCTCCTGCATGAATGGGCATTCTATGAACACATGGTCAATTGTTTCCTTGGCAGTCTGACAAAGGGAGCATCTGTGCAGTCCTATAATTCCTCGCTTTGCAAGGTTCTCACCTGTCAATATTATTCTGTGCACTAGTACCCAACTGAAAAAATTTATTTTGGGAATACTAAAAGAGTCCCATACCTGCTTCCAGATAGCGTTAGCTTGAGTCTGAGGGTGCTGCATCTGCAGAGCAGCAAATCCATAGGCTACTTTGTATTCACCTGTCATACCCCAGCCCCAATTATCTCTTATTCTTTTGTGCACCGGAGCTAATCCAGAGAGAGCTGCCAACAACGAATTCGATTGCTCACTCATCCTATCTAGCGGCCTGGGTATATTCCAATCGAGCCAATTCCCATTCTGATCCCAAGTTATAATGTTTGCTAGCTTATAGATGTCACGCTGGATGAGCCAGCAACGCAGCTCTTTGAACTCCTCATGCTGACAGAGAGGAAGACGTCCCATAATTTTGTCATTCCATAAATATATTCGATTTCCATTGCCTGGAATGCGATATAGTTGTTTTTTAAAAAATTTCCAACTCTGGCTGCACAGTTTCCATGTCGTGGTTCCTTTTTTAACTGTAGCTTCCTCCATGCTGATTTCTGTAACATCATTCATATATTTATTGATGAGAATTCTGCTAACCGGATGATTAGAATTTGAAAAAAAATTCCACAACATCTTTCCTCCAATAGCCAGGTTCGCCAGTCCTGGGTCTCTTACTTGCAGACCTCCTTCATTAAAAGGTTTTTTCACGACATCCCAGCCCACTAAGTGAAATTTTCTTTGGTTCCCACTTCCTCCTTGCGACAAGAAGGTTCGCATGAGCTTTGCAATCTGCTCAGCGATCCATTTGGGTGCCAATAAAAACACAGCTTGGTAGAGAGGCGGAGAGGAGATCTTGACTTAATTAGGATTAACTTTCCTGCTTTGGTAAGCCACTTCCCTCCCCAGGCTGTTATTCTAGATTTAATTTTGCTGATGACCTCCAGCCAATGTGTGGCCTTGGTAATGCCTAGAGTTAATGGCAGGCCCAGATATTTGATGTTGTCCCAATTTGCAAAACCTGTAAAGCCTAAATGACAAGCTATTCACTGGATGGTGGCATGGTTCACATTCTAGCCATACACTGCACATTTCCTTTTATTGAGAAGTGCTCCAAATGCTCTGCAAAAACTTTGAATAACATCATTAAATGCCCTTGCTATTCTGACCGAGGCTCCTCCCAATAGAAGAGAATCATCGGCGAATAATGAATGATTTATGGGCTCAATATTGGGCGTTACTCTTATGCCTGGAACTTTGCCTGCAACCTTCTCAAGATTCAATTTTCTGCTAAGAGAATCGACCATCAAAATGTATAAGAAAGGGGATAGAGGACAACCCTGCCTTAACCCCCGAGAGCTTTGGAAGTATTTGGCAGGCCTACCATTCACAAGAGGCGCTATCCAAGGCCTGCCTATGCAAGCTTTGATCAGGCTTACGAATTCGACACTAAAGCCAAAAGATAGAAGAACTTGAAACAAGAAGGAATGTCTTACCCGATCGAAGGCATTAGCCATGTCCAGCTTGATAATCATTCCTTGTTCATTACATTGGTGGCTGGAGTGAATGGTTTCCTGCACTATAGTCACATTGTCCATGATATTCCTGCCTTTCACAAACCCACCCGGATTGGAGGAGATGAGATTGCCCAGCAATGGCTTGATTCTATTGGCGATTAGTTTTGACAGAATTTTATAGGATGCGTTACACAAAGAGATAGGCCTAAACCTATCGAAGGTTCCAGGATTAGTTTCTTTCGGGATTAGGGCCAAAAAAGTAGAATTTATGCTGCCTCCAACCTTGGCTTTTTGGAGGAAGCCCCTGACCATTCGGATTAAGTCCACCTTAATTAAATCCCAGCAAATTCTGTAAAAGTGTATGGAAAAGCCATCCGGTCCTGGAGCTTTGTCCGGCTCCATATTCCAAATAACATTACTTATTTCAGTTTCGGTGAAGGGTTTCAATAGTCCTGCATTCTCGTTCTGTCCAATCAGTCTTGGGATGTTGTCAAGAAATTCTGTAAACTCCCCCTCCGTGTCCACTCCTTTTTCAGTGAAAATTTCCTGATAGTGAGAGGTTGATGCCTCTTTTAATTGATCTATTTCATTATGGACAGAGCCATCAGCAGCAGTAATTTCTTCCAAATGATTATGAGAGAGTCTAGCTTGGAATTGTTTATGAAAAAAAGGTGTGTTTCTATCTCCCGATTTCAGCCAGAGGCTTCTCGATTTGAGTCTCCAAAATTCCTCCTCTTGCCTGAAAGCTTGCAGAGTGATGCGTTGGGATTCTTGTTCCATTTGAATGGCAGAATGTGTTATTTCTTTGAGTTCCATATTCATTTGCAATTCTGTCAACTGTTTGGTATATTGATTGCAGCTCGTAGATGAAGCAGTGGGCTTTTTTATCCAGGCTTTTAGAGCTACTTTGGTAGCCTTCATTTTTTGCTCCCATAGATAGCTGGGTGATCCAATAACAGGAATTCTCCATGTTTTATGTACAGTTTCCTCAAAGCCATCTTTGTCAGCCCATAAAGGATTTAACCAGAAGGGAATTGGTCCCAAATTTTTTTCATCTTCAAATTGCAGCAAAATGGGCTTGTGGTCCGATGTTAATTTTTGCAGAATTTTAGATGAGATGATCTTTTTCCCAAGAAAAAAGGAGCTCTGTATTAAATATCTATCCAGCCGAGCAGAGATATGTTGATCCCCCACCCGATTGTTGGTCCAAGTATATAAGCCTTTTTTTGGTTTGATATCTAATAAGTCCCAATACTGAAGAAGGTCTTCAACATAAGGAAGGATCTGATCTCTACTTGTATTTCCTCCCCGTTTTTCCTTAGGTTCGAATACAAGGTTGAGATCTCCTGCGAGAATTAAATTCATGGGGGATCTAGATTCTAGGAAGAGAGACAAAGATTGCTAGCACTCTCTCTTTTCAGCATAAAGAATAGGGACATATAAATTGACAAGGGCATAGGACGTGTTACTCACTTTATGCTTGAGGTCGGTGAAGATCCAGTGCTGAGTCTCATAAGAAATTTCAAGATGGAATTTATCCTCTTCCCACATAGTAGCCAGCCCTCCGGAGGAGCCCCTAACACTGACATCTCTCCCGGCATTCTTGTTCCACTTCGATTTGCTGAGGAGAAGAAGAGCTTCCCCATCAATTTTAGTCTCTTGGAGCATGAGGATCTCAGGAAACTCGGTTTTCACCAGATTTTTTATTGCTTCAATTTTTAATGTATTTCCCAATCCTCGGCAATTCCAAGAGACTAAACGCATTACTTGCTGGCTGGAGGGGGTACAGCTCCTCCCTTGGGAGGTCTGTTTCTGGTATTTCTGCCAATAGACATCTCAATTGTTGATTGGCTACCTTTCATTTTTTGCCGCTCCGCTTCTTCTGCCCTTGTCTCTCGATGAGATTTTCTCCCTACACTTTTCGATGGCCTCTCGAAGGTCTCATCTTCCGAAGAGCCTGAGATCTCTGGAGACTTCTTCCTTATCATTTCAGCATATGAGAGGGGACTCGTGGCTCCTATTGTGGATCCATCCTGTAGAGGTGCAAATTCTTCAAGGGATTTGTTTTCAGCAGTTGATATGGGTTGTTGTTCATCCTCTTGTGCAGTTGAGTTTAAAGATTCCTCGTGTATTCTGAGATTATCTTATTGGCTCTGAGCTCTCTTCAACTTGTGGCTGGCCCGGGGATGGGCCTTTGTTTTTTCCTTTTCCTTTTGATCTGCTGATTTGTTTTGCTGTGATTGGCTTCTGAGCTGGGATCCAATGATTGCCTTTAGCATTATCGACCTCTTCCTCTCCCTTCTTTTTGCAGTGCCTGGAAAAATGTCTGTATCCATGGCAAAAGCGACATTTAAATGGTAATTGCTCGTAGTCTAACTCTTGGATGTATGACCAATCCGCCACTGTGAGTTTTATAGCTTCGGGCAACCCTATTTCCAAGTCCACCTCCACACAAATTCTAACACAAGTATATTGATCCTTCCTCTCTACCCGGTCTATGTATTTTCCCAGCTTATTCCCTATTGCTTCCATTGATTTGGGATTCCAGCAGTGCAGTGGTAGATGAGGCAATCGGACCCAGACTGGGACAGCCGAGGGCATGTCTTGTGTCGGGTCAAAGTCCAATGTCCATTTGTTCAGATATAGACCTTGAGGGCCCATAAAATAAGGTCTGTTTCTGAAGATTAAGTTTCTATCCTCTATACTGGCAAAAACAAACACAAAGAAGCCCTTACCCACTAGATGACTGCTAATGCCGTCTTGGGTCAATGTTCGCCAATTTCTTTGCACCCAGTTTTCCACAGCTTTAGGTGAAGGCCAGAGGCCCATGAACTGCCCGATGAGCCCTCTTTCTGCTAGATTTAGTGCTGATATGCACGGGTCTTCAACTAGTAGGTTGACAGTAGGGATGCTTGTCATTCTTTTCACAAATTTTTGTTGTTGCTCGCTTCCCACAGGTGGCCACAAGCTTCTTGAATGCTGCAATTTCGGGCAGGGGGGGGAGGGCCTTGGGGCCCCCTCCATCAGCCATTTCGAGTAGATCAGCTCTCTTCATGTAAAAACTCAGATCCGATAAATGCCTACGTGAGTGGCTCTGGGCTTCTGCGTTAATGTTTAGGGCGTTTGAATTTCAATTCCGCGTCTTCTTGGAGCTCTTCTTGGAGCGTTGATGAACCAGCCTGTTATTTTCAGCAAACCATAGAAATTTAAAAACATATAACATTTATCATTTTCCTCACTTACTTCTAAGATAAGATATGACTTCTTATTTAACACTTAATTTTTTACCTTTATTTTTCGAAAATTTTCAAATATTTTGAATGATATTATTATGTGTGGACTTCACTCTAAATCTACTCTGATATTAGTTAATATAGATTACTAAATGAAATATTTAATTTCGTTTATTTGAGAATAGTGTTCAGTGTAAATTTAGGAGTAGTCTATTTACTCTACTTAGTCTAAATCTGGTATTTTTTTTTGGTCAAATCCAAATTTCTATGTGTTTAAATTGTATTTTTGAATCCATAAATAAATTCAACACCCTCAAATACCCCCACAACACTCAAATTATGCAATTTCCATAGCTAATATATGTAATTTTAAGATTTTTTAAAGATTTTCAATCAGAATATAAAAAATATTAGACGAAAAATATGCTTGAAAAAAGTTGAAAACATAGAATAATTAAACTACACCTTAAAATAAAAATAAAAATATAAAAATATAAAATTAAGTCAATCACTCATAAACAAATCATCATTTATTACTAATCAACTAATTAACAATTAGTATAACATGTTCGTTCAATTTGTCTTATACATAAGAGCATACATATTGAAGTTACAAACAAATTTAATATTATTTTGTTTTTTATATTATTTATTAATTTGATGCTTTAAGAAGCACTGATACAAGGAAATATCATGGAAGTTCCCTACCACACAAGTAATTAGGTAAATGAAACATGCAAAAGGTGGTTATAGTCCATTTCAATTTACGTGAAGGAATTATATATATGTTTCGTTTGTGAATATCTATAACTTCGTTTTTATAACTAAGTACGTGGTAACGTTATATTTTTTAGGTATTAATAATGTCTTTAATGTTTGTTGAATTAAAAAAAATAAAATAGCTATTGGTTATATTTGCTTGAGGAAATAGATACTGTAAAAGTGATGTTGAAACAAAATAGATAAAAGCGATTGTTGAAACAAAATATGTTTTTAATGTAGTAACGAAAAAGGGTATAATTGTTTTTTTTTTATATTTAAAGGTGGGATGTATGATGAGTTTTTTTTTAAATAAGTGTTTTTGTTGTGAGTGTTTCTTTAAATTATAAATTCATGTTGAAGTAATGGTAATTGTACTTATATTATATTAAAAAAGTTATATATATATATATATATGGATTAAACCTTATATCTTTATCCTGCAAATTTAAAGTTATATCACTTCAAGGAATTTTTGTAAATATTAATTACTTTTATTTAAAAATTTTAAAAATAAAAAAGTATTCTAATAAAAAAAACTAGTTTAATATTAATATTTTTCATAATAAAACTATTTTTAAATCATCTCTATTATTTTTTATAAAATTTCTTAATAATTTTATGAAATTTTATTTTCTAAAAATATCATATTTTCTTTAAAAAATCATTTTATTAAACTTAATACATTGTTGTCACATGATTTGAAAATTATATATAGCTCCTTCCATATTATATTTCTTCATTATTATTCTTCACTTAAATCAAGAGATAATACTTTTCCTCATTTAAAACAAGAGATTATACTTTTCCTTTATATGTAACTTTGATTTTGTTTATTCCTCACTCAAACAATAGTTTATGATTTGAAATTTATATATGGCTCTTTCCATATTATATGTCTTCATTATTATTCCTCACTTAAAACAAGAGATCATACTTTTCCTCACTTAAAACAAGAGATTGTACTTTTCCTTTATATGTAGCTTTGATTTTGTTTATTCCTCACTTAAACAATAGTTTATACTTTGAAATTTATATATGGCTCTTTTCATGTTATTTTTCTTCATTATTATTCCTCACTTAAAAGAAGATATTATACATTTCCCTCCCTTTAAACAAGGGATTATACTTTTCCTTTATATGTAGCTTTGATTTGGTTTATTTTTCACTTAAACAATACAATAGTTTATAGTGTTCATTTGTGAGTAGCTTTGATTTTGTCTGGTTAAATTGTGAGTAAAAAAAATTAATGTTGGGTTTATTTGCATAAGTATATTATTAATGTTTTTTAACTTAGTTTATACTTTTCATTTGTAAGTAGCTTTGATTTTGTCTTGTGAGTATAAAAGATTAAAGTTAGATTTATTTGCATAAGTATATTATTGATGTTTTTTAACTTACGATGATTATTGTTATTGTTTTTTTTGTTAAGATTAATTTTAATTTATTAAATTTAAAAATATATATATTAAGTAATAAACTAATTTATTTTAATATTTTATTTTTATAATAAAAAATTATTATAGATTGCAAATTTTTAAAAAAATTATGATAATAGTTGTAAGGTTTCTAACATAGTAAAGAAACACAATTTTATAGATTTATCATTTTATTTATTTGGGAAAAAATATAAATAAAACTAGAATTTGAGAAGCTACCCTGTTAGCGTGTAGTGTTGGATATAGTAAGTGGTGTTGAATGTAATGTCCAAGTTATACATATTAATATAGGTATTCTTCATAAGAGTTTGTGCTGAAATGTATTATTTTAATTATATATATACCAAATTTCATGGTCATTACGCAAAGTCATTACAAAGAAAGACACGATGTCTTAAATAATCCAAAAGGATCAGATACATGCATACATACATATCTTAGGAAAATTATGTGGGATTCCCCCATCTTCCTTAGAATATCTAGATGGATGGTGGCTTGGCCACCCACCACAACAATGATTGGTAACCATGAGGAACATTATCGAAATTTGAACTTATCACCTATGACCTCCCCGATGATAGCATGCCTTTTTTTCCATGAAACAAAGCCTAGGGAAAACCCCTAGGTACTTCCCCTCATTTTGAGGATGGTACCCAATCTAAATCCTAGATTCTTCAGGGCACAAGGCCAAGTCAACAAGAGCACAAATCCATTATAACAATATTCTCATTATGACCTCCACATGTCATTTACAAAAATAGAACCTGAGTGGGGAGGATAATACTCCATCCCACAACAACTCGAGATACACCCAATTGACATGATGGAATGCCTTATGCAGATGGTTCAACCAATTCAATGAACCCTTGGGGATACATAAATACATGTGTGTGTGTTTTCCTAGGAAATCCCCAAAAGAAAACTCTTTGTCACTTCCCCACATTCGCGAATGATACCCAATGCAATTTCGTCAACATTGATTATGATGTTTGACTTGATATGGACATTAAGTAAGGCATGCAATAGAGACAGACAACCTCAAGAATCATTCTTGAGACCTCCTACATGAAGATCAAAGCACTCAACCACTTGATCTAGCCCATATGGTTATCTACACACACATGCACACAAGCCCTAGCCCAGTGGATTTGAACTAACAAATTCCAAGGTGTAGATCATCAAAGGTCATGGTTTCAAGATCGATAGAGCCTTTTAGGTTAAGAATACATGTTGCACTCTAATGTTGTTCACTGTAACTATCATTCATAGAATCTGAAGAAGTGTTTAGAGGGTTTTCCCAAAGAATTTTTTCATTATATATATATCTATATATCTATATATATATATATATATATATATATATATATATATATATATATAGAGAGAGAGAGAGAGAGAGAGAGAGAGAGAGAATTCACCATAATAGAACCCTAAGATATGTGTGCTCAAAATCATGAGACCTCATAGATGTGAAGACCCTAAATTGCTTAGTGACATACCAATGGTTTGTGTCCTTGTCTACAAGAAATATTGATGTATCTTTAATATTGTGAACTTTTTTAATCTTGTGTAGAAACAATCCAACATTCACATACCTAGGTGGCATGAATATTTATGTTTTATTTCAGGTGGCAGAAAAATTTCTCCACAAACTTAGGTGAGTGATGAGGTAAACTGAGTATAAAGCAAGTGTGATGGATTTCACTTAGTATCAAGTCCTACTAGATTTGCAAAGGAGATGGGTATTTTCACATCAAGTGTTGGTTTTATTGGCCAAAATCTTAATTTTGAAGCTCTTTGATGTGGTCTAAGGTTGAGTAAATCACATAATTTGGAGCCATAATTAAATACCTAGAGGGAGTAAGATGTGAAAGGTGATAAAAAATCATCTTAATATAATTTAGATGGTGCTAGGTGAATATTTGAAAGTTGAATAGTCTCTAGAATACTAAGTTTAGTAAGGTACTAATCAAGAAATTCCATGTCATACAAATTTCTAAGAAGAAAAATATTTTTTATGTACAAAATACAAGGTCTCCTTTGTTAAGATATGGCCCACGTTTCCACTTCTTGCCAGAGAACAAATATGTATCATGTTCCATGAATAAATTGATGCGATGAATATTTTAAGCAGCTACTAGTACTAGGGTTTGGTATATTTATCTGTAAAACTTTGGATAGTCCAATATCTAAGGCCATCCAGTTTATGTTGATTAGGTTAGGCTTCTAACCCTTCCATTGGAGTTTTGTTTTTATAAAATGTTTGAGAGTTATCAAAGGATAGAATTCGTAAAATTGTGGATGGTGATTTCTCCTTTTAGTAAAATGTTTTTTGGCAAGTGGTATGGGTGCTAGTTGAGATAGATATAAGGGATGTGTTGCCTAATTCACTTAATATTGTGTTTGGACTCATACTCATAACCAACTTTTGGACTATGAGAAAGTTCCCTACATATATGTGAGGTGTCATGTTGTTATCACTTTCTCATGTCAACTTTTATTAACTACAACCCTAGTTTAAAAACTCATAAAATTGAATATAAATCATTGCACTGAGAGGCGCTCTACAACCCATTATGAGGGAGATCTTGTAACATGTGTCGAGTGTTTTTTGAGTGTTTGTTGTGTTTGTCGAGTAACAAAATAATACAAAGTAAACAAAAAAGAATAATACAAAGTAAAAAGTAATAAATATTATGTCGGCCATAAACAAAAAAGAATAATACAAAGTAAAAAGTAAATATGAGACTTAAACTAGAGACTTTAGAGCTTAGGATTAGGTGGTGAATATTATGCCGGTCATAAACAAAAAGAATAATACAAAGTAAAAAGTAAATATGAGACTTTAGAGTGTTTGTCGAGTTTGTCGAGTAATAAAATAATACAAAGTAAACAAAAAAGAATAATACAAAGTAAACAGTAATAAATATTATGTCCGACATAAACAAAAAAGAATAATACAAAGTAAAAAGTAAATATGAGACTTAAACTAGAGACTTTAGAGCTCAGGATTAGGTGGCTCAGGTATTGCACTCAAGGAGCTATTTAAGGAGGTTTGCACCTCGGGAGATTTGATCCCTCTCGGCGCTTGATAGAGCCTAGGATTTGGATCTAGGCTGGTCATAAGGAAGCTTTCACAACTACTAGAAGCATTTTGTAGCTACAGATATACACATAACAAAAATTAACACACAAGGAACATAGACACGACAACCTTAGATATGCTTTATTCATAATAAAAATATTGATTACATATGCCTCCCTTGTTCATGGCACGCAAACTAGTTGTAGAACTCCCTCCTTGACCTTTATTTATAAACCTACAACTTCTCATTGACTCGGAGAGAGGTTTTAATACAAAATCCTTACAAAACACAAACTCAATGACCTCTCAAACCCTTTTATTTATACCATACCTAGTGTAGGTGGGAAATAAATGTTCCATTATCACCACTACATCAAAAAAATGTTTTTTACATTTACCCCTAGTATTTTTCCCATTATTGCATTTAAATACCCAACTAATTAATTAATGACCACAATTTATGAGCATAATTCCTTCTTAGTTGTGTTCACACACAACTGGGACCCAATAGGGCCCCACCATTATTGCTTGACTCGCCCTTGACTCAACAAATCTGGAATCGCATATGCATGTAGTTGTCCAAATATTTATCGTTTTCGCTACTTCATCATCCTTCATGCACAACCCCCCTAGAACCTTTCCACAACCTATTCATTATGGACAGCTCCTCAAACCACCTTACTCTTCTCAAACCTCTTCACTTTGGAGCAGCCTCCTTAGTTAGTTCCAACCTCCCCAAACATGTCATAAAATCATCCTCAAATCATGTTGTAACATCCTCATGCTTACAACATATATCATGAATCTCCTTATGGCCATCAACCCATCTTATCGGAATGCCTCGAATACTATCTTGGGAAACTACCAAGTGTAATAAGAATTGAGGGTATGTACAGTGTTGAACCTGACCAATTGAATGTCGAAACAGGAACAACACATCGGTTATCAACACACTCTAAACTGCAACTCATCATCATCCACTAACTCCTGAATTTTGTTCTATGGTAGTGATCCCTCATTCCCCATCTTCTCACTCACAATATCTGCAAACTCCTACACTATCTCATCCTCGCAACTTCTCAGATGCTTTCCTAGAACATCCATAAACACAACTCTTTGGATTCTTTCCTATCGCATAGGAAAACCTCACAAGTCATCATATGCTTCACCTATCGCATCCACAACATCCTCACTCACATTCTCTATTATTGCTCACATCCCTAACTCAGCTACATGACTACCATTGTCTAGATGTACTCATATATGCTAACTCGCTTACTCAAAATTGTTGTTCATAGCCTCTATATGCAACCTCCAAAACAAACCATCCACAAATAAGTTAGCGCAACCACTAGGTTTATCAAGCCTGATAAGTACACTCATGAACAATAATTCCATGTTGAAATAAATCTATCAGTGCCCTCAACTAGAATTAAGATACACTTGGTATTCCACACCAAGTGTTGGTCCGTCACACCCCTCGCAATTGATTATTGGGTCCCAATAAATCCATCTCTCCATAAACATCAAACTTTAGGGAAAATAAGATTGGGATCCTGCCATACAAGACTAATCTACAACTCCTCTGGGCATTAATACAAAACCTCCTCATCATTTTCATAACATTCATTCTAATATAAGGTGCAATCATATTGGCAATGTTCTACAAAGTTTGTGACTATCCTTCCATTATCCAAAACTAACAACAGACTTTTTCCACTGTGGTGTTGGTACCTTAACTATGCAATAGCTAGGTTTGTGATATGATTAGAGCATGGTACAGTCAGCACTTGAGCTATGCATGCAAATATTCTATTATTCAATTGTCAATAGATATGAGGTGCTAATGTACATTTAATGCCAATCTACCACAAGAAGAAGTGCCCAAATACCTTTATGATTTGACATTTTCCCCCAATCTATCAATCAATAATCAACAGATCCATCCTCTATCACTTATGTACAATTGGAATAGCCATATTATTTACACTCGCACATGTTCCATCGGTCCATAATACACAACAAAGATGTAAAATATGTCTCAAAAAACCTCGATTATAGTAGGCTTTGCATTAGCATTGACATAGTCTTCATTCTTTCGAATCTGGTAGCCATCATATCCAAAGCGCAGTGATACTGAAAGCATGGCACAACCACATGCTCTGCAACTCTTGTGAATATAATAGTATGCAACTATGAGAAGAAGACATGCAATATTCTATCAAGAATATAGTTCACACTTTAGAAATTGCATGCAACAACCAGATCTGCACACAATCTCAAAACCCCATAGATCATTTCCCAAGTCTTAATCTATCCAATAACAATGGACATCAACAGTGTTCAATCCATTTAAACTTGATCTGTAGCCATAACTTCCTCAAGCCCTTGATCATAAAACAAATATAAGAGAAAATATTGCATTCGTCATCCCACAAGAATAGATATGGATGGTGTAGTAAAGAAATCACTCAACCATCCACAGGAATGTGGCCATCATCCATGCAGATACCGAAATAATGCTTGACTCCAGGTTCTTTCACGTTCTCATCCTCACACCATTGTTTCCACCTATCTGCAGAGGGGAGAATGTAGATTACATTATCGTTTGGTGCAAATGTTTGTACCTTCTCATGTGCCAACTTTTATTAATTAAAACCCTAGTTTAAACACTCATAAATTGAATAGAAAACGCTATAAGGAAGCTTCCACAACTACCAAAAGCATTCTATGGTTGTAAATCAACACATAACAACAAATAACACACATGAAAAAAAACACACATAACAACAAATAACCCATAGGAACAAAAACACAACAAGCTCATATCGTCTTTATTCATTATAAAAATATTGATTACATATGCCTCCCTTTCCCATGGCGGGCAAGGGGGTTGCATAGATCCCTCCTTGACCTTTCTTTGTGAACCCACAACTTCTCAATGAATCAAAGAAAGGTTTCAAACAAACTCCTTACGAAACATGATATCTCAATGACCTATTAAACCCTTATATTTATAACATACCCGGTGGAAGTGGGAAATAAATGTTCCATTATCTCCATTTAAATCAAAAAATGATTTTTACATTTACCCCACAGTATTTTACCATTATTGCATTTAACTACCCAACTAATTAAGTAATGACCACAATTTATGAGCATAATTCCTTCTTGGTTGCATTTTCACTCAACTGGGACCCAGCACATATCATGGAAACATAGAGTCAGATTATTCACTACCACCAACCCAAAGATAGAACCGACATAACAACCTTTTTGTTAATACATTCTATTAACACCTTAGAGTCCCCGACCACCTGAAAATGAACAATATTCCTTGAATTAGCAAAAAACAATAAATTCCACATGGCCATTACTTCAGCTCTCGTATTAGTCCTAGATCCTGCACTAAGCTTTATAAGGAAAAAACAACCCTCATTTAAATGAAGAACAACTCTAGCACCACATAACCCCCTCGGCCCATTACAAGCCCTGTGAAAGTATCCATAGGGCACATCATCTACAAAGACACTTTTATGTTCCTATATTTTTCAGCCTTCTAATCACATGAAACTTCGGCATGAACCCCTAAAATTCTCTTCACAACTACATTAATACAAGGATTCTAGTTCTCAAAAAAAACTTTGTTTCTGAACAACCAAATACCCCACACAAAATAACAAGGCATTTCCTTAAAGATAGGGTTGGATTCACTTCTTCACCACCCTTGAAAACTCACCTCCGGCCCCATAGAGATCCACAGTCGTGTAAAATTTGATGAGCTTTTTAAAATCCTCCAAACTAACTTTGAAAAGGAACAATTCACAAAAATATGGTCAACATATTCTTCAGATTTTAAACAAAGCAAGTAGACATTAGGGCCCATACCTCCTCCCTTAATGTAATTGTCATTTGTCAGTACTTTGTTTGCAAGGGCTAGCCATAAAAATAGTCTTTGCTTTAAAGGACTATTCCACTTCCACATTGTCTTATACCACCAATGATCATCATAATCACAAGAGTAATATAATGAGTCATATGCCAATTTAGCACTAACCTACCCATCTATCAAGTTACACAACCAAACCAACACATTCCTTTCCTGAACCAAAGATATTCCTGAGAGTTGAATATTATGAACAAAATCATCCCACTCCTCCATCAAAGGCCCTAAAATTCCCAACACATAATCCCTCTTCCAGTCCTTCCCAACGTTTCCCCCTTCTTCTATGCTATAAGCTTGGTCTAAGGTATTCAACCATCTTATCTTTATCTCCTCCAATAATGCCCCTGACAATTTATACTTATTTTTGCCACCCACCCCATGGATCCATGTTGATCCTCACTTCCTAACCATATCCAATTTTCCAAGCCATCCATTTGGCTATCTGGGAAGACTCTCACCATTCCAGCCCAAGAATTTGAGGCATTTGTAAGAGCCTTAGGTTCTCTTTTGACCCACTCTACCACCAAACAATGCTTAAGATATTTATCTTTCATAACCCTACTCCACAAACCATCACCCATATGACAACACCACAAACTTTTAGCATCTAAAGCCTATTCAAAATGGTAAATATTCTTTAACCCACACCCACCTCTAAGCTTTGTTCTTTCCAGTCTATCCCATTTCACTATATGATCCCCTTCCCTTAACTTTCTACCATCCCAAAGAAATCTAAAGCAATTATGTCTAAGTTTCTCCAAGATATATTTAGGAATATGGGAAAGAGACATCCAGTAAATTGGAATGTTCTCCAAAACAGATTTCACCATAATCAATCTTCCACCAAAGGGAAATCCACCTGAAACACCAATTATCAATCCTCTTGTCCACATTCTTTAAGGTCCATGCCCAATCTTCCTTTCTGTAGTCATTCGGCACCAAGTAGAACCCCAAATATTTGAAACCATCTCTTAGTGGAGACATTGAATAAGGCAATAAAACTTTTACCTAGTCCATAACCTTATCACAAAAACCATTTTTCAAAAGGATAGATTTTTCATCACTTATCCTCATTCCCAAATCGTTACAAAATAAATTAAGGTTCTCTCTATACTCTCTTCATTCTTGTATAGATCCCGTACCAAAAAATAATACATCATCACCAAAAGGCACATGAGAGATCTTTGTATTAGAAGAAACTTTTATCCCATAAATCCTCCCTTCCTCCTTTGCATTTGTTATCATCCTCCTCAATCCCTCAATCACCAATAAAAAGAGCAGGGGTGGCAGATGCCTAGTATTCATGGAGAGTCTCCATTAAAAAGGCACCTGCTAGTAATCCAGAGTTTGCACAAATCTCTTATGTATCCAACAGACTTCAATTTCCTCCATTAACCATTTTCTAATGTAAATCTCTATAAGGACCCTCGTAATTCTCTTGTCCTCCCAAACCAACAAACCTTCATTGGATTACTTAAATTTCCCAACGCAATTCGTGATATCCCAAAAAGCTTCATTGCATCATAGTTTGATAGGGAACACTAGCATCGAAACCCATAAATGTTGAATCTGAAAAGGTTCACTTCGAGGGTCAAAGGAAATATGCTACTGCTTTAACACCAAGCTCAAATCACCCCATAACCAGATCCATTCAACATTTTGTCACAATCTCCAGATGATAAGAAATCCATACAAAACCACCCCTTAAGTAGAATGTGTGCCTTCAACCTGTATTACAAGAACAACTTCACCTAAGCATCCATCCACTCTAAAAACTCCTTCCTTCTGCAGAACAGGTTTGGAAATTTCCCAATGAGCACACACTCCACTAGGTTCACCACCACCTCCAACCCTACATCATTCCCTAACACCATTGAACCCTCCCTCACTTATACGCAAATCCTTACAGGCAATTCTCTGTTTATCTCTCCCACTCGACATGCCACCTTTTTTCTTCACAAATTCTCTACTAGAAGTGCATAGGCTATTATCCCTAGCCTCCTTGCTCCCTAAAACTGAGATGTCCTCTAGACCCAATGGTTGTCTAATCACATCGGGAGATGTATAAGATATTTTAAAAAATTTAAAAATATCTCACCATATTTTTTATGTTTCCATTGCCTCACCTAAAACACCGTTAATAAACAAAGCATTAACCTTCAGTACAAAACCTGTGACACATTGACTACCTTCAACCACCAGAACTTACAGGGTCCCATCATTGATTTCCCCAGTCGAGATCTCTGATGCTCCAAGTGCCATTGCCTCCAAAACCTTTGCATCTTCGTCACCCATGCCTACAGAATTAGACACTTTTTTATCTTCCCTTAGCACCTTCAACATTTCCTTAAATTCTTCATTCGTCCTAAAAATAGTCGGATCTAACCAAAACCCGTCATCCTCAAAATCAATCTCCTCCTTCTAGCCAACTATTTTGTAATGCCCCTCAACCTCGCTATGACTATCAATATTGATGACGCTTATTTATAAGTGACCTAGTTAAAGAAACCAAGATGAATGACTGCTTATATGTTGATTTAGAATAAATTGTTGACTGATTAGCGATATATGTGATCAATGAATATGTTTTTAATGAATGATTGATTTAATGACGATTATGGATACTTGTGATTTTAATATGAAATATTGTTGATTGGTTAGCACATGTGAAATCTTATGATGAATGCCGTATTTATGCTGAAATATGGAAATGGAATTATGCGAGTGATTATGATGTGAATCCAATGGACAATTATCTATGTTTTGCTTAACGATTAGCAAATGAGTGAAATGAATTATCATATGATGATTTTTAGCAGTACTATTGATGTGTTCTCTGAGTATGTGTATAGTAACATGTAAGACAGTTTGCCGACTGACACACGATAGAACATAAAATGGGGACGTAGAGGACGGTAAAAACACACACGGAGGTACGACGATGGTGTCGGCTCCCGATAGCATCCACGCACGATTTAAAAGCTCGTTTAGCTTTACTCAGGTGGGCGTGAAGTCGTATGGGTGATACCATAACGGTTTGGTCACATACGAGGTTGAGGGGCACACAGTAAGAACGGACTTACTCCTCAACACCATTAGTCTCACATAGAGTGTAGCCAGATGATTTATGGTAACGGTTCCTAAAATCACTACACATAATCCCAACACAACGGTAAAATGAGAAATTATTGTCGGAAAGACCCGATGATGTGGTACCTAGACAGTAAAATGAGAAATTATTTCCGGAAGGACCCAACGATGTGGTACCTAGACAATTAAGAAAAGAAAGTGTTGTCAGAAGGACCTGACGATGTGGTACCTAGACGAATAAAATAAATTGATAAATGAACACCTATGTATTTGGCATATAGTATTGCATTAGATTATTTGTGCATGAAATGACTATTTATAATTATGTATTTGGCATATAGTATTGCATTAGATTATTTGTGCATGAAATGACTATTTATAATTATGTATTTGGCATATAGTATTGCATTAGATTATTTGTGCATGAAACGTTTATTTATAATTATATATTTGATGAATAGTATTGCATTAGATTATTTGTGCATGAAATGATTATTTGTAATTAAATAATTGGGAATAATTAAATATGGAGCAAATGATAGACTAGGATTCATTAACTAGTCAACTCCACCTGGACCCACTAAAATAGAGATTGGAATCCTAGCATCAGGGGACATCTAGGCATAAAATGTGGGAAGTATGTGCACTCTCATGAGAGAATGACACATGGTTGGGTGAATATTTGTATTAAATAATTTTGCATAAAAGAGTATTTTTGCATGAGGTGACATGTGTCGCAAAGGATTGTGTTATTTAAGCAAGAGGTAAGGAAGGAAAAGGGAAGGGCTCCCTAACGTTGGATGAATTCCGGAATGGAGAATTAGTTCTACTTGTACTTTCTATTGTGATTTTGGCGAAGGATTTTGGTGAGGGGGAGCTCACTCCTTAATCCTTGCTAGTGTGTATCCTCTATGACCCCGAAGGCTCTGGAATAGCTAAGCGACTGAATGCATAAGCCTATGGTTGGGTGGCGAAGCTAACCATTGCTTCGCCTATGGTTAAGCGAGCCTTTACTTGTGGATGTCAACCGATGACCTAGTCGGCACTTGGACAATCTGGATTGGATTGAAGACAGCGACCTCTCCTTCAACGACGGATTCGACCTACGGTAACAAGTTTTGTGTTTTGTATTTACTTGTTAGTTCAAATCTCGAATTTATTTAATTTTATTATTGATTATGCATTGTAAATGGTTTATATTATGTTCTTAAGCCTTACAAAATAGTTGTAAGTAGGACCCCAGAAATGGGGTTGCTACACATTCCCTAACCTCCTTCCCTGTGAAAACCTTCCACCTGCTAACAGTCCGCTAAACCCTCTTCTTCGCTCCATCCTCAAAGGTATTCTAAGAGATGTCCTCTAGACTCAATGGATGTCTAGTCCATTATAACTTCGTATTTATAACTAAGCACGTGGTAACATTATATTTTCTCAATATTAATAATGTATTTAATGTTTGTTGAAATTATAAAAGAAGCAGCTATTTGTTATATTTGTTTCAAGGGATAGATAATGCAGAAGTGATTATTTAAATTTTTTTAAATGTATTAATGATAAAGAATATAACTTGGTTTTTTTAATATTTATAGGTTGAATTTATTCATGAAAAGCGATGAGTTTTTGTTAATAAGGTTTTATTGTTCTGAGGGTTATTCCATGAGTCACTTTGAAGTGGTGGTTGGGTACGGTATGATTGCACCTAGAGATATCATATTAAATAATCTTATAATCAGTATACACATAAATGAATCGAAACCCACGTCCATGTCCTTCAAAATTCTATAACTTCAAAGATTTATTTGATTGATAAATATTCTTTTATGAAATATGCAGATAAAATCCTTTGTAATTACCAATTACTTTTGACATTAGTAATAAATTTACTTCCATCTAAAAATTCTAAAAAAATAAAGAATACATCTTTAAAAAAAATGTTTGATACCAAGACCTTCATTCTTCTTTCTTCACTTAATAAAATAGCTTCGTATTCTCCAAATCATTTTTTTCTTTTTTTAACTTAATCCGTTTTTTTTTTTTAATTTACTTTCATTTAAAGAAAAAATACTCCTTAAAAACTAGTTTGATATCCATATCTTCGATTTTCACTTATAAAATACCTTCATATTCTCCAAATCATTTTTTTTTTTTAACTTAATCCATTGCTTTTTTTCCATAATTTAAAATTTATGATTTGAAATTTATTATAGGACTATTTCCATGTTATATTTTCTGACCCATTTTTTTCTTTTTTTAACTTAATCCGTTTTTTTTTTTAATTTACTTTCATTTAAAGAAAAAATACTCCTTAAAAACTAGTTTGATATCCATATTTTCGATTTTCACTTATAAAATACCTTCATATTCTCCAAATCATTTTTTTTTTTTAACTTAATCTATTGCTTTTTTTCCATAATTTAAAATTTATGATTTGAAATTTATTATAGGACTATTTCCATGTTATATTTTCTGACCCATTATTCCTCATTTAAAACAAGAGACTTTAGTTCTCCCTCACTTAAAACAACAAGAGACTTTAGTTCTCCCTCACTTAAAACAACAAGAGACTTTAGTTCTCCCTCACTTAAAACAAGAGATTATACTTTTCCCTCACACCAAGAGATTATACTTTTCATTTATAAGTAGCTTTGATTTTGTCAATTCTTTCTTTAAACAAGCCATTATACTTTTCATTTTTAAGTAGCTTTGTTTTACTTTATTCCTTATTTAAACTAGAGGTTATGGTCTTGATTTATAAGTAGCTTTGATTTTGTATATATATTATTTATTTGTATAAAAATATTATTAATGTTTTTTATATTATTGTTATGGTTTTTCATTTTATAAAAAATGATTTATTAAATTTTTAAGAAAAATATTAAGTAATTTATTTTAATATTTTGTTTTTATAATAAAAATTATTATAAATTACAAAGTTTTTATACAATTTTAAAAAATTTGATAATATTTTGTTTATGGTTCGAGAGATAATAACAAGACACAATTATATAGATTTATAGCCTCATGTATTAGAAAAACAAAATAGAGATAATAACAAGATACAATTATATAGATTTATAACGTCATGTATTAGAAAAACAAAATAAATAAAACTAAAATCTTATAAGTTACCATGTTAGTATGTAGTGTCGGATGCAATAAGTGATGTTGAGTGTAATGCTCAAAATTATACACGTTGATATAGGTGCTTAATAGAAGAGTTTGTGGTGGAATGCATGATTTTAGTGACATATGTACCAAATCTCATGGTCATTCAATAATCCATAAGAATTGTATACATGCATACATACATACACATTCGAGGAAAACTATGTGGGATCTCTCTTATCTTCTTTGGAATATCCAGATGGAGGGAGACTCAACCACCCACAACAAGAATGGTTGGTAACTGTAAGGGACTTGACCGAATTTGAACCTATCACCTATGGCTTCCCCGATGGCAGCATGGTTATGTTTGTGTGTGTCTGTGTGTGTTTTCCAAGGAAATCCCCACGAGAATGGAAAATTTTAGGGCCGAAATTTTTCCAATGGGCTAATTTTCGATGTTTTTTCCAAAAGAATATTCACCAATTTCCTTTTTTTTCCCAAATAGATTCTCCCAAATTCCAGACGATAAAAATATTTTACTCTAGAAGCACTGCCAAAATTGTCCAAAAACTATATAAAATCCTTATAAATTTGAATATTTAAAAAAATATCACCAAGCATTTTATGGTTGGAAATTTAAGAATTAGTAGGCTTCTCCAAGGTTTCTACACTTTAAGAAAATTATGAATCCTTAAATCTTTCCCTACCCATGAGGAAATTCTTAGGAACTTCCTCGAAATAGAAGATAGTACCCAATGCAAATTCATCGACGTTGATTGCAATTCCTAACTTGATAGGGACATTAAGTGAGGCATGCAATAGAGAAAACCAACCTCGCAAATAAATCATGAGATCTCCTACATGAAGGTCAAAGCACTCAACCACTTGAGCTATCCCATCAACCTATCCACACACACACACACATATAATCCCTAGCCCAGTGGATTTGAACTAACCATTTTCAAGGTGTAGATCATCAAGAGGTCATGGTTTCATGTTTGGTAGAGCTCTCTACATCAAGGATTGGCATGTTGTATTCTAATGCCACTCATCTTAAGTGTCATTCAAAAATATGAATAAGTGATTAGAGGGTTTTCATATATATATATCCACCATAATAAAACCATAAGATATGTGTGCTCCAAAGCATGAGACCTATGAGATGTGCAAACCCTAAATTGCTCAATGACATCAACGGTTTGTGTCCTTTTTTTTCACATGAAAAAGCTCTATACTCTATAGTATATAAAATTGACAACGATTACATCTTTTCATTAACTAACGGAAACAACGAGGATATCCCATCACAAACATGCAGAAAAATTGCATCCACGACCAAACCCACAATGGTCTCCGAGAAATCCAATGTTCTTATCCCCAATTCCAAGCCAAGGAGGTGCCAAAGAAACTAAAATGCGTAATGAAAGACAACATATAGCCATAAACTCCGAATATAGTAGAGAAAATAAGAAAAGGAGTCAACTGCCAGCAAATGAAGCAGCTAACACCTAAAAACAGGAAGAGATCATGCATCCCAAATCAAGAGATCTTCATGAAGCTCAAAAAAATGTTTCCCTCATAAGCTAAGAGAACACATCTGGACATCTGATCCGCCTTCAAATTGTTTGCGCGAGGCATATGGTAGAAGTGAATCCCTGGCATATCCAAGAGTAGCCTGCGGATCTACAGCATCCAAGGAGAAAGAACAATGGCTCTAATATCCCCTAAGTGGTTGACCCAATTGATAATAATCAGAGAGTTCCCGATGACATGAGGAAGATATAACTTGAGCTTAGAAGCAAAAAAAAGCACCATCCATAGTGCTACCAATTCATCCCTGGTATTAGAGCCAATACCAAAATTAATCCATAAACAATAGCTTCTTTGAGCATCCAGTTTGATGAATGCACCAGCCCCGCACTTAGTGCCCGACATCTGTGAGGCACCATCAAAAAAATCAATAACACACGTCTTAGGTAATATGGCAGGATGGATGCGAGGTTCTAGCTGATTGTCCATGGTTCTGCCTGAATATTCACAAAAAACCGCACGAAAACAGTTTGTGTTCTTATTTGCAAGAAAGATTGATGTATCTTTACTAGTGTGATGTTTTTTTCATCTAGTGTAGAAACAATCCAATGTTTGCATTCCTAGGTGGCAATCATCTTTATGTTTGATTTCAAGTGGCACGAAATGAACTCATGTACATTATTAAATATTGATGCATAGAAAAAGCATAACACATAGAAAATACATCCATGATTTTGTTGTACAATCTTGCATACATAAATGGAATTGTGAGTTCAAGGAATCCATGGATACAGAACTATGTCAAAGAAGAATAATAGTCACACTAGAGAGTTAATCCAAGTGAGGATTCAAGCAGCATTATCTCCCTTACAAAGCTAGGGATTGGAGAATTAATCGGAGTGTGGATTCAAGCATCATTACCTCCCTTATGGAGGCAAGGTTTGAACTATCAACTCTACATGTGCTATCAATCAGTATTATGTGGATCCATAAGGTATTTTCTTTGAATTTATTGAACATCTTGTCCACATAACCAAGCAATCATTCTAGTGGAGATTGCAGATATTTGGGCATGACTCAAACCAAGGTTAGTATAATTTTTGTTGAGTACCAACTAGAGGATATCGACTGATATGATCATCTACAACTCTCTCAAGGTCTCTCTCCTCTATTATTTACCAATATTTTTATCATTTGTGGCATCTACCTTAAAAAAATTCAATGAAATATATCACAGGAAACCCTTCAGGCATTTCCACTCATTTCAAGGATAGTACCTAGTGTAAATTCTTTGGTTGTAGTTTTGGAAACCTAACCCAATGGGGACATAAAGTGAGGTCCATAGTATTCATAGAGGTACCCAACCTGGGGACTTGACCTCGTGACCTCTTGTTATAACTCAACCGTCACTTGTGAGAGAACATATGAACTTATTTATATTGGTTGCCACTATCTTATTTATATCAGTTGTGAGGAAGATTAGATTCTCATGCTCATGATAAGTTTAGAAAGAATGTGAAAGCCTTGACTAATAATTCTTGAAACTCAGGCCAAGTCTATCCAAGAGAATAAAGGTCATTACGAGAATATTTACCTTTGAAACTTTACATTGGAATAAAGATCATTACGAGACTCCATCTTTGTTAAAACCCTAGCCTCCACCATTATCTTAGAACTGTCTTAAGGCCTCAAGGTGACCTTTTGTCAACAGTAAAAAACTTCAAGTTATGGAGCAAAAACGGGTCACAATGAGGTGGTGGTAGGTCTAACATGAGAAGACAAAAATTTTAAAAGTGTGAATTTGAGATAGGCACTGGATAGAAGCTGGGTATCAAGCGACAAGTTCAAACATAGGGTTAGGAAACTAGAGAAACTCATCAAGATTAATGCAGATAAGGCCTCAAAAATTTCTCCAGAAGCCTATGTAATTGAGGAGGTAAGTGGAGTAAAAAACATGTGTGAATGCAGTTCACTTAGTATCAAGTCCTACTTTATTTGGAAGCAAGATAGATTTTCTTCATCGATTGTTGATTTTTTTGGCCAAAATCTTGATTTTGAAGCTCTTTGATGTGGTCTAATATTGAGCAAATCACATAAATTGGAGCCATAAATACATAAAGGGAGGAAGACATGAAAGGTAATAAAAAATCATTGTGATATAATTTAAATGGTGTTATGTGAACATTTGTAGGTTGAATAGGTTCTAGAATTATTTGGTAAGGCACTAATCAGGAAATTCCATCGTGTGCAAATTTCTAAGAAGAAATTTAGTTTGTAGGAATAACATACAAGATTTCCTATGTTAGGATACACCCCATGTTTATGCCTTATATCTAGAGAATGGATAAGTATCATGTTCCATGAAGATATTAATGTGATGAATATTTTAAGGGGCTATTGGTACTAGGGTTTGGCATATTTATGTTTAAGACCTTGGATAGTCTATTTTAATCCAAGATCTAAGGCCATCCATTCGATGTCAATCTAAGTTAGGCTTATAAGCCTTCCATCGAATTTTTGGTTAAAGAAAATGTTGAGAGGTATTTAAAGGATAAAAATTTTTAAAATGTGGATGTTGATTGCTCCTTTTATTCAAATGTTATTTGGTGAGTGGCATGGGTGCTTGTTGAGATAGATATAACGGATTCACCACCTAATTCACTTAATATTATGTTTGGGATTCATACTCATAACAAAATTTTGGACTATGAGAAAGTTTCGGATAGATGTGTGAGGTGTCATATCATGGAAACATATAGTGGATTGTGCTAAAAAAATTGTGCAGAAGGTCTAGAGGAAGAAAATTTAGGAGCCAAAAGTAGCTGAGTTCATTAATGAAGATGAGGGTCAAAAGTAAAACCAACAATTAGTCTATGAGATAGGAGTGAGTAATTGTATGAAAATTTGCAATAAAAATGAAGTAAATTCAATTGGAGAGAAGGAGGGTGTTACGAACCAAATTCCCCAAATAGCATAAAAACAGAAAGAAAAGTAGCTTCACACCTTGAGAATGATAAAGAGAGAATGAATAATAATACTCTTGAAGGGGACAAACTTTTTTCAAATATATCTAATGCACAAGACATGATGATATGCCTATACAAATGAACCTCATTTATTATAAATAGGAGATAAAGTGATCATGATGTAATCTACCACTAAGACAAACTAACTATAACTAAGATATTAATAATGAATGAAGGCTAGGGCCTAACATATCCTTCCCTCTCGTATTTAAAAAATATTTGACCTCAAAGATTTTAATTGAGGGCATTTCTTCCTAAATTGCTCACTTTCCCATGTAGCTTCTTATAGAGGCATATTCTTACACTTGATAGCGTACTCCATGATGGTTATATTCCAAACAGATAACATAGCTCCTCCCAACCCATCCTTAAAAAATATTTGACCTCAAAGCTTGTAATTAAGGATTTTTCTTCCTTAATCCTCATTTTCCCATGAGGATTCTTCTAGAGGCATATTCTTCCAATAGCTAAGGTACTTCATGATATTTATATTCAAAATAGATACATCACATTGATCTATAATGTTTTTTAGTTCAAAAATCAATTTCCCTTCTTCATCTAATTCTAGAAGTTTCATTTGCATTGACATAGTTGTATTAGAACTGTTTTCATGTAAGAGGTTAGGAGGTGAATTCAATATCTAGATCTTTGAAAATTCCTATATAGTGTTACATGACTATCTCTTCGCATCATTTGTGTGCATCGGGCATGCTAGAAGGGTTTCACAGGGGATGACCAAGACCCACCAGCCCAAGGGTGTGGGGGGAAATCCTGTTAGGTGAAAATTTATAGACCCTTCTAGTGTATTTTGGTTCTTTGATGAACCCTCATATGTATTGTATAAAAGCTGGGAAGTGACCCTTGGCATTGCATCAAAATAGAAGAAAGCATCATGAGTTTTTTTTTCAAGTAATAATAAATGATCGAAGTCGTCATTGTCCCATTGATTTACCTACTCACAAAAATATTTCCATGTAAATATCATGTCTATTATTGTTGTTTGCTTCTATTTTTTATATTTTTCTAACATCTAGTATTAGAGCCCAGTAAACTCACAGGAGTAGGTTTTGTTTTTAGTGGGAACAACAACAATGATAGGAGTTTTAACCAAGTTCGAGATTAAGAATCTTGATGGCAATAATTTCCTCCCTATGGAAGATGAAGTTGAAGTATTTTTTGGTTCAAAATGACCAAGCCCTATCCTTGAAAGGGGTTGAAAAAAAAAGAGCAGGGCGACAGATGAGGACTGGATAAAGCTAGACATGAAGGTGGTTTCTATAAATCATATTTTTCTAGCGGTCTCTATATTGTTTAATATTGCTAAAGAAAAGACCGTGGAATCCCTTTGGGAGAAACTAAAGAAGGTGTATGAAACTAAATTAGCAACAAATAAGGTTTTCTTGAAAAAGTGACTTAATCATCTGAGGATGAAAACGGGTTTAACTGTGGCAAATCATATGAATGATTCTAATACCCTTATTAGTAAACTAGTCTCAGTTGGTTTAAAGGTGGAGGATAAAGACAAAGCAATCATTTTACTCAACTCCCTCCCAGATAACTGGGATTAGTTGGTGATGACCATCACAAACTCATCATCGGGAACTCTAAAATTTAATGATGTGGTAGCTACTTTTCTAGGAGAATAGTTGAGGCAAGAATCATCTCTAGAGCCCTCTACAAGTGATTCCCTTTATGTGAGAGGTCAATCTAATGAAAGGGATTAAAAAGGTATATCGTAGACATCCATAAATAAATCCAAAGGATGCAAGATAAAAGGAAAGTGTTGGAATTGTGGGAAACTTAGGAACTCTAGGAAGGACTATAGGCCTCTAAAGAAGGAAAAGAAGGATGAAAAGCTAGATTAACCATCAATTGAGGATAGCATGGTAGATTCATAATAAATGCCAACATGGGAGGATTTTTGTCGTAGTAATAGTAGATCACTTTTATATGTTTATTTTTTGGACTTGGGTGCATCTTTCCACATATCTCCACAAAGAGATTGTTTGTCAAATATCATCCATATAGTGGTGGGATAATCTACTTGGGTGATGATCCTCCTCTAAAAATTGTGGGAAGTGGGGATATTGGGATCAAGCTAGATGATGGGAGAGAAAGGAATTTTTGTGATGTATGACATATACAATATCTATGGAAGAATTTGATCGCAATCAAGATGATGGATAAACTAAGGTATTCTACTACATTTGGTGATAATCGTTGCAATATTACCAAATGTACCCTAATGGTAGAAAAAGGAGAATCTTATGGGACCTTGTATCGTTTATGCAGTGATATAATGAAAAATCATGCAATAGCAAAAAACTCAGGGAATGTTCATATGTAGCGATGTTGTGGCATCAACGACTTGTACATACGAGTGAAAATGGTTTGAAACTTCTGCATGACTAAGGTATTCTTTCTAGGTTTAAGTCTTGTAATTTAGACTTGTGTGAGCACTATATTCTTGTAAACATAATAGAGTTAGGTTTACTGCAAGCTCTGGTAAAAGTTCATATATTTTTAAACTTATTTATTCTAATATATTTGGACTAATCCCCACTGTATCTGTAAATGGTGCTCAATATTTTCTATTTTTTATAGATGATTATTCTAGAAGAGTGTGGGTGTATTTTCTTAAAAATAAGCTAGAAGCCTTTGAGAATTTTAAGGAGTTCAAGTCATAAGAAGAGAAAAGTTGGGCAAGTATATTTTATGTCTTAGATTGGATAATGGAGGAGAGTATTGCTCCAAGGAATTTGATAAATTTTCTACACGGTAAGGAATAAAGCACCAAAAGACTACTCCATATGCCTATAGTAAAAACTCTTACAATTTAAGGTCTTCTTTAAGAATTTGCAAAGTTTCTTTAGTATTTTCCATATGTGACTCTACTACATGTACTTTGGAATGGTCCAACAAAAAGGATGTGATACTCGGAGTTAAATATCCATAAAGAGATTCAAATGGAAACATCTTAGTAGATGTGTGATAGGTGGTATTATATCACCATTCTTCTAAATGAAGCCACTTGACCCAATGAGATTGCTTATCTCAAGAATAGAAATGAAGATAACCCTCTAAACATTTGTTAACTATTTATGTTTGACCATTTATTTGTTGATGATATGTTGAATTCATACCTAATGTTGTTCCCCTTTTATTCCATAACTCCTTCCAAAAATTTCCTATGAATTTTGGATTTCTACCACTTACTATTACTTTAGGAAAACCATGAAGTCTATGAATTTCCTTCCTGAATAGTTCCACCACTTGGATTTCAATATATGTACTTTGAATTCTGCAAAAATATTCATATTTTTTTATTCTAAATTCAACCACAAAATGGCATTCCCACCTTCTAGTTTTGGTAACACTATAATGAATTCCATTGATATCTCTTCCCATATTTGATTAGGTATGTGTAAATGTTGAAGTAACCATGGAGGCTTGAATTTCTCTCCTTTATTTCTTTGTCACACCTAATATTCTCTTACAAATGTTTTAATATATTTCTTAATTCATTCCCAAAAAAAAAAATTGGCCCTTTGATATGTTTTAAGGAACATTGAATGTCCCACCATCGAAGATTTATGAGACTCCCTTCATATTTTTTGTTTCAAATTTGATTGAGGGCATAACAATATTCTACCCTTGTACCAAAGGATATCTCTCTTCCACTCCCAATTTTCTATAGAGCTCTTCCCTTCATTTAGACATTGTATTTTTTGTCTAGTACTATTGTCGTCTTGTCATCCTTACTGAGATTCTTCCAACCACACCAAAGTGGAAGATGTAATAAGTTGGAGGCTTCTTGTATTCTAGAAAGGGAATTTGATACCACATTGTCTTTCATTTTTTATATATTATTTCAAAATCAAACTCCATACCCATCTTTGTTTCTCTTCTGATGACAATCTTTTCTTCAAAAATTAGTTTAGGCTATCATGGTTTTCCTTGACTTTAAAATGCCTCCCAATGAGATATTGATACCATTTTTTTATTGCATGTAAAATTTTTCCCATTTCTTTTTTATATTTAGATTTCACCAAGTCTTTTCCCTTGAATTGTTTAGTTTCAAAAGCCAATGGTCTCCCTTCTTGCATCAATATTGCTCCAATTCCTTGCCATGATGCATCGCATTCAACTATGAACATTTACCAACATCAATTGTTTCCAATACTAGTGTAAAGGGCATAGCATCTTTTAAGGGTGAGAATGCCAAGGTAGCATCTTCATTCCATACAAATAATTTTTTCTTCAAGAGAGATGTGAGTGGGCATGCAATGCATACATAATTCTTAACAAATTTCCTATAATATTATGTAAGACTTGAGAATTCTGTAAGACTCTTGATGTTTTTAGGAATGGATTATTTTGTGATAGCTTCAACATTTTTAGGGTCCACCTTGACCCATTCTCATGGAACAATATGACCCAGATACTCTACTTCTTGTTTCCAAAAAACACTTTGGACCTTGTTACACAAAATTGTTTGCTTTCAAGAATTTGTAGGACTTGATCCACATGTTTATTGTGTTATTCCCGTGATTTTCTATATATAAGTATATCATCAAAGAAAACCAATACAAACTTTCAAAGATGAAGTCAAAATTCGTTCATAAGGCTTGGAAAAGTAGGAGCATTAGTCAATCCAAAACACATGACCAAGAACTCATAGTGTCCTTCATGTGTTCTAAAAGTTGTTTTGGGAACGTCCTCTACTTTTAATATGATTTGGTGGTATCTTGATTTAAGATCTAACTTTTTGAAATAAGCCTCGCCATGAAGCTCATCTAATAGATCATCAATATTTGGAATAGGAAATTTATCCTTGATGTGATTTTGGTTTGATCTATGTAATCATGACACGTCCTCCAAGCATTATATTTTTTTCTTACCATCACCATTGGTGTTGAAAAGTAACTCTTGCTTGGTTGAATACAACCTGCATCCAACATGTCTTGTACCATTTTATCGGTCTCCCCTTTTGTTGATATGGATATCTATAGATCTTTTTATTAGGAAGAATACTTCCATGTATGAGTTCAATTTGATGTTCATGATATCGGGATGAAGATAACCCATTAGGAATTTCTTGGATGACCATTGTACATCGATTATAATTATATACAATTTCTTTGAGCAAAATTATCCTGCGCATATAAGAACCATCATTTCAACCATTGTAGATAATATCTCATTGCACAATAGATTCGTAGAAACTCCATCTTTGCATTCAGGATTGAAAGGCGTTCTTTTTTACTTTAGCTTGTATTTCTACAAGCTTATACAGTGCACGATTTTCCATTATATTAGTAGTAGAACATGATTTGACTTAGTTAGAAGTATCATCCTCTTTTGATTTAAGTTTATAGACTTTTTTTTGGGAAAAAAGTTTTTATATTTAATTAATCATACTTAATTTTATTCATTAAACAATAGTCCTTAAAAAAAAATTGTATTAGCTTAGTTTTGGTTTTGACTTTGATCTTTCAATAGAAAATAATAAAAACAAAGGTTTCCTATATTTACATTTAAACTGTTCGCATAGACTCGTAATAGTTCTAGATCATAAACTTAGCACTTTCATAAATTTTGTCTCTTAGAAGTTGCACATAAAGTTGATTTAGAGAAGTGTGGTTTGATTGGTTTTTATAAATTTTCAAAGTGACTTTAGGTTTAAGTCAAATTTTGTAGTTTAAAGTTTTATTTTGTTTTAGCATCTATAATTAGCTTGTTAATTGAAATTTATTTTATATTAGTTTAAATAGTGTGTTTATCATAGTTGTTCATTTTTACAAATAGAAGATTTTTCATAGCTTTTGTATAAAGGGATATTTTTAGTTTGTGTATTATTTGATGTGATTTGTTTATAAAAAACAGATTATAAATTGAATTGAAAGTGTGTTTTCCTCATAAAGATTTTTTTTAGAAATTATCATAGATTCAAAAAATAGTTTATTAATTTCTCATACTATTTCTTGTACTAGTTTTGAATTTGAAAGAATCTAGTTATCATCTTTCTTTTGTAATCCATTACAATAGTTAGTTTGCACTAAATAGGCTTTGATTGTGCATATATTGTGCTTGCACCTCCAAGCTTGTGAACCCCCGGTTGACAATTTAAATGCAAGATTATTAATTAACATATTATTAGCCCCGACAAGAACCATACTTTATTGGCACCAGATTTATGTATCTTAATCGTTGGACATCGGACTTCAATCCAGAGAATGACATCCCTTCTATAGTCTCGGTCTGGGTCTAGCTCCCCTTTCTCCCCCTACACTGCTGGAATGACGAGACCCTGAGGGCATTTGGGATTTCCCTGGGGAAATATATAGACAAATCTGAACCAAGGGATGGGTTGCAAGCCTATGCAAGAATATGTGTAGAATTCCACCTGGAAAAAGGGCTCCTGGAAGCTATCACGCTAATTCTGGATAGATAGTGTTATCTCGAACAGGTGGACTACGAGCAACTGTCATTCAAATGCAAAGTATGTCATGAATATGGGAACTTTGCCAAACATTGTCCCAAGGCACCAGCAAAAACTCTAGAGGGAGATGAAATGAGCATTGGCAGTGGCCTAGAAGGAAGAAGCAGGAAACCAAGAAAGGAACGCAACCTAAGAAGACAACACAAGAAGAGGGAGACCGTAGTAAAGAGAAGTTGGGAGATCCTCGAGCATTTCCATCCCAAGGTAAGAACAGGAGCAACAACCCTACAAGTAATAGATATGAATCATTGTCAGAGCAAGAGGAGGAACAGTGTGAAAATCAAGGTCATGAATCAAGCAAAAATCGGGAGAGAAGAACGGAAGTTAGAACCCATTCGAATGAGGGAAAAAGCCTGCAGATCCCCCAGGTGTCTAGGGAAGGGTCATATGAAGACCCAAAGGAGAGAAACAAGATGGAAACGTACATATCATATTCCCAAACCCCTCCATGAAAAAAGGTGGGAAGGAAGTCAAATAATCAAAAGGGGGAAGCAGCGGTGAGGAAGGATATTGAATTAGGGAAGCAATCCATAATAGATAGTCACACAAGGAAAGAGGGAAGAAAACTCAAGAACCATAGTGGGTTGGACCCTCCTAAAGGAGGGTATTTGAAGACCGTTTCCAAATGATAATGGTAGTTTCTTGGAGTTACAGAGGCATGGGGAGTGGAGAAAAAAACATTGGTAAGAAACTTGGTCAACAAAGAAAATACTCAGATTTTGCATCTCCAGGAAACTAAAATGCATGACACCAAAGTCCTAAAAGATTGAAAATTCATATGGCATAGTAGTTATGGAGTTCTCATCAGCTCTAGAGGGGCATCCGGGGGCATCTGCACATGCTATAATAAGGCACAGTTAACCTTAGTGGATTGGAATCACTCAAAGAATTAGCTCCGGGTAAATCTCGCCCATCTCCCTTCTGGAGAAACACTCTCTATTTTTAATGTTTACATGCCAACCTTATACCAGGAGAAAAGAGAATGTTGGAGATCCTTGTCTCTCCAAGAAGGAGTTAGTAATGTCCCTCTCTTAGTAACAGGGGACTTTAATACTTATTTGAATGCAGCAGAGAAGAAAGGGGGCAACATTGATCAGGAGCAGAGTGGAGAGCACATGGAGGATTTTATTTTCGAAATGGACTTAATTGACGTTAAACCAAAAATGGAAAGATACACATGGACTAACAAAAGAATAGGACCAGGACATATTGCATCTAGACTAGATAGATTCCTCATCAGTAGTAGCACTCTGGAAGAACAAATCACCCTAAGCTCTCGCATTCTTCCTTGGGCAGGCTCGGATCACATACCCATTGTCATGGAAATGAAGCAGTTAGAAAACCTGGGTCCTATACCTTTTAGATTCAATCCCCAGTGGGCGCAAGACCCCTCCTTCTTTGATACAGTTTCTTGGGTTTGGGCACCTTGGATTATTGGATCCCCTATATCAATTTGGAAACAAAAACTCAGATACACTAAAAGTGCCCTGAGGGTTTGGGTAAAAGGAAAAGAAGAGAAGGATAAGAGGGAAACAAGAGATATTGTTGCTAAGATGGAAGAAACCAGGTGCACCATGGAGATGGAGTTATTCTCCCCTTATTTTCTCTCTAAAGAAAAAAGAATCTTTACAGAATATCAAAAGCTGCTCAGGAAAGAAGAGGACAACCAAAGGCTGAAATATGTAAGCCTATGGTTAAAATACGGGGATCGTAATACCAAATTATTTTATAGGAAAGCAAAAGCTAGGATGTGGAGGAATCAAATTTCATGGATTAAGAAGGAATATGGGTCCAAGGTGGAAGGGAAGTCTCAAATCAAGCAAGCAAAGAAATAATTCTATGAGAAATTACACAAAGGAGGAAGGGGGATATCTTGAAACTCAATAATAAATGCTCAACAAAATGTCCAAGGTCATTAGCAATAAGGAGAATGGGTAGATTATGCTACTAGTTCGCGAGGTGGAAATCCACAAGGTATCCAAGCAAATGAATCCAGACAAGGCACCTAGGCCGGACGAGTCCACTACGCATTTCTATCTCCTATGTTGGGACATTATAAAGTGATATTTGACTAGAATGATCCAATATGTGCAAAAGGAAGCAAAATTGGGAGGATGCACCAACTCCTCCTTCTTGGATCTAATCCCTAAGGACTCCAATGTGTCATATTTTACTAGGTTTACTAGGTTTCACCCCATCTCTCTCTATAAAGTGGCTTATAAAATTATTTGTAAAATAATTTCTAACAGGATCATACCTCTTCTCCCAAATCTTATTTCCCCAAATCAAGGAGGCTTCATTGAAAAAAGGAAAATGTTGGACAATATTATGTTAGTGCAGGAATCCATTCACTTAAGGAGAGAGAGAGGGGACAAAAGGGGATGGTGATCAAGTTGGACATGGCGAACGCATTTGATAGGGTAAGGCATAGTTTTCATTTTATTGTTCTTGCTAGATTTAGCTTTGGGGCAGACATCCTTTCATGCATTGCCTCTTGCATAAGTAACCCATGGATAGCCCTGCTGGCGAATGGAATACCGATATAATTTTTTAGATTCTCAGGAGGTTTGAGACAAGGCTTACCATTCTCTCCCATCCTCTACATGTTGATGGTGGAATCCTTGAGCAAGCAACTAGAGGGAGCAAGAAGGGAGAAGCAAATTATGGGCCTAAAGATATCCCAGGGATGAAAAGAATCAATCACTCTCAATTAGTAGATGACACCTTGTTGTTGGGGGGAGCCTCAGGCATCATAGCCTGTAGATTCAAAATAATCCTAGATGAATTCATGAGGGCTTCCAGGGGTAGATTAATACGCAAAAGAGAAACATATATACGTTCACCTGAAGGATATCTGCTATTATAGCTAATATACTAAAATTCCCTCTCCTGGAGAATTGAAAATCGTTAAGATATTTTGGAATACCCATCTTCCGTAAATATCTACCAAACTCAGAGTAGAAGGCCATCATGGAAAATATTAAGAAGCAGCTGGCCCAATGGGGAACCCACTGGCTAAATCTTGCTAGTAGAATGGTTTTAAATAAAGCAGTGCTCTCAGCTCTTCCCATCTTTGATTTCTCTCTACTATTGAGTCTCACGGTCGTCAAGGAAACGATTTCCGAAGACATGCGTAAATTCTTGTGGGAAGGGGGAAAATCCTCGACTAAAAAATTTCATCTTGTTAGATGGAAGCAAGTTCGAGCCCCCAAAGCCCATGGAGGTTTGGGCATTAAAGATCCATCCATATCAAACATAGTGTTGGGGAAAAAATCCTTTGGAGACTAGTGACAGGAGAACATGACTAGTAGAGGAAGGCCTTGATTCGAAAATATATGTGTTTGAATAGGATGAGATGCGTGTACTTTGCCCCTTCAAGGAAATCGGGGTCCCCTATTTGGAGGTTAATCTTTGTAGCTTGTCCTCTCTTTTTAGCAAGGCAATATGGATTTTGGGTAATGTAAGAAAAATCCTTACATGGAAGGACAGTATTATGGGAAACCCCCCTCTGAGCTAAGAAGCTTCTTTGGAACCCCTTCGGATGTGGTTTCAGGCCCAAGGTGTCAACTCTCATTGACATGTCTTCTTGGCAAGATGGAATTTTGGTTAGGCGGATCCTTCCAAGGTTACCTGAAAACATTAAGCCCCTGTATCAAATGATATGTTTCAAACTTAGAGGTTGCGCTCCATCGTTAATACATATTAAAGACTCGAGCGGTTGGGGGAAATGGGAATATTCAGTCAAGGATGGCTATGCCTCCCTCCTGACTCAATCTACTCTTCCAACAAAAGCTAGAAAATGGAACATTGTTGGCCTCCCAAATATAAACATTTTTGTTGGTTACTAACTCATGGCAGGTTACTTACTGGAGAAAATTTGCAAAGGAGAGGATTTATAGGACCTTTTAGAAGCATCCTATGTAAGAACATTGAGGAATACAGTACTCATCTTTCCTTGGCTACTCATTTTCTCGAGAGGTTTGGAGAAGAGCATTCAGGAACCTCTATCGTAAAATAATTTGCCGAGTGCGATGAACAAAATCTTGGGTAGATGGCAGGGTTTTTATATTGGTAGGCTCGCAAAGAAGGGCTTCCTTAGGACAACTTTTATGGGTCTCCCCAAATTCATAGTCTAGAATATTTGGCTCACCAGATATAGGGTGATTTTCTCCAAAGAGACTGCCACCCCTACGGTGGTGGCAGAAAGAGGAAGTTCCCTTCTAGCTTAACATCTTGGTATAAATAAGAGGAACCCTAAAGAGAGGGATGGATCCAGAAGAATTTTTTTGGCTAAGGGAGGTTATAATTAGAGTAGAGGACCCTCTCCCTCAACTCATTAGTTTGTGTCCCATATCAGATTAGCAGCTTCATATCACTCCTCAAGAGTTTGTAGTTTGGAAATACTCATAGAAAGATCATAGCATGTGCTTTGATGGCACCTCGAAAGGGAACCCGAGGGTGGTAGGTGCGGGTGGGGAGATCCTTTCACCAGGGGGGCATATTAGAATTCAATTCTCCTGGAGTCTAGGCATAGTTTCTAACAACTAGGCGGAGGCTCTCCTCTACTTCAAGGTTTACACGTTGCAAGGAAAAAAGGAATTGTTTCCTTGATAATATTGGGAGATTTAAGGCTGGTTATAAAACTCGTAAGCTCAAGTACCCACCTGAAAGATATGGGAATTCTCTCCATATTCAGGCGAATTTTTTCATCGATGCAAGCTTTTGAAAATCTCAAGTGTTATCATATCCTGAGGAACAATAATGTTGAACTGGACCAACAAGTGAATATGGATTTAGAAGTAATAGTGAAGACAATGAAAATTCAGTTTCAACGGCAAACATCTCAATCCATATCCACTCTAGAGCTTGTTGCAGAGTAGTGGGCACGTCGAACAACGACTAGAAGATTAGCAATCTACACTTAGAGCTATGGTGGAAGAGTCTCATTGGAAGCCAACACCAAAAGTCTCAATGGAGGAATCATCATCAAGCCCGGAATGTAAGATGCCAGACCTTAATTTTCCACCACAGGACATAGAAATGGAGGAAGGCAGTCAACCGAAGGAAGATAAAAAGTAGCAGGGAGAGCATGAGCCAATGGAACTAGAAATTGAGGGCTTTTAAATTAGACTCCATGTTAAGTGGTTTTTGCATACTAATATTGGGAATGTTTTATAGGACTTACCCGGGTAATTCAAAACCTTGTAATGTTTTTTACAAAACGAGGAAATTGCTTGATGAATTATTTGGGCATTCTAGCTCCCCCAGAGAAAAATATTTGCGTAAGGTAAATAGTCAAACTATCTATATGTAGCCTCCTTCAGTTATGCAATCGTTTAATACAAAATTTTCCTACTTCTGTGAAGAAAAAAATAAATTTTCCATTCTATGAGAGCTAATGACTTGAGAGGGTGTTGATTTTAACTCCTTGATTTCATATTGAATTCCTTGCTATTCAAATCTCATGAATAATTCATTATAGTTTGTAGAAACTATACCCAATATTCTCAACCATTGAATCCTCAAAATAACATATACTCCCCCAATAGGACTGGAATACATTGATATTGATAAGTTATATTCTCCCATACTAAGTTTAATGTTATCGCTTTTTCCTCCATAATCAATACTTCTCCCATTAGCAATCAAAACTTGAAATTTTGTTATTGGACACACAAAACAATTGAGGCACTCTACTAATATTTTATAAATAAATTTATGAGTACTACCTACATCATTAAGCATTATGTCCTTTTGCTTCTTAATGTATCCTACAATCTCCAAGGTTTGAGGTGATACCAAACCTGCCAATGCATGAATAGATATTTCACACATGTCTAGATCTATCTTGTGCAAAATTTTCACATCTTTTTCTTGCTCTTTTGAATTCATGATTTCTTACTCGCCCATTTGTGTGGATGCCTCTATTTCGTCCTCCTCATTATTGTCCAATGTGAACAATTGTGTTTCTTGACATTTATTCCCTTTTAGCCTTTTTTATTACAACAAAAGCATAATCCTTTTACTCTTCTCTCATCTATTTCCTTTTCTAATATTCAAGTAGGTTGAGGCATGGTTTCCCTATGAGGCACGAAATCATCTCTACTTCTTGCATATGTTCCAGTAATAGATTTATGCATAGCACTATTCTTGGCTTGAATATGTTGAGAAAATTGCACAGATTTTGTAGCATTTTCAATATGATTTAAGAAAATCTCATGTATAATGTCTTATTTTAATCCTCCCATGCAAGATTCCAATAGATGGTGTTCATTAATGTTATCCACCCTAGTAGGGGAAGCAAGTGCGGGCGGGATCATCTTTGATCCGTGAGGAAAAAACGTGAATTATTTTGCATGGGGCTTGGGAATTAAGTCAAACAACGAGGCAGAATGGATGGCACTCCTTCTCAGTCTAGAATTAGCCTCAAGGTTAAATATATCAAAGTTGCTGGTCTTTGGAGACTCCAAACAGTTCATACAAAAGATGAAGTTTGGTTACAAAAAGGGAGCTTCAAGGTGTAAAAGGATATGCAACAGAATAATTCACCTCTCAATTCCCATAGAGATCTCTTAATTCCATGTTTTGTGAGAGAATAATGGAACTGTTGATGAACTATCAAACCAAGGATCAAGGTTGGTACAAGGATTGGTATCTTTTGCAAATGGTGATAAGGCGGTGAAACATGTTCCTTAAACCCACTTTAAGTCCCTAGGCCATACCATTTTTCCATAAGGTTGGAGTTATGTCTTTGGAGTGGATCCCCTGTTCTCCACGAAAGGGGATGCGTGGAAGCTCGCATGGTGGGATCCTCTTTCACCATATAGAAAGTTCGAGCAAGAAAGAGCTTTATGTCGAGAACCCTCACAATTCCCAAAAGTAGAGCTCGCACAAGTGACAAGAGAGGTTTGTAAAATATGCAGAAGGGAGGCGTTACGAGTGCCATCCTCATTCAATTGGTGGGGGTCGCTGCAGAGAAATGGATTTAGGAAGGCGGTATGGATAGAGGGTTCCAAGAAGACAGTATATATGAGTAGTTTGAATCCTTTCCCTTCTGGTCTCTGAGCTCTGGAAGTATCAGTTCTCTCCAGGCTCCAACGCTGGAGATGATGGCAGGATGGGAAGAGGTCTTGCTTATATAAAGAACAACATTGAGTACTTCAAGATGCATCTTCACAGGGTATTTGAAATGGTCTGCAGAGGGGTTAAATAAAACAAGGAGATAACAGCAGACATTAGGTACATTTCACTTCATCTTTCCTATCAGGACTCTAGGATTGACAACCTAGAGGGGAACTTGAAGGAACTCATGGGAACTGTTGACATTATAAAATAGGAAATTCCGAAAATGGCGAGGATAACTCATTGTAGCCATTTTCAAGAATCCCTGATGATGGCGTCCTCCCAATGGAATAAACCTCCTTTCTACAACCAGTTTGTGTCTCTCCAATCAAGACGTAGTAGTTGTTATGGTTTTCCTTCAGACTATTACATGTTTTTTTGTGTTTTGCTCAATATGCAATTTGTAAGGGTATATCCCTCATATATAATGGTAAACTCTAGGAAGCAGATTAGGAACATCTGCAAAATCATGCTAGTACAGGTGTTAGTCTTCTCCTCTTAGACATCTTTTGAATTTTGTCTACTACTTCTAGCTCTGTAATGAATGGCTATGCACATCCTCTTTTTTAATACAATCTGTTTTCAAGTTTTTGTTGAAAATATATGTTATCCACCCTAGTATCCAATACCTGAAAGTTTGAGTTATAATCTTCCACATCTACAAAATCATGCTAGTACAGGTGTTAGTCTTCTCCTCTTAGACATATTTTGAATTTTGTCTACTACTTCTAGCTCTGTAATGAATGGCTATGCACATCCTCTTTTTTAATACAATCTGTTTTCAAGTTTCTGTTGAAAAAATATGTTATCCACCCTAGTATCCAATACCTGAAAGTTTGAGTTATAATCTTCCACATCTACTATGTGTTTGAGTCTTATCAACTGACTAAAGTAGTCTTGTTCCTAAACTTTACCATGTTGTGCTTCTATGTCTCTTGTAAAGAGACCCTGAGTATAATGATAAGAAGGAGGATTTCTTTTAACTATCATATATACTATTGATAGGGTTTTATCTCAAAATAAAAATTCAATAAGGAAATCATTTCCTTATAATCCCTAATATTATACAATTCGAAGTATTGCTTTATTTGGTTTACCTATTTAAAGATATATGTTCCATCAAACTTTATTAATTCAACCTTAGAGAAGTAAGTACTCTTAGGAGCCCATCCTTGATTAGCTCCAATATTAGAGTCCAATCCTCTTGACATATTTTTATTGATGAAAGGTTGTTCCACATGAATATTATCTCTACTTTCTTGGGTCACATTATCACTTTTAGGGAACCTCTCATATAGGGTATGGTATGTATGAGCATGGCTTCAAGGGAACCCTATAATTATGTTATTCTCTTATTCATATTATTTTGTATATCCATTAAAAAATGTGCCAAATAAACCTTGTTCATTATCCTCTCATCCAATTCCTTAATATCGTTCCACAATTTGGATACTTGTTATGTGTCTCTTCACTTTATTCATAAGTAACGGATGAGGATGAGAAAATAAATATTCACGTAGGTTGAGGAGACCAATGGTGGAGGATTAAAAAATATTATTCCATAGTTTCTATTGCTTAGCGAAATTGCTATTTCTACTCCCTTTTATTTAGTGTCTTATTTTTTCTTAGGCTATTAGGATCTTGATAGGGGCATGCACACTCTCCATGGATTGTCAAATTTCCTATTGGCTTAATTGAGACATCTAAATCCATAATTTATCCACACATCATCTATCTAAGAGAGTTGGGGTCATAGTTACAACTAAAATCTCTATTTAAAAGCATATGAACATAGCATGACAACCCCTCCTCAACATTCTGTGTCATAGTTTCAATTTATAGTTAGCCCATCTAGTTGCCCAAATTTCGAAATGGAAATACTCATGTTTTCATAAAATACATGGCATGTTGTGTTGTTATTATATCAAAGTCTCCTTTATAAACAATTGGAAGTAGAAATGAGCATGAAAACAAACCCATGTTAATGAATCCACCTTGAAGAAAAATGATCTTAGTTTGGCAGGAAGTTCCAAAATCACCAATTTGTTTTAATTTCGTAGAGGATCTATGTTGGTGAGAGAGTCGATGGTCCACATGCTTACCATTTACACATCATTTTTCTTCATTTCAACTTAATAACAACATCTCACGTTATTGCCACAAAGTTTGACTTGATTCTAAGTCAACGTGATTTCTATGAAGGACAATTTAGCTATTGTTGGGGTTTGGGGCAAGAACTTATTTGCAAGGTGGGTTTCAAAATTATAATTTGATTAATTCAAACAACACACTTTATTCAATATTGACATTTTTTTTTCAAAGAAAAAAAACTGTACTTTTGTTATTTCGGTGAAATCAAAAAGTACATTCACATGCCGAGGCTTTGAAACCTAGATCCATTGTGTAGCATTGTTAAAAAACAATATTGTTCAGTACAAAAACACTGTTCATTACGAAAACACAGTATCAAAACATAAGCTAGCAAACCTTATACAACCCATGTTCTTACAAAAAAGAACTTTTCAGGCATGTAACAAAATACACAGACTAGTGTGCATCATCAATAAAGGAATCTAATGAACCAGTGAGGACACGATTGTCATCTTTCCATTCTTCCCAATAAAGAATCCCGGCGTACCATCAAGTGCTTATTTTGAAAACGAATCAGCAACATCATTGTTTACTCTATAGGTATGTTCAATGGTGAGGTCAGTAAACCTGTCCAGTTGCAAAGAGGTTCTTTGACACCAATTGAAGATTTGTGCATTTTCCAAATTGGCCTTCTTGTTTGCCCAGTTGATAATTACCAAAGAGTCTCCATATAACTTAAAAGAATTGATGCCGCACATAGATGCCACAGTTAATGCACCCCACAAACCTAGTAGTTCAGCTTTCGTATTTGTACCCACACCACCAACAAGATGGAACTTGAGTAAATATTCATTTCCAACACTGATAATGAACCCTGCACCACACTTGAAATCTTTACATGCACCATCAAAGAACCCCACTACTTTACCCGAAGTCTCAGGAATGATAGTTGTAAGATTGTGAGTCTTCTGTTTGTTAACTGCCTCTTTTGAGAAAAGATGAAACAGGTTCCAAAACATAAACAAAGTCTGATCCACAGAAGGTTTTACATCCTGAAAAATAGCCAAGTTTCTAGTTTTCCAGATAGACCAAGCGAGAAATCCAGGCACATATTTAAGATTTATGTTCTTACACAGCCACTGCTGGTAAGTATTACCATAATCCATACTAGACCAAGCATCATCAATTCTGAGAGTATTGCAGATACTCTTCCAAGTAGACAAAGTGAAATTGCAATGTAAAACAAATGGAAAGTTGATTCATCCTCCTTCCTACACAAGAAACATATACTAGGACACAATTTTCCCCTGCGCTTCAAATTCTCCCACGTGAGAATTTTGATTATTGAAAAGAAGCCAAAGGAAACACTTTATCTTTAGAGGCATTTTCCATTTCCATAACATCTGATGCCACCAATTCTTTTGCATAACAACATGATGTTCAACAAGGACCTGATATGCCAATCTTACCGTGACTTGACCATTTACTGGATTTTTTCCCCATATTTAAAGGTCTTGCTGACCAGTTAAACGAATACCTGCCAAATTAAGATTCAAAACGTACTGTTCCCATTCTTCTTGCCAAATGCCAGCTAGTCCGAAATCTGAAGTAGTAGACCAATAAGAACTATCCGGAATCTGAAAATGAGTTATCTTGAATTGGTTAAGTGTGTAGAGGCTGAAGCTGGAAAAGTGATTACGAAGGCCCTGAGATAAACCAAAATCTCCAGTGAAGACGAAAATGGGATCCACACCCACAAATACCATTGATCCGCTTCCCACCCTCCAAGAGAGCTAAGAACTAATCCAAGGGAATATTTTCATAAAACCCTTTCACATAAAAGAAGCATTCTGGGACACCAATCTTTGCATCCTGATCCAGTTGAGTATGGCTTCTTTGATGTATTTTGCATGTAAAACTTTTGACCAGAGATTGTCCCCAAAGAGACCACGCCAAAGGCTTTTTAATGTGAGGATCGTGTTGAACCAGTAAATGTTTTTTAATATTCCAACCGCGAAACTTGAATGGCAAAGCTAAAGCATTCCAATTTGCCAAGTGAAATTTTCCTCCATTCTTATAACTGGACCATAGGAATGAAAACATGAGACTGTTTAAAGTCTTCAAAATTGGGTGCGGAAGTTGAGCTAAGAGAGCCCAACACACCAGAAGGCTGCTCAAAACAAATTTGAGTAAGATGAGATGGCCACCCAATGAAAGGTGCTTTAACACCCACAAATTGATCCTTTTCTCAAACCAACCAATTAACCAGTTCCAATCATGCTTACCATAACAATTTGGTTTGATATAGAAGCCCAGGTATTTAACTCCATTGTTCAGATCAGTTGTAGTATAGGGCAGAAAGAGCAGGACCTCATTTAAGACAGGGTCTGAAACTGAGTTACATATAAAAACAGATTTATTCTGGTTGATTTGCATCCCCCTAGCTGAGCAAAATAGAGACAGAATGTCTGATATAGACTTCCATTCTTCTACCGAATCCGATCCAAATAATATAACATCGTCAACAAACAGAGTGTGAGTGATGGATGAATTATTTGCAACCATAATACCTTTGACAACATTTTTATTTTTTGCATCCCCAATCAGAAGGTCGAGGCCTTCAATCACCAGAAGAAATAATAGGGGGGAAAGACGGCAACCTTGGCGCAGACCTCTACAACTATTGAAAAAAGGATTTGGATTGCCGTTAACAAGAACTGAGTAGTTAGTCGACTTCACACAGGCCATGATCCAGTTCGCAGCCGAAATTGGAATCCCAATCTGCAAGAGAACCAGCTTTAAAAAATCCCAATTAACCTGGTCATAAGCTTTCACCAGGTCGATTTTCAAGATTAAAGACTTTGGATTTTTTGTTTTAATAGAATGGAAAATTTCTTGGGTGATGCCCACTGCATCCAAGATCTGTCTATCATCTAGAAATCCAAACTGCTCTTTTGACATCCATCTTGAGAGCTGAGGTTTTAACCTATTAGCTATAACTTTAGAAATCAATTTGTAAACCAAGTTGCACAGGGCTATAGGTCTGAAATCGTCAAAAGAAACTGGCTTTTTTTGGGGGGGGATCAAAGTCAAAAAGGTTGAGTTTAAACCCCCGGGAACCCAACCTTCCACTTTGGAAAACTCAACCATCTTCAAAAGATCAGGTCCCATGAGATCAAAGAACATAAGAAAAAGGTCAACTATCCACCCATAAGGGTCAGGGCTCTTCTCCTTCTTAAAAGCATTTAAAACATTTGCAAGTTCCTCCAAGGTAACCGGTCTGTCAATCTGTTCTCCTTCCTCCTGAATGAAGAAAGAAGGGTATAGTTTTATAACCCTCCGTTGTTCCCCGATATTATGGAATTTTGGATCATCAAAATGAAGTTTGAAGTGTTAAATATTGACATTGATAAATCCTTGATTCACATTTGTTGTTATTTAATTCCAGTTTTTTTATAAGGCATGGGTAAGATTATGTAGAAAAATATCCCAAGATGAGAATGCTATCACTAATGCAACAATGATGCAGGGAAATATTATTTCTTTTTTAATAACGATTGTAAAATGGACCTCATTTAGTACCTAATTTTACACAACTTGATCGTATTTTCATTTCCTCTACAATGGTACAACTTAACTAATTAATTCAATAATTTATTTGTACTGTGAATATTTGACACGGTAAAATTTATAGTGCTTGCACATTAAACTATTCATATAATTTATTTGTACTATGAATCTTTGACACCCAACTTAACTAATGAATTCAATAATTTATTTGTACTGTGAATATTTGACACGGTAAAATTTATAGTGCTTGCACATTAAACTATTTATATCATTTATTTGTACTATGAATATTTGACACAGTAAAATTTATAGTGTTTGCACATTAAACTATTCATATCATTTGTTTGTACTATGAATATTGGACATGGTAAAACTTATAGTGTTTGCATATTAACTATTCAAAACATTGATTTGTATTGTGTATATTTTGACACGGATAGTGTTTGCACATTAAAATATTCATATCATTTATTTGTACTATGAATATTTGACATGGTAAAAGTTATAGTGTTTGCATATTAACTATTCAAAACATTGATGTGTATTGTATATATTTTGACACGGGAAAATTTATAGTGCTTGCACATTAAACTTGTTGCAATGTTTGGAGATAATTATAAGACTATCATTATTAGTTCTTTTTTAGCAATTATTTTTGAAAAGAAGTTTATTGTTAAGAAATCATGGAAATTGAACTAAATATAAGCTAGTTTTAAAAACTATTGTTAATTATGGACCATTTAATTACTCTCAAGATTATTGTAGAGGAATGTCAAAATAATAAAAAATGATATTTTTTTATTTTTAATTGAATTTAATAAAGCTTTTGATATGGTTTCTAGAAGAGTTAAGTGATACAACGATGAGGTTGTATGAGAAAGTAAATATTATGTTCGAGAATATTGAGGGTTGGCTAGAAGAAATTTATAATATAAAGGTTAAGAAAGGTTGTCCCTTGTTCCCTACTATTTTTTAAATTTATATTTAAAAATTATAGGAATGTTGGAAGAAGTAGGATGTGTTGGCACTATCTTAGTTCGGATAGCCATCACCCTTCTTCTTTATGTTGATGATATCCTTATTTGTGTAAGGAGCACTTGTGATCTTGAAAAGAAGTTGTGAATTTTCAAATATTTATGTCTTAGCACTAGTATAATAAATATTGATAATACTAAGATTGTTATCATAAAGTTCAAGAAAAAATTTAGCCCTTAGGGTTAACTCAAGTGGTTGAGAGCTGTGAGTTGTAAGCAGAAGGTCTCAGGGTCAAATCCCCAGGTGGCTATGCATAGATATTTAAGGGCCTCACTTGATGTCCCCACTGGGTTAGGCCTCATAATCAGGGCCAATGGTTTACCTTGGGTACCATCTTCAAAATGAGGGGAAGTACCTGAGGATTTTCCCACGACATGTTCCAAGGAAAAAAAAAAGTTCAAGAAAATCACTTGCCCTAATTTTACTTATGAAAATAAAAAAAATTTAGGGCAAGTTAATTCGTACAAGTATGTTGAAGTCGGCCTGCATCACAAGATCGATTGGAACTTATATAATCTAGAGAAAAGGATTAGTAAAAGGTGGAAATAGTATTTTAGTTTTGAGAAGTGAATTTATGGTTTTGGAAGAAAAATAAATTCCTCTTTTGATACTTGGTAACCTTTATGGTTTTGAAGTTTGGGATGTAACATTTCTAGAGAAACTTCAAGGACATTAAAGTAAAGCCAAAAGTTATTTATTGTTTATAATCTTAAAATTAATAGCAATACCCCATATCCCATTCTCCTCCTAGAGTTTGGAATTGTTCCCATTGAAAGTAAGGAGATTATTAGGTACTTGTTAAGTACCAAATACTCAAAATAGAATGACCATAGACTCGAATAAACACAATGTACACCAAAGTATGAGTGTGGAGCACAAATTCTATAGTGATAATAGATATGGTTTACAAAATAACTTCTTATACATTAAGATAACTTCATCCAAATAACTCCAATACATCCATATATCCAAATTATAAGTTCATGTCCCCAACAATGACTCTATTGGCATCTATTTTGACATATTGTCATCCATTTCTCATGTGGTACCCTAGTAGGTCAACCTTTACTACATATACATTCAACTCCATTACATATATAATAAATCCCATATATACCCCCATTAGGGCCATTACATAGTACCCAAATCCCCCCCCTCCCCTCAAAAAGCTTTGTCCTTGAAGCTTTGTTAATAAGGGTTTTGTTGCAGATGTGTTATATTCTTTGCATGTGGAATGTGCATTCATCCAAAAGGCATTTTCATTTTTTTTTTGGGGGGGGGGGCGACGGGGGTGGCTTGTTACCCCTACCATGTCAAGGTTCAAGGCAGTGCCCTCCAAAAAAAATCAGGTCAATGTTTGGTCCACTTTTGGCCTATTTTTGTGCTTTTGGGCCCATTGTGATTTAATATCAAATAAGGGAGTAGGTTTGTGATCTAATTCAAGTTAATAAATTAGGGTTTTGGATGTTGTGGAATACCTAAATATTGCCTTTTGAATGATCAAGTTAATACATTGAATAAAATTGAGGTGCAACTCTAAGTTAAGTTGGTTTTCTTGATCTGTCACGGAGTAGGTATGAGGGTCAAAGAGCCTGAGTTCTGGAAAAAAAATAGCCAAACACTTCATTCAATACATCAAAATATAAGATAACTCATTGGAAGAGGATGAAAGATAACTTGCTTTACTATGAAGGCCAAACTACCTTTATATAGAAAATACATAGGGTCCATAATGGACAGAGTAAAAAGGAGCTTATTAATGATGCTCTTTTATTTAATACTAGATATCTTAACTAACTAGATAGGTAGTGGAGTACGATAATGGAGAGGGGGGGCTCTCCTAGACCCACATGGGCCACAAGTTGGCCCAATTCCTCTCGGTTTAAGCAGGAAAGTGTCCTCACTTTCCTCCTCCCAGTTTAGCATTGAAAGTAGTGCAGAAAATTGGCGAGGCCCCTACTGAAGATAACATTGAACCAGAAGAGACATCGCCTGATGTAGAAGGAACATATGGCCATTGAAAAGAACTATTGCTAATGCTAGAGGCACAACTGCTGTGTGTTGGTGAAGTGACCATGGTGGCCTAAGACCAAGAGGCGAGGCTAGAGGACTTCAATGGAATATAAATATATCGACAGATGTGAGAACTATGGGATGATGTTGTTGGAGGGTGGTTGGAATGAAGAGGTTGTGCAGAACCCATGGTATGAGTGGGAGGGCCATGCAAGGGGTGTTGATGAGGAGGTATGTAAAGAGATTTGGCAACTAGACATGGGGGAGAAGGAGTATGTGGGCAAGGTGATTTATGAGAGGTGGAGAGGATAGGACAAGGAGTGGAAGAGACATGCGGTGGGGGCACTGGGGAGTGACAGTGGGTACCTGAAGGATGAGGATGGATAGCAGTAGGATGGGGAAAAGAGGAAGGGTGATGATACATAGGAGTGATATTATGTTCGACAGCAAGAGCAAGGGTAAAATCTCGGTCAAGAGAAGGGATGTCAAAAAGATCGACCTCAAGACGTAAGGGAGGTAAAAGACTAGAAGTAAATTTGGAAATGAGCCACTCTTTAGAATCAGTGATGTGGATTTGAAGGTGGAGTTTAGAGAAGAGGGCGATGTATTGGTGGACACATTGTCTAGGTTGTTGTTGAAGCTGGAACCACTAGGAATATAAGTGTTGTTGATACCCAGGGTGATAGAAGCAAGACCTGAGAGCCTTGCAAAAGGAAACCCAAGTGGTGACAGGAGAGGAAAGGGGGCTATTACGGTGGTCGAGAAACTGGGTGTCCCACCAAGTCGAGGCAAGGCCGGTAAGGTGAAGACTAGTAATAGAAAAGCATTGTTGATCCATGAGATGAGGAAAGGCCCAAAAATAATCTTGTAAACTATGTATCCATGAGTCCAAATCTTACCCATTCATATGGACATCATATATTGGGAGAGAAATTTGCAGCTAAAAAGGAGAGGGGGGGCACTACTATGTAAGAGGGGAGTGAGTGTTGGAACGAGGTCGTGCAGAGAAGAGGCAACAACTCTAAGTGTTCTGGAAGTGTGTCCCATGGTGGGGAGAGTATCCTTGAGGGAACCAGAGGTAGAATGGGATGGAACTGTGGTGTACGGGGTGTGACAGGGAGCTCGGCTAATAAGAAGAGAACCATAAGAGAGGAACACCTCTTTGACCATATGCAATAGGGAGCTAATAAGGGCCCAGCATAAGAGGCCATATCGTAGGTACAAGGGGACAGCAATGTGTTGAAGGAACATGTTGGAAGCACGAGCAAGATCCACTAGGTGATAAAAGAATGAATGAAAGCTGAATGGATACCCTGCAAACGAGAAATATGGGCAAATTGAAACTAGTGTAGAATGGTGGAGATACAAGAGAATGTAGTCGTGGCTTTTGAGGGATGATCTGAAACCAAAAGGGATCTGCTGAAAAGAGAAAACTAAACCGGTGCAGTTGCGGCTGGAGTTGGTGTTTGTTGGGGCTCGGTTCTCTTCAAAATATCTACAGATCTTTGTGTGGCTTGACGAGATGCACGGTTGGTCTTGTTGTACTATGCGTGGGAAGGAAAAAGTGCTACTTAGGAGCGAATTGGTGTTGGAGACATTGTTCCGGTGAAATTGTGCTGAGACCCTGAATCTCGATACCACATGTACCTGATATGTTGCAAAACAATGGTGCGTACTGAAGAAGTGTTGTCTATGTGAGAGAGAGCATAAGCAATAATGGGTCTCCGTGAGCGATGCATGGGCAGCGGAAAGATATGGTGGGAAGGGGCAGCGGGTGATGAAGAGCTACGATATGGTAAAAGAAGATGAACCACGATCTGAAGAAGGCCAACACACTTTAATGTGAAGGTAAGAAGAAGGCTTTAATCTACAGAAGTGGGGACTACAATGGAAAAACGGTTTCCAAAGGAGCACCGTGAGGGCCAAGGATAGAACTATGAGTGCATGAGAAAGGTGAAGATGATGTGATCAGCAAATAAGAGGACTCGTAGGTTATGATGGAAAATAGGGGGAAGCCACAAATAAATATGGGTTGCCAACGGTGAAAAGGAGATGGCAACGGTTGGTCAAGGGTAGATGAGGGGAGAGGATCAGTGAGCTAGCAATACTTGGTCATGAGCTGAAATGTCGGATTTAGGTTGGAGGGAGGTGACTTGTGAGTGAAAAAAAACTGTGGCTTTTACACTGATGTAAAAAAAACTAGTGGAAATTATGCAGAAATAGGTAGCGGAAATTGCTTGGAGGGAAGACTCTGAGTGGATCTGGAACTAACATGAAAAAAAAAATAATAGAGGGTGGCTAGGATTTTTTTGGGAGAGAATGCAAAGAGGCTATAAAGAGAAAGGTGAAGCTGGAGCAGAGAGAAGGAGCCACGGGCAAAAGGGTAAATTTTTTTATCAAGTGGTAGGAGCGAACCTCCCTGATACCATTTGATCTATCACGGAGTAGAGATGATGCTCAAAGACCCTCAATTCTGAAAAACAATAGACAAACACTTCATTCAATATATCAAAATATAAGATAACTCATTGGAAGAAGATGAAAGATAGTTTGTTTTAGTATGAAGTCCAAACAACCTTTATATAGAAAATGCATAGTGTCCATAATGGACAAAGTCAAAAGGAGCTTGTTAATGATGCTCTTTTATTTAATACTAGATATCTTAACTAACTAGCTAGATAGTGGAGTACAATAATGGAGAGGGGGGCCTCTCCTTGACCCACATGGGCCACATGTTATCCCATTTCTCTATTAAGGGCTTCCGAGGTAAATATATATGTATTTTATGCGTGACATTGTTGTTCATTCTATTTTTCTAAGAATATGTATGCATTGGTTCACTTCTAAAGGTTTAAAACTTGCAATCTTTATATGTGATGAAACCAAGTAATAGGATTTCTTATATTCATGCTCTATTTCTATCATTTATGATTATCCATCCATCAATATTCAATTGATTTCAAATTAAATCCTTAATAACATCTTTCCCTTTGATACCATCAATTGTTGTAGATTCTCAATTTTTTTGTAGTTGATGGTCTTTAATAATATCATATTGAATAATGGTTCCTTAAATCCATCTTCCATGACTATCCTTGATTCTATCTTCTTCCTCCTTGATGTCAATATTCTTGTATTTCTTGCCAAGTTTCCTAGTAGCGAGGGTGTTGATATGGTTCCATCAATCATGGTTTTAGTTCAATTTACACTTCCTTATCATCCATATTTTAATGGTACAATGACATGCTCCAACTATTGCACTTGATCTTCAACTATTGTTGATTTTGAGATAGTACCGTATATTTTACCTTTACATCCTCAAGTCCAAGTTCAAATTCTTTAAGTATCTTATGGTGACCTTCTTGAATATTTTATTCTTTCTCCTTATGAATCTATAATGTGATGGCATCCATCCAATTCTTTTGTCCATCTTCAATTCTAGATTATATTTATAATTTTAACTTGTTACTATCTATGACTTCTTGAACAATTTTGTTTATTTCTTCACCAATAATCTTTGATTCTGACTCTTATATATGACATTTCAAATTCTTAACATCACTACGAAGATTTTGAATTTTTCCCTTGGAATAAAATCTTAATATTTCTTCATTAGATAAAATATTGCATGTCATAGATGCTTCAAGAAAGAGAATTCTTATAATCAAAACAAGGATAACCACCCTATCAAGGAAAGGCTTGCAAGTACTACATAAGCCCTTCTAAGGAGCTCTATTATGCTTCAGGATCTCAAGAAAACAAAAAAACTATTTAGGACAACCTTTCAATCTAAACATTACAATAGAATTGTATGTCTGTCATTAAATTTTGAAAGGTCCATACTATCCTAAATATCTAAAAACATGTTGAAAATTTATATATAAAAAAATCCATAAACATAAAATAGAACATCACTTCAAAGAAGAGCCACACAACTAGTTAACAATTCCTAGTGATAAAGCACCATAGACTGTGATTTAATGTTCAAGATGAGAAATTCCATCATTGGAGTCCAATATGATCCAAGAGTCTATTGCCAATAGACTCCTTTGACATTGAGTTCACCACTATATTTAGCTCTTTCTCAATGTGCAGAAAGGAAATGTTGTGAAAAATGGTTATCACTATTGTATGTAGATCATAAATTTGATTTTAAAAAAAAAATCCATTCTATAAGTACCATTCATCTAATTGATTACCAGTGAAGAATATCCAAACAAATAAATATTTGGCATTCCCATATATACAACTAATTTAAGAGTAAGTTTTAAGGCCATTAATTCTACATAATTGTTAGAGTTTCCGCCAACCTACTTCGAACTTTATAAAGTGTGAATCCTTCAACAAAAGGATTCCTCTAACCCAATAAAAGACCAAATTTCCTTGGTTAGCATCATCAAAATAACCCCATGCACCTGATTGAGCAATCTTCACTTATTTCACTTGCCTAGAAATTTGCACCTTAGGAATGGATTTGATACTTTCAAACATAGATCTTTTTTATGAAGAATACTAGTGATAAGGGATGTACCTGCCTTGAAAACTGTTTAATTTTCTTACTAACAAAATTCCCCATTCTACAACCAAAGGAAGAGATCTATATTCTTTTAAATCCTTCATCTAATTCCAATTCTTAAACAATCAACAACAATTACCCCATGCCAACTTTCTTCCCACCCAATAATTCAATCCATATCTAGCCATACTACATTTGTATAGGCACAATTAGTTAGGATATGATTCATAATTTTAACCTCTTGTTTACCTAAAGTGCATCTACCAAGACCTTGCTAGATTATTTTTTGCAACACTTCCCAAGTGAGTGATTTAATTTTCATTATTTCTAACCACATAATTAAAACCCTAGTCTTCATAAGTGTAATTGTCTTCTATAAGGGCCTCCACCACCATAAGGTGTCCTCTTGATTTGCATCTATAAACATAACTTTATAATCCAACTTGTTAAAGTACTCACACATCATTATACTCTTAGAGTAGACCAGTTCATCTTCCTCCTCTCTTATTATACCATGACTCTTAGTTAATTTCATAACATAATCCACCTACTATTCACATTCCACCCCTTCCAAACCTAGTATATTAGCATGCTTCCAACCTTGTTTCCAAATTAATGAAGTCATAGGATCCATTACTTTTACTAGAGTAAAAAGTCTATGATATTGTAAAGAAGCAATCAAGTTTCTGGGAATTCTATGAGCATCCAAACATCAAAATGGGGAAAGAGTTAGAATTGGGATGAATCCTTGGAAAGGAGTCATCCCAATTCTAACTCTTTACCCATTTCCTCTAATCCATACAAACCAATTCCCAAGCAAAGTAAAGGATAATACAACAGCCTTCCATGTAATTGATGCATTCTAAATTTGTTTATTATGATTCCTAATCTACTCTGCTATAGGGAGAGGGTATATATATTTCTAGGTGATAACGTCATTCTACAAACCACTTCATTCTACAACACAAGTATCATACTATTTTGGCTTCTAGTGATCTACCAAAGTGGTAGATATTTTACGTCCCCACCACCCTACATCCTTTGCTTTAGCTATAGCCTACCACTTTACAAGGGTGATACCATATTTCTCTTTTTTGCATGTCCATATGAACTTAAACACTTCTTCCTAATATTTTCCATAACCCATTTTAGTATAAAATTCAGGAAGTTCCAATACAATAAAATTTCCTCCAAAATAGACTTGATAAGAAGTTTCCAACCTAAAGAGAGCCAACTATTATACCCAAAATTAATAGTTTTCTCAATTTTTTCTATTAGTAACTTCCAATCATTTATTGCCATCATCATTAGGTTTTAAGTATTACCCTAGGTATTTTAACCCTACTTGAAGATCAACCTATCGATAAGGAAACCCTAATAAAGTATCCTTACCTAATCACCCACCACATTGAAAAAAATATAATGTGTTTGCATACTAATCTCCATCCTAGAGGCTAACAAATAAGCCTCTAATATTTTGTGTAGCTTTTTGGCATCTCTTCTAGAACCATCACAAAAAAGTAGCACATCGTACACAAAGAGAAATGGTTAAAAAAAGAATTGTACATAGTTTTATCCCTTTTATAACTCCAATGTTTTTTGCTTCTAGAATTTCCCTAGTAAGGCCTTATACTAAAATCATAAATAATAAAGGAGACGATGCACATCCCTATCTTAATCCTTGGGAAGATATAGAAAATCTAGAAGTTGCCCCATTAATAAAAAAAAATCAAATGACACTAAATATAAGCATCCCATGATCCAATTTTCCTTTGGAACATAGAATCTTATATGTATCAATATTAATCTCATGTAAATCCAATTAGCTCTACCTTATTCTTTAGACAAGTCCATATTCAAAACCATGGTTGGCAATTTTTTTGTTTTGATAGAGTGTAAGCCATCGCGTGCCATCCCGACAGCTTCATGGGCGTGTCTCCCATGCTTAAATCCAAACTATTTGTGTGAGATAATTTTTAAGGATAACTTCTTCACTCTAATTAATATTATCTTTTCTATTATAGTATATATGCTATTGCATAAAGCTATGGATTCAAAATCACCAACACTTGTTTGGTTGTCCTTCTTCAGGATTAAAGCAATGGATTCAAAATCACCAAAACTTGTATGGTTGTCCTTCTTAAGGATTAAAGCAAGGAAAGTTAAGTTGAAGGACCTCAACACTTGTTTTCCTTGATTCATCCAAAACCTTTAATAAGTGTTCTTTAATCAATTCATAGAATGCAAAGAAGAGTTACTCTATATTATACCTAAATAAAGACATGGAATCTTATATTTTTGGAAAGATGCCAACATAGATTTTAGTTCATATTTAGAGACCTAAGTTTCAATTTTTTCCTCATTTACAAATATTAGGAAATATGAGGTCATTTTGATCATTTTAGTTATATTTAATTTATCAAGTTCCTTATATGGTTTATGAAAATTATATACTCCTAATTATGCAATCTCATTGAAATCCCTAGATTTTCTTCCATCCTCTTTCTACATGTCCCAAATTTTATTAAGATTTTTCATATTGTTGGCATTATTCTCAAAATATTTTATGTTTTCATCTCCTTTGGATAACCATAGAGACCCACTTCTTAATTATTGTTGAGACTATGTTTTTGCCAATAACTTCTTCTTGGACTATTCCGGAACCTGTAATCTTGTTCAAATTTCCTCATCAAAAACCCCATCAAAATCCTAAGCATAAACATATGCTATCATATCTTTCACTTTGACTAGGTCTTGCTCATCCTTCCTCCTTTTATTAAAACCCCAATTAGAAATTGCAGTCTTCACAGTTTTTCAAATTATTTGCAAACTACAAACTAGCATATTCCCTTAAGGAATCATCAATGCTTTCCCATTTAGCCTTAACAAGAATAATAAAGTCCTCCTCTAACTCAGATGGATTAAAATTGAAAGAACTAGGAGGTTTACAATCATCTTTTGTCATTTCAAACAAAATAGGAAGATGATTTGAGTCGCCTCTAAAGTGCACTCAAGACCTTATTATTTTAGGATTTTCCATAATGGAATATAACCAATATGTTAGAGATTTTATCTACCCATGTTTCTTGTTCCTCTTAGTTAGGACCAACTTGATTGGTTTAACATCAAACAAGTTAGCTTCCTAAGTATTGTGAAGAGAAAAATATACAAAAGAATCTATTGTAGCTACACTTTCCCACACTTATGTTATTTTGGTTGTGAAATTTAAATCCCCCCCAACCTCCCCACATAAAAATTTACTGAACTTTAGCAAATTTTAAGTCAACATCACCTCCCAATATACAACATTCTCCTCATGTGGCCCACAAATATTAACTATGGAGTAAGAATTCCCCATCTCCAAGGAGAAAAGTTTTGCTCCTATTATTGAAAAAGAAACAAAATAGAGTTAATCAATCTCATTGATTTCTTCCTCCAAGTTGTTATCAACCCCTAGATATTCCTAGAGAATCTATACTAGAAAATCTCGTTCCTTCATAAATTTAGATGGATATACTAGTATTTCCCCCCTCCCCCATAGTCTCTTGAAATAAATCAACATCAAGTTTGTGTAGGTCAACCAACCTACCCAAGGCATATTTTTTGGATGGGTTGCTTGAACCCCAAGAATTGTATGATAAAATGACCATGATTTAACCCTCCCTAGGGATTTCCCTACTCTAAGGGCCCCAAGAATGGTTTGGTACTTCCCTAACTTAACTTCTCTTATGACTTATTTTAGCGTGAGATAGGTGATATTTCCTTCCTATGACATTGTCAGTCTCCTCCCTTATCAAATCACTACTAATTCTGTTAGGGTCCTACCCTAACCCCTCTACTTTGAGGATACTTAGGAGTGCTTATTGATGTATGAGGCCACTTTCTTTGAATAAGGCCTATTATATAGTTAGTTGATAGTTACTCAACGCAAAAGGGTCTCTTTCTTAGTTAAGACCCACTAGGTGGCCAACCCTCTTTAATAGTGGGACCACAAGTAGTTAGGGATTTTGCTATTGATGCACTATATATAGAGTAGAATATTATGTAATGTGATCAAGGATTGTTATTGTATTTGGAGCTCTTTTCATAAAAGGTTGCACCCTCAAAGAGGCTAGTGAACATTGCTCTCTTTTGAATATCGCTCATAAAAGGTTATTCCTTGGGTTCTATCTAGTTATCTTTTGTATTTTCTGTTCACCACTAGTGTTCAAGCACATTATATTATTTTCTTTGTAATTATGGGGTTAACTACATTACAAGTGGTATCAAAGCACCTTCTTGGGATAAGCACACACCCAAATTTTAGAATTTTCTTTTTTAGGTTAGAGACATGGTTTTACATCTTTAAATAACACAAAAATCTATCATTAAATGGATAAGATTACGGTTGGGAAGAATACAAATAGGAAATACAAGTGGAATCACCTAGTTGGAAACATTTGTAACTCCTGTTGGTACCCCTTTGAGCAGTATTATATCAGATAACACATGTATTCGAAATACCACTCCCACATACCCTCGAGTTTATTGAAAATCCCCTAGGAGACTAGAAACCAACTTTAGATCATTTGATCGAATGTCTTGCTTCTACAGTGGCACCGAGCATAGCATTTAGGAAGATTACTCTTTAGTACCTAGGTAGTCAGGTAGTATGACTAAGGGAATGATCAAACCTCCTTAGTTAGTGCTTGAGATATTGCGTCGAGTACTACTCTTGGACTATGCTAGTATATTAGATAGCTATAGCACTAAACACTCCCTTGTCCATAGGACCTTGCAAACCCTAGCCTTTGCTACATAGGCCTAAAATTACTGCATAATTTGGAATATCAATCATTTCGGAATTTCATCACCACAATATTAATCAAATGAGAGTAATAATTCCATGGGATTAGTACTCAAAAGGAAAGAAATTGTCTGTATCCCAATTGTACCTTAGAGGAAACCTATTTATATGTAGTTATACTTATGTATTGGTTCATGGCAAGGAGCTCAAGGCCAAGACTTGGTCAATGAACATTGTGGCATTGAACAACATTTTGATTTTGTAGTAGAACCATGCATAGCTAAAGCATGGTGATGTCATGTATGAATTGTAAGTGTTGAAATAATGAAAATAAAACCTGGGGCTGAATGTGCAAGGTAGTGAAATTGAGGGGCAACGATATCCACTAGGAGGAGAGGCTAGAGGCTAGTGAAGCCTTGGGAATCAAATTAGTGATGACCGAGTGTCATCATGATACCTCTGGGTGTTGAAGGGAAAGTGATTTGTTATTGCTCACTCATTAGCATAAAGCTAATGAGTATGAATATGCACTTATGGTTAGCCTTTGACTATTGCGAAACAATGCATCACTTGAGTGAGAAGGTCAATAAACTATTATTTACTTATGAGCATCTAGCCTATAATATCAGGGCAATTTATCATATACTTATGACCTGAAGGAAGTAAATTACTATGAGCTTATTAGCTTACATATTTCACCTGAATATTATCATTACAAACCTATGACGTATGGGTGATCTATTATTCTTTTGCGATCTAAAGAAAATGGATTGTGAGCAATTATTGCAAATTCAGTTATCATTTTAAAGCAGTCGTTATAAATGTGTGTGTGTGTGTGTGTGTGTGTGTGTGTGTGTGTGTGTGCGCAATACTACATAATATAATAAGTGCATATCTTATTTTTTATGGCGGATGTGACATTAATGGTCCCCAAGCCCTATTTACAAGTTTTGTGACCATAAGACATAAGAGATACGTAGTTAGGATTTTTTAATTATGATTTAATTAAAATCGGCATGATATATATATATATATATATTCTAGAAGTAAAGAATTTTGAGTTTGGGGAACAATTAGGGTTTTGTGTATGGTATTATCATCATACCATGTTTAGTTATATAATAAATTATTATAAACATGATATTACAACATATATGGAGAATGAAATGAATAGAATTAGGGTAGGGTGTGAGTTTGAGAAGATACAGTGATTATGAAATATGGTTAAAGGCACTTTGGTTAGGGTTTCTTTAGTTTGAGAGGCATGACATATGGGTAGGAAAGAACGGTCATTCATATCTTGCCTCTGTCGAGTGGAAGGAAGGGGAATCTCTCTACCGAGTTGTGACTCCATTCCTTGTTGTGAAACAATATTTTAATGTTTTTATACCTTGCATTGATGAGGAAGTGTTGCATTGAACAATTTCCTATCACTTTTACACGCTTCGTTGATGAGGTAGAATCAATGCCTCCTTTGCTTCTATTCATTTTTATGTTGCTGCATATTTATGCGTTTAAGAAATAATATATTTTTCGTTTTGATGAGAGGAGGGACGACCTCTCTGTCTTTGAGGAGAGACACTCCCATTTTTTAATAGTTATTTTTTCATTATTGTGTTCTATAAATTAAGATATCTCTACGTCATGTGGAATCGAGAAGAGAGCGATCTCTCTTCGAAGAGTCAACTCCAGATCTGATTTATTTCTTTTGTTAATACTTCTGTCTCGATACATTTTGTGGATTTAACTAGTTAGAAATATAATTAATTTAGATTTCTGAGTTTTATATGTGTGTGTGAGAGTGTTAAGTTCAAAATGGTGGTCCATTCCCTTCTAAATTGCGTATTTTATATTAATATTGTTATATTATTGATGTTAGCTTGAGTTCATTAGTGGTAATTGTATCTTTTTGTCTCTTATATATATTTATATATATCAAGGAGATCTTTTCATTTGAATCATCGTATCTTCTCTTGTTTTGTCTTATGTACTTAGTATATTGTATAAGGAGGTTTACCCTTTAAAAATACTTTATATTCATTTATTTTCTTTATTATTAAGACATGAACTACTCTTTCTTATCTATTAAAACTCTTTGGAGAATTTGTTGCATAACAATGAAAGGACCTTTCCCAATGTATTATTTTTTAACCTATGTGTATTGTATCTCTACATGTGCAGGAGAGTGCAGACTCCTTAAGGGGAATCGAGCCCCCTTCTTGATTTTATTTGTGTATATCTAATACATTTTTTTGGCATTGTAATGGTTGTATATATCTCTGCATGTTGACTAGAGAAAAAGTGGCCTCCAAGAGGACCGACTCCTCTCTATTTGTTATTACATATATTTGTTTAAGAAAAGGAGAGAAGGAGCGGCCTCCTTAGAGGATCAACTCCTCTCTAGATATTGATTTATGTTTGGTTTTTTTCAAACAAACAAGGAAGGAACGACCTCCCAGCTCCTCTCTATTTTATATATATATATATATATTTGTCAAGGAGAGTGGAGAAGGAACAGCCTCTCCAGAAGACTGACTTCTCTATATATTAATATATATAATTGTTTGAGTTTGCATAGATACAACTCTATTATATAGAGAACCGACTACACAGACACACATGTTGACATTTTGAATGAATGGTATGGGAGCGGTCTCTCCATAAGAACCGACTCCTTACTCATTATTATTTCTATATATTGTTGAGAGCTCTTCATTTTCTGAGAACATAGAAACTAGCAAATCCTGTAAATGGTATTGAGAGCATAGGGCTCTGTCACTTTATGTATATTGTTGTAAGCACAAAACCCTATCTTTTATATTGGTTTCCTATATTTGTACTGAATATTATTTGAATGGCATGTTGTTTTGTTTATTAAAGATGAGAGCTTTATTACTTAAATGACCAATTATAATGCTTTAATTGTGAAGAGTCAGGAGCTCTATTGTTTTGTTTATTAGAGATGAAAGTTCTATTATTTAAATGTTCAAGTTAGATTATAATACTTTAATTATGAAGAGACGGGAACTCTAATATTTCAATGTATAGAATAAAATTATATTATTTATTAAGTCGAGCTTATTAATTATTAAGCCAAGGTTAATATTTATGAAGTCATGCTTATTATTTATTATGCTGAGCTTATTATTTATGAAGTCGAGCTTATTGTTTGTGAAGCTGAGCTTATTGTTGAAGATCAAATTTTATTTTTTATTCGTGGTCGTGGACATAGCATTCAAGTCATGTTTAGAAATCTTGGTGAAATATTCTAGTGTTCCTTCGCCTTAGTGGATATATTTCCCAGCTTGGGGGTGGCCTCTTAGTAGAAATAGTATATATTGGACATAACGCCTATGGTTGGGAAGGAGCATTGTACTTGCACATTCAAACATCCAAGACATCTTATTTAAACATTCATTTCATGTTACATTATTATTGTGCAATTATGTTGACCAATTAGAGATGAATAAATGATCTTTAATCATGTATTGTTATTTCTCATTCATGTCTAGTTAAACCACTCATATACATATGATGTTAGTGTTATTGAGACGGTATCATTGTTGTAGTTCGACAACTATAAATAAAATTAATATAATGGATAACATTTATATTGCATACACGAGCGAATTGTTATATTGAGATATTGTTAGACTTCTTGATCACATGGGTAGATATCTAGAAGATTTAGACCATGTTAAAAGTATTTGGTTGTTCTTGCAATCGTTGGTTTTGTAACTAGCCTTTATGTTTTAAGTGATGAGCTTAAGATGAAGTAATGTGCTAAGATTGTGAAGGAATATGTTATGTTTTAAATGATGAGCTCAGTAATGTGCTAGGATTGTGAAGGAACATGTCATTATGACTTTACTTTACTATATGGTTAATTATGATCATTAATGTGTTTGCCACTTTTCAAAAGAATAATTTTGCATATGAATGCATTGTGTAACTAGAAACAAATGGCTATGATATTGGTTTAACATCATTCTTAACACATGAAGGTAGATGAATATTTTTTAACAATTAATAAATTGCATGTAATTAGTTACACATCTAGAAGGTTTGAAGTTTATGATCAAGAGTTAGTGGTTCATATTAAATCGGAGTTGTACCCTCAACTAATTGATAGTCAGAGGGAAAAATGTGTGTTACAGGAAATCATTAGTCAGAATAGCAAGTTTCAACCTCGGAACAAAAGACTGGATAGGAAGTTGAACAATATTTATAGATCTAATATAGGTGTCGACTTCGCTCTCCAAGACCACTTGAACACTCAAGCGAACTAGGACCCTGCAAATCCAACTCTGGAAGATGATGCAAAGGAACAAAAATAGGTTTCTAAAGCTAATATGTTTGAGCTTTTTGAAAAATATTTCAATATTGGCATCATGCAAAACTTTTATTATGTTAATAGTCTATGTTTAAAGCCTCTCTGAAATACTAGTATGATAAATAGAGTTGCAACCTTAAAACTCACGTTTAATATCTGATTCAGGTTTCCTGCGGGTCAGCCAAAACTCTGAATCTTTTATAAATGTCACTAGAAATTCTACTAGCTTACAAAAAAAATGGTCAAACCCAACAACATAAATTAATAATGCCAAAATTCTAAAGTTTTTGTTTGATTCAAACTCATAAAATAAGAATATATTTGTTTTCAAAATTTCCCAAAACAAATTTCATAATTGAATGGATCTTTTCATTCAAGTAAGATCTGAATATTTCCACAAATTACAACACGGGATTACCTTATTCCATACACATAATTTCTTTATTCAATACTATAAATAAAATTAAAAAATAACATTTCTATTGCCATAGGGATCATTTTCAACTAGATATTAATTGTTTAAAGGTATGGGAAATGAGCTAAAAGCGCTTGTTAAATTCAACAATCAATGATTCATACTATTTACATGCAGTCCTTTCTTTTTCTAAGCAGTGCCTAGAAGTATAAAAAATATAAAATAGTTCAAAACCTTTTCATAAATAATTTGTAAACAAAGTAATTTCATATAGTCAATTTTTTCATTAACTTCAATAGGATTCTTAATATATTTATTGAGGGAAAACGTAGAATTACACTCATAATGTAAGAAGAAACTTCAAATCAAAGAAGAAATATACTTGTCTTTTCCCAAAAATTGAATTCTAAGTAATTGACTCAGATAGAGCAATTTCCACCCAACCATAGGCGATCAGTTGTAGATGCCACCCCTAGCCAAGCTATAATACCATTGGACGAAGAAGGAATTATGCAAAAAACTCGAGACAATTTCCCCAGTCAAAGTAGGAAAAGGATTTACTAATTGAACTAGTGGTGAATATTTAAATTGGTCCAGCTACTCTTTCCCACAATACCTGCCCACACAACATGGGGAGAGGCTCTTCCTTCTCTACTCAATAGCCCCTTAAATTTCTCTCCCTCTAATGCTTTTCAGTGTGTCATATAAAGGATTTAGACTGTTGTCCATTCACTAACAACAAATATTCTCATGGTTTATGGATCCTCCTAAGGTTCCAATGGCTTCCTCTCATGGCTATTATCTTTCTTTGTATGATAGTAATCTCTTTTCAAGTTCAAAACTCTTTTTCTCTTCTTTAAACCTCTCGCAAAACTAGATCCCTGCTCCAATTTTAAATTATCTTCTTCTCATGCACGAAGAATAGCAAGAAGACTCTTAATCCAAATCTTCTTAGCTTTAATAATGTAGGGGGGGGCGAATTTGCTTGAATGTAGGAGGTGATTACCTAGATTTATGAAATGGTTGAGACTACTATCTTTTTCTCCATTTAAATAATAGGCTAGGCTCAACATGAGAAAAGAGTGATGATAGAAGATGGAAAAGTGGCATTAACAACCCTTAGACCCCCTCACCTTTCCCCTTTTGTGGTATAAGAGCCCCTTTAGGTGCTTATGCTTAGTTATATTGATTGTTTTATTAATTGCAAAATGTCCATATCTAAAATTATTTCAATTACCATGATTTTTCTACTTCAAGGTATAAATATACAGTCTATACAAAGCATTTTTAAAACAAATTTAATATCAAAGTGTATCATTCAAATAATTGGGATTGGGATATTACATTCCCAGACGATACCAATAGAATGAACCATACATAGAGATACCTCGTGAGGATTCTTCAATGTGGGCTATTTTCACCATAAACAACCCCTTTCGGGTCCTTCACATACATAAAATCCGCCTCACTAATAACAACATATGGAACCACTTTCCTACAGTGGATATGAACCAAATTGATGGTTCATGCCCCTCTAGTTGGATCATCTAGATGGAACATTATTTTTCCCTCCATGGAATTACTAATGACATGATGAAACTTAGAGTGGGGTTGTTGTATTTGGATCTATAATGATTGAAATTATGGGAATGGCATAAGAAATCCTATGGTGGCTACCTAGCATGGAGTCAGTTTGTTAAATCCATATATGCTCGTTTCGAGCAAGATACTCACTATTTGGGGGTGGCCGACCAAGTTGTGCCAAACAAGCTCAATAGTAGAATTTAGCATAGCCTTTGATAAATTATAAATCCATACAGAGATATTAACCAATTATTTTTATAAATATTGATTCATTATTGGCCTCAAGGAGGATATTAGAGCATAATTCATAATGTTGAAACCCTCTACCTAGTTGGAGGCCTCTCAACAAGCTCAAGTGGATACAGTAATCAATGCACAAGCCAAAACACCTTCTTTCGTGCCCTGCACTTTCTCTTCATAGGCCAATTCCCAAACATCTTTCTTTCTCATCCCTTAAAATTCCAGTAGTTGTCTCCAACATAAATGGTTGAGTGTCAATGACACAGACTCTACTATACTTGTGATGAGAATTATGTCCTAGGTCATAATTGTAAAGAACAAAATTATTTCAAATTGATGTCACCTATTCCACCCAATGAAAAGAAATCGATATGGAATATACTATTGAGTTAAAGGTAGTTGAAAATGACCCTAGCATGCAAGGAGACACGGGGCCCAAAGTTCAGCAGGAAGAACCCCTCATCTCCTTGCATTCATGCTTTATCTAGCATTTCAACTCCTCAAATGATAAAACTTCTTGGCTATATCAAGCACATAAAAGTGATTGTTTTGGTTAACAATTTAAATGTCCACAATTTTATTCACAAGCACATGGCTGCAGAATCCCATTGGTACATTTACCATGTGCAAAAATTTCAAAATATGATAGCCAATGGAGGTATGATGAAATGTGGAGGTAGATGTGAAAGTGTGAAATCCAACTATGGGACTATTAGCTCAAAACTCATATCTTCATGATAGATATGGATGGTTGTGATATAGTTTTGGGGGTAGAATGGCTATGCACCTTGGGGCCAGTCACTGAGGATTTCAAGGAATTATACATGATCTTCACTAACTTGAGGCTTGTACAACACCCTCGAAGGGATTTAGTCAAGCTCCTCTAAAATCATAAGCTCCCATTGTATAGAGAAGTTATTATAGAAAGTCCATTAGCATTATTTCCCAATTCAATGCCATATAGGTTTATGGAAAATCCCAAACCAAAAATCCACCCTAACTTGCATCAGGTTTTGAACAAACATCATCATGTATTAGAGACACCAACTGGTTTACCCCTTTGAGAGGAGAGCAAAATCATGGTATTATGTTTATTCTAGGTGGTCATCCACCAAATGTTCATCCTTATAGACACCCTTTTTCACAAAAGAATGAAATTGAAAAAAATCTTCATTAATTGTTGGAGGTAGGTGTCATAAGTCCTAATACTAGCCCTTATTCATCACCAATGGTCATGGTCCTGGAAAAAGAAGGCACATGGCACATGTGACCAGACTTGCATTCTCTCAATAAGATGTTAATAAAGGACATATTCCTAATTCCAATGATCAATGACCTCCTAGATGAGCTTCATGGTGCCATGTTATTCACCAAACTTGAGCTTCACTTTGCATACCACCAAATAAAAATTAAGGAAGTTGACATCCCCAAAAATGCTTTCCGCACACATGAGGACCATTATGAGTTTCTAGTAACACCCTTGGACTTTGCAATGCCCCATCCACCTTCCTAAGCCTCATGAATAAGACCTTTAGATCTTTCCTATGCCACTGTGTGCTAGTATTATTTGATGATATCTTGATCTATAGTGCAAATTGGAAGGCACATGTTGATAAAGTACTACAACTACTTAGGGACAATCAATTATTTATCATGTGGTCTAAATGCACTTTGGTACTTCCGAGGTTGAATACTTGGTCACATTGTTAGTCAACATGGGGTGTGAGTGGATTCCAAGAAAATTGAGGCTATCTAGGATAAACACAACCCAAAACACTAAAAATATTGAGTGGCCTCCTGGGATCATAGGTTATTGTAGAAAGTTTTTGTAGAATTATGGGAAGATTGATGCCCCATTAAGAGCCCTACTAAAAAAGAATGCATTTGTTTGGACCAAGGCCACAAAGAAATCCTTTGTATCTTTACAAGAAGATATTTGTACCAAATCGGTCTTAGGAGTACTTGATTTCACCAAGACTTTTCTACTAGAATGTGATGTAGTGGGCCATGGTATGGGAGTAGTATTCATGCAAGAAGGGCACCCCTAGGCCTTCACTGGTAAGAAATTGTGTGTTTTAAATTTGGGTAAATCCACTTATGAGAAAGAGATGATGTTCATCCTTCATGTAGTCGAAATTTAGCACCCCTATCTAATTGGATGACACTTTCAAATCAAAACATATCATCACAGTTTTAAGTTTTTTTTAGACCAAAGGTTGTCATCTTTGAAGCAACACAATTGGGTCACTAAGATGCTAGGGTGTAATTATGAAATCATATTTAAAAAGGGAAAATATATTGTAGTGGCAAATACCTTGTCTAGAAAAAATGAGGAAGACATATCTCTATTTGTCTTATCCACACCAATACCATAATGATTAGTAGAATCACGACATGGTTGACCAATGGTGAGGTGTCTCATCTCATCAAAAAACTTGATGAGGACCCAAATCCTCCCAAAGGCTAAGCATGGAAACAAGAGACATTGAGGTATAAGGGTCTCCTTTTTCTAGTACCAATTTTAGCTTTGAAGCTAGAAGAGTTGCATCTGTATCCCATAGCAGATCATTCAAAATTAAAAAAAAAAACTATGAATACCCTAGATGATCTTTCTTTTGGGTAGGAATGAAAAATTATATACATACTTTTGTTACTAAATGTGACACATGTCAAAGGAACAAGGGTGAGACTATGAAGACTCAAGGGGAATTGTAGCCATTGCCAATACCAACTATTGTTTGGACAAACATCTCCATGGGTTTTATAATAAGTCTTTCAAAAGTAGGAAACAAATCAGTCATAATGATGGTAGTCAATCAAATTTCCAAATATGCTCACTTTTGTGCCCTACAATACTCCTTTACACCAACAATTGTTGCCTAAGTTTTTCTAGAACAAATTTTTAAGCTCTGTGGTACGCCCACTTCCATTGTGTCAAATCAATATCCTACATTCACCAACAACTATTGGCAATAGTACTTGTTCAAAATATAGGGAAACCAATTGAACATGAGCACAACTTATCATCCCCAAATGGGTGGCCAAATAAAAACAATTGACAAATGTCTCCAAACATATTTGAGATGTTTTTCCTAAAAAAGTAGCACCAGTGGGTGTAATAGTTAAGTCTAGGTGAATGGTGGTGTAATACTAGTTATCATGATGCTAGAAAAATTACCCCATATGAAGTAGTATATTTCCAACAACCACCTTTAGTAGTTCCATATATACCATGGACCTCAATGGTGCATGTAGTGGATAGTGTGCTTCACAATCGTGAAGCCATTCTCCACACACTTAAGGAAAATTTGGTTATGGCTTAGAATTGCATGAAACAAAAGGAATACCAACATCACTCAAAACATTCCTTTGAAGTAATGGATCAGGTGTTCCCTTGTCTCCATCCCTATAAGAAAACATCTCTCACAACTCAAGGTCATCAAAAGTTTTTACCAAAATTCACTACGAGGAAAACAACTCCTAGTGGAGGCTTTTGTGGAACCTCCCCCCAAAAAAAATTCCTTCTTCATTTCTAGCAGAGGTTTTTAGTGGAGGAAAGCGGCTGAAGGTTTTAGCTGATGCTTTTTTATCATTGCACCTAAACCATTATGGTGCACCGATGCAATTTAATATCCAATGCATCAGTGCTTCATGGCTACAAGTGCACCGAAGCAATAACATGCCAAAATGACATATGTGCTCCACTTTGGTCATCACACACCAGTGCTCCGTATTGGTCTAGGCATACCAATGACTATACCAATCTGCATTGGAGTGTCAACAAACTTAGAATACATCAATGCTCCTCTTTGCTCATAGTGCACCAGTGCTTCACATTGGTTTAAGAGCACTGGTGCAGCATGACCCATGTGCACCAGAGTGTCAATATCCCAAAAAGACATGGGTGCTTCTCTTTGATAAGGGTTCCACCTATGCTTCTATGCTTCTATTTGGTAATGGTGCACCAGTGCTCTTCCTTAAGGAATGGGTGAAGTGATGCTTTATCTTTGGTACGGATGCACTGATGTTTCTCTTTGAGGTTTGGGCGCACCAGTGCTCATCTTTAGATAGTGGCACACCAGTGCTTTTCTTTGAGGTTTTGGTGCACGAGTGCTTTTAATACATTGGTGCATCGAACAAAAATTCTCATTTTTTTAACTTATTGAAAGAGGTTGGAAAAACCTAAAGACTACATTTAAAAAGAGAGGTTTTATTTCATGTCTTCATTTTATATGCTTATACAAGAGAGAGGAGGAAGGGGAGAGGAGGAAGGGGAGAGGAGGAAGGGAAGGTGGTTCTATAATAGAATGCAATAAAAATACCCATGAATGTGGGGAAAGACAAAGAGTATTGCAGCCAAGTAACCCTTTTTTTTCTTCATTATTTCATTTCTTCCCATTATTTTAATTCTCTTATTGTCCATTTCTCACTATTTTCCTAATGTCTTATCTAGTTTTGCTATATTTTTGGCTGGTTTGAAGTTTTTTTTCTCTAGCTTGTAGGTTAATGGTGGTTTTGTACTAGGTTTTTACATCAACATATATAGATAGGAAATGAAAAAAAGTTCAACAAATAAAAGAGTACAATTTTTTGCAACATGGGTGCATATCCACATGGATTTTCACCTCACTTTATTTGCAGGTTCACGAGGTTTCTCTATGTGACATAGTGTAATTCCCTAGTGATCTTGGAGCATCGGTGCTCCTCTTCTATATAGGCACACATGTGCTTCTCTATGGTATGTGTGCACCGGTTCTCATATTTAAGGTGTTGGCACACCAATGCTCTTCTTTAGGTATTGGCACACCAATGCTCATATTTTAGGTGTTCGCGCACCAATGCACTTCTTTAGGTATGGGTGCACTGGTGCTCATAATATGTGAAAGAATCAAACATCAATTAATTCACATTTTTTAAAATTATCAAAAGAAGCAAGAAAAACCTAATGATGACTCTTAAAAAGAGTAAAAGTGAGGGTTTGCTTCATTTCTTCATTTCACACAAGAGAAGAGGTAGAGGAGGTGTCTCTACATGGGAATGCAATACAAATAGCCATGAATGTAGGGGGAGTAAAGAGTATTGCAACTAAGGAACCATTTGTTTCCCTTTTCATTATTTCATTTCTTCTTGTTATTGATTTTATTTCTATTTTATTCCATTTCTCACTATTGTTCCTAATTTTTTGACTAGTTTTGCTATAAAAATAAATATAAAATATAAAAAAAATTATTGGTGTGAGGTTTTTGTCTTTATTTTGCAAGTTAATAGTGGATTTCTTTTAGGGTTTTACATCAACATATTTGTCTATCAAATGAGGGGTGAGTTCAACCAATAAAGGGGTACATTTTTGTGAAGCATGACTACATATCCCCCTTAGTGATTTTATTTTTGTTATTTTCTACTTCTCAAAATTGTTCCTTATTTATTAGTTTGTTTTTTTTTAATTAATTTGTGGGTTTTCCCTTTATTTGGAGGTTAATGGTGGATTTGTTTTAGGGATTTACATCAACGAATACGAGTAGAAAAAATGATTGGCAAGCTCAACCAAGGAATGGGCACACTTTTTTGCAGCATGGGTGCATGTCCAAAGGGGTTTTCACCTCCCTTGTTTGGAAGTTCATGAGTTTCTTCGACCTACATGGTGTTCTTCTTGGTTTTATTGGAGAACAAGTGCTACCCTTTTGTATAGGAGTATCAGTGCTCCATTTTTTTTTGGAGCACCAAAGCTACTAGTGTTCTTTCTTGGTCTATGAGCATAAATTCTCCACTTTAGGCATATTACTTCTAGAGGATGAGTGGTTTTGGAGAGTTTTCATCAAACATTTTCCATGTAACAATTGATTGGTTTTGTAATTACAACATGTTCACTTATTAAGTGGCTTGAGTGGTTTGACACTCACGATGGTTTTGTATGGGTCGTTTCACTACCATTACAATATAGAAATGCTTAACATTTCAAAATTAGTTATACAATACATTTTTATTGTTCTTTTGTTCATTTCTAATGTCTTATTTCATATGCTTCTAGCTATAATTTTGTATTTCCAGTAATAAAAGTACAAATTATTTTAATATTATGCAAGCATTTTCTTCTTTTTTTAATTGTAAATCATAGTTTCATTAATAAAAAAGGGTAAGAACTAATACTTGAAGTATTCAAAACAAAAGTTATGATATCACAACATTTTAATAATCATGTATTTATTAATTAAATTCAATCGAGCAATATTAAGCAGACGTAAAAATTATAATATACAAAATCAATTAATTCTAAAAATGACTAAAAATTGTTGGGTTCTAATTGCGTGTGAATGCAACCAAGTGCATTTTAGCTCAAAATGATGGCCTTGATGAAACCAATTAGGTAGTTGATGTAATAATGGAAAAATAGTGGGGTAAAAATCTAAAAAGGGATTTTGTATGTAACTAGAGTTAGTGGAGTGGAGCATTTATTGCCCACCTCCATCGAGCATTGAATAAAAGGGGGTTATAATAGAGTCATTGGGGCATGTCTTGGCTTGAGTTGTGATTTGTAAACCCCTCTTTGATTTCTTGAGAGTCATAGGTGCACAAGGAAATTCAAGGGAGCAACTTCCACAGCTCCCTTTCCTGCCATGTGTAAGGGAGGCTTATGTATTCAATTTCCCTTTTAACAATATATAGCATATATGAGCTATGTATGTTTATCATGTGTTGTTGTTATACTATTTGTTATTGTTTAGTTGGGGAATGCTTTATTAATTGTGGAAGTATTGATGTGTTGTGGCTAGTTAGGATTTATTCTTAATAAAATGTTGGCATTATGTGAAAAGTGCTAACAAAAAAATTAAAAAATTATTAATTACAAATATTTTTTGATAATAAACTAATAATTGATTTATTGTTTGATATAACTAGTGTTATATTTAATCATTGGAGCATTGGTGTTCCTCTTAATCATGGAGCACTAACATCAGTGCTTCACTTTGGTTTGAGTGCACTGTGTTGATGCTCATATTGACATGGGCAATAACATTGAAAGAAGACCCTTGGAGGGTTGTTCAATGGGAAGATGGAGATGGAAACCTGGGTAGTGCTTAAAGCCCCCTTGGTGGTTTATTAAATAGAAAAGTTAGTAAAAGGGATATACGTAATAATAAATTGCATGAAAATATAAAATAACCAAACACAATCTAAGTTAGAAAGCATTTAAAGAGCTAAGAGCAAAGCGTTAAATGTGATAAAACAAAAGATAAAAAGCAACTAAAGTGAGTTAACAAAGATAATGATTAAACAATTAACTAATGAAATAAGGAACTGTTAAGTAAAAGAAAAGTGATGTAAATAATATGAATTGAAATGAGATGTTCATTAGATCGTTAAAATGAATAGTAAGAGCAGTATGTCATGAAAATCAGTTATGTTAAATTGTAAAATTTGATCATTTGCTTTATGTGCAGTGGGTTTATTGATTGTACAAAAATTTGTTGTGTAAGGTGTTAATCTTCTTATCATGACCATTGTTGTAAAATAAACACTTTTAGTTGATTTGTCTATGTTATATAAATGAGCTCAAAAAACTGAATCTAGCAAGTAGCTTGCTTTTACAAAACTTCAATCCAAAAACTAAACGTCTACAATATGAGATTTCATAAAAAATGTACAAGTAAGAAAATAATATGTACAGTGACAGTCCTTGATATTTATATTTTGAAAAATGCTAAATAACAAAAATAATAATAATAATAATAACCCTGAATGATTAAAAATGTAAGGCAAAGACATAGGTATGCCCATAATTTTTTTATTATTAAAAACTGGAGTTTAACAACCATTAGTACAAAAAAAGGTTGTGATAGGTTTTAGGCCCTTGAGGACAAGAGGTTTCTGGTACACTATGTTGCTCTCAACATTCAACGATTCATCCACGTGAAACCCAAATAGCATGAATGTGCTCACGCTCATATTGTCATGAGGAAAAATGCACACATTAAGGCATTAGCCTTAAAATATACAGGAAAATACAAATGACGTGAAAACAAATAGAACATACCCCTGATGGAAAGATACTTTACTTTCACCCTAATGGATGCACATGGGAGTAGCCTTACTTGCCATCATCACACTGTTAGGTTCTTGGGAAATTGTGTATGAAGGAAAAAAATCACTAGGAACCTAGCGGTACCTACTCCTTACCTCAAATTTGATCCCCTTTGTCGTCGTTGTCGCCTTGCATTTAAAATATTCTAGTAGGTAGATGTAGTGTTTTGGCTATCTTTGGAAGCTTAGGAATTTTCGGTGATGTTTGATGTTTCATATACTGACGAACACCTGAGGAAGGTGAGCAGCATGAAAATCAATGTTCGTCAGTGGATGTAAATATTCTGAGTAACATGCTTCCTTTCTACAAACCTTGGCTCTTTACGGAGATTTAAAATAGTTGAAATGTAGACCTTGGAACAAGAGATCTTAAAAAAAAATATTTCGATTTTGGCACAGCTTGTCCTATTAATGAAGCATGGAAAATAAAAACATATTTTTCGTGTCTCATGTTTGGTTTTTAAAGCTAGGAATGTTGCTTTTTCATCCCCAAGGATTTGAACCATACTTTGTAGGCTGCTTTGCTAGATTCAACAGACTCTCTGCATGAGAAAATAGGTGGGCACCAACAAGCTCCTCCTCTTGCAAAAGTACTCCTCAAACCATATGCATTTTCCCTTGTTTTATTATTTTCACTTAAGTGAGGTAAGGGTATGAACAAAACGAAGACTTCCTGCTATGAATTATGATCCTTGAGCTAAAACGAAACTCCTCATCTTGACCAACAACCCGTGACATATTTTTAGAGTGACTTTGGGTTGTTCATCTGGAGAATTATTCAAGTAAACCCTGCTATTGTGATTAACACCAGCATCGCCTTCATTAGTCTATATATATCCATGGTGAAAATTTTGATGAGCCTATATGATGCTCATTTTCCTTTTCTCATCCAGGCATTGGATAAAAAAGGATTCCTTCAAAACTTTGAGCTTGTGGAAAGATAAATTTAGATGAGTTGAGGAATTATGCAGGGACCCAAATTGTACGAAATAACTCCATCAAATGCATAATAAGAAAATTTTCATTTCGCTCATAAACATCCAAATTCTTGCATACAATTCATAGCATTCATTAAATATTTCCATTCATTTTCACTACACAACAATTGAAATATTTTTCAAATAGAAAGTTGCAACAATTAAGATTGACATGGATCTTGCTTTGTCGATCGGTGTGGGGTGTCATACCTCTCGTTCGATGCTGCATGTCTCTTCGTAGCTCCAATTGGATTTTCAATTGCTATGTCCACTGGTTGACCACCCTTCCTGCTCCCAAATGGGTACTCTTCCTCCCTAGGGAACCCCAAGTTGCAACGGGGTTGTATGGACAAAGCATAATATCAACACGATTGGAAGTGGAGCATTCCGCTTTCATGCCTCCCAACCTCAACCACTTCCAAGGACCAAACTCTCCAAAATTCACTGAAATTTTAACAATCCTCAACCATCTAATTGGAGGAAAAATATAAATATCCAATATCCAAAAGATGATCCTCACTCATCTCCTTGCATTTCTTCATAGAGTTTCTTAGGTTTTTGTTGCATGTTCATGCATGTGTGCACTTGAGTCTTCTTTGTTAAAGTTACAGCATCATGAGTCATTCTCCAAGTCAATCTTGTGCACTAGGATTGAGCCTCGTGTGTCGAGGTAGTTCCTTAGGGAGGCTGAGTTGGAGTCAGGAAACTTGGAGTAGATTCTTGAGTTGGTCTCAAGAATGTCTAATCCTTATGTGTAAAGCTTAAGCCTCATGTGTTGAGGTAAGTGATTTGTATGTCAAAGTGATGATGTTGTATAGTCTTGTTTGTCAAGGATAAGGTCTTGTGTGTCAAGACAGATCCTCATGTGTTGAGGTAATGATTTTCATGTCGAAGCATGAATGGTGTGTGATGTACAACTAACCATGGTTGAGCTATTAAGTCTTCTCTAGAGACTGGCCACCTCTAAAGTGAATTACTTTAGCATATGGCCACTTGAAGCGATAGTAGAACAAGATGATCACATCATTGAAAAAATATCCTTAGTATATTTGATATGATAAATAAAGTAAATATGGCACAAGTGGATCATGTAGATAAGACAAAAGATAAAGATAAGATATTTTAAGATAAGAGAGAACTTGAATTGTTCACTTCAGTGATCAAGAAAAAATTCAGTTGATTAAGAGAGAACTCAAATTGTTTACTTCAAGTGATGTTAACAAGAAAGACTTCAGTCAATTAAGAGAGAACTCGAATTGTTTACTTCAGTAATGTTAACAAGAAAGACTTAAGTTAAAAGAGCTAACTAAGTGATAACAAAGAAGATCTAGTTAACTAAGTGTTTGCATGATGACACTTGAGTTAACTAAGTATTTGCATGACGACACTTGATATGAACTAAAAGACAACACTTGATTGGTCTAGCATCTAGTTGAAGGATGAGTTCATCCCGAAGAAGAAGATCTAATTAACTAAGTGTTTGCATGACGACACTTGAGTTAAACTAAAATATGACACTGAGTTACGACACTTGAGTTAGTAACCTAACTAAGTGATCTAGCATCCAGTTGGAAGGCGAGTTCATCTTGAAGTCACAAGGCTATAAATTAAAGCCAAGAATGAGATGTATGATACACTTGTAATGCAGGCTTTGATCAGATCAAGATGAAGAGTGAATCTCTCTTGAAGGAAGTGTGCATGTGACCAAAACTGCGAATTGGTCTTAGTGCAGAATGAGTTGTTGAGTTCTTATATTATTATATCTTCTCTCTTGCTCTATGATTGCACCAGGGGTGCTTGGTATTTCTCTCTGATAATGCACTAGGGGTGCTTAATGTAATTTGCTCATTATAAAGACATTATTTGCTATCTATCAATATTCTGAGGAATATTTTGTTGGGGTTTTATCCCTCAAGTACTATAGGGTTTACCCGAGGTAAATACTGTATCTCATGTGAATGCTTATGCTTTTGATTATTCATTGATTTCAAGTTCTACTATGATTCTGCAATAAAATAAAATAAATTCAACATGGTATCAGAGCTCAAGGTGTGAATGAGATAAGTTTTGCAGTAAAGCTTGAGCCTACATTGATCCTGAGTGGAAAAAATTGAGCGCAATACTTGAAGAATAATGACCTCAATCTTAGTAATACCAGAAGACCGACTTGAAGGAACTTCAAACTTCAATACTTGGAAGGACAAGATTTTGAATATCCTAGAAGAGCATGATCTAGATGATACATATCCAATGTTGTTGAAGAGCCTAATTCTAATGTTGGGAACATTGCTTTCAAGAAGAATCAAGCCAAAGAAAAGAGAATCATTTATAATTCTGTGAAAGACAAATGGATGTTGGTGATTACTCCATTGAAGAATGCAGCGGAGTGCTTCGACACCTTGACAAATATTTATGAGAAGAAGGATCCCAATTATAAGAGATCCTGAAGAACAAGTTTCATAATCTGAAGATGGAGAAGGAAGAAACAATTGCTTCCTTCTTCACAAATATCTCTCAAGTAAGAGATCAACTCATGAGCATTGGACTTACTGTCAAAGATTATTGTCTTATTCAGACTATTATTGATGGTCTTCCATCCTCATGGGAGACATTCTTGGTTGTTTTTAATGGTCGATAAGTGCAACCAAACTTTGAAATATTGTGGCATGATTGCCTTCAAGAAGAAGGGTGAATTCAAAGCAAAAATGTTTCCTCCAAAGAAGAGAACCTTGCTCTTACGGCAAGGACAAAGAGAGGAAGAAATCCTTTTCTCAGAAGAAATTTCCTCATCAAAAGGAGAAATAATACAACAAGAACTTTGATAAGTCTAAATTCAAATGCTTCAACTACAATAAGAAGGGTCACTTTGCAAGAGACTTTCGTGTAAAGCAAAGAGGAAAGTTCAAAGGTAGGTTTCATGCTTCTACTGTTATAGAAGATGAACCTACAAGAGATCATTCTTCCAATTATCAGGAGACAAGGAAGGAGTACAATCTTGTCTCAGCCCTATCTAGATCCATTACCACTAGTGTTGAGACATGGATGGTGGATAGTGGTGCATCCAAGCACATGACTGGATATAGGAGCACTATCAAAAATCTAAAGGAAAAGAAGTTCTTCTGTCAGGTGGAGCTTGGAGATAATACCACTTATTCGATCCAAGGATTTGGATCCACTTCCTTTCAGTTGAATTCAGGTGATGTACTCCATCTTGATGATATTTTGTATGTTCATGGTTTGAAGAAAAACCTCCTATCTGTTTCATTTCTAGAAGATAAAGGTTTCAAAGCAATCATTATGGACAACAAAGCGCTGTTGTGACCTAAGAATTCAGACTTGAATTCTGCAGTTGTGATTGGAGTTAGAGAGCGAGGTCTCTACAAAGTTCCTAGAAATTTCATTAAAGCCATGATCCATGAAAAAGTCAGTCCTTGTGAACTGTGGCATAGGAGGCTTGGTCATCTTCATTTCAAAGCGCTACTTGGCTTACAGAAGATGGTAAAAGTTATGCATGTATTTCAATTTGAGCATGATGTTACTTGTAGAGGTTGTGCTCTTGGTAAGAACATCAAGAAAATATTTCCAAACAACACTAAAAGATCTAAATGGATCCTGGACTTGATTCATTCAGATCTATGTGGTCCCATGTTTGCACCATCCTTGAGTGGTTATATGTACTATGTCCTTTTCATACATGACTTCTCTCTCAATTCATGGATCTATTTTCTGAAGGAAAAGAGTGAAACTTTCAACAAGTTTCAAGAGTTTAAAGCACTGGTTGAGAATCAGAATGGAAAGCACATTCGTGCTTTGATATCTGATAATGGAGGAGATTTCGAGTCTCATCACTTTAATGACTTCTGCTGAGAGGTAGCGATAAGAATATAGTTGACTATACCTTACAACCCCCAGCAAAATGGGGTTGCTAAAATAAAGAACATAACAATCTGTGAGGATGCAAAAGCCATGATGTGTGATCGGGATCTACCCACTTCCTTATGGGAAGAAGCCTCTAGAACTGCTATTTATATACAAAACATAAGTTCTCATCCTATCCTGGGAGAAAAGAATCCTAAAGAAGTTTTCATTGGTGAAAAACTAGATGTTGGACACTTGAATATTTTCAGCTGTCCTGTCTACATTCATGTGCCAAAAGAGAAGAGGACAAAGATGGCAAAAGGTATGCATGTATTTCAATTTGAGCATGATGTTACTTGTAGAGGTTGTGCTCTTGGTAAGAACATCAAGAAAATATTTCCAAACAACACTAAAAGATCTAAATGGATCCTGGACTTGATTCATTTAGATCTATGTGGTCCCATGTTTGCACCATCCTTGAGTGGTTATATGTACTATGTCCTTTTCATACATGACTTCTCTCTCAATTCATGGATCTATTTTCTGAAGGAAAAGAGTGAAACTTTCAACAAGTTTCAAGAGTTTAAAGCACTGGTTGAGAATCAGAATGGAGAGCACATTTGTGCTTTGAGATCTGATAATGGAGGAGATTTCGAGTCTCATCACTTTAATGACTTCTGCTGAGAGGTAGGGATAAGAATATAGTTGACTATACCTTACAATCCCCAGCAAAATGGGGTTGCTAAAATAAAGAACATAACAATATGTGAGGATGCAAAAGCCATGATGTGTGATCGGGATCTACCCACTTCCTTATGGGAAGAAGCCTCTAGAACTGCTATTTATATACAAAACATAAGTTCTCATCCTATCCTAGGAGAAAAGAATCCTAAAGAAGTTTTCATTGGTGAAAAAATAGATGTTGGACACTTGAATATTTTCAGTTGTCCTATCTACATTCATGTGCCAAAAGAGAAGAGGACAAAGATGGTAAAAGGTATGCATGTATTTCAATTTGAGCATGATGTTACTTGTAGAGGTTGTGCTCTTGGTAAGAACATCAAGAAAATATTTCCAAACAACACTAAAAGATCTAAATGGATCCTGGACTTGATTCATTCAGATCTATGTGGTCCCATGTTTGCACCATCCTTGAGTGGTTATATGTACTATGTCCTTTTCATACATGACTTCTCTCTCAATTCATGGATCTATTTTCTAAAGGAAAAGAGTGAAACTTTCAACAAGTTTCAAGAGTTTAAAGCACTGGTTGAGAATCAGAATGGAGAGCACATTTGTGCTTTGAGATCTGATAATGGAGGAGATTTCGAGTCTCATCACTTTAATGACTTCTGCTGAGAGGTAGGGATAAGAATATAGTTGACTATACCTTACAACCCCCAGCAAAATGGGGTTGCTAAAATAAAGAACATAACAATCTGTGAGGATGCAAAAGCCATGATGTGTGATCGGGATCTACCCACTTCCTTATGGGAAGAAGCCTCTAGAACTGCTATTTATATACAAAACATAAGTTCTCATCCTATCCCGGGAGAAAAGAATCCTAAAGAAGTTTTCATTGGTGAAAAACTAGATGTTGGACACTTGAATATTTTCAGTTGTCCTGTCTACATTCATGTGCCAAAAGAGAAGAGGACAAAGATGGAGCCATCCATAAAGAAAGGCACATTTGTTGGATATAGTGAATCCTCCAAAACTTATAGAATCTATGTTCCAGGTCAAAGGCACATTGAAGTCAGCAAATATGTAACATTTCGTGAAGAGGTTGTCCTCAAGCGTTCTAAATAACTTCAGGGTGATTCAAATATGGAGGAGCATGAGACTCCCATGATGGAGGATCCAGATTCTGCTTCTCCTCTTTCAGATTTTGAGAGGGAGAAGCCAGAAGAGTCCTTAGATCCACTTGATCCTAAAGAGACAGTAGAACTAGTAGAAATATCACTTGATGAACCTCCTGCTAAGAGGATATCTACCTAGTGTTGATACATTCTACAAGAGGCAGAAAAGTATGGAGCACCATCAGGCACATCCAAAGAGCAAAGGAGACCTGAAATATATTCAGGATATGTAGCATAGATGAGTCACATCAATGATTCAGAACCCACCACCTATGAGGAAGATACTAAGCAACAAGTATGGAAATATGCCATGGTGGAAGAATACAAATCCATCATGAAGAATGATGTGTGGGAAGTGGTTCCTAAACCTGAAGGGAAGTCAATAGTAACTTCCAAGTGGCTTTATAAAATCAAACATGCAGTTGATGGCAGTATTGAAAAATATAAAGCAAAATTTATGGCTCATGGTTTCTCACATAAAGAAGGAATAGACTATGATGAGACATTCGCTCTTGTGGCCAGGTACACTACCATTCGAGCCATGATTTCACTTGCCTCAGTTCTGGGGTGGAAGCTTCACCAGATGGATGTGAAGACTTCCTTTCTCCATGGTGAAGTTGAGGAAGAAGTATACATACAACAACCTGAGGGGTTTGTATTTCATGGGAAGGAGTCCCATGTATGCAAACTTAAGAAAGCCTTGTATGGGCTTAAGCAGGCCCTGATGGCTTGGTATTCAAGGATTAATAGCTATCTTCAGAGCTTGGGCTTCTCCAAAAGTGAAGTTGACCCCAACCTGTACTTCAAGTTTGTGAAGAACTAACCACTGATCTTGGTTATCTATGTTGATGACTTGTTCCTTACTGGAGAGGAACAACAGATATCTCAGTGCAAGAGGGAGATCACTTCTGAGTTCAAAATGAAAGACTTGGGTCTTATGCACTACTTTCTTGGTCTAGAAGTTTGGCAAAAAAAAGATGAGATCTTTCTTTCACAAGGAAAGCAGACAGTTGATGTGTTGTGCAAGTTTGGTATGATGAATTGTAAATCCATGTCTACACCAATGGTTTCTAATATGAAGAAACTACATGAGTCATATTCCGGATTGGATCTAGTGGATCCTACCATGTATAGACAACTCATTGGTTCCTTGATGTATTTGATACATAGTAGACCAGACATATGTTATGCAGTGAATATCTTGATTCAGTTCATGTATGAGCCAAGACATAGATATTGGGTTGTGCCCAATCATGTGCTTTGATACCTTCGAGGTATTATTGCTTATGGAATCATATATGCTTCCAATGGAGGAGTGATGCTACTTGATTATGTTAACTATGACTTGGGTGGTAGTGTTGTGGACCAAAAGATTACATCCGGATTTTTTTTAGCTTTGGATCATCTATGATCTCTTGGTCCACGAGGAAGCAGGGCTCTGTAGCCCAGAGTACTAAAGAACCAGAGTATATTGCAGCTAGAACCACCTGCAGAGGAGTTGTGTGGATTAGGAAGCTACTTGTTGGGTTGTACAATGAGAATCTTGAGACTACTGTCATTATCTTTGACAATAGGATATGCATTATGCTCTCCTAAAACCTTGTGTTTCATGACAAATCGAAGCACATTGAGATGAAATACCACTACATCAGAGACATGGTCCAGAGAGGTGCCGTAAGACTTCAGTACATTGCTATTGTTGAGCAGATAGCAGATATGTTGACTAAGCCTCTGTCCTTGACGAAGTATAGGTACTTCCAAGACAAACTTGGTATGGCAGAGAATTCCTCCCTCGCTAAGAGGGAGTTTTAAATTTACAGCATCATGATTCATTCTCCAAGTCAATATTGTGCACTAGGATTGAGCCTCGTGTGTCGAGGTAGTGCCTTAGGGAGCCTTAGTTTGACTCAGGAAACTTGGAGTAGATTCTTGAGTTGGACTCAAGAATGACTAAGCCTTATGTGTAAATTTTAAGCCTCATGTGTTGAGGTAAGTGATTTATATGTCAAAGTGATGATGTTGTACAGTCTTGCTTGTCAAGGCTAAGGTCTTGTGTGTCAAGACATATCCTCATGTGTTGAGGTAATGATTTGCATGTCGAAGCATGAATGGTGTGTGATGTACTAATAACCATGGTTGAGCTATTAAGTCTCTAGAGACTGGCCACCTCTAGAGTGAATTACTTTAGCATACGACCACTTGGACCGATAGTAGAACAAGATGGTCACATCATTGGAAAAATCTCCTTAGTATATTTGATATGATCTAGAGACTGGCCACCTCTAGAGTGAATTACTTTAGCATACGACCACTTGGAACGATAGTAGAACAAGATGGTCACATCATTGGAAAAATCTCCTTAGTATATTTGATATGATAAATAAAGTAAAGATGGCACAAGTGGATCATGCATATATTAAGACAAGAGATAAAGATAAGATATGTTATGATAAGAGAGAACCTGAATTGTTTGCTTCAGTGATCAAGAAAAACTTCAGTTAATTAAGAGAGAACTCAAATTGTTTACTTCAAGTGATGTTAACAAGAAATACTTCAGTAAATTAAGAGAGAACTCAAATTGTTTACTTCAGTGATGTTAACAAGAAATACTTCAGTTAAAAGAGTTAACTAAGTGATAACAAAGAAGATCTAGTTAACTAAGTGTTTGCATGACGACACTTGGGTTAACTACATATTTGCATGACGACACTTGAGCTAAACTAAAAGACAACACTTGAGTGTTCTAGCATCCAGTTGAAGGGCGAGTTCATCCTGAAGAAGAAGATCTAATTAACTAAGTGTTTGCATGACAACACTTGAGTTAGTAACCTAACTAATTGATCTAGCATCCAGTTGGAAGGTGAGTTCATCTTGAAGTCAAAAGGCTATAAATTAAATCCAAGAATGAGATGTATGATACACTTGTAATGTAGGATTTTATGAGATCAAGGTGAAGAGCGAAGCTCTCTTGAAGGAAGTGTGCATGTGACCAAAACTGCGAATTGGTCTTAGTGCATAATCAACTGCTAAGTTATTCTATTATTCTCTCTTCTCTCTTGCTCTGTGATTGCACCAGGGGTGCTTGGTATTTCTCTTTGATAATGCACCAGGGGTGATTGATGTAATCTGCTCATTGTAAAGACATTCTCTAATGTCTATCAATATTCTAAGGAAGATTTTGCTGGTTCTACTATAATTCCGCATTAAAATAAAAAATCAACATTATTTTCCTACATGTGCATGTGCACTTGAGTCTTAATATTATTTTAATTGATTTTATTATTTGATTATCCTTATTTAAAGAGTGTGTTTTAGTTATCTTCTCTTTAACTAATTGCCTGTCTTTGTTATGAACATGTTCTTATTTTAAATTAGTTTATTATTTATTCTTGGCATGCTCATGATTAATTTATTATTTATTCTTAGCATGTACATGTTTTTATTAATTTATTATTTATCAGTTTCTAAATTATTTTTCTCATTTATATTTTATAAGTTCTATATTTTAATTTAATTTTACCAAGGTTCTATCAAGGGTGCCATGGTCATACACATGCCCTTCAAATAGAATTCACCAAGGTTCTATCAAGGGTGTCATGGTCATACACATGCCCTTCAGATAGAATTCATCAAGGTTCTATCAAGGGTGTCATGGTCATACACATGCCCTTCAAATAGAATTTATCAAGGCTCTATCAAGGGTGCCACGATCATACACATGCCCTTCAAATAGACCTTTTTCAGCAATGGGGATGTGATACGACGATTGAGACCATGTTTACTCAATTCGCCTATATCCTGTTTAGAGACTAATGGTCACTGAGGAATAAGGTCGACACCTTATTTCCTACCCCTCAATCAAAACCTAGTTAGTGGTCAAATCCACAGCCTACCCTCACTACAACACGCATCTCGCAAGAAAAAGTCTCACTCACTTTTCAACCCGTCACATGGAAACCTATGCTCTTTATGGCGTGCATTCCCCCATACAACCTCGCTACCCATGTGTGGATTGATTGGCAATCACGATCCGATGCCTACACACATGAAATCCATTTGCATCAAATAGCTCATGTAAATTAATCAAATATCAAATTATCACATTTTATCACCCGATACCATTTAAGGGCTCAATTCCAAGCCCATCTAACATTGACACCACTCCACGTTCAATGTGCACCTATGTATCACCTGATATCATATCTAGACTCAAATCGAAGTACACGTGACATTGACGCCACTCTGCGTTCAATGTGCACCTGTGTTTTCCCTGTCACACTTAGAAGAACCTGTCAAATCATATGACAATCATTGCAATATATATATATATATATATATATATATATATATCACCCATATATCCATTATGCTCATTTGTTTCTAACATATAAGGCAAAATTATTTGTCATCATCATGCAACATGAATTGTTTAAGTTTTAGTGTTAAGATGCATAGTATCAATCTGGGTCATTTGTGATCAAATGCCCCCAAATAACACAACATAATCAGACATATGTCTAAGAAAAACGGGGCACTACAAATTGTTTCACCATTAAAATGGGCAACTGGTTAAAATGATAGACCTTAATGACCTCCCTTTGTTTCCTACATGTGTTTCCTCATATTGCAGGTACCATCACACCTTAAGTCTCCATCATAACGATGTCTTTGCAACACTTTTTCTCTCTCTTAGATCGGCCCAATCTATCACTCTATCGCCACCCACTACATAACAATGTCGAATAAAATCAACACTCAAATCAAAAAGTGGTGCCACCAGTTGCACCCTTTTTGGGGGGTGTTAAAATTACAACTTGTTTGAAACCATGGTCTTAACAACCAGTACTATTGCAAGAAAAATCCTTAAATTAAACCCCTATATCAAAAAGCAATGCTACTAAGAACACTTTTTTTCAAGCTTAAAATTGTATCATTTTTAAAACCATGGCCTCAAAAACCAGTACTATTGCAAATGAAACCATAAAATCAACATTTTTGGTGTAGTATTACCATCAATATCACTATATATATTTTCAAATAAATTTTCAACCCTAATTAAATGAAAGCCTTGAAGATACGTACATGCGGGAGTTGTGTTCCAAGTGAGACAAGAGTAGAAGGAAATCATGACTACCATGATCAAAGTAGAGATGATTAATCAAAATGGTGTCAGTGTTGACAAAGAGAGCATACAGCTAGAGGCGTTTTTTTTGCAGGCTATTTTTTAAACTTGTAAACATTGATGTAGAATTTTTTTTTGTATGGGGTTTTATAAAAACATGTTTTCTTGTCATTTTTTTAATAACGGGGATAGAAGTATCACCATATTTTCTAGCGGCCATTTTAAAAAAAAATCAATGTTGATGTTGTAACAACATTTTCCTTTTTCTTTTTTCAAGGCTTTTCTTGTGTTTCTTTTTTCTTTTGTAGTTGATATAGTAGCTCCAAATTATTTTATCATCTATTTTTGTTTTTTGTTTTTTGTGTTTTGGTCATTTTGGTATCAACAACTCTTTCTAAAACATGTATTTATGTTGTTTTTTTTAAAGGTATGAGCGATCGCTAAGTCTTGCCTTAATTTCCTAATTCTAAAAATTTAAGAGTAAGCTTATAAATATAAAGGATAAATTTCATAAATTTAACATAGCTTTTAAAAACTAAGAAGATAATTGCCTTTAATTTAACAAAAAAATTGGTGAAATTTTAGTAAATTTTTACCCAAGTTTGTCTAAAATTTGCCAAATTTCATCAAATTTAAGGAAACTTACTACATGCAAGGTGGGGGGTGATGCACATAGTCACCCCCCACCCAAGGAGATATTTTCAACATTTCCATCCCACACACCCACCCACCCCCCCCCCCCCCCCTCGCCCTCACCCTCACCCTGATGGGAAATTGCTCAAAATTGCCTAAAATGAGGTTAAATTTGGTGAAATTTTACAATGTCGTGATTCTCTCCTAGGGTAGAGAGTGACTTTGGGCATTGTCCCTTGCCATCCATGCAATAAATTAAATTAAACTTGGTGAAAAATGGAAAAAAAATGGACAAAATTGGGTAAAATTTCACTAAAGTTTTGTCACATTTTGCTAAATTAAAGGTAATTATTTTCACAGTTTTTAAATTTTCTGTAAAATTTAGAAATTTCTCCTTTAATTTTATCACACCAAGGTAATATTTTAATTAAGTTTTATAGAATTAAAGAAACTATGGTGAGATTTTACCAAGTGCTCATATGTCTTTAAAAAAATCTAAAATATAGCCATTAGAAAAAGTTGATGATACTTGAATCACTAAAAGACTATAAATGTATGTATGTATGTATAATTTTATTTTTTGAGGTAAATATCTTGGGGTAAACCCCGAGCAATTTGTCTCATTTCGAGGATGGTACCCAGAGTAAACCCTAGATTCTTCAAGGCACAAGGCCAGTCAACAATTGAGCTCGAAGTCATTACAACAATATACTCATTATGAGCTCAACATGTCACTTACAGTGATAGAACCTGGGTGGAGAGGATAACACTATAGTCAGCTGGGTCTAGCCTGAGTGGTTGTGGGATGGAGTGTTATCCTCTCCACACAGGTTCTAATTAAAAAACTCAGAGTTACTATATCACAATTTTAAAAAGAAACAAGAAATCCCTTAAAAAAAAAATCAAAATGTTATTAATACATCAACATTAACCCGGTGGGTTAGCTCAAGCGGTTAAGTGTTGTGAATTTCAAGCAAGAGGTACGGGGTCAAGTCCTTGAGTTAGATGTCTCTTTGTGGACCTCACTCGATGTCCCCATCGATTTAGGTTGCCTAATAATTGCAACATAACAGATCCACTATATCAGGATCATGGGAAGAAGCTAAGAACCAGGGTGACGAGGAGGTTGAAGGTATGAAAGTAGTTATGAATATTAATGGAAAGAGCTGGAAAAGAATGTCGAGCGTGTTTATCATCTCATATGGCGTCCAACTCTAGTACTTTGTAAATCATGTTTTGGAGAGAGTTCAATGCCGAGGGGACTCGCCTGACCTAAACCATGAGATCAACAACCGGGCTGCTCTACCTATATCTCAGCCTGAAGGTTATGGAAGAAAGGTGGCAGTGGTGAGTTTGTTGAATTAGAGTGTTGGTTCCTGTAGTGAGAAGTGTGGGATGGACAAGCAATCCAACCAAATGGGTATCAACACGAAAGGCCAAGGCAAGAGCAGTGGGGGGGAAAAGAGGGCTAGCTGCGAACGACTCCACGCGGCACAAGCAGCCTGGAGTTACATGGCTTCCATTCCTAAGGAAATTAGGGAGGATATTGACTCTATGGAAAAGATGCTTTGGGAGAATCTAGAGTCGGTGAAGCCTGTCAAGGATTTTGTCGTGATCGAGGATTGGATTAAGGATCCAGGGTCTACTCAGGCTCGTAAGTCACTGTATGAGCGTGTTGTTTCCATGCATTGGGTAATGAAAGGTTTAATTGGCCAATTGCTTTTGGAGCGCAAGGAGAAGAACTTGGGGGACAACATTCCAGTGCATTTCTAGAAGAAGCACCTAATGGACTCTCAGCTCATTCACAAGAAAATTGATGTTATCGCTCACCACCTGGGCATTCTCTTTTTGCCTAGTGTGCAGGAAGGTGGGGCTATGGCTGCTAGTATCTCGTATGCAGCTCATGCTGATGCTTATGTTGCCGGGGTTCCTTCTATGGCCAAAGATGGTATTTTATCTAGATTTTAGGATGTGACTTGGGTTGGCCCCTCGGTGAGATTTCAAGTTCCATAAATGGATATGCAACTTAATGTGAATGTTTTGTCTTGTTTTGTCTTAATCTGTAGAGAGGGTCATAAGGTTAAATTGTTTGTCTTTCTATCTGGATATAAATCAAGTAGGGGTACTACTATGATGCAGTGGTATGCCTTTGTGCTCCAGTTGGGGTCGGAGAGCTTTTTGTCTGGATTATGTATGTTATAATGGGGTCTTGCTAGAACTTTTTGGGCTATGTCAGGGAGGGGAAGAAAGTTTTCATAGTTTAGCTTGGCTTTTGGAACTGTGATGCAATGACTTGGCGATGTAAATTTCATTTTAATTAGTAATATATGATATTCTAGCTTATAAAAAAAAGGTAGTTATACCAGTATCACCATTATTAAAAAAAGACAAAAAAAACAACTCTCATCGAGACCCTTGTAAAAACATTTCTACATTTACAACAAAAGTTCAAAAAATAGTTTGGAGAAAAAAGTGATGATACTCCTAGCATCACTTTGATTTGGGGTTAAATCATATTGTCTATATTTGCTCAGGTTTGAATTATTCAAAAACTTAAAGGTCTACCTTATGATGATCTGCAAATCATGCAATTTCATTCATTTTGATCTGCAATATTTCTTGAACATTATCAATGCTATCTAACAACCTTTCTTCCATCTCTCTATAGCCACTACTGCTAATCAATGGACAATAATTGACCAAAAACAAGAAGAAGAAAAACACCTAATTTGCCCAGCTATAGGGAAGATGTGGATAGGCATGCAACGACATGTTTGGCCACTTAGATCTCATACCAACATTGGATCGTTGGGCTAAATATAACAATCTCAATTTTTTAGCAAGTAAGTTGGTTTATGGCTGGCTATTAACTCATAGAAGTAGGCAAAGCTCGATCTCAAGCATTTATTTTTCTAGTTAGAAAGTAGGCTAGGGTGGTGGAAGAAATCTCGAAGGGTGGTGTAGGTCTCATGCTATTATTAACATAATATAAAAAGCGTTACGAATCATTTTTTTATTGTATAAAAAACAATAGGGATGGAATCTTTGCTATGAGTTTTATGATTGACTTCTAATTTTGCTTAAAAATTCATGTGGAGGGGCGGTTGACTTTCAAGGATCCATTTTAAATACATGGAAAGGGCATTTTATTGGTCATAGATTTTTTAATAAATGATAGCATTATTCTCGACAATTCTAGGTAAGTATGCATAAAATTCAATAATTCCAAATTTCTAAACATGATTTCGGTTGATACCAACAAATATAGGTAGTGAGATAGAGGATCCAAGAATTTCTAACCTTCTAGAAAAACAAGAACTTTTCAAGGTTATCATCATGTGAATAAATAATGTTGTATAAGAACAATGATGATAATGGCCAAACCATTTTTTATTGCCTCACTTTGAAATTCATAGTTGAGTTTGATTAATATATTGGGAATTGTTTTTATCAATCATTTCGAACAAGTAAGAGATTGGGTGATGTTGTTGTATAATGTGATTGGGAGTCTAATCTAAAACATTCAATTTATAATGAGAGTTTTTTTTATGAAACGAATACATATATATATATATAAAAGATGATGTTATGAATTATATAACAAGTATTCAGAAATCAAAATTTGCTTTATAAGGTTGAGGTTGTAGACATAATTTTATTCCAAAAGATCCTTATTACAAACCAAAAGTGCTTCTATCTTAAAAAACATATAGCTATATTGCTTGACAAAAGAGTTAGATAACAAAATACATGTAAATATGAACAAGAATTTTAGTTTTGTGCAAAAGAATGCCCACTATGAGCCTCTTCCATGGTGATATCTTCCACTCAAATTCCTTGAGCATGATGATTTCTCTAATGTCCTTTTGAGACTACTCTCACTTGCTACATTATGTCTTCATCTATGTCAATCCCCTAGAGATTGTGAACTCCTTACAAAGCCTGGAAATATATTGTAGCGCATATCAAGGTCATTGGTCATATTGTCCATTCTAACAATCTGTTGCTATAGTTCTTGATGATTTGATACATGTTTCTCCATATGCATATTAAGGTATTCCATTGCCTAACACATTCCTTCTAGTTGTCCTTAAATGTGTCTCAAAATTCATTTAATATTGCTCAAATCACCACCCAAGTTTCCACTAAAACCAATGCCATTGGCCATTGCACCATAATTGATGACCATTAAAAAGACTACAACATGACTAACCATTACTTCAAATAGAAACGATAAAATTATTAAGTGGTGCATGCAAGATATCGCTTGGTGCTTCTATATATACCTAGGTCTTACCGTGATGAAGAGTGATCTAGTAGAGAAGGAAACCCTTATTGTAAGATCCTCAACTTTATAGAATGCTCCTCAGTGCACCGGGAGATTTCACTATCTCCTTCCCACCAAAATCCAATGTCATAAAAGCAATGGAAAATGTTATATTCTTGCTAAATCACCTCATTGTATAAGCCAAAACAACTTAGATGTCCCACCTTTACTTGGGGCCTCCATTACTCTCAACTTGAAGTCTCAATCGTGTTAGGGTAGTTACAAATGAGAGGGAGGAATAAAGACATGAGGGGGATTTAATACTCCAACCCCATTCCTCGGTCTTCCTATCATATCCATTGCCACTTGTGAGGCATGCTTACACTCTCTTGCATGGGGTAGTTTGTACCCATTCCTTTGATATTTAGTGGTTGTATTATTATGTGAACCAAGATTCATAAAAATAATTTCCATGGGATCCATAACTACTTAGGAGATACCCCATTTTCAACGATGATTCCTTTACCCAACCTAGTGGCGAGGTTTTCCATCATGTCTACACTATGATTATTTTCTCTTCAAATTTGGTAAATACAAATTGAGTCAAAAGAGGTCGGGAATTCTAGATTTCTCAGCAACATACGTGACAAAATTGAATCATTTACTACAATCCTTTTCTTGGCCTACCTAATCATTCAGGTTGAGTCTCCAAATATCAATATAGACCTGATTTGTCAAGAGTAAAGGATATAGATCCCACGATACAATGATGAATTTATGCTTGATTTGTGGATATAGTTCCCAATCCCTACGCATAGTTTGTTTCTTGCAGTCCCTTAGGTACATATAGGACCCCCCTTCACTCCTGCCACCCCTGAATTCATAATGAGAGTTAATAGCTCTCTCTCAAGGAGGTCATCAAAATCTAGATTTCCTACTAAAGAACACAACTACCAATCTATTTGATGAAAATAGATACTTTCAATATACAAAGAAATTGCCAATGTTTGCAAGTGAAATATAAGTGCATATATTGGCATCTAAATCAAAATACTAAACAACTCATATAAATAAAATAATAGCTTATAATTGGTTGAAGGTTCCCTCCTACACTATATTGTAAGAAATGTCTACTCCTGTCATCGATTGAGGGGCAATTCTCTTGGTTCTTCATGATGTCCTTCAGTTGTTTTTTTTTTGTTTTCTTATTTGCTCTTGAAGTCTATAGATTTGTTTAAGGGTCACGCATTAAAATGAGGTACATTTATGATTTATAATGTGGACCAATGGGGGACCAATACATGAACATGTATGGACATTTCACAAGTTTTTATCAAATAAGTACTCAAACCTTATATAAGATATTTTTGACAAATTTGGAATAAGGATATGCCTCTTAGAGAAAAATATATAGGCATAGTGTATGCTCGTTGAGAGACACTTACATGATCCTTTTGGATATTTTTACAATGCTATAAATATGTACAAAATGTGATTCCTTCTCTTAATGAATACAATTTTATATATATATATATATATATATATATATATATATATATAATTGTATTCATTAAGAGAAGGAATCACATTGTATTTAAAATGACTGAAGGTTCAACAAAATTCAACACCACCTTTGAATGTATTGTCAATATAATAAAAGTCCATCTCATTTAGAAATGAAAAAATAACACACATACAATAATACATATGAAAAAATAACACACATATGAAAGGCATCTTTCACATAGTAACAAAGTAAGCGAGATTACAATTGGTTGAAGCTTCAACAAATGCCATACATCACTCATTGTAGCAACCCCATTTTCGGGGTCCTACTTAAAACTATTTTCAAAGGCTTAAGAAGATAATATAAACCATTTAATTTCATAATCAATAATAACATTAAATAAATTTGAGATTTGAACTAACAAGTAAACATAAAACACAAAACCTGTTACCGTAGGTTGAATCCGTTGTTGAAGGAGAGGTCCTCGTCTTCAATCCAATCCAGCTTGTCCATGTGCCGACTAGGTCTTTGGTTGACATCCACAAGTAAAGGATCGTTTAACCATAGGTGAATCAATCGTTAGCTACGCCACCCAACCACAGGCTTATGCAATCAGTCGCATAGCCACCCACGAGCCTTCGAGGTCGTAGAGGATACACACCAGCAAAGATTCAGGAGTGAACTCCCCCTCACCAAAATCCTTATCCAAACTCACAATAGAAAGCACAATCATAACTCATTCTCCATTCCGGCAGTCATCCAACGTTAGGGAGCCATCCCCTTTCCCTTCCTCACCTCTTGCTTAAATAGCAAAATCCTCTGCGACACATGTCACCTCATGCAAAAATACTCTTTTATGCAAAATTATTTAATACAAATATTCACCCAGCCACGTATCACTCTCTCATGAGAGTGCACATACTTCCCACATTTTATTCATAGATGTCCCTGATGCTAGGATTCCAATCTCTGTTTTAGTGGGTGTAGGTGGAGTTGACTAGTTAATGACAACTAGTATATCATTTGCTCCATATTTAATTATTCCCAATTATTTAATTACAAATAATCCAATGCAATACTATTCGTCAAATATATAATTACAAATAAACATTTCATGCACAAATAATCTAATGCAATACTATATGCCAAATACATAATTAAATAAATAGTCATTTCATGCACAAATAATCTAATGCAGTACTATATGCCAAATACATAATTATAAATAGTCATTTCATGCACAAATAATCTAATGCAGTACTATATGCCAAATACATAGGTGTTCATTTATCAATTTCCTTTATTCGTCTAGGTACCACATCATCGGGTCCTTTTGACAACACTTTTTTTCCTTAATTGTCTATGTACCACATCATTGGGTTCTTCCCACAATAATTTCTCACTTTACTGTCTAGGTACCACATCGTCGGATCCTTTCGACAATAATTTTTCATTTTACTGTTGTGCTGGAATTCCGTGTAGTGATTTTAGGAACCGTTACCATAAATCATCTGGCTACACTCTATGTGAGACTAATGGCGTTGAGGAGTAAATTCGTTCTTACTGTGCACCCCTCAACCTCGTATGTGATCAAACTGTTATGGTCTCACCCATACGACTTCACGCCCACCCGAGTAAAGATGAACGGGTTTCAACTCGTGCGTGGATACTATCGGGAGCCGACACCATCGTCATATCCCCCATGTGTGTTTTTCCCATCCTCTACATTCCCCTTTTTGTTCTATCATGAGTCAGTCAGTAAACTGTCTTACCTGTCACTATACACATACTCAGAGCACACATCAATAGTACTGATAAAAAAATCATCATATCATAATTCATTTCATTCATTTGCTAATCGTTAAGCAAAACATATATAATTGCCCATTGGATTCACATCATAATCACCTGCATAATTCCATTTCCATATTTCAGCATAAATACGACATTCATCATAAATTTTCACATGTGCTAATCAATCAACAATATTTCATATTAAAATCACAAGTATCCATAATCGTCATTAAATCAACCATTCATTAGAGACATATTCATTTATCACATATATCGCTAATCAGTCAACAGTTTATTCTAAATCAACATATAAGCAGTCATTTATCTTGGTTTATTTATCCGTGTCACTTCAATAAAAGTTCCCTCAAAGTCTAGTCAATCGACTTTGTCAAAGGTAGACATTACACTCATGCATGTTATAATATATTAAAAATCGGTGTCATTTAGAGATGAAAGAACAAGAGTTGTATGCAACTTAGTCCCTACATTTTAATTTAAAAAAAAAAACAAATTAATTATTCAAAATTAATTTAAAAATAAAATAAATAAAATCTAGGTAAAGTTTTATATAAATAAATAAAATTATTGTCCATTGGACATTGCTTGTGTGGTTGGGAGGTATGTTTATCATCCTCCCCACCCGGGTTCAATCCTTGTAAGTGACATGTTGGAGCCCTTAATGGGAATATATGATGCTCTTGTTGAGCCACCTTCATAGCGACAATATCCGGCTTTCCTACCGGGGGTGTTCCCGTGAATATAGTGACCACCGATCTTCGGTGTCGTGAATTGCATAAAAAATAAATAAATAAAATTACTATATCAATATAAAGTGTTTTATATCCATATCAATTGATATCAAATATTAATATCTAAAAATATTACCCCGGATGTGGGTGGCAAAGGTGGCAGGGACACTCGGGCTCCGACTCACATGACATTTCGACATGAGAGACAACCCAGTGGCAATGCTACGGTCGAGTCTACAATTGAAATGACACTTGCTCGTCGAGCTCATTAATCCTTCGTCGGTGATGTCTTCTCATCCATCCTGGATTGGAACTTCATGCACCACCCCCATGTCTCTCATGCATGCGGCTTTAAGGTCTACAGCGGTTTGTTACTCCAAATTGTTTAAAGGTCTAACGTCTCGACCCTTGCGTATAGCTATGATCAACTCTCCGTGTTGGGCAGCGACCTGGGATCCTCCCGCTTCTGTGCTCCACTAGTTGCTGCGGCTCACTGATACTCCCCATCTAGCTCCTCACGTTCGCATTGTCCTCTGGTCTGCTTCCATGGGATGACCAAAAGGCACAAGGGGGGAAAACAAAAAGAATGACGAACAACAGGATGCAGGGAAAACACAAAAGGGATATGGAGTAGAGGTCTCTATTTTGGTTCGCCTGCTCGTCGATAATTGGGAAGCACGGTTTATGGTCGATCGTCTCTCCATTAGGAGCCAGGAACAACAATGGGATCCATACTGGTTGGTGAAGAACATGCTGGGAGAGCTTATGGAGGATATGCTCACCAATTGGGCCACTGCAAAGCATGCTACACAGACCCTAAAAGCCACCCTGCCAAACATGGCAGCCACGCTTGGTAGCCTGGAGAACACCTTCAGCTGGGATTCATACGCCCCCACCCGGCACCTCCAACATGATTTCCGAATGGGTGGAAACACACACAAAGTCACCCCCACTCCTGCTGCAGCAAGCACGACAATTGGAAACATGGTCAACTAGAAAGGAAAAGAGTTGGCCAAGCAGAAAGGCAAGGAGCTGGTCAACCAAAAAGGCAAGGAGTTGGTCAAGTTGAAAGGCTGAGGAGCCAGTTAAACTCTCCTTCCCTATTCCCACCACTATTGGCCCTGTTCTCACCAAAAGAGTCTGCAACGATCAGGAGGATAACACTCTCGCTAGTCGAAAGACCGCGCCTGTTAAGCTCTCTGCGAAGGACTCGGAGGATGAAGAATATTACGGTTGCCCAATCCTAGAAGAAACTCCCTATGATGTAAACACACCTTCAGTGCTTGGTTAAGGAGGTTCCTCCATGTGTTTGCCAGCAATTTTATTTTATTATGCTTTTTAGATTGCTATGTATAGTTCACCAGATTACTGGTTTTTAGGCTTTTATAGACATTACATTACTACTAGCTTACCCTGGTCTCCTTGCACAGGGCTAGGTTTTTTTTGTAATTTTGATCAGAATCTTTATGATCCTTTTGAACTTCTTGGGTGGTGGCTCAATCCTCCTAGGCCACCACAGACTGTATTTACTCTTGTATATTTAACTCTTTCCGATTAATATAATGTTGCAGCCTTACAAAAAAAAATAATCTTAAAAACTATGAAATTGCAAACTTTTGAAAATAATAGTATAGAGTAGGTAAACCTAAATAAGTTAGATATATATATATATATTAAAAAAAAATATAAATAAACAAGTATGAGTTTGTTGAATTGTTTGTATTGTTTTGACATCAATATTTAATATTATTATTAATATATAAACCATTTTTTAAAATTATATATATATATATATATATATTCAAAATGAAAATGAAAATTGTTTTTTACATTATCATTTTTTGATATTATTGAATATTTATATTATTATTTTAAAATGAAATGAAATATTTTTATTGAATTATAATGCAGTAAATAATATAATAATATTTTACTATTTCATAGTTTAACTTAGACTTGTAATTTATTATTGTCATGTAGTAAATAATAAAATAATTACTATTTTACGATTCAATTTTAATGTGTAAGTTATATTAATATTTTTTTTTAATTAATTTAAAACTGTTAAACTATAATGATGTTTATTAATATTGTTTATAATTTTAAAAATTATATCAAATTAAGAAGAAAAAGTGGAAAAGGAGAGAATTTTTGTGTTCGCACTTTAGAAAGAGCATAAAATATAAATATTGCATATTTTGTTTTTAAAAATTAATTTAAAGATTGCATAAGAGAATATTAAGGATGTTAATGGTACTATTTCAATATAAACCTATAGAAATTTTAAGTTGTATAAATTTTTGGAATATGTAGGGAATATATATATATATATATGAAGTAGCCCGGTGGGTCAGCTCAAGTGGTTGAGAGCTGTGAGTTGTAAGCAAAAGGTATCGGGGTCAAATCCCCAAGCGGCTATGCATAGATATATAAGGGCCTCACTTGATGTTCCCACCGGGCTAGGCTCTATAATCAAAGTCAGCGGGGTGAGGTCCGTTTGGGTGCCCCCCTATGAATTCTTCATGTGGACGTAGCAATTCCTCTCCAGAGTTGTGAAACACATTGAATATATATCATATATATTATATATGAATGAAGTGACAATACTATAACACTATGAAGTGACAGCAGTACAACACTCACATAAATATTTCATGAATTTTGTAAAGTTTTCATAATGTATGTATGTTTTTTTTCTTATTTTTATCTAATTTGGTTAATGATAAAATTAGTCTTCTCAATGCTTGTAGGCCAATCAAAATTCAACACATGAAAATAAATTAAATAAATAAAAATAGATTAATATTATTTTCCACAAACTTTTAAAATACATTTAGTTTTTTTTTATCACTATCCAAATTAATAAGATAAATTGAAACATATAATCTATGCCTATGACAAGGACTAATAATGTGTATACGATAAATCATTTCTTGCATAGACTGATGACAAAGTAAAACAAAGTAAAAGAGAGATTATAAGTGGTTGTAGGTTCAATGTATATCATACATCACTCATACATATATTATCAAGAAAATAAAAGTCAATGTCATAGAGATGAAATACATTTAAAATACATTTAGTTTTTTTTATCACTATCCAAATTAATAAGATAAATTGAAACATATAATCTATGCCTATAACAAGGACTAATAATATGTATACGATAAATCATTTCTTCCATAGACTGATAACAAAGTAAAAGAGAGATTATAAGTGGTTGAAGGTTCAATGTATATCATACATCACTCATACATATATTATCAAGAGAATAAAAGTCGATGTCATAGAGATGAAATAAAATGTTTTTCACATTTCTACGTGAACAACACCTGGTTTAATAATGGTTTGTTAAAACAATAAAACCATAATAATAAAGGAGAACATGTTTTTTCTTATATATATATATATATATAAAATAGTTATATGTGAAACATATATCAATGTAGATAGATCTTAATTTGAATTTATTAATTTTTGTGATGAATCATATATTTGGGGTGTTTTTAATCATTTTGAGATGAACTTTATAGTGACATTTAATTCAATAAAACTTAAAACTTAGAATATATATATATATATTTCAATTATTGATAAAATGTTCAACATCACTACTTTGGAGATCTTTGGAGATTTGTGGTTTTTTCATTTAGAGCCCCAAATAGTATTAGTGCTATCAACCTCAAGGGTCAATCAAATTTAAGCTAATCACTTTCTTAGTAAGATACATAAATTGTATTGTTATGGGGTTTACAGTTATAAAAATTATAAATTATTTATAAATTAAGTTGAATCCTTATTATTTATGTTATAGGTACAAACCTAATATTTGTAGCTTTAATAGTGATCAATTTATGAGTGATATTGAAAGCACATCTTATGTGTTGGACACAAGAATATTCTTATCAATAAAAAAGATGGAGTCAAACATAATCAATTATTGACTTATAATGTTGTGGTTAGAAAGCTAAAATATAAAGAAAATGATTAGAATGGACAGTTGTAAGTATTTATCCAAATCCACGAGCACTAATTAAATATTTTATAGATACATTTTCAAGTGAAGGAGTTTGGGTTTTGGATTTGTTCTCAAGGTTATGTGAGATTTTTGATAAAATAAATATAAAAGAGCATTTCAATGTTTTATCATTATTGATTTATGTTTGTTTATGTTGTGGTTTTTTTAAATATATATTTGGTTATTAGGTATAACACTATTGTGTGCTTATTAAAAAGGAAGAAATTGCATATCCATTGAAAGTAATACACTACAATGTGATTTTATTAAGCACTAAATTAATGATATTAAATATCTTCCAAATGAAATGTAAGAAGTGGGTTTGAAGAAAGGATATTTTTATGAAATACATGGAAAATATGCCAAAAGAACGTTGAAAGGGTTGTTTGAAAAAGACCACTTTAGATAACCTGCAGACATAGAAAATGCAGTGGACACGTCGAATGATGTCCAAGAAGAGAGTTAAGCCTCTTGAAATTGAAAGTGTACGTGTTTAAAGTAATGAATTTGACATATTAGATATTATTGATTACTTTTAAGATGTCATTGAAGAAAATGTTTAATTTGACATATTATTCGTGAGCTAAGTTTGTAATAGTTTAGACTTTGAGATTTTACATTAACCAACATAGATCCATCTTAAATCCAATTCTATTAAGCATTGAGAAGGATCCAATTTATTGAGGTGTATTTTTTTTCTTCTTAATGTGTAAAATATTTAAGATTAAAAGAGAATGTTCACCTCAAGAAATAAGATAAATCTATGTTGGTTTTATTTTTTAAATTTTATGGGCTAATGTAAATTTTTTAATTTCTTTTATTTTTCATAAGTTATGAGCCGACATTTTTTTTATATTACTTTTTATTTTTGTGAACATTACGTTATGTAACGTGGCAAACGTGACAACATCTCCCCCATATTGACTTGAGAGCACCTTGGTGCTCTCGATGCAGTTTAATATCTATAAATGGTTAGATGAATCTTTCTATTATATTCTTTACCATATTATCTAATTTACTTTTTTACTTTCATTTTTATGTCTAATTTACTTTTTTACTTTCATTTTTATGTGAATCTTACTTAAGTGGTAAAAACATTAAATATTGTCTTTTTTATACATGAATACAAATATGCTTTAAATGTTATTGCTTTTATCTTCTTCTTTTTTTCTCCCCATTTGAACCATAAAAATGTTTTATTTGACATAACATTTTAAATAAACCAAAAAAAATCTTCAAAAATGTATATGTTTTTCATTATAAGTAGCATTCAAATGTATATTTTTTGCTACATATTTAAATGTAGTGATATTCAATTGCACCTATCAACTACGCATTGAAGTAAAATTAAAAAATGTGTGTAAAAAAATAATATTTTAAATTGTATTGAAAATATATGACATCTTAAATTAAATTAATTAAGAGTACATAACAACATGAAAAATCAAAATTTTGAAAAAAATAAATGACATACAACATTTTTAATATTTTTTAAAATGCCAAATTTTAGGTTTAAAAAAATGAAAAATGAAAAAGTTGAAAAAAGAAAAACACTATTAAAAATAGACATAAAAGAAAGAAAAATATTAAAAAAATGACATTTGAAAAAAAAAAGTTGATAACTATGAAGATTCAAAATGACAAAAAACTACCCAAAAAAAGAGTGCTACTAGTAACACTGCTTTTTGAGACATGGGTAAAAACAACCACTAAATGTGACCTTTGAAAAAAAGAGAACTCAGAAACATTCTTGTCAAGTTAATAACAATGTTATGGACCACATCATAAATGAAAAATGCCCAGATGAATAAGTTTGTCCCACTCCTTGCTCTAAACTTTGCTCCAAGACTTTCCAACAAATTGTCAACCAAAATACCACCTCACCATGCTCAATGTACTCTCCATCCCTTGCAAATAGGTATCATCTATCATATTGTACCTCATTTATAGAGAAAATAGTTAGGGTCCTTTTCTATCTCTTTCCTTTTAGTATTTCCTTTTCTTCCTCGAATATACACTGCAAATTTAAAGACAAAAGGAAGAGAATTAACAAATTTAGAAAAACAACTTCCTTATGCCTCTCTTTTTCTCCTCAATTTTTTTTTAACAAAAAAATCATAACTTTTTAATAATAAAATAATGTACATTATGAAGTTGTTAATACACGCACCATTTACACAAAAACATCGAAGTGCATACAATATACCTTAAGATCTAAGGCTCAAACCCCCTATAAAGACATAAACAACACTATGGGAAAAAAACCTAATACCTAATATATTACAATACAAAACCCTAAGGATGAAATGTAGTCTGAAGAACTCCCACGCTAGAGAAACCATTACAACCCAAAGTTTCCATGCAAGGGAAAGGACCTCAACCCATGAGAGGTCAAACAAACATATATCATATCAACAACAAAAACATCAATGCAAGATAAGCTTCCATATCTAATCACAAGCATCACCACTATACCAGGCGTTGAGTTGAGCTAGACTCCAAAGTCATTGGGACTCTATCGTAAATCACTAGAGCAAAGTCATTGCCAATTGCCATAGTATGAACCCCATCGTAGTAGGAAACATCAACATTTCCATCTTCACTCTTGTCAAGTAAGCCCAACATAGAGGAAACGAACACGCTTAAGCTGCCCCACATTGGAAACATAGCATTGGCCTTATGAAGGAGGAAATATAATCTGAAGACCCCACTTTGGTTAGATAGTTACCACATAAACTCCACATATTTCTCACTGCCTAACCGAGGCTCTAATGCCAAACTCAAACAAACAAAGTAAGGTCATTGATCTTAAAAAAGTAGAAATACATAATATAATAAGACATTGTTAAGAGGGCCATCACAAGAGCCACCATGAACAATCAAGTAAGAAAAACCCCAATTCCAACTAAAAACCCCTATTACCAAAGAATCCACCAACAACATTAGATTGCTTCCATCGAACCTCACTTCCTACCTATGCCTCTCTTATATTTCAATGCTTTTGTATACATTACATACACTTCTATCATCATCATATCCTTATCCTCTAAAAGCCATGTGCCATGATGCATGGATAGAACATAATAATAAATTTGAACACATGTAATGCTCCTAATAGGTTTAGGCCAAGCCAATGAATGTGAAGAAGTTAGGTTCAGGGCTATTTAAAATGAGTACAAAACTTCCCCTTATACTTTTCTATATGTTGGTTGGCGAGGGAGGTATTTTAAATAAGGTTTTGATGTACACAAGAAAACTTGAAGTTTCGATGTGTAGATTTTGTACTAATAAAGAAAACATGAAGTTTCGATGTGTAGATTTTGTACTAATAACTGTGGGACTTTAATGGTGGCTTTATGAATATAAAAGCGATAGTAGGTTCTTATAATTATTCGTACAATTATAAGTATAATGATGAATAAGTATTGTGTATCTATTTTCGCATTTTTTATAATGTATTATATTTTTAAAATTATTTTATATAATTTTAAACCTTAAAAAGTTATATGAGAATTTAATGTTATGTAAACTATTTATTATCATTCAAATTACAACCCAATAATGGTTGTCACCACATTATGTGTACCAAAATGAATAAATAATATATTCAATGATTGAGCCGATATTTGTTGTTTGTCTATGTCCAAATAAAATAATGAATCATCACCATTGTACTTCGAAGCTTGTTGAATCATAGGGTACTTTTGAACACAAATTCACGCATAGAAGATCATATAAATAATAATAATAATAATAACATAAAACATTACAAAAACATTTGATATGCAAACAAAATTAATAGATAATCATCCTAGTTTGATTACAAAGCGATTGTTATATACTTCGTTAAGGTAGTTATAATAAGATATATATATTTTGATTTGTTTATATATATAATAATAATAATTTAATTTAATTTTAAGGTCACAACCAAGTTAGATATCAAATTGGTGTATAGGACTCTCTTGTTTGTGGGACATGACTCCTCCACGCAATGATTTGATTTTTTAAGCTACCCTACTCCCCTCTAAATTTGAACCTGTAACCTCCTAGGAGGAAACACATTATATATATATAAGCATTTTATAGTGAAATATTTTTTTTTTTTGTAAGCTAGTCATATTATATTAAAAAAAGAAAATGTACATACATCTGTGTTGTTGATCTACCTCTTGGGAAACTAGGCCAACAACATAGCATCAAATTGTCATTTAGACTTATCAAAACATTGCTATATTTGTCTATCAGTGTAGTATTATATATACTACTAGGGCTAACATAGTGCTCTTGGATGTTAAAAGGACTATAATGTAGCTTATGATAGCTAGAAGTCAAAACAACTAAGCTAGTAAAATTAAAGTTATATGGCCTTCTCATCATCAAAAATTGAAATAGTGGGCACATTTGGAACCTGCATTGATGGGCTCACCTTGGCTCGAGGATACTAGTCTACAAAGACAAATCCCGTAGTAGATTTAGCAATGAGGTTGATATTTGCCTCCATCCTTCTATTATGTTCCTAAAGCTCATCCATCTGGAGTAAGATTTCCTGGCGTTCCTCCATTCTGTTCATCAAGGCCTTTCTCGAAAGGGATTTCATCTACCGATGCAGCAGGATGGTTTTGAAATATTTAGTATCTTTGGTTCTAGAAGTACCCACATCCGAAATCTAGAAGTTCCTGTCCTAAAGCAGTTCCTCGTCCCCAAGCAACATATGTTCCTCTTTCACCCACTTGCCAGCCTGCTCAATTTTTCGTTGAATATGGGGCGGGGTAAATCTCTAATACCTCACCACAGGGGTCGTTGTCTCATTCATAACCTTGGGCATGTGACTGAAACCCCTATATTGCCTCTGCTTTTGCCCTCACGATTTCCCCACCACGATGGTATAGCTACAAACTTGGCTAATTGCCAAGTCGAGGTTGTTGTTGAACTACTCAAGACCATAAACTTGCCACAGAGAGAGCCCTACCCAAATATCCTCAAGGCATATGACTACACTAACCCATTGATGTATTCCCTTAGAAATTTGAAACTTGAATACAAGGCATGCAAACACATAAGAGGAATACATATGGACCATTAAATACCATGTTTCATACCTCATCTACGATGGCCAACTAATAGATACCTCCAAAAAAAGGCTTGCATTGTTGAGCCACCTCCCATTTCCTTACATCATCAACCTGCATCATTCCAGTATGAACCATAACCTTCTGGATTTCCTATGTCGTCATTAGACTCTTGCATCTGCCTTCCATCATGGCATGAAGATGAGGCCTTGAATTCCCATCACTACCTCAACTAGAAGCCCATGTATCTGTCATTTCCACCTTAGGCGAGGAGTGAATGCTTCAGCCCTCTAAATGTAATACTATACACTAACATCCAATTATAACCGCCATCTATTCTCTCAAGGGTGATGCCTAGATGAAGTGCCACCTCATCGACTTGATGAGCCTCCCTATGTATATCTCCCACTTATATCCTTTCCACTTGATTAAAGAATTTTACAATATAGTATTAATAATAATATAATTTGGAATATATATCATCTAATTGGAAATAATTTACATCTAATTAACATTAATTTATATAAATATTAATTATATACAATGAAGTGCTTTTTGTTTACCAAACCTTATCATAATATTGAATTCTAAATTGGTTTTTGAGACTAACCTATCTTCCACTATTGCAATGGCAAAAGTCACAAGTCATCACCTTTAACCAAAAGGGGCCTAGTTGTAATGTAGTGTATTACAAGCAACATTAGTGTTTATGCCTTTGAAATGTCCCCTCACCTCAACTTTGAGTTTTCCCCTATCTTTTTTATTTCTCAATGATCTTCGTAAAAACCGTATAGATACATAGGGAATGCAGTTTTGCTTTATTTTTTTCAAAATGGATGTGTGGACTAAACGTTAATTAAAATATTCTAATTTTTTTTTACCTTTTCAATAGGTTTGGGATAGAATTTGCAAGGTGCAATCTCACCATGTTAAAAATGCAGTCTTATATATTGGTTTTTTTTAAGATATTCAAATTAATTCGAAATATTAAAAATGTAATTCTAATAACAAATTATTTTTTATTGTTATCAAATTTCAATAAAAATAATATAAAAAAAATATTTTAATTAATACTAATACAACACCACATAAACACAATCATCCATATTATGACATCAAAATGATAGGAACAAAAATTTAATTAATACTTAGACCACACTACATAAACACAACCATCCATATTATGACATCAAAATGATAAAAATACACTATATAATGTTAGAGGAGGGAAAATTAATTACCATAACTTAAAAAACTAATATAAATCTATATTAACATAAAAAATTAACAACATATCTATACATATTTTTTTTTATCATTTTCACTATTTAATAAAACACACAAATCCACAACCTTCTTAAATGTGATATGGTTAATGAACAACATGGTTGTTAGCTATCAACATTTTGCAATTCAAGGTTCCTTGTAATGTGAGTATTGATTGGACTTTTAGTTAGTACGTGGATTCCATAGGAGCTTTCAAATTTAGCAAGAACGTTCACCACCTTTACATAAAGTTGACATCTCTCCACCTTATTAACATCATATCATTTATTATCATCCATGTTTATATATTAAATATGTCATATTTTACATAAAGTTGACATTTCTCCCCCTTATTAACATCATATCATTTATTATCTTCCATGTTTATATATTAAATATGTCATATTCATTCATTGGGCCATATGAGATAACTACTTAATGGTTTACAAGATTATTTCAACAATGAAATTGATATCACTTTGTATATCTACCTAATTAACACCATGTCATTCATTATCTTCCATGTTTACATATTAAATATATCATAAATCCTCATTCATCGAGCCCATGACATACCTACTTTATGGTTGGCAAGATTATTGTAACAATGAAATTGATTTGCTAGTTTATATTGAATATTAATTTTTATGAGTGATAATAAATATAGATTTTTGTTGGGGTGGATTGGGGTTTAGTTTAAATTATTTAGAGATTTATGATGTAATAGATAATGTTTTTTTTTAAAGTAAGTATTCATAGGGATTTGAACTTGTGATCTTCCATTTACAATTACTCATTACCAACTGCTCTACTCTAGCGGGTTTTTTACTAAAAGGAGGACATGGGGGTGAGCTTTGATTCACTTATGTGTCCACGGGTCACGAGATCATTTAATATAATCTCTCTGGGTGGAACCACACGTTCAACCACTACCTCAAGGTGCCCCTGTGGCTCCAGGTTCGACCCTCATGAGAATTGAACCTTTCCCACCCATGAGAAACTCCTCACTCCTCACCAATGGATCCAACCCCTTTGGGCAAGATGTAAGATGATGTTATTTGCAATTGATTAGTTTGATTATGTTTATGTGGGTGATACTCAATGCCTAATTTTTTATTAATCTCGTGCTTTGGTGTCTAGGAAGGATTCGTGTCAACTTATTTAAAAATCCAATTTTGTCAAGAGATCTATGGTTTAGTCGGGGTCATGACCCCAACTAAAGATGATGCCACTTGCCATTGACTAGTTTGATTAAATTCTCTTTACTTAAGTAGTATTTAATGTCCAAAATTTTAATAAAATGCTTTCATGTTTTTTTTTAAATTATTCAAATAAAAGAATTAATAAAATTATTTATGAGGCAAATTAATATATATATATATATATATATAATTTTCATTTTGTTTGATAAAAATTACAATTTTTTTAAAATTTTAAGTTTTATTTTTATTTGCAAATCCCTTTTTTTGTAAAATTCGGTAACTATATATTACTATAAAGAGAAAAAAATTGTACATGTCCAAAATACAGAGGCCAACTGCCAAGTGTGACTAGATGTCTGGGACCAAGTGTCTGTGAGGAGCCTGATGCCCCCTAAACTTAAGCTTGCAGATAAACAAAGTTGGCAGTCTAGAAAAAATAGTCTGAATTCACAAAATTCCCCCACAGGCTGGGGGTTATGACCAGTCCAAATGTAAACCAAGGGTGATAACAGTCTTGAAGCCAACATTTTAAAGCAAACAGTTTATCAAAACTAGAAAACTTATTAAGCAAAGACCATCTAGGCCGATTCATCACCAGAGATAATCACGGTAGAGTGGTTTGAACCTGGGGATTCACACTTGATTTCCAAAGGAACCAAAATCTCCTTATGCGCAGAGTGCTAGACAAAAGGACGAATCGACGAAATAGTAGGAGGCTGAGTCGAGGTGGCAGCCCGAGACTTCCTTCTGGCGATTTCTTTGGCCATCGCATCTAGTTGTTGTTTATGTTTTCATCTACAGTTACTTGATTTTGGGCTAAGTGCCTTATTCCAACCTCCAACCTTGCTAGCTTGTCCTCCACCGTGGCTCCATGGCTTTCCTTCCGCAGTTCGCTCTCCATGCATTCGTTAAAGGCCAATGTGCAGAAGAGGGTTTTCATGGACCAGAACAATTGAAGGGTTCTGGTATGGCAGGTTTCTTTAGTTTGGGCAGAGTCTGATTCTTCCACAAGGCCCCCAAAATATTCAACTAGCTTCTAGCACTCAGGCTCTAACCTTTTATTTCTATGACTCATCTCCATTCTTTTGGCTCGCTCCCGAGCCTGTCGGGACACCCTGCTCTCGAAGAAACATTTTTCCAGTTCTGTGCCAGAGGCATATGTGTGCACCTAGGACTGTCTGTTGTTCAGCGCATGGTAAATTTGGTTCTGACCATTGCGAAGTCGAGCTTGCTCGTAGGAGGTATGCAACTGAAGAGCAAGAGAAGCAGCGACTCAGTCGTCAAGATAGCAGCAAAGGGGGTGCTACGACACCATTTACTCAGGTTGCAGCAATGGAAAGGCTGCATTTGGCTCCACTTCCTGGGAAATCTTACCTTGTCATAATTCCTCTGCCCATCATGAAAAGAGCCAGCTTGGGAGAACATCATGTTTGAATCACCCTTGGAAGGGAGAACCATCATTTCAATGTTAAGAGTTGAGTTAATGAGACGGTGGATGTGGCCACCTGCCTTCCCACCTGCATCATTAAGATTGTGCCACCACATCACCTTGTTGCATGGCCGAGATATAATTACACCCATCGTGAGGGATTTTATTTTCAAATCCTTGATCCATACCCTTAATTTAATTAATTAATTATTAAAAATCATTATAATTACAAAAACTAATAAATTACAATTATCCAAATGTATTATATTCAACTACATTGATTAAATTTGATGATAGGAAAATGTAATATGAGTTTTCCCTGAAAATGCAATAATTTTCAAGTTAACATAGAATATCTTCTCTCTAAATTTTATACATTCCTTTCTTTTGACACGATAAAGATATTAATAAAATAATGATTATATATTTAAAAATAAGAGCGTGGTCTTTTATATTTCTAGATAATATATTCTCATAATTAAATGTTAAAACTTTGAAGTTCCAATTATGGGAAGCAATCTTAGTATATTTCGTCTTTTATAATTTTATTAATATAAATAATAAATAATTTTATTAATATAAATAAAAATTATTATTTTTATATATTAAAAAGTATTGCAAAATATTAATGCAAAGAAAATAAATTCTTTAAAAATCTTTATATCTCTTTTACTAATATCAATTTGTTTTATCTAATTAAAAACTTATATAAATCTCCTCCATAATATTTATTCTCTTATGTTTTTAAGATCTTTACAAAAAACCAAAACTAAAAATCTATCCCAATCGTGTTATTAAAACTTTTTTTCCAAAAAAATGTATGATTATTTTTTTTCAAAAAATATGTTTTTTTTACCAAGAAAAATGTTATACTTGTTATTCACAAAGGAATCAAAGTATACATAGATTTTTACAGCAATAACCATTATAATTTTGCAACTATCAATAGTTCCATATTCTGCTGTTGACACACGACCTCTAGCTAACAAATACAACCAGACTATTTAATGACAAAACAATACAGAGGCGTCATTGTATCACACTACAAATAGAGTATTTTTAAAAACATTACTACAGATAAACAACGTTGAAGCATTCGTCCAACAAACTGGAAAACGATCCAAACGTTTCTAGGCAAAATAAATTTAATTGTGCCTATGCACCAATACAAGAAAAAGCCAATCCAGTGCCAAGACCAAAACCAACCACTGATACATAGTGTTGCATTCCACTGATATGAAGCATTAGTTAGTTGTAGAACAACTAAAATAAAAAAAAGGCAGTTGAACCATGAGAGATCAGGGAATCATTAATCCACTCTTCATACTGAATGCCACCTTCTGTTGAATTCAACACTTTTTTAGATAGGAGATCCACATCTAGGTTGAACTCCATGTATACATGGTAAAACTGAAGAGAGTGGAAGGATGATTGGAGACCTCTAATCCTCTGTTTCCACCACTCAAGATGAAGCACCCGTAGCCTCCCCTTGTTTTGATCCCAGTCCAAAACTATCTTTGAGTCACCCATAATATGCAGAGAAGGTATTTTTTTTCCCAAGCAAAGAATAAAAGGCCACCCAAAGCTAACGGCTTGCTTCTGGTGTTTGTGCCCCTACCGTAACCCATCCAAAGTTTGAAGGTGTGATTGTTACTCAGATTTAACACCATCCTTGCCCCAAAAAAAACCCTTCCTTCCTGAGAAGCACCATCGATGATCACGGTGCATCTAAATGTCAAAGGCCGATTGTGTAGCAACTCTATCTTTCCTAATATTCTCTGCATTATGGATTTATTGATATGCACCCACAACTTCCATCACACTTTGTTAATATTCCTCTTTTGATCCTCAAAGAGAATAGTGTTTCTATGCTTCTCGACCGACCGAGCAATGAACACAGGAAGTTCCCACTTTCTATCCACTGAGAGCCAAAGAAGAAAACATTATTCAAAGGAGCCAACACACCAACGTTTAGTGAATTTGAGGGACTTAGCCACATCATTCCAAACTTGTTTCGTAAAGTCACAATGAACCAGAAGGTGGTCTATAGTCTCCTTCGCCTTTTTACATAAGATGCAATAACCAGGATCATGCCCTCCTCTCTTAATTAAATTGTCCCATGTCAAAATATTCTTCTCCAAACCAACCAGCGAAAACATTCAGCTTTAGTGGATAGTTCCACTTCCATAGACAAGGATTCCACCACTTGTTCTTTGCATCCCATTTATTTACAGTAATTGCATCATATGCCTTTTTTGTTGTAACAATGCCATTCTCTTCATTCCAAGACCACAACAACGTATTTGTATCATTTGAAAAATAAATGCTGAAATGAAGGATACCTTTAATAAAAATGACCCATTCTGTGTGAAGCTCAACCGAAAAGTTCAAATCTACAGCTTGTCTCCATCTATGGTGACCCCGATTCACAACCACTGCTTCGTACACTTGAGGCAAAACCACTATTCCTTTTGCTTGCAACTCTGACACTAAGTTAGCAAATGGGGTAGAGTAATCAGCACTACCAAGGATAGGGTTCTCACCTAGATTTATTTATAATCCACTACCTGGTTTCCACACCATCCATTCCTTAACTAAATCAAGTGAATTTAAGAGGCAACACCAAATGTTAGAACCCCCAGGCGTGTTATAATGGTCTTTGCGTAACCAGTCCACGATGGAATAGTTTGGAAGATACTTTACCTTGATTACCTGACTCCATAGTCCATCACCGAAAAGGGGCCTCCACGGGATTTTGGCCGCCAAGGATTTTCCAAAATCATAGATGTTCTTTAAGACCCATCCCCCTAAGCCCTTGGGGTGGGCAATTTTCTCCCAGCTCACCAGATGATACTTGCATTGGACTTTCTTCCCATACCATAAGAAGGTGAAACACTTTTGATGAATTTTATTCAAAATAGAGATTAGGATTTTCGCTAGAGACTGCCAATAGACTGGTATATTTTCCAACACAGCTTAAACCAGAGTGAGCCGGCCTCCCAAGGATAGCCAGTGGTAGCTCCAACTCTCTAACATTTATTCTACCTTCTTTAGGAGCCAAATCCATTCACCTCTAAGATAATTATTCTGTTTAGTATAATAACCGAGGTATTTCAGGCTGGTCTCCAAAGTATCAACCTTAAACGGAAGGACCGTTTTTAATTAGGCAACAAAATCCTCCCCAACATTAGCACTCAGAAAGCTCGACTTCTCAACATTGGCCTACATTCTCGTAGCTTCCAAAAAAGTATTGAAGTAGTCCTTAAAGGCCTTCCAATCAGCGATAACACCTCTTCCAAAGAGCAAAACATCATCCACGAACAAGAGATGGGTAATCCCGACTTCATCAGATATTTTGACCCCCATGAGAGAACCTTCAACCTTAGATTTTTTAATCACTAAGCTCAACCCTTCAATAATTAGAATAAATAACCAGGGGGGCAAGATACACCCTTATCATAATCCCCTTGAACTTCTAAAGAACTGTGAAGGAGCTCCATTAACCAACACATAAAGATTTGTGGAAGAAATGCAGCCCATTATCCAATTGGTTGCCTCAAAACTTAAAACAATTTGCAATAAGACTAGTCTCAGGAAACCCCAATCGACCCTGTCGTAAGCTTTGACAATGTCAAGCTTTAAAACTATTGCCCCTCATATTCTTTATTTTAATAGAGTGCATGCACTCCTGAGCCACACCGATTGCGTCCAAAATCTACCTATTCCCCAGAAACCCAAATTGATCCTTTGAAATAAATTGGGAAAGAATTGTTTTAGACGATAAGAAATTACCTTGGAGATGAGTTTATAAACCAGGTTGCACAAGGATATTGGATGAAAGTCGTTGAAGTTCCTAGGATTGGAAGTTTTCAGAATAAGAGTTAAGAAAGTGGTGTTCATGATGCCATTGACAAAGACGAGAGTCTGAGATTCTTCTACAACCTTGAGCAAATCCAACCCGACCATATCTAAGAACTCTAAGAAGAACTCCATCGTCCAACCATCTCTCCCCAAACTCTTGCACTTTGCAAACCCCATCAAAACCTTTGTTAATTATTACATTGATATTGGATTTGTCACTTTCCTACTTTCATTTGGAGAAAAGAATCGAGGGAAGCAACATACCAATTCCATCCAAATTATAATAGTTTTCTTTCCTTGGTCTTTAAAGATGCGCTAAAAATGTTTTTTTGCTTCAGAAGTCGGCCATCATTTTCCCTCAGTTCTCAAATAGCATTCACATTCCTCCTATGATCTACAAGATGAAAAAGGCAATGTTCTAGTCACCTTGAGAAATCCAGATTGCTCTACTTTTTAACCACCATCCCTCCTCCTCCATCTTTAGGATATTTTGTTTTCTTCCTTCGAGGTGCCTTCGAGCTCCACTACCACATCTTTATCTATATCAGATAGAATCCCAGAGGGATTGGAGGAAAATATCTCCTCCGTTCTTCTTTCAATATCATAGAGGATCGGTATACATTAAATTATTCCAATTAAGATCAGTATATATCAAAGATTAAAGAAACTACAAAATTATCATGGAAAGATAATAATTCCCTAGGGTTAGGGCCCTTACCAAACTTATATACAAGATACTAACCCTGAGATTATATTACTTCAAGAAACAAACCATGTGCCCGGATGAAATCGCCATTGAAAAAATAGCTAACTGTCTACCTAGTTGGGAACTATCGGCTATAAGCTCCTTGGGGTTATCTGGCGGATTATTAACTAGATGGAATCCTCGCTTCTTTCAATTTCAGTCCTTTAGAACTAGATGGGGTTTATTAATTGAAGGGTTGATAGGTAATTTAGACAGAAAAATCTCTATACTAGATTGCTATGGACCTTATAAGGAAAGGGATTGTTTCTAGGAGTCTTTAAAGCATTCTGGTCTCCTGAACATTGAAAATTTAATTAGTGCAGGAGACCTAAACTTCACAATTTCAAGATCATAGATCTGGGGACAGTCAGGTAGGGTAAATGATATGGCCGATTACTTTAAAGATTTAATGTGTAGTTTTGATTTGGTGGATGTTCTCTCAAACTATCTAGTTCCTACATGGTCAAATGTTAGAGGGGGAAATGATGGTATTCAAAAAAGACTTGACAAATTTTTAGTTAAATCCACTTTTCTTCAATCCTTTCACCGACATAGATCTTGGGTGGGTGAGTATAAATTCTCTGATCATTGGATTATTTACTTACAATTGGATGATGTTATACCTTCATTTGCGCACCCCTTCAAATTCAATAGTTCTTGGCTATTGAATGAGGAGTTCTGATCATACATTAGAAATTTCTGGCTCAAGTTTGAGATGGAAGAAGAACTAAATCCTATGGATAAATTAGTTTTCAAACTCAAAAAGTTGAAAGAAGTTGTTACAAAATGGATTAAAGGTAAAAATCAACAATATTTGAGGGAACATAAATTTATGGAAGAGCAGATCAAAGTTCTTCATTCAAAAGATAAAGATCAACCTTTAAGGGAAGAGGATATATCTAAAATCAAAGAATTTGAACAAAAAAAGGAACAAATATTGAAGCAGGAAGAGATGGACTGGAGATTGAAAAGTAGAGCCTTGTAGATAGGCCTGGGAGATAATAACACCATATTTTTCCACTCATATGCCTCATACAGAAGAAACATTAATTATATATGGAAGTTAACAGATGATTCTGGTAATGTTATAAAGGGTCAAAAGGAATTACAAAACTCAGCCAAAAATTTCTTTGGTAATTTTTTTACAGATCCAGGTACTAGTGTGTTGGAAGCACAATTGAAGACCATAAAGTTATTCCCAAAGTTTTTTGATGACTCAGAAGGGAGAGACATTGGAAAAAAGGTTACACTAAAGGAAGTTGAAGAAACTCTCAAGCAATTTGCTAAAGAAAAAAGTCCAGGACTTGACGGTTGGACAGTAGAACTTTTTCTCCATTTCTTTGATATTATGGCGGTTGACATCCTTAATATGGTGGAATTTCTAGGAAATAAGGATTTATATATGGTGCTTTGAATTCAACCTTCATTACTCTGATTCCAAAGAGAAACAAGCCTAATACCTTCTCTGATTTTAGACCCATTGCACTATGTAATCTTGTTTACAAAATTATTTCGAAAATTATATCCAATCGGATAAAGCCTACTCTGTCAAAACACATGTCTTCAGAACAATTTGGCTTTATTCAAGACAACCAAATTTTAGATGCAACTGGAATTTCACAAGAATTAATCCATTCTATTAAAAAGAGGAAGCTTAAGGCATTATTGTTGAATATGGATATGGAGAAAGCCTATGATAGAGTGGGTTGTGTTTACTTAAGATTAATTCTTATTTAGATTGGACTCCCCCTTGGGGTTATAAATTGGATCATGGCATGTGTGTCCACAACAAACTTTGTTGTCTTGGTAAATGGTTCACCTACAGTTTTTTTCAAGAGTACAAGAGGTATTAGACAAGGTTTCCCTCTTTCTCCTCTTTTATTTTTTTAATTATTGAAGGTTTAAGTAGATTAATCCTGAATGCCAAAAGAGAAGGTAAATTAAAGGGTATAAAATTATCTGCTGCTATTTATATTACACATATACTTTTTGTAGATGATGTCTTGCTTTTTGGTATTGATTCTATTGAAGAATGGCTATGCTACAAGGAAATTATCAAGGTTTTTTGTGATGCATCAAGAATGAAAGTGAGTATAAAAAAGTCTAGCTTCTATTACTACAGAACAAAGGATCAGAATTTGGCAAATATTACTACAATTCTACCTTACAAAGTCTTCCATTTGGATGAGGGATTTAAGTATTTGGGCTATTTCTTGAAGCCAAATGGATATAAGATTAATGATTGGTCTTGGCTTATCACTAAGTTTGAAAAAAAGATACAACAGTGGACCTTCAGGATGCTCTCTATTGGTGGGAGGCTCACACTCATCAAAGTTGTTCTAACTAGGATTCCTGTTTATTGGTTCTCCCTATCTCAGGTTTTAAAATCCATTATTGATACTTTAAGGAAATATATCTTCAACTTTCTATGTACTGGGGGAATGGAAAGAAGCAAAATTGTTATGACAAGCTGGGAAAGACTTGCTCTACCTGAAGACTAGGGTGGTTGGGGCATCAAAAATCTATATTAGTTCAGCAGTGCACTAAGATTGAAAAGCTTTTCCCGCGGTTTATTTGGTACCAACTTATGGTCCAAGGTATTACATGAGAAGTATATTAGGGGGGATATCATATCTTGGATAAGGAATCCCAAGAAAGTAAAAAAAGGTACATCATATGTATGGGTAGGTTTCATTAAAATTTATAATTGGCATGCAAAAGATCTTACTTGGTGTGTTGGGAATGGTAAGAATATATTGATTGGTCTTGATCCCATTCTGGGTATGGAGTATAATTATAAACTTTTTGATAATGTCCTAAACTATCTAAGAGAATGTGGCTTCTATTCACTTGCACAGATTAAGAAACCTTCTGTCTTGAATGGGAACTCTTCATACTGGTATTCTGCTAAAGATTTGGGGATATCTGGATTTGTTGCTACTGAATGGAATCTATATATATATAACTTAAATTCAGCAGGTTGCAGACTCAATGATAATCACGATTTGCTTATTTGGCAAGCTAATCCAGCCTTAGGTATCATCACTGCCAAAACACCATATCAAAGTCTTATAAAAAATGGATGTCATATGGTTCAAAATTGGTGGTATAAAAGTCTATGGAAGTGGCAAGTACCACTAAAAATAAAATGTTTCATGTGGTTTGCACTACAGGATGGATTAAAAACTTGGGACAACCTCATTAGAAGAGGATGGTATGGGCCCAATATATGCCTCATGTGCAAAGCTAAAGTTGATTCAACAAATCATTTGTTAGTTAGATGTGAGTTTACTACTAAGATTTGGAATATGACTATGTCTACTTTAAATATTGATCAAGAATGGGGTAATTCAAGTTTTGACATCAACTGCCTTTAGTGGTGTAGAAGATGCAGATATTGTCATTATCTTCCTACTATTATACTTGGTCAATTTGGAGAGCAAGGAACATAACTGTATTTGATGATCAACCACCAATTACTCATAACATCTGCATATAGATTTTAAATATGGTGAAATATTATTGTATAGATGATGCTAGTATAAAAGATTATAAGGAGAATATTAGTATACTTCAGATTGAAGGTGCTTATGCCTTCTTTGATGGTGCAATTGTTAATGGATTATGTGCTGCAGGTGGGGTACTATTTATGAACAATGATCATAAATTTACCTTCAAACTAAACTGTGGTGCTGGTACAAAAATGAAGACATAATTGCTTGCACTCTAGTGTATTCTTAAAGTGGCAAATAATTTTGGCATTGATGACATCAAAGTCTTTGGGGATTCACGGGTGACGATTAAATGGGTCAAAGAGGAATATCAATTGAATGTAACCTCACTTATACACTGGTGTCCAAGGATCAAAGTTAAGATCAGACAATTCAAAAATATCATTTTTGAACATATTTATAGATAACATAGCTCATTAGCATACAAGTTGTCCAAGCAAGCTCTGGAAGGTGACGAAGGAATCATACATTGGGAGGAGTTTCAGGGTTCTCAACTATATGATCAAGGATCCTTTGATATTTTTGATAACTAGTTTTGTATTTTGGATGCATCTGATATCTTTAGATATCAAACCTTTAAACTAGATGATGCAAATATCTGATACTCAACACCTCCTTATAGTTTCTTTTTGGAAAAGCTTGGGATATGTGAATACTTGTACGCTTATATAACAGTGTTTTGAGACTGTCTACTGAACTATTTTGTACTATTTGATTCAGTTTTTTGAATAACAATAGTATGCTCTTTTTTGCTGGAAAAAAAACCTGAAATATGCACAGTAGGTTTTGGCTCGTTTGCTACAAGGAAAACCCGAAGAGCAACAAAACAATATATTTTCATTCATGTCCCAAATAGTTTTTCTCATTTCACCTAGAATTTTCCAAATACAAAAAAAGTAGATATATGAGTCTGAAATATCCCGAACTAAACTGAGATAACATGAAATTGAAAGAGATATCTGAACAGTGACAAGATTAAGCAACACGATCATCATCGTAGATGGATATCGTTGGCAAATTATGGGCATATGAGGTCTCAGGCTCACTTGTGGCAAAGTCAACTCTCGTGGCTACTTTGATTAGAATATTAAACTTGGAATCCATTTTCCTGATTTGGTCCTGGATGTCATCCATTAGCAAGAGTAATTCATTCATTCCTCTTTGTTGTCCATCAAAACTTTACCATGAAGCAATTTAACCTGCCAGTACAAAACAACAATTTTGAAATATTTTGTATCTGGTGAGCGCAAGGTGTCCATGTCAGAGACTAATGGGCCTCATTTCTAAGTCTATCTCGGTGGTGCAAATAAAACCCTGTTCAGTTTTGACCCAATCCTTTTCCTTTGAATTTTCTTGCCAAATATGGGAAGGGGTCTGGCAAAAGTAGGTAGTTTTAGCTTATAGTGCCTCTTGCGAATGCGACACTGCGAGGTGCTACCTTGTGCTCTCCCGAACACAAAAGGCCGCACAAAGTATTCCGAGAGAACTGAATGCAAAACTATAGTGAGCCAAATAACCAGGCATGTATAAGACTGGGACCAAACTAGAAATTGCTAAGGGAAATTTCCATTCCTGTCCCTGTTATTATCCACGTCTTGAGATGACCATGCCTAGACTATCATCCATGGCCTTGTCATCATGTCGTCTAGTGTGAGCAGTATCATGTCACTGTTAAACAGGGGCTCATTAGGTCCCATTAACTCGACGTCCTTCATATCCCGAACACCATCATGAAACCCATCATATCATTACCTGGAGGTTGCATGCAGAGAGCGATCACAGTGCCTAGGTGTTCTCATAGTCACTAAGTGGTCCCTTATCAGCCCATCCGGGGTAATAACTATTCATAGAATTAGAAAAAGGGATATATTATAGATTTTGAAGTTTGATTTAACTATGAGACATTAAAGAAGATATTCAAATTAAACCAATAATATCAAGCCTTACATCTTTATTAAATTTAAAATAAGATATGAATGGTAATAAAAACTTTAATAAGAAAAAGTTGAAATATTATAAAGATTTTATTAATTTATGAATTATATAGTAAAATTGGTTCTTGGATTGACACTTAGAATTAAAAAATTATAAAGTTGTAATATAATTTAATTTAGATATTAATATCCATTAAAAGTAAAAGTTAGTTCATGAGAATGTAAAGATGCCCAGTGAAGGCAAAAACACATCCCAAGGAATATATAAAAAAAACTCAAAATAAGGAAAATGAAAAATTAACTTGAAAGCATTAGTACAATGATATAGTGAACAATGAAGAAGAAAATGGTTCCTTGGTAGAGTCCTTTTGCTTTGGAGAAACACTTCTAATACTTAAGGCCACAATGTGTGATGGGCATGAGGCCATGTGTGTGTTTGGTCTATGACACTTCATGGACTTGTCATTTAAGCTTGGATGTTGGCCACGAGGTCTCTTCCTACTGGTGTTAGAGAGTTGGAAGTAAATTGTAATCATCTTTGTGCATGTTGGTTTGGGGCAACGACTTCTAGTATGTTGTCGATAGAAGTTGAACATCTCCCAAAGAAAGGTGGCTAACTATCTCTGGTTCTCATAATCTATGCATGTATGGAGAGAACCAATTGAATCTCTTAAGAGATTAAAGAGTAGTTCTCCGATTTCATAGCAGGGAAAGCATAAAAAAATGGTCCTTAGTCTCAAGGTCTAAGGATCATATCTAACAAATATGATGTATGGTGATATATCTCAACGAAGTTGGTGGGAGCAAACTTTGTGCTGGGCAATAAGGACCCTCAGGTTACAAGATAAATGGAGTCTAAGGTACTCTGAGCATTGGATGAACTCGTTAGTATGTTGAAGATATATATTTGAACAGTGCTAAAGTTTGGAAGAAAGCAACTCTCTAGGCATAGACCATATGGATTAAAGATAGACTTTGCAAATCTCAATACAAATACCCTTGCTCATCTTGCCTTCGGTGAAATCATGAACATCCATTGAAATGTTATACGTGATGGTTTATCAATATCAAAATCAATAAGATGAAGCAATGAAAATCCTTTCATACACTAACATAAATTGGACCCACATTGTACTTACTTCATAAAAGACACGATTATATATATATATATAAAATATAACTTTATAAATTGCTATCCATACAAACCTATATTTACTCACCATCCTATTAAAAATTAAAAAAGACAAAACATTCATCTACCTCTAGTCTATTAATAATTTTATATAGGTTAAAATAAGTATGTATTACTTATGGCTTAGTTAAATGACGGCTGCAGATTAGGTCAAATGGACCATCTCACATCCATCCCTCTATCTATACTCATAAAATCTCAATATTATTAACTCACTCGTCATCACATTGCTGTGCGCCTTTGCTTTGTAATTAATCAAAGGCACAATTATATAACATATATCCAAATCTATGGGTCTCCTTGCCTTTTGGCTGTTTAATAGAAAGTCTAACCCCAAATGAGTACAAAATAGAGAAAGATAGAGAAACACCTCCAAACTTGACGCCCGCCCCCTTTCATTGTCCGTCCCCATCAAGATAGGGATAGATAAAATGACCATCATATTCGTAATAGCCATGACCCAGAAAATCCAATCTGAGAAATAAAAAATCTAGGGCATTGCTATAGGGCCTGAAGAATAGAAGAATTCAGACTGAAGAGGATGAGATGGCACTGAAAAGGATGAGATGGCACTGAACCCTGCTCATTGCCACACTCCCATGACAAAAAGAAATAGAGGCATATAAAGCTTTTTGTTAAGGGGATTAATTTGGGTCACAATGATGAGAGATTAGCTGCTATAACACCTGTTAAAAGCAGCATTATTCTGGGCTGTGGGGACTCACAAATTGCTGTAAAAAAGGCCTGTTTTTTGTTTGAGTTAATATCTAACATTAAACAAAATCAGCAGAAGACCAGACTTTCATGACGTGGGAATAGTAGGACAAAGTGCGGATGGATGTGTGCATTTACTGATGGATGATGATGACCACTGGAAGGAAGGAAGGCTGGCTGGCTGCTGCTTATGAGGTTTAGTTGGGTGAACAGATGGATGGGCAAATGATATTCTTTTCTTTGAGGGAAACAGCAGAGACTTAACAGGTAAGTACTTGGACTCTTTTGAGGATTCTCATTCTCCTTCCTCTTTTCATTGCTGTGAAAGGTGAAAATTGTGGTAAACAGCTCGGTAAGAAGAGGAAAAAAACCAACAGGAGAGTGTTTGGGAAGGTGGGGATTGAGATGGGTCGTGAAAGATGAAAGGTCGACCCTTGATCTGCTTGGATCTTCTATTTCCAAGCTCGAGGAGTGCAGAATGGGCTAGATCTGTCAATGCAGTTGCGGTATATGAGTGCTTCTTTTGAGCAGTTTGAGGTCACTTGAAGTAAAAGACTTCAAAACTAGATGAGATTGGGAATCAAAGTAGCTGGAGGAATATATCATACAGCTACGTTGGGGGGACAAGCAAAAGAGAAAACCGGCAGAATAGGTATCGTACTATAAGACAGGTGGTTTTGGAGCTATTTCTTAGCTTAATGTGTACAGTTTGATTGGCGGTTTGGATGGCAGTGAGTTCTGATAGGCATTCGTTCTTCGCCCCCGACAAATCTAGCGGATGGGTCGTTTTGTGCTTTAGCAATTTCGATGCCCTTAGGTTCATATCAAGTTGATTGGCAGTTTTGGTATGCGTTTTGACAAATCAAGGTGAAAGGCATGTTGTGGTGGTGTTGTGCTCATATCAAGTTCATTGCCAGTTTTCAGGGATGGTAAATCTGAATGGTTGGTTGTCTTGGGCTCTTTGTACTCATGGGCAGTTTTAGTTTTGGCTCAATGCGAGAATGCCGAGATAATTGACAGTTTTGGAGTCCTTGTGCTCACATACAGCTCATGAACAGTTTTTGGGGTTATTCTGAATGGGCAGTTCTAGGTCCATTCTGCTCATGGCAAACTCTTATGATTGGCGTGAAATCAATAGCGCTTGATGGGTAGTTTTAGAATTGGTGTGAAGTCATATACAGCTTATGGGCAGTTTTGGGCTTTTTGGGAGCACTGGCAGTTGAAGGGCAGCTTTGGGCTTCTTGTGTTTATACCCAGCTGATCGGCAATTTCCGGTTGTTGTATTCAACAGATAGGCAAACTGGGCGCAGTTACCTTGTGCAGAGCCTGCAGACAAACACAATGCAGAGTTAAACTTCCTGATCATGAAACGCCTTGGGGAATCCTTTCACCAGCTAAATTCTGTCTTGTGAAACAGTGTGGAGAAAATGCCTCCTTCTCCGGCTCTAAGGTGTTCACCTGCAAGGGACATCCAAGTGGACCGACACAAAAGGGGACGAAGTCTGGAGATCACCCCAAAAGCTACGGATAGGGATAAGGATGATGACCTTGCTCTGTTTCAGGATATGCAGACAAAGGAAAAGGATAGTTTCTTGCAGCATTCAGGGGATGACAGTGATGAATCTCTATGTAACTTTTGAAATCCTTGTGTAATCCTTCTCTGTTTTTCTGACCTTCATTTGTTTAGTGAGTTGTAATGAATGTCGCTCGATAGTTAGGCAAGTGAATATTCTAGAATTGAGTTACATCATATTATGTGTAGGTAATTTCATGATGGTTTGGTTGCAGCTGTAAAACTGAGGGACTTCTCAGGCTACAGACTCAGTATCTCAACTCCAGTTCACAGAGAGAGGAGCGATCTGTTGACTAATGATACCGATAAAACTGATTATGATTGGTTAGATTCTCTCTGCACGATTTGCCTTTGTTGCTTCAAGTGCCTGGATTCTTGTTGAAACTTTATGGTACTAGTGTCTTCTTACTTCGTTTCAAGTTCTTCAATAAATGTGAGTGTTGGGGTTTATAAATCCGTGGTCGGGATCCATTCTCTTGAATATCTAGCGTAACTAGATTGAGGTTTTCGCTGAACCATTCCTTAAAAAAGTGGATTACAGAGCTCTGGTAGATTCACAGGGTGACCATAGCCAACATTTGCTCCAATAGGTGATAGAAAGCATGCATTTTATGCTGCTGGATACATTCAACAATGGATTTAGGTTCTAGGTTGTCTGTTCCAATGTGCAAAAGAAATGTTTCCTGGAATTTCATATTGTCACAAACTGTTGGCAGTTCCATCCACTAGTAGATCATATCCATTTTGTTCCAGTTGCAATTTATGTATGACGAGAGTCCCTTTTTTTTATCCTGGACTGTTGAACTTGAATAAAGAACACAAGTTCATTTTACATGCTTGAATGTGTTGATCATTGTATGCTGTCACATGGTTGCACAGTAACGAGGTCAAAAACAATTGTGAGATGAAACAGTAGAAAGCCCATTAATGGTTTTGGGTGAAATGTGGAGACTTCATGTCAAATGAGAAGGATAAGGTGATTTGGAGATGAAAGTGTGGAAATGCCTGTTAGTATGCAGACACTAAAGAGTGGAATCCTTTGATATAAACTTATAATGAGGTATTTCAACAGCTTTAGGTCGAAGGTCCTTGTGTTCAAAGTGTATAAAATCATAATAATGGGCGTGGGCTTAAAACTTAAAAAGTCTAACATTCATCTATCGACGAAAGATGCATTTCTGCAATGAAAGAATAGAAAAAACATGAGGACCAAGGTCAAATAGGTGCACAAGAAGCTGCAAAGCACAGTAGCATTAACTTTTTACTCACTTATTTTACTTATTATTTCTTGTTTCTACGATGGCTTCTTAATTAGCAACGTGCCTCTTTATTTATTGAGATATTGTTTTGTAATCTTAATACAGGCTTCTAACTCCTCCAGACACTCCCCTCTTTCCATCTCTGGATGACGAAACTCCATCTGTCAACCTTTCGCAGAGAGGCAGACCTCGAAGTCAACCTATTCGTGTTTCAAGAGCATCAAGGGTGAGTGTTAAGCAAGCTTTTTGTTCTACAGAAGGAAATGAATTGTGGAAATCTATGGTTTTAGTTTTTGTTTATTTAGCTTTGGAGTAGGCATGAATGGGGCATTTGGTCTTCCAACAGGGTCTGATGCCTTTTATACGGTCATTTAGGCTTCCAAGAGGATGCCATGCCCTTTATATGCTGATAGAGAGAGAGGGTGTTTACTTTACCACTTAATGTATTGTTATGATTCCTGTTTCAGACAGAGACTTAGGAGGATGTTTTCTGATTATTACATACAATGTGATTTGTACTTTAGTGCTTATTGTGTTGTTATGATCCCTGTTTCAGACAGAGACTACTTCTAGGGCTTCTCGAAGCAGTGCTAGTCCACGTCGGTCAAGTCCATCGTCTTGTTCAAGCAGTGTAAATACCTTCTCAAGACGAAGGGCATCCCCCGGTCCAAGTGCTAGTGTGAGTCCCACTTTGCGATCATTAACACCTTCAGTCAGGCCATCTACACCTACATCCAAGCCTTCCACACCATCCGTAAGGTCCACAACTCCAACGCTTCGAAGATCTAGCCCTGGATCTGGTGGTTCAGGTTCAGCGGGAAGGGGTGCATCTTCATCAGGGAAAGCAAACCGTGCTACACCATCCTCCCCAAAGCTACAGTCTTGGCATTCAAATATTCCTGGATTTGCAGCAGAGCCACCTCCAAATCTTCTTACATCAATAAGTGATCGCCCCATAGCACGGACAAGAGGGTCATCTCCTGCATCAAGGCGTGGGTTGTCTCCGGCTTCAAGGCCTGGAAGTGAGACTGGAAATAGATCACGGCGACAGTCTGTTTCCCCAACAGTTTCTAGAAGTGTGAGCTCTTCGAACAGCCATGATCGTGATCATTTCAGCTCTCAAAGTAAGGGATCTGCAGTTTCATCATGTGAGGATGAGATGGATTCCATTCAGTCTGCATTTTCAGGCAAAAAAAAAACAAGCACTGTAAGCATGGTAAATCGGCCAGTAACAAGAAAACAGGAAACATATGCAAATAGCAGAATTCAGTCATTCTCCAAAAAACCCACAAGATCAACATCGACAATTAATATTTCACCGAGCTCTGTGCCAAAGAGATCCTTTGACTCTGCATTGCGCCAAATGGTATGCCTCCTATCTTGGAGTGATGATTTTTTAAGCTTGCAGTGATGTTGTAAGGTCCATATTCACTGTTTGACACGGCAATATTTTGTTATCTCTCAACTCTTGTCCTTTCATGCATTTGCATTATACTTGGTTCCTGTAAAGTGAAAGCTTGAAGATGTTATTCCCAACTGATAAGGTTGGGATATCATTGACATGGAGGCAAGGTATAACCTGATTTTGTGTTGTTTCAAGTTTTGCATTTCCACATGTGTTGATCTTGTTTTGAGGCTTCAAACATATGCATTAAAAATACAGTTGACACCAAAACTGTGTCCCAGGCTTAACAAGTGTCTGTTAGTCAATGGCCATCCTTGGTGCCATTGGTGAGTCCTTTTATATATGTAGTGGAGTAAAATGTGTGTCAGAGTAATGGTGCACTGTATACTTTACGTGGCCCCCTCTATTTTAATTTTGTGTAAATTCTCTGATTGTTATGTTCCCTAATCCATGGTCTTATCTCACACACGTGCTCCTATGTTCATGTATTTGGTTCTCAAACCATTTTACTATTTCAATCTTTTTGTGTCATGTACAAAGATGAGGCATCACTGTGCTGTTTTGCTTTGGTGGTATTCTGAGCATTTTGCTTTCGGCCTTAGGCCCTAGTGTAAACTGTGTTCTCTGCATATAATAGAAGTAAAACCAGTATGCCTAACTTCTGTAGACTGAGAAGAGGAGTTTGGTGGAATGGTGAAATTCAACTTGTTTCTCACAACTTTTCTGGGGGAGGGATATGATTTATTCATCTATGCTTTATGTTTGCATTGTGGCAAGTTGAAATAGGCATTTAATGCACAAGGATGCTATGCTGTTTACTTGAGTCAATTTTTAGGCATTTGTCCTACACATTATATGCTTCAATTTATGTTTATTTTCTTGATTTGTGCCTCTGTGCAGGATCTTCGAAATACTCAAAGCATGTTCAGGCCCCTACTGTCGAGTGCACCGGCCACATCATTTTATGCCAGCAAAGCTAATAGCCCACAACGTAGGACGTACTCTATCAATCCTTCAGTGACAACAAGCAGTAATGCAAGCTCTGAGCAGGGTGCTGCAAGTGTTGCACCTGATACTGAAGGCAGTGATCATGATCAAGATGATGTAGGGAAGGAGTGCGACAAAAGCTTGTTTCCACATGTTAAACAGGAAGTTTTTGCCACTGATAAGGTGGATGTAAAAATTGAAGATTCTCAAGCTAATTCTCTAGGTTGTGGTAGGAATCAACCCGAAGATCTTGAATGTAATGGTGTTGAGAATATGTCAAGTACCACGTATATCCGCCTTCATCCACGAGATAATTGTGACATTTCTGAAGTGAAGTTAGGAAATTCAGATACTTGGAACAATGGCAAGGTGCCTGTAGATATAAGTGGAAACAATCTACCTACTGTTATGAATGACAGTAGTTCTGACTACTCTCAAAATGTCAATGTTAGCTACACTCAGCTTAATGATCCTTTGGCTGGCATGGTTGAAGTTAGGGTCACTGATTCAAGTTCTCGAAGAAAAGAAGCTGCCCTAATTGGCAATGATTACTCAGCAGATAGTTCTTTTGTGGATATTCACGAGGATTTGCCAGCAAACATTCCCAGCCCCAACAACAATAGTGATGGTACCTGGGAATATCTTCAGGCTGCTCTGCAAAGTGACTTAGAAACTGAAAATAAGCAGAAACTCAACTGTAGCTCAAGTCAAAATGTGTTTATGTCTAAATCTACAGAAAAGCAAGACATTCAAACCGGTTCAGTTCCAGTGGATCAACTAAAATCTACTGAAAACCAAGCTATTCAAAGCAGTTCAGTTCCAATACAACGATTAGCAGAGTGTGAGTCAAGGTGCATGCAGGACAGCAACCTTGCAGAATCTGCTGTGGGGATCGGAAAACAAACTGCTCTACACAAGTCAAGAGAGGCCCAGCAGGACAATATGTCTAAATTAAAAGGGAATGAGAGTTCTATGAATTCCCAGAGTAGAGATGATACTAGGTGTATCGCAGGTGTACCCTCACATGGGTCCACATCTTCAATGAATCTTTTAAACAGGGCAAACAGTTGCAAGTGGCCAATTGTGCATGCAAAGGTTGTCAATGCCACTGATTTACCAGAGGCTGGTTCTCAACTAAGAAGATCTTTAAATGACTTGAAGACCTTAAGGTATGAAGAGAATGCCTTGACTTCACGCTCTATTGATACAGGCTTAACAAAGCAGACAGAGACTAGGGTATTTCGTCAGTCAAGCAGTAGGAGACTGGATATAGACAACTTTCTAATTAACTCTACTTTCAAAGTGCCAAGTGGTAATTTTGTCCCAACTACAAAAGCGCAGAGTGACACAGTCCAGTCTACAGTTTATAATGAGGATTATGCTATGGAAGTTGGCATTGATTCCTTTGTAGATGTTCATGAAAGTACAAATGTCATGCCATTTGGTGCTTCAGACCATGCTACACCTGCAGCTCAAGCTAGAACATGTGTAAATCAAAGTGGAGGTTCAGAGAACCTAAAAGGAAGAGATCCCATTTGTATTTCGCTGGAGTCAGTTTCACCTTTGCATGATAACCCTCTAGCTACTGAAATGGATGTGAATGTAGACAATATGCTTGCATCAGGAATTATGAGCAAAGAACAATGCTGTCAATCTGATGTCAATTTAATCTTGGAAGCACACAACCAAAGACATGCTTGTACTGGAAATTGTGATTTGTCTCAGAATGGACACTCCTCTTCTGAACAAGCAGGAGAGAATGCATTTAGAGATTCAAAACAGGCAGATCCACAGCCTCCTGAACAGGATAGAGAAAGAGCAGAAAATGGTTGTGATTTGTTGTTGGTTAGAAATGATAGCTCTTCGCAGATCTCAACTGATGCTGGTATCTCAAATGATGACAGCAATAGTCAAGAAAGGGTGGCAGATAGCTTGCAAGAAAGTGACAGGAGCTCTCAGACTGAAACTATACCCTCCCTTGTTGATCAGAGGAATTCAGAGATGCCGATAGAGCCTTCTACTTCGGCCACATCAGAAGAGAATACCCAGTGTGAAGATGTAAGCACAAAACATCCTGAGCCAGACAGTTGTAAGGCAGATCCTGCCCATGTTTCACAAGGTATGCTCCAGTTCTACATTCTTTATGGCACAGTAATGGTTCCACATGGGAAGCCTTTGTTTTGATCATCTTGTATTTCAAGTTCATTGTTTCCTTTCAGTTGAAACAATTAGTAACAGGTTGAATCTGATTTAGTAGTATCTATGGGAAATTATACTTTCAAGTAGGATGTTTGTTCAGATATTATGTAAAGGCCAGTTTAGAAGTTTACCATTACACATGGTGTTTGGAGGAAGATCGAGAGTTGTCAAATGTTACTCTGTTTGACCCTTAACTGTGCCTATATATTTTAATGTTTCTATTCTCTTGTTGCACAGTCCTTTGAAGAGCTCATAAAACCATATTTTGGTTTTTACTTACAGTTCATGTTGTGGAACTTACCCATCCTGGACCTTTCATTTATTGCCTGTTCTCCTGTTTACTAGAGTTTGCTTGGCTTTGAGAATCCTATATGTGAAGTTGTTTTATAACTATATTCAAAGTCAGGGGTCTTTACCTGATCCTTAATCTATCTGACATGTTGCTGACTTATCAAATGAAATAGGCACACAATATTCTTGTTTTAGTAAGCTCCTAATTATACATATGCATTATTTTATATAGTTTCAACATTCATGCAAAGTGATAGTAAAGAGCTAGGATGTAGACTTTGGATTATAGAGTTTTGAAATGAACCCTACTAAGGTGGAGAATGGGTAGGATCCAAGCTTCTTAGAAGACAAGCAGGTCACGAAGTGTGTGCCGTCAAGAGTTCCAATAAAGGTAACTGCAAAATAAACTTATAAAGTATACAAATATAGAGAATAGGCAGGGATCCAATATTTTCAGGTTGGCTTTGAGGTTTGGACTGTGGGGAGTTCATTTTTCTCTTTCAAAACAACTTTGTGTGGTGTGAATAAACTAAGTTTACCACTTTTAGGTTGTTTTGCTCTTTCAAGAAAAACATTTCAGATAAAGATACCCTTCTATGAGAAATATCCTGAAGACAAGCAGGTCATGAGGCATTTGTTGTCAGGGGTTCACTTTTCTTTGTTAAAGTAGTGTCTTAGAATTTAATAAAGGTAACTGCAACATAATGCCTACAAATATAGAGAATAGGCAGGGATCCAATATATTCAGGTTGGCTTTGAGGCTTGAACTGTGGAGTGTTCATTTTTCTCTGTCAAGGTGACTTAGTGTGGTGTGATTAAACTAAGTTTACCACTTTAGGCTGTTTTGTTTTTCAAGAAAAACAATTCGGATAAAGATACCCTTCTGTGAAGTTTCTTGAATTCTAACAGAAGCAAAGTAAATTTTATAATTTGAGGTACACCAGAAGTAGAATGGTCTTTTGGTCAATCCTGACTGAAGCTAGAGTGCCCAAAGGTTGGATATGGTTGAACTGGAGATTTGAATTGACTCCAATCAAGGGCATATAGACCTGGGATTTCAGATATATAAGTGAAACAAGTTCATTCTTGATGTCCTAGCATCTGGTAATTCCTGACTGCTAAGGCAGCTATTGCTACAAATCTTAATAGAATCTAGTGTATATGAGATTCATTCCATATCCTGACCTCACTTTTATCATGGACAATAAAGTTAAAGATCTTAAGGAGCTAAAGTAATGGGCCACCCTTGGGTGACTTTGGAGATTTCATCAAGTTTCCCAGCACTTTCTTCTTTCATAGTATGAGTATTCAATGTGCTCACACTTAACAGTTTTAACTTTCTCGCCAGAATTTTGTTGTTTCTTTTGCTGACATTGTAAAGGCTAATATGTCCATTCAATTCAAATGAGGATCTTGAATTGCGTGCTTTATGGATTTGAAGTGAAGGGTTTTATACTGATGCTCCAAGAACACAGGAATTGTGTCCATGTTGCAATGGGCAGAAATTTAATTTTTTCCTTGAAACATCTACTTATCTAAAGAATGAATTTAAGTATGGGTCAATTCTTTAATGCATGTTTATTACATAGTTTCAAACTAGGAAAATAACCATATGGTTTGAAGCTGGCCGAGAAAATAGATGATTTGAAATGTATTCTTAGGGGAGCAATGGATATTACCTGGGTAACATGAGTCATCAGTGGAAAGTGCTAGAAGTCAAACACTCATTGTAAATTGGTATCTAATTTAAGTAAGATACCAAGGGATCATAATGTGTTTGTTCTTCAAAATTGCTGTAATACTTCTTCAGGACAACTGTGTTTAAATGCAGAAGATTATATAGAATGCTAAGAAACATGGCAGCATTTTTATTTTATTTAGTTATTTTTAACAGAAATAAAATGAAATTTATTTATAATTTACATAAATTCATTGCCTTCCTTCCCTTGGCCATACCTTGAGTCAGTCATCATCAACAGTTGTAAGTTCAACTACATCGGCATAAGCTACTTTCAGGTGCTTTTGAAATGATTTGCATGCTAGTGCACCTAATTTGTGTACAATATTGAGAAAGGATGGGAACTTCCCACATCCTCTCGACTTCATTAATTGCATTAACTGACTCAAAACCCTCCATGTGTCTGGAGGACGTCTTCCTTAGACTTGGTTTACAGAATTACTCTGTTTAGTATATAGATTTAGCAGACTCAAGATTTCCAGTAATCTGGACTGTAGGTGACAATATGTAAACAAAATAATACCATGATAGAAATTCTAACCTTAACTGAGTCATTTGTTGCTGTCTCCAGGGCTTCATTCCTCATCACTTTTGCTTCCCATGTTGAAGTTGCTATTTTTCTATTCATTGCCAGAACTTTCGTTGGGGTTTTTTGAGTTCCTTGGTGTTGGAGAGAACACATGCACTGCAGGATCACCAACCCTTGTTGAGCTTGACCTCACTGTTGCGTTCTGGACTCTTAACTCCTTTCTTCCATCTTTTCGTCCAGAACGCAACAGTGAGGTCAAGCTCAACAAGGCCCTTTTTTCCATCTTTTCTTCCAGACTGCCTAGTTTTGCCTCTGGTTTTGATGCTTACTTTTATTTAATAAATCTGAAATTTTTCAAACTCTTTCGTGAAGTTCAGGGTTGTGATATTATTTCAAGTCCTTGAGTTTCAACCTTCTCTGCAAGCTGCTCCACTCTCTTTTAGAGAAGCCACTTCTTCAGCCAAGATAGCAGCCTGTGTTGTGCTGCAGGATCTCCAATCCTGGTTGAGCTCGACCTCACTGTTGCATTCTGGACTCTAACTCCTTTCATCTTTTCCCCCAGGCTGCCTAGTGTTGCATCTGGTTTTGATACTTTTTTTTTAAATACATCGTAAATTTCTCAAATATTGCTAGCTGCTTCACTCTCTCGTGAAGTTCAGGGTCGTGTATTGTTTTAAGTCCTCAAGTTTCAACCTTCTGTGCAAGCTGCTCCACTCTCTTTTAGAGAAGCCACTTCTTCAGCCCAGATAGCAGCCCATGTCTTGTGCTTTTTGAGTGCCATGCTCCCAAATGTGCAACAGTTAGATATTGGTGGTGGTAAATATTCTCTGCAAGCAATTTGATGTGCTGTGTTTTCCCCAGCAATTCCCTTTACTAACTTCTGTCCGTATTCTCCAATACACTAGTTGTTTCAGGATGGTGGGGTGAGATTGCCCATATCTCATGTCAAGAGATATCATTATAATTTGAGTAGAGAGGTATTTATGTCATGTAAACAATTCCAAGATGAACAGATTTTAGGCATATCTGACTCAGTACGTGGCATTCTCTTTTTAGAAAGGCATGTGAAAAGGGGTACCATGGAGTAAGTCAGTTGATAATTTAATTTTTTTTTTTGCACAATGGGAGGGGTGAGGGCCGAGCAGCATTATGTTAATAAGGGGCACAATTCCCTTGTGGCTGATCCCATTGGCATAAGGATCATGGTATATTAGAGCTTAGTAGGTTGTCCTTATGTGATTAAATTTCCATGATTGCAAGGTGTTTAGGGGTAAACCAACCCCTTTATTTGCCAGCCCATTTGCCACCTTATTACAATATCTTTTAATATGGGTCAAGGGGACATGATCGAATCTTTGAATTTTATTTTCTATTTAATCGATTCATTAAGCCTACAAAAATTACTACTTCTTGAGGTATAAGAACCATTCATAATTTTTGTGTTTAACTTGAAATCACCATAGCTATTTAATGTTTAATCTTGATATTACTTTTACAAGTGCTCTTTCCAGGTCTTTACCCAACGCTTGCATTACTGCTATATCATTCGAATTATGACTCATAAGAAAATTTTCTGCCAATCTTATCTCCTGGGTTGGTGATGAACCCCTCTACCCCTGTTCTGCTCGGGTTTCCCTTTGCTGCTCCAAGTATTTCTATTTTATTTAACGTGAATATGATATTAGAATTCAAAAATCGATGTGGTCGCTAAATAAAATCTTCAAGGGATTTGATATAAAGAAAGGCTGGTTGCTCCTCTTTTTGGTCATTGTAATTAAGTTGGAGCTGTAGCTTGATGAAGATCTCTCATTGCAAATTGTAAGTTGTAACAGCATAACATAGCTGTGGTCCTGCTTGTTGTAGGGAGATATTAGTTCTGTAGTGGCTTTCTGTTTCAGTGCAAAAGAGACAGAACTTGATATTATTGACAAAACTGTCATGAATCTGTACAAAAATGATGTGATAAAGTTAGTGTGCTGTAAGGATGTCATTTGATATTTTGTTTACGATTTTTGCTTGTTCGAGTAAAACAAAAACAATTTTTGCACCAGTTGTTACTCAAAAATTGTATCCTAGGAATTTGGAAGTAATTTATTTGATCAAACTGACTGAAATCCTAGCATTGTTTTACTAATCTTACAATGTGTTTGTCATACTGGGGCTTATTTTATAGCTTATTATTTTCTAATGTCTTTTTCAGCACACACTTGTAACTTGCATTCTTAGAAAACATGTGACTGTCAGAAGAAAATATGGTTACTTAGGTACCTATTAGTTAGTTTTATCATTATTTCTGTTAAAAATCACATATAATCCAAATGTTATAATGATTCATTAATTTCTATGTTTTGCAGAACATACTGCCAAGTCTGATCCTCCAAGAGGGTATCTTTCCAGAAATCTCACTCTGGAAGAAGCCACAGATACCATATTGTTTTGCAGCTCTATAGTCCACAACCTTGCCTACAAGGCTGTGACTATAGCGATGGAGAAGGAGAATCCACCTATTGAAATTCCCAGACCTATGGTGACCATCGTGGGGAAGTCCGAAGATCATAAAAATACATGTGCTAGAGATGCTGCACGACGGACTTCAAAATTTCAGAAAATTAAGTCAAGACAAACAGCAGCACACCTTCAAGCTCCATCCAATAATATTGAGATCAATGTAAAGGATCACGAGGCTGTGATGCACGTTGTAACAATTCCGGAGAAGGCTGACACACTGAAGCCTTTAAATGGAAATTCAAAGTGCAACTGCACTATCATGTAAGAGTTATATAATTATTTTTAATTGTAACTTCTTTTTCTACTTGTGTGCTTGCATTCAAGCCTAAGAATGTGAGAGGGATAGGGAACTTATACACCCGATAAAAGGTTGTTAGTGTAAGCTGTGACGTGTGTTGAGAGCATTGCAGTTGTGTATGTAATTCTATAGATTTTACTCTGACTGGGCTGAGTAGCGCTGCCCAAATGATTGATTAGAGAGATCCAATTATTTTTAGGTTCTTATTATAAAGCACCACTTTGCGTTGGTGACAAAATGATGTAAATTGTGGCCATTCATGGACAGTGGGCATTGATGGAGAGATGAATGTTTTACTATTTCTTCAGGAGAACAGTGTGAGCAGTTCATTGGCAATCTTATACCATAATATAGTTGCTTGATCTCACAAAAGTTGAAAAATGATGGGCTTCAGAACCTTAGTTTGAGGTTTGTACTTTGTACTACAATAATGGATTTGCTTGCCTTTGTCTCTCATGCAGGCATATCTCAGAACAGACATTTGCTTATCACACTTGCACATTTATAGTGAAAGTGGGCAGCTTGGTTGTGTGTATTATGGCCAAGATATTATGCTCCAAGTTCTCTTTATATGCATGTTCAACAAACCCTAAGATATTAATATGTAAAAGATTTCAAGGTAGTGGGGATCGAAAACTTTCAATTGAACATTTGCATTTTGAATAACGCAACTGTGACATTGAGGGCTAAGTATGTGTTGCTGAAATACATCGTTGGATACATTTGCAACCAACTTGAACTGCTAGTTGGCAATTTCACATGTGAAAATAAAGGGATTTCCTAGTGTTTGTTCCGGGTTTGATTCTGTTGACTTGTGCTCTGTTAAGGCAGAAAAATGTACAAATGCCGCTGAAATACATCGTTGGATATATTTGCAACCAACTTAACCTGCCAGTTGGGAATTTCACATGTGAAAAGAAAGGGATTTCCTAGTGTTTGTTCCGAGTTTGATTCTGTTGACTTGTGCTCTGTTAAGGCAGAAAAATGTACAAATGCCAATGTAAATGGTAAATATAGATTCTAATCCATGATGACAATTGGAAAGGAACCGCAGACGCATCAGAGAAAGTGCATAGTGCACTGTTCGTGGCACACAAGAACATCAAATTGAAAATTATGCATAGACAAAAGGGGTCCTTCTCTTGACATGGGACATATTGTAAAATTTAGTATATTGAGAAACATCACATACAAACTAAATTGTGGTATCATACCTCCATCAACCTCGAATAATATTTTGTTTTCTGTCAATGGTTCAAAGCTTCCTTCAAACTTCTTGAATAGTAACAGAGAGAGAGAGCAATATTGTTTGTACCACAGAATGAAGTCAATATAGTGAAATTCCAGCTTTTGGAAGTACATCAAAACGAAGTGACTACAGCATTTCCACTAATAGCTAGTCTGCAGACCATTCTGAGAGACATGTTGCCTCTGCTATTAAATGTGCTATCATGTTTTGGAGGCACACTCGTTTGTTACTCAAGGTTTATGTTGCATCTATCTACCTGTCTAACCTTCATTATTTATAGAATCATGGAGTCATATCTATAGTTTTTCAGCTTCTCAGATGTTGGACGTGTTTATATGAGGCAGGTACATGCTTGGTTGGTCACAGGTTATGTAATTTGTTCTAGAACTATTGCAACATGGTGTGTTCAAACTTCAATGTTCAATGTAATTGTTTTGTACTTAATGCTTACAAACTCATCCTCATTGTCTGTTTTGTAGTTTTCCTGCCCAGAGTAATGAAGGTATATGAAGGTATGAATGTGCCTTCACGCAAATAAATGTGAAGGAATAATTTTGCATTTCTTACTGTGAAAGGCATACTCTATATGCTGAAACATAATAAGCCAAGAGAACAATACATTGTGCATTGCATAGTTCTACCCTATGGCCACTAGTTGCAATAGCATCCATCAATGGACTCATATATTTGACTATTTTTGGTCACTCTAATTATGTCCATTTTCTGACCATGTTGCAGATAGTACGGAAGAAATAGAGCTTCTTGGATCTCTAATCTGAAAATTAGTGGAAGTGGGAGTGATGTCCAAAACCAGATGTTAGTTATTTCGAGAGTCATCTATCAGAAATGGGGGTCATATGGACGCATTCAAATTATTCAACCTTTGTTGGGAATAGACTCTGCGTTTGATTAAAAGGGCCAAGATAACAGACTCGCATTGTGCTAGACATTCCTAAACGAGTTATTATAGGATTGATATTACTTAGAATCAGAGTTGATTGCATGGTTGGAGTGGAGCAAACAAATGCTCAATGATTGTTGGGCTAGGTAGAGTAGGAGATATAGGTTTACATATTTTTTTTTCCCAATGAAATTCTTGTGGGATACCCACCTTTCCTTGTAATGTCTAGACATGGGGCAGTGCAACTGCCAATCACAATAGTGGCCAGGGTATTTGATCGGATTTGAACTTGTGACCTATGGCCTCTCTGTTGGTTGGCAACATGCATTGGGTGGATGGTTCAACCGATTGAACTAATCCTTGGGGCTTTATATAGGTCTACATATATACAAATAATTCGTAATCATTCCATCACTCTGTTTCTCTAGTACAGAGTTCTTGTTCAGCTGGTCCCACTAGTTTTATGATTTATCTCCTATTGGCAATTTATTGTTTATCATATTCCTCGCAAATTGGTGAAGGGCTTACATCAAGTGGTATCTGAGAACTGAAAGACTGGTTTGATGACTATAGGAAAACCATATGGGTGTTTTTCCTACTATGGCGTGATCAAAGCTGTCCAATGGATGCTTGATGCTTGTAGAAGGATGAGACCATGGAAGACTTGTTGGAAGCATATTGAAGTGATTGTGATGCCAATAATGCATGGAGTCGAAGGAGAAAAACATATGCATCAGATAGCCATGTGGAGGCTATGGTAGATGGACGGATTCTATAGAGGGTACATTGCTCTATTAGAGGCATAGTTGTGGAGGCAAGTCAGTGCATATCCACAAACTTTCTATGGTTAGGAATGCTATTGAATAAGAATATGGCTTGAATTTTGAGAAAACTTGGGAGTAAACTGGATAAATTAAAAAATACTTTAATTAGGTAAATGTAAGAGAGATATGTAACATGGTCAATTTTTTTTTCAAATTTAATTATGTTTGACCTTGACTAGAAGAATCCATTGCTGAGAATACTCTTTCAATGATTATGCTTCTAAAGAAAATGTATGTAGAAAAAATATGTTTTCTTGTTTCCAAATCCAAGTATTCTTTTTTCGAATTTAATTGAGTTCGACCCTGACTAGAAGAATCCATTGCTGGGAATTCCCTGTCAATGATTATGCTTCTAAAGAAAAGGTATGTACAAAAAAATATGTTGTCTTGTTTCCAAATCCAAGTGGTTAAAGTTTAGTCATGTATAGTTTGAGAGAAATTGCCTCTAACAATCAACTAAAATATATTCTGGGTTTTTGATATGCATAATATAGCTCGCCAAATCGAAACCTTTCTCTCATATAAAAGAGAGAGCGATGGGATTTTTGCAACTTTGAAGAATACAATGACATCTCCTTTAAAAATGAAAAAGAAAAGGAAAGTAAAATGTTAAATCAGAATTGGCTCAAGGATGCATGAGATATATGCATTTAAAAAATTTGGAGCTACGAATTTCAGTTGGAAGCATTTTGTTTTAGATGGATATGTCTTGTTCTTACTTCTTTACCCAATTAGAATCCACTTAAAGGGAAAGAAATTGAACATCTTTCCAAGATTTGAGCAACATAAAGGAGACGTGCATTTAAAAAATAAGTTAAGCCAAAATATGTAAGGGGATTGTTGATTAAGTTGTCATTGATGCCAACAGTTGAGTCTTGGTGCCCCTTGTGGAGTCCCTAAGGGTTAGTATTTGGTTTATGGTTGTCGGTGTCAGAGGAGACCTTTTGACTTTGTCCAAGCCCAAGCTTGAAGCTCTTGGAGGCCTTGGGACAATGCCAAAATCCCTGGCTACCCATTAACTTGGTTGAGTACCCCTAAGTTGTATCTTAGTCCCATTGAGTCCATTGTTGTATCCTTGCTCATGGTTGTCTGTTGATTGAAGGTCTCTATGTTGTTTGTACTTGTTGCGGTCTCTTGATTGATTGGATGATGTGGTAGTTTGGTCCTTGAAGCCCACACACACTTGCCCCTATACTCTTGCACATGTTGAAGCTTGATTGATGATGATATCCTTGGGTCTTGAACCCACACTTAATGGTTCTTGGAATTTGATGTGGTAGTCAATGTTCTTGGATTTGGTACATGACAGGTACAAATGACCCATTCTGTGGTCATTTGTGACTTGGTGGGGTCTTGGGATCCACACATATTGTTGTATGATGAGGTCATGGAGCCCTTGGTTATGGACTTGTTTACATATGGCTTTGAAGCCCTTGTCCTTGGATCTTGGATGACCCACATAGCCTTCAAAGAAGCCATCTTGCTTGAAGATGTAATGAAACTTGTTGTTGAAGCCCACAAGTATGGACCTCTTCTTATGAGGTCTTTGGTACCCCTTTGGCCATGATTTGACATGCATGATGAGAAAATGTTTGAAGCCATTACATTTGCTTATGGATGCTAGAAGAAGCCCATCTCTTGATGCTTGAATAGCCCTTGAAAGTGGCAAGATGAAAGCCCATTGATGAAGCTCCTTTGCAAAAGAACAAGCCCTAACCATAATGCCCTAAAAACTCTTAAAGAATTTGTAAAATAAATATCCTTTTCATGACCTAAGTCGGCCCCTAATCTACCAATAAAATTTAATATTAAATTTTTTTTTTTAATGCAAGGTCGGCCCAGAAAATTATCATGAAATATGTGTATAAAAAAGACCAAATCCGCCTCATTTCAGTTGAGAAGAGTGTGTAGTGAGCTTTGAATATCCATGGATGCTTTTGTGTTAAATTCAGATTGTCTCTTCTGTAAAACTTAGGCTAATTCTGTGTTAAATTCAGACTGTCTCTTCTGTAAATTTCGGGTTGCTTCTGTTGTCTCCTCTCTGCAAAATTCGGGCAGCTTCTATATATTTGAGGTATGCATAGAATTTTTTTTTTTAAGATGATACACAATGATGCGTATATGTTTTTATACATTAAAGATAGTAATGATATATACACATGTTATGATGCCATACTTAACTATATCTATTAGTCACCGTGGAAAGTTGGCAAAGGTGTTAAACCTTTGACAAGACTAAGTTGGCATGCTAATTGCATTAATTAAGGTTGACTGATTGACTGTTTTGATTAGTTTGACTAGTTGTTAGTACAAGTTCGTAAGTTGGCTGTATGATACTCTTACCTAGTTGACAAGTTAACCTAGAAAGTATAGTGTTGACACAATATGATTTGACAAGTCAAGTGTTGGTCTGACTTTGACAAGTATGGATTAATGAAGTTTGAATTGAACCATTCTTTGACAGTATTGTCAGTATTTCCTGATCATTAAAGATTATCTTGAGTAAGTTTGAACAAATCCTCTTTTAATCAAGTTCACTGTAAGCAAGAAGATGTACTGACTAAGCATGGTTATTCTTGTATTGACAATATTAAGTTGATAAGTTCCATTTGACAGTGCTATTGACAGTACTCTGACTTAGTAAAATGACAAGCTGTAAGTGTTTTTGATTGTGCTGACAGTGTCACTTGATTTAGCTGAAAGCATGCTTTGATTGTATGATAAGATGACCTTGACAATCTTGTAAGGGTTGTCATTGAATTTTGTCTTTAAGTGTTTTGTATTGACCTAAGATTGACTTGACTATGAGCCTTGGCTGTTGACTTTGAGCCTCTTATCTGAGTAAGATTGACTAGTTGATGATTTGACTTTGTGTTGGCCTGACGTGATTGTCTTGACCAAGTAAATGTTGTTTGATTGATTTGACAATATTGACATGTGACTGAAATGGATAGCCAATTGTGACAAGGATTCTTGATTGAAGTTGAAATTGATGGACTAAGCTTGACATGGTTGATGAAGAGTTTGATTGGCCAAGTGTGTCTTAGGGTTTGTTGGTTGACCATCTTCTCTTTGAAGTGGTTGGTTAAGGTTGTCTGTCAAGATTTGCTTGAATAAGTCGTTTGATGAGTTTTGATGTTGGTTGTGGTGAGTGAGTGAGTCTTTGATGAACTATCCTAACCTTGTGACTAACTGACTATCAGAACACATTAGGTCAGGCATTTGATCAAATTGACACAGGTAGATATTTGATTTGACACAAGTTGGTTCAGTTGAGCAGGATTAGCACAGGCTGCTACATGTGCATTTGGTCTGACTCAGATTGGCTGAGTTGTATGAGTAGTTGGTTTGACTTAGGTGGACTGAGTCTCGTGTACAATTGGTTAAACTCAGATTGACTGAGTGGTACAACTTGATTGATATAGCCAAATTGGACAGGTTGATTGTATATGTTGACAAGCAATGACAGTTGATGAGCAGTAGTCAGTGATCAATAGTGTTAGTTGACAAGTAGTGGCAGTTGATGAGCAGTGGTCAACAGTGACAGTTGATGAGCAGTGACAGTTGTTGTGCAGTGTGGTACAGGTGTTGGTCAGCAGGTCCGTAGGATCAGTGTGGTTGTGGTTCAGTAGTTCTATCTTCATATCAGGGTGGTAGGACAGGGAAAGGAAATCTAGGGAGCTAGGGCTTCCTTTAGGTTGTAGCCTGTAAACCAGAGGGTTGTAGCCTCCTTCCAGTTGTAGCTGGAAAATTGAAGTCATTGTAACAAGGGGGTTGTTGCCTCCTTCCAGTTGTTGCTGGAAAACTATTACTATAAAGGCCTCCGTGGTTTCTCCTCCAGGACTTGGGTTTCCACGCAAAAATATTGTGTATTGTGTTTTGCTATGCTTCCTATGTGATGATGAGCTATAATTGTTGATATAATGATAATGTGATAATGCATCAATGAATAACTTACTCTGCATAATATTGAATAAACTATTGATGATTGTTAAAGTTGAAAAAGTAATAAAAACTATACACACTGTTCACCCCCCCTCTCAGTGTGTTTGGTGTGTCCAACAATTGGTATCAGAGCGGGTCCTTCACATAAATCCTTATCAGCTTGAAGGAGATCCTTGACACACCATGGGGTTCTCTGTGAATGTAGTACAGATTAATTTGTGGTATAGATTACTTGATCTGGAAAATAAGAATGCAGGTGTATCTTGAAGCAGAAGGAATTGGTATATGGAAATCAGTTCTTATTGGATATACTCCTCCAAAGAAAGTGAAAACAACATCCTAGAAGGAAGCAATGGAAAATAACTCAATGGCTATGGAAGCCATTCTTGAAGGCTTATTAGATTCCATAAAAGAGAAGATTGGAAAGTGCAACACAACTAAGGAATTATGGATCAAATTAGAACAACTTTACTCCACTGAAGACCAAGAAGGAGAGGTTATGGAATTAATGCTTGAAGACCTAACAGATCTTCAAAAAGAGAAAATAGGAAAATGCAATTCAATTGAAGAATTGTCGCTCAAAATAAATCAGCTAAACTCATATGAAGAACAGGAAGCAGAAGACAACTCCATCAAAAGGTCAGTACAAGATCCAGGTAACTCTCCTGAACACTCTGTTTGTAATGTTTTTAAAGAGATATGCTTTTCAGGCATGGAGATAAGTGTTATTCTAAATTCATAGATTGTAATACTTCAAAATGTGATGAATCTCATTGCTCCTTGATAAATGATAGAAATGAGTGTTTAGACAATGATATTACTAATGCTTTGCAAGAAGTTGAGAAACTTTGTGAACAAAATCAGGTATTGCAAGAGCAATTGGACAAATATGAGAAGAAGAATCTGAAAAGGCCACACAACCTATAATTGATCTAAATCTCCAAGTCGAAGAAGCTATCAGAATCAAAGAAGCCATATCCAACTCTTTGAAAGATAAACTTGAGAAGTGTGTTGTAGAAAATAAAAGACAATCAAAAGAAATTGACAAGCTCAGAAGATAGCTAGAAGATAAGGAGAAAGAATTGACTCGCAAGCTTCAAGACAAAGATAGTGAGATCAATACCTTACTTGAAAAATTACAAAAGGAAATTACCGCCAGTCAGAAAGAAGATTCAAGTGACAAAAGGGAAATTCATTTCAGTCATGAGATTGAAGAGAAACTAAGAAGAAAACAAGAATTTAAAATCAAATCCTTGAAGATAGAATTATGAAAGGTATGTCTGACGAATTTTGAAGTTGAAAAGGAACTCTCAGAGATCAAAAAAGAAAATCAAGTACTAAAAGAACAATTGCAAAAATATCATGAGGAATATCAGAACTCAAAAGGACAGATGGAAGACAATGTCGTTGATCTGAAAGAAAAGATAGAAGAAGTCAAGAAAATTGAAGAAGACCTAACAAGACAACTCTAAGAAAAGATAGAAATTTGTCAAAAGAAAGAATTAAAGATCCTCTATCTAAAGGAAGATCTGAACAAGATAGTTGCTCAGTTGAAGACAAACTCAAAGATCGAAAAGAAAACTGAAGAAAGTGAGATCTCTAGGGAAAAAGAAGAAAAGGCTAACAGTTATACAGGTATTCTCAGAAGATCCCATGATTAGAAAGAATCAAGAAAAGCTACATCACATAAATCCTTTGCTCAGAGATATCCTATAATGTTCCATGGTCACTGCTACAAGTGTAACAACTATGGTCACAAAGTCATTCATTGCAGAGCTCATGACAATATCGCTCCATAAAGAAATCAAGTTACATTTTCTTTTCAATGTTATAATTGCCATCATTATGGTCATTTTGCAAAACATTGCAGAATGCAGGGAGAAGAAAAAGTTTGGAGAAGAAAGCAAGTTCAATCAAATATCATGAACAACAATCAATCTAAAAAAGTATCGAGAAGAAAGTCATTAGATTGTCCCATTGAGCAAGACAAAAATGATGAAGCGTTTGAGAAGAACCTAATACCATGTTTGAAGACTATCGATCAATGATCTGAAGTACAAAGAATGTGTAAAAGGAGCGATGTACCTGATTATCAGATTTAAGATCAGTAGTATCCTTGTGACATAACACAAGTCCATCAAAGTACCAACAGTTCCCAGTGACAGGGGGAGCAATATTGCCAAAGGAAGTTCTTGTTGCCATTAATGCAAAAAGGAAGAGAAGTTGATGATAGGGGGAGCATACCTTGAGGGGGAGCTGTATTGTCAAAGGATGTTCCCTTTGCCATTGATTCCAAAGAGGGAGAGAAACTACGACAGGGAGAGATTGTTCTTAAGAGGAGCTTGAGTGTTGTCATCAATGACAAAGGGGGAGATTGTTGATTAAGTTGTCATTGATTCCAACAGTGCTTGATCATTAATGCCAATAGTTAAGTCTTGGTGACCCTTGTAGAGCCCCTGAGGATTAGTGTTTGGTTTATGGTTGTCTGTGTCAGAGGAGACCTTTTTACTTTGTCCAAGCCCAAGCTTGAAGCTCTTGGAGGCCTTGGCACAATGCCAAAATACCTAGATACCCATTAACTTGGTTGAGTATCCCTAAGTTGTATCTTAGTCCCATTGGGTCCATTGTTGTATCCTTGCTCCTGGTTGTCTGTTGATTGAAGGTCTCTATGTTGTTTGTACTTGTTGCGGTCTCTTGATTGATTGGATGATGTGGTAGTTTGGTCCTTGAAGCCCACACACACTTGCCCCTATACTCTTGCACATGTTGAAGCTTGATTGATGATGATATCCTTGGGTCTTGAACCCACACTTAATGGTTATTGGAATTTGACGTGGTAGTCAATGTTCTTGGATTGGGTACATGACAAGTACAAATGACCCATTCTGTGGTCATTTGTGACTTGGTGGGGTCTTGGGATCCACACATATTGTTGTATGATGAATTCATGGAGCCCTTGGTTATGGACTTGTTTACATATGGCTTTGAAGCCCTTGTCCTTGGATCTTGGATGACCCACATAGCCTTCAAAGAAGCCATCTTGCTTGAAGATGTAATGAAACTTGTTGTTGAAGCCCACAAGTATGGACCTCTTCTTATGAGGTCTTTGGTACCTCTTTGGCCATGACTTGACATGCATGATGAGAAAATGTTTGAAGCCATTACATTTGCTTATGGATGCTAGAAGAAGCCCATCTCTTGATGCTTGAATATCCCTTGAAAGTGGCAAGATGAAAGCCCATTGATGAAGCTCCTTTGCAAAAGAACAAGCCCTAACCATATGCAATATTCTTGTCTCCGAACTGTAGCAGCTGTTTGGCCATTTTCACCCTGTAAATTGAAGGATTCCTACAAACACAAACCATTATGTTACGCGAACTTCTTTCAAATCCCATTAAAGTACAAACATAAATTAATGATCATGTCCTTGAGTACCTTATCGTAATTTAGGCCTTGCAGACAGTTTCGGTGAAATTTTTTGACTTGTATTGAAGTCGGAAAAACTTGAAGGGGGAGCAGAATTTAGAACATCGGCTTCATCCTTCATGCAAGGATATTTACAAATATGGTACTTGCGATTAGGGAATGCTGGCCATGTAACCCAAATCCAACAACCTCCTCACGCGTGTTATCCTCTTCATCCTCAAAATTTTATCTCCTAACACATGTTCCGTGTGGAAGGTCATTTCATTTTGTTTCCACAACTCTGATGTGTTTCATTATGTTTCATTTTGTTTAATGAAAATAATTAATGTATCTACCTCTATGTTGAAACCATTTTCAATGTTGATGCCACTACCCTCCTTATTGTCTTACAAAAGGCATGAGAATGAGGAAGAAGACTTCAAATTGTGGACTTCACCTTCAAAGAGTGCCTTACAATGACATTGATAAGGAGTGATAAGAAGATCATGACAATGTCAAATCTTAGTTGATAGTGTCAATTAAATACTTATATGGTATATTTAATATAAGACTTACTTATAGTTGTTTCTTACTCTTTGCATCTTGACACATTTGCTATTTTATGGTTGTCTCTGCGTCCTGACGCAATTGATATTATAAGGTGAGGATGTGAATGCATAATAAAGGCTTAGTTATGACTATGAGATGAGGATTTAAAGAGAAGACAATGTAAAGACATGTAATTTTTATGTTTTTTGGCGGTGAGTGCCAAAGACAGATGTGGTGAGAATAATCCTTAGTTATAATGACGATGAGATGAGGATTTAAAATGAAGAGGATGTAAAGACATGTAATTTTTATACGTATTTTGGTGGCGTGTAATTTGTAAAGACATGTAATTTTTATACTTAAATTACCTGGTGACTCGATATTAACAATCCCTATTATCACAAGGGGATACGTAAAGTTGACAAAGGAAATTAAAGAAAACATATAAAGGGATACGTAAAGTTGACAAAGGAAATTAAAGAAAACATATAATTTGCATCTAAAAAATAACAGGGTACGAACTGAATTGGGGAGATTTGAACCTGCGACCTATGTCTAGTCCCAAGGCTACCACCTTCAAGCTTGACCTTATCAATCAATTCCCATCGCCATTTCCTCTCATATTACGTCCCACAACCATTTCTCTCGACACCCACTCTTCATTAATTCTGCATGCATTTCACTATGCAACCGTCTCAGATTCTCACTGCATTTTCCCTCAATTAGTTTCTCAATTCAATATGACCCATGCCCACTGTCCGAGGAGTGTTGCTAGCGGTCTTGAGTTTCAGCCTGACAAGGGTGACGATTCATGGTATTATGTTTCCCTTCGGCTGCAATATCGCAAACTCAATGTTCACTACAAAGGTTTGTCAGACAAATGTGATGGTTTGGGTTCCGTAACCCCGGGGAACAGAACCCAAACTGTCACATTTGTCAGACAAACCTTCGTAGTGAACTTTGAGTTTGCCATATTGAAGCCGAAGGGAAACATAATACCATGAATCATCACCGTTGCCAGGTTGAAACTCAAGACCATTGGAAACACTCCTCGGACGACGGGCGTGGGTCATACTGAATTGAGAAACTAATTGAGGGAAAACACAGTGAGAATCTAAGACGGTTGCATAGTGAAATGCATGCAGAATGAATCAAGCTTGAAGGTGGTCTCCCATTGTCAGCTGCACTTCAAGTTTGAAGGTGGTCTCCCATTGTCAGTTGCACTTCAAGCTTGGAGGTGGCAGCCTTGGGACTAGACATAGGTCGCAGGTTCGAATCTCCTTAGTTCAGTTCGTACCATGTTATTTTTTCGATGCAAATTATATGTTTTTTTTAATTTCCTTTGTCAAATTTACGTATCCCTTTATATGTTTTCCTTAATTTCCTTTGTCAACTTGGTGCTACAACAAAAAGATGGAGATGGATGTTGATTTAAATTATGGAATTCCCTAGTGTAAGAGGAGCCATTATGGGCAAGTTGCATCCCTAAAAAATGATGAACATTTACAACAAGAAACATGTTTCTAATTGTTGTTGGTGTATGCTAGATTAGTTGCAAATATCAAGCTTTAGAAGCCAAGCTTCAATGGTAAATATACCAGTTTGGAAGGGTTTAATGTGAGGGATTAGTGTAAATAGACTTGTAACCAACACTTCACCTTACTCTACACCAAGATGTCCATCACCATACCTACAACAAGTCTGCAACTACCATGCGCATCACATCCAAATCAATATATTTAAGTACTAAATTCAAAGAATTACAATGCATGGTGTTTGAAATAATTGTGGATATTTAGTTTCCACAATGACAAGCAATGCAACAATTTTTCCCTATTTACTTCCCTACCAATTTTTAAGGGTTTCGATCTTTTATCTACTATGGTTTACCACAAAAATAATACCCATGAGAGTGTGGGGTATAAACATGTGGGCAGGGATCAAATTTGAAGGGCAGGGTCTCATTTCACTTTGAAGGTCTATGAGATATTAAACCCTTCAATGTTGACATGTAAAAATAAATCATTCTTTTCATTTGAAAATGTAATAGTACATCAAAATTTTATCATTTGTTAAAAACATTAAGCTACAGTAGGATCGTTCCTACCAAACCTCTGCGCAAACGCTAAAACATTTGAACCAATGCGATTTACCAGCTAGGGCTTACCCAGCTCTTTTCATTTAACAATACATCCTTTTTCAAAATGTAATAACACATAGATCGAATCTCACCAAAGGAGAAACGCTAAATAAATAAAATGACCAGCGTTACAGACCAACACTCAAACCCAAAATCGAAACACATCGCGTGTGTTTTCGATGGCTTCTCAAACATAAAATACTTACGCCCAAAACCAAAACCGTTAAGTCACATAATTGTTTCATCAAAGTCAAAACTCATAAATAGAATCGTTTTCTATTTACATTAGCTATAGGTTTGAATCTCTTAGCCAAAATACTTGCGCCCAGAGTCCAAAACAAAAAGCTACAGGATCAATTTTTACCCATTTACTTAGTAGAGTATAAAAACCCATGTTTAAAAACAAAGCTAGTATTTACACACAGCGAAACCCCAATTCATTTTCCAAACCATCAATTAACATGCAAAGTCAGTTTGTCACCTACAGGTGGCGAATTAAAAAGTAGAGCATATTCATAATCTACGACTGAGCACATAGAGTCCACACATAATTCTCACGCATCACACATTATTCCAGATTTAAAAGCATTAACAGAAACCCCGAGGGGTGCCAAACATAATATACCATAAAAAACCCTCATCCATGAACAGAGTAGGCATCAAGATTTAGATGAAAGGGGATGGTCGCAATGGTCCAAACTTACCAGGGCTGTTCAACATCTTCGAAACCCTTGCAGACAAGAAGAACCCACGCCCCAAATTGCTGCTACAAATACCACTCACCCTGGCATAGAAACAGAACAGGGTTAACACCATTCCATGAATACAAATGAATAAACGAATCAAAACGAAATTTATGGACAGAGCTGGATTTAAGAAACCACTTACCAGGTTGTTGTTCCATGAGCCAAGCGCTCCTTACCACCAGAACGAGGGCACGCCTGAGCTATGCTCATGGCGTAGGCCCCATGACCACCAGCGTTAAACCACTAGAGGAGCTCTGTCTCCTCCCAAAACTCAAAACAACAAAATGACAAATGAACAAGCCAAGCAATGAAATCGTGGAGTTTTACCACACTAGCTAGGGTTCATTTCGATTTTAGGTTTGAAATAAATGTTGCCAAGTGTTAAAATTTTGCACCCACTTCCTATAGTGGGAGAGCGATATTATAAACCTACTCTTTGCTATTTAAACCATCAAACTTTCACCAAGACATCATTCAATTATCCATAGCTATAAAAACATGTTCTTCCTTCTTATTCATTTATAATCTTGTGTTGGGTGGTAGGTTTTCATGTTTTGGTGGTGAGTTTTATGTGATGAATATTTTTATGCACGTACAAATGGCCAACCCTTTGAACTGCGGATCAGTTGGGAGGGATGTATTTAATAACATTTGAGAGATAAAAGAATGATACATAAGATGAATTCTAAAATGGAGTGATTGAAGGTATCAAGTATAACCTGTCACATTGAGTAAATGGATTCTAGGAAAGATCATTTAGAAAATTGAGTGAAGGACCATGGGGGGGAATTGACAAGTTGGATTGTGATTTTGAGATGTATTTTAACATTATCTTGGGCTTAACATGAGACTCTCATCCTTGGAAGATCTATTTTGTTGGTTTGAAGAGTATTGAAGAGGATATTGTATAAAAAAAAACCATGTAAACCATGGAATGTCAAGCACTCAAGGACTAGTCAAGGATAAACATTGGATAGAAGAAAATCATAGTAGCCATGTTTTTTCTTGGTTTTATGTTATCATGTATTTCACTTGCACGATTTTGAAAGGACATTTTATAAGGGTGCATAGTCTTAAGTAATTTTTGGAATTAGCGAACACAACACTCTCTATGTATCCCAAGGAATTTTTTTATGTTTTTGCTTTACAGAGGTGAAAACTTCTCTGACTATTTTTTAGATTGTAAATCTTAGCTGCTTTATTTAATTTCTTTAATATAAATTTACTACTTTTTATAGCTTTATTTACTACCTAGGTGGGAAAGTCCTAACACATTAGTGCTATCAAGAGCAACTTTGGAAAGAAGAACCACTGTCACCAAAATGGTAATTTCCCTCTTTTAGGTCGACTCTCATGGCCAAGGGAGGCTTCCCTATAAGTTGATTGGATACAATGTTTGAGGAGAGCTTAGGAAGGGAGATAAATTTGTTTATGTGATTGGATATGAAGTTGTTACATTAATCCTCAAATGATCATTCAATTGATTAAATACTTAGATGTTTTTCTCAATGATACATCAATGAAATAAAACTCTATATATTAATAGACTTAGTAAAAGATACCAATGGATTAAAAAACATGTGAAGTAAAAATCATTTAAACAAATGACTTCATTACCATAACATTAACCATTCACCAAGTATAAAGTAGAACAACTTGTTATTAGAGATTCTTGAGTTAGGCCTTGAATGAGGCCTTGCTTGAAAGAAATTCTTTGAAACAAGGTGTCACCTAATCATAATTAAAACCGGGCTTTTAGAAGAGATGAAAGTGTGTAAATATGGTCTTAGTCCTAATTATAATTCCAATTAATTCAATACAATTAAACATACACCATTTACTTATTAATCCATGATCCAAGAAAATGACATAAGCATCAAGAGCATGTGCATTGGAAGATATATGATATGGATCTTGCACAAATATAACCTCCAAAATGTTTTAGTAAATAGTCACGTGAGATATACCATTAGGATTTTAACCATAAACCAAAAGAGTTCCCAAGATTAAAGTCATGTTCATGTAATAGTAAAACCGGGCTTTTAGAAGAGATGAAAGTGTGTAAATATGGTCTTAGTCCTAATTATAATTCCAATTAATTCAATACAATTAAACATACACCATTTACTTATTAATCCATGATCCAAGAAAATGACATAAGCATCAAGAGCATGTGCATTGGAAGATATATGATATGGATCTTGCACAAATATAACCTTCAAAATGTTTTAGTAAATAGTCACGTGAGATATACCATTAGGATTTTAACCATAAACCAAAAGAGTTCCCAAGATTAAAGTCATGTTCATGTAATAGTAAACTCTCAATTATAACTTGAACTTGGAATCACTTGTTACACATGTTTAGACTCAACCTCTTTATCAATGATATTCATACACACACATTATCTACTAAATTAAATCCAACTAAGGTTCATGTTTACCAAACATTATCTACCATCCATATATTATACTCCATTCTACAATGTAAAGTAAATTTTTTGTGTATGGTCCAAAGGTTAAACAAAATGCCTAGTAAAATGATGAATTGACCAGATAGTGAAGCATATGATGTGTATGCTCCAAAGGTTAGGCAAAATGCCCAAAACAATGATGCATTGACCAAATAGTGATGCGTACAATGTGTACAACCAAAATGATAGGAAAATTAGCATTGCCCTTGATAGTATGAAGTCATCAAACCAAGCCTTAAACCAAATCAGAACTAGAAGTTTCCATATATTCCATTGAATGCACATCAAGAATCATGACCTCAATGTGCTTGTGATTGCAAAGGCCTTACTTTTTTTTTTAAAAATTATGCAATGTCAATCTGTGTTGATAAGGTGAAATAGCCATAGGCCTACCATTTATAGATCATATTAGTATCAAATTAGTTGAATCCATGACCTTGAAGAAGCTATCAACACTTTGAGGAGAAACACAAAGGTTTGACAATATAATAGAAGACCTAAAGAAGGATCTTGATACTTCTGCAAAATTATTACCTTTGTTAAAATAACACTTGGTTGAACACCAAGAATCCCTCACCACTATTACAACAAATTGAAACAAGAGCAACATATCAGTCTTGCAATAATTGGGAGAGAAATTAATTTACAAGTCGGATGATGCACTTCAATAGTGTTCTTCTAATGGCTTGATAACAAACTAAGAACATAACCTTGCTTTATTTCCATAAGTCATAATAGTAGTATGTGGGTATTAATTAAGCATGAGTGTAGACCTAGGAGCCAATACCACATCTAATTACCAGGAATATTGCAGACCAATCACTAAGATTGAATACCAAGCTCAAAGACCATCCATATTTACCCTAGAAGCTCTATCCATAACAAATTGTAGAATTACTTTGAATGGAAAAACATGAGACTTTATATATATTTTGAAATTTTCAATAGAGACCGTCGGATATCCGACATTGTCGGGCAAAATAGGATGTCCAAAATCCGACGAGATCAACAAACATCGTCGGATATCCGACTGCAAATTCTATCAATTTAAATTTATTTTATCAAATTTCGTAATTTTGAAGGTGAAATCAGACGACACAGTCCTTTTCGTCGGATTTTGGGTTCAAATTCTGTACTATAACCAACAACTATTGCCCCTAAGTCCTTGGAAAACAACAAAAAAAAAATATTGCTGCTAGGTCCTTGGAAAACAACCAAAAAATTACTTTCCGCCTTTTAAAACTAGGCTTACATACAGTACTTTGAAGATTTTTTCTCCCAAAACTTTTAGAAAAAAAACATAAGTGCTTATAAGGTTCGATGGAAATCCATATTGTCTACCTTCTCATAAGAAGAAGGCATAAATACATTTTTAATAGAAAAAAAACCATTTTACTATAATTGGACCTAAATTTAACATATAAACCAAAAGCTAAACCTACAACTATAGTTGTTCATCCACAATTGCCCATTGCCATAACAAATACTTTTTCTTTCTTATGCCACTGAAGAAAAACAAACAACTTCAAGACCATGATCAATGCCCTTCAATTGAATCATATCAGGTTGACTACCTAGAACTGACCTTGCATGCCAATGCATTCCTTGAATTATTGGACCCAAGATATATTAATTTCCACACAGATCTACTTTGAGCAATAGATTTGCCTCTGCATTTAGTTCTCTATACTCATGGAGAAATGACACATTTGAAGAGGATGAATCCACTTGCTTTCACTATTCTAAGATTGGGAAGAGGCACACAACATCCATCCTAAACCTACCAACCATCTAGTTAATGGCCACTGAAGAATCACCAAAGCCCTAAGGGTCTCACATCCCTTTTTCCAAGGCCAACTTCATCAACAGTTTCAATGCTAACAACTTGGAAAAGATATTAGAGCCTTTCCTTTACCCAAATTTAAAGAGAAAATATTGAGCTTTACACAAAAATAGTGCACCACCCACTCAAAATATACCTAGTCCTCTATCTACTCTAAAGGGTGCTTCAAAATTCTCTCTTTGACCCCCTTTATAGGTACCTTAACATTATAAAAAATAACTCTAATCTGGGAAGCACAATGGAAAGAAGGCATCCCTTTATCTTGGAATATTCTTGTTGTATGAAAACCAAATGTCCCAAGTGGCCACTAATAGAGGGGATCTATATGCTTTAATCTCCTTATTTTGCATTAAGGTTTTGAGATATTCCCCTATAGATTGAGCATTCCACCCCCCCTTACAACTAGTGACCAAGTTCAATTTTTCCCAAACTACCTTTACATATAAACCACTGTTCAATAGATGGTTGATTGTTTTCACTCATTTCCTACATAAAATACATCTTTTGGGACCTTGACGATCATGCCTTTGAATCAAATCCCAATTAAGTACCTTATCCTTTGAGGCAACCCACATATAGAAGTTTGATTTCAATGGAGATCTTTTCCTTCATAAGGATTTCCGCCACCAAAACTCTACTATTTTTTCCTCCACTAATGCTCGATAGCCCAATCTTGGAGTATAGACTCCCAACACTAAGTTTTTATACCAAACAAACATGTCCTCTTCCTATCTTATCCTTGTATTGTTCTCTTCTACCTAGCCAATGTAACCATTCAACAACCCAACTTCTAGCTTTGATAAACTTAGACTCTCCTATTTTTCACCCCTACTGCCATATTTTAGTAGTGGTAGGATCCATTTCCTAAGCTATCTTATGGATGCCTATAGTTTTCATCATTGAAATCATTTCCATTGACAATTTATGAGCATCTCCACTTCCCACCCAATGGTTTGCTCCAATCCTCGCTTTTCTTCCATTTCCAATTTTCCATACTAACCAATTGCCAACTAATGGAAAGGAGAATCAATTGGACTTCCAACTTATAGACACATTATTTGAAAATTTATCATCCTATTGTATCCATTCTTTTATTGAGATAGGAGTAAAATATATTTGGACCAACACCTTACTCCACAAACTTCTTTGGATATTAGCCTCCACACATTATTGGCTGCCAAATCCTATGAATAAATGAATGATTTTAAGCCCCCATCCTCTATCCTCGAGCTTTGCCAATCCTTCTGATTTAACTAAAGGGATACCATTAATGTTCCTCTTCCATATCCACAGAAATATGAAACATTTCTACCCGATAACCTCCAACACCCTATTTGGGATCAAAGCTATTGATTGCTAATAAACATGTATTGTCTCCAATATAGACTTAGCCAGTGTGAATTTGCCTCCTAAAGAGAGCCATCTAGTACACCATTGAATGGTTCTAGACTCAATATTATCAATTAATCACTACCAATTTCTTTTCCTACAATCATTTGGTTTTTGTTGAAATTTGAAGTACTTGAAGCCTTCTTGGAAGGCCACTCTTTGAAAAGGAAAGATCCGTAGAATAGATCTTGTTTGCTCCTCCTATATCCCATTAAAAAAAATTGATTACTTAACATATTGACATCCATACATGTAATTGTGCCATATATATCCAAAATATATTTTAGTTTCAGTACATCCCTTTTGGAGACATCACAAAAGAGAAATACATCGTCAAGAAAAAAACATGAGTTTAAGATAAATGATTTGCCTATCTTTATACGTCCTAGAGACCCTGCTCTTTTGGCCTTTGAACTAATCTACTCAATCCTTCTGCAATAATAACGAAAAAAAAGGGTGACATTGGACACCCTTTCCTTAAGCCTCTAGAAGGCTAAAAAAACTCCAATGCTAAGCCATTAATAAGCATTGCAATGGACAAAATTCAAACATCCCATTATCTAATTCACCATTTGGACACAAAAAAGATGAATCAAAATCAATCTCAAGTAAAGCCAATTAGATTTGTCATAATCCTTAGAGAAGTCCAACTTCATAAACCATAAACTACATTCTTCTATATTTATGGGATGCATCACTTCTTGAGCCAGTTTGACACCTTCAAGCCACATTGTTACTTTCATATAGATTCCATTTTTTTCTTCACCCTTACTATTTTAGTTTTTGCAATAATTTTATAAATGAAATTACACAATGACATGGGCAAAAAATCATCAAAAGAAGTAGGATAGTCCTTTTTGGGAATACGGGAAAGGAAAGCTTAATTAAAATCCCCTAAAACCCTTCTTGATTCCCTTGTCTCCTCCACCACCCTTAACAATTGCTCCTCCATCTAGTCTAGAATACTATAGAAAATTGCACTATCCAACTATCTAGGCATGGACTCTCGTGATTATGAAGATAGGTCAATACAAACTTTAATTCTTCTTTGGATACTTCCTCTACTAAGGTTTCATTCTCCTCCACAAATCTAGGAAATAAGGAGATAATCTTGACTACTTCTAAATTAACCCTTTCCCATTCTTTATATCAACTCGTAAAGTGATAAATGCCAACCTTTGCAATATATCTAAAATTTCAGAATGTGCTACCATTTGCTTAATGCATTTCCCAAATTGTATGGACATTTTCCCTATGGTTAACAAAGTTGTTAAAGTATTTGGCTCATCACCATTTCCTAACCATAGACCATTTCTCTCAAGTATCTGGTGAGTCTCCTTCCCTTATAAAATTTTCCACTTTACTTGTTCCAACCTCAAATCATTCCTTAATGATTCATCAAACTCTCCTTCAAAATCATGGGCATATATTCCCACTATTTTCTATTATAGCTTGATTAAAACTTGCTTATCACTTCTTCTCTTACTACATGCCTAGTTTGATGCCACCCACTTAATTTATTTTGTGTTGGTAGGAAATTGAAGACTAGTAGACTCCCTCAGGGACATCATCACTACCACATTTTTACTTTACTAACTTTAAAAAGTTGTCATCTTCTAACCACCTTGAATTAAATTTGAAGGAACTTGGGGGTTTGTTGTCTTCCTTTTCCAATTGGAGAAGAATAGGGAGATGATCAGAGTCACTCCTCAAATTAGTTCAAGTTCACTCATGATAGGTTTAGAAAATAAAACCCTATATAACCTTGTAGAGAACATATATGTCCCTTCCCTCATATTTTTTCACGTCCCCTCCCATTGATCCCACACAAGGAAGGGAACATGCCTACAGAACTTGGGATTTTACATAAAATCAATCCCATTCATTAGATTCATACAAATACTTAAAACATGTGTGTGAAGATCTATCAAACACAACAGAAGTAAAATTATTCTACACACATATATCATGCAATTTCCAGCACATGAAACCTTGATAACATTCATCAAATAATTAAAACCTTGCAGATGTAAAGCACATAAATAAAATACTCATCTTGATGTAATGTTGTCCCAAGCAACTAGTTATGTCATTGCAATGTTCCACCCAACCATAGACCAACTGTGCTCATTAATCTCTCAACATAGTTTCCACCCCCGAGCTGGGCATGATTTCTACAAGGAAAAGGGGACTCTCCAGCTCAACACATCCCAAGCAAACATCACATCTAAGCCAATCCAATCCACAACTGGGTTTATCAGGCCAATGTGAACCCTTCTATTTTTGGATGCTTGCACTCAAGCTCAATCCAAAACAATGGATACCCAACCCATACACAACAAGCTCAATTATTGGGCATGGATACCCATTTTTAACAATGGGATTTATAAAATAGGATTTCCATGGGTTTTCCCAAATCGTGGCACAACAAAACAACTTATGGGGAGGGGAAAATCGAACACTAGGGAACAACTCGAATTTCCCACATATATAGGGGCATTTAGATGGCGAAAAAAAACTCCTAGGATGCCCAAAATCGGATTTCTTTTCTTCCCCACAACTTTGCAACACAAAAACACCCTCTTCCCAGCTAGAAAACCAAGGTAACACTGGAAGAACGTGGAGGAAAACGCCCAACAAGATCAAAACCGCGTGAGTGAGAAAAAGACAATGGTGAATACTGGCTTGGGGGGAGATTTCGTGGCTCCTTTCTTGCCCAGGAAACCAAAAAATGTTTTTCCCAAAACTAATGGCTTTCCCATACCCGAATTTGGACAACCATACCTCTCCATTCCCCAAGGAATTAACTAACTCCATTCCCCAAGGAATTAACTAACTCAACCAACTCTTGGAAGAAATAAATGATTCGGTACAAAAGTCAACATGGGTAGTTGAGGGTTTATGGGTTCTCTCATTGACACTTTTATTGACTTGATTGGATCCAAGGGATTTAATATTTCCCTCCCAATTCTTTGTAAAAATCATGCCCCCATATCTTGTTGCATTGCATTGCATATCTAGTTGTGGGTATTTTATTAAAATGAATATTTACATGATATTTACGGTTTCTACTGTGCCTGGCTAGCACACAAACCATATGCATAAATTTTAACACTAAATCGATGGTGGGGCCTTGACGTTGAGCTCCTCACCACGATTTTATAATGATATTACATCATTTAGATTTTAATGCAATGGGGTCAAAATCAGGATATTACAATCCCCTCCCCCTTGGAATAACATCGTCCTCGATGTTTTAGCACTTAGGAATACTTACACATTGTTTACATATGTCCAAAATTCACAAAAATGTGGCAGGTCTGTCCTGCATTTCATCTTTACTCTAGAATTTCAGGACCAAGTCCCTTGGATTCTACAAGCTGCTCCTGCTAGATTTGACCTTCTAGCTCCACAATAGTCCCTTCCTTTTCTTTACCTTCCAACTGATCCACAAGTATGGAAACTTTATGGCTACTATATTTCTTGTTGTCCTTTATTGGGAAGTTACCCAGGCAATCATTTCCTCCACATTCCCAACATTCCAGTGGCTTCTTTTTCTTTACCTGCTTAATTTCCTTGGAGTCTTCCAGCTTTGAGCGTTTCTTAATGGGATGATTGGATGAATTCCTCTTCATTGATCCACTGCCCTTTCCCTTATTGATTGCTCCGAGAATGCTTTTTACCTCCCTTTGCAGACAAATAGAGTCCTGCAAAGCCTTGTGGTTCATCTCATTCTGCTGCTTTTGTAGCTTGAGCATCTTTCCAAGATTTTCTTGGGTCTTGGTAATTGTTTGAAGAATATTTTCAGCCAAATCCAATAGCTTTTGGTATGCTGCCATGGTCAATGTGCACAACTACCTACAATTTGATTTCTAGAACCATTGGTCTTGTAACAGCTGCAACCAACTGCTTTCAATTTCTCACCTGTGAAATTCATCATGGCATTTCCTGTTAGGCCAAGCATAACATAAATATTAAAATGAGTCAAGTATTTGCCCAATCGACATGGAAAGTCCATGCTTTACTTATGAGACTTCCACACTTTTCATGCTTTCCCAACATACACATGAACTCATTCATGTTTATCCTTTCACAGGGAATTAGCTATTTCAACATCCACAATTTATTTCAAGTAATTAAACACAATCAATTCTCAACCATATCATGCATTCAACAATTCTCTGTTTTATAAATGCATCAATCAAAAAGGAAAGGGAAGAGTAAGAGTTTTTCCCCTCTTAGTCTTGTTCCAATCCGGAGCCACACCACCACTATGGTTCCATGCTCCTTAGCCTCTTTCACTTCAATGTGAATGCTTGACTTGCCCTTACTTGGCTATGACACATAGTTTCTAATTTCTGTTCAAGACCTCTCAACTAGGGAACCCTTCTACGTAGTTTCTAATGTCTGTTCAAGACCTCTCAACCAGGGAACCCTTCTACATGGTTTGTCTACATAAATCTTGGCTACTAGTACCCACACAAATCCACTAGCACCACTTTCATTGATGCTCATATTGAGCTTTCTAGGACATTCACATGTCCACATGCATCCCTAGGATGCCTTCATAGTTCTTTCTTCCTACAATGACCAAGGTTTCCAACAAATAAACAACAATGTATCAGCTTGGTTGTTATAATACTTGTACATGGAATTTTCATTACCCGAATTAAAAAATGAATGAAAACTAAATACTTATCTACATTGGACGTTTCCTCGCTAATCCATAGGTTCCCTTCTCTGCTTTACAAGCCTTGGATCACCCATGGGGTGGATGCTTGGCCAACACCCATGCTGCTCCACAACATCAAGTAGCTAATGTCCAACCAGTTTACCGACTGGATTTACCAAGCATTTATGGTGCCAAACTAGTTCCATACCTGATTTTCCCTCTCCATTTCCAAGCCATCACATCCTTCTGGGTCAACGACCAATGGAAGGAAACTATACCATGACCATTTCCAGGTCAAGGCTTTACTATGGAGCCACATCACCATAACCATTCACATCCACAACCACCTCTTCTCAACAACCCCTCACAATAAACTTTCATACACAACAACCCTTCCACCACAACCCCTCACAACAACCTTTCACTTTGATTCTTCAGTGTGCAACACCAAATTGCATCTGTTTAAGCTGAAAACACAAGATTGATTGTGATATTTTCATTTGCTAGGAACTACATTCATAAGACAATTTCACATGGAATATTTCAGACAATGAGAGAAGAAGAATAAAGAAGATAAATTGTGGAAATCACTCTGTATTTTATTCATCAATGTGATAACAATATATAATACACCTTCCATGGAGAAAAACGAATGCCTTGGAGGCAATTTAGAAAGAGAAAAAAGAAAAGGATTAGAAAAGACAAAAAACCCCCTAGGTGGCAAAAGCAATTTCCAAAACTATACTAGAGGCTCACGAATTGGATAAGTATGGTATGGAAGCTCATGAGTGAGGTAAATAGAATGTACTGATGGATTTAGAAGAGTAGATATGATGTGGAGGTCGAATTGGTAAAGTGGCAAAAGATTCTAAGTCAACTAGATTTACCTTTTCCACTAGAAAGTAGAAAAAATAGGACAAAGCTAACTAAATCAGGAAAGCACCTTCTATACCAGAAATGGAAAGAAATCAGACAAAATCCAATGAAATATTATCCAAAATCTTATCTAAGGCACTCTAGTGACTTAGGATGGAAAGTGGTCCACTAAAAGACAAAACTGGCCTATTTTACCTAGTCAAAACTCAAGAAATTAATCATAAATGATTAATTAATTTAATCTAATTCTAAAATGGTATAGGTGGTTTTTTAAATATTCCAACACCCCCCCTTAAGCCTAAATTTATATGATGGGAATCATAAAAATATCAGAAATATAGGGCCCAAGCAACAAGGCTTATGGTCACCCCAATACAAAAATAACTAGTCCATGTAAACCGAGGAAACATGGAAAACCTCATGGGAACAAAACCCTTCCTCAAAAATGGACATGATTGATGTCTTCATACTGTCATGTTGCTCATTTGAATGACCTGAATGAGCTGGATGGGCTGCTTCTGAGTAACAAACTTGATGAAGAGCTTGTGGATGTTATGATCATGCATCAGTGCATCAATGTTGTGTAGGCAAGATCCATGTGTAGAGGCTCTATGAAGCTCATATTTTGATGATGGAGGAGCATCAAATGATTTTTTCTTGCTGTTGTAACATATATAATCAGATATGAAAACATAATCAATGATGGAAAGAAGATCTATGCATACTCCTTCCCAAGGAGAAACAATGAACTCAACATGATCAATTTCTTCTGTAGCTGTAATGTGGTGCCCTAGTTCTTGTACCTTCTTCTCAAATTATTGTAGAACCTTTATGATATTTAAAATGAGATCATTTAGCTCTGAAATATCAGAATGTGAGTAATATGGAGAAACAACTAGTAAATATGTGGAGTCTCCATGATCGAACAAAGTTTCGGTAGGAAAAGTGTGAGAAACTAGGTCACCCTGACAAATGAGCAAGCCTGGAGAGTGTGAGGACTTGAATTTTGAACCATGAGTGATGGGGTCAGGTCCAAATGTGTGGAATATCAGTCCAAATATGGCCAAAAACATGGATTTCCAACCAATTAAAGATATGAAATACAAAAGTGAAACATAGGCAAGTAACACAGTGTAGGAAAGCATAGAATTGTGTAGTTTCTTAACTGGAGAACTTGGGGGTTGTAGGGTATTTTGTGCATCCAATGGTTGGGAAAATTGTGTGGGAGATGTAATAAACTGCATATCAGACATTAAATCATCTTCTAAATCAGATTCTAAAATATTTGAATGGTGGTGGGAATACCTTTTAGAAGACAAGTCAGAAGCTAGTAAAAAATGACTAGTTTTGAGAGTAGACTTGGATGAACTGATTGAAGACTGTTCCAAGGAAGAAGTGGAGGTTTCTAATTCTGATATATCAGAATGTGAATCAAAATTAGATACATTAGAATTATATTTCACTCTAGTACTCAAAGCATAAGCATGATTACCTTTGGGAGAGGCTTGGAAACAATGTTATTGCTACAACAAGCTTGCCTTGTTCTTTCTTTGCAAAGTCAGGAACATCTATGTTATGCTCTTCAAGAATCTTGTCCATGATGTCCAATTCATTCTTGAAGCAAGATTTCTCAGGATGAGTGACTTTGCAGCAATAAGAACACTTGGTCTTCTCCTTCTTTATCTTCTTGGATTTGGAATCTCCATCAGAATCCTCTTCATCTGACAATATCTTTTGTTTGGATTTGTCATTCTTGAAACTCTTTGCTCCATGAGAAACAAGTGCAAAGTATTTGAAGGGTGATAGATCCCTCATTTGTACCAGCTTTTCCTTCTCCTTAGTGAGTGAATCAATGAATGCATCCAAGCTTGGCATCTTCCAATTAGGAACTGCAAGTTTTGTGGTATGAAAAGTAGACACAAATACTGAGTATTCTGAGCTCAGTTTTGACAGAATGGTAAGGATTAATTGCTCATTCTTCTTCTCTATGCCACATTGCTTGAGTTGAAGTACTAGGTTCTTGAATTTTGATATGAACTCCTCCATAGAATTGAAATTACTTGGACTAAGAGAGATCAGCTCAATCTCCAATAAATGACCTCTGAGCTCATCCTGTTTTCCAAAGAGAGATTCTAGCTTTGTCCACACTTGATTTGGAGTGGATAGAGAATCAATATGGAATAGAATATCTGCAGATACAGAGAGACAAAGTAACCCATAAGCTTCATCAATGCTATTGAACCATTTTGATTTTAATGCAACAAATCCTGGCTCAGTTTCAATCCCCATAGTGACTCTATACAATCCTTTGCTTCGAAGCTAGATGATCATATGCACCTTCCAGTCAAAGAAACTGAAGGTGTGAGAGTCACAGCTTTGGCTTGATTTTGATCCATACTGATGTGATCTTGGTGATGGAAATACCTGCAAAAAAAACTCTTGAAATTTTTTTTGAATCAAGCTAGATCTGATACCATGTGAGATTTTCAATTGCTAGGAACTAGATTCATAAGACAATTTCACATGGAATATTTCAGACAATGAGAGAAGAAGAATAAAGAAGATAAATTGTGGAAATGACTCTGTATTTTATTCATCAATGTGATAACAATATATAATACACATTCCATGGATAAAAACAAATTCCTTGGAGGCAATTTGGAAAGAGCAAAAATAAAAGGTTTAGAAAAGACAAAAAACCCTCTAGGTGGCAAAAGCAATTTCCAAAACTGTACTAGAGGCTCACAAATTGGATAAGTATGGTATGGAAGCTCATGAGTGAGGTAAAAAGAATGTATTGATGGCTTTAAGAGAGTATATATGATGTGGAGGTCTAATTGGTCAAGTGGCAAAATATTCTAAGTCAACTAGCTTTACCTTTTCCACTAGAAAGCAGAAAAAACAGGACAAAGCTAACTAAATCAGGAAAGCACCTTCTAAACTAGAAATGAAAAGAAATTTGACAGAATCCAATGAAATCTTATCCCTAATCTTCTCTAAGGTGACCTAGTGACTTAGGATGTCAAGTGGTCCACTAAAAGACAAAATTGAAATATTTTACCTAGTCAAAACTTAGGAAACTAATCATAAATGATTAATTAATTTATCCCAAGTCTAAAATGGTATAGGTGGTTTTTTAAATATTCCAACATGGATAAGGAAGCTCATCAGCATTGCTGCTCTAAAATTGTAACATATTTCACAACATTCTCTTTCAAATATTGAAACACCAGGAATGCGTCCATTCCTTTAGGGTGTAGTCAATATTGACAACCCTAAAATAACCCAACACCCTAAAGGTGTGCACCCCTTTCTGATGTGAGCCATGTAGGCACTAATCACACTCAAGCAGTACGAAATAATAAAAACAAGAATAAAACATGCTCTGCATATTAACCCTATTAATTAGACATGCACATTCTTATCTAGGGTTTCGTAACACTTATCCATTTCACAGATGCATCTTCTCTTCCTTTGCGAGGAATGGGGGTTCCCTTCTTTGAGTTAATAGTCCCTCGGTTTTCCACCCAAATATTTTCACGTTCCATAACCCACATATGCCTTCTTGGCATAATTCTACCATCTAACGCACATGGTTTTCCAACATGCAGTGCAACTGAGATATTATAAAAAATTACAATGGCGTTTCAACCGAAACCTATTTCCAAAGCATGGGATCCTTCCCATGGAGTTTGGCTTCTCTAGGCCATCACACATGGTATTCTTTCAATGTGTCTTCCTGACACATTCCTCTAACAGCCAAATAGTTGGTGGCATTTAACAATAAAATTTAAATCTGATTGTTCCATAACCAATCAATGGCATTAATAATTTGAAATTTTGTCTACTACAGAAAATTGAGTTTCTTAGCCATGAGGCTATCCTCATATTGTTTGGCTCTCGTAAGTGGCATCAGTCTGTCCATTATGGATTTATGCTTGCTACCATACATGAACATCTACTTGCAACATGTCCTCGCTTTTTGGATCTTGTACATTGTAGATTTTAGTCTTTATCATGGACTTACCCACATTGCCATCCTCAAGACATTTCTACCTGAAATCTGAAATTCCTGTCAGCCAAACACTTTGTGAGCATTCATGCATATAATCTTTTCATTGCTATAACAATCACTGAAGTGATCTCATAATTATAATACCCAATAATTCAAACACTATCAGTTGTTCACATCTCAAAGGTAATGAAATATATATGTATTCTATATGCATCATTATCACAATGAAACTGCAAGATCCCATCACACCATCTATGCAATTTAATAAAACTTTCAATACTCATTACTTCACAGCCATATTCTTTTTATGCAACTCCGTCCTTTCAACAGAGCACTCTGGTAGACCATCAAACATGACTAACTTCTTCATGCAATCCTTCTCTTGCATTCATAGTAGCTCATGAAATGATCCCATAATTACCATTAATTCATCATTTCATCTATTATCTATGGCAATGAAACATTCATAACACAACCATGCATTCACAAAATGCATCTCAACATGTGCACCCACGCACATGCATGCACACCTACAAAATTTACATGGTCTTTTAATGCATATATATTCAATGCCACCCAATGAATTACAACATTGATCAAGAACATCCTTGTGCCTACACAAGTTTCGTACCATGGTAAGTTGGACATTATAGCCAATGCCCCAACACCATGCCCAACCATCTCCCCAATCACTTGATGGTCCATTTGATGTCTTCATTCTCCACTCAAAAAAACATCATGAGTTTTCTCACTCCTTGATTGTTGGCAAGGTGGTTTCATCCTAATTTAACACCAATATGTAATCCATGGGTTGCTTGTGTAGCACTAAAGCACTACCACAAAAAGACTATAATCCCTCACTTGCTTTGGTTGTTAAAACCATAACCAACATACACAAATGACATGATATAATTTCACATGAACGCGTTCTAACATTTAAACAGTCACATGGTAGGAGGTTCCTTTCCCTTACTACCCTATACCTCACCATACCATGGTGGTATGACATTCACATAACATGAATTCAACCTTATATGCATACCATTCTATGATTACAAAATATGGTTCAAGGGATTCTTACCCAATCCCCTTTCAACACTTGTACAATTAGCATGATTAACCATTACCTGCATGGCTTCCATTAACATCTTTGATGTTACCTGATCAGTTGGCCTCTTGCAAAGGATTACACCATCCTTCCACCAACCTCATGATCAAAGATTTGTTTCCCCAACCTTTTTTCATAAGTTTGTTGGTCACATGCGACCACATCATCAACATCATTAGCCATGCTTCGGTTGTCTTTGGTCCTACAACCAATGCAAACACCACTAATTATTAACAACCACAATAATGATCTTAAGTGGCTTATTGCATATGTAAAACTTCACTAGCTTTACCAACATGCAACATCATATACATGCAAAAACATCTTCACATGCACTATGCAATATTTGACAATATGCCCACTAGTGTGTATTCATTTCATCTAACTAATCTCTTGCATTCCCAACATTTCTATGCCATAAATTTCTGTAAAACATAATTTCAATAGTAAGAGAGGATTTAAGGAATTCTCCCTTTCCAATCATAGCATGGAATTCCTCTTCCACATCATAGCTAATCCAATTTCGTGGCCTTTTAACAAGCACACAAGGAATCATTAGTTATGATTTTCTTACCAAGCAACAATTCAATGCCTATACTTAGGTATAACATTCCTACTTGTTACATTCCAAGCATGCAATTCTTATGCTATAAGCATAAATAGTTTAAGGTGAGAAATTTCCCTCTTTGTCAACATTACCTTACTGCTCCAATTGCTTTCAGAAAATATGGTCAAGTTCAACTTGGCCTTTCTTAACTTCCTTGCACTTATGAGCACTGCAATTGATTCAATTCTAACTCCATAAGGAGTCTTTTCAAGGTCCCTTAACTGATAACCTATTCCATTACTTATTGAGCAAAAGCTGTAGCCATTCAAAATTGCCAACTTTTGTCAGATTACATAAACATATGAATCACCCTTTTAATTATGCACAACTTGCCAAATTGTCCCATGGACCATTATCATGATGCAAGATTTCCAATTCTATCAATCTTGTCATTACCATAGAATTTTCTCACCATCACCAACGTCTCAAGGGGACGATGGGGGTCAAGGGGGATTGGCGATCGATGCACTTCCATTTTCTCCCCAATCTGTTTCGGCACACTTTTTAGTTTCTCGCCGATTGGTGCAACTTTCACTTTTGCGCCAACCGTTTCAATGACTTTTCCATTTCTCGTCGACCGATGGACTTCTCCTTTTTCCATCGACCGTTTCGACGAGTTTTCCATTTCTCACCGATCGACGGACTTATCCTTTTTCGCCGACTGTTTCGACAAGTTTTCCATTTCTCGTCGATCGGTGGAGTTATCCTTTTCCGTCGACCATTTCGGTGAGTTTTCCATTTCTCGCCTATTGTTTCGGCATACTTTTCAGTTTGTTGCCGATCGATGCAACTTTCACTTTTCGCTGACAGTTTCAGCGCAACTTTCACTTTTGCGCCGACCGTTTCGACGAATTTTCCATTTCTTGTCGATTGACCAACTTATCCTTTTTCCGTCAACTGTTTCGGCGAGTTTTCCATTTCTTGCCGATCGATGGACTTATCCTTTTCCGCCGACTGTTTTGGCGAGTTTTCCATTTATTGCAGATCGGCGGACTTATCCTTTTCCGCCGACCGTTTCAGCGAGTTTTCCATTTCTTGCCGATCGATAGACTTATCCTTTTCCGTCGACCGTTTCAATGAGTTTTCCATTTCTCGCCGATCGATGGACTTATCCTTTTCTGCTGACCGTTTCGGTGAGTTTTCCATTTCTCGCCAATCGACAAACTTATCCTTTTCAGCCGACCGTTTCGATGCGAAATTCATTTTGTTGTCGACCTGTTCGACGTACTTTCTTCTTTTCTGCTGACCATTTCGGCAACCCTTCCAATTGCTCGTCGATAGACGAACTTTCTATTTTGGCACCGTCTGTTTCGACGCACTTGCATCTTTTATGCCGACCGATTCGATGACCTTTCCCATTGCTCGTCGATCAACAGACTTATCTCTTTTGCGCCAAAATGCATCGGTGACCCGTTCACTTCTTCGTCGACAATTTCAACGCTTTTTCCATTTTTGTGCGGACACTTAGATAGGAACTGAGAATTTTTTTGAAAATTTTCTTTCTTTTATGATGATTAGTGCTGGGAAGGAAGGGTTCTTACCTCTACAAGTTGTTAGATGTAGCACATGTATGCCCAATGTTGCAACCTTTTCTCTGATACCAATCTGTCACGTCCTCTCCCATCGATCCCACACAAGGAAGGGAACATGGCTACAGATCTTGGGATTTTACATAAAATCAGCCCCATTCATTAGATTCATACAAATAATTAAAACATGTGTGTGCAAATCTATCAAACACAACGGAAGTAAAATTATTCTACACACATATATCATGCAATTTCCAACATATTGATAACATTCATCAAATAATTAAAACCCTGCGGAAGTAAAGCACATAAATAAAATACCCATCTTGATGTAATGTTGTCCCAAGAAACTAGTTATGTCATTGCAACATTCCACCCAACCATAGGTCAACTGTGCTCATTAATGTCTCAACATAGTTTCCACCCCCGATATGGGCATGATTTCTACAAGGAAAAGGGGACTCTCAAGCTCAGCACAGCCCAAACAAATATCACATCTAAGCCAAGCCAATCCACAACTGGGTTTATCAGGCCAATGTGAACCCTTCTATTTTTGGATGCTTGCACTCAAGCTCAAGCCAAAACAATGGATACCCAACCCATACATAGCAAGCTCAATTATTGGGCATGGATACCCATTTTTAACAATGGTATTTATAAAACAGGGTGTCCATGGGTTTTCCCCAATCGTGGCACAACAAAACGACTTACGGGGAGGGAAAAATTTAACACCGAGGAAAAACTTGAATTTACCACAGATATAGGGGCATTTAGATGGCGAAAACGACCTTCCAGAATGCCCAAGTCGGATTTCTTTTCTTCCCCATAGCTCTGCAACATAAAAATTCCCTCTTCCCAACTAGAAAACCAAGGCAACACTGGAAGAACGTGGAGGAAAACACCTAGCAAGCTCAAAACTGCGTGAGGGAGAAAAATACAATGGTGAATAATGGCTTGGGGGAAAAATTCGTGGCTCCTTTCTTGGCCAGGAAGCCAAAAGACGTTTTTCCCAAAACTGATGGCTTTCCCATACCCGAATTTGGACAACCATACCTCTCCATTCCCCAAGGCATTAACTACCTCAACCAACTCTTGGAAGAAATAAATGATTCAGTACAAAATTCAAAATGGGTAGTTGAGGGTTTATGGGTTCTCTCATTGACACTTGTCTTGACTTGATTGGCTCCAAGGGTTTGAATATTTCCCTCCCAATTCCTTGTAAAAATCACGCCCCCATCTCTTGTTTGTAATACCCCAATTTTGACCCTTATGAAATGTTGGCTTTTAATGTAAATATTGTATACATGCGATGTATGTTTTCCTAGCGTGGAGTTCAAGGCCAAGGCCCGCTAGTGTATGTTCGGATTTTATTTAAAATGGACAAGTATTTGATATTTTATTACCCATGTGCTATTAAGCCATGGAATATTGTAAATTGATGTAAATGTTTGATATTGCAATAAAATACCAAAACTGGCTATGGGAGAAACGGATGAGAAGGGGCCATGTGTATTCCACTAGGGAGTGATGAGGGGGTTGTGGGGATGAACCTTATGCTTCCAAATGTCATTGTGAGAACCCATTTGACTTTCCTTGCTGACATTTAATTCTGTTGTAAGGAAGTTGTTGAAGAATTCAGTCCCTGGCTTCAATGGAGCATGGGAAACCCATAAATTCGTATGCCAGGTATGGGCTCTGTTTTTCTTGTACCACAAGTCACCCTACCTCATGGGAATTGGTATTTCATCATTCCCATTCCATTGTTGAAGAGCCCAGCTTCAGTTTTCATCCATTACGAATTCCCAGTAGTGAGAAAAACCAGAAATCACAACTTTGCAAGAACCCACGTTTTGAAGAGCCATAAACACCCATAATTTGGTATTGACAGTAAAATCCAATGGGGGGTCCATATATATGAACCTTGGGGCGAATTTGAGAGTATTAAATACTCCAAAATCCATAGAAAAACCCAGTTTCTATAGCCCAGAAGTCCAGTGACGGGATTGAGTTATTTGATGACAGAATTGTGAGAAATCCAAGTGTGAATGACTGAGCAGAGGTTGGGTTTGCTTGATAAACCCAGTGAAGGCTAGAATCTCAAGGAATTAGCAGCTAGACCTTTCTATGCCCATCCTAAAGAGCACTGGAAGGAAGGGACGCCTGAGGGACTGTGCAGCAGAGAAGGGGACCTTCCTTGTGTTGGGTGTGGTAGGTATCGTGGGTGCCTTGACCGTTGAATTATCTTGAGATGCCTGTAGCTCTGTGGATGAGCTCACTGGATTAGCATTTCCCTCCTCTGTCTTTTGTATGCTTGATAAACCCAACTGTGTGTTGTCTTAGCATGACTGTTTGTGCAAAACCATGGCTGTGAGTGAGCCTGTTTAGTCCCTCCTTAGTGGATACACAACCCATCTCAGGGGTGATCTCTCAGCTAAAAGAATATAGGATGGACAGAGATCTATGGTTGGGTGGAACGTTGCTACACATAGCCAGTTGTTTGGACAGCTTCATCTCCAAGATAAGTGTTCTCTGTGGTTTAAATTATGATCATTATGCGTTCTGTTTTGAATGTTAATTGTCCATGTTAATGAAATGAAATGATTACCTTAATGAAATTGACATGAAGTCTGTGCATAAAATGAGAACGAGATTGAATTCTCTGCATGTTGAACCATCATATGCCTGTGATAGATATACTGATGCATTACTGTTTGTGTGCTTGCAAATATGATTTAATTCCGCTGTGGTTATATTGAGTTTGAATTTGCACACATAAGTTTTTATTTATTATGAATTTCTGAGTAATGTATGGGGATGAGTTTACCAAATAAGCCCTGGAATGTCAGTCACGTTTCCTTCCTTGCACTGGATTGATGGAAGGGGACGTGACATTGTTGCATTGCATTGCATAGCTAGTTGTGGGTATTTTATTAAAATGCATATTTACATGATATTTACGGTTTCTATTGTGCCTGGATAGAACACAAACCATATGCATAAATTTTAACACTAAATCTATGGTGGGGCCTTAACCTTGAGCTCCTCACCACGATTTTATAACGATATTACATATTTCTTTATGTACGAGCCATCTTAACTGGTTCCACATCCATAAGTTGAGCTTTCTCAAAATTTTGGATAAAGAAGTCTACTAGTGGATCCTCTTGTATTAAATTCCCCCAGTTCTATTCCCTTTTAAGTAGTAAGGTTTAGGTCTCTCCACTAGCATAATCAAGGTCTCAACATAAAACAATTATTACCTAGTCACATCCTCCCAAAAAGGAATTTTTTCTTCCTAAGGACCATACATATACACCAATATAAAGGACTTCCCTAGCTCCATTGAGATTTATTTAGTTCCAAACTCTAAGGCCATGTAAACACAATTAATCAACTTACATAATCAATTAATAACTGCCCATAATTCCCTACAGTTATATCAATTGCTAAAAGAGCCCAATCCTTCCAAAATTTGGCTAGGTATTCTATAATCTTATATCCCTCCCCCATAGTTTCTTGTATCAATATGATGTTAGGATTATGCAGATCCCTTAAGCAACCCAAGGAAAGGGTTTTAAAGGTATTTCCTATCCCTTCAATATTTAGGGACATTATTAACATTTAGTAACCACCTTTGAAGCATGCCTTGTACTAAGGGCCCTTTTTGTAATTTAAGGGATTACAAAGAATTACTAGTAGTACACCATCCAATGTATACATCAAGATACATTGAATACGAGATCATACATACATAATGAGAGAAATGAAATAGAGTAACTGGGACCAAAAGAACAAGTCTTTATTATCTGAACAATCCAATCATTTACAAAAATAGAGGTAGCATTCTCCTAGATCACCAGCCTATTATATAGATCAAGAAGTTAGTTACACCATTACAAATGTTTTAACTTTCTAGTTAGTCACCTTAATCGACTCAACTGAACTGAGCCGACTAATCTCAAGCTAGTCGGGATGTCCTAGTCAGCTGGCTGACTAGGCTCCAACATCTCCCCCATCCCAAAACTCTTCTTCGTCCCGAAGAGAACAAGGAGATTGAAAATGTTACAATATAAAATTATTATGGTTGCAGAGAAGTAGATGTATTATTTGTAGGATCAAAATCAACACAAGCTTCGATGATTGCTGGAGCAGACATAGTAAGGCGTTCTTGAAATTGTTCCCAATCAAACAAAATGGAGTTGATATCTATACTAAGAGTAGTAAGTTCTGATAAACGATCTAACTTGACTTGCAGAGGCTGATTTGCAAGTTTATACCAAAATGTTCATATTGAATTTACGCTATTCTTATTAATGTGTAGATCCATCTGCCATCCAATTGATTTATTCTTGTGTTTTCTTCCCTTCTTCTAACCACTAATGTTCTTTTTGTTGTAAGTCGGTTTATTGCTTGTAATCCATAGTCAGTTGGTCGTCTATAGATTGTGTAGTGGTCGGGTCTGTTGATGCTTTCCTTTTATAGAGGTCTAGTAGGGTGGCCTGTACCTACTGTATTTCAACACATATTTTCCATAATATGTGTACCAGTTGTTTAGGACATGTGATACTTGTGATGCTTTCACTTTTGATTCCTTAGGCTGCTTATCTCTTTCTTCAATTTTTTTGAATTGGTCGGATATGAGTAGACCAGTATCGTCCTACTATTGCTGCAATTGTTCTTCTTGGATATTCTCATAGCATATTATAAGGCAACCAACCAAACTTTGGATTTATTCTATAGTTTGCTCGAGAAAAGGACCAGGTATGGGTCCTATGACTTGTTGAACTTGTTGGAGGAAAGCATTCAAAATGTTGACTTGTTCATACTTCGACGCTTTGTACTTATTATTTTGGTTCGACCATCGTTTCTTCCTTTCCTTTGTAGTGATTGATGATATTATCTAATTATTGGTCGGATAGTTTGGTCAGAGTGAAGAGATCCTGGGAGGAGGGGTCTCCGGTAGTCCACTGTATTGACAAGGTAAACTCTGTTTTGATTTTCTTCTTTTTGTTGCTTGCTTGCATCACTGGTGTCACCTACATATCTGAAGATGAAGGTACTGTAGAAGTAGATGTCATAGAAGTCACTAGTGTATGAATAGTTGTGGAAGGGGCAGTCGTCGTGGTAGAGGGATGTGTTATTGATAGAGGTAGGTTTTCAATAGGGATAAGAGTAGTATTTGTAGAAGTGGCGAGAGTTGTTTCCATGGACGTTGTAGGTTTTGAAGTTGGGAGAGCTATCTCAGGGGTAGTAATTGTAGAAATGGTAAAAGTCAGTAAAGATAGCGCCATGATAAGAGGGCTTGCCAAATGGGTTGATAAACCATAGGGTGGAGTTAAGGTAGCATTTGTCGTTGAGGCTGGTAGATTGGTCATGGATTTAGCTGATAAAAGGGTGTCAAGGGGAGACGAGGAGGGAATCATTGGAAAAGGTAGTGGAATAGTGAGATAAGTTTCAACGATGGTATGGGTGATGCATTAAAGGGGTTTCTTAGGGTGAGTGGTCGATGGGGAAGGTTTTCCTTTATTTGGTGTGATTTTTGTGGATGAGGGTGGAGGTGATGCAATTACAACATTAGGAATGTCAGGTACTTTTGGGATTATTTGGATATGGTAATAAATTGTGCATATTTTCAAGCATGTGGGATAATTCATGGTTCAAACCTATAGGTGCAGTATCAAGATTCTGAACCATTTCTTCTTCTAAGGGAGTCAACGATAGGGGAGGATAATCCTCATTCAAATTGACTGCTTCCCTCGACTGTTCAGTCGTGGTGGTATTCTACTTTTTATTTGGTGGTGGTAATGCCGAAGTAGCAGGCATTGAAGTAGTCAACAAAGCTTGTCGACTTTGATCATAGCATTTATGGATATGCTACTTGGTCGTTACTTTATTTGATGTGGTGTCGATAAGGAATTGCTTAGCCTACTTCCTAAATTCCTCCAAGTCATCTTCATTGGTTTCCATGATCAGTTATTTTTTTTCCTTGTTTGTTGTTTCGTTTTCTTACCTTTTAGGTTTCCTTGAAAAAGTAGAATTTGATTAGAAACTCGGTCTGCTTTTTGTTTGAGTTAGGGATCATCAAATTCTGGCTAGACTCCTTCCCTGATGAGGGGATCTTCTTCTTTGTCTTCATTTGTTTCTCCAGTGGGATCATCGACTGGTTGCTAACTTTGGATTGTAAAGGGTACAATTTCCAATGGATTTTTTCCTTAGTCGTATGGACCAAAAGTCATGATATACAATGGAGTTTCCATTTCATCTTATTTCTCTCCATCCATGAGAGGTTCTCTGACCTTTCAGTTGGTCGCAAAATTTGGTGGTGGTACAGGGATTTATTGGTTTGACTACTTGGCTAAGTTGGAGAAGAGTTATGGTACATTTGGGTAGTAATCTAGTTCCTATGGATCACCTCCTGCTCCATGCATGAACCATAACTTGGTATGGTTGAGACCTAGCTCGATATGAGATTCTAGTGGAACACTTTGTTAGACATATTCCTGGACTCTCCAATGAGTACATTTGGTTTTAATAACTTGAAACCAATTTTCTAAGTAATATACCTTGGCTTTCTGAAGAGTCAATGCGGATCCTTTTAAGTCGAAGACCTGGAAATTGTTCATTATTTATGTACTAGTAAACTCTTTCTCTCCAAAGGGTTGATGACTGACATTGCTATCCAGATTAGTAACGATGGAAATCAGATTGGTTGGGACGATTCTTGGCATTTAAAACAATTTATGTTAACTAGTTGTGCGACATGCTCATCCCAATTGAAGATTCTGGATTCATAGGCATTCTGTTTTATTGCTTCCAACATGTCTAGCCTAAGGTTCGATTGTCATCTAGAACTTGTGAGACATAAATACATGATGACAACAGTCCATTTAACATTTTCATATTGAACTCTTTAACCAATTCTACTATCTTTGGGGTAACTAGTACAGGTGGTCCTTTGTTTGAGAGACAAATAACTATGGTTATCAGGGAATTAGTGATAGTGATGGCTTCATTAATCTATATCTATCCATCATGATATCTACTCACAATAAACTTTGCAATTAGGTCTTTGAGCTTTTCGTGGGAATCCAACAACGCCGCGCTCAAGTAGTGCCGAAGATTGGTTGTGGCCAACTTCTGAGCATTCATTATCCACTGGTTTTCACGTACTCCCAAAGTTTTTAGTTCCTTGTAGTACTTTCCCCAATTGTATTCTTCGGTTTTGGATTTATTAATTCTGTTCAATCTAGATTGCAGGGGCGACATGGTGGCTTCTTCCTGAAGAATCTTTGCTTTGTCTTCTAGGAATTTGGCCTTGGTGGCTGCCGTTTTTTTTCTTGTGAGCCATGGTTGGTGTTTGGAAATGGATAGACGAAGGTTCTACTAAGATTTATATAGGTTTTGGACTTGCATTTGCTCTGTCAAGATCTATGCAAAAATTTGCACATGAATCTTCAAGTTCGTGAGTTTTTATAGACGCGAGCCTTGATGGGATTTTAATGGTAGTATGTGACCACATTGAATGCACTTCTTGTGGTGGAAAAATAATTGGTATGTTCAAAGAAACTTGCAGGAGAAGTCTTGAATACGACGTCATCGACTAGCTCATCTGACATTGATTTTGACAAAGGTCGTGCTGATATTTTGTTCGCGGTTTGCTCCCCTCAGACCGCGGTCGTTTGCATGTTTTCTGTATTATTCTCTTTTCTACTTTTTGAGTCATTGATCCATGTTATTTATTTTTTCCTTCTTTGACTAGGACTTGGTGACTGTCGACTAGATTCAGATGACTGCATTTTCTTTTTTTCCACACTCCGCTTCTTCTGTCCCATTAATCGTCGTGCTAGTGTTTGTCCTCTCTTGCCAAAATCTTAGTTCCTCTTTTTATATGTTCTTCAGGATAAGTTAGTTTTATAATTTTTTTTATAGTTAGCTTGGCTAATTATACTCAAACTTGGGGGGAAATCCATTCAACTAATGGAGATACGACCACTAGTCGATGACATGCCTCTTTTATAGTCGGTGTCGCTTTAGTCGACATTCATAAATGAATTTCCTGAAGACTCAACCTTCGAGTGTTTTAAGTCTCATTGATCCATTTCGATGAAGTTGTTCAACAATGTAGGGGCCTAAACAAGCAGTCTCAAGCTTCTTAGGTTTTCCTTTTATTTTATTATTATATAATAATACTAAATATCCAACTAATATGTCTTTCTTTTTAATATTCCTGTCATGCCAAGCTTTTTCCCGCTACTTGTAAATTCCTTGGTGATGGATTGCCAACATTCTCCGTTTTTCTAGGTTTTGTAGGTCAAAGATTATGTCTTGTATTGCTTGTACAATACCCAAGTTTAGGATTTGAGCAATGGATGGAACCTACTGCTTAAAATGAAGAGGGACGAATGCTTCTTGTTTGTATACTAACTTAAATGGTGTTGACCCATTGATCTTTTATACGTTGTTCTGTATGCCCATAGTATAGTAGGTATTTTATCGTCCCAGTCGTCCTTGTAAATGTTGAAAATTTTTGTAAGGCCCTTAGTGAGTGTTTTATTGAAAGACTCAACTTCTCCATTCGACTATGGATGGTATGCATAACTTTTGTGGTGATCAATCATGAATCTTTAAGAAGGATATATATAGTTTTATTGATAAAATAAGTTCCTCTGTCACTAATGAATGTGAGGGGGCATCCAAATATGGTAATTATATTTTCATAAATAAACTTGGATTCTACTTCACTTCTACATGCTTCAATTGGCTCTATTTCCACCCACTTAGTAGCATACTGTACCACGATGATAATATATCTTGCTCTTGTCCGTCGACTGGGGTTTGGAAAAGGCCCGACAAAGTCAATTGCCAAGATTTCAAATGTAAGGCTGGCATTGACATACATTAGTGGAATTTCATGTTGTCTTAGAGTTCAGACCATTTGTTGACATTTATCACACTTATTTACCATATGCTTTCCATCCTTATTCAATGATGGCCACAATAGTCTGGATTGTAGAATATTTCTGGCAGTTGTGTCGGATTGAAAGTGTCCACCAGCGGGTCCAAAATGGGCTTCTTCCATGATATATTTCCATTTTTGGTCGAGTGTGCATCGTTGTAGTATATCATTGGGTCCGAGTTTATAGAGGTGAGTCGTTCATTAATGTGTATGGTGCTACTTTCATTGCTAATATTTTCTTTTTCTTTTCTAAAGGTCCTGCTGGTGCTTGTCCTTCTTGTAAGAACTATGCAATGTTTGCTAGTTCGATTGGTACCACTTCAACTCTAAAAAGATGTGCATAGATAAGTTCGTCGTCGATGTCAATTGGGTCTTCTTCATTTTCAATACGAGAAAGGTGGCCGGGTATGATGTTCGAATTGATTGGATGCACTAGGATTTCAAATTCAAATTCTTGAAATAACAAGAGCCAACAACATATGCGACCATGGTGGAGAGGTTTGTTGACCATATATTTGAGTTCTTGGTGGTCTATATAGAATATGAATGGGTTAGCCATTAAATAATGTTGATGTATATGTAACTTCGGAATGTATTTCACCCATGTATTTCATCTATGTATATTGTACTCCTATAGAGATGTTATTATTCCTCTATACGGAAGTGTCATCATTTGTATTGACAAGTGTCGTAACTTGACGATGGGTTATTAGACCACCATGTATGGGGTCGGCCCTGATTAAGTTAATATTGGGTTATTGTACTAAGCTAGACAAGTCATCCCCATAAGGTTATTGGGCAGCCAGGACAAGTATAAATAAAGATCTCCCGATCTCTATTTGGATCACTCAGAACTCACTCTTCCTTCACTCGGAAAGTGGCGCACATGTGAGGAGGAGGATCGGTTGATAAGAGGAGTCTATCTCTGTGTACTTTGGTTGTACTATTGCTCTATCCATCTCTGAGGAAGTTGTGGGGTTTTTCACCTTAGGGTTTTCCCCACGGAAACTCTGTGTGTCTATTGTCTCTCATGTTTGCATCTTATGATGATTGATATGCTTGCTATGATTGATATGCATTGATATACTGTACATGTTATTCTTTCAGTAAAGATCCTAGATTATATTGAATTAATGCTCGAAAATTAACATGGTATCAAAGCTAACCTGAGAAGAAGACATTGTGCAGTGACAGAAACCAGGGTTTCTTGTTTATTGGGTTTCTCTCCACAGATTTTGGAAAAGTAATATCATAGACTGAATCTCCTCAACAAGGTGAATCTATTTGTCCAATCAGAATTCAATTATGAGCACTTTCAGGTTTGGCCCTAAAAATTAGGGTTTCCACAAAAATATGAATTTCTAAAATTTGAAGACATAGCTGGAAGCTCCTTGGAAAAATCGAAGTTTAGAAATTTGGATCGAGATTTTTGGCTGGGTAAATCTCCGGGAAACTCAAACCCTAATTCAGGGTCCTCCCTAGTGAACCCGAGAAGACTAAAAGCCATTTATGAAGGGTGTAGCTTTACAGATCTCAAATTATGAATACACCAGGATGATCAGATAATCAAGGCGCATCTTTCTATCCTTTCAGAAAGTTGAAATTCACATTTTGAATTTTTAGGGTTTCTCTGACAAACCCTAATCCGGGACTAGATCCATTTTTCAGCAAATCAAGTGGTAAGACCTAAATATTTTCTATTTCCATTTGAAGTAATATTTAAGATGTCTCACCACACCAAGCTTGAGGATAAGCTTGAAGGGGCTGATAACTTCCGAGCATGGAAGTATAGGATTGGGTTAATCTTGGAAGAAAATGAGTTGGACTCTTACATAAGGGAAGAGGTCCCTGTCCCAGAGGAAGAAGGGGCTAAAGCCCTCCACAAGAAGAACTTGGTCAAGGCAAAGAGGATCATTGTTGATTCTATCAAGGACCATCTCATCCCACATGTGTCATCTCTAAAGACACCCAAAGAGATGTTTGATTCCCTAACCAAGCTATTTGAAGGGAAGAACATAAATCGGAAGATGACCCCACAGAACCAATTGAAAGGAGTAAAGTTTCAGCATGGAGAAACCATTCAATCTTATTTTTCTAGGGTCTCTCAGATCAAGGAACAACTGGAAGCAGTGGATGAAATGGTGGAGAATGGTGAAGTTGTCATGACCACTCTGAATGGCCTACTCAGGTCATGGGATTACTTTATTCAAGGAATTTGTGCAAGAAGGAAGTTGATCTCCTTCAACAGACTGTGGGAAGAATGTTCACAAGAATAAGCAAGGCTTGTGGCCCGAGAAGAAAACATGGGAAGTGAAGATCAAGCTCTCACAGCACACACCAAGAAAGGAAGGTCAAAGAGGGAGCACTCTCATGCCAAGAAATCTTCACACTATCATCAACATAAAGATAAGAAAGATCTCAGATGCTTCACATGTAATGAGAAGGGTCATTTTGCTTCAGAATGTCCTAAGAACAAAAAGAACAACAATAAAAATTTCAACAAGAAGAAGAAGGGCAGCAGGAAGAGATATCATGCTCATGCTGTTGAAGATGATGGACCACCCAAGAAGAAGGCTAGAGCAGAAAGTGATGATGATGACTCATCAAGCGAAGAAGAGTATGTTCTAATCTATGCTCTCACAGGTACTATCTCTCATGGTTATAATGATTGGCTTATTGACAGTGGGGCTTCAAAGCACATGACTGGGTTTAAAGAATCCTTTGCTAATCTATATGAACATGAGTCACCCCATAAGGTGAAACTTGGGGATGACTACCAATACCCTATCAAAGGAAGTGGTGAGGCATCCTACAATCTAGACTCTGGGAAGTCTTTGAAGATGAAAGATGTTTTGTATGGAAGATGCCTACCTTGAATGCCTTCATTGAGTCCGTCACAAAAGAGCATGATAAGTTGATTCAAATGGGGTCCATAATCTCCAAAGATTCAGCCCTATTTGTTCAAGGACCCAAGAATTCGAATGGTAAAGGAAAGCAAAATAAAGAGAAGCCCAAATTCGAACCTCACAAGCAAAGAGATAAAGGCAAGTAGACGGATGCACCATCCAGTTCGAAGTTCAAGCAAAAGGGCAAAGAAGGTAACCAAAAATCTAAATGTACTTATTTCAACTGTGGCTTTCATCCTGAAAGTTCATGCATGAAGAAGACTATAGATCAAATGGCCCTCCTTTTGGAAAAGAACAACATAATTATTCCTGATGGTGCAAGGAAGAAGGATATGAATGATGATCATGAAAGAGGACAAGCACTCATGGCAATTGTTTCGAAGCCCACTACTCTTTTGATAGATTCGGGTGCCTCGAATCATATGGCTGCAAATATTGATTCTTTTTCTTCATTCGATCCAAACAGCTCCATCCCCATCCATTTGGGAGATGACTCAAAAATTTCTTCAAAGGGCAAAGGTACAATCCATGTTGATCATGGAAGCTTTCAGAATGTTCTCTATGTGCCTTCCTAGGCTTCAAATCTTCTTTCTATGTATCAAATGACACACATTGGTGAACCGAAGCAAGTTACATTCAGCCCAAATACAGTTGAAATTTCTAGTATCAAAAGTGGAAGACTTATTGCAGTCGGAAAGGCGAACCACACTGCAAAATACTATGAGTTTTCACACTTTATTCCGCTTGCAAAGCCCATTGCTCTTCACACACATGGTAATGAGGTTAGTAGGATTTGGCATGAGAGATTTGGACATCTTAATTATAAGTATTTGCTGCTATTATCAAACAAATCCATGGTAGATGGTCTTCCACAACTCCGTTCCTCGAAGGGAATGTGCACCGGTTGCATTATTGGGAAGCACCCCGAGCACAGGTTCGACAACGTCAAAGCTAACAGAGCTTCTATAGTTTTGGGGCTAATACATTCGGATATTAGTGGTCCACGCCCCATATTTCATTAAATGGCTCAAGGTATGTTTTAACATTTATTGATGATCTTTCCCGCTTTACATGGGTATTTTTTCTCAAAAACAAGTCAGAAGTACTTGGAAAATTCAAGGATTTTAAGGCTTCTGTTGAGACCGCCACTGAGAGCAAGATCAAAGCTCTTAGATATAATAATGGTGGAGAATATATCAAGGCCGAGTTGCTACAACTTTGTGCCGAAAGTGGAATTCAGATCCAACATAGAGTTCCCTACACACCCCAGCAGAATGGTGTAGCGGAAAGGAAAAATCGGTCACTGAAAGAGATGGCCACTTGCATGATTGAATCAAAAGGTTTGGCTACAAATATTTGTGCTGAAGCAATCAATGTTGCTACATACATTCAGAACTGAGTTCCACATTCATCCATGAAAGGTATGACTCCTTTCAAAGCATTCTTTGGTCACAAACCGGATGTGTCAAATTTGAGAGTTTTTGGCTCTACTGCATGGGCTAGAATTCCTTCCAAGAAGAGATGAGCCTTGGATCCACAAAGTATTGAGTGCATACTGATAGGATATGGGGAAGAATCAAAATCATATAAACTCATGGATATCAGATCCAAAAAGATATTCATAGAGCGCAGTGTGCAATTTGAAGAACCGCTTCAAGAATTGCAACTAGTCGAGGAAGAAACTGCCGTTTCACCGCCTTCACCAGAAGAAGATCCGAGCAGCGATAATGAAGGTATGAGTTCTGATATTTATGATATTTTAGAAGTACATGATGATCATGACATATTAGGTTCAGAATATGACCATTATGATCCTCCTCAGTTACCAAAGTGGGCCCAAAACACTCTTCAATCTGCTGGTTCGAACATTGGAAATCCTGCTGATCTAAGACAAACAAGAGCATACTTTCAAAGAGCAGGTATGGATCTTTCTATTTATGATCCATTACTTCCTGAGATTTCTTATTTGATGACTGGTTCATATCCCACAACATACTATCATGCCCACCGAGATCCGAGATGGCAAAGTGCCATGGATGAAGAGTACAATTCTCTTCAAAAGAACAATACATGGGAGCTAGTTTCTCTTCCACCTGGAAGAAAATTAGTCAAATGTAAATGGGTCTACCGCACAAAAGTTGCTGCTGATGTCTCTATCAGAAAATACAAAGCAAGGTTGGTTGCAAAAGGTTTCTCCCAAGTCCAAGGAGTGGAATACACTGAGACCTTTGCAGCGGTTGCAAAGATGGATTCCATCCACCTTGTTTTGGCAATTTCGGCATCCAAGCACTGGGAAGTGCACCACATGGATGTGAAGAGTGATTTTCTACATGGAAACCTTGCTGAAGAGGTATATATGCAGTAGCTAGAAGGCTACACATCATATCCATCATTAGTTTGCAGATTGAAGAAATCTTTGTATGGGTTAAAATAGGCCCCAAGAGCTTGGTATGCAAAGATGGACTCCTTCCTTCTTTCTCAGAATTTTAAAAGATGCAAATTTGATCCGAATGTGTATCTTCAGCAAGTTAAAGGTAATTTGTTGGTTATTGTACTTTATGGTGATGATCTTCTCATTACTGGTAGCACTGTTACTTCAATAAACAAGCTAAAAACTACCTTAAATCTAGCTTTTGACATGAGCGATTTGGGCTTGCTGAGTCACTTTTTGGGCTTGGAGATAGCTCAAAATTTTGATGGGATTAGTATATCTCAGCAAAAATATGCTTCCGACCTGTTATTGAAGTTTAATATGGCTGAATGTAAGGCATCCCAATTCCCATTCCTCTCAGGAATCAGTCTTGAGGAGGGAAATTCTACACCGCTTGCAGATTGCAGTATGTATTGACAGTTGATTGGTTCACTACTTTATTTGACACACTCAAGGCCTGATATTTCATATGCCGTGAGTTCCATGTCAAGGTATATGCAACAGCCGCATGAGCTTCATTGGTGAGCATCCAAGCGGATCTTGCAGTATGTGCAAGGTATGAAACATTTTGGCATACATTATGCTGCAGATTCTAAACTTGATTTCATTGGTTTTATTGGTTCAGATTGGGCAGGTGATAGCATTGATCGGAAGTCCACTTCCGGTTATGTTTTCATGATTGATCCATTACTATGTTTTAGCTTGAGGGGGGGCTTTCTTCCCACTGGGTTTTTCCTCTTTCCTCACTTAGCTTATTTTCAGCATTTTTTTGGATTATTGTATTGGGGTGACCTTTGGTCTTAGTAACCTGGCCCTATATTATTTTTTGCACATCATAGTCTAGCTTGAGGGGGGGTGTTTGGATATCCACATCATCATTTTCAGGACCTTGCATGCAATTAGGGTTTGTATGTATCCCAATCACCAGGTTGATGCCTCCAGCACCTTAGCCACCTTATTCTAGCACCCAGGAGCTTCTTACATCAGTTCTTTAGCCCTTCTAGTCATGAAGGCGCCCTCTTCTCACCTACTGCTAGAGAAGGGTGCACTTCTTCACCTACCACCTCAGTTTACACTCAGTTAGCTCCGATTCTCCCTGATTTGAGGCTAGTTTCACTCCCAACTGACTGTTTCACTCTGTTGGACCCACAGATTGACTAGATGACTTGTTCTGACTTCAGTTAAGCCTCCCATGCACCCTCCACTGAGTCTCCTTACCTACGTCAGTGCTACACACTTCAGTTACACATGTTACACTTAGTTAGACTCAGATTGACACCTGGATGACTGGTTCTTGTGCATTGATGACCACCACTGATTGATGATGAGGACTCCTAGTTGGAGTCAAGCTACTCCATTCAGTAATTCGAATGGCCTACTTAGTCAATTCGAATTGCTCACTCACATTGTCAGATTATTGTATTGTAATTATTCAACCTTATTGGGATATTGAGCACTGTGCATGTTTTACATAGTTTTACACCATATTTTCTATGTTCATCTGTTGTGATTGATTTACTTATTCATTAGATATACTGTGACTAATTTTACAGTACGCCCATCTTGGAAACTAGGGTTTTGCTCAGTGAAGGAGTGTGCAATTTTTGCACATGGGGGTCAACTCTGCAAAATCGTCCGCTGGGCACTTACGACTAGAGTTCCCAGCTGGAACCTGCATAGACACACCTGCAGGAATCCCTGGAACCTGATTTTGTTGCACGGTTGGACTTCTATGCCCCCGGCAGGTATCTAGCAGGTGTCCCTGAAGGCCTTTTGGATGCAAGACAGAATGAGCCATAGAATGACGATCGTGGATCCGATCAACGAACCATCGACTCCGTTGGATTCAGGACGCCGGGATAGTGCCAGGGGTGCCCCTCTCCTCCGGTCCCGTGGCTCGAGTGCCATCTTGTATGTCCATCTTGGAAACTAGGGTTTTGCTTAGTGAGGGAGTGTGCAATTTTTGCACACGGGGGTCAACTCTGCAAAATCATCTGCTGGGCACATATGATGATGATGATGGTGATGATGATGAAGACGTTGATGATGATGGTGATGGTGATGGTGATGGTCATGAAGATGATGATGATGGAGAAGATGATGATGATGGATATGTTGATGAGGAACCTAGAGTTACGAGTTAGAGTTAATGATGATGATGGAGATGGTGGTGATGATGAAGATGTTGATGGTGATAGTGATGGTGATGGTGATAGTGATGGTGATGGTGATGGTGAATGTTGGGTATGTTATATCTCTTCACATGGTCGCTGTGTGTACAACACGATCCCTACGGCACTAGTACTCTATATAATTCCGGTAAAAGGATAGTGTACAACACGATCCTTCACATGGGTTGCTTTTTTGCTTTTTCGCGATTTTCGACCCATTGTACTCTATCCAATTCCGGTAAAAGGAATTAGGGTTGTAACCTAATTCGGGTAAACGAATTAGGGTTTTAGATGCTGCAGAATACCATTTATTGTATTGTACATGTAAAATAAACATATAATGAAAAAGGAGCTATGCGGCTCTAAGTTTTGCTGGTTTTTTCCCGGTTAAGGGTTTCCAGGTGAAAATCTCTGTGTAATGTGTGTGCCATTGTGTATTTTCTGTTAATGCTTAAGAATCGATATAAGTTTGTACTTCACTGTTAAGGTTTAAAACTTACTGTGAAGAAGGTGGTTTAGTGCTAGGGTTTGGGTGAGGGTTAGGGCTAGAGTTATAGAAGGAAATTGAATTAGGGTTAGAGTTAGAGTTAATGATGATGATGAAGATGGTGGTGATGATGAATACGTTGATCGTGATGGGGATGGTGATGGTGATGATGAAGAAGATGGTTTAGTGCTAGGGTTTGGGTGAGGGTTAGGGCTAGAGTTGTAGAAGGAACTTGAATTAGGGTTAGAGTTAGAGTTAACAATGATGATGAAGATGGTGCTGATGATGAAGACATGATGGTGATGGTGATGGTGATGGTGAGGATGAAGAAGATGGTTTAGCGCTAGGGTTTGGGTGAGGGTTAGGGCTAGAGATATAGAAGGAAATTGAATTAGGGTTAGAGTTAGAGTTAATGATGATGATGAAGATGGTGGTGATGATGAAGACGTTGATAGTGATGGTGATGGTGATGGTGAGGATGAAGAAGATGGTTTAGTGCGAGGGTTTGGGTGAGGGTTAGGGCTAGAGTTATAGAAGGAAATTGAATTAGGGTTAGAGTTAGAGTTAACTATGATGATGAAGATGGTGATGATGATGAAGACATGATGATGATGGTGATGGTGATGGTGATGGTGATGGTGATGGTGATGGTGAGGATGAAGAAGATGGTTTAGTGCTAGGGTTTGGGTGAGGGTTAGGGCTAGAGTTATAGAAGGAAATTGAATTAGGGTTAGAGTTAGAGTTAATGATGATGATGAAGATGGTGGTGATGATGAAGAGATTGATGATGATGGTGAGGATGAAGAAGATGGTTTAGTGCTAGGGTTTGGGTGAGGGTTAGGGCTAGATATTTAGAATGAAATTGAATTAGGGTTAGAGTTAGAGATAATGATGATGATGAAGATGGTGGTGATGATGAAGACATTGATGGTGATGGTTATGGTGATGGTGATGGTGAGGATGAAGAAGATGGCTTAATGCTAGGGTTTGGGTGAGGGTTAGGGATAGAGTTATAGAAGGAAATTGAATTAGGGTTAGAGTTAGAGTTAATGATGATGATCAAGATGGTGGTGATGATGAATACGTTGATGGTGATGGTGATGGTGATGGTGAGGATGAAGAAGATGGTTTAGTGCTAGGGTTTGGGTATCCTAAGAGTGTAAGACTCTAACTCTAGAATGCCTTGTTTGCATGGATAAATGGGCCAACTAAGTGCACCTATACTGGGATTATCTGAGGCATGCAAGCATGTATCCTCCTAGAGATTTCCCCCCCTTAACTTAGACTGTAATCCTCACGTATGAGTGCCTAGGGAACTGCACTCTCTCAATGTGCATGCAAAACTAAATAAAGCAAAAAATATAGAATTAGAACTGAACTGCTAATTTAGGAAAAACATCTAAACTGGAAATGAATGGAGGATGGCGCATGCATGCGCTCCCTATCTCTCTCATCCATAAATGCGAGTGCATCCTGTTACATCTTGTTTTCACGCCCAAGTGGCAAAGTCCTAATCCTCTAATGCTACAAGTGCGACTTCTGAAGATGATTGCCACTCTCACTTAAACAAAGATTTTCCCAAGTTTTAGGCCTACTTTAAAGGCCAAGGGAGGCTTCTAGATCAAGGTTGGAGAAAAGGTCTTAGGATTTCAAACTTGTTTGAAGATTAAGATGTGTTTTCGATTAATTTAAAGTCCCATGTGAGTGCTTAATTCAGAAAGTTGCAAGTGAATTAATCAAATAGATACCTTTCAGAAATAAATATTTGCTCATGTGTAAAATGAAAGATCATTCATGGATAAATAAAGATATTCACAAAACTTAAATCAACAATGAACCATAATGTTATTAGTTTATCCACAAATAAAGATATTTCCCAAAATCATCCACAAATGATATTATCTAATAATGCCAAGGTTATATTTATTAGTTTACGAGTGATTATTGAATGAGACCCTCTTGGAGAGAGTAAAATCTTTGCAAAAAGGTGTCACCCAATCTATTTAGGGTCCAACTAAGTTGTAGTGATTTGAATCACTTCAATAACGATGGTTGAAATCTTATCTTCACAAACTTAATTAATTAAATGTTTTGCCATATGATCCATGAGCATATAAATATAAAAAGATGTGCTGGAAATAAAATTAGTAAACCACTTGCGCAGGTTTGGTAACTTCTAGAATGTAAATGATCAGATGATTGTAAACATTCATTCAATAAACCATAAACATTTAGGATATGTTGTGTGTAATTTCTTAAGACAAATTTGTGAAATAATAACCATTCAAATAACATGCAATTAACACTATGATCCATAGATGAGAGTTGTGGATCATGATAGACTAGTCATTATATATGTGGCGAGGGTCCTATTTCAAATGGATTAATTTAGGATAATCAAATTATTTTAGGTGTTGTATATGAAGTGGTTATGGACCTAGTAAGTCCAAGGGTGAATCCTATAGATATCGAGGATGGAAGGGTTGTTTTGGAAAATGATGGTAGTTGGTTAAAGGTTAGAGATGGAGGAGACAATTCTTTAAAGCATGTTGATAATGATAAAGGTGAAGCCAACAAAGGGATGTAGGTAAATGATGTTGATAGTGTCAAAATGAAGAGGAAGAAGTGTGTAAAACATAAAATCTCTCTTATGAGGCTAGTCCTAGGAAAGGATATCAAAATGCATGAGGTGGTGGGAATGGATTCCCATGCTCTTGTTGGAAGATTTCATGGTAGAAAGGTGGGGGAGTTGTCTCTAAGGGTGTATTTATAGGAAATATGGGCTCTTAGGCTTGGGTACATTCCTAATTTATTTATATCAACTACAAGTTACCTAGGGTTCCTTTTCATATATCAAGAGGATTTTGAGGAATATTTTGGCCCATGATTGGAAGTGGGAGATCATTTTGCTTATGCTATATATTTTTTTGTAGCCCTAAAGTCACAACACTTTGTATTGTAAATATCACTCCTTAGTTTGCTTGGTTAGGTATGTTGTTGTTGAAAGGAAAAGATGCAGGACCCATTCAAATACAAGGGACTCATTTTGAGGTCACTTGGTGTCTAGAAATAACATCTATATGTATGTGAGAACTTTTCCATAACATTCTTATTGAAGAAAAAATCATGTATGCAAAAATGTAATCAAAGACAAACTCATATACACAAGTGCAGATCCATCTATTAATATGGAAAAAATGATCCAATCATGTACACTTTTTGGAAAAATGGAACATCGTTCTAGCGTCTATATAATGGAAACTCGTGCCCTGTACAAAAAAAGGCAACTCGTGCCCTATACAAAATATGGCCAATGGTGCCCTATACAAAATATGGCAACTAATGCCGAAAATGCCACATCGTGGCTAGTGTACATAGGAGGGTCTCTCAATCCTCTTGCCCACCCTCGGAGCTCCCAGGTGCATCTCCAAAATCAATCTTCCTCTTCTTCGTGCTAGAGGAAGCTGGGTCCTTTCGGTGTCTTTGAGCACATCCCCTGAGCCCTGAAATGACAACAATAATATGTCAACTTTTCCTAGCAATTATACAAGTATAAAACATAATTTCAAAATAAAAATAGTTTTCAAATCTTGGATAACTCATTGCATGCGAGACTATAAGTCGTGAGGGGGTCTCCCTCCTCCATGATCCAAGTCTCTCGGCAATGCCACCCTGCAACATTTAGAACAATTAGATCAATGCTGAAACTAGATGCATATAGTAATTTTCGTTAAAATTGAACGAGATTTTCATAAACTAGTCAATCTCACCATGAACAAAATCGGCTAGTCTTCGGGGCTGGCGGATGGAGCAGTTGGCTGGACAGCCTGCTCCAATGCTAGGGTGGACAGTAAAGGGGAGGATGTAGCCACATCGACGGTGGCTACACCACTGGGGGGAACAGTGGAAGAAGGGGGGGTGGCAGGAGGAGGCATGGACTGGGGTGGGCGAAGTGGAGATGGACATCTAGGGCTATAAACCCCAACTGGCTGTAGTATGGATCAGGGTACCCTGGAAGGGGAAGTGAGTGTGGTGGGGGAATGTGGGGGGGCTGAGGTCTATCTTGCGGTAGAGGGATGGGTGACTATGGATGGGTGGTGTGCCATGGTCGGATGGGGGAGGGTGGGAACATGGGAAACTGATAGGAGGTGGAGCTGGATATGATACGTAAGGGGGAGCTCGATGGAACTGTGGTGCTATATAGGAGGGGGGGGTTGGATGGAAGGGGTTGGGGAACGGGGAATTTATGCCAGGGGATACAACTAGCATATAGGGTGGCCGAAAGGTTAGGGAGGGAGGAATAACGACACTGGCAGGCCGAGGTGCTCGCACCTGCATACACATTTATAACCTCATAGTTTAATATACAAAAATATAAATATACATGGACAAGTCATCGTATTTGAAATTAAATTTATGCTTTAATACACATGATACCTGCGCACGTGGAGAACTGCTGGTCCCCGGTGGCGGTGGCTGGTTGCTGGAGCCCGCGGAGACTTGTGCGAACACTACAATTTTTAGATTGAATTTATAAAAACAATATTAACAAAATTAAACACAATGCAAATGAGAATGACAACGATGGTACTTAAAAAACATGACTGCAATTAATTTATATTCAAGTTAGATGATATTCAATATTCTGAAAGGATAGAAGGTGGCATGGTATGAAATTAAAATTAAATAAGGTGAGAGGGCATAGAAGGTGACATGGTGATCTTTTCCTTTTCTAGAGTCATCCCCATGAGTAGGTGAGATTTTCCTTTGGCCCTAGAGAGATGTGCAGTACCTCATAAGCGAATGGAATTCATGTCCATTTACAAATTTGAATTGGAAACCTATGTAATGTGTTTGAGTTCTTGATGAAGAGTTTCTAGGTTTTGATGTCTTCTTATAGATTTGTAGTTTCCTACAAGCTTGATTCACCCAGTGGAAAAGTATTTGCATCCCTAGAGTGAGGATCTTGAGTCCCTTTATTTCCATAACATTTACATCATTAAATAAAATGGCATCTCATTGTTTCAATTTGCAAAGAGGTGCTAAATAGCAGTTAAGTTAGTGTGCATGTTATTTAATACACTTTAGAGTGTTGATCGTTAGAAAAAGGAAGAAAGATAAATCTTTTTCTTGATTAACTTACTTACAAGCTTGAATGTGCCATGTTCTTTTGCATTGAATGAGTAATTATGTGTTCTTGATTGAATAGCTATGTTGTCAGAATGATATCGCTTGATTGAAATCAAAGAAATATTGAGTGAAATGAGTTAAATGAGTATTCTTGATGCCAAATGTTTTACCAAGTTGTATTTGAATCAAGATAATAGCAAGGCCCCATAGACCATATTTGTAAGATTATTGCTCTTCCTTATGGGCCTTACATCATTTTAAAAAACTTTAGTGACAATACATGTGATAAGTTGTTTTACATTGTTTATATGTCTCTCCTAATAACATGTTCTAGGAGTAGTAGTATGATTACTTTCAGTTTCAAGTATTAGAATAAATTGGAAATCCCGTGATAATAAACTAGGGTAATAAGGACATGAGAAACATCAGGTTCTTGAATTTCTAGAAGCTTGGCCACTATGATTCTCTTTTTCCCGAGAGTTTTGCACAATGCAGTGAAAATTCATAGCAATAAATAGTTTTCCTATTGGTCTCGGTGGATGCAAAAGTGACAAGTACAACATCTCAGTGAACTCAATTGATGCAACAAAGTTAGAAGAAGCATAGAAGTGATTTGACCACCTTACCATTAAAAGAACCTATTAGTAGAATACGAGGGAAAGTGATAATTACCATGGTAATATATTCTCAAAGTTTAATCTTGAAGAACACATGGCATAAAGGGCATGGCAGCAAAGGTTGATTTGGTGGACAAAGTGATGGGCATTGGAGCAATTGGCACACCTCTTCGGCCAAGAGTCAAATGACCCATACTGTGGTCATTTGAAGATGATTTGGACAAGGAGAGTACATGGCAAAGATAACTTGGATGACATGGTGACAAATGGCAAAACAACAATAACACACATGGCATTGGTCAAGCACAGGAAGAGCAAGCAAGCATTGGATGGTAGTCTGAGGATGAAGGACACTGCGGGCATCACCAAAACCCCAGTTGTGGGCTCATCATTGGTCAAGTAAGAATGACAGATTTTGGAAATTTCTCTTCCATTTGTATAATCATCACAGGTCTAGGATGCCTAAAGTGAACATGGACAAATGTTTATAGTTTTCTTAGGTTTTCATGTTTTATAAGGTTTCATTTTTTTTGGTGGGATTATACGAATTTATAGCTCTCAAATAAATTAGACAGTATTATAAACACAACTGTAAAATACAATGATAATATGGTAATTACTCAGTGCTAATTAATTTGTAATTACTGAACACAAATTACTTGTAACTAGATCTAATTACTCAAAGTAAAGAAGTTATCTGTGTGTATGGTGCCGCGATATCCTTTGCTGCTGCCATGGCTCCATCGAGGTCAAAGGAACCGACGTCCTCCCACTTGGGGGATGGAGACCCGACCCCGAATAACTGAACATTAAAATAAATAAAGTCAACAATGTGTAATTCAAAGTTAAATATATTAAATATATGATATCAAATAAAATACAACAAATACTTGAACATTAAATAAAACAATAGCAAACCTGATCCATGAAGCTCCCTGTGGCATGCTGCTGCGTATCACCATGGCAAGAATGACCACAGTGAGAACAACGATGTGCCGTTGTTCTAGCAGAACTAGAAGGCCCCGCCCGGGTTCCACCTGTACCTGGCATGTCCCGGCCACCACCCATAGACTATGCAGCTGTCTGTGTCTCATTGATGTTCTCCCGGCTCTGGGAAGACATGGCACAAATTTGGTATGTCTGATCAAGTCATGTGTGGCACGTCTGACGAAGTCATGAATCTCATCTAGGCCGCTACCAAACCCGGGTGGCTGAGGAGGGGGGTTTGGCTCTCTCTTGGGTGTAGGAGGTCCTCTAAGTGGGTTGCAGTGTGCCTGAGGCCGATCTTGGGCAGAGCCAAGACTGACACCCTGAAACTCAGTGATGTCAAAATAGTTGACATGGTACCCTAGCTCAAACTCAACCCACAATTTTTGAAGGAAATACTGTGGGACCTCCAAATTGTTGCACGAGGGCCTGTCAAACACCATGAACCACCTCTTTCTCCAGTTATCTCTCCATGGCTGGTAAATGCACCAGTCCATACAAACCCGAGGCCTTGTCACAACTGGAGGTTGTCCCATCGAGGGAACTATGAACTTGCTATACAACTGGGCTTTGGTGATGTTGAGGTCTTTTATCTACTCTTTGGACAACCTAATGGAGTAGTGTTCCCTCATTCGAGCCCTGTATTGGCTCAAGTTTGTTATCTCACTCTGTGCAATATTGATTGATTCAATAATGTTTTGAAGTGATGAAGCCAAGGAAACCCGCAAGGGTTCCTTGGTACTGTTCAATTCATTACTTAGTGCCATCAATTGATTTAAGTCTTGGTGTAATTGATCTTCGGGGTTTTCATTTGGTTCATTGTCAGTTCCCATATTGTCTTCTGGAGGTCGGGTTTCATTGGTTTCATCGGATGGTTCAGGTGTGTCTGACATCTTGTTAGGTGTAGATGGCCTGCAATTAAATTTCCTTGGTTTTTTAATGGATTGTAAATTTTTTTAAAAATTAAAATTCAAATGGAAAACAAAAAAAATCCAAAAATAAACACAAATTTGAGCTTTGAGGAGCACCTACCTGGAGAAATGGATGGCACCGTGGTGTAGGAGCGATTTCTTGGTGTTGATGAGGATTTGGTTGCTCGAAGACGCATTCGCGGGGTTGCATAGTGTGCTCGCGGGTTGGACAGTCTGTCGAAAATGACAAACCCGTGAGCTCTGTTTTTTTTAATAAAAAAACAAGCGCGCACGCGCCATTGATGCGTGCGCGCCATTTTGTGCGTACGTGTCAAAGGCGCGTGCGCACCCCTTTTGTCCACGTGGGCTGAACCACATGGACGTTCGGCATTGCCGCATAAGCGACTCGTGCTCACCTTTGGAGGCGCGTGCATATCGCTTTGTTTTTTCCGCTCACGCGCTGTTGTTGCAGTTATTTTGGGTACCAGCTTCGTGCGGATACCCTAAAGAAATCAAGTGGGTCCTTGATATTCCCACATTGTAGTTTTTGGAGTGGATGTTAAAGATTGAGTTTATAGCCCATGGTATGAAGGGCATTCTACTTTCTGAAGGCATTAAGCAACAATGGGAAAAGAACTAGTTGAAGAAATGGATAGTATTGAAGATGTTGAAAATATTTAAGATTGCACTAAAGATGCAGAGGGTGAAGACATCAAATGGGTCCTTGATATTCCCACATTGTAGTTTTTGAAATGGATGTTAAAGATTGAGCTTATAGCCCATGGTATGAAGGGCATTCTACTTTCTGAAGACGTGGAAAAAGACCACTGAACAAATTTGTAAAATGATAATGATTGAAGAATTTGTAGATGGAGTAGGAAGCAAATTTGAAGAAGTAGAGAAAACACTAAAGAACGAGATTAGAGTAAGATGAAGCTTAAAAGGAGAATATTTGCTGAGTTTAAAATATGGGGCAAGAAGAAGAAAAAAATCATTGAAAGTGTCAGAATTTGGAGCTAAAAGTACATGAAAACTCTGCATCAACACATTGCAAGAAAGAATATAAAAATGGAGATGTTTGAAGTTGTAAGCCTAGTGAGACTTAGACTAGTAGACATTCACATTTTAGTTTTTGATGTAATCCCTTAGAGACAATATGTTTTAGCAACAACTTGATTGTTTGTTTAGCTCTCGTAATTAAGGGGAGTGTTAGAAGTGTTTGATGGTCCAGAGTACAACCTTGGTGGTAGAGCCATGCTCCACCAGTCTTGGCCGGATTTAGCCAACGGGCATAATGAAGATATTTCTCGAAACTAATAAGTTGCAGGTTATTTCTGGAATTTTGGAGGTGCTGGAAACATTCAAACACCCTCAAAACCTGTTGGGACATGGAACTTAGCTCTTTAATATGCGTGACACTCCATTTTCTGCCAAATTTGTAACCCTAAAATTTCACCGGATAACGAAGAAATCCAAAGCATTTATCCCACTCCGTACGTTCCATTTCAAAGAGAGCTTTTCCACAGAGATCTTTCTTAAATTCTTAGCAATTGATGTTCATCGTTCATGGTGTACGTTTCAGCGGGCGAGTAGTTCCACGTTGTCAGAGCAGCGAATGGGAGTTGAGAGCAGCAAGGATTTTGGACGTGTTCCCAGAATCCCAAGCGGCAGCAAGGATTTCAGACGTTTTGGATAATACCTAGATATCCTACGTAACGCCATAAAGTTACCAATGACAGCATTGTCCTTCATATGTTGAGTGTAATCACTGATTCTTGACCTCTGTTTTGGCGGGACAACTCAGTTTTTAGTCCTTTCTCAGTGCGTCTTTCATCTCTGTTTTCGTGGGACAATCAGTCAGTTTTTTTGACCTTTCTCAGTGAGCCTTCCTTCCTCGCTTCGCTGGGAAACTATATAAAATTATATGAAAAGAACACAGCTCAAACCGATATAGTCTCTACATAGTGTATAAACATACTTACCAATTTTCCATTTCCTGGAATCCATACCTCTTACATGTTTAAATAAGATATAATTTAAGAACCAAGAAAAACAAATATCCTTCCACTGTGTATTATCCAAGATTCCAAACCAATCTATCAAAACTTACATAACAACATAATCTCACGCAAACACACCAATCAACAATATGATCAGCCAGCCCAATAATAGCTTTACTTGTACCTCCATAACAAGTTCCATCATTCTGTAGATCAAACTAGTCTTTGCAGTTTTCAACTCTATTATTTCACATATATGCAAGCTGTTGAAGCCGAAGTCTATTTGGAATTGGGTTATAACTAGCATAGATCCATCTTAAAAGGGGATCTACCAAGCGCCGAGCGCCAAGATCGAATGTCTTAGATGCAAACCTCTTTTTAGAATGGAAATGTCAAGGAAGTGTGTAATGCAATGTTAATAGTTCTAATTTTTCTAATTTGTGTACTTTATATTATGTCGTTCTTTAAATCTAATTTGAGCTGACATGTTATTTTTAATAATATTTTATTATTTTTAATAAAGGACACGTGTCAACTATAGGGTGAGCATGGAAGGAGTTACACATCTCCCCCCTACTGGGCTGTAGAATGCGCCTCTTCAGCCCAAAAAATCGTTCAAATAGACTATTCCAAGGAAAATTTCACCTTGAAGACTCCAATTGTAGTCCATCTCTTTGGAATATATATATATATATATATATATATATATATTCGTGGTCAGAATACATAAAAAATTCTTCATTTCATCTTGGTAATAGGGACTCAAAAACCAAATCCTTTGGTTAAAAATAAATCAGCAATATCACATGTTCTAACACAAAATATACATTTTAAAACATGCCATAAAATAGTGTCAACATCCACTCACTTATAAGTTTCAAACTTAAAATCTATTATGTTGATGTTCAATATTGACATGATTATGAAGTGTCGGAACAAGACACCAAAGGCGAACCTATTGAACTTTTTTGCAAGATCGTTCCATCTATACCATCGTTCCTAGAGCAATGTGCTTGTCATGTACAAACCTCATTTTTCCATTTTCTCTTTCAGATGACCTTTTCCACAGACTTGCCAAGTCGCACCATGTGAATCGTCATACACCAGTCGATGTCGTGTCTTGGAGATTGGTTGTTTTTCGCCATGCATGACGTCATGTCATGATTTTTACACCATTGCATTCAACTTATCATCTTGGTCACGTCCATACTTGGTTTGGCCAAAACCATCATTGTTTGGCCCTTTCGGTAGCCTATTAAAGTTTCGGCAGGTACATGTATTTTAAATCAAGCAAATAGTTAAAAATTGCCAAGTTCACGTCCTTCGATTAATAGTCAATTGCATCCATTGGTCGTCATTCTCCTCGTGTCCACTTCCGAAACATCAAAGATCTTTCCCCAAGTATCTTTTTATAAGAAAACGTCAATAAACTCCATTTTTTCAAAGATTAAAAGACCCTCCCCTTCCACATTAAAGCTCCTTTTCTATTTTCCCCATAATGTTTAAAATCCCATATTAATCTCCCTTTTCTACTTTATTCATAATTCCTCAAATTATTATACAATGGTGAAATAAATTAAAATTTTCTCTTCATTTTCCTAAATTACCTTTTTTATTATCCTCTTTCCCCGGTTCCCTATCCCTTCTCACTAAGCTTTTTATCCCTAAGTCCCATTATTTTTCCTATAGTGAGAGATTTAATTTTATTAATCCCCTCACATACCTTTTAATATCCTCATTATCAAACCTCATTTTAAAATTGTCATTACCCTAGTCACTTTAATAGTCATTTAAACCTTTTTTACCTCTATCCCAAACACCTTTTCATTTCCTACCATTAAAATAAAAGGTGATTAAAACATAGAAAAGGGGCTTTCCTTAACTCCCATAATCCTCCCCAAAAACTATATTAATAAATATATGGGAAAAATATTTATCAAATGAAACCCTAATCTTATATGGGATGGGGCGAATACAACTGGAAACACGTGATGGAAAACAGCTGCAGAGGGCTGAGAGAGTAGAGTGGACGAAGATACATATAGATGGAAAAAAAGGGGAATGCATACTGCAACATGCAAATGTAATACCTGCAAAAACAAATGGGGAATGCATACTGCAACATGCAAATGTAATACATGCAGTTACACCTGCAAAAGGAGAACGCGACCGTATGCAGGTGTAACTGCTAGCATGCATTCACCACAGCCCAACAGCAGTGAAATGCTAACGCAGTGGGCTACTTCCATTTACAGGTGGAAAATGCCATGCATACACCAAAGGCCAGGTCGTTTGCAGGAAATATGCAGATGTATTGTTGCACAATAAATGGCATTTTCCATGATTTATTTTCTCTTTGGTAGGAAAAGGGGTAGGATTGCATGTTAGTCATAGTTTATTTGATTTATTTGCTATACATTTATTTATTTATTTTGTCATATGATTTAGTAGTTACTTTTTCTTTGTTAGTTTCTTTTTCGTCATTTTTTATCAGATTTGCTTAAATAAGTTCTTATGGAATTCGATGTCTTTAAATACATTTTTCCATTATGATATTTCACCAGATTGTTTTTTGTTAAACTCTGAAACGATGACAATCATTTTTGATGTAAAGGAAAGAATGTGATGTGGAAAGAAAGAAATTATTAACTGGTTCCTAGTGAGCGTGGGGTATTTAGAACTGTTATTTGCTTACTGTTTTGGTTTCCCAACACTTATTTTTTCTCTTTTCTTTTGCCATGTGGAATACTAGCCTCGCTCTTTTCACTTCCTACATTTTTCAGGGATGAAAACGAGTGCATGTAACTACTTCATGGTTACGTCTTTATCCGAGTCAAGTAGTCATTTTGGAGTCATAATGTGTCATTCTGTTTCGTTGTTTTTTGTTGGGTTAGATATTGATGCTCAACATTAACATGATTTCGACGTGTCAGAACATGATGCCAAAGGAGAACCTATTGAACTTTTTCACAAGATCATTCCTTCTATACCATCATGTCTAGACCAATGTGCTTATCATGTCCAAACCTCATTTCTCCATTATTGCTTTCAAATGACCATTTTGGAAAATCTACCAAATTGCATCATGTGCATTGCCATAGTCTGATTAGTGTTGTGTCCCAGAGATTGGTCGTTTTTTTTTCACACATGTCATCATGTCATGATTTTTTCACCATTGCATTCAGATCGTCATCTCGGTCACATCCATACTTCATTTGGGAAAAATTGTCATTGTTTGGCCCTTAATTTCGATCATTTGTCAAAATTTCGATAGGTACGTGTATTTTGCATCATGATATCTAAAATTTCCAAGTTTGTGCCCTTCAATGAATAGTCAATTACATCCATTGGTCATCATTCTCCTCACATCCACTTCTAAAACATAAAAATTATTTCCCTTGTCTCTTCATAAGAAAAAACCAATACACTCCATTTCTTTGGAGATTAAGAGACCCTCTCCATCCGCATTAAAGCTCCTTTTCTATTTGTTCCCCATAATATTTAAAGTCCTATCTTAATATCCCTTTTCCACTTTATTACATAAATCCCTAAGCTATTATCCAATGGTGAAATAAATTAATTGTTTTCCTTCATTTTCCTAAATTACCTTATTTATTATCATTTTTCACTTTTTCTCTGTCCCTTCTCTCTAAGCTTTTTATCCCTAAATCCCATTATCTTTACTACCATTAATAAAATGATTTAAAAAAAGAGTTTTCCTTTTATTAATCCCCTCATATCACTTTTAATATCTGCATTATCAAACCTCATTTTAAAATTGTCATTACCCTCATCACTTTAATAGTCATTTAAAAACCTTTTTTACCTCTATCTCAGACCCCTTTTCATTTCCTTCCATTAAAACAAAAACTGATTAAATAAAAATTAGAAAAGGGCTTTCCTTCGATCCCATAGTTATCCCCCAAAACTATATTAATAAATTTAAGGGGAAAATCTTTGTTAAATGGAACCCCATATTTAAGGGAAAAAGCAAGTGGCAACTACCATACAGTAATGCAACACACAAATGGTAATAAACAGAGAAAAACATGGATTGAGGAGGATGGGCATGGTTAAATATCACTCCAGTTAGCAGGCATCTCAAAGGGTTTTTTTGCAGTAGAGAATAATTACCATGCTAAAAAAGAATGACACGGTAGAGAATAATTACCATAGACAGGACGACCGGTTAAAATAAATCATGCATCCACTCTCATCCGACACAGTATATATAAATTCTATTTCATGGAACTTCATATTTTAAATAGAAGTTGTTTTCATACACCATATTTCATGATCTTTCATTCTATGAAATCTGTAAAATTTATCGAGCCAAATTTTCATAAATGAATAATCCACAAAGTTTCGTTTCATGTTTATTAATTAATATTAACACATTAACAAATCTGATTTTTTGAATTATATTTAAAAAATATGATTTTAAGAGAAATGAAAGATTTTGTTTACACATTAAAAAATTATTTTAAATTTTATTAAGCATGAGAAGAACTCTAATTATTAATGTATTTTTTAACTAACACCTAAAGTACCAAGATCTTACATTATTTAGCTCAATGAACTTGATTAATTGACATTGGAATTTGCCTAACATTTTTATAAATCCAAAATTAAATGGAATTGCAAATTTCCTTTCATGTTTCCAAAGAAGCTACTTCAATTTACTCATGCATCAGAATAGCTTAAAAAAGTTATGCATCTTTCAACTAACTACTAAGATTTCATTTTTCACAATTTTATTACATTATCCATTGTCTTTTTTATATATTTTGCATTATTTTATTCTCGTCAATTAATTAGTTAATTAATTTTGTCTCCAAAAACTAATGCATGCACGGTTAGATAAACTGTATATGGTTTTATTAATGGACTAAACTTCTTATTTTTAAAATCATTTTATGTTGCTCATGCTTTCCACTCTTCATAACCTGGAGAAACAAAAATAATGTCACAACATCTCTTGCAAGTTTTGTTTTCATTCAAATATTGTGAAGATGTGACATAAACTCAAAAAAAAAAAATTGAGAGAATTTACATAATCCTCCATTCAAGTAGCTCATAACTAAAAATCATAAACATTAAATAGTAAAAATAGTATAATATAGTAAACCAAACTGTTAATTATTATTTTTAAATAGAAATAGAAATAGGATTATATTAAACAACTAAGCACAACTATCTTTAACAGAGATTAAACAGTATCAAAGCATAATCAAAATTATGATTGTTTCTAGCAGAGTCCATTCTAGATATTTCTTTGCTATATACAAAAATTTTCATACTTTCTTTTCATCTACTTCTATCGCATGGGTACTGTAAATATTTACATATTGATTACAAAATAGAGCACAAAACATATCAAAAGAGGTTGTTGGGTAACGCTATCTGAACTATTATTGCCTGTCTGTTTTTCCTCGAAATGGTTGAATTACTGAAACTTCATCCATCATTCTAGATTCATTTGAGGGAGATGCTTGCCAGTGGTTGTAAATTTTCTGTGATATTTCAACTTGCTAGTGTATGTCAACTTTTCAATGTTTTTCATTCCCAAGCCGGTTTTGCATTGGCTGGAAACTACTTATAAAAATTGCAGACAATTAAACACACTATAAATACACTTTAACAGGCAGAAAATTAATTTAACATGCACACCATAAAATATTTCAGACTCATAAATTTTTGGCCAATAGCCCTGGAAAAACCCCCACGGGGAAAACCAGTAAGAGAGAGAGAGAGAGAGATTTTATTATTTCTTCAGCAATATTTAAGTACAATGATTTTACAGTCAAAATGTACTTATCTCAACTAACCAAATCACCCATCAATCTTCCTCGATTTCTGTGCAAAGCTACCTCGATTTATGTGCATAAAATTCTTCTTGAAAAATGTAACAAACCCAACCTTGATTTCTGTGCCTGACATAGACATTTCTATATGGTACAACAACAATTAATGTTGTTGTACGGACCTCGAAAACTATGCCCTGTCTTGGAAACCATGCCCAGAAATAAATGCCTCGGGAACTGTGTTGTACGGTATAGCAATTAATGTGTTGTATGGTCCTTGAAATCCGTGCCACTGATCAGCTGTATGGACCTTGAAACCCATGCCTCTTCTTGTTGTATTATGCCTCGAAAACCATGCCACTAAATGCTGCTGTACAGATTTTGGGAAACCTGCTAATAATAAATGATGTTGTATCGATTTGCATGCAGCTGGAAAACCTCCTTCTCCCTTGCCTCGAAAATTGTTCCCTTGCCTCGAAAATCATTCCCTTGCTCTCTCTCTTTCTTCTCCACACTCTCTTCACAAGAATGAATGAGTTTTGCCTCCCTTTCTCTTTTTGACTAAACCCCAGGGATCTCCAAATCCAAGGGATGAGATTAGATGAAATCAATGGATGAGATTAAATGCTCCTATTTAATTCTCATAAATATTAATTTCACTCACCCACTTAAATTTATCAAAAAGTGACTTTAAGTTATAAAGTAAATTAAATGCTCATCTCAAGTCATTTAATGCAAGCATCACCTTTTTCCCCACTTAAGTGACTTAGGCAAAAAGTCACCTAGGGGACACTTCCTAGGTACAAAAATTAACACTCCCTCTTACTGAGGAAGGTGTTCTGCACCACTCCCAACTTGTCTCTAAAGAAAACAAACTTGCCTCTCCCCAAATATTTCATCAAGATATTTGCTACCTGCTCATCAGTGGATATGTACTGCAACTCTACAGCTCCTCTCTGAATGTAGTCACGGATGAAATGGTACCTGATCTCAATATGCTATGACCTGTCATGGAACACTGGATTCTTAGAGAGCTGAATGCAACTCTGATTGTCACAGTAGATCACCGTAGGCCTAATATCCTGATCAAACAAATCTACCAACAGTTTACGAAGCCACAGTGCCTCGTAAGTAGCCTGACTGGTTGCGATATACTCAGCCTCGGTGGAACTCAATGCAACGGACTTCTGTTTCTGATTGAACCATGACACTGCTACCGAGCCCAAACATAAACAACAATTGGAAATGCTCTTCTAATCCCTCACACTGCTTTCCCAGTATGAATTTGTGAAACCAACCAAACTGACTCCACCCGAACCCCTGTAACCCAAACCATAGTCCATTGTACCTACAAGTTATCTCAGCACATGTTTTGCGGCAGTCCAATGTACACTCCTAGGCTTCAACATCAACTGGATAAGAGTGTTCACCACAAAACACAAGTCTGGCCTGGTGTTGACCAGATACATCAACGACCCAATGAGTTGACGGTAAAGTGTAGGATCCACCAACTTACCCTCAGAAGCATGAAGATGCTTCCAGTTGGTGATCATAGGTGTGGACATCGGCCTGCAATCCTCCATCCAAAATCTCCTCAGAATATCAACTATATACTTCCCCTGTCCTAGGAAAATATGTCCATGCTCCTACCAAACCTCCATCCCCAGATAATAACACATCAACCCAATGTCAGTCATCTCATACTCAGTAGCAAGGTCTCTCTTGCAATGTGCAATGAGATGGTCCTCTCCAGTGATAAACAAGTCATCAACATATAACAAAAGAATGTGAGGATCTCCACCAACCATAATGTAGTAAATGTTGGGATCAACCTCACTCTTCTGAAAACCCATTGATGTCAAATACACATCAATCCTGGAGTACCAAGCTCTAGGAGCTTGCTTCAGTCCATACAAGGCTTTCCTCAGACTGCACACATGAGAATCTTTCCCATGAATCTCGAATCCCTGTGGTTGCTCTAAGTACACTTCCTCCTGTAGAAGACCATTGAGAAATACGATCTTCACATCCGTCTGGTGGATCTTCCAACCCATCTCTGCTGCTATAGAAATCACTGCTCTGATGGAAGAATACCGAGAAACTGGCACAAAGGTCTCATCATAATCAACTCCCTCAACCTGTGAAAACCCCCGTGCCACAAATTGAGCCTTGTACTTCTCCACACTGCCATCTGTAGCATGCTTCACCTTGTAGATCCACTTGGAAGTCACAACAGACTTCCCCTCTGGTCTCGGCACTATCTCCCATGCATCATTCTTCATGATGGAATGGTACTCTTCCATCATGGCATCTCTCCAAACTTGATGCTGAGAGGCCTCCTCAAATGTGGAAGGCTCTGAGTCACGAAGACTTGCAAAAAGAGCCATACCCAATCTATCCAGAATCACTACTGTTCTGATCTCCTCCTGGGGTCTACCAAATGCCTTTGCTTCCTTCAAGGTCTCCTGAATACATTTAGGCTTCCTCTTCCTTGAAGGCTCCTCCCATACTAGTCTATCCTCATCTGAAGAACTCCCAGAAGCAGAAGGTTCAACACCCCGAGGACCAATGACTGATGAACTAGTCCCTGAAGAACCTATAACCTGAGAACCAAAACCTGAACCTATCCCTGAAGTACCTATCACCTAAACCACTGAACCTGTAGAAGCTGTGCTTGTACCCTGTGATCTAGTTACTCCAGAAACCTGTGGACCTAAGATCTGTATCGAAGAAGCTTGAGTCACTTGAGGTGTGGATACCGATGGCTCCCTCTACTCTATCTTTCTGTATTTCCTGAAGGTTCTCTCCTCATCAAACTTAACTTCCCACCTAACAACAACCTTCTTATGTCCAGGAAGGTAAATCCGGTAAGCCTTCGAAGTCTCATCATATCCCACAAAGATGCCTCTCTCTGCAGCGGGATCAAACTTCGTCGTCTTCTCAGAAGGGACGTGAGAGTAATTCAAAGAACCAAATATGCGAAAATGGCTCACATCAGGCTTCTTTTCTATGTACATCTCCTCAGGAGTCTTCCTCCCCAAAGCACGATGAGGACTCCTGTTCTGCAGATAAACTACAGTGCTGCCTGCCTCTGTCCATAGATAGAATGGTAAACTCTAATCATGAAGCATCGATCTCGCTGCTCCCACAATTGACCTATTATTCCTCTTTGCTACTCCATTTTGCTCAGGAGTGTAGGGAACTGTCATCTGTCTCTGTATAGCCTCCTATGTGCAAAACCCATCGAACTCCTTGGAGGTATACTCACCCCCATTGTCTGATCTCAACATCCGAATCTTCCTCCCTGTTTGCTTCTCCACAAGGGTTTTGAACCCTTGGAAGACACTCAATACTAAGGGTGACTTCTTGCTCCTCAAGAAGTAGATCCAGGTCTTCCTGGAGTAGTCATCAATGAAAGAGATATAGTACTCAAATCTAGTCAAAGAGACTGATGACATAGGACCATAAATATCAGAATGGATCAAGTCAAGTACTTCTTCTGCTCTACTGTCACTACTTGGAAAAGCAGTCTTGGTGTACTTTCCCAAAGCACACCCCCTGCACACATCACTCTGCTCAGTGTTGAACTTGGGTAAACCTGTAACCATGCTCCTAAACAATCTTAGATCTAGGTGATGTAAGCCTGGGCCATCCTCCGATGCCATAGCTCACAAAGTTCACTACTGCTGCTGTGTGCTAGAGCATGCTGTGGCTAAAACAAGAGCTTTTATAGCTTTCCATATCTAACCCCAATGTCCATGGAGGTAGATAATCCTATAGTCTTGGGGAATACCTGCACTCTCCCATCCAAGAAACAAACCCCAAGACCCCTATCCTCAATGGTGGAAATTGATACAAGGTTCTTCTTCAGCCCAGGGACAAATAACACATCCCTCAGAGGGACTCATAGACTCCCTCTGAAATGTAATGGTCCCCCGATCAACTGCTCTAACAATGGTGTCATCACCTAGTACAACCTCCACATATATACCTGTTTGTGAAAGCTCGGAGAACATCTCTCGAGCACCTGTCATGTGGCTTGAATCTCCGCTATCAATATACCAAGTGCCAGTGGTGGATGCAATCATCTAATGGCTTGCCAATAAGGAATACTCCATCTCCATATCCACATCAGTGCTGGTGACTAAAGAGGCTCTCTCTCTCTCAATCTTTCCAACACAAAGAGAAAACTCTCTCTGAAATATGTCTCCGAAGTCATCAACCTTTGCTAAAGCTGCAGTCTATTGTCTCTTCTTCTTCTTGCTTGGACACTATGAAGCATAGTGCCCAAAATTTTGACAACCATAACACTTGATTTTACTCAAGTCCTTCTTTTTCCCACCTTGCTGCTGCTGCTGCTGCTTGGCCCCACTCTGCTTGGGACCATTCTTCTTCTTCTTCCCCTTTGCTGTCAAAGCCATGTTCTCCTCATCTTCCCTACCCTATGAAGAACTGCCCTATACGAGACCTCTCCTGGTCTCCTCCTGCACAAAGTCATACCACAGTCTCTCCCATGAAGGTAAGTTCTCTCTGCCCACTATAGCCTACACAAATGCACCCCAGGGCTTGGAAGCCCCATTCACTGTTGTATGCACAAGCTTAGTAGCAATGACCACCTCCCCAACTGCTGCTAGCTCATATCTAACTGCAGATATCCTGGTAAGGTAAGCTGTCACTCCCTCTCCACCATTCATCTTTATAGTACTCTTCAGTTTCTCCTTGAGAACCATCTTCCGGTTCTCATTGGTACTCTCATATAAGCTGGTTAAAGCACTCCACATCAAATGTGCCCTAGCTTTACCATAAATTTGAGGGATGATATGGTCTTTAATTGCATCAAGGATTATTCTTCTAGCTTTACAGTCCTTCTTGTTGAAGGTTGATAATGTTGTTGCATCTATAGCAGTGAGAATCTGAACAGGGTCTGATGTAGTGTTTCTTACCACCTCCTCCCATAGTTCATTCCCCTCTAAAATCAACAAAATCATAGCCTTCTGTAGTGCTCCATTTTTTACAACATAGTACTAAGTCATTTTCTCAGCTACATTTCTATGTATTAAGCTTACCTTAAGCTAGTTCAGAAATTTTCCAATAAAGTTTTATGTTGTTCAAATGAAATTTAGTATACTGTTTGAACTTAAATAAATTAATTGTAGATCCAATGAAAATTTTCTAATAAGTTCCATTTTCTTGTTTGTGTTTGTCATTAACAATCATACATACAAATGTAAAAATAAATAAACTAACATATTAGTATTTTCTTTCATGTATGTTTTAGCATAATAATCAAATAAATAACAAGGAAAATACCTGAAGCTATAGATGGTAGATAGTAGTAGGTTATGTATCTGCTTAGTTAGCCAACCAAAATGATGTGTCCACCCTGCCAACCAGCTATTATCTTGTTGGCCCTTGGAAATCAAAGGATTTCCAAGCCCCTAAGCCCACAAACCAATAATCCCAAGAGAAGTATTTCCTCTGTTCTCAAATCCTTTCTCTATTCTCAAATCCTTTTCTCTACTAAGAACTGTCCTTCTTTACCTTCAAATTCTCTCCCAATATAATCTCCCAAAAAAAATCCAACCCCTTCTCCTACCTTCACTCTTCCCTAAATACCTTTTGCTTCCTCGAGAAGACTTGAGGCTTACTCCACCACCCCAAATTCCCTCTCTCGAGCCATTCAATCATTTAATCCCCTGACTTTAACATTCACACAAGTTATAATGGAATAATATATTTCTTCACTTAATGTACCAACAAGTAAATTTACTTACGATAAATTTATTGCGCTTTAATTGTTCAATGGTAAGTATTTATTATGGTAGGAGATATTACCTAAGGGTTCTCTATTCGAGATCTATTTTAATAAATGTTCGTTTATTCACCATATTTGCACTTAGTGTTTTTAGAATAAAATAATTCAATAATATTTATTCTAGTTGAGTTTTCAGTTTGGGACAAGGTATGTCTTAATGGTTTACCAATCCGACAAGATAACTTATCTTGTAACTTAAACTCTAAGACTCACATTGAATAAATAAATAATATTTAAAACATGTTCCATCACATCACATCCATTCAAGAATTATTATCCTATTATGTCTAACTTTTGAAATGGAAATAATTACACACTAATAATTTATTAATCAATTATTTTAAATCTTACTTATATTGTAATTTTTACGATAGGGATATTAATATTGCTAGAATATTATTAATTAAGTTATAATAATAATTATATCACCATTTATTAAATAATAATAATAATAATTAAATCACCATTTAACAATAATAAATGGTGAATTAATGAGAATATTTTTAATTATTTGTTTGTCACATGAGTACCCTAACATCAACATAGTATCCTTGTTCTTATAAACAAAGCACTCTTGAGGGCTTAAACAATTTTACTAATTAATTAGACAGTACCATTACCCTATTCACAATAGTTCTCATATGACAATGCTAACTTACGACACTTGTCTTAGTTGCTTATTACAATGTTTTCATATAATGACTAATTCACTTATTTACACATTGAAAACCTAACCATTCATTGCCTAAGTTGATTGATGTATCCTTAACTGAGTTATCTATGACATTTATACTACTATTCAAGCGTGACAAGTATGTTATACACCAGTACTATTGTACATGTACAAGGTGTTCATGCATGGCCAATGTATGCACATGTCGGATATGTACTATAAAAAAACCCCATCCCTCCTATGCATACTTGCTAACTAATTATAGTATTTACCCCCATGCAGAAGAGCCAGCATAATATATAGTATAATTACTTTAACATCCTTGGTTATTTAACAGTTAACCCTTTACGATTTCACATCACTGTCTTTATGTTTACATTAGTTTAATCATTCAAGTACAAGGAAGGATATCTACTCCCACTAACTCAAGATCAAGGAATCTCTAACCCTCAAAAGTACTAACAAGCATATCCTCCCATCCTAACCTACGTCCACATCCTCCCTATCCTTCCTCTGCTAATACACAAGTGGATGTCGGATTCACCGACCTGACCACATAAGAACCTGAGAGCGATAGCATCGGCTGAACAATGGACCTAACCTCTCCTAGCAAGCATCTGATCATAGTCATCACAACAACTTGGGGAGCATGTCTCAGCACAACCCTCCCATGACCCCGGGTATCATAGAAACATAGGGTGGACAATACATCCATCCCTCTCAACATACTGGGTCTACACCCTTATCAACTCATACTTCATTGCTATCGAGATTATCAGTTTGTGTCATCGTATCATCAATTTTGGTTGCTAAAGTTTACCATGTGAACAAGTTCTTATCCCATATATCAGATCAAGTAACTGGCTATACCATAGCCCTTGTGTCCTGTAGGTTAGTATTTCGCAAAATACAAATTTCATAGAAAGCATTTCCCATCGATCACCAACTGACCCATATTATCAACATCATTTTATTTCATGTAACAGTTTTAGTTCATCATAGATGCATATGACATATAACACTTCAATAAATCACATCATAATATGGTATCCACATACCACATCAGATATTTCACATCTTACTAATGAGAACATATAAACATATACTATAATCGTAAAATAAGGGAACACTATGATAATCATGACATCGTAACCGCATAACATAGTAACATCATAATCATAGTGAAATCATAAAACACAGTAACATCATATAATCGGGTCCATCATGTCATAATTACTCAGTCGAGCTGAGTTCAACAGATAATAAGCAAATAAAGTACAGTGTGTCTAACTGATAAATATGACTAATCAAAATATGGGGCGTTACACCTTCCATGGCACAAAGTTTCCTATCCCATCCAACCAATCCTCCAACCTAAGTCTTGTAGCCATCTCTACTGTCAACCCAACAAGGTTCTATTCACTAACAGAAGAAAATACTCAAATCTGAAAATTTCTGTGTGTCTGTAAATTTTACTGTTTTCTGCCCCCAAGCTCTGATACCATGTAAATTTTATGTGATATTTCAGCTTGTTGGTTTATGTCAACTTTTCAGTGTTTTTCATTCCCAAACCGGTTTTGCATTGGCTGGAAACTGCTTATAAAAATTGCAGACAATTAAACACGCTGTAAATACACTTTAATAGGCAGAAAATTAATTCAACATGCACACCATAAAATATTTCAGACTAAATTTTTTTTGGCCAATAGCCCTGGAAAAACCCCCACGGGGAAAACCAGTCAGAGAGAGAGAGAGTTTATTATTTCTTCAGCAATATTTCAGTACAATGATTTTACAGTCAAAATGTACTTATCTCAACCAACCAAATCACCCAACAATCTTCCTCGATTTCTGTGCAAAGTTGCCTCAATTTCTATGCATAAAATTCTTCTTGAAAAATGTGCCAAACCTAGCCTTGATTTCTGTGCCTCACACATAAATTTATGTACGGTACAATAGCAATTAATGCTGATGTATGAACCTCGAAAACTGTGCCCTATCTTGGAAACCGTGCTGAGAAATAAATGCCTCGAGAACTGTAATGTCCCCATTTTGACCCCCTTTTTCATTAAATCATAAATGATGTAAATATTGTTATTTAATCATGGTGGGGAGCTCAAGGCCAAGGCCCCACCATTGATTTAGCATTTTATGCATCGGCAATTAAAGGAATAGATGCCTATGGTTCTTGTGCTAGATAGGCACAATGTAAATAAGACATCATGTAAATACAAATTTTAATGAAAATACCCACAACTAGCTATGCAATGCAACAAAGAGATGGGACATGATTCTACAAGGAATAGGGAGGAAAATTATTCAAATCCTTGAGCCAATGGTGTTAATCCATGTGTCAATGAGAAAACCCATAATCCACCAACTACCCATTTTGGGTTATGGACCCAATCATTTAATTCTTCCAGAAATTGGTTGAGGTAGTTAATGCCTTGGGAATGAAGAGGTATGGCAGCCAATTTCGTGTATGGGAAAGCCATCAACCTGGGAATTGGTATCTTTGCTTCTAGGGCAAGAAAACACCCACGAAATGGTGCCCAAAGCCATTCTAAACATATAGTTTTTCATCCTCTCAGGCAGATGGAGACTGCTGGAAGTTACATTCACATTTTGGATAAAAAACGCAGGGTTTTCCTTGCCCAAAAACTTGTTTTTGGTTTTGGACAGTAGCTGGGAAGAAGGGGCTGCAATTTGGGACCATATGGAGGTCATTTTGTCCCAGAATTGCCATGGGCACTTTTCCTAAAAACGATTTCTGCTTCCTGGGGATTTCCCAAACCTCCATTGTTCATTTTTAGCCTTCCCACGTTTTTCTGAAGCTCAGGGAATCATTTTCATGCTTATCACTGTACAAATGTTTTTCTCCTGTCCAGCCATTGTGGTTCTGCTGTTATGTGCATCCCTATTTTGGTTTGAATCTGTGATCAAGAGATTGGAGTGGTAGTGGACAGAGAGGGCTTGATAAAACTAGTGGGGGAGATAACCTCTCAAGAAGATCGAGAGGGCTTTGGCTGCTCTTCTATGCACACCTTGAGAGCACTAGATGGGGAAGGTATGGCTTGAGGGACTGTACAACAGTGAAAAGAATACTTCCTTGTGCTGGGTGTGTAGGTATTGTGGGTGCCAAGCTAGATAGATCTTGTATGGTTACCCCTGGATCTGTGCTTGAGCTCACTAGCTTAGCCACTCTTCCTTTCCATTTCCTAGCAAGCCTGATAAACCCAATTGTAGATTGGCTTGGCGCATCTTGGTGTATGCTTGGCTATGTGTGAGTTTGTTGTTCCCTGGTTCCTTGTAGAGATCATGCCAGCTCGGGGGTGGTAGTTGTATCAAGAGGTTGATAAGCGCAACTGGCCTATGGTTGGGAGGAACGTTGAAGATGCATAGCTAGTTGCTTGGGACTACTTTGTTAAGATACGTATTCTCTTGTGTTAACCTTGCAATTATTATTATTTGGAATGAATGATGGATGTGTTATTAAAATTATTTCCGCTGTGTTTTCTTACCATTATACACTTCCATATGTCTTTTATATTATGTGAATGCCTATTTAATAAGTACATGGGGCTAGATTCCTGGATTTAGTGTCACGTCCTCTCTATCATGCTGGTATGATAGGAAAGGACATTACATTGTGTTATCAGAGCTGCTGTTTGCAGCATTGGACCTCTATGGGCCAAATCCAATCACAAACACATGGGAAGGTCCCTTCCTGATCACCACAGGTCTCAGCATTGGGCCTAAACAGGCTAAGTTGGATAGATTACAGAGGTAAGATCACCTCCTACTGAGCAGCAATCATCACTGAAAGAAGGGAAGATTTCAAAAAATTTCTTAAGAGTTTTGGAAATTTTTGTTTAAGTCTGTTTCGGGAAGAGTTCGGGAAATCGTTCCGAAATTTGTGGAAGAGTTCTGCGAACCACCCCGAAACTGCGGAAGGAATTTCCTTCCGAAATTGTGGAAGGAATTCACTCCCGAAATTGCAGAAAATTTTTCCTAAGTGTTCGGCGTCGAAAGGAAATTTGTGGAAGGAATTCTCTTCCGAAACTGCAGAAGACTTCGGCAAATCATCCGCAACTGTGGAAGACTTCAACAAATCGTTCCGCAACTGCAGAAGACTTCGGCGAACCATTCTGCAACTGTGGAAGACTTCGGCGAATCAGTCCTCAACTGCGGAAGACTTCGGCGAATCGTTCCACAATTGCGGAAGCATTCCGCGAATCATTCCGCAACTGCGGAAGCATTCCGCAAGTCGTTTCACAATTGCAGAAGCATTTCGCAAGTCATTCCGAAATTGCGGAAGCATTTTGCAAAACACCCCGCAATTGTGGAAGGCTTCCGTGAACCGCTTTGAAACTGCGGAAGCATTCGCCAAATCGCTCTGCAACTACGGAAGCATTCCGCGAGTGGCTCCGCAACTGCGGAAGCATTCGCTGAATCGCTCCGCAACTACGGAAGCATTCCACGAATGGCTCCGCAACTGCGGAAGAATTCCACGAATGGATCCGCAACTGCGGAAGCATTCCACGAATGGATCCGCAACTGCAGAAGCATTCATCGAGTTGCTCCGCAACTGCGGAAGCATTCAGCGAATTGCTCCGCAATTGCGGAAGTGTTCGGCAAACCACCCCGCAGTGGCAGCAAGATTTGTAAAAAAAAAAAAACAAGGGCGCTGCCCTCGACTTACCCTGCAGTGGCGCAGGGAATCCACAAGGGGGCAAGCCCCCTTGACCCCCCTTTTCCCCCTCATAGGTCGTTGATTGTGAGAAAATTCGATGATTTGACAATTGTCAATATAACATTTTCCCACGTGCATGAAAGTAAGTTATGAATTCTGAGAATATAATGCAGCTAACAATTGTGTGGATGAACACATTCTGCAGAATCACAGTTACAGGGCAGCACTCTAGATAGTACAGTTGAAAAAGTTTTGGATCTTGGTTGGGCCAAGAAAATTAACATCATGGATGATGCACAGGATCCCTATGAGCCTGAGACAGATGCCATGGAGGAGAACATACATGTTAAAAATGCTGAAACAGAATCTAATGGGAGAAGAAATCAAGAGACTCCTCCAGGTATTGCATCCACCATGAGAAGCCTAAGGGTGGAGTTGCAAAGCTATAGAGAAGACAATGAAAGGATGATTAAAGCTCAGGAAGAACAAAATCAGTTGAATGCTGCCATGCTACAGAGTTTGCAGACATCCAAAGGTAAATAAACTCTGGGCATCAGACATCAAATCCAGAATGGGGTGGGAGTAGTTCTAGAAGGAATCCTCGTAAGAGGGCCAGTAGCTCAAGAAGAGTTTCTACAGACAGAACATATACTCCAAAAATATCTTCTAATGAATCATCTGACTCTGAAGAATTCATTGAGGGTTCAAGTTCTTCATCTCACAGGAGTAAGAGGAAGAAGCACTACAAGAACAATTCGCATGGGGAATTTAAGAAGGGAAAACCTCCTACATTTTATGGAGAGATAAAGTCTGGTCAAGAAGCTAAAGCTTGGCTTCTTGGGATGAGAAAATATTTCCAAGTCCAAGACTACTCGGGAAATATGAAGGCAAGGGTAGCCATCTTCGACCTGAATGGAAGAGCATCTATATGGTGGGAACACATCAAGCAAGTGAAGAAGATCAACGAAAGGAAGATTGTGTGGAAGCAGTTCAAGAAATACTTCAAGCAGAAGTACCTCTCTGATAGGTACTATGATGATAAGATCAAAGAGTTCCCTGAGCTGAGATTGGGACAATTGAGCATGGAAGAATATGCAAACAAATTCTTGGAGCTACTAAGATATGCCAGGTACATTCAAGATGATAAGGTGAAAATTCAGCGTTTCCTAAGTGGATTTCCCTAGTCATATAAAGACAGAATTGAGTTTGATGAACCTCGAACTCTAGAGGAGGCCATAAGAAAGGCCAAGTATTGCTTTGATCAAAACAAAAGCAAACCAGAATTCCATAAGGCATGGAAGGATAGGAAAAATGAAAAGTTTGATCAATGGAAGAAGGGGTTCAAGCCTCCTCAATTCCGGAATCAGCAAAGGCAACCATCACAGGTTGTGACTAAGCCAACTAGGATGATGGGAGACAAGCCAAGAGATCCAAAGGAGCCAAGAGAACCACTTCAATGTTGGGGTTGTGGAGGAGAGCACATGCTTAGGAACTGTCCACATCGAAATGGGAATGCAAATCAAGTCCACAATATCCAAGGAGCTGAAACTGTGGGTCAAGTGGCAAGGACAATCCCTATAATCTATGCAGCACTAGACGACCGCCAAGCAGATCATCAGTCAACTGTGGTTGAAGTTGAAGGTAAGATTGCTAAGCAATCTGTTTCTATTTTGATTGATCCTGGCTCTACTCACAGTTATGTCACTCCTAGAATTGTTGAGATTTGTGCTTTCAAGAAATTAAAGCATAGTAAATCATGGTTAGTTCAACTAGCCACTGGAACCAAGAGAAAAGTTAGTGAAATAATAGAAAAATGTCCATTAGAGATGGATGGGCTATTCACTTATGCAGATCTGAATATTTTACCCCTGGGTTCCTATGACATTCTCATTGGAATGGATTGGTTAGAAGCACACAGGGTTAAACTTGACTGCTACAATAAGACATTTGAATGCATGGACGAAGAAGGAAACCCGAGGGTTGTAAAAGGCATTCCAAAGGTGACTTCTGTTAGACAGGTTTCAGCCATGCAGTTGAAGATGTTATGTAGGAAGGGATGTCAATTGTATGCAGCCCACATTATAGAGGCAGCAGAGAATGAAACTCTTAAATTGGAGGACTATCATGTATTGCAAGAATTCAGGGATGTTTTTCCTGATGAGATTCCAGGACTTCCTCCAAAGAGAGACATTGACTTTACAATTGAACTTGTGCCAGGAGCGGCACCAGTGTCTAAGATACCCTACATGATGAGTACACCGGAATTGGTAGAATTGAAAATGCAATTACAAGAGTTACTAGAAAAGAAATATATTAGGCCCAGTGTGTCCCTGTGGGGAGCACCTGTTCTATTTGTGAAAAAGAAAGATGGAACGCTCAGGTTATGTATTGACTACAGGCAGTTGAACAAAGTCATTGTGAAGAACAAATACCCATTGCCCCGAATTGATGACATTTTTGACCAAATAAGAGGAGCATATGTATTTTCAAAGATTGACTTGAGGTCTAGTTACCATCAGGTAAGAATCAAAGAAGAAGATATCCATAAGACAACCTTTAGAACGAGGTATGGACACTATGAGTTTGTAGTGGTACCATTCGGTCTCACAAATGCACCAGCTACATTTATGTGTCTCATGAATAATGTTTTTAGCAAATATTTGGACAAGTTTTTTCTTGTATTCCTAGACGACATTCTCATCTATTCTAAGAATGAAGAAGACCATGAAGAGCATTTGAGAATGACAATGCAATTACTAAGGGAGCATAAGTTGTATGCAAAGTTGAGCAAATGTGACTTTTATAAATATAGAATTCATTATTTGGGTCACATCATCTCCGACGAAGGAATATCAGTAGACCCTAAGAAGATTGAAGCCATTATGAATTGGCCAACTCCAAGGAATGTGACCGATGTGAGATTTTTTATGGGCCTTGCTGGTTACTACAGGAGGTTTATCGAAGGATTCTCCAAGGTTGCAAACCCAATCACTTCTTTGCAAAAGAAGGGGATAAAATTTGAATGGTCACCAAGATGTGAGTAAAGTTTTCAACGGTTGAAGAATCTTCTTACAAGTGCACCAATTTTGAAAATTGCAGACCCAGAAAAAGACTTTGTGGTATGTACCGATGCATGCAATCAAGGACTTGAAGGAGTTCTTATGCAAGACAACCACGTGATATGCTATGAGTCAAGAAAGTTGAAGGAGCATGAGAAGAACTATGCTACTCATGATATGGAACTTGTAGCCATAGTACATGCTTTAAAGATGTGGAGGCATTACTTAATGGGAAGAAAATTTGAGTTAAGGACAAACCATTGTGGTCTGAAATATTTGTTTGATCAGCCAACTTTAAATGCTAGGCAAGCTAGATGGTTGGAATTTTTGTGTGAATTTGATTTTGAAATCAAACACATAAAAGGGAAAGAAAACAAGGTGGTTGATGCACTCAGTAGGAAGGTACGTGAAATGTATGTGGCAGCGCTTAGTACTTTCCAACCAGATTTGAAGCAGCAGATTGTTAACCATATGGTTGAGGATGAAGTGTATGAGCAGATAAAGGGCAAATTGTAGCAGCAAAACCTTGAAAAGAAGTATGAGGGCTATCATTTGGAAGAAGGTGGATTTCTTACTTATAAGAATAGAGTCTATATTCCAAATGCGGCAGATTTAAGGAGAATGGTTATGGATGAGATCCATAAAGCTCCATACTCTGGTCACCCAGGCTATCAGAAAACAATTGCTACAGCAAGAAAATATTATTTTTGGCCAGGCATGAAAAAGGACATCATTGCATACATTTCTAAGTGCATGGAATGTCAGCAAGTGAAGAGTGAACACCAACGTCCAGCAGGTTTATTGCTTCCAGTGCCAATTCCAGAATGGAAATGGGAAGTAATTTCCATGGATTTTATTACAGGATTGCCAATGACTAAGAGACAACATGATTCCATCATGGTGGTGGTGGACAAGTTAACAAAGGCAGCACACTTCATACCGGTTAAATCCACACATAAATTCGATGCCATTGCAAATATTTTCATGAAGGAAATTTTCCGATTACATGGGTTGCCCAAGGAAATAATTTCTGACAGGGATACCAAGTTCACTTCCAATTTTTGGAAAGGTCTCTTTGCAGATTTGGGTACATAGCTAAACTTTAGTACCGCATACCATCCTCAAACAGATGGGCAAACAGAAAGAGTAAATCGGGTGCTCGAAGACATGCTCTGCATGTATGTAATGGACAAACCATCCAAGTGAGAGGATTATCTACACCTAGTAGAATTTGCATATAACAATGGGCAACAAGCATCGTTGGGAATGAGTCCTTATGAGGCTGTGTACGGCAGAAGGTGTAGGACACCAACGACTTGGGACAATCCAGTGAACAGAATTGTACTTGGGCTAGAATTGCTTAAGGAAATGGAGCAAGAAGCTGCCAAGATCAGACAGAATTTAAAAACAGCCCAAGATAGATAGAAAAGCTATGCAGGTAAACATAGAGTGCATAGGGAATTCAATGTTGGGGACCATGTGTATCTTAGAGTGAGATCAAGGAAGAGTTCCTTGAAGCTTGGGAGTTGTGCCAAGCTATCACCTAGATATTGTGGGCCATTTGAAGTGCTTGAAAGAATAGGTCCAATTGCATATAGACTTGCATTATCTGCTAGCACTAAAGCTCATAATGTTTTTCATGTCTCTTTGCTTAAGAAATATGTACATGATCCTAACCATGTGGTTAATTGGGATGTGATCCAGGTGGAACTCGAGGGAGAATTCCAAACCGATCCATTGTGCATCCTAGACAGGAAGGTAACATTGCACTGGAACCGAGCCATCGGACAGGTAAAGGTGCAATGGAAGCACTACGGTCCCGATGAGGCTACATGGGAGCTGAAGGATGCCATGAGGGTGGCATATCCATTTTTGTTCAATTTTGATGAGCATTGAGGACAATGCTAATGTAAGGGGAGGGGAATGTAATGTCCCCATTTTGACCCCCTTTTTCATTAAATCGTAAATGATGTAAATATTGTTATTTAATCATGGTGAGGAGCTCAAGGCCAAGGCCCCACCATTGATTTAGCATTTTATGTATCGGCAATTAAAGGAATAGATGCCTATGGTTCTTGTGCTAGATAGGCACAATGTAAATAAGACATCATGTAAATATGAATTTTAATGAAAATACCCACAACTAGCTATGAAATGCAACAAAGAGATGAGGCATGATTCTACAAGGAATAGGGAGGGAAATTATTCAAATCCTTGAGCCAATGGTGTTAATCCATGTGTCAATGAGAAAACCCATAAGCCACCAACTACCCATTTTGGGTTATGGACCCAATCATTTAATTCTTTCAGAAATTGGTTGAGGTAGTTAATGCCTTGGGAATGAAGAGGTATGGCAGCCAATTTCGTGTATGGGCAAGCCAGCAACCTGGGAATTGGTATCTTTGCTTCTGGGGCAAGAAAACACCCACGAAATGGTGCCCAAAGCCATTCTAAACATATAGTTTTTCATCCTCTCAGGCAGATGGAGACTGCTGGAAGTTACAATCACGTTTTGGATAAAAAACACAGGGTTTTCCTTGCCCAAAAACTTGTTTTTGGTTTTGGACAGTAGCTGGGAAGAAGGGGCTGTGATTTGGGACCATATGGAGGTCGTTTTGTCCCAGAATTTCCATGGGCACTTTTCCTAAAAATGATTTCTGCTTCCTGGGGTTTTCCCAAACCTCCATTGTTCATTTTTAGCCTTCCCACGTTTTTCTAAAGCTCAGGGAATCATTTTCATGCTTATCACTATACAAACGTTTTTCTCCTGTCCAACCATTGTGGTTCTGCTATTATGTGCATCCCTATTTTGGTTTGAATCTGTGAGCAAGAGATTGGAGTGGTAGTGGACAGAGAGGGCTTGATAAACCTAGTGGGGGAGATAACCTCTCAAGAAGATCAAGAGGGATTTGGCTGCTCTTCTATGCACACCCTGAGAGCACTAGATGGGGAAGGTATGTGTTGGTAGAATTTTTCCCTATGGATAAGTCAAAATTCTCTTAACTTAAAGCATATTCCTAACTGACTCTAAGGTAAGAACAAAACAAAACAAATGCTACCTTGAAATTCCTGAACTAACTTTCACAACAAGATTACATGTATTCAGAAACAATGAAAGATATGACTCACCTTTCAATCTGACATTTGTCCCGCTTCTAGCTCTTGATCCAAAAGCTCCAATGTAGAACCTGTTGAGATCAAACAAAGAACAAGCATACAAGCTTCCAAATACCTTGAAGTAAAGATTAGATTCAAATCTAGATTAGATACATTCCATGCTAAAGACTTGTACAATACACATGAAATGGGAAAAACAAGACAAGTTATCTTTATTACAAACTTGAAGAATGCTTACAAAGGTTGCTTGATGTCCAAACCAATCCTCTAGCTCCAAGTGATTCCTCCTCTAGCTATCTCCACAAGGCTGCAAGATCATAGGGTTGATGCTTCTAAGAGTCCTCCCCTTTTCCCATGGAATGCCTCTCTTTTATAGTGTATGGTGAGGTTAACCAACAAGAGAGATGGGTGGACCTAGGGAGCACTTAGTGGATCAAGGTTTCTAATCACAGAAAATGAGTTAGGATCGAATCAGAGATCCCAATCCTCCAATATCTCTCGAAAATCCAAAATCCCACAAGCCATGGCAAAAAGGCTATAAAAAGAGTACCGCGCCCAGTAATCTGAGCATAACGCGGTAGTACCGCGTGGAAGGGACAAAGCATAGCACGGTAGTGTGGACTACCGCACTTCTAAGACAGAGCAAAACGTGGTACTTAGGGTAAATAAAGTCCCAGCTGGGTTAATTCTTGACAGGGTAGATTTACCTTCAAGGATTATTCATCTTCTGGGTGGTTCAAACAGTAGGGGAAGTGCTGTCAGCTCTTTTTGTGGTGGAGATGCGACACTGTGGAACATGTTAAATTTTCTAAATTTACTTCAATTTGATCTAGGATCTTAACTGAGAGAATAACATGTACAACATATCTACAGCATATCAATCATGGAGACAATAATGCAAGCACACAAGAGACACAAAGATTTACTTGGGGAAAACCATAAAGGTGAAAAACCCCAATAACTTCCTCAGAGATAGATAGAGCAATGATACAACCAACCATAAGAGATAGACATAACCCAGCAGCAGATCCTCCTCCTCCATAAGTGCACCACTCCTCCTTGAGTGCATGAGTGAGTAGTGAGTGAGCAAATAGAGTGCCTCCCGCACTCTATTTATACTTGACTTGACTTGCCTTTTTACCTAACTCATGTAGGCTCGAACTTAACCACATAACATAATGCTGACTGGGCCGACCCCCAATAGGGTGGTCTAATAACCCTTTGACCCACATGACTTATACGAGGCCGACCCCAAATAAGGTGGTCTAATAACCCATCAAGTATAAGTTACGACACTTACAATATAAATGACGACACTTCCGTATAGAGGAATAATAACATCTCTATAGGAATACAATATACATATATGTGAAATACATTCTGAAGTTACATATACATCAACACTCCCTCTTAACTAGGAAGGTATTTCTCAGCACAGTTCTTCTAGCACAAGTCATCTTCTCTGGATCATCGTCATTGGATAATCGTCATCGAGTCATCATCATCGTCACTGCTGCTGCTATCTCAATCAATCTCTGAATCTACTCGTCATAGGAAGTTCTACAGAGCCAGTGCTTTTTCATACTGGATGTAGGCCCACCACCTGCAGGTCTTCATCATCACTGGCCATACTATGGAATCCTCAGGACTTATTACGTGCATCACAAAACCTCGAAAGAGCATCCCAGGCTGTTACGAGCACACAGCTCTACCTATAGGATCTCCCAGGGCAACGAATTACATGTGACCTCACCACAAAACCTCGCAAGAGCATCCCAGGCTATTACGAGCACACAGCTCTACCTATAGGATCTCCTAGGGCAACGAATTACATGTGGTCATGGCAAAACCTCGCAAGAGCATCCCAGGACTGATTACGGGCACACAACCCAACCTATCGGATCTCCCAGGGAACCGAATTACATGCCATAGGACAAAACCTTGAAAGAGCATCTGCCAGATATCCCAGGGCACCGAATTACATGCCATAGGAAAAACCTCGAAAGACTATCTGTAGATCTCCCAGGGCACCGAATTACATGTCCTCCCAGAGCAAAACCTCGAAAGAGCATTTTCCAGATATCCCAGGGAACCGAATTACATGCCATAGGAAAAACCTCGAAAGACTATCTGCAAATCTCCCAGGGCACCGAATTACATGCTCATCTGCACAACCTGATCCACGGCCATAGAGTATCAACCTGATACTCACCATACATCATCCTGATGTACACATGATCATCTTGATCATCATCACTGCAACATCCTGCTGCATGTCATCTGGAGCAACATCCTAAAGCTCGTCGTCCATGATCATCCTGATCATACAATGCATCTACCTGATGCATACCAAGTATCTACTTGATACATATCATCATACATGATCCACCTGATCATACAGTGTATCCACCTGATACAAATACATGATACATATCACCATACATGATCCATCTGATCATACAATGCATCTACCTGATGCATACCAAGTATCTACCTGATACATATCATCATACATGATCCACCTGATCATACAGTGTATCCACCTGATACAAATACATGATACATATCACCATACATGATCCCCTGATCATACAGTGTATCCACCTGATACATATACAGATACATGGTCCAAGCATCCAACATGATGCATATACAAAATACATACAAATGATCCAACTGATCATATCCAGCATCCAACATGATGCGTACATACAAAATACATACACATGATCCAACCGATCATATCCAGCATCCAACATGATGCATACACATACACATGATCCAACCGATCATATCCAAGCAGAAACCAGAACATCATCCTGATGCTCATCATCCAGTGCTTACATCCACAGCCCTGTGAAGGATCCCCCTTCCAACATGCTTAGAATGGCTTCAGCAAATGTGTCCATCACTTCTTCCTCGAAGTGTCCTTAATCTGAAGCACGCCAAGCCTCTCTCTGAAGTACTCGAACTTCACCCTGGCTAGTGGCCTCATCAGCACATCTGCAGTCTGCTCGTCTGTCGCAACATACAGAAGCTTCACGGCTCCTCTCTGCACCATATCCCTGATATAGTGATATTTGATCTCTATGTGTTTCGACCTGACATGAAACACTGGGTTCTCGGACAGCTTCACACAACTCTGGTTATCACAAAAGATACCAATAGCATCCAACGGGAGATCAAATAACTCAGACAGTAGCATCCGTAGCCATACTGCCTCACAACTAGCTGAATAGGCTGCAACATACTCTGTCTCAGCTGTACTCAGTGCTAGACGGGACTGCTTCCTGCTAAACCAAGAGATCACACCTGATCCCATACTGAAGCAGCACCCAGATGTGCTCTTCCTATCTGTAGCACTTCCAACCTAATCTGAATCAACATAACCCTGCAGGTTAAACTTTTGATTCACTTCATACTTGAGCCCATAATCCACTGTACCCTTCAGGTACCTCAGAACATGCTTTACAGCAACCAGGTGAACACTCCTCGGATCCGTCAGGAACTGTCTCAATGTGTTCACAGCAAAGCAAATGTATGGTCTCGTGTTCGTCAGGTACATCAAGGACCCAATCATCTGACGATACATAGAGACATCAACTGGCTCAGATGAAGCATCACAAAGAAGCTTCAGATTCGATGCCATAGGTTTGGCCATGGCCTTGCAATCCATCATCCTGAACCTCTTCAGGATCTCTTACTGCATACTTCCCTTGTCCAAGGAAGATTCCATCACTCTGCCACACCTCCATGCCAAAAACAAATAGTGCATCATCCCCAAGTTCTTTATATCAAATTCAGCAGCAAGCTTCCACTGTGTGTTGGCAATCCATCTATCCTCACCTGATACAAACAGGTCATCCACATAGTAGTATCACTGGATTTCCTTCCTCAACCTTGTAGTAAAGGTTGGAACCCGCTTTACTCTTGGTAAAGACCAAACTGGATAAAAGGCTGTCTATCCTACCATTCCGAGTTCTGCACACATATATGACTACACCATGCTGTCTTGAAATCCATTTGGTGCATATTCTATTTCATCACTTTTATATTTCTCAATGCTGCCATCTGCAATATGCTTGATCTGATAGTTCCATTTGGAAGTCATAACAAACTTCCCTTCACGTCTTGGGACTACATCCCAAACATCATTCTTCATGATCGACGGATCATGGCATTCCATTTCTTCATCCCAGATCCTGGGAACTTCAATATCTTCAATATCTTTAATGTTGTAGTCCTTTTTGTAGGTGAAGATATGTGGTCTTTCCTACAAAACAGGTTAAATTGCATGATTAGAAACATCTCATAGTTTTCAGAACAAATTCTTACACATAAAGAAATATGTCATATAGTCATGCAATTATTTTATCCAATGCTTCAATACAACATTTATCCATATCCCGTAACTTTCTAGATGCCTTCCAATCTCTACCAGAACATTGTTAAGAGTGTGCACAACTCCCAACATGTCAGCAAAGAGGTTTCATTCTAGATAAGTAGCAATGGAATGTTGTACAGTGCCATAGGCCACTTACCCATGTATATTAGTAGTTTAATGTTCATTAATGCAACTATTCTAATATGCACAACACATATCCTAAGTCTAGGAACATGAGCATATACATCATTGAACAATTTTATTTAAACAAACACATATGCAAGAAATGATAATTAAAATACTTATCTTTGTTTTTTCGTTGGGTGGACTCCCTCTGAGTCTTCGCTTTCTTGCAGGAGCTGCTGGAGTCCTAATCTGCAGTAGCTTCTTCTACAATTTTCTGTTGTGGAATGTATAGAGGTGTTCAACTCCCTCTGAATATCTGCATCCTTTCATAAACCACTGGAGTGTACTCCCTCTTGATCTTTGCTTCCTGGATTACCTGTTCTTCAACTCATATTCATCCTTGGTCCCTATGCATGCTTATTAGTATCATCATTGTGTTATCCTTGAGGTCTCATACATAATCACACATTTATTAGTATAATCTTAATATTATCAAAACACAATAATCTCAAGCATGTATAGTTAGGATCATTTCAAACACAGATAATAAACATTAGTATTCAAGGTTTCAGGGAAGTCTTCTTTTACTCATGCATATTCTTATTTGATCATAGGACTCTTTTGGTTAGTTAAATCATAAGAAACATAACATGTCTAAACCTGTAAATACTCAAACCTATGACTCTTTGGGTTAGTTGAATCATCAATCAAGATAAGATATAAAATATGCATAAAACCTGTGATTATTCAAACCTATACCTTCATGATTCTTCTGGTTAGTCATATCATCAATTATGTTAAGAAACATAATATGCATACAACCATGATTATTCAAACCTATGACTTCATGAATAATCATTATCAACAACACTATAAGATCCTAACACAAGGTAGGATTCTAGCTTGATATAGGAAAAACATACTTGGATTAGCATGCTAGCTATTTATGTCTAACATACCTGGATAATGTCTTCTGGTTCTCTTCAGTGACTTGTGCTAGTGACCTACATGTCTCATAAGTTAACCATTGTAGAAACAAGTTATACATACCTCGAAAGTAGATCTTCTATGTGATCCATGACAATGGATGAATCCTTGTCTTCGTGTCACCATGATCATACGTTCTTGAAGTAGAACATGATTTGTCTTTCTTGGTGTACCTTTCATGTTAGTAGACAACATAAACCTCATACAACACCATAATGCATTAGTACAATCATAAGTGTCAATACCCTAATCAATGAATATTTTCTATCGTGCATTCATAGTTTTATTAAGGTGATATGACAAGTCTAAAATCAAGATTGTACTAACCGTAATAACATGAAGACAAACATACCATAAACTTAATCATGCACAAATCTCAAAACATACCTCGATGAGTCATACCTGTCAATATCGCTTGTAATCTTCTTATGTAAGGCCTTAGCCTCATCTCCCTCTGAAACAGGAACTTCTTCATTTATGCAGGTGACCAATCCATCTTCTTCTAGGATTAACCCAATCCACTTGAATTGCCAGAACTGGACCTGGAGCTGGATATGGGTTTGTCAGAGAAAACCCCAAAATTCAAACTTTGAATTTCAAACTTCCGAAAGGATAGAAATATGCGCCTTGATGAGCTGATCAAGCTGGTATATTCAGAATTTGAAAACTGCAAAGTTTCACTCCTCAATTTTGCCTTTGAAACTTCCAGATTCACTCGACGTGACCCTGAACTGGGGTTTGATGAATCCCACTCTTCTGCCCCATCAAAAGGTTTGATCCAAAGCTCTAAATTTCTATTTTACTGAGGAGCTTCTAGCCGTGGTCACAGATTTCAAAAATTCTCATTTTTACAGAAGCCCTAATTTTCCACTTTTCTGATCAAAGTCCCGAACTAGGGTTTGATCAAACCTGGCCTTCTGCCCAACCAAAAATTCTGATCTTGGTCTCTAAATTTCTATTTTGATGAGTAGCATCCAGTCGTGGTCTCCGATTACAAAAATTCCAACTTTCTCCGAAGCCCTAAATTCCGGAAGCCATGAATGAAAGTACTCAAAAATAATTATGTTTTGACAGAAATATGTACCTGATTGTTTCTGGTGTTACTCCGAACCTTTTGATCCACAGGGTCTAAGAAAGTTTCTTGAGATATCCTGACCTGTTAGCTTTCCATCCCAACAGGTCTGACCTCAATTGGATTCTCTGAGAGAGAGTTATGCCAAGTGTCGCAACGTGACCTGTTTTGGGATAATATAGGAGAGCGAACTTGTACGGCGTGCCATGTGTCACTGTTTCAACTTCGGCCTCTGAAAACTTTTCTTGAGATAGCTCGGCCTGTTATCTTTCCATCCTGATAGGTTTGACCTCAATTGGACTTTAAGAGAGAGAGTTATGCCAAGTGTCGCAACGTGACCTGTTTATGGGATAATACAGGAGAGCAAACTTGTACGGTGTGCCACGTGTCACTGGCTCAACTTCGGCCTCTGAATTTTTTTTCTGAGATAGTGAAATCTGTATACTACCTGTCACTTTTTATGAAATTTCATTTGGAGCTTCCTAGCTCAAGTTATGACCTTTTTCCCAAGGTCACCTGATTTTGACTTAGATCTGGAAGAGGCAGAAACCCTATATTGCACAGATCATAAATCACAAAGTACAATGAATTAGAGGTTTTCCTTTGGACACAAGGTACCTGTAGACTTAATCTTCGACCTGTAAAGATTTCAGATCCAAAAACTTCGCCAAAACGGATTTATAGCGAAAGTGCTACGACGACTGGTTTTTGCTATATCAAGCCCTAGCATCGTAAGTACAACAAGTGTCATACATGCCATATCATGCCTTCTTTCAGGCTAGCTCTGATACCATGTTAAATTTTCTGAATTTACTTCAATTTGATCTAGGATCTTAACTGAGAGAATAACATGTACAGCATATATACAGCATATCAATCATGGAGACAATAATGCAAGCACACAAGAGACACAAAGATTTACTTGGGGAAAACCATAAAGGTGAAAAACCCCAATAACTTCCTGAGAGATAGATAGAGTAATGATACAACCAACCATAAGAGATAGACATAACCCAACAGCAGATCCTCCTCCTCCATAAGTGCGCCACTCCTCCTTGAGTGCATGAGTGAGTAGTGAGTGAGCAAATAGAGTGCCTCCCGCACTCTATTTATACTTGACTTGACTTGCCTTTTTACCTAACTCATGTAGGCTCGAACTTAACCACATAACATAATGCTGACTGGGCTGACCCCCAATAGAGTGGTCTAATAACCCTTTGACCCACATGACTTATACGAGGCTGATCCCAAATAAGGTGGTCTAATAACCCATCAAGTATAAGTTACGACACTTACAATATAAATGACGACACTTCCGTATAGAGGAATAATAACATCTCTATAGGAATACAATATACATATATGTGAAATACATTCTGAAGTTACATATACATCAACAGAACATGGAGGTATAACAGATGCCCCCTAAAGTGTGAGGTCAGAAGAAACTGATGGCCGAAAGACTTTACGAATATAGTGTGCAGAGATAGCATCGAGGAAAGCGACAAGGAGCTGAAACATAAACAAGGTGTTAGACATACCACCGAGGCGGGCATCCCCATGGTCGGAAACAAATGACTCAAAGCATGGCTGCCAACCAATACATTGCAGATCCATGAGTACTGAGATGATATAGACTGTGGATAGATCATGGCTACTATGAACAAGCGTAGATCCATGAGACAGTAATAACACAGCCACAACCAATACAAAAAGTGGATCTGTGTGACAATACAAAAGACATCTCCATCGCAACCTGGACGCAATCAAGATACAAGGGTGCGCCCAGGGTCTTCTACCCGATCGCAAATGATACGAATCTAGCCATTTGATTACAAAGTGTTGAAGTCGAACATGGTAGAAACCATTTGATTACCGGTCAATGATGTGAACCGTTAACAAATGCGAGGGAAATCACCAATGATGACGATGATTCCCAAGGTATCTGAAGTACATCTCAACGAAATGCGAATATATGAGTTGATGTCGAGCATTCAAGAGATTGTTCGATCAGAGGTCAGTGATGTGAACCTACTGTCGAACACAAGGAAACCTGCCATTGAGGCATGTAGGTACCAAGGTACTAATGGTTGATCTCTAAGTCCAATTCCCGGATAGTGATTTGGCGTCGACGGGAATAGACTCGTCGAAGGTGGGCCATAATGATTCCCACATCATCGACACGAAATCGAAACGAACGATAAGATGATGAAACAATGGAGTATGTACTGACATAGCAGAGGCCTGACATAATGAACGACTCTGAACAATGCAACCCTTTGAACATATAACGGCATGTAACATGACCTGGAAGCAGGGATTATTGAAAGCAGAGGATAGACACCAAATGAGTAGGCTCGTGGCCAGGGAGACGACTCAGGATGATGACCATAACTCAGTGAAAAATAGATACCCAGTATAGACAAGGGACAGACACATGCCATGTTCAAAGGTAATGATTGACAAGCTGCCAAAAATAAACTTGACTTGTTCTCCCATATTCCCCCGACATGATGGACGAGTACCTCTTTGTTGTTTTTTGAGCTTGAAGAGGATAACAGATGCTCGGTGTAGCTCATCTCATAGATGAGTCCAATCTCACATGTTTCACGAACCTGAGAAAGGAGGGATTCGTCCCAAAGTGGGTCCTTCGATGTTAAATTTTAACGAGTCCAAGGAAGGAAAACTCGATAGTTTTTCATAGTTAGAGATCCTGAAAAACTTAAAGGAAGCTCCGCAATGTACTTTTTCATAAATTTAGTCCCTTGATCCCGAAAAAGTGTAAAACAATTCCCGAGAGAACTCTCCCAGCCAGAATTGACTGGGGTATACCTTTCTCGTAAATAGTCTAGACGGGCCGAAAAAGGGGTAACCTATCACCGAATAGACGACCTTTCAAATACTTTTACAAGTGTGAAAGAGTCAAGATCACTTGGAAATCTTTTCAATTTTAGGGAGTCTGAAAAGAGCTTAACTATGGACTCCAATGGTCTTTTTCGTAATTTTTTAGTTATTCTGGTCCGAAAAAAGAATAAAATACAACCAGGATAATACTTTCCTCATCGTTTTAACGAGCATGAGTAAAGCTGACCGAACTCGACACCATTTACTTGAGTTTGAAAAGCACGACATGGGTGTGAAAGTGCTTGGAATCTTTTTCAAGTTTTAATCCAGAGCACGAAAAAGATAAAGTAGGCTCAAAATGAAGGTCAAACAATGAATAAACGCCAGTATGAATATATCGCTTTTTAAAGGAGATCCTGTCAATAAGGTGCTCATAAAACCAGATATTAGTAATGTGAAATGGGTTTTATTTTAACTATATAAAATAATAAGTGAAAAATAGGTGAAAAAGCTATATAAAGAATAGGTAAAAGGAGAAAGTTACCATTTCACTTGTGTTTTTACCCAAAGAGGAGATTTTACCCACTTGAGGAGCAAAACTTCAAGGATCCATATTGGGAGTTTTAACGCACCGTTTCAACAACCGTTTGCGCCAGGTGAGAGCTCTCAAGCTTCTTTTTCATTTGATGTATGAACAATTTGCTTTCAGTAAGAAAAATTGATTTTTTGGGCAAGCCCTATTGGGCAAAAATCGCCCTTCACAGTATCGCGCGGGCTCCATATCGGGAAACGCGGTACTGTTCAACAGTACCGCGCTATGGCGTTAAATCGAAACGCGGTACTGTGCAGTACTGTGCGACAAGGTTTGCCCCAGGCACGATGAAGACGAATTTTAAGATGAAAAAATCATTTTTTCTCAAATTTTTCGTTGAAGCCAAGTTGTTAAATGATTACTAAACGTTTCCCCTGACCTTTTGCAGGAGTTTGCAATTTGTTTGGATAAAAAATGGTCAGTTGGAAAGAAAGAGAGCATGAAGTAGATGATTTGGTTGCCGAAAATGACCTACCGACTATGACTGCATTGCGGGAGTGCGGTTTGTTGAAATTATTTAAGACCAAAGGCATTCGTCAGCAACCCAAACTTCTTACCCATCTTATTCAATTGTGGGACCCTGAAATTCAAGCTTTCCGAGTGGGAGAGCACATCCTCGAAATTCAACTCGAATACATTTACTTTCTCACAGGCCTCTCAAAAAGAGGGGCCCGGGTGAACTTTACCGGATACATGGCCTCAGAATCGAGCACAGATGCTTTGATTGCTCGGTATTGCCGTCAGGGTTCGAGTAAGAAAAGTGGGAAGGTGGTCATCAAAGATGTTACAAAACTTCCTTTAAAAACTGTTTTGTTCACCATCACACGTGCAGCAGGGAGTGTGGGTCCCCATCAGGCGTCCCGTACACAGATGAACCTTGCAGTGGATTGTATGGCGGGAACAGTATTTAACTGGTGTGAGGCGGTGTTGACCAATCCCAAAGAACAAGTGCACAAGTGTAGGGTTGGAGAGAATTCCCGATTTGGCTATGGGAGCATCCTAGTCACCTTCTTTTTGGCGAGGGTGCCATTATTGCGCCCACAGATAGCTATACCCCCCCATCCACCTACCGAGCCATGGATGGCTCGATGGAGCGATTATGCAGGACATCTTGGGGGACCTCAGCGCTTGGATTTTGGTGAGAACTTCTTATCCTGGCTCGAGGAACAAATAGTTATGATTGATGACTACCCCTATGCAGGGGTGGACTTCCGCGAGGACATCGACTTGGCACTGCCAGAAGACGAGGATTGGGACAACTCAGGTATGACCTTCATGGATATATTTTTTCTTTTTTGAATATATGATTTTTATTGCTTTTTTAGAATGTGTAAAAGACTTCTAAAGTATGTTCGTATGCATGTTGCAGATCGTGGACCACAAAGACCGGCTGGGTACTCGCCATTGCGTCGCGGTGGTGTTGATCGCCAAGCCGCTCCAGAAGAGGAGGAGGACGAAGATGAAGCAGGGGGAGTCCGGGATATAGAGAGGAACTTACAGGGCTTAACTCATGGTATCCCTGCTATGAGGATGGATGACGTCCCTTTGCATCTCCAGCGGCATACTGTAGGTGTGCCTAGTCGGATTGGTCGACTTCTTCGTAGGGTGGCTCGAGCTGTAGTGTGTTATCGCCAGCAGCACGAGGAATCTGATGAGGGACATGATAGATCTCCCAGATCTCCTTAGATGGTCTTTTTTTTCTTTTGCGGCATGTATACGATATGTAGGCTTTGAGAGCCAAATTTTTGTGTGGGATTTGGTCCCAAATTTTGTCTTTGACCAAAACTCTATGTATTTTGGAAAAACACTCTTATATACAGTGATATGGACCTATTTATGATATAATTATTTACAATGACTTGTGCATTTTATTTTTTATGATGTGTTTATGTATGGGCAAGATGCCAATCCAAAATGTAATTAGCCAACGAATCAGCTATACAATTGAATTCTCTCGGTAGGGCAACCTTACGCGTAGAAGCGTTTGAGGTATAGCCCATTGCGGGGCCGTGCCAATGGCATACCATCACAATCGATTAGTTCATAGGCTCCTTTTTCCAAGACACGTTTTACAACAAAGGGGCCGTACCACATAGATTCAAGTTTTCCTTTTCCGAGCTTATCGTGCATTTGATCATATGTAAGTACGAGGTCACCTTCATTGAAGATCCGAGTTTGAACGGATTTGTCATATTGAGCTTTGACACATTTTTTATGAGCTTCATTAGCTAAAGCAGCATTGCGGCGGGTTTCATCTAGCTTGGCTAGGTATAGAAACCGTTCCTCTTTGGAAGTGGTGTGGGGAAGTGGCTCTATGGCTATCTTAAGTGATGGAATTTCACATTCAATCGGCAAAATGGCTTCTAGGCCATACACCAGTTGGAATGGTGTAAACCCAGTAGCACTTTTCACTGAGGTTCGGTATGCCCATAGTGCTGAGAATAGAGCTGAGTGCCAGTTGGATTTCTGGGTACCCACAATACGCTGAATCATTCGTTTCAGGACTTTGTTAATGGCTTCAACTTGGCCATTAGCTCGTGGTAATACGGGGTTGAGTTTTCATGGCGAAAACCCAGCTTGGCACTTAGTTCTTCGATCATATGGTTCCTGAAATGGGAGCCATGATCGGTCACAATGGATTGTGGGACACCAAACCTAGCTATAATATGATTGAATATGAATTGCGCTGTTGTTTTGCCGTCCTCAGCATACGTAGGCATCACTTCAGCCCATTTTGTGAAATAATCGACAGCTACTATGACATAGCTATGCCCCCTGGCTGAAGTGGGCTTACAGTTCATGAAATCTATGCCCCATTTGGAGAAAGGGCCGACGACAATAACAGGATGGAGTGGAGTAGGGTGCGAGCGTGCTTTACTATGAAAGAATTGGCATGGTGGACACTTCTTGACTGTTTCAATGCAGTCTTTGAAAATTGAGGGCCAGAAGTATCCTGCTCGCATTATTTTCTGGGCCGTAGCCATCCCAGAGAGATGACCACCACATGCTCCGACGTGGAATTCATTAAGAACGCGTTCCGCCTCATCTAAGGTCAAACAGCGTCGAAGAACGATGTCGACACCACGTCGATAAAGAGTATCGTTGACTATGAGGTAGTATTTTGCATGATGTCGGATGAGTCAACGTTCATCGCGAGTGAGGTCGAGGCGGAAGCGTTGGGTTTGGAGATATAATAGAATATCCCCGTACCATGGATCAGACGTGCTAATGAGGTACAACGATTCATCAGGAAGAGAATCGATGGGCTCGGATTGCTCGGTAGCACGGGGCAAGGTACAAATCAACTCTGCAAAGACCAAAGACTTCTTGGACTTGGCTTTGACAAATTCCAAGTCAAACTCCTGAAGGATGACGATCTAACGAGAATATTTTCCCCCAAGCACTTGACGTGTGAGGATATAATACATTGGATTGAAATCGGCTATAACAATGGTCGGGCGGAGTAGAATGTAATGACGAAATCTCTGGATAGCAAATACTTTTGCCAGAGCCAGTTTTTCAACATGTGAATAACGAGTTTCAGAGTCGAGAAGACTCTTACTAAGATAGTATACCACATGTTCTATGCCGTTGTGGTCTTCCTGGACTAGCACCATACCGATGGCGGAAGTCGAAGTTGCGAGATAAAGAATGTAATCCCGTGTATAATCGGGGGGTTGGATCACAGGATCTTTGGTTAAGGTTGCCTTTAGATTGTCAAAGGAGCGTTGGGATTCCTCATCCCAGATAAAGGGAACATTTTTCTTGAGAAGCCTCATATATCCTTTTGTTAACTCGAAAAGATTGCAGATGAAACGGCGTAGAAAGTTTGCATGCCCTTGCAAATATTGAAGTTCTGGAATGTTGGTGGGTGAAGGCAGGGCTAAGATAGCTTCTACCTTCGCGGGATCTAAACGTATCCCACTTTTGGAGATTATGAAGCCCAATAGTTTTCCGGCTTCTACACAAAAGATGCACTTATGCGGATTCAAACGTATATTGTAGCGACGACACCTTTCGAAAATGGCACTTAAGTGATCAGGCTGGTCTTCTCGGGTCTGAGAGTGAGTGGGAAGATCATCAAGATATGGTTCTACAATATGTTTGATGTCGTGAAATGCGTAGGACATCGCCTGTTGGAAAGTTGCCCCGGCATTTTTAAGGCCGAAAGGTAACTTTCGATATACAAAAATCCCCCAAGGGCAGATAAAGGTTGTTTTGTGCTGGTCGGCTGGGAGGATATCGATCTGATTATAGCCAGAAAAGCCATCCATAAATGAAAAGATGACACTCCCGGCACAATTATCGATGATCTGGTCAATAAATGGAGTTGGGTAGTTGTCCTTTGGACAAGCCTTGTTCAAGTCGCGATAATCGACACAGACTCTAATCGTTCCTTGTTTCTTGGCTACGGGAACGATGTTGGATACCCATTCTGTCAATGGGACAGGATAGATAAAACCAGCACGCAAATTTTTTTCAATTTCTGCTTTAATAGCGGTTGCCTTACGAGGATGGATGGGTCGAAGTTTTTGCCGAACAGGTCGGGTGCCAGGGAATGTTGGAATTTCGTGGACCACAATCGAGGGGTCTATTCCTGGCATCTCTTCATAACTCTAAGCAAAAACATCGCGGAAAGTTTTGAAGTAGGCACTATAGAACTCCATTTCGAGGGGAGTACATGTTTTGCTGATATGTATGTTTTCCACGATACCAGGCTTCACTGAAATATCAATGGGAGTGGTTGCCATAAGGTTAGCCAAGTTTCCTTTGGAAAATACCTCGTCGAGGGAAGTGGAGAACTTGGTTTGAACCATCCCAAGTGAAGTACTGGGTTTTGTATCAGGCTCAAGTGGCTGAATGGTGGGGAATGAAGATCAATGATGAAAATCTCCCCATGGTGGCTCATCATCGCACATAACCTCCATAATTGATTCGTCAGTGGGAAAAATCAAATTGAGAGGATCAATAAGTGGTGGGTTTGGATGAGTTTCAACCGAGAGCTACGCCATGGTGTGATGAGTAGGACAGTCGACCCAATTGGTGGCTGATTGGATCGCTTGATATGCTGTGAGGTTTCTGTTGAGAGGCATAGAGTTGCCGTAGTTTTCAATCTGAGAGGGACTCGGAATCACCCATGAATCATTGGAAGGGGTGACATTCGATAAAATCATGTTGACTGGTTGAACATGGGTTCCCAGCTCTGGAAAAACTCCAATAAGGGAAGAATCCTTCATGAGACCAACACCAATGTCTTGGAACCGGTATCCAGGTTGTTCCAATAACGGGACGGTGTTGGTGGAGTTCGGATGGGAGTCTGGGATACAGTAATCAAGTTGATCAATAGTGACAATTTTCCCTTCATGAGAAAATTGCACAATCCGGAAGACTGTAGATGCTATGGCGGTCATGGCATAAAACCAGTTCCGACCAAGTAGGAGATTGTAATCCAATGGTGCATCTACGACTTCAATATGCACGGATACTGTTTTGCCCCCCAGTTCAACACCAATTGAGGGAATGAGTCCATAAGGTTGAAAATTGTGTCCATCAAACGCCCTGAGAGTAGTAGGAGAAGTCGTGACTTCGGGTGAGCCTAAGGCTCTCCAGCAGTTCAAAGACATGATTGACGTGGAAGCACCTTCATCTAAAACAGTGCGATGGATGCTGTTTCCATGGATTTTTTTGTGAACTTGGAAGGCTAACTGGTGAGAAAACCGAGGTTTGGCGTGTTCCAAGTTAAACATGATAGAGTTTGAAGTATCTGGGTCCATTGCCCCCAGTGCTGAAAGTAAGGTTCTACGCTGCATGGGGCAGTGTTGAAGAACCTCGAGAGTCGACATGGCGCAAGGTGCTTGAGCTAAATCCTCAACAATGTTGTAATTTTGGGCAGCTCGCGCATTGGGATTAAATGTCGCCTTTCGTATGGTGCCCTTGGGTGGGCACAACATTGTGTCTGTAAGCGGTCTCTCGATATGGATATGGCCGGTAGGGGGGGGGATATGAGTCGGATCTTCAACAGGAGATTTGCCTTTAGCTATCTCGGGTTGTTTGTTTGAACTTGGAGGGTTGTCGTATGTCTTTGAACGAGTGGTTATATGAATTTCTTCATTACTCGTCATCAGGATTTCACGATTTGTGGATGTCTCTCCGCGGGTGGGATTATTTGAGTTGCCCCCTTGTGGGGTTTCTTGGGTAACCATTTGCTGTTGCTGTTGGGGGAAAGGGTCAGTTAACACTGCCGGGCAAGAGGATCCTTTAACGAACTTGTTGACCTCGTCCTTGTAGGGACAGTCACGCGTGTAATGATCATCTTGACAAATTAGGCAGGGAAACTTAGCCTTTTGACGTGGTTTCTGGTCATTCTGGGTGGGTTGTGGCTTGGGGTTCTCCTGCTGGTTTTTCTTGGGTTTACCACGATTGTTTTTCTTCTTTCCCCCGGATGGTTGTGACATAGATTGAACTACGTTCACTTCGGAGGAAATAGCAGGAGAAGTAGTTGTTTTTGAAGCAGCCTGGGGTAAAGTGGGGGAAGTAGAAGCTTGCTGTCCCGTCGAGTTGGTAGTAGGCTGGGTTTTGATTGAACCGACAATACCATCAATGGGAGGTTCAGTGGTAGGTTTGGTTGGATCAGTGTTAACGTGGGCAGCATGAGGAAGAAGTTCATGTAAAGTACCGGATTGAGTGTATACCAAATCCATGTACTGGGCTGTCGAGATGGCTTGTTCTTCTGTAACCGGCCCGCGCATAGTGATATCTCTGGCTATGGGAGGCAAAAAAGTTTCATGAACCAATCAGCGAGTAGCTGATCCGGAATGGGTGCCTTAATTAGCCTACGACGTCATCACCACTCATGGATGTGATCCAAAATGTGCGTAGAAGTGGTTTGACGCAGTGAGGTTAACAGTTCTGTTCCAGTCTCATACCGGATGGGGAGCTGGAAATGGGTCAAAAACTGCATAGCCAAGGTGTTGAAATCACGGAAAGAGTGTTGTGGCAGCTCGATGTACCATTTTGTTGCCGTGTCGATAAGCGTACGTTGGAAGAGCCGAAGTTGAATGGAATCATCCATCAAGGAGTTGGATGAACACCAAAGATGGAAGGTCATCACGTGGTTCTTGGGGTCTTCCCCGCGCTTAGCATCGAACTTAGGAATGTCCAATGGTAGTTTGGCTGGAATGGGTGGCCAGTGAGGTTCATGCCATATAGGATCGTTAATAAGCCTCGACAAATCAGGTAAGTCAAGTGTGGCCAAAAAGGGAAGTTGACGATTAGTCTGTGGGTATGAGTAATAACCATGCGGTGCAAAGAAACCTGGGGGGCCCTGCATAGCGTACTGTTGCGTGTTATACCCATATGTGTTTCCCGGGGGGTACTGCTGGAAGTTCTGTGGGTAATAAGCCATCTGGTTAATCGGTTGATTATAAGTAACCGGTTTGTGGATGTTCTACTGAGCGGGTATGGTACCCTGGGGTTGCTGAAACCCAGGAATGGTTGCTGTTCCTGGTTGGGGAAAAGTTCCTTGGAATTGTTGTGTTCCAGGGATGTTACCACTATACTGAGTAAGTGGAGGGTTTCCCATAGCAGGGTTGGGGGGTGGCTACGATGATGGTGTCCATGGAAGGCTCATTCCTGCTTGAGGAGCGTGTGAAAATTAAAGGGATGGGTTCCATGGAGTTGTAGCAGCTGAAGGGTAAGGGAAGCCAGAATTCAAGTTGGGGGGAATCTGAGATTGCCCCCCAGCTTGGTTCCAGTTTCCAAATAGTGAGTACCCCCCACTCTGTGGGTTTTGAGATTCCCAAGAAGGAAGCATACCTGACGGGGGATGTTGAGAGTGAGGCCCGGTTGGAACACCGGAATAAGGTTTCCCGCTACCAGGTGTGTTGTACATACTGTACTGAGCAGATGCTGTTGGTTGGGAGGGTTGTTGGATGGAGCCAATGAGTTGTCCTCCAACAGATGGGTTGGATGGCCCTATAGGAAGAGGATGTTGACTAGGAACGGGGTTCCCAACAAGAGGTTGTCCTCCAACTAGTTGGGTTGATGGCCCTATAGGAAGAGACTGTTGACTAGGAACGGGGTTCCCAACAAAAGGTTGTCCTCCAACTGGTTGGGTTGATGGCCCACCAGGGGGGGTTTGGTTGTTGGAGTTGGGGACCACTGCAGTCGGTTGTCCACCTCCTGAGATAGTGTAAATAGTGGCCAAAGGTGATCCTCCAGTCCAACCAAAAGATCCAGCAGTATGACTAGGTGTTCTTCCGCCGCTGGCCAAATATGATAGTGTGGATTGGCCAACGGCGCCAAAAGTGCCGATTTGGGGAGGGGGTCTTCCATATCTGACAGGTGAGGATGGAGAAAAAACTGGGTTATCCCTCATAGAATGTGCGCCAAAAATGGGTGATGGCAGCAAATGTGGGGAATTTAACCCAGGGGTATCGACGTCATCCATAGCATGTTCAATGATAGGAGGACCATCGAAAACTGGGTCCAAGTTCATGTCCTGAAAAGGATTTTGGGGATCCGGCGGGAACCTAGGTATAGTAACGTCCGAAGGTCCGGAGCCGTCTGCATAGGAGTGACGAAACTCTGTGCTAGACGGGATGTTGGGATCCCGATAGTTAGAAGGACGAGTAACAAGGGGATATCTAGAAGCTGCCGAGAGCATTTGCTCTGTGCTGTGTTTAAACTGTGTCGATATTAATGGGGAATTTGCTAGACTAACCATACTAGACTGGATGGAATCCATGATTTCATGTTCCGGAGGAAGGTTAGGGAGAGATATAGTATGAGGTACGTTGCTAGAAGTACTTGTTTCCTGCGGATGAACGCTGGGTGACGTAGTGATAACAGGCGGAGGTTCTGCCTGGGAAGTGATGAAGCCATAATCAGGTTCAAAAGGTGTGTCAGGAAGTTGAGTATCTTCAATGATTTCGATGTACCCTCCTGGGACTGAAATCAAGCCAGGTATATCCTAGTCAGACCCTTCAGTGGTGCCAACAGATCCGTCTGTGTCATCGTGAAAAGTGTCTGATGGATGGGAGGTGTTGACATCAGGTAGGAGGATGACCTCTGGTCTAGTATTTTGGGCTGTACTAAATTCAGCCGCTGTAATGGTGTCCACTGTAGCAGATATATCTGGGATAACAGTGGGTGAAGTGACAGTAGAAATCTCAAATATGCTAGTGGTTGTAGAAGCTGCAAGAGATTCTGAGACTGTGCTGTGGGTAACAGTTACAGGAAGAACTGATGATGTAGTATGTATCGGTGGTGGAATGTTCCCTCGACCAGCACCGTGGCCAGGAGGAGCGGGAATGCGTGATGTAGGTGGACCGGAGGTCTGTGGCGGTGGCGGTGGTGGAGGGATTTTTCCCTGTACTCATCGTGACTGTCGTGGTGGTTCTGACATGATGACAGGAAAATGAAAATCGGGTGCAGTTTCGTAACAAAGAACTCAAAAACTCTAATGCAGCCGAGTGTGCAGAAGAGGAGCTAGAAAAAGCAAGGCTCGCAGGCCAAAAATGCAAGCTCTAAAATCTATACTGAGACCGGTGTCTCAATAAGCGAGCTGATACAAAAAATGGCCAAAATGCCAACAAGCAGTCCCTAAAAAGAAAAATGACCCTCTACAAAGATGAGATAACAAGCAAATTCCTAACTAAGAGCTGGAGACCTCAACAAGCTGTATCCTTTGCAAGGTGATGAAATCCAAGTCGAACAATACAACATGAGAGACCGATATGAGAAGGATATCCCTCTACCGAAAGGGATCCTGGGTAAAAGAGCCCTAGTAGAACAGTCACTAAGCTACCTCGTTCATGACACATTGGAAAAGGTTTTGGGCACTTTAGCCTTCCGAGGAAGACAATGATCGATGTTGCCTTAGGGCTAAGTGGAGTACGACATTCCACAGAGTCCGTCCGGTTCTCAATTTTGCGGCCGTTTAACCTCTGAAAGTTAGAAACAGTCAGGAGGACCCTCCACAAATTGGCTGTGACCGTGTCAATAAATACTAGAGGATTTTAGTTCCCTAGAAGACAACAACTATGTCTCAGATGAAAATGACAAGGGGGAATTATTTTGATGCCTATCCCCGGTGTCCTACTTAACTACCAAATTCTTTTGATTTCCTCAAGTGAGGTTAATGTTGGTTTAATTAGGGAGATTAATTTTAGTGGTTGTCTTACTCAATCGGGTAAATGGACGTGAAACTTGATGGTGTTATGATGACCCAAACCATGCAAATGAGAATGAATCAAAATAAACCTTGTCTTCGATGAAATCTAGCTATAGAAGAGAGAGAGTTCTTCGATAAAAAATGCATGACTTTTCTCACAAGCAATAAAAACCAAAACAAGAGATTTTTTGTTCTTTTTGTAAATAGAGCCAAACTGAAATAAACACTCTTTTTTAATTCACTGATCCTACAACTAAAATGCTTCAAGTATGAGAATTTCTGTGGCAAATTTCATTTTTTCACTTCCTAATGCACAACGATGCTAACAGACCATTTTAATCAAAATAACACAATTGTTTTCCAATGATATCTTTCAGTATGAATTTTAATAAAAGTAATGGAAACAATGTGACTATAAAAGCTACACAATGCAGTAACAGAGAACAGTGATGATGGTCTGGCTGTGATGGGAAGATCAAATCAATGCACTCAAAATGAAGGGGTGACCCTATGTGCCAAAAATGCCACTAATTCACACAACAATCAAGCTCACAAACAAGCAATAAGCACACCACACAGACTGTAAAATGACCAGGATGATAACAGGCAACAACAAATACTACCTAAGGCAGACAGAGACTCAGGAAACCAAGCAAGGAGAAAAAATTTAAAAAATTGCAGACACTACCGCGTGTCAGGTTCAGACTGTAGCGCGGCACTGTTACAGTACCGCTCTGGTACTGATGCAGAGAATGCGGTACTACCGCGCTGTAGAGAATTCTAAGGGCGCGGTGCTGTTGCAAGGTAAGAAAAAAGTGCAACTTTAGAAAAGAAAATGGAGTTTTCAGGGTTGCTGCTAACCCAGGGGACTCAGTGATCATACAGGGAGAAAAAATACAGCGAGGAGGGGTGAATAGAGGTCAAAAAAGACCAAGATTCAAAACTGGTTTGAAGTGCAATAAACAAAATCACAATCAAAAGATGGATGACAGTGAACTGAATCAATCAAACAGAAATCAAACCAGTGGAGTTGCCATTCTTGTTGGTAGAATTTTTCCCTACGGATAAGTCAAAATTCTCTTAACTTAAAGTAGATTCCTAACTGACTCTAAGGTAAGAACAAAACAAAACAAATGCTACCTTGAAATTCCTGAACTAACTTTCACAACAAGATTACATGTATTCAGAAACAATGAAAGATATGACTCACCTTTCAATCTGACATTTGTCCCGCTTCTAGCTCTTGATCCAAAAGCTCCAATGTAGAACCTGTTGAGATCAAACAAAGAAAAAGCATACAAGCTTCCAAATACCTTGAAGTAAAGATTAGATTCAAATCTAGATTAGATACATTCCATGCTAAAGACTTGTACAATACACATGAAATGGGAAAAACAAGACAAGTTATCTTTATTACAAACTTGAAGAATGCTTACAAAGGTTGCTTGATGTCCAAACCAATCCTCCAGCTCCAAGTGCTTCCTCCTCTAGCTATCTCCACAAGGCTGCAAGATCATAGGTTTGATGCTTCTAAGAGTCCTCCCCTTTTCCCATGGAATGCCTTTCTTTTATAGTGTATGGTGAGGTTAACCAACAAGAGAGATGGGTGGATCTAGGGAGCACTTAGTGGATCAGGGTTTCTAATCACAGAAAATGAGTTTGGATCGAATCAGAGATCCCAATCCTCCAATATCTCTCGAAAATCCAAAATCCCACAAGCCATGGAAAAAAGGCTATAAAAAGAGTACCGCGCCCAACAATCTGAGCATAACGCGGTAGTACCACGTGGAAGGGACAAAGCATAGCGCGGTAGTGTGGACTACCGCGCTTCTAAGATAGAGCAAAACGCGGTACTTAGGGTAAATAAAGTCCTAGCTGGGTTAATTATTGACAAGGTAGATTTACCTTCAAGGATTATTCATCTTCTGGGTGGTTCAAACAGTAGGGGAAGTGTCGTCAGCTCTTTTTGTGGTGGAGATGCGACACTGTGGAACATGGAGGTATAACAGTATGACTTGAGGGACTGTACAGCAGTGAAAAGAATACTTCCTTGTGCTGGGTGTGTAGGTATTGCGGGTGCCAAGCTAGATAGATCTTGTATGGTTACCCTTGGCTCTGTGCTTGAGCTCACTAGCTTAGCCACTCTTCCTTTCCATTTCCTAGCAAGCCTGATAAACCCAATTGTAGATTGGCTTGGCTCATCTTGGTGTATGCTTGGCTATGTGTGAGTCTACTGTTCCCTGGTTCCTTGTAGAGATCATGCCATCTTGGGGGTGGTAGTTGTATCAAGAGGTTGATAAGCACAACTCGCCTATGGTTGGGAGGAACGTTACAGATGCATAGCTAGTTGCTTGGGACTACTTTGTTAAGATAAGTATTCTCTTGTGTTAACCTTGCAATTATTATTATTTGGAATGAATGATGGATGTGTTATTAAAATTATTTCCGCTGTGTTTTCTTACCATTATACACTTCCATATGTCTTTTATATTATGTGAATGCTTATTTAATAAGTACATGGGGCTAGATGCCCGGATTTAGTGTCATGTCCTCTCTATCATGCTGGTATGATAGGAAAGGACATTACAAGAACTATGTTGTACGTTACAACAATTAATGTGTTGTATGGTCCTCGAAATTCATGCCACTGATTAGCTGTACGGACCTTGAAACCCGTGCCTCTTCTTGCTGTATTGTGCCTCAAAAACCGTGCCACTAAATGCTGCTATACGAATTTTGGGAAACGTGGTGATAATAAATGTTGTTGTCTCGATTTGCGTGCAGCCAAAAAACCTCCTTCTCCCTTGCGTCGAAAATTGTGCCCTTGCTCTCTTTCTTTCTTCTCCACTCTCTCTCTCTCCAAATCCAAGGGATGAGATTAGATGAAATCAATGGATGAGATTAAATGCTCCTATTTAATTCTCATAAATATTAATTTCACTCACCCACTTAAATTTATCAAAAAGTTACTTTAAGTTATAAAGTTAATTAAATGCTCATCTCAAGTCATTTAATGCAAGGGTCACCTTTTTCCCCACTTAAGTGACTTAGAAAAAAAGTCACCTAGGGGACACTTCCTAGGTACAAAAACTAACATGGTTGTAGTGATTCATCTTCACCAACTATTCCAGGTCCTTTCTAACTTTGTCCATTAAAGCAATTTGTTCACACATGTTTCCATCCAAGTCATCCATGCGAGACTCCATACAAGCTATACTATTCCCATTGTAACACACTTCCTCTATAAAGGTTTCAAATTTTGGTGCACTCCCCCAACTCCTTGAACTACCTGCAACATTATCTTGAATTCCTCCAAATATCCTCTAGAACTAGCATAAATTTCATGCCAGGTTCATCTGTCTAATATGATAAGGGAAGGAGAAGTCCAATCTATGAATATATTCTCTCGTTCCTGAGCACCCGAAAGAATAGGATGGCATAAACTATCTGTAGGTAGTTGGAGAGGCTTGATAGAAATATTAGAAGAAAATTGCACAGATTCTTCCTCCCTCCCTAATGGAGGGAATGCACTTAAAGGAAAGGAACTATTCCACTCGATGGAAAACCTGAATGAGGACAGGTCTCGACAAAGATTCTCCTCCTTGTTATAAAAATCAGACTTCAAATCCCCCCAATTCTATGATTTACTACGATGATTCTCCATCATCTTCCCCTTGAAGTTTCCCTTTACATCCATCGCCAAATCCTCACTTGTGCGAGCTTGAACAAAATGAGAGGAGAATTGAGTTTTTCCTGCATTAGTCTTAATTTCACATTCATTTTGCAAACCCAGAGCAATTAATTTGAAGCATACATATCTCTTATGGATACCTCCAGTTATCCTCAACATGATCATGACCTCGAAATTGGTGTATAGAGGGGAGTGCTAAGTTACTCCCCTATTAATATTCCTACTCAAAATTGTTACAGTTCTTTTGCCTTGGGTTCTCCGTAGGTCTACATCCCCTTTAATAGTTTTTAGCATGGTATCCACTTCCTTGTCGAAGGTTGGTTATCAAACACTATCATTCTTTGATATAGATTTGTTCCATGATTTTCCATATCATCTTCGAATCCATTGTTTTCTCATTTAATATGATAGAAAATATTAAACTTGGAATGAAAAGATTATGAATTATTTTTTGTATTCTTCCACAGTTGGATGTATTATCCTTATGTGGATTACACATTTTTTGGATCACAAACTTGGAGTCACCAAAGATGAGGAGTTTTGGAATACTTAGCTGAGCAGATATTTCCATACCTTGCAAAAGAGCCAACCATTCTACATGTTTTTTTGTTCTTCTCCCCAGACCCCATGAAAACGTTTTCACAATTTTCCCTTCAGGGTCCATGATGACCCCTCTCGTTCCTGCCACCCCCACCAAACACTTGATTATTATAAAACAATATTCCATCATATTAAAATGACTATTGCCTAGTTTGAACCAATTGTTATCTAAGAAAATTAAAAGGCTGATGTCGATTCAGTGACGATATAAAAGAGAAAGGGCTATTAAAAAAAGAAAAAGAACCATGCAATTCATATAACATATGATCATTTAGAGTAGGTTTTGACCAAATAAATTATCACATCATACAACAAACCAATATTGAGAAGAAATGTTGGCATTGAGGAGTTTGTAGTAAGGGACGTACTTAAGGTCTCCAAATATGACTAGATGTCCCAGTGTCTATTTGTTTTCTAAAATTCCCCAGTAAATTCCACCAACAAAGAGAGACCTAATTAATCTTGCTACAACATGGGACACTTTTGAATACAAAAGGGAAAGGAACAGGGATAATTTTAGGGATCTGTACTTATTTAAAAGAGTATAAACCTTGGCGAATCTTACCAAGTCTTAAAATGTCAACTATAAAATATTTGACAATATTTTTCTAAAATTATTTCAATTTCTATTATTTTATATAGTTTATAGAATAATTTGTTGATTTTTAGAGTGAAAAAATTTTACCCCATAAAAATTGGGCGAAATGAGGCTTCAAAAAATGCAAATTGGCGAATCTTTTTTTTGAAAAAAACATGGAAAAATAGCCCATGGGCTAAATTTCACCCCTAAAATTATCCATGGAAATGAACTAGGTTGTTACCAAGACTGCTTTCTTAGACGAAATGCAGTAAGGTGTAACATTTTCTAGTTCATGGCAATTAGAGGTGGACCTATCACATGCATTGTCCATACAATATCGATATCAATTATTTGGCTTGGGAGATGTCTTAATTAAGAAACTTCGAAGAGGCTTTCGAGTGAAATATGATAGATGGGATGGGTTATCGGAGATAGAATTGGGGCTTTCAAGAAAACATGACATAATAATACATAAACAAGAATGTTACAACCAACAATGAATAAATCCTATCGATGTAGGGCTAGCAGGCGACGTTTAAAAAGAAGTGCCAAATTCTAATATGGATCTTGATTCTCTGTTTTTGCACTACTTTTCTTGAATTTGGAACCTCGAACAATATACATGGTTGGATTCTAAAATCACATTAGATAATATTAGAGACATCTTAGAATCCAAGGACATTTTTAAATCCAACTAGACAAATTCAACTGCTTAAATCCATAGGGCACTTTGTGTTGTTTGTAGTGAGGGAGAGTGGAGGTAGGAAATGGGAAACCATGTCTATAATGGCACTTTCCAAACAAAATCGGTTGGGCCCTTAGGGATTTTTCTTGCCCAGGTCACAATTTATAAAAAAATAAAAAAAAATAAAAACAAGAAAAGAGTTTTAACCCAAACTCTTTTTACCTCAAAATTGGGTGTGCAATGTCAAACCCACCTACATCCACAAGTATCCACCGGAACACTATTATAGGAATGCATATCGCTTCTAAAATGGGAAGAAAATTCATAGAATTACCAAGTCTACTACTAACTACAGATAATAAATATATTCACCAAAACAAAATGAGAGTTCTGAATAATCCAAAACTCACCAAGAATCCTTGCAAAATGATGTATAATGCATTAGATAAAATGGAGTAGTCTATTTATTCTACGTTTTCAACTTTATGGTGGTTTTTTATTGGAATTCGGTAATGTATTTTTGGTCAAATCCAAATTTATACATAAATAGATTCAACACCCTCAACACCCTATTTTTGAATCCATAAATAGATTCAACACCCTCAAATAACCTCATGGCACGAAATTATCCAATTTCCATAGCTAATATATGTCATTCTAAGAGTTTTTTAAGATTTCCAATCAGAATATGAACAACATGAGAAGGAAAATATGCTCAAAAAAGGTTGAAAACATAAAATATTTAGACTACACAAATTGAAATAGGTAATATTATAGTGCAGTTAATTGAAGAATATCTACATTCAATGGCATAAGATTAGGCTTGAAATAATGCTATATACTAACCATATGTGTGACTCCCATTATCCAGTACACCTATAAAACATTTCACCACGATATTGAGAGATCCAAATATTGCAGATCAATTATTAACGAAGTGGAACAAAGAGGCACAAGTGTAGAAGAATCTAGAGAAGTTGGCGATGGAATCAAGGAAAATTATGGAAACCTGTAGACATTAATGCTCACATTAAAGCCTTTACCAACAAGCCTACAACCCTTCGCATATCAATGATACCCGTCGAATGCAACCAAGGGGGGGGCATCCGTTAAAAAAATTAATTCAGAACATTGGAATTTTTTTACAAAACTATAGGGAAATGCATTTTTGGTGTGGTGCGAACAAGAATAATCGGAAACAACAGATCACCAAATGTACCATAGGAACATCACAAGCTCTTTCAGTAAATCCAGGGCAATGATCAAATTTGAAGGGCGGGTCTTAATTTCAATTTGAAGGGTATATATTCTTCTATCCCATCAAAGATGAAAGGATATATAAATAATTGTACTTTAAGTGACAAGTATAAATTAACTAAACACTTAAAAAAATGCAAAAACAAATATTTCCCTTCTAAATTTTTCTTAGATTCTTTTGATATTGTTCAAAATTATTTGAGCCTATATGATTGAAAACATCAATCTATTTTCCCAATGAAAGATGCTTTCTAGTTTTCATTTGTTTCCATACATCATAAATAACATTCCAATCTACTTCATTTAGTGTATGAGGTGCATTAAGAAAGAGAAACATTTGCATATCCAATGTTTCCAATGAAAGTCTTGATCTTACCACTGAATTAATTCAAGGCTTCAAACCGTCTTTTAACGAGGATTCTTGTATGTTTTATTCATTTGTATCTTCTATATATTTTTGCATTATTCTTCCTTAAACTGAAGAAACTATAGATACACTTTGGCGGACTTGACAATCTAATGTGTTTCTTATAAGCTCAAATTCAAGGAAGATTTTACCTTTAAATCTATCTCACCAAAAAGCATTTCAAAAGAGGCCGGTTTTTTAATTCTATTCTCAAAATAATGCAAAGCACTCTAGGAAAGAAGAGTAGGGACTACATAAAACTCAAATTCAAGGAAAATTTTACTTGCAAATCTATCTCAATAGAAAGAATTTCAATAGAGGCCCCTTTCTAAATTCTACTGTCGAAATAATGAAAAGCATTCATGCACATCCCGCACATGAGTTCAAGCTTTAAAGCAACATAAGTTGCAATGTTAACTAAATATTTAGACCCCCAAAAAGTTGTACATATCTAGTAAAAATAATTTGCTTATTATCAGAGAATATGAATAAATACGAGTGTAAATGCTCATGTTCTATTAGGTGGAAAGCATTGAATTAGGGGCATCAAGCTTGAGTGCATGCACATCGAAGGGATGTATGCCTCCTCTAAGTCTTGAAACTAATGAGTTGCATGTATGAGTCTCTAGTAGTATTCCCTTTAAATAGAATCCAAGAACGCTAAAATCAATTTGTGAATAACAGGATTTGGGAAGGTTCTATCCCTGAGAAACTAAGAGCACAAGACTCTAATAATGAAATCCTTGGTTAAATTTACTGTAGTGAGTCAGTGACCAATCTAGAGTCAATGAATCCACGTGTAGGGAGTTGAAAATATATAAAAATATCTCAATTTACTCATCCACTCCCACTTTCAATGACATTTTATAGTTATTATACTTTCATGTCTAGGTGCTAGGGTTATGCATTTGAATTTGCAAAGATTTAAAACCCTTGATTCCCCAAGCAATCAATTTATCCGTACATATATCTTGAAATATATCGACTATGGATCCTTTCTAGAAAATTTACAATGTTTTGTGTGAGGTCAATGAGTTTTAGATAAGTATGTATTGTTGCGGCCCTTGGAAAGTTGGAACACTAGACAATTGCATGTCAAATCAATGCCATATATTTTTGGGCTAAGGAAGTTTATGTCAATTCTAGGTAAATTAGGGAGTGAGGACGATTTGATTTTAAACACACTATTTGTAAATTGAAATTCTTTCTGAAAAGTAATTTAAAAAGTTACCCTTCCTTTGAAATGTTGCTATAAAGTATGCCCTTATTAATTGGAAAGGTAAAAATACAATTTAAAAAAAAATTAAGGGCGGTTTTAACTTTGCACTTCTCGGACATGCTAGAACCCTATGGAAGGGATAGCATGGGTTCAAATTTGAACGTTGATCCAGGTGAGGTAGCACGTTGTCCCACTAGATGGGTTGCTGATCTATAGATTCTTAAACCACATTATCAAAGCAAAGTAGTGAAGGTCGACCTACCTTCCTATCTCATGGATTGAAGAGAAAAGGCAAGTGCATGAGGATCAAGGAAATCAAATGACATTTAAAAGACTCATAAAGGAAGAAGAGAAAGAAGGCAGGAGGAATCGAAACTCAACCAACAATATCAGTATCATGCCAACGATAAAGGTGAAGGAATATAAGGATTCAATATTTGTGGAGGGGAGCCACATATATGCATCAATGACATTATTTTGTAAGAAGGGGGAAGGGATTTGTCACGACCCAAATCCCCTGAGTGCCCTTTTGAGTGATGGGGGAACAAGCCTAATAAATTTTTTCTTCCAAAACTTATCCGCAACTCTGATCTTTTACACAACCACAATTATCTTTGGTCCGCAACTGCATGTTGAAATATTGTAATTTCGAAGAATATTCTATTGTATTTTATTATTGTAATATATTCGGAGATTTTTTATTCCTCCGTCAGGATGTCATTATTGTGTTTGGTCATCATAGAGTCATGAGGTAAATCCTCCCATGTAAGTTGGGGCAATAGATCCCCTAGAGTCAAATGTAATGGGGTTTTTAAGTCCCCTAGAGGAGTCGGCCCAGTCAGCATTAGTTGAGTGGTAAAGTTAGTTGACTTCGACATGTCAAGTTGTAAAACTAAAGTAGAAGTGAATGTATAAATAGAGAGCTAGGCTCTCTCATTTATTCATTCATTCACACACACTCTCACTTGTGTAATTCACATAGGAGAGAGAGAGAGAGATTTGCAAGGAGAAAGAGAACTTGTTTGGGGTTTTGTATTTGTACTTTTGATCATCTATATTGAGGAAGTTTTGTTGGTTTTTCTTCCCCTAGAGGGTTTCCCAGGATAAATTTGTGTCTCTTGTGTTTATGCTCTGCTTGTTATTCTTTCAATGATCTTGTATATGCTATTGTTGTGAAATTGAATTGAATACTAATGTTATATATCTTATCATATTGAATCTTAACATGGAATTAGAGCTATCCTGAAGGAAGGAAATGTATGGCATTTATGACACTTGTTTCACTTGCGACAATTTGAAAGCTAGGACTTTGTATAGAAAAACCAAGTCATCATGGAACTTTCGATATAAATCACTTTTGGCGACGTTTCAGGATCTAAAACTTGGAAACTTGGACAAGCTGAAGATGACATGTTCCTGTACCTTGTGTCCAAGTTTTAGCCTCATATTCATTGTACTTTGTGAGATGTGATCCGTACAAGTTAGGGTTTTTGCCTCTTCCAGAATGCATCCCTAAACAGGTGACATAGGGAAAAAGGTCATATCTCACGCTAGGAATCTCTGAATGGAATTCCGTAAAAATTTACTGTTAGGGCACAGACTATAGTTTCAGGTCTGAGTATCAGATTCCGAAGTTGAAATAGTGACACGTGGAACACCGTAAAAGGTCACGATGTTGTTTCATCCCATAAATAGGTGACCTAGGGAAAAAGGTCATATATCAGTATAAGAAGCTCCAAATGGAATTCTGTAAAAGAAGACAGTTAGGGAATGGATTGTAGTTTCACAGGTCCGAGTATCAGAGGCTGAAGTTGAAACAGTGACACATGTCATGCCGTAAAATTTCTCTATGTTGTTTCATCCCATAAACAGGTCATGTTGGGAAACTTAGCATATCTCTCTCATGGAGAATCCAATGAAGCTAAAATATGTGGGGTTGGAAATATGATAGGTCAGGATACCACAAGCCGAAGTTTCATACCCTAAGGATCCTAAATTTCAGAGATACACCAGAAACAACAAGGAACATCTGAAATATCTCAACGGAGGAAATCAAAGAAGAGGAGCAAGAAGCTCTCACTTAGGGTTTTCAGTTTTTTAGGTATGGAATGACCTGATACAATGTTGGAGACACCTGATGCAGCATTGGAAACTTTGAAAATGTATTTGGAATCGATTCATCATAGATATTAATCTTCCATCAAAATATTGTGGGAGGAAGGAGATTGAAAATTAGGGTTTCCAAGTAAGAAGAAACCCTAGAAAAGTTGGGATACTCATAGAGCATCAATGAAGGAGGTTTAAATGGCACCAATATTCTATCATCCTAGCACCATGAACCTATATTATATGTTTACAAGTGATCTACCTTGGATGATTAGGGTCTTACCCTTATAGAAAAGACTACAAGCAATATCGACAGCTATGACTTGAGGAGATGCAGGTATGTTTTGAAATCTGTTTCATTTATATGATGATTAATTTCATGATATGTTTGCCTTCATATTATTGAGGTTAGTACAATCATGATTAATTTTATACTTATCTGATCACCTTAGTAAAAGTATGAATGCATGTGAATGATAGAAGACATTCATTGATTAGGGTTATGGCACTTATGATTCTACTAATGCACTTGTGGTGTTGTATGAGGATGATGTTGTCTACTAACATGAAAGGTACATCAAGAAAGACAAATCAAGTTCTAGATCAAGAATATATGACCATGATGACATGAAGACAAAGACTCATCCATAGCCTTTGATCACATAGAATATCTACTTATGAGGATCGATAGAAGTTCAAAGACATATAATCATGATGATATCATAAAGGGAAAATAGAGATCAAGAGGGATGAAACCACACAAACATAAAAGATAAGTATTTGAGTTGTTATTTGAATTACTTCTTGAATCTCTAAATAGTTAATGATATTGCTCACAATAGTTGTACGCATATTTGTATTCCTAGAATCAATAAATATATCAAGCATAGTGTAAGCATTCATATCGTATTGAACAGTATACTACTAATATGCATATGATGGGCAAGTTGGACAAACATTCCATTGTTGCTTGTCTAGAATGAAACCTATTTGCTAACATGCTGGGAGCTGTGCACTCTCTTGATAGTATGTTCTAGTAGAGATGGAAGGCATCTAGATAGCCACTGTATGCATATAGTATATGGAAAAGTGTTGTGCCAAAGTATTGGTCAAGATAGTTGCATAACTACGTGAATCATATCAGTATGCATAATAGGTTATCATTGAAATGTCAACATGATTTGATAATTATGAAGTGTTACTAATCATATTTGATTTGTAGGAAAGATTGTGTGGTATGATCCACAAAAGAAGGATGATGAACACTTGTTATGAAAAACAAGTGATGATTGTTCAACAAGAAGACTTATAAATAAAACATACTATAGAAGTACAAAACAAGGCTCGTGGCTAGAGGACTCTCTTATAAAGAGGGAGAGGATCATGATGAGATGTTTTATCCAATGGCTAGAAACACTTCCAAAGATAGATTACACCCATGGATGAAAAGACCATTCTCTTGAATGGTGTAATTGAAGAAGAAGAGCATATTGAGAAAACTCCCAAGATCTGAAAGAGAATCACATGATTCAAGAAGGCTATGTATGGGTTCAACAGGTACCCTGGATCGATAGTCATTTGACAAGCTTGATGATCACCATGGGTGATGCAGATTTCAACCTTTGCTACAAGGTTGAAGATGGTTTCTATATACAGATGACATGCTTCTCTCAAATGGATGCAAGAAGGAACTCACCATAGAGTTCAAGTGATATTGAGGCTCATATCAGTATTCCCATCTGACGGGAGATGGCACAGATAGATATGCAGAATATCACTCAATGCAGAGTGTGAATGATGTTCAGTCATAGAGGGAGGACAATACTTAGATGTATAAAAATCCACTTCAGAGGGAGTATATCTCAGAGTTTAAGAGTATTGGCATGATTCTTGTGATTAGATATGTGGTTGAGATCAGATGAGATTTTTCCTTAGCCAAGGAAAATGTGAAGTAGAGATCTGGGATGATGGACAGTGGTTTCTACAGTTTATAGACAGATGACTGGTTTGTTGATGTATTTGACTAATACCAGGAGAGATATATGTTTTGCTGTGAACACCCTGAGTCAGTATCTAGTTGAGCCTAGACATGCTCACTTGGTAGCTGCAAAGCATGTGATGAGGTACCTGAAAGGTACGATAGACTTTGGTCTATACTATGTTGGATATCATGACTACAGATTATATGGTTATACAGATGCATATTGGGCCGACAGTGTCTCAAACAGGAAGAGCACCTCAGGTGGATGTTATTGTTTAGGATCCGCCATGATCTCATGGTTTAGCAGGAAGCAGTCTAGTGTTTCTCTCAACACAACTGAAGCAGAGTATATAGCAGCTTGTTCTGCTAAGTTGTGAAGCCATATGGATTCAGAAGTTGATGTCAGGTCTGTTTGACCCGGAGTTGGATACCATAGTGATTCTATGTGACAAACAAAGTTGTATAAAGATCGGAGAACCTAGTGTTCCATGACAAGTCAAAGCACATAGAAATCTAGTATGTTTACATATGGGATATGGTACAGAAGAAAGCTATAAAGCTTCAGTACGTGAGCACTGATGAGCAAGTTGTTGATGTGTTGACTAAGCCTCTATCTTGAGTGAAGTTTAAGTACTTACGAGACAAGCTTGGTGTGGTTCAAAAGGTCCTTCCTTGAAAGGGGGAGCAGTGCTTATATTGATGATGATGTTGCAATGGGATTGTATCATCCCTGGAAACATGTCCTAAATGGATCCGTAGACTCTTGTCTCCGAGAAAGATATTGATGATGATGTTGCAGTTGGATTGTATCATCCCTAGACACGTGTCCTAAAGGGATCCATAGAATCTTGTATCCAAGAAAGATGTTGATGATGATGTTGCAATGGGATTGTATCATCCCTGGACACATGTCCTAAAGGGATCCATAGAATCTTGTCTCCGAGAAATATGTTGATGATGATGTTGTAGTAGGATTGTATCATCCCTGGACACGTGTCCTAAAAGGATCCGTAGACTCTTATCTCCAAGAATTTGATGATGATGATGTTGTGTTGGTAAATCCTAGATTTGATCTAGGTCACATCCAGTATGAAAAAGGACTAGCTCTGTGGTGGTAAAACCTAGATTTGATCTAGGTCACATCCAATATGAAAAAGGACTGGATCTGAGGTGGTAAATCCTAGATTTGATCTAGGTCACATCCAGTATGAAAAAGGACTGGCTCTGTGATGGAAAATCCTAGATTTGATCTAGGTCACATCCAGTATGAAAAAGGACTAGCTATGGGGTGGTAAATCCTAGATTTGATCTAGGTCACATCCAGTATGAAAAAGGACTGGCACTGTGGTTGGGATTGTATCTTCCCTGGACCTTAGTCCTAAAGTGATCCGGAGACCTCTGTCCCCGAGAATGTGGTTGGAGTTTATATTCCTTGGACCTTAATCCTAAAGTGATTTGAAGACCTCTGTCCCCAAGAATGTGGTTGGAGTTTATATTCCTTGGACCTTAGTCCTAAAGTGATCCAAAGACTTCTATCCCCAAGAATGTGGATGGGATTGCATCATCCTTGGCATTATGTCCTAAAGTGATCCAAAGACTTCTATCCCCAAGAATGTGGATGGGATTGCATCATCCTTGGCATTATGTCCTAAAGTGAGAGGGACTGACCATCCCATTATTGGATTAGGATTGCATCATCCTTGGCATTATGTCCTAAAGTGAGAGGGATTGATCATCCCATAATTGGATCGTGTGAATTGTAGGTTATGCTGCTATGATGATGTTGTTGATCGAAAGATCAAGATGATGGTGTCATTGCTAATTGAAAGATCCAAATGTTGATGATGGTATTGATCGAAAGATCAAAATGATGATGTTGTTGTTGATTAAAAGATCCATATGTTAATGCTGCTGTTGTTGTAGATGATCGAGTGATCGAGTGCTGCAGAAGATGAAGACTCAGTACTGTAGAAGATGATGCTCCATTATTGAAGATGTTAAAGATGTTCTAGTAGCTATTCCAGTTGCTGACGATGGTGAAGAAAAAATCTGATGATTTATAGATGTATCATCTTGATATTGTTGATGATGCTCTCTCTCCTTGCTCCTACAGTTGATGTTGATTTTGCTAGTAGAATACCCTTCTCGTTAAGGGGGAGTGTTGAAATATTGTAACTTCGAAGAATATTCTATTGTATTTTATTATTGTAATTTATTAGGAGATGTTTTATTCCTCTGTCAGTATGTCATTATTGTGTTTGGTCATCATAAAGTCATTAGGTAAATCCTCCCATGTAAGTCAAGGCAATAGATCCCCTAGAGTCAAATCTAATGGTGTTTTTAAGTCCCCTAGAGGAGTTGGCCCAATCAACATTAGTTGAGTGGTAAATTTATTTGAGTTCGACATGTCAAGTTGTAAAATTATAGTAGAAGTGAATGTATAAATAGAGAGCTAGGCTCTCTCATTTATTCATTCATTCACAGACACACTCACTTGTGTAATTCACATAGGAGAGAGAGAGAGAGAGATCTGCAAGGAGAAGGAGCACTTATTTGGGGTTTTGTCTTCATACTTTTGATCATCTATATTGAGGAATTTTTGTTGGGTTTTCTTCCCCTAGAGGGTTTCCCAGGATAAATTTGTGTCTCTTGTGTTTATGTTGTGCTTGTTATTCTTTCAGTGATCTTGTATATGTTATTGTTGTGAGGTTGAATTGAATACTGATGTTATCTATCTTAGCATATTGAATCTTAACACTTCGTAATCCATGATCTGCAGGTCAGAATTCAGAAGGGAGGAATGCTAAAATAACAGCATCGAACAAAATACGACTCCGACCTCTGCATTCCACTATGGGAGTCGGAAAGTAGGAACACAAAGATACCTAACTTCGAACAAAATGCGACCCCAACTTCTGCATTCCGCAGTGTGGGAGTCCGAAAGTCGGGATGCCAAAACACCATCTCAACAATTTACACCTCCGACTTCCACACTCCGCATCCGCGATGCGGGAGTTTGAAAGTCAAAACCCCAAATCCACTATTTCGACAAAAATTGTAACAATAAAATAATAAATTAATATTAATATTAATTTATTATTAATTAAAGACTATTTAAGTCAATAGTCATGCCCTTTTATGAAAAGGTGCATGACGGGCTTATATAAAGCCCAAACCTATGTAACTATTAATCATCTATCATACATTCACTTTTACATTACTACTTAGCCATTTATGGCTTTCTTACGTTACTTGTACTGGCTATTATATTATTAAGGAACCTTGTTCCTTCAGTGGTATCAGATCCCCTTCTTGGGAAATTCTAGCCATTGGCTATTATTGGGAGTTTCTCCTGTCAATTGGTTTTTGACCATAGAGTGGCGCTTGGCCAAAATCCATTCTCCAACTCCAAAAAAGTAAAAAAACAAAAGAGAAGAAAGAAAAAGACAAAAGTAAAAAAAGAAAAAGAAAAATAAAAAAGGAGAAAAGAAGAGAAACAAGAAAAGAAAAAGAAAATAAGATAGTGAAAAAAAGAAGTAAAAATAAAAAAGGATAAAAAAGAAGAAGAAGAGAAAATAAGTAAGAACAAGAAGTAAAATAACATTCATGAAACCGCACATGGTTTTATGACAGTGCATATGGTTTTGTGAGCCCTTGGTTTTATAAACCGTTCCTTGGTTTTATCAAACCAACTCTTAGTTTTATATATTATTATAATAATATTAGTATTCTTATAATAATATTAGTATTGTTATATAATATTTTAATTTTATTAGAAACTTATTACTCCACCTTTATAATTAAAGTATTTAAATATGATACTTATTATTTTTAGTCAAACAAAAATTACAATATTATTATTATTATTTATAATAATATATATTGTATTGTTTCAAAACTCTATACCCCTTCTATTCACAAAAAAATATAATATTTATTATTATTGTTAGTAATAATTAATATTATTAAATAATTGTAATTAATTACAATTATTTTATAAAAAGGGGAAGGAAGCAAAAATCAAGGAAAATCGGCAATCACCGAAGAGTCAAACATCAAAGGAAGACCAAGTATCATCGGAAGTTGAGACCATTCACCTTCGAACAAGTCAAAAAAAAAAATCAAAGTCTCAGAAGATATTAAAGTAGTCACTTACGCCAATTGTGGAAGAAATATGGAAGACATATATAAATTCAAATTTTGGACTAAGTGTCCTTATTGCGAAATGGAATTCCAATATCTGAGAGCCTTTAAAAATTATGATCGACCCTGTCCAATATGTGATAAGCATTTTATTATGAGGGACGATCCAGGTCACTCACAATCACAATCACAATTACGAACAGTTTCGGTCCAGCTAGAAAAGTGTGAACTAGCTAATAGTGTTCTACAACTCTAGTTCAACAATCAGGAACAAATTAATGGTTTTCAAAAAGAATAGATTATTACCTCAAAATTACGAATTCGATCATTGGAAGACAGTAGAGAAAACCTCACAAAAAAAAATCAGATAAGGACGAAAAAAATTCACATCTGGAAGGTATCATTCAAAAATTTGAAAACTAGATAAAAAAACCAAACAAAGTCGAAGAATATCCCTATGGAAATAGTGTCGACTTAAAAGAGGAAATTAGTTGTCTTAACAAAATCGTCATGGACAAGGAAGACAAATTAGCGCAAGTACATGAAAAGTTAAAAAATCAGGAAACAGAGTTACGTCATCATCAACAACAAAAAGAAAAACTCCAGCGGCAGTATGACGACAGTAAGAAGACACATAAGTTGGAACTGACAAAAGTCAACAAGGTGTTATCAAGCAATACCGAAGAAATTTTTCGATTACGAAATCATACCAAAACACTGATTACAAAGATCAAAAAATTGAAAAACAGTAACAAGAAGGAACACTACAATGAAGACCTCGAAGGAAGAATATTGGAAAAGCAAGAAGAAAACCAGTGTCTAAATAATCGTAATCAGGAATCAGATAATCAAATCAAGAAGTTAGAAATTGACAAAAATTCGCAAGATGAAAGAATAAAAAAGATTCAGAATCATAACAATTTACTGGAGAACCAGGAAGCGCAAATCCAGGAAGATGCATCCAAAAGTCAAGTCGAGGAAGTGAAGGTAGTCTTCGCTACAGTTCAAATGAAAGAAAAACAAACAACACATACGCCTTACATACATCCCAATTATAATCATCATTTTGACCAACGACAAGGTCAAAATGAGCATTCACAAAAGAGTTGTGTTGACAGGAAAACAATTCGACATACTAAGCAACCATTGAGACGACCCATTCCCAAAAACAATCTCAGAGGTCCAATCAAAATAGAATTGGGATGGACCACAGCAGATATGATGTGACAATTCTCCTAGGGAATCTGTAACTTGTATGGTCTTATTTCATCAAGTGTCGCAAAGGATTCCAGAGATGATAGTTCAAACAAAATTAGACATTGCTGTCAATGAAGCTTTGAGGACAAAGCTTCCCTTAATGGGAAGGCAATGTAACAATAAAATAACAAATTAATATTAATATTAATTAAAGACTATTGAAGTCAATAGTCATGCCCTTTTACGAAAAGGTGCATGACGGGCTTATATAAAGCCCAAACCTATGTAACTATTAATCATCTATCATACATTCATTTTTACATTACTACTTATCCATTTATGGCTTTCTTACGTTACTTGTACTGGCTATTATATTATTAAGGAACCTTGTTCCTTCAAAAATCCACCTCCGAATACCGCAATCTGCATCCGCGGTGCGAGATTCGGAAAGTTGGAACATCAAATCCACCCTTTCGACAATTTACGCCTCCGACTTCAACCCTCTGCATCCACGATGCAGGAGTCGTAAGTCAGAACTCCACATTCACCACATCGAAGAAAATGTGCCCCTGACTTCCACACTCCACATCCGCAATGCGGGAGTGGAAAAGTCGGGATGCCAAAATTACCGTCATTGTAGAAACGCGCCCCTGAATTCCGCATTCCGCAGTGTGGATTCAGAACATCGGGAGCTGGCCATGCCCCTGTCTTGCTAACTTCCTAGTTTGATAACTCCTTCATCCTTAGTCCATTTTGGGAAAAATCGGTACCATTGGAAATCTATTGGAGAGCTCTATGTAACCGTGTGGATCCTGCCACACTTGAGGACTCTGACCTTGCCTCTTTTCCAATCAAAAAGCTGCCTCAAAGTCCATCAAAACCTCCTTACCCCATAGTCAAAAGCCCTGGAATCACCCTGGCAAGGCCCCTCCCTTCATATGACCACATAGGGGGAATAAACACATCAAGGGGTGTCTAACTCATCCCACAAGCTTATATGATGAAGTACAAACCCTCTAAGGAGGTGTACAATGCATAACAACAAACATAGTGGAATTAAATCCAATGGATGCATCTACAACATACAGGGTTAACTGCATAATAACATACTTAATATAAGCAAAATGATGAAACAACAACAAATGAATCATCCTCATGGTTAGGCTCATACACATAATTCCTACTGATTACTTCCCTATGATAATTTCATTCAATTTGACTTGAAATAACACATCAACACATCATAGCAATTAACACCATTTGAGACCAAAAAGAGCACTTATCTTTTGAGATGAATTATCCAAGCAATTGGCTATGTGAGAGCAATGTTTCACCCAACCATAGGTCTCTGTCCAGCCTATACTCTTTTAGCTGAGAGACCATCCCTGAGCTAGGATGTGTACCCACTAAAGAGGGATAAACAGGCTCACTCACAGCCATGGTTTCACACACAAACATGCTAAGCCAACACACAGTTGGGTTTATCAAGCATTTAGGAATAGTGGAGGAGGATTCTAATCTATTGAGATCAACCTCAGAGCTACAGGCCTCTCAATTCACACTCAAACAGTATCGGCACCCACAATACCTACCACACCCAACACAAGGAAGTATTCCCTTCACTGCTACACAGTCCCTTAGGCCATACCTTCCCTCCAATGCTCTTCAGGGTGGGAATAGAAAGGTCCAAGATGCTGGATCCTTGAGACTCTAACCTTCAATGGGTTTATCAAGCAACCCTACCTTTTGTACTATTCCTCTCTGTCATTTCCACTTGGGTTTTCTTTCACTTTCTATGGACAAAACAACTCTATCTCGCAGCTGGGTTCTTGGCCATCAACGCAGGGTTTTATTCATGAGTTTTTGAGCATCTCACACACTGCAAATTGACTTGGGGTTCAGGAAAACGGATCCCGTGCTGGATTGAGCTCGCCACAAAAATTTCTGGGCAAGTTCGGCACTAAAAAATTAGGGTTTTTCAGAATCATGATTTTCTTCTTTCGTCACTGCTTAGTTCTCTCTTCTTCTCCAAGATCCTTACACTAGTGCCTAATGGAATGGGGATTAGGGAATATGAATTCCCAGGGGTAGAGTGGCGTGTGGGTCAAGGAAAACAGAGACCCAAACCCTACCATCCGAAAATTCACAGTTTTCCCACACTCCATTGATTTCATGAACAGTTTCTTCAATCGGCTTCTGTAACAAAATTAAATGTCAGCAGGGAAGGTCAAATGGGTTCCAAGGATGACATTTGGCATTCTATGGTCCAATCCCACAACTACCTCACCTCTCCCTAGTGGATACACATGGGCCCCTCTTATTAGTTGCTTCCATAGCCAGTTTCTTTGGTATTTTTATTGCAATAATAATATTTACATAATCTACAATGTCCCATGGCTTAATAGCACATGGATAACAAAATATAACTACTTTCGTTTACATAAAAACCTATCATCCACTAGTGGGGCCTTGGCCTTGAGCTACACGCTAGGAAAACATACAATGCATGTACACAATATTTACATTGAAGGCCAAATATGTTTTAAGGGTCAAAATCGGGGTATTACATTTCCCTCCCCCTTAGAGAAACACCGTCGTCGGTGTTCTCAAAACTGAACAAAAATGGGAATGCCTCTCTCATGGCATCCTCCAGCTCCCATGTAGCCTCATCAGGACTAAGGTTCTTCCATTGCACCTTCACCTTTCTGATAGCTCGGTTCCAGAGCAATGTAACCTTCTTGTCGAGGATGCACATAGGCTCCACTTGGAACTCTCCCTCGGGTTCCACCTGTATCACATTCCAATCAGTTATGTGATTAATATCATGTACATATTTCTTAAGCAAAGAAACATGGAAAACATTATGAGCTCTCATGTTAGCAGGCAAATCAATTCTATATGCAACTAGTCCTATCCTATCAAGGACTTCAAATGAACCACAATATCTTGGTGCCAACTTGGCACAACTCCCCAACTTGAGAGAACTTTTCCTTGGTTTCACTCTCAAGTAAACATGATCCCCAATCTTAAATTGCTTATGCACTCTTTTCAAATATGCATAAATCTTCTTCTTGTCATGAGCTGCCTTTAAATTCTCCCCGATTTTAACAATTTCTTGTTCCATTTCCTTGATCATCTCTGGTCCAAGAACTACCCTGTTCATTGGATTATCCCAATTCACTAGAGTCCTGCATCATTTTCCATACAATACTTCAAAAGGAATCATCCCCAATGATGCATGATGTCCATTATTGTATGCAAATTCTACCAAGTGTAGGTAGTCCTCCCACTTGGATGGTTTGTCCATCACATACATCCTCAACATGTCATCAAGAACCTGATTCACCCTCTCAGTTTGACCATCTGTTTGAGGATGATATGATGTACTAAATTTCAGTTGATTTCCCAATTCCTGAAATAGACCCTTCAAAAAATTGGATGTGAACTTTACATCTCAGTCTGAAATTATTGCTTTGCGAAATCCATGCAATCTGAATATCTCCTTCATGAAAATGTTTGCTATGTGGCTTATCTTGTGAGTGGACTTGACTAGAATAAAGTGAGCTACCTTTGATAGATTGTCCACCACCATCATAATCGAATCATGCTTCTTCACTGTCATTGGTAAACCTGTTATAAAATCCATATAAATTACTTCCCACTTCCATTCTGGAATGGGAAAATGCTATAATAATCCTGTTGGATGTTGATGTTTTGCCTTGACTTATTGGAACTTCTGACACCTGGAAATGTATTCTGCTATGTCCTTCTTCATTCCACGCCAAAAGTACTGCTTTCTTGCTTCTGTTATTGTCTTTTGATATCCTGGTTGTCCGGAGTATGGCATTTGATGTATTTCATCCATCACAAGCTTCTTCAAATATACACAATATGGAATATACAATCTAGTACCTTGATAAAAGAGAACATCATCTTCACCAAGCTGATATCCTGCACACCTTTCATCTACATTCCTTGCTACAAATTCTCTTTAATTTGAAGGTAAGTTCCATCATTGGTTTGAGCTTCAAGAAATCTTTCCTTCAAATATGCTAGAAGTATGCCTCGGGCTTCTTTCGAGGGCCTCTTGAGTCATACAACCGGCTGGAAGAAGATCTTGAAGAGGGCATGTTGTGCTTTTTTCTCATTGAACTCTTCCTTGGGCTTGGAGTCCTCTTCCTAGAACGACCTCTAGAGCGACTTTCTACACCCCTTCATTCTTCACCTGCGTTGCTTGGGTTGGACCCAAGGTTTTCCCTTTGCTACATATCAGTGAGGCTCTGCAAAATAGCAGCATTGAGCTGATTCTGTTCTTCCTAATCCTTCATCAACCTTTCATTAAAGCTTATCATTGTTTCAACCAAATTCTGAGGAGTTATTCGCTCCTTTCTTCCATTGGATTCAGTCTCAGGATGATCTTCTTGCACATTTTCTCCTAGCATGTCTTCATCATGCCCGTAAGGATCCTGGGTGTCATTCATGGTTACCATTTTCCTTTGGGGATTTATTTCTCCTGCCTGCTTCTCTCTGCTACACTATTCAAATGCTATCGGCTGCAAGCATTGTGCATCATAGAGGCATTTATTAGACATCATAAGAACACATATAAAACATATAACATCCATTTTTAACAGAAATAAATTCATGGAGTAATTTATAACGCTATTGTGCCTTCTACTTTGGACCAAGCAGCCCCAATGCTGCAACCTTGGGCTCTGATACCACTCTGTCACATCCCCAATCCCCTCAGTGCCCTTTTGAGTGATGGGGGAACAAGCCTGATAAATATTTTCTTCCAAAACTTATCCGCAACTATGATCTTTTACATAACCGCAATTATCTTTGGTCTGCAACTTCACAATCCACGATCCGCAGGTCGGAAGTCAGAAGGGCAGAATGCTCAAATCATAGCGTCGAACAAAATACGACTCCGACCTCTGCATTCTACTGCATGTGTTGGAAATTTAGAACTCCAAGATACTCGGATTTGAAAAAAATGTGACCTCGACTTCCGCATTCTGCAGTGTGGGAGTTGGAAAGTCGGGACACCAAAACACCATCTCAATGATTTACGCCTCCGAATTCTACACTCCGCATCCGTGATGTGGGAGTTGAAAAGTTGGAACCCCAAATCCACTATTTTGGCAAAAATCCACTTCTGACTTCCATACTCCGCATCTGCGATACAGAAGTCGGAAATTCGGAACATCATATCCACCATTTCGATGAAAATCCACCTCTAAATTCCACACTCTGCATCTGCGATGCGGGAGTCGGAAAGTCGAAACATCAAATCCACCCTTTCGATGATTTACGCCTCTGACTTCTGCACTCTGCATCCGTGATGCGGGAGTCAAAAGTTAGAACTCCAAATTCACCACATCGAAGAAAACGTGTCCCTGACTTCCGCACTCTGCATCTACGATGCGGGAGTCAAAAATTCGAGATGCCAAAATTCCCAGCGTTGCATAAATGCGCCCCCGACTTCCACATTCCGCGGTGCGGATTCAGAAGGTCAAGAGCTGGCCATGCCCTTGTCCTGCCAACTTTCTAGCCCGATAACTTCTTCATCCTTAGTCCATTTTGGGAAAAATCGGTACCATTGGAAAGATCTTGGAGACTTCTATGCAACTGTGTGGACCACTTCCACACCTGAAGAATCTGACCTTGCCTATTTTCCAATCAAAAAACTGCCCCGAAGTCCATCAAAACCTCTTTACCCCACAATCAAAATCCCTGGAATCACCCTTCCAAGGCCCTTCCCTTCATCTGACCACAGAGGGGGCATGAACACATCAAGGGGTTTCTAACTAATCCCCCAAACTCATATGATTAAGTACAAACCCTCTAAGGAGGTGTGAAATGCATAACAACAAACATAGTGGAATTAAATCTAATGGATGCATCTACAACATACAGGGTTAACAACATAACAACATACTTAATATAAGTAAAATGATGAAACAACAACTAATGAATCATCCTCATGGTTAGGCGCATACACATGCTTCCTACTAATTACTTCCCTATAATCATTTCATTCAATTTGAATTGAAATAACACATCAACACATCATAGGAAATAACATCATTTGAGACCATAAAGAGCACTTATCTTTTGAGATGAATTGTCCAAGCAACTGGCTATGTGAGAGCAACATTCCACGCAACTATAGGTCTCTGTCCAGCCTATACTCTTTCAGGTGAGATACCACCCCTGAGTTGGGTTGTTTATCCACTAAGGAGGGATAAACAGGCTCACTCACAGCCATGGCTTCACACACAAACATGCTAATCCAACACACAGTTGGGTTTATCAAGCATTTAGGAACAATGGAGGAGGATGTTAAGCTAGTGAGTTCAACCTCAGAGCTGCAGGCCACTCAATTCACACCCAGACAGTCTTGGCGCCCACAATACCTACCACACCTAACACAAATAAGTATTCCCTTCATTGCTGCACAGTCCCTCAGGCCATACCTTCCCTCCAGTGCTCTTTAGGGTGGGTATAGAAAGGTCCAAGCTGTTGGATCCTTGAGACTCTATCCTTCACTGGGTTTATCAAGCAACCCTACCTTATGTCCTATTCATCTCTGTCATTTCCAGTTGGCTTTTCTTTCACTTTTTATGGCCAAAACAACTCTATCCCGCAGCTGGGTTCTCAGCCATCAACACAGGGTTCTCTTCATGGGTTTCTAAGCATATCACACACTGCAAATTTCCCTAGGGTTCAGGCCAATGGATCCCTTGCTGGATTGATATTCCCACACGATTTTCTAGGCATGTCCGACACTTAGAAATCAGGGTTTTTCAGAATGGCTATTTTTTTCTTTCTTCATTGCTCAGCTCTCTCTTCTTCTCCAAACTCCCTGCGCTAGTTCCTAATGGAATGGGGATTGGTGAATACGAATTCCCAGGGGTAGAGTGGCATGCTATAGTATATACAAAATAATAAAAACAACTCATCAGTAGATGTCTTGCAGGGACATAATAAATATAAAGGTAATATTTGTAAATATTATATTTATATTTATTTTTCATATATGTGAAAAATAAATATAAAAATATTTTTTTAAAATGTTCATAAAAAATATCCCATCTTTTTGTTTGATCATATTCTCATTTTGGGCATAACCATATCTCTTTTTCTTCTTTGAAGCTTTGCAAGAGATCCCAATGATTGATATAGTGGGTTGGATTGCACTTTCCATACCAAACAACATGGGCATTTACACTCCCAATTCCTCATTGCGGTATTTTAACTACACCACCGATGCCTCCTCCATCATATCCATAAATGACGACCATTGTCGAACTATGGATGCCCCTGTTGAGTTCTTTATAGATTGAAGTTCAACTCCTGATCTATAACAACATTGAACTATTATTCAAAGTTTGATGGAATAGATTGAACTTCATCTCTTGATATGTAGCAACATTGAGTTGTTATTCAAGTTTGAGTGCAAGAGCAGGAAGCTTGGTTATTAGGCGATGGATGGAGAGACTTAATGGTGTTGATAGCTTCAAGAATGGACATATTAGTCATCAATAATGTTTGTCGTTCACGTTGCATGGTGCACATTTCGAAGTAGGATGTATTTCATTCAAAATGGCCTTTAAAATTTCATTTTTGCATAAAGAGGATATATTTCATGTTGAAGTGTGGTAATTACTCCCACCACTTAGTGGTTAATGAAGTAGCCACAGAAAGTTAGGGTTTTCCACATATGAACTTGAGTTTTTAAGCATTTATGAACTAGTGGAATTAGTGGCCAAGACATGGTACAAAACCCTAGCATTTGTATTGCCTATATATTTCCATCTTAAGTAATGAGAAGAGTAGCGATATGCTCCATAGGATTTTGGTGTGTTATGTTTTAGTCTTTTCTTTGAATTTTCACATGGTATCAGAGAAATTTTAGACTAGTGTGTATGCACCATTTACTCAAGAAACACATTGAATATAGTGGATGAAGAAGCACCCAGTTAAGGAGTGCTTGCTTTAGTTCACTGTAGTAGAGATGGATGCAAGTGAAGAAGCACTTGGATGTTTCATGAATCACATACTGTTGTAAGAATTTTTTATGGAATTGGAATTAATCACAATGTAAATGGGCATACATCTATAAGACCTATTTAGTCATGCGTACCCATGGATTGGTGGGTTACCTATGTAAAGTCTAATGTAGATTTAGGTAGACTAAAGAGTGGGGGCATGTCGCTATTCCTAATACTTGGTTTTAAAAAAAATGAATGGTATTTTTCCATGGTAATGCATGTGATGAAGTGTACTTAAGGGCTTGAGTAAATCTATTGTAATGATGCAAAAAAGTGGTTGATGTAGGCCATGGAGGCCAACAGTAATAGATATCTAATTTTTGGAGGTTTCTCCACAATTTAGCTCTTTAGCCTGCAATTCTCTTTTCTACATAATTGTTCCCTTCTCAACCATAACCCATGACCAAATTTATTCTTAAAATGTTTTTTAAGGTTTGGTCATGCTTCATACACTCATACATGTGACCATACATTTCTGGTCATGCCTTGAAGACCATCAACATAGTTTAGTTGAAACTTCCTCTCTCCCATTTTTTTTAGATGGGGGTTGGGGAAGAAAGGGGTTTTAAAATTATTTTTGGTGAATCAAAAATCTATATGAGAAGGAGTATATCCCGAAACACCCACATGGAAGAGAAGGGCCACAGCTCGAGTTTAAAGGAAGAGAAGAGAACCCCGACCAGTTCAAAAATGAGATTTTGCAATAACAAAGGTGTTGCACTACCAAAAAAAAATCCATATTTTTTAGAGGGAGATAAGGAAGGAAGATTAACAAAGGACTGAGAAAGAGAGAAGACAAGAAAGCTGGAGATTGAATTCAACCATGGAAGAAGGTGGATGAGCTATAGAGAACAACTGTCATGGGTCAGAAAAGAAGACTCAAACAACTCAAGAGAGAGAACAAAAGAGCAGAAGCAGAAGTTGCAGTGGAAAATGAGTAGAAACTCATGCAATACATTTCAAAGACATACTCGTTGAATACTATAGGAGAGATGGCATATGAGGTATCACATACTAGTTTTAATTTCCCACCACTAGTTTTCACTGGTAAGAATTTTGATATGTGGGTTATTAAAATGAAGACTATATTACATGCAGAAGACTTATGAGATATTGTGTTGAAGGGGTTTGACGAACCCGCCTATGAGGTCATGTCTCAAGCTTAGAAGAAGAATGATATTGTTGCATTGTCTCTCATTCGACAAGTCTTGGATGACAGCATATTACTCAAAATTGAAGAAGCAACAAGCACCAAGCAATAATGGAGTATTATGGAAATAGATTACAGTGAAAGGGAGAGTAACATCTTACAGAATGTTGTCACACTGGAAGGAGAATCTATATGTAAAGTACAGCTACCAAATAAAGAGCATGATGAAGACTCTGTGTATGTAGTAGAGCACAGCGAATTCCATTGTGTTGAGTCACTAGTGGATGACAGTTACAATGATGAAGATGAAATTGCAAATAAAGCAAGTGATCAAGTTCACTGTGCATGTGCATGGGTGGATGACGAAGGAAAAGATATATAAATTGTAGTTGAAGCTACCAGTGTAGCAGCCTGTGATGGTGAAACTACCAATGAAGAAACCAATGATTTAGTGGATTTAGCAAAGATTGATGATGAAGATGAAGAAGAAAATGCCAATTAAGTAGTATTCCTTGATGAAGAGAATCCAGAAGATAATGAAAGTGACCTCTCAATAGTCGAAGTTGGAGTACTTGAATAGAAGTATGATGAGGAACACCTTTCAAATGAAGGTTAGTTGATTGTTTTCAAACAAAAGAGTCTCATTGATGTGATGCTTGGAGAAGGAATCCTACATGAAGAAGAAGACCAAGTAGTTGAGGAAGATGAACAGTTTGAAGATTGGATCGTAAAGCCCAAAGAAGATGAAGATGGAAACCTACATTCTGAATCATAGGCTGATAGAACTGAGGTAAAAACAACCATAGCATTTGCATGTGAAGTAGTTGAAGCTGTAGAAGGAGAAGAAGAAGAAGAAGAAGAAGAAAACACAAAAGAAGAGCCAATTAAAGAAATGGATAGTATTGAAGATGTTGAAAATATTGAAGATTGCACTAAAGATGCAGAGGTTGAATACATCAAGTGGGTCCTTGATATTCCTAAATTGTAGTTTTTGGAGTGGATGTTAAAGATTGAGTTTATAGCCCACAGTATGAAGAACATTCTACTTTTTGAAGACAACAAGCAAGAGTGGAAAAAAACGACTAAACAAATTTGTGAAATGATAATGATTGAAGAATTTGTAGATGGAGTAGGAAGCAAGTTTCAATAAGTTGAGAAAACACTAAAGAACAAGATCAAAGTAAAGGTGAAGCTTAATAATATAAGAGAATATTTTTAGAGTTTAAAATATGGAGCAAGAAGAAGCAAAAAAGCATTGAAAGAGTGTCAGAGTTTGGAACAAAAAGTACAAGAAAACTCTACATCAACACAAGGAAACAAAGAAGATGAAAATGGGGATGTTTGAAGTTGTAATCCAACCTGAGACTTAGACTAGTAGGCATTCACATTTTATTTATTTATGTAATCCCTTAGAGGCAGTATGTTTTAGTAGCAATTTGATTGTTTGTTTAACGATTGTAATTAAGGTGTAATGTTGAAATCTAGTAATTACTCCCACCACTTAGTGGTTAATGAAGTAGGTGTAGATAGTTAGGGTTTTCCACATGTGGACAAGTGGTTAAGCATTTATGAGCTAGTGCAGTTAGTGGCCAAGACACCATCCAAAACCCTATCATTTGTATTGCATATATATTTCTAGCTTAGGTAATGAGAAGAGCATAAGGTTTTGGTGTGTTATTGCCTCGAAGAGGTGCATTCTACAACCAGTAGGGGGAGATGTGTAACTCCTTTTGTGCTCATCTTGGAGCTTACACGTGTCCTTTTTAAAAAATAAAAAATAAAACATTTACAACTGTATATATATTTACTACACAAATTAGATAAATTAAAAGGCTTCCTCAAAGTTTGCACTCTAAAAGGGAGTTTGCACTCTAAAAGGGAGTTTGCACTTCGAGAGATTTGATCTCTCTTGGTGTTGCTTTGATCCCTCTTGGTGATGTTGGTGTTATCCAAAACCCTAACATTTGTATTGCCTATATATTTATAGTTGGTAATGAGAAGAGCATAAGGTTTTGGTGTGTTATGTTTTAGCCTTTGCTTTGAAATATTCATTTTCGAGGTAAGTAAATAATCTAAATTTGCCATACATGCACTTTATTTGTGGAATTTTGGAGATGTTGGACATATTCAAATACCCTCAAAACCTGTTGGGACATGAAATCTAGCTCTTTGATCTACCTGACACTTAATTTTCTGCCAAATTTGTTACCTTAAAATTTCACCAAATAACATAGAAATCCATGTTTCAGAGAGTAGTTCCACGGAGATCTGACTTAGCAATTGATGTTCGCCATTCACAGTGTACGTTCAGTGGGAGAGTAGTTCCACGATAGGCCAATGAACCGAAGTTGACAGCCAGATCCCATGAGTGTTCCCGGAATCCCAAGCGGTAGCAAGGATTTTGGCCCTTGGGAGTAGGGTTGGAATTTGACGGGCATTTTGCTCGTCACAGGGCATTTTTCCCGTATTTTATACCCAAATTTTTATGAAGCTGTCAAGCTAAACGGGTAAGTAATTAGTAAAAACATTTTTTTCGACCATTGATAAATTTTGTAAAACGTCATTAATGTACAAGCTTCTACTGCGACATGTCCTTCTTTACTCTCCACCAGGGTTGGAATTTCATTTCAACTCTGCCCTTCTAACTAAATTTTTTTGATATTTTGAACTTTTATCTGGCCTGTCACACAATGTTTTAGTGAAAAAATAACCCTTCAACAATGAAGTTTTATTAAAAAAAATAACACTTCAACAATGAAGTTTTATTAAAAAAATAATCGTTCAATCATGAAGTTTTATTAAAAAAAATACCCTTTAATAATAATGTTTTTATTAAAGAATTTAATTTTCAATTAAAATATATGCTTTGATTTCCAATTAAAAGATAACAATATACTCATTTAGCCATGCTTTCCTTGATCGCCTGCTTTGAAAATAAAGGGTGAAAAAAAACAACCTACTGAGAGTGAGATAAACAACTCAACAAAAACAGGATCAACAATGTCAATGTGTTGTGCATAGAATAGCAATAGTAGATTGTCTTATACATCAACTATGTCAATGTGTTATTCACGAAAACATTATAGCATGAAATAGAAAAAGCAAATCATCTTATACATTAACTATGTCAATGTGTTGTCTACGAAAACATTGTAACTAGGCAAAGCATGCTATCAAATAGAGAAAGTATTGCAAGACATCATTGACATGAATACATGGTAACTAGAAAAGCCATTTTTTGAGAGCATTGACAATAGAAATAAAGAAAAAGCTCTATTTGATTTGTATATGTCATCAACTATAGAGACATCTGTCATGGAAACATTAAAGCATTGTATGAGGGAACTAGTATAAAATAAAAACTCTTTGATTTGTATATGTGAATGGTTATATAGACAAATGTTATAGAAACACCACAGGAAAAATTTCCAAAAAAATGTTGATCAGGTTATGTAATACATTGCAGCAAATGCTGTCTAGATATCATATACTATGAACAAAGCAAGAAATCAAAACACACCCTAGGCAGGAGTGCAAAGCATCAAGTCATAGATGTGTTTTGGCAGTAACAGATTAAGCTTTCTATTTTGGCTATGCAAAAATGTTCTGTAACAATCTTCATATTGACTCTAAACTATATGTCACTCCAGCATTTTTTTGTAAGCATTTGTTCCTGCACATTGCATGTAGATTAGTGTCAAAGAAATGGACAAAATGGAAGGAGCAATAAGAAAATTAAGTGAAATGAAATAATGATATTTAACTTGATATGCTAGCAATTCTAAGATTACCACAAAGATTACATTTGCTTTAATTCATATGACTGTCTTAAGAGAGAGTCATAAATCTGCTCAATCTCCAATATGCCAAAGCAAAACGACCTCTGACAGCAGTAACTAAATGGTAACAGACAACAAGTAGAATCAATGTGGATTAAATACAAATCTCTTCTAGAATCTATAGATAGTCCCTATTAATGAATTTGGTCAATTGCACATAATCAATTCTAGGACAACCAATGAAAAGTGGTAAGAATACATTAAATGCTAATTCAACTTAGAGATTATGTAGACAAGGGTGTTTATTCAAATCTCAAAGTTCAGATTTTGTGTCATTTTGTAGGAAAACAGGCTATTAAAATTTTCCAACTCCTAATCTTTATTTAGATCAATTCCTAGTTTATGAACAAATGGAATGGAGATTATGTAGACAAGGGTGTTTATTCAAATCTCAAAGTTCAGATTTTGTGTCATTTTGTAGCAAAACAGGGTATTAAAATTTTCCAACTCCTAATCTTCGTTTAGATCAATTCCTAGTTTGATGAACAAATGGAACAGAGATTGTGTAGACAAGGGTGTTTATTCAAATCTCAAAGTTCAAATTTTGTATCATTTTGTAGCAAAATAGGGTATTAAAATTTTCCAACTCCTAATCTTCATTTAGATCAATTCCTAGTTTATGAAAAAATGGAATAGAGATTATGTATACAAGGGTGTTTATTCAAATCTCAAAGTTCAGATTTTGTGTCATTTTGTAGGAAAACAGGGTATTAAAATTTTCCAACTCCTAATCTTCATTTAGATCAATTCCTAGTTTGTGAACAAATGGAACAGAGATTATGTAGACAAGGGTGTTTATTCAAATCTCAAAGTTCATATTTTGTGTCATTTTGTAGCAAAACAGGGTATTAAAATTTTCCAACTCCTAATCTTCATTTAGATCAATTCCTAGTTTATGAACAAATGGAACAGATATTATGTATACAAGGGTGTTTATTCAAATCTCAAAGTTCAAATTTTGTGTCATTTTGGAGCAAAACAGGGTATTAAAATTTTCCAACTCCTAATCTTCATTTAGATCAATTCCTAGTTTATGAACAAATAGAACAGAGATTGGCCATACGTGCTACTATAATTTTGACAGAATTCTATGTTTTACTTGTGGATCTAAACCAATGTAGAGACTGCTGTGATTAATTTCTCAAATCCTAGTGCAATTGAAAAATACATTTTGATCTCTCTAATGTTCTCCTTACTCCAGTTACCCTACCTATCAGTTACCAAATGCAAGAGAAGAGGGAAAGGCATGGAGCATTTTTGTTGTCATACCAAAAGACAATTAACCCACAAATATGAGCAAATAATGAACACCCACATTTTAAAGCAAGAATGAAACCAAAAACCAAATAATGCCATGACTTACTAAGTGGATAAATAACATCAATGGGTGAACTAACCAGAACAGGATAATGTGAAACCAATTAATAGAATTATTAATCCCAGTACTGTCATTTATTGCAGAGCTTGAAACAATGAAAGGATGCACTAGTACCATAAAGTTTCAATAAGAATTTGCAACAAAACCAAATAAGAGAGAGTCTAACCAATCGTTATAATCAATTTTATTAGCATCCTTAGTCAGCAGATCACTCACCTCTGTGAAAAGTCCTTCTGATTAATTTTACAGCTGCAAGTTACAACTCCTGACTGAGGCAAGAAGCTATCCTTCTCTTTTGTTTGCATATCCTGGAACAAATCAACCTCCTCATCCTTATCCCTATCCATATATTGTGGGTGATCTATAGACTCCGTGACCTTTTGTGCCATTCTACTTGGCTTCCCATTGCAAGCGAACACCTTAAGCTGGACGAGAAGGAATTTTATCAAAATCACTGGTGTCCATAATTCTTCTAATATAATTTAAAATGAAGATTCAACTAACGAGGCCAAAGTGATTTAAGTGTAAAATTTTCTAGAATATATGCTTCCAATGACCTATTGTGTCCATCGCAACAAAATAACCCACAAAAAATAAATAAGAACTTCAACAACCTTAAAGATACACTGAAAATCACACCGTGGATTGCAAACATCATTTCATAACAACCCAAATACCATTTGAGATGACAACATGCTTCTTTCTCAAGACTAGAAACACTTCTAAGTTTTGATCCTATGCAAATTACCTAATAGCATGATCAAATGACATACTTCTGCATCAAAAGTCTTAGTTCACTTGGATATCATAGATTTTCCTACTTCATTTGATAATTTCGCAACTCTGCATCATAATTATGCCAATTTTATGGCTATGAATTTGCACATAAGTAATCACAGAGGCATGCAACACTTGGAGTCTATCATGAAATCCTAGATTATATATAAATCTTCCACTCTGATCTACTTTAAACTAAAATTTTAAAAATATAGACTCATTTAATACTATATGTAATGTTATGCACTGTATTCACCTCAAATTTAGGAAAATGTACCAGTTTTTCCCAGATTAATCAAAATTATATAAATCACACAAAATTGGGCATTTTGACCTATTTTCAACTAGAAGTTAGGAATGTAGACTTCTTTAACATCAAACATAACGTTGTGGATTTTTTTCACTCTCAAATTTCATAAGTTGCAATAGTTTTGAACTAGGTAATTCAAAAAGATACTTTAACTTGCACAAGTCCAAGCACTCTAACCTATATTTCACTAAGATTTAAGGATATAGACTTGTTGGGGACTATCTACACCTCAAATTCCAAAAATTGTATTAGTGAGAATTCCCCAAGGCATTTCATAGCTAGGAGATTTAACTCAACATTGTGTTTTATTGTAGGATTTGTAGACATTAACTACACCCAGTTTTCCTGTCTGGTAAACACCACAACCAAAAAAAATATTGATGAGTTGGGTATGAACATGAGAAGCCCAAAGTTTCCTTTCAACTTCCAATGCTCCCAAAAATCCCAAACCTTCCCAATTCCCATTAGTTGTATATGAATTCAAACCAATTCTAAAACTACCCATCAGGCACTCTTCATTTCACAAGAATCAAAAGAATTTGGTATGAGTGGAATAGACCTAAAACTGCCCATTTAGAATAACAAGAAAAATTATGCAAAGTAGCTTGTATATGAGCACAATGACTAAGCATAAGTTGTCAAATATGAAAATTACAATAGTTGTACAATGCTAAGTGAGACACTCAGACTGTTTGTTTGGGATAATGAGCTTCAACAATGCTTACACATTTCACAAACCTCAAGAGAAAGATCCACCATATATATAATGAAAGTGTTGCAGATTTAAAATATATTCACCACAATAATATTTGGAAAAATAAGGTTTGATATTATTTATCTCAGAGCTGGAAATTTCACAAAAATGCTAACTACTTATAGAGAAAACGTGGATCACTAATTGGTGAAAGAGTGAGCACTTGGTATTGGCTGGTAATTACAATATGGCAAAGAAAAACACCCTTTCGATGTACAGACCTCCTATTATGTCTATATTATTGGTTGCATATAAATGTTTGAGTATTTGTGCTGATCTGAAGGTTACAATGGTTGCACAATGCTATGTGAGACACTCATAAATCCTATAGCAGCTCACCCCTCTCTCCAATATTTGTTGCAGCAGCTGGGAGTGTTAGTTTACTGACCCCAACTAAAAGATCTGCTTAGATCCAAAATTAGTGTTAGTTTACTGACCCATAAATCCTATAGCAGCTCACCCCTCTCTCCAATATTTGTTGCAGCAGCTGGGAGTGTTAGTTTACTGACCCCAACTAAAAGATCTGCTTAGATCCAAAATTAGTGTTACTTCCATATAGTTGTTATCTGTCTTAGAATGTCCTTGCAAACAATAAAACTGGATAATAAACACACCCACGCTGGTCTATTGTCCTTGTGCCTAAAAATGAATGTCAATGTTGTAAGGATGATATAGGATCCCCCTCACTGTTGTAGCATATAGTTCCTTTACTGCTGATAAGGAGGAAACTGGCCCACAATTAAATAGCATCCGCCTGACATAAGACTTACTCATCAAAACTGTTGCAATACATGCCCAGGAGTGCATCAAGTGCCCAGGTTAAATCTCCTATCTTTTGAACTACACCAAATCTCATAAACTCGCTGCCACTCCACCTCTGATATGTCAAGCCCTGTTAATGAAACACGCATTAATGCATCAAGCGTGTTAATTAAAAATCGTGTTCTTCTTATATATTTGATTAGATTTTGTTTTGAAAACCCTCGTTCACATGCAACAATGCTTCCTGGTATGACAAGTATTGATTGCCATAATTTTAACATATTTGGATACCTAGAGTGCCAATCTTTTATTTGATAAAATACCTTCCATGCATCTTTCATAGGGAATCTTTCTCCATTTAAATGAAGCACATCAATAAATTCATACAACTCTGTTTTGCATGCTACAATATCAAACAATGGTACATTGATACCTTCATTGCATAGTGTATGTTGTAAATGCGAAAACAGTCTTTCAAGCCATTGTTTTTCATTAGTTTCTCTCACATACAGATCTGATGGATAGTGGAAAGGGCTAAACAATCGTGCTGCATTGAAGAGATGAAGATCCGGGAATCTTGAATTGAAGCTCTCAATCAATACTTGGACATAATTCCTTGTAAGTTGTATGCAACTCTCAAGGGAGCCATCGATTCATGTTTCCATCGGTTGTGACATGTGCTCATCTTGGATTGGAATATACAACAAAGCATGTCTATGTGTAATCCCTTCTTTGTAAACATTTTCAAGGAATCCATCTCTAGAGTCTTCCAAGAATTTACTAAGATGTGTTGCACCATCTGCAAAAGAATCTGGCCTACAAAAATACCTCTTAAGAGTATTTAACGTATGGCCAATAGCTATTCCAAGTGTTGTGACATCTACATCTCTTCTTGGAATTTTTTGTTTAGTTTATTCAATTCTATCAAAACGTCAGCAAGCATATTTAGACAGAATTGAACTGAGAAAATCTTTGCCTTATGATACCATGAGTTCTTTCTTTCCTTTTTCCACAAGCTCAAAATCGTAGGCATCAATGCACTGAGTCTTTCAACTACCTACCCCCTAGATAACCATCTAATGCCATGGATTTGAATAAATTGTAAAGATTCTAATTCCATTACCTCTAGTAAAGAAATGAGCTCATTATTTATCTTAGCTGAATTTCCCACCCATGAGTACACCTTATTTGCTAATTTATCAACAAACAATAATTCTGGTATCTTTTTTGAAGCATCGGAAGCTAAAAGTGCCTCACGATGTGCGATGCAATGAGTGCCAATCAAATTGGGAAAATCATTCTTTAACAATTTGAGAAATCCATTTTCACTTCCGAGTATGGCTCAAGCACCGTCAGTAGAAACTGCTATTAGTTTTTCATTTTTCAGTTGCCTTGTTTCTTTTAGATTGATGAATGTATCATAAATGGTTTTTCCTTTTCCATCATGGACACTGATAAGTTTCATAAACTGAGATGTTGGAGGCCCTAGGCCTCCTGAGTCTAGGTATGTAGAATAAACAACAAGATGTTGTTCCAAACTATTATCTATGCTTTCATCCAACATTACAAAAAAAAAAGGGTTGTCCAACATTTTTTTTGCTTGCACCTCTTCAAGGTAATCTGATATACTATCAATAAATTCAATGGCATCCTTTCTGTTTAAATAGGAACCATACTCTACTCGACTAGGGATGTTAGGTGTTTGCAAATGGATCTGAAGTTGACAAAGATCTTCATAAGTAGCAATTGCAATATCCTTTTTTGCAATAAAATATGTTGATTTCATTGTGGTTATCACATTGTCCTTGTTGGCCTCATTGATACACAAAATGTGTTCTGGAATGGACTTTGTCAATCTTTGAGTTTCATACAAATTTTTTTGAACTGATGTTTGACGAATATAATATTTTGAATGAGTCACCACAGCATCATACTAAATTGTCTTGCATCCATTGCCAATTCCCCATGGACCATGAGTTTTGTATTTCTCACAAAGCTTGCATTTCATATGAGTAAGGTCATCAAAAACATTGATGCTATAGACCCAAGGATGTTTGATTATCCACTCTTCTCGAAATTCATGTTTCAACGAGGTCTTCCTTTTCCTCTCACTACTAGAGCCACCCTCTTGATGACCAAATATTTCTAAATCATCAACAAGGTCGTCATCTATGTCTTCATTAGGTTCATAATTCAAGTCAGGTATATCATTCAAGTCAGGGATATATGGAATATTTTCAGTATTAGAGGGTTTTGGCATTGTAGAATATCCATAAAATTTGTTCAAAGTTCATTGCTCCTTTTTTGGAGGCATTTCTAGTGAAACAATATACCTATAAACAAAACAATAACAATAAAAAGCAATAAAAACCATGTTTTAAGCAAGGGGGAAAAAGGATAAACCATAATGACAAGTCCACATTGATATCATTATTGATGTAATTTAGTTGAATAAGCAAAGAACAAACAATCATTTTACTTCAAATGGAAGATTTAATATAATATAACAGTGGCAAAAACATAAAAACAACTAGTAGCCTTAAAATTAAATGATAAATTATTTATGTTTCAACAAAATTATTTAGACTAAGATATATGTACATAAAAACACACCTGAAATACTGTTACAGCTTTATAATTGGACCTTCCTTGAAGCTTGGATCAAACCTTTTCAACTTTTAGGATCAAACCTGAAAATTGTGATTTAAACAAACTTCATAAAACATAAACTATTAATGGAAAATTAAATTTAAACTTCATAAAACAGAGAATAATAAGTGGAATTTGAAATTAATGATTCCAAGTGTGATATTTAACTATAGATAATCTCCTACAATATACTGACCCCCCTAAGCACTTTTTGAAAAAATTTAATTACAAAGAGGAGAACAAAAAATTATTATGTGAATTATATTAGCATGACCTTTTCTTGAGTTGACAAAGAAGTTGGCACCCTAACACTTTTATAAGGGATGAGAAATTGAGGGAACTCATCTCATTCATGAGCCACCAAGTCTAGTGGATTATTGCATTGTCCTATTTGGACTATACCAAAGAAAATTCTAATCTATCAGTTAGAGGGGAACATTTCTTTCCCAGGGTAATATTGGAACATAACAAATTTCTTAAGAAATCATGCTTTGTTTCTTGCCTTCAATGGACTCATAAGACTATTACCTTTCAGTGTGAGGAGTAGATAACACAAATGAGGTCGGAAGATTTACTTGCTTGTTGATGGCATTGAGATGGATTATCATCTAATATTATTAGAAGAGACCCTGTGTCCTACCATAGCTTCAGTATAGCATTAAACATGTCGAAAAGGTATATTGATTGTTTAAAAAGAAATGGGACATAATGTATAGGTTTGAGATTCCACTTTCCAGTAATTTGGTTGTCCTCATCAACATATCAATATCTCTATCTACAAGATCAACCGGAAGAAGAAGTTATTTGAGAGGATATTGACCCAAGACATGGTTACTATATAATGGATAAACATGGTCATCCCCATTATAGTTGAAGATATATTAATGACAAGTACTCATGTCCTATGCCATTTGATTTTGATAGTTAGATGAAGGATTATGGGGTTTCACAAAGATGAGCAATAATTTTAGTTGAGGGGATATGATGAGTCTTCTATTTGGTCATCTTTTGATACCCTTTTCCTTATCCAAGTTACCATTTTGCCTATCATTTAACTCTTGTTACTTATCACTTTTTTAATTGAGACTAGGATAAAAGCTCCAAGGTAATTTTCATTATATTTCCTAGATTTTCATTTGACTATTGTTAAACCTTAGGAGGTGATATCACATTTTGTGCTTATATTATGATTAACAATTGGTTGGAAGATTGCTATAGATCCATTTTCCACACATTTTCTTGTAACATAATCAATGCCATGGATCTAGGATTTAAAGTACTCCCAGTAGTAGCTATGGAAGTTTTTTGATAAACTGCTAAAAATTACATGATAGATCACGCATGTCATTATAGAGTGCACCTTATTTTTCCTCATGGATAGTTGAATAATTAAGAAATAGCTTGCTACACATTCTAACTTGATATAGTCAAGATCAAATCTTGAAAATAACTTGTATTTTTGGTGATTAGGTTTATGAAGATATAAAACTATTATAACCACTTGAGAATATTTGAATCTCAAGTTGGTTAATAATTATATATTTTGTTATAGTTTCCATAATAAAAAAAGGCTAATACCTCTAAAGGGTTGGAATATTTTTTTTATGAAGTTTAAATTTAAATTGTTAAACTTTATTTTGATCATTCAAAGAATCCTTAATTCAATAATTTCACTTATGGTGTTTTATAACTCATGAGTTTCTAATTCGTTTATGTTGTAAGTTAACACTAACACTTTATTATGAGGAGGCAAGACCCACTCAACATAACTTGAGTGTTGTTCACTCTTTTGGTTATTTAGTTATTCACAACTAATACACGATTATTCTTATTCCATAGATGTGTGCTTATTGCAGCTTCTATATATTTTTTATCATTTAGTTATAGGTATAAGTAATTCATGCTTATACTTTCACTCAATTATTTCAAGTGTGATTCAATTTACAATTCTATTTCATGGATATAGATGTAATTTTGATTTCTAGATCAACAATACAACTTTATTTCATAGAAACATACTAGAAAGTAGTTGTTAAGAGAACTGAGGCATTCATATATAATGCATGGCATCTCACAAGTATTTTGATCCCCGAGATGATAAATAAATGATCAAGTAGTTTAACTATTCTTTCCATAATTAATAGGGTGATTGAATTACCTATCACACATATTGGATGGTAGTTTCTTGTGCTACATGGGTCGATGGAGTATGAGGAAGTAGAAAAGATGTTTCAATTATTGAATTCACTTATATGGAAGTTTGCAACCAATATAGGACACCCAAATAGAAGGGAAAACCCCTTCTGAAATGTCAAATGTCCTAAAGAGGCAACAAGTTATTAAATGCAAAGAACTAGGAACATAAATTTAGTTGGAAAATTGCAACAACTATATTATTATAGCCAATAATATTATGAACACAATTAAATGGATGGTATGAGTATCTTGGTTGTTTGTGATTGGCAAGATCATGGAGAATAATTGATTCTTATATGAAATTAATAACAATACAATCTAAAATTATCATAACAATAAATTGAACACAACTTTAAATGAAATTCCATCCTACAACAATAAAATCAAATGCATTATTGACCCATAGATTTTACCCTACAAGTCCAAACATGAAATCCATCATTCAAATAGTTTTAGTTTCAGAAAAACTAACAAAAAAAAGACATAAAAACATGAAATCCATCATTCAAATAGTTTTAGTTTCAGGAAAAACTGACAAAAAAAAGACATAAAAATGAACAACATTTGCTTCCAAACACTTTAATGTAGGCTTTCTTACCTCTAAGGGTCTATGAGTACCTGTCCCAATCTCCCAAAATCCCAATTTCCAAATTACAGACTTGCACTAGCAGCATTGTTTACCCCATTGCAGGCTGTAGCCTGTGACTATGATGGGTAATATTGATTCAACCTGGGACATTCAATGATATAAATGGTTAACAAAAAATGACCTTAACACAGAATGAAAACCCTAGCTCTTGGAAAACACAAATGGAATCTGAATCACTATTAATATTTTAAGAAAGGGAAAAATGGGGTAATCTTACCAACATCAATATGAAGCAAATTTCAACTCTGATGGTTGCTATCACCTAGCGTTGGCGGTGATTTTGGAAGACTGCATAGTGTAGTCTGAGCGGCAGTTGGCTCCCTTTGGCTGTTGTAATTTCGTAATTACTCTTCTTCCCCTACAGCCTTAGAGGGTTTCAGAGTACACGTAGAAAATTGAATCATAGAAAACCTTCATGGGATAGAAAAACTCAAGTATATTAAAACCAAAATACAGAAGTTTACAAAGTTCTGCCCACAGATTATACTTTGTTCTTCCTCTATTGGTCGATCTCGTCACCCTGTGAGATACAACTGTTCTTCCTATGGCTGTCTAGGTAGCTACAATTATCATTTTCTTCGGAGATCCTCTTTTAAGCTAGATTGGATGCTAGGATTTTACTGCTCTTGGCAGACAGGGCAAGATTCAAGACCAATGGACCAGGGTTTTCTTGCAAAGTTGCAAGTTGTGGACATCGGGCTGCGCAGGCTCAACCTTTGAAAGCTCACACAGAGTCACATCCAACCGGAGTAGGCTCAACCACTCAACTTGTGAAAGATCGTTGTTGTTGCGGCGTTGCCTATGGCTATCACAGTGTCACCTGAGTTCCCCTTCGGTTTAAAAAACCACATATACTGTCAAACATTGCAACAAGTTTAGCTTCTGTGATTTAATCTCCACCTGCAAGGCTGCAAATACCAATGGCAACGAGTGTGGATCAACCTGCAAATACGTTTTAGGCAGACCCGGACCAGGGTTTGCTCAAAGAACAAATTGTGCGACTACGGCTGCGGCATGGTGAAAAGTGAACACCTAACCAAATTAAGAATTAACCTATTACCTGGTAGCGACTAACATAATGGCATTCAATGGATTACCAAACACATTTAATGGATAACCTAATGCCGGTGCCACATTGCCACACCCATGGTGCCACCTCTCGACCTTGTCCATGCTGAATCATTGATGTGGATACATGGTTAACACGAAAAGCCGAACGGGTTCACGGTTCACCCTTTCACGGGTTGTTAGTTGGAACTTGGGAATGGGGAGTTGGACAACCTGAAAATGAATGACCGAGTGCCAAGTGGCGAGAGGGTACTGGGCAGTGGGAGGCTCAAGGCCCAGACCAGAACGGGGACCCCTAGAGGCTGGGCCCTACTCCTAGACTCCTACAAGGCTACATAGGCTACTAATGACGTTTTCGGAAAATTATAGATCGTCAAAACAACGGGTTTTAAAAATATTTAACCGTCCTACAAAACGGGAACCGTCCTAGAAAACGGGTTAAATTTTTTTTTTGCCATATTTGACGGGAAAATGTCCGAAAACGGGCAAATGCCCGTCAAATTCTAACTCTGCTCTCCACCATGATGCTTCCTACCTAGCACGTTGATTGGCTACTACGTTTATTTCCCTCTCATTTCTTGGCATTGCATTTTCGTATTATGGACCTCGGGTTTAGTGTTTGCTTGAAATTTGGTGGTTGCTTTTTACTCTTTACAACGCAAGTGTAACACATATTATTTATTTATATTGTGATTATAATTTGTTTAAAATATGAATATATTTTAACAAAATATGTACACATTTTAAACTAATATAATAAAAATGTATGGTTTAAAAATAACTTTCAATTTTTTAGTTTATTAAAATAAATATTTTAGATTTTTTATACACATCACACACTTTTTGGTAATGACTTTAATTGCTTAATGAAAAATAATATATTAATGTAAATTAAAGTTATGTATGGATATTTAAGAAATTATGCATTTAGGAATTTTAATCATTGATGATGCAATAATAACAATTGATGATGATAATTTTGACACTTGCAATAAGTTTTTAAAAATTGTAATTTCAAATATTGATTGGCTGACTACTAATGTAACAATTAACAATTAAATGATTTGTAAATTTCAATAATTGATTGATTGACTACTAATGTAACAATTACAAAACTTATACAAATTAAAATTAACACAGTAATATAAAACATAGTAAATTAATGCAAAATTTTGTTTGGGTTTATAGTAGTTTATGGTTTTATGCATTGTAGTACATGGAGATTTATTTTATAATCCATTTAGTTCAAAATTTGAAAATTGAGTTTTTAGATACTTGAAAATTGAGTTTTTATGTATTTTATTAGCTTATAGGTTGAAAATATTGAACTTCTTCTTTGTTGACATTTTGAAAAGTGGTTGCTTATGAGTCAACATTTATTGTAGTTGAAAACAATAGTTAATGAGTAGTTTTTGCACTCCTTTGTTGACATTTTGAAAGTGGTTGCTTATTATTCAACATTTATTATAGTTGCAAACAATAGTTAATGAGTAATTTTTAGCTTAAAATTTCAATATGGAAGGGTAAATTATTAATTAAAGCTTCATTATCAGGGTTACTTTCTTATCAAAACTTCATTGTTGAAAACCAAAATGTTAGACAAAAGGTTTTTTAGATGGAGAGTATACAAACCAAAATGTTAGACAAAAGGTTTTTTAGATGGAGAGTATACAAACCAAAAAGGTAAAAAAAAAAATGGTATGATGGACAAAGATGAATACAAATTCCAACCCTGCTCAGGATCAAATTTGAAGGGTGGGGTCCCATTTCACTTTGAAGAGCTATGAGATATTGAACCCTTCAATGCTGCCATGCAAAAATAAGTTATTCTTTTCATTTGAAAATGTAAGAGTACATCAAAATTTCAATGTTTACTGACGTAGTAAAGCCGAGAGGCTTTATTTTGTAGTGGATATAGCAGCAATGAACATTATATATGTCATATAACACAACCATATTTCACCCCGATCTAGCGGCTCAGTCTCTAGGCCACTATGCCACCTTTGCCATCTTAGCAGTTTCCCAAATTGAGCAAAGAGAACTATACGACTCCAGGAAACTTTTGTTCTCAATAGCTAATTATGGATCCTGTATGCTTCTTCTTTATAGCCCCCCCCCCACTAGATCTCATTATACATACTAAATCGTTGGTATGATGGAGTAGAGGATGGGTTGTGAAGCATAAGTAAAACGTAGGTAGACCAAGTAGAGAAGAGATGCATAGATGGTTGAAGTTCTTGTTGTATGGTTGAAGTTCATGTTTTTTTCCAGATCAACCAATAAGGGCAACAAAATCAAAAGGTAAAGTAGCACTGTCATTCTAAAAATCAAGATTACAAAAACATTTTTGTCTCAGTTCATATAGTCGAACGCAGATTGTAAGTGTAGTAGCATCGGTGGTCTTCATATTAATAAATACCAAGAATCTTAAACCGTGTACTCGAGGAAGGTGTCGATTCGATGACTGAGCAATTGGGGAAAATAGCTCATGTAATACAATTTTAGATACAAAGTATGGATTCTTGATCTGACTCATTAACTAGATGCATGGAGGTTGGTAGAGTGGGAACTTCCCTAAATCCCCGGGCTTTTTGGCAAAGTTGGGGGGCGCATTGCACACACCTATTTCCCGTAGGGATGCAACCGTGTCCAGTGGCAGCTGAACGGGGAAGCACTCGGTTTCAGAGTGAAACAATGGTATTCCTTGTCCCCTCCATTTCAAGAAAGTTAAAGGGTAGCTAAATTCTCAAGAGCTTCGATTGGGAGACAACGGAAAATAGGGAAAGGCAAGGAGTACATGGAATCATATATATGCATATACACAAGACATATGAAGAAATAAGCAATTGTTGTTGTTGCTACAATTGGGAATTGATAAATGTTGTTCTAAACTGCCTCTGACGGAGATTTGTGACAAACCCACTCTCGAGTGACCAGGCTTCAAATTTGAAGCCTTCAAGGCCCATTTGAAGTAACAAAATTTCATTCAAATAATAATATTGTGTTTGAACTTTGAAGTTACAGAATTTTAATCAAATAACAAAATTTTTAAATAATTGATGGGATCATGAATGGATAAAATGATGTATATACCTATAAATTCATAGGATGTCAGCAATCTAATCATCCTTGAAGTTGAGCTCCTCAAAGAAAACAAATTTCTTTAAATATGTTTATGGCAGGCTGGCATTGCCAGTTTCGCTCCGCAAACTCACCTGGAGGACTGGAGGAGATAGAGTAGGTGGAACTTGGAAGTAGCTCAACCATAGTGGAGTAGGGGTATAAGAAAAAGCTTGTTTGTATTCCTGTAATATTATATATTGATGGTCGGAACCATGGAAGCATGGAATTCAAGCATTAACTTGATACAACAAAGAAAACACAAGGTGGGACTTGGGAGCTGCAGGATTGATTTGATACAACAAAGAAAACACAGGGTGTGAGGCTGGGAGCCGTAGACGGTAGGATTAACTTGAAGAAAACACAAGGCTATAGGTAGGGGCCACGGGCGGGAGCAACAACTTGCAACATTACAAGAAGTTTCTGGATTGTGGATTTTGTCTTAAATGCCAAATTTGGGGCACATTAACATAATATATTATACATTGAATACTCAATTAACTCATGGAGTCAGCATTCACGAATTGGTATGTGATAACTGGTAACTTGGTAAGCCCGTTGCCAACAACACGTATGAGCCACCAATCAGGTTTAATAAATTTGTTGATGCCATTAAATGTGTTAAACACGTAAGCGCTCGCTACAAACACGAGAACTTGGAAGCGTTCAAGCCATGGGTTGCTCAGTGTAAGCCCATCCATGTAAGTTGGTCAATGTTGCTATTAGAGGCCCAATGGTCCATGATCCAAGGATGATCGAACACGTGGATATTGGAGAGTAACCGAGTCCCACTCCCAAGTCACCTAGCTAGTAGCCGCATTCCCAATTTCCCACTGAAAACTGTTGATGGGTGAAATTTGAAGCTATCCTTTTGTTGCAATTTTAAACAATAGTGGTTAATTTAATTATTGAAGGGCTGACCATGAAATTAAATTTTTTTTGCATGGTAAAATTTGAAGTAACCTCTATAATGTGTAAAATGGCCTCTGAATGGCCCCGAAGGCTTCAAATTTGAAGCCTTTAGGACGTTTTGGATAATACCTGAATTCCTAGGTAACGCCATAAACTTACCAATGACACCATTGTCCTTCATATGTTGAATGTAATCAATGATTCTTTGTCCTTCATATGTGAATGTAATTAATGATTCTTGACCTCTGTTTTCACGGGACAATCAGTCAGTTTTTAGTCCTTCCTCAGTGCGTTTTCATCTCAGTTTTCGTGGGACAATCAGTCAGTTTTTTGTCCTTTCTCAGCGAGCCTTCCTTCCTCGCTTTGCCGGGAAACTGGACTCTCATGCCGCTGCGTCCTTATAAAGACCCTTTTCTGCACCCCCATCTCTGCTGTCTTTCTTCGATTAATACACTTTTCTAGCATCTTCCTCGATGCTCTCGTTACATCTCCTTCAAAGAGGGAGACGTTTGTACTGCTTCTGCCGCTGACATGACAAGCCGGTGTAGTTGGGGTTACTCTGCTTAAAATGACAGATTCTTTGGATTTTTTGTGGAATCCAGGCAAGACTTCCCATCTGCATAGCAGCATGGTTATCATAAATTCGATCTCTATCATTTAGTAAGGTTTTATTTGTTTACTAAAAATTGCTTGACAATGGTCGAAATGCTGCCTAAAAACATTTTGTGTAGGGTTTGTTCAGTATAAATGTTCTCTGAATGCTTATGGATAGTTGTCTGAATATATTTCAGGGTTGATTGGTAAAGGTTGATTTCTGGTTAGTTTCATGCCCACTTAAAATTATAACGTTTACCTGCAACTCTTTTGGATGGATTTAAAGTCAAGCGGTATCGCAGTGGATAGAACATTACCAGAGTCACCGGCCTGGTAGATTTATGAAGATTTCAACTATATTCTGCTTTTAACTTTAGAAAAATAAAATTGAAGTACTGACCGACTATTCAGTAAGAACGTGATGCATGCATGATGTAATAATTGAACGTCCATCTTCTGGTTCCGTTCTTTTATCTCTGACGTCCATCTGCCAATGTCTTGCTGGTTCTGTAACCATCAACCAGATTGTGGTTGTCGTTGTAAGTGGCTTCTCCAAACTTAGATCATACTGTGATACGCCTTGTTTTCAGTCAGACTGTCATTTGTGACATCATCTCGCCAGAAGATCAATAACAACTCAATGGTAAAGCTTGTCATACCACCTTTCTACAATAAGAGTGAATATGCTAAGTTAGGTTTTGCAATTGTTTGTACAACTTGAGTACTTACTATAGAGGTAAGTAGTTTTGCAGGTGTTTGTACAACTTTCAAGTGGGCTTAAGTTGGTTAGGAGAAGTAGAGTACGTAGAATAGAGTCAAGTCATTGTTGTAGGAAGCAGCTCTTTATCTCACAAATAAAAGCTTTCATACACCAATTTGATATCTATTATTACTAGTACAACCACTTAATTTGTGGTTGGTAAACATCCACAAGCCACAAGCAAGTTAACTGTCATCATAAGTTATCTCTTACAGTTATCCATGCATTCATGCATCACAACATTATTTATTATTTAAATATTTTTTTTATCTCTCACATTCTTCTAGTTATATGCCATGAGTGGTTGGTTATCCATTCATAAACTACAAGTTATCCATGGATCCACTACCAATTACTCATTCATTAGCTACCACTTATTTTTTAAATTCTTTTTTGTATAATTCTTTATTTTGAATTTTGAATGAGTGCCATAGTCTAGATAATACACCCCAAATTTTAAAACTAGCACAACCACTTAACTTGTCGTTGGTGAACACTGATGGGCCACAAGTTAAGGGCCACTAATAAGTTATATGTTAGTTGTTTTCTCCTTCTTCTAGGTAAATGTGTTGTCTACCATGAAGTGCCCATTATCCATGCATCAACTAAGAGTTGTCCATGCATCATCTACCAGTTATACATGCATCAACTACCAATTATTTTTTATATTCTTTTTTCTTATTAGTATGCACGCTAATGTTATATATTTTTTTCTCCCTCCTAGCTATATCTCCATTTCTCAATATAATCCCACACCCCCTCCCTCTTTATAACCCCATTTCCCTGTCTCTCTCAACCCCCCATCTATCCCATTACCAGAAAGCATAAGCCTCCGATCAAAAACACATACCATAAAGCCCAAGCCCCCATCTCTCTATTACTCTAAGCCCTAACCCCCTCCTTTCTCTATTTCTCTAACCCTCCCTCTCTCCTCTTCCCCTTGCATATCTCTCTTTGTCCCCCTGACCCATCACCCTAAATGCCATATATCTATAAACCCCCCCCCCCCCCTCTTTCTCCTAATCCCATCCCCCCTACAACTAACCTCTCTCTCTCTCTCTCTCTCTCTCTCTCTCTCTATATATATATATATATATATATATATATATATATATATATATATATTATCCCCTACTACTAAACATAAAGAAGGATAAAAAAAGAAATGGAATAATAATTTTTTATGCGCTTAAAAGATGAGGGTCAGTATGGATTCAGGGTTGCTTTTAACGAGTCCTTAAAATTTACCAAGATATATTGGTACAAAACCTTAATTAAAAGGAAAAAAATGTACTGTATAAATAGAAACTAAGAAAAGCTTTTGCACCTCCCTAAGCTAGGTCCCAAGAAATTTTGGAGACAAATTTTAAGTCATAAAACTAAAGAAAATAACATGATTCCCTTGAGGGGCTGAAATTCCTACCTTTAAAATCTTTATGAATACCGTGATTTCGTAGACAACATTCAAACCCTTTTTATAGAGGAATAAGTTTTTTTTCTTTAGAAGACATAGAGTTTGGTATTAAGAGGCTTGAAAATGGGAAAGCTAAGGACATCAAAGGGTACCACACATAAATCTTAAAAATTGAGAGACCTACCCTTATCCCTCACATCCAAAAGCTCTTCAATTTGGTATTCAAGCATGGTTTCCCTAAATCCTACACTCAAAATCACCCAGAGTCTCATTATTTGCATTTTAAAAAGTGGAGATGAAAAAAATCCCTCTAATTATAGGGCCATTATTATTAACCTTCATTTAGCTAAGTTAAATGAAATTATTTTGGAAAAGACAATAAAAATATGGCTAAAAAATCATAGAAAAATGCTAAACACTAGATAAGATTTAGGAGCTATCATTCAACACTAGTTCACTCACCATTGTAAAGTAGTATCACAATAATATAACCAATCTTTGTGTTACTTCATTTACTTTAAACCAGCATAGATCCAAATCCTAGGCTCTATGAAGTGCCATCAAATCTCCCCAAGTGCAAACCTCTCCTTGAATAGCTCCTTGAGTGCAATACCTGAGCCACCTAATCCTAAGCTCTAATGTCTCTAGTTTGAGTCTCATATTTACTTTTTACTTTGTATTATTCTTTTTTGTTTATGGTCGACATAATATTTATTACTTTTTACTTTGTATTATTATTTTTTGTTTACTTTGTATTATTTTGCTGCTAGACAAACACTCGACAAGCACTCGACTCACAAGATCTCCCCTATATTCAAAAAGAATTTGACGACTACCAAAAACTAACTTTTGAAATATACTAGAAGAGATAAGCTATCCTCTTGTAAAGTTATAAAATAATGTTATTACCAAATTTAAGAACATTGAAATTTGATTAAAAGAAATCAATTGTAATCCCCAATTAATTATGCCACGTCTTGTAAATTTCATTTAAACAAAATCAAGACGAGACGAGACTTCTGACAGATTTCTTACTTTGTCTGCTAGATTTCTCGTGGAATAAAATGAAGGCTATTAATCATAAGTTCTATCTCTATCCACCCTGCTACGTTTCGCAAGTTTCGACAGTGTGAACGTAGTATTTGACGTTCTTTAATTTTGATAGAAAAATATTTGACGTTCTTTAATTTTGATAGAAAAATATTTGACGTTCTTTCTTGATATTTCCAAGGTAATTGCTTAAAAGTTTTGATATTTTAGTGAGGTTTTGTTTGTTTATTAAAACTTGCTTGAAAGTGGTCTAAACGCTGCCTAAAACATTTTGTGTAGGGTTTAGTGTAAATGATTTTGAAATGCTTTCTAGGGTTGTTTGAATGTAGTTGAAGGTAGATTGGTAAAGTTAAAATAACTCTAATTTCTAGGCTATTTCACGTATAACTCCAACTTTTTAGCGGTGGGTGATTTATGAAGATCTCAGCTAATTATATTTTGCTTGCAACTTTAGACAAGTAAACTGAAGTATTAAGTACAAATAAAAGATTATCTAGTAAGAACGTGATCCTCAAGGCGAATAGTATGTTGCATGCATGAGGTAATCATCCAACATTCGTCTTGTTGGCCTTTTCCTTTATCTTCACGTCCATCAACCATTTATGTAAGGCATGGGATAACTGGCACTCAAATCGCCCGGTTATTCCGGCGATTTGTTCCCTAGATTCGGTTATAAAAATCAGCGGAATCGTAGTTCCACCCCATTTATTATGGAACTATGTCATGGAACTATGCCCCTAGGGGTTTTGGGCCATTTTAAGACAACCCAGATCGTCGAAATTCCAAAAAAATAACGAGAAGGGGTGGAACTGTGCCTTGCCGGAAAATTTTTCGTCGCTGACAGGGGGTGATTTGAGTGCCAGTTATCACACGCCTTTATGTAATAGCCAATCAAAGTGTGGTTGTCATTCCTGTGGCCTCTCCAACATCCAAAGATACTATTGTCATGCACCAAGCTTGTGTCACACTATCATTTATGACATCAATATCATCTCGCTAGGGGATCAATAATCACTTAGAAGTGGCAGAGATTGTGACATCATCTCCCTAGGTGATTATTAGTAATGGCAAGCTTATACACCAACCTTTTCACTCTTTCAAAGGTGTTTTAACTTTCATACTTGGACAAGGTTGTCCTAACACCTAGGGCAGTGTGTAAACGTCATTCAATGACACAAGTTAATTTTGGCACTAGTGTTGGAATTTGGTTGTAGCTTTTTGGATTTTTAATTTTTCGTCACAAATCAAGAATACCTTTTTCAGTGATGATGTCTTACTTCACAACTAAAAAACATTTCACAGTTAGACAACCACATGCATGTAGAGATGAGCAAAGTAATTTATCAAGAGTGACATTAATTAGAGTATTACAACAATTTCATGTCGCTCATGACTATCTACTCGATAAAGAGAAAACTCCATGGTTTTGCTTACCAAATGGAACAAGGTAACCTATCATGAAGTAGGTGAACCAATACCACCACTCAACAATATTGCAATAGCCATGATACTCTTAATGAGATGCATTTTGACTAACATGACGATGGTGAATACTAATGCATATCAAGCTCAACTCTCTTTGTTTATATAAACATAAACTCAAATCTTTTTGTATAAACAGTAGTGAGAGTGAAGACATAAAACCCAAAATGTTGTCTAAATTTAAATAGAGCCTATAAAAGAAAGCTAGAGTGTTTGGAGAAGAACGCATAAAGAAATGAATAAGTTTAATTTAGAAGAGATTACAAATATATTTCATGTACGTTAACATCACCTATAATGGCGTTTTCAAAAAATAATTAATAGTCGAAAACACGTTTTGGAAATTATCTTGCCCATCATTCATGACGGTTAATAAAAAAATATAATCGTAAATCATGGTCAAAATATCGCGTGACGGGCATTTTTCCCATCAAAATCCAACTATGTTGGGTAGACTGCCAAATCCCTCATCCACTAACTAAGTTAAAACACTTTGGATAAAGAGTAAACCTTGCTTTCATTTAGAAGCATCTTGGGTAGAGTGCAAACTCTACCTCTTCATCCAAAATCCCAACTTAAAATGTATTGGGTAGAGTGCAAACTTGCAAGCTTCCAGTGTTGTATGACTTTTTCCATTGATAATTTTTCACTAGCATAGTAATAAATGATAGTGTATATCCCAACATATATAATATGTATGGTAATAAATAATAATGTATATTCTAATTTATATAACATTTATTACTATGTTAATATTCGGTGTATAATGTACCATTTCTCTATATTTCCCACGTCATTCTTCCTTAGTCAATTCACCTCCACATACTTCTCTATATTTCCAACATCATTTTTCTTTAGTCAATTCACCTCCACATACCACTTGGAATAGTTACCACTAAAATCTATAGAATCTACTATACATCATGATGATTCCTTGAATGTCATGTCCTTACTCATAGAGCCATCATCTTCTAATGTGATTTTATTAAGTATTCTCATCTTGGATGCAATCTTCTTCATCACAAACTCAAACCCATATATATGATGCTCTTGGTTTTAAGAACCTTTCAAAACAATACATAATAGTGGGAAGAAAACAATACATAATAGTGAAAAGGTGCAACATAACTTCCAAACAATATCTAGGCCAGCAATGTAGCTCACATGGTGAGTGATGAGGCCTTGGCTTTTCAGAAAGTGCAGGGTGGGGTTCAATTCCCCTGCACTCTATTGCATGAAAAAAAAAAAAAATCTCTTTCTTATTTTTATATTACTTGGTGGACATGAAATATATATTTTTCTTATTTTTATATTACTCGGTATTTTTATATTACTTGGTGGATATGAAATATATTTTTATATTACCAAGTGGACATGAAACACTTTTCTTGTTTTAAAGTTATTATTATTTTATTTCACGTGGAAAACTCTCTATATATTAATAATAATTTATTTTTAAGATAAATAGTCTATCTAAATACCATTTTGATATAAACAGTGCTTTTTATTTATAATTTCATTTGAATTAACCAAAGCTCATCGAGCTGAATCTACTTTGCTTTATGTTGTGTTTTTATTTTGTTTATAATTGGTGGTGGTTGTTTGCTTTTTTTTTTTTTATATTAAGAAATCATTTCTTTTTCATTTCAATTTATTAGGATTATATCCATAACCAACCATAAAATATATATAACTTCAAGAACTTTTTTCGAAACAATAAAATAAATTATGATATATATTAATTTATTATTATTATTATAATAATGGCAAAAAAATTTAAAAAATGATTGGTTTAAAATAATTTTTAAGTATGTTGATTAATTTAAAAGTAAGTTGTCAATTCTTGCTAGCTCATTTGGTTAAGGTGTAGGTTTCGTCCACAAGGTGACCTAGGTTTAATTTCCCTTAGAGTTGACCTAGTTGGGAGGAGACACCCAAAATCCAACCAGTTGAGGGTTGGTGTGGCCCAAATGATTTTTACAGCTTAGATGCCCCTGGGTCATGGTTTCTTAGACCAAAAGTTAGTCCCGCAAGTCAGGGTGGTTCTTTTTTTTTAAACTAAAACAACTATTTTGAATTGTATAAAGGTTGATTAAATCAACATAAAAAAAAATACAAAGTTTGAAGGCTGACCTCGATTCATCCAGAATGAGAAAACTAAAATTACATAACCATCTACAAAAACTTCCGACTAAATGTAGAGAAACGTCTAAAACTATAGTACTATAAATTCTTACAAATTGTCCTCATAAAAGGAGACAAAAGGAATTCATATAAAACTAAAATAATTGGGAAAGAATGAAACAAAGCTAAAACCAATTTCTCTGATTTGATCTTCAGTTAAATTTCTTTCAATTGCATCTGATTCATCAAAGCAAGGAAGACTAGCAAAAAGAATTAAAAAAAATCTAAAAGTAAGTTAGTGAGTAAACATGTATGATTTTTTTTTCAAAATATTTAATAAGTTTAAATAGTTTTATTTCATTTTATTAATGAATTTAAAATTGAATATTTTTCTAGATGTATATTATTTTAAAAATTAAATAAAATAATAAATAAATATTTTTTTTATTTTTTTTTATGTGTTATTTTATTCTTTGTTTAATAAAATGATGTTGATGTAGTTAATGATACGGTGGTCTGTTGGTGGAGACTCAGGTTCAATTCTGTTGAGACATCTTTTGGCTTGGATGACCGACTGACAGTTTGCTCGACCTACTTTCCAATAAAAAAACATGATGTTAATATCATTTATTTTCTTTTAAATTAATTTAGTTTATATAATTAAAAAACAAAAAAAAACATTAAAATCTTATATTTTCTTATTTAAACATTTGTTTCGATGAATTTAGATTCACAATAAAATTTCTCAACTTAATTTGCTAGGTCTTTATTTAAGATTTCATGAACCAAATCTGGTTGCAAATCTTACTATAAATTATTATATAAATGACATTTAAAGAAAAATGAATTTCATTTGAGTTGTATAAACTACATTGGCGGACGGAATGGAAAATAGAGCTATCTCATTAAATGAGATAAAAAAAAAATAGGCGATATCCCATTGTTATGCGAATTAATTAGCACCTAAAGTATGGTAGCCATGCATAGTAAAGGTTCATTAAGTGAAGACAAATGTGAATGGCATTGGATTGAGGTGTAGGTAGAAAATACCCCACTTAATGAAGTACACCCTACACACTTCTCTTCTCTACACACTTCTCTTCTCTATAGCTGAATGTGAGTTTTAATGCCATCATGCTCAACGCTAGGTTTATAGGTGATATTTTAAAGTTGGGGTTTTAGGATGAAGTTTTTGGTGATTTTATGGGTATTTTAGAGGAGGTTTAAGACATGGTAGGTGCTAAGGGAGAGAGATAGTTGAGGAATTCCCCAGCTTGGAGAATTTATTTAGTCAAATTAGATAACTTGCTGATAAACATTTCACTTGAAGGGAGTAGTGTGGTAGATTGATCATGAATCTACTCCCAACTAGAAGGATGCTTAGTATAAAAGGGTTTAAAAAGTCACGATAAAGTTACTTTATGAAGTATTACACATTATTTAAGTAACATTCGGGTCAGTGCAAGCTAATGAGGGTCACTTTTGGCACGTTAGATGCAATAGAAAACTGAAAAAGCAGGCATCCCTCAACTTACTTGGATTTTTTGATTTACTTACGGAAAATATCTTGCATTGAGTAAAAAAGATGAAATGTAGGAAATTGAATCACGTTTCTGAATATATAACTTTTATGTATTGAAAATTTGCATAGCTATGTCAAGTTTCAGTTTTCCTAACAGACACTTTTTATTTTTCAGGCAAATGATAAGGTATATGTTTTTGTGGGTAGAGCCTTTGAGGGCCTAAATGATGGAATCAAGCTACAAAAATCGGCATGCATGTAGAGAACACATAGCACTTGTGCGCCATTATTTTTCGAAAATTAAATTAGTAATTTTATAATTTTTTTATAATTGTCTAAGTGATCAAACCTCAAAAATAGTACATCTTTTGTGGGTAGAGCCTTTGAAGGTCTTAATGCAAAATTCTTGAAATGGGTTTTTCATAGAACGTGGAGGTTAGTGTCCTCTTGTGCACCATACAATTTTTTTTTGAAATGATTGAGAATTGAAAAAGTTATGGAAGAAACACTAACAATGTGTTTCACGAGTTAAGGAGGTAGGACAGAAAAGAAATTGAAAGAAAATAGGAAAAATTAATATTTCAAAATAAAAGTTACATATTTGGAATCTGCAGAAAAAATGCTATTTGTGTCTAAGATTTCGTCAAAAATGACTCTGTGTAGCATATTGTAACGAGTGGCTAAGCACAGGCTTCTCCAGAAACTGGAAGAAATACCCAATTAGCTTTGGTTTTTCATTAACATAGCACAGGTTTGGAATTACCGAAGCAAACTCCAAAGCATACACATAGGATTATTGTTGACATGTGAGCATGTGACTCGGCCTATTTAAATTCAAAAATATTGCCGCGCTTTTAGATTTACATAACGCGTACGCGTTATATAACTAAATAACGCGTGCGCGTTATATCAATAATTAACGCGTACGCGTTATATAACTACATAACACGTACGCGTTATATAGTTACAAAATGCGCTCGCGTTATTTAAATCATAAAATACATGTTTAATACTTGAGAAAGAGGGGGTGTAGAAGTCAAGGGAAATTTTGTTTAATATTTGAGAAGGGGTGGGGAAGGCTCAAGGGAATCTATGGTTAATATTTAATAGGGGTGGGAAAGGGTCAAGGGCTTAGAAGGATGTTGGAAGCTTGAGTGGGGAGAGATGAAGGGAATGAGAACATGATGGGCTACAGGGGGTGAAGGGAAGTGGAGCTTGAGAGCACTATTAGGAGTAGAATAGGTTCTGAAGAGGTATAGGGTTAGAAGTTGAATGTGAGACTTGAGTGACAAGGGGGAATGGATGGAGGCAAGGGGGATGTGAGAGAGAAATAAAGAATACAAGGGGGGGAGAGACATAGAGCGAGGGAGGGAGAGGGACAATGGGGAGGAATGGATTTGGAGGGAGTGAGATAGATGGGGATAGAACGAAATAAGAGATAGGAAGGGAGGGACAGAAAGTGTTGGTGGGAGACATGCAGAGAGTGGTGGCGATGGAGAGAGAGGGAGTGATGGAGAGATTGGGATAGGTTGAGGGAAAGATGAGGGAGGGATAGAAGGTGAGAGACAGGCGATGAGAGAGGGAGGGAGAGAAGGTAGGGTGAGGGATGGAGGGAGAAAGTTGGAGATAGATATGGATGGAGGGGGTATGGGTTTGAGAATGGAAAGTGACATAATGTGTGTGTATGTGTGTGTGTTTGAGAGAGAGAGAGAGACAGAGAGAGAGAGAGATCTAGAGAGATTGATGGTTGGGGAGAGAGAGACTAGAGGGAGTTGTGAGCATCATATTCTCCATCAGCATCATATTCTTCATCATCATCATCTTCATGACCATCATCGTCATCATCAACATCTTCATCATCATCATCATCATCATATTCCTCATCAAATCAAAATATCCATCATCATTATCATCATCATGATCATCATCTAAACATCACCATCACCATCATCATCAACATCTTCATCACCATCACCATCACCATCATCATCAAAATCTTCATCGTCATCACCATCACCATCACCATCACCATATTCATCATCATTGTCATCTCTAGGTTCCCCATCAACATCAACATCTCCATCATCATCATCTTCTTCATCATCATCATCTTCATCACCATCATCATCATCATCAACATCTTCATCATCATCACCATCATCATCATCATCATTATCTTCCTTGAATCAGATCAACATATCCATCATGTCACCATCATCTTCTGAACATCATCATCTAAACATCACCATCACCATCACCATCATCATCATCATCTTCATCATCATTACCATCACCATCATCATCAACATCTTCATTGTCATCACCATCATCATCATCATCATCATTGGCATTTGTAGGTTCCTCATCAACATCTCCATCATTATCATCTTCTCCATCATCATCATCTTCATCACCATCATCATCAGCATCAACATCTTCATCATCATCACCATAATCATCATCTTCATCGTCATCAGGTCAACATCTCCATCATCATCATCTTCTTCATCATCTTCACCATCATCATCATCATCATCATCTTCATCGCCATCTCCATCATCTCCATCATCTCCATCATCATCACCATCACCATCATCATCATCTTCATGACCATAAACATCTTCATCATCATTGTCATCTCCCCCTTCCTCATCAACATCTCCATCATCATCATCATCATCATCATCATCACCATCTGAACATCACCATCACCATCATCGTCAACATCTTCATCATCATCATCATCATCATCAGCATCATCATCAGCATCAGCATCATCATCAAAATCTTCATCGTCATCACCATCACCATCTTCATCATCATTGTCATCTCTAGGTTCCCCATCAACACATCTCCATCATCGTCATCTTGTTCATCATCATCATCTTCATCACCATCATCATCGTCATCTTCTTCATCATCATCATCTTCATCACCATCATCATCGTCATCAACATCTTCATCATCATCACCATCATCATCATCATCATCTTCCTCATCAGATCAACATCTCCATCATGTCACCATCATCTTCATCTTCATCATCATCATCATCATCATCATCATCATTACCAACACCATCATCATCAACATCTTCATCGTCATCACCATCATCATTGGCATCTGTAGGTTCCTCATCAACATCTCCATCATCGTCATCATTGGCATCTGCAGGTTCCTCATCAACATATCCATCATCGTCATTTTCTCCATCATCATCACCATCATCACCATCATGATCTTCTGAACATCATCATGATCATCATCTAAACATCACCATCACCATCATCGTCAACATCTTCATCATCATCGCCATCAGCATCATCATCAAAATCTTCATCGTCATCACCGTCACCATCTTCATCATCATTGTCATCTCTAGGTTCCCCATCAACACATCTCCATCATCATCATCTTCTTCATCATCATCATCTTCATCACCATCATCATCGTCATCATCTTCTTCATCATCAACATCTTCATCATCATTGTCATCTCTAGGTTCCCCATCAACACATCTCCATCATCATCATCTTCTTCATCATCATCATCTTCATCACCATCATCATCGTCATCAACATCTTCATCATCATCACCATCATCATCATCATCATCTTCCTCATCAGATCAACATCTCCATCATGTCACCATCATCTTCGTCATCATCATCATCATCATCATTACCAGCACCATCATCATCAACATCTTCATCGTCATCACCATCATCATTGGCATCTGTAGGTTCCTCATCAACATCTCCATCATCATCATCATTGGCATCTGCAGGTTCCTCATCAACATATCCATCATTGTCATTTTCTCCATCATCATCACCATCATCACCATCATGATCTTCTGAACATCATCATGATCATCATCTCAACATCACCATCACCATCATCGTCAACATCTTCATCATCATCGCCATCAGCATCATCATCAAAATCTTCATCGTCATCACCATCACCATCACCATCACCATCACCATCTTCATCATCATTGTCATCTCTAGGTTCCCCATCAACACAACATCTCCATCATCATCATCTTCTTCATCATCATCATCTTCATCTCCATCATCGTCCTCATCAACATCTTCATCATCATCACCATCATCACCATCATCATCATCATCTTCCTCATCAGATCAACATCTCCATCATGTCACCATCATCTTCATCACCATCTTCATCACCATCATCATCAACATCTTCATCATCATCACCATCATCTTCATCAACATTATCATCTTTATCATCTTCATCTGCATCATGATCATCTTCATTGTCATCACCCTCCTCCTCCTCATCATCTTTATCATCTTCATTTACATCATGATCATCTTCATTGTCATCACCCTCCTCCTCCTCATCATCTTGTGCACTTATGCACTTAGGGATTAATATTTAGAAGAGGGTCTAAAGGCCTTTATGGGGGAGGGGCTCTAGGAACAAGGTAAGACAGAGAGGGCAGGGGGGAGGGATAAAGGCGTAGAGGGTTAGTGATTAAGGGAGAAGAAGGGAGAGAGTGCTATAGGGAGGGATAATGACGAAGATAAAGAGAAGGTGGAGAGATGGAGAGTGGGGTGGTAGAGACATGGCTGAAGGGAGAGAAAGAAACATGAAATAAACATGTAGGGAGAATGAGGGACAGATATTTAGAAAGAGATAGGGGGTATCTAGGGATTATTGGGAGAGAGCTAGGGGGTATTAAACCATACAAAACATTTGTTTTGTATGCAATCATATAAATTATTACTTTTCTTTGATTTTGTTCGTTGCCCTAGCCGTGCACCTAACCTATTTATTGTGCTTGACTATATCGCGTTCGCGTTTTGTCACTACATATCGCGCACGCGTTTTATATTTATATAACGCGTACGCGTTTTGTAACTCCAGAAATAATGGACTGTTGCTGTCCGAGAGCAACTTCACTCTGTCCGAACGAAAGCAACAATCCCGCGATTTTTCGAACAGCACGAGCCCGCGTCTGAAAATTTTCACATTCTACACCAACTCCATCATTTTTTTTTATGCAGGTGCAGCATTGAGGACATCTTTCATGGTTGCTCACTTTGGTGTTGGGTTATATGGCCATATTTGAAGAAAATAATTAGCAAGCTTGAAGAATCTCCAATTGAAGAACACCAAAGATAAGGCCTTTGAAAGATTCATTTTGCCTATATTTGAGGAGCACACAAGGTAAGATATCAAGCTTCAAGACCAACAAGGAAGAACTTCCATTTGCTTATTATTGAAGAGCTTGTAATTGAGGAGCAACAAAAACAAACTATATTGAATTGATCATTGTGGTGATGGGGAATGCACGTAACCGAGTAAACAAATCAACAAGGAAGAAGAGACCTCAAGAAGTCATTGAAGAAGAGAAAGAAAAGAAAAGAATATACATGATGAATCGGAGGCTTTCTTTGGAAACTAATCCAAATCCAATTGTAGAGGATACCATGGTTCATCCTATTAATCCACGACAAGAGGGACCTTCAATTTCCACAATAGTTGTTGAACAAGCACCCCATGGAAGTAATCAAGAAGCAAAACGTAGGTGCTCATTAGGAGATGTTTCAATTCCCACTTCAAGTCAAAGTGATAAGTTACCATCTCAAGATGAAGCTCACGAAGAAACACCCAATTTGCTATCCGGATCTGGTTATACAAGCGATGAAGTCAGAGAGGCGTTGGACATTTTGCCTACTGTTGAAGAAGAGAATGTTATCCACACCATCGATGAGGATGTTGTACTTCCACAAGGGGATGTTGGACTTCCACAGACCATGGATGAGGATGTTGGACTTCCACCATCCAACTACCAGGAAGAGAATGAAGGACACCAAGCTACTACTGAAACGCCAGAGCGTCTTGGTGATGCGCTACATGGTACAATTCCAACCCCCTTACCTCCATTAGCAAGCACACGTCGAAGAACTCCGAAGCGTATACAAGTTGATGAAAGACTTATGAATTCCATTGAAGGTACGCTATCTAAACGTAGTATTGCTTATCAAACTCAACAAATACTTGATAAATATTTTGTTTCTAAATGTGATGGAGATAAATGTAGATTATTTTTATCATTGTTAAAATCTAGGAGCATGAATGTTGTTAGGAAAAAGTTAGGGATAAAGATGATAAAGAATTCTGAACCAAGTTCTCATATAGTTAAAAGCCTAGTAGATGCATTTGGTAAAATTGGTAAGAACACACGTTCAAAGGACCGCAATGCTGCTCGTCGTGTGTTGTCACAATCAATTGCAGATAAGAACACCAGGGCCCTTCGTATTCTCAGGCCTACATCGAAACTAGTTAATTTGAATGTAAAAACCCTCCGTAGGTATTCTATTAGAAGAGAACATCTTGACACAACCGATCAGACAGATTTTTGGGCCTTTGTTGGTCGGTTGCCACGTCGTGACATGAAGCTAGTTGATGCAGTAAAGGGACTAGTGCATAGTTTTTGGCATGATCACACAAGGCCTTCTTCAAACCGAAAGGATGTACTAAAACTAAGAAGGGGTTCAAAGGATCGTGAGCCACATACTAAGCATTTTCTTGATATAACACAGACATAGCTTTACGAAAAATTTAAGATTGAGCATAGACAATTGAACTTGGGGCAAAGATCTTTTGAGAAATGTAAGCCATGGTATGTTAGAATAAATACTCTTCGTAACACTTGTTGTTGTAGATACCATGTAGAATATGAATATTACTATGAAACATTTTTGTACATTCGTCGTGTGTTGCATACTAACATTGTGCAGGATTGCTGTAATTTAGAGTAGTAATAATGGGGGTGATGGAGTTGAATTTGATCCTATGGAAGATAATGATACTAATATTATTGAGAATAAAGGGATGATAGGTTGATCCATGACACCTTTGTTTGCATGGATGAGGATGCACCTATGTATGAGACCTATGATAATATTCATGATGTACATCTTATTGATAAGGCACACAAAGGCCTATACAAGAAATCAAAGATGGGTCACTTTGTCTACTAATTTGATGTTGATAAAATTGAAGGTATTGAATGACATTTCAAACAATGGTATGACAAAGATCCTAATGTATACACAAGGTTAATATATAAGGTGCCCCATAAGGTTCTTTGTCATATCCCTATAATTCTAGGTTTTTGATGATTGTTTAGGTTAAAAAACATAGCACATTATATGGATTATCATGTACAAAGATAAGTGAAGATGGTATTATATGAGTGGCTACAAATGGTTCTCAATTTATGATCATCAAGGAAATATTACCCATTTTTTAAGAAGAACCTCATAATGTTAGACTTTCATTGGTAGTTGATGGCAATGGGTGTGCATGAGTGAGTTCGTTGAAACCTTGAAAACATTGTATTGCATTTAGTTTGATTAAATTACACGAGCAAGAACTTTGACATAACTTGTAATGATCATCCAAAATCACAAATTTTAATTAGATACCAATTAGTGCATGCATGTAGTGAATTCGTTGAAACCTTTGAATATAATAGTTTGTTCTTTTGACATAGTGCATTCATGAGTAATAGATAATCCACACAAATCAACACATTAGAATGACACAAGTACATGTATCCAAAAGTACATATATATCCAAAAGTGCATGTCTCCAAAAGTACATGTATATCCAAAAGTCTCCAAAAGTGCATGTCTCCAAAAGTACATGTATATCCAAAAGTATCGAAAAGTACATGTATCCAATGAAGTCAATGTACATGTCTCCAAAAGTACATGCACAATAAAGTCAATGTACATGTCTCCAAAACTGAATGTATCGAAAAGTACATATAGATACAAAAGTATCCAAAAGCACATGTGTCCAAAACTATCCAAAACTATCAAAACTCAAGCTTTCTCTTGTTCTTTCCCGACGTTGATCCTCTAGGCACATCCCTAGGATCAATGTGCATCCCTGGATCCTGCAAATTAAATATCAATTGTTAAATTCAACTAACTATGTACACTAATACATTATCTCAACAATTATCAACTGGTGCATGGAAAGTGCATGAAACACTTGGTCACTGAAGGACATCTCACCTCAACTGACAAAGGAGATTGTGTTGCTTGTGTAGCAGATGGAGCCGTCGGTTGAACATCCAGGATGGTTGAACCAGGGGGGCCAGGCACTGCTCCTGCTGGTGGTGGCTACAATGAAAAAATGTTGAAATAGTTAGAAATGCATGAATAAACAATAGGTCCAACAATAATAAACTATGTAAAGATAATGTTGAAATAGTTACATACCTGTGTGTGATCAGTCGCCACTGCAGATGCGGCACTAACTGCTGCATCAACCATCGATGCAAGGTTCTCAGCAGACAACTCGGGTTCCTGTTGCAGTAAACATGCAATTCAAACATTAACAAAAACGATTTATGCACTGGATTTCAAGTTAAACAACAAATATCATCGAAGGATATACATTACCGTGGTGTGAGTAAGCCCATGGTCGTGGGCAGCTGGAGTCTTTCTCGGAGTAGAACGCCTCACATACACACGACCCTTGTTCACGAATGGCCTGGAGGGAGATGCAAATCCAGGCAATGGGCCAGATGTGTCGGATGGTGCCTACAGTCAGCAAGTGTTCATGTAGTTAGACATGCATGATTCAACAAACAAACATGTATTTAAAAAATGTCATTTTTAATTGTTTACCTGGAGCCCAGACGTTTCAGGGGACGGTATGACCATGGGCACTACCTCCACATTACCTTGCCCCTGTGAAGGATCTGCCATCTGCAAGTTTAATAATTGTAAATATTAGACCGTATATAGCATTAATGAACTAAAATGTAAAGTATGTGGAAATTAACAAATTAACAAGTATTAAAAAACTGAAATTTTAAAATGTTTACCTCGGTGTGAGATACGGCAATAGGTGGTATATAAGATGGGCCTGCCGAGTCTGGAACATCCAGCTCTGGGGCGTCACTGCCGGTAATCATCATCAACTGCAAGTTCACAAAATTAATATATTAGCTCAAACTATATATATGTGTACAAAGACGAAAATAAATGAAGAATTTATTACAATTAACCATCAAGATACCTCTCTCAAAAAGCCACTGAAGGCAACATCTGATGCAATACCATAGCAGGGACGACCACATGACGTGCACTCGTGAGGATCAGTACTAGGATGGGGAATAGCTGATGGTCCTCCACTAGTGGATGGTCCTGATGGTCCTGCAGTAGTGGATGGTCCTGATGGTCCTGCACTAGCTGATGGTCCTGCATGGTGACGAGCTGGTGTATGTACCACACCAGGGACAGATGTCCCTTCCTCACCCATATGTTGAACCATCCTGCCATGGCGAACAACCGTCCGTGCCAAACTCAAAAATGCATCCCGTGTCTGCGGAATAATGCGATGTGCTGGTGGGACATCTGGCCCAGGCAACTGCCTGCGAGGTGCAGGGATAGGGCGATCCTGGTCTCGAAGCCTGGCATTGGGTCGATTTTGGGGCATCCCCCCACCGATCCCCTGGAACTGTAAGATGTCAAAATAGTTAACGTGTTTATGCAACACGAACTCTGCATACATCTTTCGAAGGAAATATAAGGGAATTTCCCTGTTGTTGTGTGGTGGCATATCAAAAACCATGTACCATCTGTCCATCCAGTTATCAACAAATGGTTGAAACGTGCACCACTCAATGGAGATATGCGGCTTGCTTGCATTAGGGATTTCCCCCGTCCGAGGGTCCCTAAACAATGCAAATATAACCTCTTTGGATATTTTTAGCTTTTTTACTGCATTGTAATCTAGTCCATCAGCATATTGTTGTCTTTTTCTTTCTCTGTAAGATGCAATATCATACAGGACATTCGTAGATTGTGTAATTGTGTCCACAATTGCATCCAAGGTTGATGCAAGTGAACGGCGAATCCTGTCGCCACCACTAAAAGCTTCACTTATGCCCCTCAATTGGGCAAGCTCAATCAATATTTCGGCATTGGCATCCATAGCCGCAACTGCAATAAAGACATTAATACGAAAATCATTAGAAACATATACATGGTATATAATGACGTCTCTTCAAAATTGAACATGTATTAAATCAAACTCACATAAGCAATTTAATGGCATTTACTTACATACATTTAAAACTTAAAATTAAACATTTGACAATTAAAAAGTAAGTTAGTCAGATTGGCAGAGAGGAGGAGGAGGAGGATCAAGGCAGTGATGAGTTTGTTGATTCAGGCATGGAGGAGGAGGATCAAGGCAGTGATGAGTTTGCATCTATGTGTCTCAATGTCTCATTGTGTTTTGTGATTGTGAATGACAAATGTGTTGTGATTTGTGAATGATCTAATTTCTATTGAATATTTCATATTTGTAATTGTAAATGTAATTTCTATTGAATATTTGTAATTGTAAATGTTAAATTTTATTGGATGATCTATATGTCTATATTTTTAAATTTTAGTATATTTTAAAAATATATTAATTCCGGGGGTCACCGTGTCCTACGTGTCATAATTCCGGGGGTCACCGTGTCTAGTGGGGACCAGGGATCAAATTTGAAGGGTGGGGTCCCATTTCACTATGAAGGGCTATGAGATATTGAACACTATTGAAGGGCTATGAGAAATTTATTAATATTTATTCTATGTGTATATATGGATGTGTTCATGTTGTATGGATTGGATTCTAGGTTAACCGAGGCCTTTTTAGAGCAAAGAATGGGGTAATTACTATTTGGGAACAAGTTTTTTATCAAATGTAAATTGCGGTGATGGAAGATATTGAGGGTGCCACATGTTGTGGAGAAAGTAGTATTGATTCCTATGACGTAATAGGGAGTTCAAAAAGTCTGGTTTCAAGTATTGTCATGCGTAGCTCGATTGATTTTTCTCGCGCTAGGGTTGTAGCAACTGTTATGGCCATTACTGTTAAAAGGATTGATGGGGTGGAATCCCGTGAAACGATGAGTTCTTTTGTTAAGACGTAGATTCAGTGAAATTTGGTGGGAGTCTTATGTTCATTTTATGCACAAAATTTGATTACTTGATTTTGTTGCATTGTTAACTCTCCTCCTAGTCATAGCTACAATCTCTTATATAATTGTGAAGGTTATCAATCCACTCAATATATTAAAGTTGTAGTAGGCCAAAATCATCCACATATTTATTGTACTCACAAATGTTGACATTCCAATTTCTATGTAGAGCGCCCATTAACATTAGATTGTATGGGACATGTTTTTGAGGCATGATGTCATTATCTCATAACAACAAGCTTTTTATCCATAAATATGTCATCTACAAGCCAACGGAATTGTTCCTAATCCTTTATAAAACTTTGTCATAATTATATCAATACCAACATTCCTACCTATTGACTTAGCTTAGAAGATATTACACCTTCGGATAACCAAACCTGATTCCAAGGTTGGTAATCATAAACGTAAAAGCATCATCATACGGAAATAGCATGTTGTGTTGAGGAAATTCCTTTTTTTCCATTTCCTTCTCAGTATAATATTTGGTTGTGGATCATTTAAAATGTATAATTTATTTTAATATAATTGGGAAGCTAAATTCAAATTCATTAATATATTAATATGATTTGATTTTTTTATTAATAATAAGTTATTCTTTTCATTTGAAAATGTAATAGTACATCAAAATTTCAATGTTTACTAACGTAGTAAAGTTGAGAGGCTTTATTTTTCAGTGGATATAGCAGACCTGTAAATTCATAGGATGTCAAAAATCTAGTCAGCCTTGAAGTTGAGCTCCTCAAAGAAAACGAATTTCTTTAAATATGTTTATGGCAGGCTGGCATTGCCAGCTTCGCTCCGCAAACTATCCTGGAGGACTGGAGGAGATAGGGTAGGTGGAACTTGGAAGTAGCTCATCCACAGTGGAATAGGGGTATAAGAAAAAGCTTGTTTCTATTCATGCAATATGGTCGGAGCCATGGAAGCATGGAATTCCAGCATTGACTTGATACAACAAAGAAAACAAAAGGTGGAACTTGGGAGCTGCAGGATTGACTTGATACAACAAAGAAAACACAGGGTGTGAGGCTGGGAGCCGTAGATGGTAGGATTAACTTGATACAACAAAGAAAACACAGGTCTATAGGTAGGGGCCACGGGCAGGAGCAACAACCTGCAACATTACAAGAAGTTTATGGATTGTGGATTTTGTCTGAAATGCCAAATTCGCGGGGGCATATTAACATAATATATTATACATTGAATACTCAATTAACTCACGGAGTCAGCATTCACGAATTGGTATGTGATAACTTGTAACTTGGTAAGCCCGCTAGAAACAACACGTATGAGCCACCTTCCAGGTTTAATAATTTTGTTGATGCCATTAAATGTGTTAAACACGTAAGCGCTCGCTACAAACACGAGAACTTCGAAGCGTTCAAGCCATGGGCTACTCAGTGTAAGCCCGTCCACGTAAGTTGCTCAATGATATTATTAGAGGCCCAATGGTCCATGATCCATGGATGATCGAACACGTGGATATTGGAGAGTAAGCGAGTCCCACTCCCAAGTCACCTAGCTAGTAGCCGCATTCCCAATTTCCCACTAAAAATTGTTGATGGGTGAAATTTGAAGCTACCCTTCTGTTGCAATTTTAAACAATAGTGGTTAATTTAATTATTGAAGGGCTTACCATGAAATTAAATTTTTTTTGCATGGTAAAATTTGAAGTGGCCTTCTATGACGTGTGGGTAAAATTTGAAGTGGCCTGAAGGCTTCAAATTTGAAGCCTGGTGGGGACACTCGTGTCCCGTGTCCTCGTGTCGGGTGACTTAGATGAATACATTGTAGAAAGGGGGGAGTTTTAATTTTTTCAATTTTTGGTTTGATTATGAAGTTTTGAGTTTTTTTAAAAGGGTTTCATTTTGAGGTGTGAATTTAATTACAAATTGGGTTATTCCCAATTTGATCAATATTACAAAACTAGGTTAAACAATAAAAAAATTGTAATTTGGATTAAAAAATCACAAAAAAATGATTTGGGTGAATAAATTACCTGACTAGATGAGAATGCACCGGTGAATTTGTCTCCCCTCCATCGAAATCGAGCAACACGGATAGTTGAGTGGGCCACAAAGCGTCCTCGTCCAGGGTCAATTTCGCCTCTATTTGCGTTTCTGATGCGTGAGTGTCGCGGGTGGTCGGCAATCGGCCGACTGTGTTTTTAAATTGATTTTTAGTTTTACATATCGCGTACGCGATTTGTAAATACATAACGCGTACGCGTTTTTAACTACATAACGCGTACGCGTTATTGTTACCTAGCCTACATGTCCAATGACATGTTAGGCTCGGGTCTTACCATGGCAGATGGTAAATATCAGAAACGCGTTATGTTTTAGGTATCAGGAACGAGATTTGAAAAAAGTAGCATTGCATCTAAAGTGACCCTCATCTTCTTGCACACACCCATTCCACAATTTGGAAGCATGTTTCACCATTGATACAATTGTGGGGTAAGAACACTTGGCCTAAGGATTATTTTACATATTTGGAGGAGAGTTTTTGACACGAGGAAGCAACATGTGGATATTTGGCATGTTCCAAGCTAGTAAGCAAAGAATGAATGTATACTCTAAATTATTTGAATGATGACAACTGGAAAGTGCACCTATGCAATGTTCCCGATACACTATTTTATCCAAAGGTAGCTATGGAATATTTACAACATTACTAAGTGCAAATTTTTTGGATATTACATCTAGTCCCCCTTAAAACGATGCTATCCTCGATGTTCAAGGATTTATTTTCTTTGAATCCTGTCAGTTCTAAAAAAAAATGGATATGCCATTCTCATGGCATCCTCCATTTCCCAAGTCGCTTCCTCAAGTTCATAGTGCTTCCAATATTACACTTTTACCTGAGTGATTTCTTAGTTTTGTAGCAAACTCTTTCTCTTGTTTAGGGTGTACTGGGTTCTGGATGGAACTCTCCTTCGAGTTCCTCCTATATTGCATTCTATTCAATGATATGATTAGGATCATGAATATACTTTTTAAGTAAAGAAACATGAAACACATCATGAATTTTAAGGTTAACAGGTAATGCATGTCGATATGCCATGAGTCCTATTCTTACTAAAATTTGGAATACTACGCAAAATATGGGTGTAAGCTTTGAACATTTTCCCAACTTTAGTGAACTTATTTTTGGTATGAATTTTTGAAACACATGATCCCCAACCTAAAATTCTTTATGTAGTCTTTTTTATCTGCATAACTTTTATGTTTATCCTGAGTTGTTTTCAGATTTTGTTTAACCATGTTTACCATTTGTTCCATTTCTTTCAACATATCCTGACCTAGAATGAATCTGTCTATAGGATTGTCCCAACTTATGGACCGTACATATTACATTTCCTTCCATATAAAATTTTAAAAGGGATGAGCAATTTTTTACAATGCATGATACCCATTATTATATGAAAACTCAGCTAAATGCAAATACCCTTCCCATTATTTTGGCATGTCCATAACATACATACAAAGCATATCTTAGAAAATGTGATTAGTTATTTCCGCTTGTCCATCAATTTGTGAATGATATGCAACACTAAATTTTAGTTGATGTCTAATCCTTTAAATAATGATTTCTAGGAATTTGACACAAACTTTACATCCCTATGCAATTTTTTATTTTTTATTATTATTATTTTTTTTTCCGTATCCCATGTAGTCTATAAATTTATTTCATGAACATTTATGCTATATTAATGGCTTTAAACATAGACTTGATAGGAATGAAATGTGTTTCCTTAATTATTTTTTCTACTACTACTATCATTGCATCATTTTTCTTCCTTGTCTTAGGTAGACCTATGATGAAATGCATAGAAATCACCTCTTATTTCAACTCAGGAATGGGTAAAGGTTGTAATAATCCTACATGATGGTTGTGCTCAGCTTTAACTTTTTGTCATTCTAAACATTTTGCTAAATATTCTATGTTTTCAACTTTCATATTTGGCCCATGATATTCTTTTCTAAGAGTTGTTATCATCTTTTGGTAGACTGGATGTCCATAATATGGTTTTCCTTATGAAAATCATCTAAAATCAATAGATTCAAATTTGATCAATCATGTGTAGATAACCTTCCTTTAAATTGTAGTAGTTCATCCTCATTCATACTATAATCTTCTAATTTGCTTTTAGACTTTTCAAATTGCAGTTTTTATTTCATTCGGTCATAAAAAGTGTTAGATTCAAAAGATGATCACTTAATTCTAGTTTTAAAATCATATTGATAATTGCCAACATATGTTACATGAATCACATGTATACTTCTTCTTAAGGCATAAACTATCATGTTCTCTTTCCCTTTTATATGTTTTATTTCAAAGTCATATTCACTCAAGAATGCTAACTGCATGGCCTATCTTGCATTTAAACTATGTTGGTTAAAAAGGTATTTCAAACCAATGTTATAAGTCATCAATAAAAATATTCTCCCTATCAAATAATGATGTCATTTTTCAAAGCATGAATAATGAAATCCAACTCAATATCATGAGTGGCATAATTCCACTCACGTTCCTTTAATTTCCCAGACTTGGAAAAAATTACACGGTTTTCTTTAAAAAAAAACTCTTCCTAATCCTTCCTTAGAGGCATTTGTATAAGCTACACCATCCTTGTATTGTTCTACAAATTTTAAGATAGGAGTTGTAGTAATTAAGTGTTTTAATTTCTGAAAGGTTTCTTCACACCTTTGTGACCATACAAATTTGATTCCCTCTTTATGTAAATAAGTAATGGGATGTACTAGCTTTGTAAACCCTTCAATAAACCTTCAATGGTATCTAGTGGGTCCCATAAAATACCTTATATATATTCTACATCCTTAGGATCATGACACTCCGTAATAGTTGTAATTTTATCTGGATCTACTACTATTCCTTCTTTCAAAACAATATGTCCCAGATATTGAATTTGTTTCTGATAGAAATCACACTTGTTGAATTTACTGTACAACTGGTTTTCTCTAAGTATTTGTAAAACTATTCTTAAATGATTTTCATGTTCTTCGTCAATTTTAGAATAGATGATGATGGCATCTATGAATACCAACACAACTTATTCAGATATTTGCTAAACATTACTATTCATTATACATGTGAAGGTAGTTGGGGCATTCGTAAAGCCAAATGGAATAACCACAAATTTGTAATGTCCATACCTAGTCCTGAAAGATGTATTGTGAATATACTCTTTCCTTATCCTCACTTGATGGTATCCTGATGTGAGATTTATTTTGGAAAACACTTTTTCCCCTCCCAATTGATCGAATAAATAATCAATTCTAGGTAAAGGGCACTTATCCTTATGGTTATCTTGTTTAATTGTCTAAAGTCTATACACAACTTTAGTATCCCATCTTTCTTTTTAACAAACAAAACAGGTGCTCCCCAAGGAGACACACTAGGTTTGATATATTTTTTATCTAATAAATGTTGTAGTTTCATTTTTAATTCTATCAATTCTATAATGTTCATTATATAAGGTGCTTTAGACACCGGTGTAGATTCGGGCATTATATCTATAGTGAAATCAATATCCTTCTTTCGAGGTAGTCCAGGAATCTCTTCCAGAAACACATCTTGAAATTCTTTCACAATTGCATAATATTCAAGAGAGGTGTCATGTCCCTAATGGCCTCAGTGCCCAATTCTGACCACGAGGAATCTAATTATTTCCTTTAATGCCACTCCTTGATATGATACGAAGACATTTTTGTCTAGACTGAGTTATATACTTCATAGTAGACTGCAATACATGTACTTAACCCACTGTGGAACATGTTGTGGGAATCTCACTTGACTTTAGGCTGACACCAACTGCTACCTGCAAAGTTAGTGGGACATACATGGTAGAGTCTCATATACATACCACCATTTACATGTCATTGCATACAACTCACATCTTATTTTGCATCCAGAATTTACAGTCATATAATGAAGTAGATAACAACACGAAACATTCCATAACACTTATCTCAATGAAGCTTTTATGAGCATCTGAATACACAAGAGAAACATTCCACCTAACCCTAGGCACTCCGTCTAGCATATACTCTTTCTGCTTAGGAGGCCACCCTCATGTCGGGCATGATTACCTTAAGCCTAAGGAAAAAATATCCATGGCTCTCTTCCATAGACAATTAGGCATACAATCTCAGCTAGGCCAGTCTCTACTCGGTTAAAATGCTTATACCAGTAGTAGAGGGAAATGCTAACTAGCGACTCATTACAGAGTTGCAGGCTTCTCGTGCGGACTTGGTTAGATTGGGGTTTACAATACCTGCCCCACACAACATTGCACATGTGCTATTCTAGTGTGTGCATAGAAATACACTAGAAAGAGTATATCACAACCTTCACTAGTATCCTAGCCAGATCTGCACTCTACACCATTCTAGAACTCAATACTAGTTATCGATCCTGTGTAGAATCGGTTAGCTAGGGGTCCACAATACCCGCCCCACACAACACAACATAGGTGTTATTCCAGTGTGTTCATAGAAATACCACCCCAACCTCACTATTCCACAAAGAGATCTCAAAACTGCTATTGGACCTCAATCCACTCGGTGCTCAACACTTACCCACTCTCAAGGATCACAAAAAATCAAACGGAACAAACAATCAATCCAGTTTACCTTCAAAAAAAAATATGCCTCACACAGACTAGGTTGGCTCTATGCAGGATTCAGAAAGTCGGAACATCAAATCCACCCTTTCGACGATTTACGCGTCTAACTTCCACACTCCGCATCCATGATGCGGGAGTCGGAAGTCAGAACTCCAAATTAAGAAGGTTGAAGAAAACCTACCCCCGACTTCCACACTCTGCATCCACGATGCGGGATTCGAAAAGTCGGGATGCCAAAATTCCCAGCATTGCAGAAATGCACCCCCGACTCCCGCTTTCCGTAGTGCGGATTCAAAAGGTCGGGAGTAGGCCATGCCCCTGTTCTGCCAACTTCCCAGTTCGATAACTCCTTCATCCTTATCCCATTTTGGGAAAACTCGGTACCGTTGGAAAGCTATTGGAGATCTCTATGCAACAGTGTGGATCTTGTCACACTTGTGGACTCTGACCTTGCCTCTTTTCCAATCAAAAGGCTTCCTCGAAGTCCATCAAAACCTCTTTACCCCACAGTCAAAAGCCCTGGAATCACCCTGCTAAGGACCCTCCCTTCATCTGACTAGAGAGGGGGCATGAACACATCAAGGGGTGTCTAACTCATCCCCCAAGCCCATATGATGAAGTAAAAACTCTCTAAGGAGGTGTGCAATGCATAGCAACAAACATAGTGAATTAAATGTAATGGATGCATCTACAACATACAGGGTTAACAGCATAATAGCATATGTATAAGCAAAATGATGTAAAAATAACAAATGAATCATCATCATGGTTAGGCTCATACACAGACTTCCTACCGATTACTTCCTTTGATCATTTCATTCAATTTGACTTGAAATAACACATCAACACATCATAGGAAATAACATCATTTGAGACCACAAAGAGCACTTATCTTTTGAGATGAACTGTCCAAGCAACTGGATATGTGAGAGGAATGTTCCACCGAACTATAGGTCTTTGTCAAGCCTATACTCTTTGAGCTAAGAGACCACCCTTGAGTTGGGTTATGTATCCACTAAGGAGGGCGAACAAGCTCACTCACAGCCATGGTTTCACACACAAACATGCTAATCCAACACACAGTTGGGCTTATCAAGCATTTAGGAACAGTGGAGGAGGATGCTAATCCAATGAGATTAATCTCATAGTTGCAGGCCTCTCAATTCACACTCAGACAATATTGTAACCCACAATACCTACCACACCCAACACAAGGAAGTATTCCCTTCACTGCTACACAATCCCTCATGCCATACCTTCCCTCCAGTGCTCTTCAGGGTGGGAATAGAAAGGTCCAAGCTACTGGATCCTTGAGACTCTATCCTTCACTGTGTTTGTCAAGAAACCCTACATTCTGTCCTATTCCTCTCTGTCATTTCCACTTGGGTTTTCTTTCACTTTCTATGGCCAAAAAAACTCTATCCCGCAGCTGGGTTCTCGGCCATCAACACAGGGTTTTCTTCATGGGTTTTTGAGCATCTCACACACTACAAATTTCCCTAGGGTTCAAGCCAACGGATCTCGTGCTAGATTGAGCTTTCCACACAAATTTCTGGGCAAGTTCGGCACTCAAAAATCAAGGTTTTTCAAAATCACGATTTTCTTCTTTCTTCACTGCTTGGTTCTCTCTTCTTCTCCAAAATCTCTGTGCTAGTGCCTAATGGAATGGGGATCATGGAATACGAATTCCCAGGGGTAGAGTGGCATGCAAGTCAAGGAAAATAGAGCCCCATACCCTATCATCCGAAAATTTGGGGTTTTCCCACACTCCATCGATTTCATGAATAGTTTCTTCAACCAGCTTCTGCAGCATAATTAAATGTCACCAGGGAAGGTCAAATGGGTTCTAAGGATGACATTTGACTGTCTATGGTCCAATCCCACAACCCCCTTAGCTCTCCCTTGTGGATACACATGACCCCCTCTTATTAGTTGCCTCCATAACCAATTTCTTTGGTATTTTTATTGCAATAATAATATTTACATCATTTACAATGTCCCATGGCTTAATAGCACATGGATAACAGAATATAACTACATGCCTTTACATAAAAACCTAGCATCCACTAGCGGGGCCTTGGCCTTGATCTCCACACTAGGCAAACATACTTCGCATGTACACAATATTTACATTGAAGAACAAATATGTTCTAAGGGTCAAAATGGGGCTATTTCATTTCCCTCCCCCTTAGAGCAACACCGTCCTCAGCTTTCTCAAAACTAAACAAAAATGGGAATGCCTCTCTCATGGCATCCTCCAGTTCCCATGTAGCCTCATCAGGACTAAGGTGCTTCCATTGCACCTTCACCTGTCTGATAGCTTGGTTCCAGAGCAATGTGGCCTTCTTGTCAAGTATACGCATAGGCTCCACTTGGAACTCTCCCTCGGGTTCCACCTGTATCACATTCCAATCAATTATGTGATTAGGATCATGTACATATTTCTTAAGCAAAGAAACATGGAAAACATTATGAGCTCTCATGTTAGCAGGAAAAGCAATTATATATGCTACTGGTCCTATCCTATCAAGGACTTCAAATGAACCACAATATCTTGGTGCCAACTTGGCACAAATCCCCAACTTGAGAGAAATTTTCCTTAGTTTCACTCTCAAGTAAACATGATCCCCAATCTTAAATTGCTTATGCACTCTTTTCAAATATGCATAAATCTTCTTCTTGTCATGAGCTGACTTTAAATTTTCCCTGATTTTAACAATTTCTTGTTCCATTTCCTTGATCATCTCTAGTCCAAGAACTACCTTGTTCACTGGATTATCCCAATTCACTAGAGTCCTGCATCATTTTCCATACAATACTTCAAAAGGACTCATCCCCAATGATGCATGATGTCCATTATTGTATGCAAATTCTACCAAGTGTAGGTAGTCCTCCCACTTGGATGGTTTGTCCATCACATACATCCTCAACATGTCATCAAGAACCTGATTCACCCTCTCAGTTTGACCATCTGTTTGAGGATGATATGATGTACTAAATTTCAATTGATTTCCCAATTCCTGAAATAGACCCTTCAAAAAGTTGGATGTGAACTTTACATCTCGGTCTGAAATTATTGCTTTGGGAAATCCATGCAATCTGAATATCTCCTTCATGAAAATGTTTGCTATGTCACTTATCTTGTGAGTGGACTTGACTGGAATAAAGTGAGCTACCTTTGATAGATTGTCCACCACTACCATAATTGAATCATGCTTCCTCACTGTCATTGGAAAACCTGTTATAAAATCCATAGAAATTACTTCCCACTTCCATTCTGAAATGGGCAAAGGCTATAATAATCCTGTTGGATGTTGATGTTCTGCCTTGACTTGATGGCACTTTTGACACCTAGAAATGTATTTTGCTATGTCCTTCTTCATTCCATGCCAAAAGTACTGCTTTCTTACTGCTGTTATTGTCTTTTGATATCCTGGATGTCCAGAGTATGGCATTTGATGTATTTCATCCATCACAAGCTTCTTCAAATCTATACAATATGGAATATACAGTTTAGTACCTTGTTAAAAGAGAACATCATCTTCACCAAGCCAATATCCTGCACAAATTTCATCTACATTCCCTGCTGCAAATTGTTGACTCAAACCCAATCGACAAGGGTTCCACTCACTGTCGACACACATAGAGCAGCACAATCTCCCTGAGCACTGGCCCAGACAGGTTTAACCTCATCCAACAACATCTGCAGAGCAGATGAAGTCTCACCCGAGATGTTCATGGGAGAGTTGACGGAACCATGTTTTTGTCAAATGAAGGAGGATGGTTGCGGCTTAATCACTTAACTGATTGCAACATCTCAGAAAATACATCTTATGCAATTTACTCATGCATTATTTATATTCATAGCATCATTCAACAGAAACATTCATCATCGCAACAAATATGACAGCAAAGCATTAATTGCATCAAGGAAACATTACATCATTCAAAGATTCATATTGCAACATGCATTACCATATACGAACATAAGAGACATAGGGATTGCGTAAAAATAGCTTCGTCATATCATATTACCTCCGAAAAAACCCAGATACAATATCTCCGCAAAAGACAGATCTTACCAATGTCTCTTGATCTCAGATATACGCTCAAAGACACATACATCCCAGATACATACTCCAAGATGATTCAACACATACAACTTATGTCTATATATAGGCTTCCACCTTTACATTGCTTGTCCACTTACTAACAACTTCCTACCCGACATTTTGAGCAAATGACCCAAGATCTAACTGACATGGTCCAAATGACCCAAGATCTAATTGACATGGTCCAAATGACCCAAAAACCTGCATACCGCGGTATATTTGACCCAAAAATACATAAAATATTCTCCTTTGTGCCCAGCTTTCCGCCTTCCGCGATATCTTCTGACTTGTCACAGCATTTGCGATGCTGCGCTACTAACTTACCAAACCACTTGCCAACAAGCCCCCAACACAATCTTGTGGCTCACCCTTGAGCAACGTCAGCGGGACATGGTGTACTCACTGGTCTTGACTCTGAAGTCGTCGTACTGCCGCCGGATTTTGCTGACCTGCTGCAGGACTGTTGCAGCATTTTCCTCACTATTATCGAGGTCTATTTCTAGAGGGTGGTCACACAAGTGTGTGTCAACTCTCTACTTCGCTTCCTGTACCGCCTGGAGTGCAAAACCAGCGGTAGCATTAAACTTGGCACCAATTTCCTGAAACTCATCCAACTGTGCAGAGCACTGCTTCTGCCGTTCTTCTGCTTTGGCAACTCGTTGCTGCAAGTCCCTGATCTCCGCCTTTTTAGAGACCTGCGCCACCAGTGGCATGGTGCGCATGGAGGTCTTCAGTGTAGCCAGTTGTTCTTCCGCCTCACATCGTTGCTTGATCAACTGGTCAAGCGGCTCATCATGGACGATGCTGCCCCAGAATAATGCAATCTCCGCAATGATCCTTGTCACCTCCTACTCTAACTCGGTCAGCTGGGTCACTAGTTCTTCAATGGCACTCTTCCGTTTTGCGACTACCGTCGGCGGTGTGGTGAGCTTCAGGGCATGGGTTAAGACATAATTGTCCTCCCGCAACTTGGCGATGACGATCCCCAGCTTCTGCGCTCGCTCGACCGGATCTAAGTCTGCTATTGACTCGAAGACGTGGTGACCGGCTTCATTGATGGCCTCCTCCAACTACGCTTGACTTGTCCACAAGGCCATTTTTTCCACGGTCATCCGATCTTGTTCCTTCTTTAACAATGTGATCTCAGTAGCCTTCTCAGCCCGGAGGCTCTCCATCGTCTCCTTCAGCTCATCAACCACTTCCCACGCTGCTGCGGCCTTCCCTTTGAGATCCTCAACTTCCTTGTGGACCGCTGCATCTGCCTCCTATGATCGCACTAGCTGACTCCGTATGTCACTTTCTCGATCCGCTAGTTCCTGAATGGAAACCACTTGTATGCATACCAACGTTGGTGAGGACAACGCATTGATATTCATTATCAAATCTTCAAATTGCTGCAGCATTGTCCTGAGAGTTGCATCATCGGTCGCAATGGCAGTTGGCAGAATTTGAACATTCCAGACCCGCGGCTCAGTGCTGATTGTGCTGATTTCCTGCATCATTGTGCCCTTCTTCAAAATGATATCGCACAAGGCATCCAAGCGGACAGTGACCACATGGAAACCTCCGTCTGCCTTCTCCATCATGGCCCGAGCAGATGTATTTGTTGCCCGAGTAACCACATGAATGAGGCATCCCAACTAATTTTCCATGGCCGACGACGCCCCACTGATTGCACCATGCTCATGACGTGCTTGCATCCTGCCCTCCTCAATGTCATGGTCAATTTTATTGCCTATCAGTGTCCTTGTCGATTCCTGGTCTGAGTCATGGTGACTATACGGGTCCTGCGCCAATAGTCGATCGTCTGGGCCTGTCACTGGTTCTCCAGCCTCAATCTCTGCCAACCCCACGAATTTGCACCATTCCAGCAACAAATCATTCACAATAGCTTCCAGCGCTTCTGTCGTCACCTTATAAGGGGTCAACAACCACTGCTTTCCTGGGTCATGTCTGGATTGAACATAAATAGCGTGCGGCAAAATCACAAACACCATAATCGGCTTATACTTGGCCGTGGTTTCCTCAGATAACCGAGGCACCTGTGTTGCTGCATCATAGAGCATCTCCCAATAAAACCAGAACTGCAATGCACAATCTCGAAGTCTCTCTTTCTCACGTACCCACAACAAGTTTTGATATCGTGCACCCAGACGCTCTTTCATGACCAAAACCTCCATACCTTAGTAAGTGCTGGGCTCCTTCCAGGAAACAAGTTGGATAAAAATTAAAATCCAGCTATATGTGAAGGAGACTTTCCTGGCTTGGACAGTGACAGCATCCTCCGCCAACTGGTTCAGCAAAAAAAAGGACCATTTCATTTGGACGCCTACTGCGCATTGCTCAGCACATGCCACGATCCCCAAATTGCACTGATTAGGTCAACCGCCTCGGACCACCTTGCAGGATAAAATCTTTGCACCAGTGAGAACTGCCTTATCGTTGATACTACTAGTGCGATAACCATGACCATCTCATTCCTACCCATGGCGCTGAACCAACTGCTTCACCCTCTTCTTGTCATTCTCCTTCCCGCGAAAGTATTGTGACAGGTCTACCCCATCTTTGGGCAACCCGGTAATGCTCACAATCACATCGATAGTGACCAGAATTTCTTTGTCTAGCCACAATGAACCACTGTGGAAGCAGGCCAGCAACAGCTTCACGTAAGCGTTAACCTCTGTTAATTGCCTAAAGTGTGGCATGTTAATGAGCCCCAACAATCCAGCTTGGTTCAAGTCCCGTGCCCAGTCTTGTGGAATCGGCTTGTCGGTGAGTTGTGACCCTGACACATAGGGGTCCAACGTAATTTCTCGATAGGCCACCATATCGTGATCATCATACTTTAGGAACATCAATGCCAGCACAATATCAGCGGAGCACTCCATTCTAGCAGGGAGCGTTGGCATCCTCAAGGGATACCTCTGATTTTTGTTCACCTTCTGAGGTTGTGCACTCGACCGACTAGGGGGGACATACCCAGGGATGTCAACAACACACAATCCCTCCCATGCAGTGGACTCGTCAATTCTTCGACTGGATTGTCCCACCTATACTTGAACCTCTTCCACCACCGCAATGGATGATCTAAGTTGCCGCTTGCTCTGTGGGGACTCAAAATGTTGACTTCCTTGACGCTTCTTGGCGATAACTGACGCTCCAACCGGCATGTTGGCAAATTCCTCCTCAATATCTACTTCTTCCTCAATAGTAACAGAATGAGGGGAGACTCCACTTCGCTAGAGATTTCAACCGTCTCCAACTCCTCTAGCATACCTAGCTCAACTCGCCAAAACGTCAAGGGATGGCGCAACGCCACTCACAGTCCTAGCTCAGTGCACAAAAACCGGACCCTGCAAGTTCAACTGAACCTTTCCCAACTCACAAATTTGCTCCACAGTCAGCAACGACACTCTGCAACATTGCACAATCTTGCACACTTAGCAACTAAATTCTCTTGGTGCCTTCCGACCAACCTCGACCTGTTCTTATAGCATCCAACACGATCCTTCGTAATCATCACTAAATATCGTTGTCACTTGGACTAAATTCTGTATTAATGACCCAAATCCACCGACGATCCTATCAACCGATCGATCGGATCCACCATTAATGCTCATCATTCAAATGAGCGTCGTTAATTAACTGTCTTAACTTTTGGCATTTATTATTTATTTGACCCAGTTGCGACCCTGCCATTGTCCCGGGCCGCTCCTAACTTGTGGCACAAGCCTCCCTTCTTGCACATTTGATTCCTGCCACCGATCAACCTGCATTTTTTTTTTTTATTATTGATGCAACTCAGGCATCGTGCTATTCCAAGCCCGACTAATAGGGATTCAACCTGCTACCATTGATCAACTTGGAGAGCATCGCCCCATCTAACTGCTGCAACTGTACCGCTCCTCCTGAGGTTATGCGACTGATGCGATATGGACCAAGCCAATGCATCTGCAATTTTCCTGGGTGTTTCATAAAGTTGCTGTCATACAACAACACCAAGTCACCCTACTGAAATTGTTTGTTTTTTATGTGGTGATCATGCCAAGACTTTTGGCGATCCTTCTCAACACTCTGGTGTAATCCTGCAATGAAGCGATCTTCTTCCATTTGCACTAATTGCGCTAGATGTTCTTCTAATGCCGCTGTAGTATCCAGACCTATTGTTGCCGCTACGCGCAGACTTGGAACGATGTATTCCATAGGAATAATCACTTCTTGCTCGTTAACCAACTTAAATGGTGTCTGTTCTTTCAATCGTTTACATGTGGTGCGATATTCCCACAACACTGCTGGGATTTTTAGATCCCATTCATCGCGGTTCACATTGCACACCTTTGTCAGCGCATGTTCCAATATCTTGTTGAAATCCTCCACCGTGCCATTTGCTTGCGGATGATAGGGTGTACTCTTCTTTTGTTGTATCTGCAACTCCTCAGTCAATGCGCTGATGGTGCGATTGAGAAAGTGGCTACCTTGATCAGTCAACAATATCTTGGGGTAGTCGAATCGAGTGACAATATTATCAAATAAGAAATGCATGGCTTTGGCCGTGGAACAATCAACTACTGGCGCAGCCTCCGCCCATCTGGTCAAATAATTTGTCACCGTGATGATGTATCATGCACTAGTGCGCTTTCCCGGTGGGTTGATGGGTCCCATGGAATCCACTACCCATTTGTCAAATGGTTGCAGGGTGAGCTAAGGCATCAACGGCATCTCATCCCTCCTGGATGGCTTTCCGGTTCGCTAACAAACATTGCAGGACCGCGCATAGTCGATCACATCATTGTGCAGCATGGGTCACCAGAACCCCGCACGGAGCACCTTCCTGGCAATCCCATGACCAGCATAGTTCCCCCCAGCCACTCCTGTGTGTGCTTTTGACAAGATCTACCCTTGCTCATGAGGTAGAACACACCACCGCAAGATCTCGTCCGAGCCCAACTTGTATAGTTCTCCGACAATTAGTTGGAAGTCTATGGCCTTAACCACCAACTGCTTCTTCTGGTGCGGTACCTATTGTGAGAAACTGAATGATTTCTTCAAACTAGCCATTCGCGACCTCAACCTTAAACAGTTGCACGTCCAACAACTTGTCTTCAATGTTGGTTGTCTCCTCTCCTATCTCAATCTGCGACAGATGATCAGGGCCAACATTCAACTGCCCTAGCTTCACAATCACTTCAAAATTGAACTCCTGAAAAAGAAGTAGCCATCAACATATCTTCCCCCCCAACACAGGCTTGTTGACCAGGTATTTTAATGCAGAGTGGTCTGTGAACATCTTAAAATGCCTCCTAATAAGTAATTTCGAAACTTCTACAACGCATACACCATCGCTAGGCCTTACCTCTCCGCAGTGGTATAGTTTCTTTCTGCTGAAGACAACTTCCGACTTGCGAACGCAATGGGGTGATCGAGATCTCCCTCTCCTGGATGGGCAAGCACCACTCCCAATCGATGATGCATCGACGCGGACATGAAATTCCTTACTCCAGTCCAAAAATACCAGTATCAATGCCGAAGCCATCTTAGCTTTCAGCGTCTCAAAACTATCTTGACATTAAAAGCTCCATTGAAATACCACATCTTTCTTTAGTAACTTCTCCATAGGGGCGGTAATTGTTGCATTACCCTTGATGAACTTGCGATAATACCCAGTGTGTCCCAACATCGCTCTTAACTGTTTGACAGTAGTGGGCGGCGTTAAGCTCAGAATGAGCGCAATCTTGGAAGGGTCAACCATCAATCCCTGCTTGCACACAATGTGACCCAGTAATATGCCGAATGGTGCACAAAAAATGCATTTTTTCAAGTTTAGGGATATTTGATGTTGTCGACAGTGCTCCAGCATCAACCGCAGGTTTTCCAAATGATTGCGGATCAAACCATAGACTGTCCAGTCATCCATGTATACCTGCAAAAGCTTCTGAATGAAATCCTTGAATGTAGGAACAACAACCCGCGAGAAGATCACAGGTGCATTCTTCAACCCAAATGGCATCACTGTGTACTAAAAACAACCCCTTTCTATCACAAAAGTCGTCTTGTGGCGATCTTCTTTTGCAATGTGGATCTGATGATATCCCAAGAACCCGTCCATGAAAGAATACATCTCCTGGCCGCCCACTCCTTTGAGTACCTCATCGATAAACGGGGTGGGAAAGGGATCATGTAAGCAGGCGTCATTCAACTTCCGCAAATCGACACAAATGCGCACCTCGCCAGTCTTCTTGTCCTGCACCACCATGGGACTGATCCATTATGACTCTTCAACTGGTTCAATAATACTTGCGTCCAACATGCGATCAAGTTCTACCTTGACCCTCTCCTTATGATGCTGATCCATTCGATATGGGCGCTTTTTGATTGGCTTAGCGTCTGGTTTCAACGGGATCTTCATCTCCCCTAAATCACCCAAAATACCTTTCATTTCAAATAACTTCGTAGGAAATAGGTCTTGGAATTCATGCAGCAAGTCAGTGACCTTTCCCATCATCTCATCATCCCAATAATCTCCAACATTCGCGAACTTGGGAGTGGCCTCCATCCCAATGTTGACTTTACGGAGCTTCAAGGGATGGCTGATCGGATCACTTGGCGCATCAGGTGCTACAACATCGCAGCTTCCTTCAGACTCTGAAATATTGACATTTCATGGATTGTCACCATCCTCTGGCCCACCAATGATGTTATAACACTCCATCATGGATGACATTTGGCATTGCGTATGTGGATCCGCAGGATATGCTACAGGAACAACCTTCAGAACCACATTGTGGATGAGCTGCAAACAATTATTAACATCAGGGTTGGCATCTGTGAAGCTGAAGGTGTGAGTAAAACACACTGTCAACTCCAACCAAGTAGTAATTTCTCCTTGCAACTCAGCTGCAATATACCAGGATCGTGGCATTTCGTCCAAAGTATGGATAAATGCATGGATCCACTCATCTCTTGGTCGTGATGCCCATAATGTCTGACACTCCATCAAATGACCTCCAGGGTTATGTCGACCATCATATTTCCCTGTATGGTAAACCTCGATATAGCCGAAGTGAACCATCATCAATCTCCTGCATTGCAACCATCTGTCGATTGATTTCTTATGTGTCGCCCACCAGCGTGCTGGAGTAGCCTTCAGTGCTTCCTCCAATGCTAGTTGTCTTTGTGGTTTGGAAACTCTTTCCTTGAACTCCGCCAAAAAGTCAGACAAACCAGGCAGCCCCTCGTATATTGGTAGTGTAATTGTTTCAGTCGCAACGCGGCATAACGACTACGTGACTAACCCGCATTTGCAGAGTGAAACCTCATGCAAGCGATTCTGCCAATGTTCTAACATGTCATCAGAGTCGGAAGACGCAGAGCTATCGCTGCGCCATTCCAGCTCACCATTGGCAGTTGGATGAATATAATCTTTGGAAATATTGAATGCATGGTCCCATCCACTGGGATCTTCTTCCTTCACTGGATCAATGTATCTACGTCCTTCAATCGGATCCAACAGGGCTATGACTCTGAGATCGTGGTTTTCAAAAGTCATCATCCATCGCTTGAAGTTGATTACTGCTCCACTGTCGTCAGCCCATCCAATCCCCAGTAATGCAGGATAAGAGCCTCCTCCCTCAACGACCTCAATGACATCAAAGTCAGCATAAGTCTTCATGCCTTCAATATCCACCACCAGGCGTGGAAATATCCCAATCGACGTCACCTTGGCATGATTAGCTAGCCGGAGCTGTACAAGAGACCATCTCAATGGGGGACTCCCCATTTTCTTCCATGCCTTCTTGGTTAAGAGGTTGACATCCAAACCAAGATCTAAAATAAACGAATCAACATCATAGTCCTCAATTTGGATATTCATCTGCATCTCCTTACCTGTCTTCTGTCACTGTAAGGAATTTACCGCAAATTCTTGTTGTCCCTTTGGCAGTCGCTGCAATAACCCCTCAATCTTAGCAAGCGTAGCGGGATCCGTGGCCAACAATAGACATCTCTCAAAAAAATTCTGCAGGGTGCCAGACTGCATCGACGGCCCTGCCTCTAAAGTGGCATCAAAGACAGGGGGCATGTCATAGACGATGGTCTTACCTTGAGCTTTTTCCAGCGCCCAGCATGCTTGAAGGAATGTATTGCGCTCCGAATCAATGTCAAATGAAACCTTCTTCTTCCTTGCCAATCAAATGAGCAGATGCGAGCTATCCTCTCCCATTTTTGTACCACCCCGAGTGACAACTATGACAGCCGCATCTTGTGGCCTTGTCTCTGTAGAAATTGTCGCCACACTCACACCCTGATTCTAGCTCGGCGGTGGATTCCCTGGCTGGTTCATAGTCTGATTAGCATTCCGATTCATGCATTGGTTTTGGTTCACCACCGGTTGTGGTACTTGATTCTATACGGGCTATTGTGCCTAAGGGTTATTCTGCAATTGTGGAATATTCCCTACTTGCCATCCTGCAATCAACTGTGGGCAGTTTTCTACTGTATGATCTGTAAAAAAACAAAACGTACACTACATCTGCAACAGTGGGCAATCTCGCTGGTAATGTCCCCATACTGCGCAGTGATAACACTAAATAGGTCCGCGACCTCTTCATCCTCCTCCATGACCAAATCCTCCACCGCGTCCGCCCTAGTATCCTCCATGGAATCCATCCTGCTGTGGGTATTGCGGTTTATTGTATTGTTGCTGCATAGGATTCAGTTGCATTCCTTGTCCTTGATGCGCATACTGCGGTTGCTGAACATACTGTGGCTGCTGTGGAGCCATTTGCATCGAAGCATATTGTGGCATAAACTACTGTGTTTGTTGTTGCGCTACAAACTGCACCTGTGATTGAGGTAGTGGCTGGACTACCTATGGTTGTAGTTGCGGTTGTTGTACAGCACGCTGGTCATCCTTCACATAGAATGCGTCGTACGTTCTCTCATGTAGCAACCCATATGCACGGAAATATTTGTCTTCATGACCCACAGATTTACAAAATGTACAATACAGATTCATCGGTTTTGTGACCATCTTCTGCATGTATTGGCATTCCTCATGGCGGTTCCCATATACCTGACAAACGCGACACCATGGCATGCCACTGCCACTCAATAGATTCGGTGCTCCTGAAACTAGATAATTGCGAAAGTCCGGGAAATTATCCTTAGTATGTCCTTCTCCTCGACATCATGTACACCATACTTCTTCATGATGCTCCTTGCCCTTCTTAAGATCTTGTAGTTGTATGGTCAGGTTAGCCAGCTGTGTCTGAATCTGCGACATCCCAGCTGCGTTTTCACCAATTGGCGATGCTTCCAACCGCATTGCAATCTCCAGAGCTTTGTTGGGCATTGTAATGTTTTGTTGCATCAGCGGTAGTCGAATGTGCGGAAGCAGTTTCGCGATGAACCATTCTTTATGTTGGACAGTGCTCATATCAAAACTAACCCTTTCCATCAACATTTTGAATCGCTAGTCAAAGTCCCACACCATTTCATTGGGGTACTAATTAATTTCTTTCATCTCTGTAATGTATTGTGCTTCCGACTTGGGTTTCTTGAATTCTGCAATCAATCCATTCATGATATCATCCAGCATCTTCTCCGCAGCTCCTGTAGGGACTAGAACAAACTTCATAAACCAATCTAATGCACGACCTCGTAGAGTTGTCGCTAACTGTCCTTTCTTAGCATTATCATCAGTAATCTGCTTCACGGTCCATACCGCTTCACATAAAAACCAATACTGTTCAGGGTTATCTATCCCATCTCCATGGAACATTGGCAACTTCGCATCCTCGCCTGCCTTTCTGGGCTTCCTTCTCACAGTTGCTAAACTACTAGCAATCAAGCTTTGTTGACACGGTGGTGTCGTGGTTGTGTTTCTCACTGGTTAACAGATAGTGAGCGGAGGTGTGGGTACGCTGCCGCTGGGGTTTGGGCCTGCCTCTATCCTGGGCGTAGCTTGGTTGTCCTGGTCCGAACTGTGAGGCCGCTTCGCCCGTGTGGTCTTCCTTCACAGCCTTGTGGTTCAATCGCAGCAGGACCTTCTCCTATTCTCTGCCTCTTCTCCTGTCGAAACCTTGCTCCTCCCCTTGTAAAACCACTCTCTTCCTCAGCTTCACTCACAATCTTGTCATGACCTGCAACCATCTACCCCTTATCATTCCATGTACCGTACCCCTGCTATCGCGATACCCACGGCCTCCTCCCACCAGGTTGTTTACTGATCCAGATGCATCTTCAATTTACCCTTCTCGCAGATAAGCATTTTAATGGATAGTTGGAGCGACAACATAAACCTTCCCCGGGGTCTATGGAAGAAATACCTTTCAGCTTCACTATAAGATTTTTGGGTATCGACTGCAAATTCAGTGATATAACCTTCCAATATGTTATCGAGCCAAACCTCGACAGCTCGCGATGCCTTGTTGTCAACTTCCTGCAAATCCTGGATCAGTTCTGGAGTCTAGGTTGTTGGCTCACCACATTGGAAGTTCCTCTTCTGAGATGTCAATTTTTACAACCCCTCATACAATATAACTGGGAATTCGCAGAAAAAATATTTGTGCGGACCGTCTTGAATATATCTTTCCACCCACTGATTGACTATCGGTTAAGTGTTCCGACTTTCTTCTTCAGCGAATTCCTGCAACTTCTGATCAAACCAGCTTTGTATCTCCGGTTGCGTCGGATGCCACAACATATCCTCCTTTCACTTCACACATGGTCCCAACAATGGAACCATTTTTTGACTCAATCCCAGTCGACAGGGGTTCCACTCACTGTCGACACACACAGAGCACCGCGATCTCCCTGAGCACCGGCCCAGATAGGTTTAACCCCATCCGTCAACACCTGCAGAGCAGATGAAGTCTCACCCGAGATGTTCAAGGGAGAGTTGACAGAACCATGTTTCCGCCGAATGAAGGAGGATGGTTGTGGCTCAATTACTTAACTGGTTGCAACATTGCAGAAAATACATCTTATGCAATTTACTCAGGCATTATTTATATTCATAGAATCATTCAACAGAAACATTCATCACCGCAGTAAATATGACAGTAAAGCAATAATTGCATCAAGGAAACATTACATCATTCAAATATTCATATCGCAACATGCATTACCATAGACGAACATAAGAGACATAGGGATTGCGCAAAAACAGCTTCGTCATATCATATTACCTCCGCAAAAACCCAGATTCAATATCTCCACAAAAGACAGATCTTACCAATGTCTCTTGATCTCAGATATATGCTCAAAGACAGATACATCCTAGATACATACTCCAAGATGATTCAACACATAAAACTTGTGTCTATATATAGGCTTCCGCCTTTACATTGCTTGTCCACTTACTAACAACTTCCTAACCGACATTTTGAGCAAATGAACCAAGATCTAACTGACACGGTCCAAATGACCCAAAATCTAATTGACACAGTCCAAATGACCCAAAAAACCCGCATAACGCGGTATATTTGATCCAAAAATACATAAAATATTCTCCTTTGTGCCTAGCTTTCCACCTTCCGTGCTATCTTCTGACTTGTCGCAGCATCCGCAATGCTACGCTGCCAACTTACCAAACCGCCTACAAACACAAATTCTCTTTAATTTGAAGGTAAGTTCCATCACTGGTTTGAGCTTCAAGAACTATTGCCTTCAAATCTTCTAGAAGTATGCCTCGGGCTTCTTCGAGGGCCTCTTGAGTCACACGACTAGCTAGAAGAAGATCTTGAAGAGGGCATGTTGTGCTTTTTTCTCACCGAACTCTTCCTTGGGATTGGAGTCCTCTTCCTAGAACGACCTCTAGAGCGACTTTCTGCACCCCTTCCTTCTTTACCTATGTTGCTTGGGTTGGACCCAATCTTTTCCCTTTGCTGCATATCAGTGAGGATCTGAAAATCAGCAGCATTGAGCTGATTTTGTTCTTCCTGATCCTTCATCAACCTTGCATTCAAACTTATCATGGTTTCAACCAAAATCTGAGGAGTTATTTTCTCCCTTCTTCCATTGGATTCAGTCTAGCATGATCTTCTTGCACATTTTCTCCTAGCACGTCTTCATCATACTCGTAAGGATCTTGGGCATCATTCATGATTACCATTTTCTTTTGGGGATTTCTTTCCCCTGCCTGCTGCTCTCTGCTACACTATGCAAATGCTATCAACCGCAAGCACTGTTCATCGTAGAGGCATTTATTAGAGATCATAAGAACACATATAAAACATAGAAAATCCATTTTTAACAGAAATAAATTTATGGAGTAATTTATAAAGCTATTGTGCCTTCTACTTTGGCCCAAGTAGCCCTAGTGCTACAACCTTGGGACTTGATACTACTCTATCACGTCCCCAATCCCCTTAGTTCCATTTTGAGTGATGGGGGAACAAACCTAATAAATTTTTTCTTCCAAAATTTATTCGCAACTATGATCTTTTACACAGCCGCAATTATCTTTGGTCCGCAACTCCGCAATCCATGATCCGTAGGTCGGAATTTGGAAGGGCAGAATGCTCAAATCACAACGTTGAACAAAATATGACTTCGACCTCCGCATTCTGCTATAGGAGTCGGAAAGTAGGAACGCCAAGATACCCAACTTCGAACAAAATGCGACCCCGATTTCCACATTCTGCAATGTGGGAGTCGGAAAGTCGGGACGTCAAAACACCATCTCAATGATTTACACCTCGGACTTTCGCACTGTGCATCCGCGATGCAGGAGTCAGAAAGTTGGAACCACAAATCCACTATTTGGACGAAAATCCACCTCTTGAATTCGGCACTCTGCATCTGGGATGCGGAAGCTGGAAATTCGGAACATCAAATCCACCATTTCGATGAAAATCCACCTCGAACTTCCGCACTCCTCATCCGCGATGTAGGAGTTAGAAATTCAGAACATCAAATCCACCTTTTCGACGATTTACGCCTCTGACTTCCACACTCTGGAGTCGCGATGTGGGAGTCAGAACTCCACATTCACCACATCGAAGAAAAGTGCCCCCAACTTCTGCACTCTGCATTTGCGATGCGGGAGTTAGAAATTCGAGATTCCAAATTGCCCGGCATTGCATAAATGCACCCCCGACTTCCACATTCCGCAGTGCGGATTCGGAAGGTCGGGAGCTGGCCATGCCCTTGTCCTGACAACTTCCCAGCCCGATAACTTCTTCATCCTTAGCCCATTTTTGGAAAAATCAATACTGTTGGAAAGCTCCTTGAGAGCTCTATGCAACGGTGTGGACCCCTACCACACCTGAGGACTTTGACCTTGCCTCTTTTCCAATCAAAAATCTGCCCCAAAGTCCATCAAAACCTCTTTACCCCACAGTCAAAATCCCTATAGTCACCTTGCCAAGGCCCCTCCCTTCATCTGCCCATAGAGGGGCATGAACACATCAGGGGGTGTATAACTCATCCACCAAGCTCATATGATGAAGTACAAAGCCTCTAAGGAGTTGTGCAATGCATAGCAAAAAACATACTGGAATTAAATCTAATGGATGCATCTACAACATACAGGGTTAACAACATAACAACGTACTTAATATAAGCAAAATGATGAAACAACAACAAATGAATCATCCTCATGGTTAGGATCATACACATACTTCCTACTGATTACTTCCCTATGATCATTTCATTCAATTTGACTTGAAATAACACATCAACACATCATAGGAAATAACATCATTTGAGACCACAAAGAGCACTTGTCTTTTGAGATGAATTTTCCAAGCAACTGGTTATGTGAGAGAAACGTTCCACCCAACCATAGGTCTTTATCCAGCCTATACTCTTTCAACTGAGAGACCACCCCTGAGCTGGGTTGTGTATCCACTAAGGAGGGCTAAACAGGATCACTCACAGCCATGGCTTCATACACAAAAATGCTAAGAAAACACACAGTTGGGTTTATCAAGCATTTAGGAACATTGGAGGAGGATGTTAAGCCAATGAGCTGAACCTCAGAGCTGTAGGCCTCTCAATTCACACTCACACAGTCTTGGCACCTACAATACCTACCACACCTAACACAAGGAAGTATTCCTTTCACTGCTACACATTCCCTCAGGCCATACCTTCCCTCCAGTGCTCGTCAGGGTGGGAATAGAAAGGTCCAAGCTACCGGATCCTTGAGACTCTAGCCTCCACTAGTTTTATCAAGAAACCTTACCTTCTCTCCTATTCCTCTCTGTCATTTCCACATGGATTTTCTTTCACTTTCTATGGCCAAAACAAAATTTATCCCGTAGCTGGGTTCTCGGCCATCAACACAGGGTTTTCTTCACGGGTTTCTGAGCATTTCATACGCTGCAAATTGCCCTAGGGTTCAGGCCAATGGATCCCTTGCTAGATTAAGCTTCCCACACAAGTTTCTCGGTAAGTTCGGCACTCAAAAATCATGGTTTTTCATAATCGCGATTTTCTTCTTTCCTCACTGCTCGGCTCTCTCTTCTTCTCCAAACTCCCTGTGCTAGTGCCTTATGGAATGGGGATCAGGGAATAAGAATTCATAGGGGTAGAGAGGTATGCTATAGTATAGACAAAATAATAAAAACAACTCATCAGTAGATGTCCTACAAGGACATAATAAATATAAAGGTAATATTTGTAAATATTATATTTATATTTATTTTTCATATATGTGAAAAATAAATATAAAAATATTTTTTTTAAATGTTAATCAAAATTATCCCATCTTTTTGTTTGATCATATTCTCATTTTGGGCATAACGATATCTCTTTTTCTTCTTCGAAGCTTTACAAGAGATCTCAATGATTGACATCTGGGTTGGATTGCACTTTTCATACCAAACAACATGGGCATTTACACTCCCAATTCTCATTGTGGTATTTCAACTACACCATCGATGCCTCCTCCATCATATCCATAAATGACGACCATTGTCGAACTATGGATGCCCCTGCTGAGTTGTTTCTAGATTGAGGTTCAACTCCTGATCTATAACAACATTGAACTATTATTCAAAGTTTGAGTGAATAGATTGAACCTCATCTCTTGATATGTAACAACATTGAGTTGTTATTCAAAATTGAGTGCAAGAGCGGGAAGCTTGGTTATTAGGCAATGGATGGAGAGACTTAATGGTGTTGATAGCTTCAAGAATGGACATCTTAGTCATCAATAATGTTTTTCGTTCACGTTGCATGGTGCATGTTTTGAAGTAGGATATCTTTCATTCAAAATGGCCTTGAAAATTTCATTTTTGCATAAAGAGGATATATTTCATGTTGAAGCGTGGTAATTAATCCCACCACTTAGTGGTTAATGAAGTAGCCATAGAAAGTTAGGGTTTTTCACATATGGACAAGTTGTTAAGCATTTATGAACTAGTGGAATTAGTGGCCAAGACATGGTCCAAAACCCTAGCATTTGTATTGCCTATATATTTCCATCTTAAGTAATGAGAAGAGTAGCGATATGCTCCATAGGATTTTGGTGTGTTATGTTTTAGTATTTTATTTGAATTTTCACATGGTATCAGAGCAAGTTTATTCTAGTGTGTATGTACCATTTACTCAAGAAACACATTGAATATAGTGGATGAAGAAGCACCGAGTTAAGGAGTGCTTGCTTCGGCTCACTGTAGTAGAGATGGATGCAAGTGAAGAAGCACTTGCATGTTTCTTGAATCACATACTCTTGTAAGCATTTTTTATGGAGTTGGAATTAATCACAATGTAAATGGGCATACATCTATGAGACATATTTATTCATGCGTGCCCCTGGATTGGTGGGTTACCTATGTAAATTCTAATGTAGATTTAGGTAGACTAAAGAGTGGGGGCATGTCACTATTCCTAATACTTGGTTTTAAAAAAATGAATGGTATTTTCCCATGGTAATGCATGTGATGAAGTGTACTTAAGGGCTTGATTAAATCTATTATTGCCAAAAAGTGGTCGATGTAGGCCATGGAGGCCAACACTAATAGATATCTAATTGGTGGAGGTTTCTCCACAATTTACCTCTTTAGCCTACAATTCTCTTTTCTACGTGGTCATGCCCTTCTCAACCATAACCCACGACCAGATCTATTCTTAGAAAATTTTTTAAGGTTTGGTCATGCTTCATACACTCATACCTGTGACCATACATTTGCGGTCATGCCTTGATGACCATCAACATAGTTTAGTTGAAACTTCCTCTCTTTTATTTTTTTTAAGATGGGGGTTGGGAAAGAAAGGGGTTTTTAAAAGATTTTTGGTGTATCAAAAAGCTATGTGAGAAAGAGTAGATCCCAAAACACCCACATGGAAGATAAGGGCCGTAGTCCGAGTTGAAAGGAAGAGCAGAGAACCTCGACCAATTCAAAAATGAGATTTTGCATTAACAAAGGTGCAGCATTACCAAAAAAAATTCATATTTTTTAGAGGGAGATAAGGAAGGAAGATTAACATAGGACTGAGAAAGAGAGAAGAGAAGAAAGCCGAAGTTCGAAGTCAACCATGGAAGAAGGTGGATGAGCTATCGAGAACAACTGACATGGGTCAGAAAAGAAGACTCAAACAACTCAAGAGAGAGAACAAAAGAGCATAAGTTGCTGTGGAAAATGAATAGAAACTAATGTGATACTTTTCAAAGAAATACTCGTTGAATACTATAGGAGAGATGGCATATGAAGTAACACATACTAGTTTTAATTTCCTGCCACTAGTTTTGACTGGTAAGAATTTTTATATGTGGGTTATTAAAATGAAGACTATATTACATGCATAAGACTTATGAGATATTGTGTTGAAGGGGTTTGACGAACCCACCTATGAGGTCATGTCTCAAGCTTAGAAAAAGAATGATATTGTTGCATTGTCTCTCATTCGACAAGTCTTGGATGAGAGCATATTACTCAAAATTGAAGAAGCAACAATCACCAAGCAATCTTGGAGTATTATGGAAATAGAGTACAGTGAAAGGGAGAGTAACATCTTATAGAATGTTGTCACACTGGAAGGAGCATATGTGTGTGAAGTAGATCTACCAAAGAAAGAGAACGAAGAAGACTCTATGTATGTGGTAGAGCATGGTGAATTCCATTGTGCTGAGTCACAAGTGGATGACAGTCACAATGATGAAGATGAAGTTGCCAATGAAGCAACTGATCAATCCCACTGTGCATATGCATGGGTGGATGAAAAAGGAAAAGATATATAAATTGTAGTTGAAGCTTCCAATGTAGCAGCCTATGATGGTGAAATTGCCAATTAAGCAACCAATGATTTAGTGGATTTAGCAAAGATTGAAGATGAAGATGAAGAAGAAAATTCCAATGAAGCAGTATTCCTTGATGAAGATGATGAAAGTGACCTCTCAACAATCAAAGTTGGAGTACTTGAATCGAAGTATGATGAGGAACACCTTTCAAATGAAGGTTAGTTGATTGTTTTGCAACAAAAGATTCTCATTGATGTGATGCTTGGAGAAGGGATCCTACTTGAATAAGAAGACCAAGTAGTTGAGGAAGATGAACAATTTAAAGATTGGATCGCAAAGCTCGAAGAAGATGAAGATGACAACCTACATTCTGAAGCATAGGATGATACAAGTGAGGTAAAAACAACCGTAGCAGTTACATGTGAAGCAGTTGAAGTTGTAGAAGAAGAAGAAGAAAACACAGAAGAAGAGCCAATTAAATAAATGGACAGTATTGAAGATGTTGAAAATATTGAAGATTGCACTAAAGATGCAGAGGTTGAAGACATCAAGTGGGTCCTTGATATTCCTACATTGTGGTTTTTTGAGTGGATGTTAAAGATTGAGTTTATAGCCCACAGTATGAAGAACATTCTACTTTCTGAAGACAACAAGCAAGAGTGGAAAAAGACCACTAAACAAATTTGTTAAATGATAATTATTAAAGAATTTGTAGATAGAGTAGGAAGCTGGTTTCAAGAAGTCGAGAAAACACTAAAGAACAATATCAAAGTAAAGGTGAAGCATAAGAATATAAGATAATATTTGTAGAGTTTAAAATATGGAGCAAGAAGAATAAAAAAAGCATTGAAAGAGTGTCAGAGTTTGGAATAGAAAGTACAAGAAAACTCTACATCAAACACAACGCAACAAAGGAGATGAAAATGGGGATGTTTGAAGTTGTAAGCCAACCTAAGACTTAGACTAGTAAGCATTCACATTTTATTTTTTTATGTAATCCCTTAGAGACAGTATGTTTTAGTAGCAGTTTGATTGTTTGTTTAACGATCGTAATTAAGGTGTAATGTTGAAATCTGGTAATTACTCCCACCACTTAGTGGTTAATGAAGTAGGTGTAGATAGTTAGGGTTTTCCACATGTGGACAAGTGGCTAAGCATTCATGAGCTAGTGGAGTTAGTGGCCAAGACACCCTCCAAAGTCCTAGCATTTGTATTGCCTATATATTTCTAGCTTAGGTAATGAGAAGAGCATAAAGTTTTGGTGTGTTATTGGGTGGAAGAGATACATTCTACAACCCAGGAAGAAGAGATGTAGAACTCCTATGCTCATCATGAAGCTTACACTTGTCTTTTTTAGAAAATAATAAAATATTATAAAAAATAAAACATTTAAAACTATATCTAGATTCCTACGTAACGCCATAAACTTACCCATGACAGCATTGTCCTTCATATGTTGAATGTAATCAATGAATGTAATAAACTTACCTCTGTTTTCGAGGGACAACCCGTCAGTTTTTAGTCCGTTCTCAGTGCGTTTTCATCTCAGTTTTCGTGGGACAATCAGTCAGTTTTTTGTCCTTTCCCAGTGAGCCTTCCTTCCTCGCTTCGCCGGGAAACTGGACTCTCCTGCCGCAAGACTTCCCATCTGCATAGCAGCATGGTTATCATAAGTTCGATCTCTATCATTTAGTAAGGTTTTATTTGTTTACTAAAAATTGCTTGACGAAATGCTGCCTAAAAACATTTTGTGTAGGGTTTGTTCAGTATAAATGTTCTCTGAATGCTTATGGATAGTTGTTTGAATATATTTTAGAGTTGATTGGTAAAGGTTGATTTCTGGTTAGTTTCATCATCATGCATAGCAGCATGGTTATCATAAATTCGATCTCTATCATTTAGTAAGGTTTTATTTGTTTACTAAAATTGCTTGACAATGGTCGAAATGCTGCCTAAAAACATTTTGTGTAGGGTTTGTTCAGTATAAATGTTCTCTGAATGCTTATGGATAGTTGTCTGAATATATTTCAGGGTTGATTGGTAAAGGTTGATTTCTGGTTAGTTTCATGCCCACTTAAAATTATAACGTTTACCTGCAACTCTTTTGGATGGATTTAAAGTCAAGCGGTATGGCAGTGGCAGTGGATTTCTGAAGATTTCAACTATATTCTGAAGTACTGACCGACTGACCGACTATTCAGTAAGAACGTGATCCCGGCCGGGGCGACGTGTACGTTGCATGCATGATGTAATAATTGAACATCCATCTTCTGGTTCCGTTCTTTTATCTCTGACGTCCATCTGCCAATGCCTTGCTGGTTCTGTAACCATCAACCAGATTGTGGTTGTCGTTACTAAGTGGCCTCTCCAACCTCCAGGGATCCTATTGTAAGTGACTTAGATCATACTGTGATACGCCTTGTTTTCAGTCAGACTGTCATTTGTGACATCATCTCGCTAGGAGATCAATAACAACTCAATGGTAGAGCTTGTCATATCACCTTTCTACAATAAGAGTGAATATTGTTTGTACAACTTGAGTGGGCTTAATAGTTACGAGGACTAGAGTACTTACTATAAAGTTAACTATACAGTCAAGTAGTTGGCTTTGCAGTACAACTTGAGTGGGTCTAATTTGGTTAGGAGAAGTAGAGTACGTAGAATAGAGTCAAGTCATTGTTGTACGAAGGGGCCCTTTATCGACTCACAAATAAAAGCTCTCATACACCAATCTGATATCTATTATTACGAATAGAGTCAAGTCATTGTTGTACGAAGGGGCCCTTTATCGACTCACAAATAAAAGCTCTCATACACCAATCTGATATCTATTATTACGAATAGAGTCAAGTCATTGTTGTACGAAGGGGCCCTTTATCGACTCACGAATAAAAGCTCTCATACACCAATCTGATATCTATTATTACGAATAGAGTCAAGTCATTGTTGTACAAAGGGGCCCTTTATCGACTCACAAATAAAAGCTCTCATACACCAATCTGATATCTATTATTACGAATAGAGTCAAGTCATTGTTGTACGAAGGGGCCCTTTATCGACTCACAAATAAAAGCTATCATACACCAATCTGATATCTATTATTACTAGCACAACCTCTTAATTTGTGGTTGGTGAACATCCACAGGCTACAAGTTAAGTGTCACCATAAGTTATCTCTTACATTTATCCATGCATCACAGCATTAGTTATTATTTATATTTTTTATTTTATTTCTCACATTCTTCTAGTTATCTGCCATGAATGGTTGGTTATCCATTCATAAGCTACAAGTTATCCATGCATCCACTACCAATTATCCAATCATTAGCTACCACTTATTTTTTAATTTCTTTTTTTTTATAATTCTTTATTTCGAATTTTGAAGGACTACCATAGTCTAGACAATACACTTGTCTCATCCTCTACAATCCTAAAATATCATAGGCGGTAGTCCACCCCAAACTCTAAAACTAGCACAACCACTTAACTTGTCGTTGGTGAACACTCATAGGCCACAAGTTAAGTGCCACGAATAAGTTATATGTTACTTGTTCTCGCATTCTTCTAGGTAAATGTGTTGTCTACCACAAAGTGCCCATTATCCATGCATCAAATAATTTTTTATATTCTTTTTTCGTATTATAGCGTGCACGCACTATTAGTGCGTGCGCGAGCTAATGTTATATATTTGTTTCTCCCTCCTAGCTATATCACCCTTTCTCAATATAATCCCACGCCACCTCCCTCTTAACCCTCCCTCTCTCCTCTTCCCCTTGCATATCTCTCTCTTTCCCCCCCGTGACCCATCACCCTACATGCCCTATATCTATAAACCTCCCTCCCCTCTCTCCTAATCCCCTTCCCCCCTCTCTCCTAATCTCGCCCCCCCTCTCTCTCTCTCTCTCTCTCTCTATATATATATATATATATATCCCCTACTACTAAACATAAAGAAGGATAAAAATAGAAATGGAATAATAATTTTTTATGTGCTTAAAAGATGAGGGTGAGTATGGATTCAGGATTGCTTTTAACGAGTCCCTAAAATCTATCAAGATATATTGGTACAAAACCTTAATTAAAAGGAAAAAAATGTACTATATAAATAGAAACTAAGAAAAGCTTTTGCACCTCCCTAAGCTAGATCCCAAGAAATTTTGGAGGCAAATTTTAAGTCATAAAACTAAAGAAAACAACATGATTCCCTTGAGGCGCTGAAATTCCTACCTTGAAAATCTTTATGAATACCTTGATGTCGTAGACAACATTCAAACCCTTTCTATAGAGGAATACGTTTTTTTCTTTAGAAGACATAGAGTTTGGTATTAAGAGGCTTGGCTTGAAAACGAGAAAGCTAAGGACATCAAAAGGTACTACGCATAAATCTTAACAATTGACAGACTTATCCTTATCCGTCACATCCAAAAGCTCTTCAATTTGGTATTCAAGCATGGTTTCCCTAAACCCTACACTCAAAGTCACCCAAAGTCTCATTGTTTGCATTTTAAAAAGTGGAGATGAAAAAAATCCCTCTAATTATAGGGCCATTATTATTAGTCCTCATTTAGCTAAGTTAAATGTTATTATTTTGGAAATGATAATCAAAATATGGCTAAAAAGTCATAGAAAGATGCTAAAAGCTAGGTCAGATTTAGGAGCTATCATTCAAGAGTGGACCACCTAACCATTGTGGAGTAGTATCACAATAATACAACCAATCTTTTGTGTTGCTTCATTTACTTTAAAAAAAAATTTGACACAATACCAAAAACTAACCTTTAGAATATATTCGAAGAGATAAATAATCCTCTTGTAAAATTGTAAAATAATGTTTAAGAACATTAAGAAATCAATTGTAATCCCCGAAAAAATTATGCCAAGTCATATAAATTTCATGTAAAAAAAACAAGACGAGAGGAGATTTCTGGACCGATCTCTTACTTTGTCTAGATGACATATTTCTGTAGATTTCTCGTGGAATAATATGAAGGCTATTAATCAGAAGTTCTATCTCTATCCACCTTGCTACGTTTTGCAAGTTTCGACAGTGTGAACGTAGTATTTGACGTTCTTTAATTTTGGTAGAAAAATATTTCACGTTCTTTGTTAAGATTTGCAAGGTAGTTGCTTAAAAGTTTTGATATTTTAGTGAGGTTTTATTTGTTTATTAAAACTTGCTTGAAAGTGGTCTAAACGCTGCTTAAAACATTTTGTGTGGGATTTGTTTAGTGTAAATGATTTTGAAATGCTTTCTAGGGTTGTTTGAATGTAGTTGAAGGTAGATTGGTAAAGTTAAAATAATTCTAATTTCTAGGTTGTTTCACGTATAACTCCAACTCTTTTAGAGGTGGGTGATTTAGGAAGATCTCGGCCAACTATATTATGCTTGCAACTTTAGACAAGTAAATTGAAAGGTTGTTTCACGTATAACTCCAACTCTTTTAGAGGTGGGTGATTTAGGAAGATCTCGGCCAGCTATATTATGCTTGCAACTTTAGACAAGTAAATTGAAGTACTAAGTACAAATAAAAGACTATCCAGTAAGAACGTGATCCCCAAAGCAAATAATACGTTGCATGCATGAGGTAATCATCCAACATTCGTCCTGCTGGCCTTTTCCTTTATCTTCACGTCCATCAACCATTCATGTAATAGCCAATCAAAGTGTGGTTGTCATTCCTGTGGACTCTCCAACATCCAGAGATACTATTGTCATGCACCAAGCTTGTGTCACACTATCAATTATGACATCAATATCATCTCACTGGGGGATCAATAATCACTTAGTAGTGGCAGAGCTTGTGACATCATCTCCCTAGGTGATTATTAATAATGGCAAGCTTATATGCCAACCTTTTCACTCTTTCGAGGGTGTTTTAACTTCCATCCTTGGACAAGGTTGTCCTAACACCTAGGGTAAAGTGTAAAAGTCATTCAATGACACAAGTTAATTTTGGGCACTAGTGTTGGAATTTGGTTGTAGCTTTTTGGATTTTTATCTTTTCGTCACAAATCAATAATACATTTTTCAGTGATGATGTCTTACTTCACAACTAAAAAAACACTTCACACTTAGACAACCACATGCATGTAGAGATAAGCAAAGTAATTTATCAAGAGTGACATTAATTAGAGTATTACAACAATTTCATGTTGCTCATGACTATCTACTCGATAAAGAGAAAACTCCATGGTTGTGCTTACCAAATGGAACAAGGTAACCTATCATGAAGTAGGTGAACCAATACCACCACTCAACAATATTGCAATAGCCATGATACTCTTTATGGGATGCATTTTGACTAAAATGACAATGGTGAATACTAATGCATATCAATCCCAACTCTCTTTTTTTATATAAACATAAACTCAAATCTTTTTGTATTTAAACAATAGTGAGAGTGAAGACATAAAAGCCAAAATGTTTTCTAAATTTAAATAGAACCTATAAAAGAAAGCTAGAGTGTTTGGAGAAGAACGCATAAAGAAATGAATAAGTTTAATTTAGAAGACATTACAAATATATTTCATGTAAGTTAGCATCACCTATAATGGCGTTTTAAAAAAATAATTAATAGTTGAAAACACGTTTTGGAAATTATCTTGCCCATTGTTCATGACGGTTAATAAAAAAAATTAATCGTAAATGATGGTCAAAATGTTGCGTGACAGGCATTTTTCCTGTCAAATTCCAACTATGTTGGGCAGACTGCAAAATCCCTCGTCCACTAACTAAGTTAAAACACATTGGATAAAGAGTAAACCTTGCTTTCATTTAGAAGCATCTTGGGCAGAGTGCAAACTCTACTTCTTCATCCAACAACCCAACTTAAAATGTATTGGGTAGAGTGCAAACTTGCAAGCTTCCAGTGTTGTATGACTGTTGCCATTAACAATTTTCCACTAGCATAGTAATAAATGATAGTGTATATCCCAACATATATAATATGTATGGTAATAAATAACAATGTATATTCTACCCTATATAACATTTATTACTATGTTAATATTCGATGTATAATGTACCATTTCTCTATATTTCCCACATCATTCTTCCTTAGTCAATTCACCTCCACATATTTCTCTATATTTCCAACATCATTCTTCCTTAGTCAATTCACCTCCACATACCACTAAAAACAATTACCACTAAAATCTATAGAATCTACTATACATCATGATGATTCCTTGAATGTCAAATTCACCTACACATAGCACTTAGAGAAATTACCACTAGAATCTATAAAATCTACTATACATCATGATGATTCCTTGAATGTCCTTACTCATAGAGCCATCATCTTCTAATATGCTTTTATTAAGTATTCTCATCTTAGTTGCATTCTTCTTCATCACAAACTAAAACCTATATATATGATGCTCTTGGTTTTAAGAACCTTGGAGGTGCAACATAACCTCTAAACAATATCTCTTTTTTATTTTTATATTAACTTTGTGGATGAAATATATCTTTATATAATTAGGTGGAAATGAAACACTTTTTTTTTCTTTAAATTATCTACTCTCTATACATTAATAATAATTTATTTTTTAGAACTCATTTTTTGAATTTTCTTTAAATGACAGAGCTTTGTTACCAATGACACTGTAATGACTTCTTGGTAGTTGTCTACGAACTGTTATTTTATGAACTTGACCAGTGCATCTCAAAGAAGGCCATGCAAGATCTAAGTGCAATTCGGGACTAGTATGTAACCAACAAATCCACCTAAAGATACGTTAAAGAGAGAACAAGTCGCGACTAGGGTTCCTGAAGGAAGGAAGAGTTTTCGGCATGGATCCACCCCTGGATCCGGGGAGGGAGGCTCCGGATGAAGCTCGGCTCCTCATTTCGGACCGCTTCAAATCGTTGGTTGCTTCTCAACTAGCCAACCCTAAATCATCTGCCACGAAAGAATCCAAGTTTGTGAAAAAAGCAGAGGTTCCAGAAGTAAAGTTGACATCGACTGCATCAAAATGCAAGGCCGTGGCTCTAGCAGATAAGGGATTAGTCGATCATTTTACAGGCTTATGGCCATCGCCCCGTTCAATAGAAACATGGCTCAACAAAAACTGGTGACCTTTAATCCAAGGGGAAGTACAACAAATTTTTTGCGGCAAGGGGTTCTTTGTTTTTTATTTCGAAAAGAGGGAGGACAGAGATTTAATCTTCAGGAATGGCCCCTACTTTATGGGGCCAAGAGGAATGTATCTCAACAAATGGGATCTCTCCTTTGACCCGGAGAAAGACATTCCATCTGCAGTTCCAGTTTGGGTTAAACTGCCTCACCTCCCTCTGCATTGCTGGAATGATGAAGATCTTCGAGCCATTGGGAACTCATTGGGGAAATACATCGACAAATCTGAGCCAAAACCCCCAATGTTTTCATGCGCAAGAATATCTGTCGAAGTTGATCTGGAAAGGGGGTTACCAGAAGCAATAGATTTATCAATGGACGGATGGAGCCACAGACAAACAATTGACTATGAGCAAATACCATTCCAATGCAAGGCTTGCCATGAATATGGTCACTTTGCCAGGTTATGTCCAAAAAGGAAAATTTCAGAAGAAGAGGAAACCCAAGGAGGGGAATGGAATGAAGTCACAAGGAAAAAAGGGAGTATAACCAATGCACATGCAGCCTCCAAAACCCCAGTGAAAAGCACAGAAAATGCAAATAAATTTCAAGTGTTGACAACAGAAGAAGACGGTGAGGAGCAGGAGAAAGAAAAGCAATCAGAGCAGGAGCAAGAAAATAAGGAACAGGCCAACACCAGAAATGAGGATACTTGCATACCTACGCACCAGCCCCCAGCTGTAGAAATAGAGTCTTCATTAAACTCAGGAGGATCAATAACACGAGAAAAAGCGAAACTTCAGATAGCAAAGATGAGGAGCAGGAACCTACGGTAAAAAGAGGAAGACGATTCAATAAAGTAATAAGAGAACAAGAAGCAGCTAGAGAAAAGGGGGCGGGTAAGCAAACCAGCCTGGACTAGCATGTAAGACTAATCTTTAACGGGAAACAACAGCAAGGAGCTCAGGAGGAAAGAAAGGACAGAGCAGGTCCTCAACCACCAAAGAAATAATGAAAATAGTCTCCTGGAACTACAGAGGATTAGGTGGACAGCAAAAAGCAGAAGCAATAAAAAGAATAAAAAAAATGGAAAAGTTTTCAATCCTTCTGATCCAGGAGACTAAAATGCAAGAGGAAGAGAGTCTCAACCTCATGAAACAAGTTTGGCCCAGCGGGGAAGGGAAAGCTGTGAGCTCCTCAGGGGCTTCTGGAGGAATCATCACCTGGTGGGAAAAGGGTATGTATCAAAGTAAAGCCTTTTTCTCTAATCATCATTGGATTTTTGTTGAATTTGAAGAAATAGCAAACAATAGGAAATTCTGGATTGGAAATATCTATGGTCCCACTATCTACAGACAGAAGGAGCCTTTTTGGGATCAGTTAATAGGTTTAAATCACAGTTTAGCTGGTCTTTCCTGCATTCTTGCGGGAGATTTCAACACCACCATTTCAGTGGCCGAAAGAAAGGGGGGATCCAAAGTCAGAGATCCTTATGGAGAAAGAATGGAAGACTTGATGTCCGCCTGGAGCCTTATTGACATCAAGCCCAAGCAAGGCACCTTCACGTGGAACAACAAAAGAATAGGACCAAATCACATAACATCCAGACTTGACAGGTTCTTAATAAGTAACTCCTTTCTCTCCGGTTCTAAGCTCCCAAACTCAAACATTCTTGCCTCTGCAGTTTCTGATCACAGACCAATATATTTATTTTTCTCCTCCCCTGGAAATATAGGCCCTCTCCCTTTCAGATTCAACCATGCCTGGATGGAAAATGAGAGTTGTATGGATGAGGTGAAAGCTGTGTGGAGGTAATTCATCCCCGGATCACCAGGGTTTATCTGGGAATCAAAACTAAAGCTGGTGAAAAGCACATTAAAAAATTGGGTCAAAATGAATTATATAAAACCTAGAGAGGAGCATGAGAATTTGCAAAAAGATTTAGGAAAACACCAACTCAAAATGGAGCAAATCTCAGTCACTGAAGACATGCTCAGGGAGGAAAAAGATCTAGAAGAAAAAATCCAGAAAGCAGCCAGAAAGGAGGAGGAAGAATGGAGGTTAAAGTCTCAGAATCTCTGGTTAAAAGCAGGAGACAGAAACACCAAATTTTTTCATGCACAGTGTAAGGAGAGATACAAGAAGAACAACATTGAGAGCATTACAAAGGAGGATGGAGTGAAAATCGAGGGTCAGGATCTTATTTTAAGAGAAGCAAAAGCCCATTTTGAAAAGCTATATAGCAGCAATGACGTCGTTCTCCAAGAAGACATGGACAATATGAGCAAGGAGATTCCCAATCTCATATCAGAGGCTGATAACAAAAAAATAATGGAGCAGATCACCGAAAGTGAAGTTAAAAAGGCAATCTGGTCACTTCATCCGGACAAAGCCCCCGGATCGGATGGATTTACAATAAATTTCTATAGGAAATGTTGGCACTGGTTAAAAAAAGACCTCATCAGAATGCTAAACTAGACCAAGAAAAGAGAAAGAATTGGGGGAGCTACAAACTCCTCCTTCATTGCATTAATCCCCAAAGATAAAAATCCTCTCACCTTAGGAAGATATCGACCAATCTCTCTTTGTAACTCCTCATATAAAATCCTCACAAAAGTCATTGCTAACAGAGTTAAGGGTCATCTATCTCGAATCATCTCCCCAAATCAAGGAGGTTTCATTGCTGGTCGTCAAATATACGACAACATTCTGCTAGTGCAAGAAGCCATTCATTCAAGCATCCAAAGGAAGGACTCAGGTATGGCTATTAAACTTGACATGGAAAATGCTTTTGATAGAGTTAGACATGAATTCCTCTTCACAGTCATGGAAAAATTTGGTTTTGAGCAAGAGTTCATAAGCTGGATAAAAGCTTGCATCGGCTCTCCTTGGATTGCACACCTTGTAAATGGCAGGCCCTCACCCTTCCTTCGCATGTCTCGTGGTCTGAGGCAAGGATGCCCTCTTTCTCCTTGTCTTTTCGTGATCATGGCAGACTCCCTTAGCAGAACACTAAATAGACTCCAAGAATCTGGATCTCTCCCTGGAATTGTAATTGCCAAAAATTTCCAACCTATAAATCACGCTCAGTTTGCCGACGATACCATTTTGCTAGGCAGCGCCTCTCCTATAATTGCTTCCAAATTCAAACTTTCTTTATCTCTCTTCCTGCGGGTGTCCGAGGGAAAAAAAAACAATCAAAAATGCAATGTCTATGGCTGTAACTGTAACACCCTCCAACTCAGGAATTTAGCCAACATCTTGGAATGCAAACCTTGCTTCGACTGGACCTCCTTTAAGTATTTGGGCATCCCTATCTCTCTCAAAAAAGCAACCTCATCCTCTTGGACCCCCATCCTCAAAAAAATCAAAAGCAAAATAAGTTCCTGGGGGACTCCCTGGTTAAATCTATCAAGCAAAGTTATTTTAATCAAAGCCGTGCTTTCCTCAATCCCAATCTTCTCTGGAGCTATTCTATTGGCACCAATCTCTGTCACTAATTCAATCTGCTTGGAAATCAGAAAGTTCCTTTGGCAAGGAGGGAAAACATAGGGTAAGAAGTTTCATCTAGTTAACTGGAAAACAGTCAAAGAAAAGCGCAAAAGAGGGGGTCTGGGAATACGAGATCCAGCAACAATGAGCAAGGCATTGGGATCCAAATTAGTCTGGAGAATGATAACAGGCAAAAGAGAGTGGTGGAAGGAGGCCATAAGGAAAAATACATTAGGGGATCCCGGCAAAGATGTCTGAACAATTTGAAAAAGAAAAATGGAACAGCAATATGGAGATTAATTCATACTTCAGCTGGGCTAATAAAAGAACATATGTACTGGATCCCTGGTAATGGAAAAAAAAATCAACATTTGGAAAGACAGTATTAATGGAGAACGCCCCTTAGGAGAAATCAGTGAAATTCAAAATATTAAGATTTGGCTTCAGGAATTAGGAATACAGAAGTTGTTAGACATGGCAATTTGGACGTCAACAGGGAGGTGGAAGGATTGGAAAACCGTAGAACCTCTGGAGAACCTTGTTGAAAACTACAAAGCTTTCCTTTAGTTATTGCATGGGAAAGCTCCAATCAGCGTCAAGGCTAAAGATGTTAGAGGTTGGGGGAGTGCTGGAAGGTACACAGTCAAAGCTGGATACAATTTACTCACTACAAATCGTCCTCCGACCCAAAAAATTTGGCAGAAGGTTTGGAACTATGAAAGCATACCAAAAATCAATTATTTCTACTAGGTTCTGGCACATAACAAACAGCTGACTGTAGACAATCTAAAGCTCCGTGGAATCGAAGGACCCTCCAGGTGCCATTTATGCCAAAATGTGGAGGAAATCTCTCAGCACTTATTTTTTGATTGCAGCTATGCCAAGCAAGTCTGGAATTTGGTTCTTGGTCATCTCTCTAATGCCATCTCAATTCCCAAGCAAACTCAGCAAATGATAGGAAAGTGGGCTAGCGGCCTCCAGGGAGCCCGAAAGAACAAACCAACTTTATCCATAATTCTAAAACTTCTCCCGATGAACATATGCTGGCAACTATGGTTGGAAAGGAATCAACGAGTCTTTGAGGGAAAAGCAAAGTCAGAAGACAGAACAGCCAACAAAATCATATCCCTGACTTCAGAATCCCTGAGAGCCAAGGGGATAACAATACAGCAGCAAGAAGCTTTAAGTTGGCATGAATATCAGTGGTGTAAAAACTTTATAAAAGAGAGTTCGCTTCAGTCCAAAATGCCACCAATTCTTCAAGACTGGGAGATAAGGAAAGATGAACAGACCTTCAACAATTGGTGGAAAAGCCAAAAAAGACACACAATATTTTTTGATGGGGCTTCCAAAGGAAACCCCGGGGAGGCAGGTGCGGGGGGGATTATTTTCAATCCCAGAGGAAGAAAAGTTGCTGACTTTTCCTGGGGATTAGGCACAAGAACTAACAACGAAGCAGAATGGTTGGCAATGCATTATTCACTTGAGTTAGCCTCCTCCCTAAACATGGCAAAGTTACAAGTAATTGGAGATTCTAGGCATGTAATCTAGATTATGAAAAATAACACTTCGAAAGGAGCAAAGAGCCAAAATCTTCGAAAAAGAATTGAACTTCTTCCTCTCCCCACCGATACGCTCTTTTTCCATGTTCTCAGAAGTCTCAATTCAACAGCAGATAGGCTCGCCAACATTGGAGCTATATTGGGGAAAGGCCAGTTATTACAAAACAAAGTCTTGGGATATAAATTCATCCCCTAAGGAACTAGACATAGAACTCAATTACACCCCAATTAAGTCAAATTCAAATTTCATGGAATGGAGGCGTTCCTCCCGTTGTGGGCACCCAGCCTCACCTGCCCGCGCTTCCCAACAAATGGCATGTCATAAGCCATGTGGCTTCACATCAAAACTCAGAGCTCTCACGCTACAACATTTATTGCTGCAAGGCGGTTATAGGAATTCTCTTCGAGGCATGGAGCAGACAAATTTCCTTTCGCTCGGCCCTGGGCTACAGCAGCTTAGCCTCTCCGTTTCTGATTTCGACTCTCGGCAGTCTGAAGAGGACCCTCGCGATAGCAGCATTCAACTCAGCATTATGGACGGGATCCGGCAAGCCATTGCCAGGTTACCTCGGAAGTCAAGGTTTATTTAAGCAGGACGTATTCGGCGGTTTGCTCCATTGCGGACCAGAATAAAGAGCAGAATATGGAATTTAAATACATTCACTCTCGTCTTTCCTGTGTTGAGTCCTGCTTGGACAACATTGAAAGGAACACCATTGACCTTCTGGGGAAGGTTGATAGCATCAGGAAGGACCTCTCTGCCTTCATCAGTGAAACCCAGTTCAGCCAGGTCTAGGAAGCGCCGTCTGTCAATCAGGGAATGTTGGAAGCTGCCTCTTTTCTGCAGCAGAACTACAGATAGACTCTCTTCTTAGAAATTTTGGAATATGCTCTCCCTACAGGTTTTTTATGAACTTCTACTTCTGAATGTTTTTTTGTCTTTTGCTATGTAAATAGTTTGTAAGGGTATATCCCAGTAAAATGATTAGAAATTCCAGGAAAATTAGGAGTAAAGACTCTAAGAGCCAAATTCCTTGTAAAATCTGCATTTTTCCTCTTTCTGAAGCATAATCATGGCTCAAATTTTGTAATGAATGGCTGTGCATAGCCTTTTATATATATATATCTAAATTCCCCTGTTTCTGTTAGAAAATATATATATATTTTTAAAATAGATAATCGAGTTAAATACCATTTTGATATAAAAAATCCTTTTTATTTTATAATTTCATTTGAATTAACCAAAGCTCATCCATTAGCATCAAGATGAATCTACTTTGATTTATTTTTTGTTTATATTTGTTTTTGTTTTGTTTTTAATTTTATTTTAAGAAATCATTTCAATTTATTAGGATTATATCCATAAACAACTATCAAATATATATAACTTCAAGAACTTATTTTGAAACAATAAAACAAATTATGATTTATTAAAATTTATTATTATTATAATAATGACAAAAAATTCAAAAATGATTAGTTTAAAAATAAATTTTAAGTATGTTGATTAATTTAAAACTAAGTTTTTAATTTTTGTTACTTTATTTGGTTAAGGTATGGGTCTCGTCAGCAGGGCGACCTGGGTTCAATCCCCCTTAGAGTTGAGCTAGCTGGGAGGAGACACCCAAAATCCAACCAGTTGAGGGTTGGCGTGGCCCAGTGATCCCTGAGTAATTTTGACTGCTTAGATGCCCCTGGGTCATGGTTTCTAGACCGAAGGTTAGTCCAACAAGTTAGGGTGATTCTTTTTTTAACTGAAACAACTATTTTGAATTGTATAAAGGTTGATTAAATCAACATAAAAAAATGAAAAGTTTGAAGACTGTCCTTGATTCATCTAGAATGAAAAAACTAAAATTACAAAACCATCTACAAAAACTTGTTGCTATATGTAGAGAAAAGTCTAAAACTATAGTACTATAAATTCTTATAAATTGTTATGATAAAAGAAGACAAAATAAATTCATATAAAACTAAAATAATTGGGAGAGAACAAAACAAAGCTAAAAGCAATTTCTTTGATTTGATCTTCAGCTAAATTTATTTCAACTGCATCTGCTTCATTTCAATTTCTTTGAGTTTGAAATATTTGTTTGATTAACCGAATTTGAATGCTCAACAAGCCCATTGGTTAGAATTTCTAAGCGAATTCAACCTCGAGATCAAGCCTATTAAAGGTAAGGAGAATAAGGTAGAAGATGCACTCAGTAGGAAGTCTCATGTCGCAACCATAAGCTTGTGTCGCGTTGACCTCAGAGAACGAGTCAACATGGTCACAGTTGAAGATGGAAAGTATGTGCAAGTGCACATAAGAATTAAGCAAGTGGAACTAGACAAGAAGTATGATGGATATCAACTAGGGATAATTTTAAGGACCCTTACTTATTTAAAAGTGTATAAACCTTGGCGAATCTTACCAATTCTTAAAATGTCAACTATAAAATATTTGGCGATATTTTTCTAAAATTATTTCAATTTGTAAGGATTTGGTATAGTATATATAATAATTTGGCGATTTTCAGAGTGAAAAAAGTTTACCCCATCAAAATTGGGCGAAATGGGTCTTAAAAAAATGCAAATTGGCGAATATTTTTTAGGAAAAAAACATGGAAAAATAGCCCATGGGCTAAATTTCGCCCCTAAAATTATCCTTGATATCAACTAGAAGAGGATGGAATTATTCTATTCCAAGGACAATTGCACATTCAAGAAAATGCAGAACTAAAGAAGCTAGTAATGGACGAGATTCATCAGAAGCCATATTTAAGTCACCCAAACTACTAGAATATGGCCACGACAGCTAGGAAATAATATTTTTTTCCATCAATGAAGAAGGATATCATGCAGTCCATAGCTAGATGCTAGAATTGCTAGCAAGTGAAAGTTGAGCACCAACACCCAACATGATTACTACAGCCCATTCTTATCCCTGAGTGGAAGTGGGAAGAAATATCTATGGATTTCATTATAGGATTTCCAATGACAACCAAGCAACATGATTCAATCATGGTGGTGGTGGACAAGCTGACGAAAGCAACACATTTCATCCCAGTCAAGTCGATGCATAAGACTACCAATACTGTACAGATATTCATGAAGGGAATTTTTAAGTTGCATGGGTTACCTAAAGAAATACTCTGATAGAGATGCGAAGTTCACATCGAATTTCTGGAAAGGATTGTTCAAGGAATTGGGAATTCAACTCAATTTCAGCACAGCCTATCATCCTCAAATGTATGGTCATAAAAAGAGGGTAAATCAAGTACTAGAAGATATGTTGAGGATGTATGTAATGGATAAGCCATCTAAGTGGGAAGGATACCTACATATGGTAGAGTTTTCTTACAACAATGGGCATCAGGCATCATTGGGAATGAGTTCTTTTCAAGCCATGCATGGCAGGAAATTTCGCACTCCATTAAGTTGGGAAAACCCGGTGAACATAATAATGCTTGGACCAAAAATGATCAAGGATATGGAGCAAGCGATGATTCGGATCACACAGAATTTGAAAGTAGAACAAGATACGCAGAAGAGATATGCAAATATGAAGAGAGTGCATAGAGAATTTAAAGTTGGATACAATGTATATATGTGTGTTAAGCCATGGAAGAGATCCTTAAGTCTCGGTAGATGTGCCAAATTAGCACCGATATATTGTGGACCTTTCGAAGTCCTTGAAACAATCTGACCAATTGCATATAGGAATGCATTTCCTACGTATATGAAATCTCATAATGTTTTCCATATTTCCTTGCTTAAGAAGTATATACATGATCCTAATAATATCATTTATTGGAATGTGATCCAAGTGGAACTCGAGGGACAATTCCAAGTGGAACCTATGCACATTATAGGAAGGAAAGAGACAGTTCTCAGGAATCGCGCCATCAGCTATGTAAAGGTGTAGTGGAATCACTTCGGCCCAAATGAAGCTACATGGGAGTTGGAAGATGCCATGAGGCAAGAATGCCCATTTTTGTTCAATTTCATAGAGCATTGAGGAGAGTGAAGTTTCAAGGGGGAGGGTACTGTAATGTCCCTAGTTTTGACCTCGACACAAACTATGTAAATGGTGGAATATCTACAACAATTATAAGGAGCATGGTGTGGAGTTGAAGGAAAAGGCCCCACATGTTTTCCTACAATGTATATGGATAGAAAGCTATGCATGGTTGTGCGCATAAACAATGTAAACGTAATGTATATGTGCATGATACTTAATATTAATAAAATCCACAGATGACTGTGTAGTAGCAAAAAACGCAGCTAGGACATCCCATTACTTCTTTACATAAAAAGGGAATCAAATTTGTATGGTCACAAAGGTGTGAAGAAACCTTTCAGAAATTAAAACACTTAATTACTACAACTCATATCTTAAAAGTTGCAGACCAATACAAGGATGTTGTAGCTTGTACAAATGACTGTAAGGCAGGATTAGGGAGAGGTTTTTTTTATAAAGAAAACTGTGTAGTTTGTTATGAGTCTAGGAAATTAAAAGAACATGAGTGGAATTATGCCACTCATGATATTGAGTTAGATTTCATTATTTTTTCTTTGAAAAGTGACGTCATTATTTGATAGGGAGAATATTTTTATTGATGACATATAACATTGGTTTGAAATACCCTTTTAACCAGCATAGTTTAAATGCAAGATAGGCCAGGCAATTAGCATTCTTGAGTGAATATGACTTTGAAATAAAACATATAAAAGGGAAAGAGAACATGATAGTTTATGACTTAAGAAGAAGTATACATGTGATTCATGCAACATCTGTTGGCAATTATCAATATGATTTAAAAATTGGAAGTAAGTGATCAACTTTTGAATCTAACACTTTTTATGACCAAATGAAAGAGAATTGCAATCTGAAAAGTCTAAAATCAAATTAGAAGATTATATTTTGAATGAGGATGAACTACTACAATTTAAAGGAAGGTTGTCTGTACATGATTGATCAGATTTGAATCTATTGATTTTAGATGATTTTCATAAGGAAAACCATATTATGGACAACGAGTCTACCAAAAGATGATAACAACTCTTAGAAAAGGATATTATTGGCCAAATATGAAAATTGAAAACATAGAATATTTAGCAAAAATTTTAGAATGACAAAACATTAAAGCTGGGCACAAACATCCTGTAGGATTATTACAACCTTTACCCATTCCAGAGTGGAAATAGGAGGTGATTTCTATGCATTTCATCATAGGTCTACCTAAGACAAGGAAGCAAAATGATGCAATCATGGTAGTAGTATAAAAATTAATAGGGAAACGCATTTCATTCCTATCAAGTCTATGTTTAAAGCCATTAATATAGCATAAATTTTCATGAAATAAATTTTTAGACTACATGTTATACTGAAAAGAATAATTTTCACATAGTGATGCAAAGTTTGTGTCAAATTCCTAGAAATCATTATTTAAAGGATTAGACATCAACTAAAATTTAGTGTTGCATATCATTCACAAATTGATGGACAAGCGGAAAGAACTAATCAAATTTTAGAAGATATGCTCTGTATGTATGTTATGGACATGCCAAAATAATTTGAAGAGTATTTGCATTTAGCTGAGTTTGCATATAATAACAGGTATCATGCATCGTAAAAAAATACTCATCCCTTTTGAAATTTTATATGGAAGGAAATGTAATATGTACGGTCCATAAGTTGGTACAATCTTATAGACAGATTCATTCTAGGTCAGGATATGTTGAAAGAAATGGAACCATTGGTAAACATGGTTAAGCAAAATCTGAAAAACAACTCAGGATAGACATAAAAGTTATGCAGATCAAAAAGACTACACAAAGAATTTTAGGTTGGGGATCATGTGTTTCTAAAATTCATACCGAAAAGAAGTTCATTAAAGTGGGGAAAATTTTCAAAGCTTACACCCATATTTTGCATACCATTCCAAATTTTATCAAGAATAGGACTTATGGCATATCAACATGCATTACCTATTAACGTTAAAATTCATGATGTGTTTCATGTTTCTTTACTTAAAAAGTATATTCATGATCCTAATCATATCATTGACGAGAATGCAATATAGGAGGAACTCGAAGAAGAGTTCCATCTAGAACCCCAGTACACCCTAAACAAGAGAAATAATTTGCTACAAAACTAAGTAATCACTCAAGTAAAAGTGTAATATTGGAAGCACTATGAACTTGAGGAAGCTACTTGGGAAATGGAGGATTCCATGAGAATGGCATAGCAATTTTTGTTTTAAAATTGGCAAGATTCAAAGAAAAGAAGTCCTTGAACATCGAGGATAGCGTCATTTTAAGGAGGACGAGATGTAATATCCAAGAAAAATGCACTTTGTTATGTTGTAAATATTCCATAGCTACCTTTGGATAAAGTATCTAATTAGAAAAGGGCACCATTTGGATAAAATAGTTGATCGGGAACATTGCATAGGTGCACTTTCCAATTGTCATCATTCAAATAACTTAGAGTATACATTCATTCTTTGTTTACTAGCTTAGAACATGCCCAATATCCACATGTTGCTTCCTCATGTCAAAAACTCTCCTCCAAATATGTAAAATCATCCTCAGGCCAAGTGTTCTTGCCCCACAATTGTATCATTGGTGAAACATGCTTCCAAATTGTGGAATGTTCCTTGAATAATGTGTAATGCTTCATAAAATAACTTTATCATGACTTTTTAAGCCCTTTTGTAATAAGCATTCTTGTTCTCGTAGGGAGTAGATCCATGATCAAGCTACCACACTACTCCCTTGAAGTAAAATGTTCATCAACAAGTGATCTAATTTGACTAAATAAATGCTCCAAGCTAGGGAATTCCTCAACTATCTCTCTCCCTTAGCACTTACCATGCCTTAAACCTCTAAAACACCATAAAATCACCAAAAACTTAATCGAAAAACCCCAACTTTAAAATATCACCCATGAACCTGACGTTGAGCATGATGGCATTAAAACTCACATTGTGATATAGAGAAGAGAAGTGTGTAGGACGTACTTCATTAAGTGGGGTATTTTCTACCCACAACTCAATCCAATGCCATCAACGGTTGTCTTTACTTAATGAACCTTTAGTATGCATGGTTACCATACTTTGGGTGCTAAGGAATTACCATAATTAATGAGATAGCTCTATTTTCCATTGTGTCCGCTAATGTATTGCATGCACATGGAAAAATTCAATCATTTTGAAGTATGACAATATTCCTTGAATTATTTTATTATTATGTATAGTGTTGATATTCTTAGGTATTGACTTGTTCATTGATGATTGTATAGTCACCAATCACCTTAATCTTTTTGACATTCTTCTCATGAAGGATGAGAGGTCGTAGGTAGAGAGAAGTGTCATTGTTTGATTATTCACATTGCATATATATAACTATAACGTTTTAAAAAGAAATGAATTTCATTTGAAATCTTCTTTCAGTTGCATAGATTACATTAATTATATATAAATATAAAATTCTAAATATATATATATATATATATATATATATATTTATATATAATTAATTAATATAATCTATATGTAATTTAAATGAGATTTTTCTTTTTAAAATGTTAATGATATTAAATATTTTTATAGTAAGATTTGTAACAAGATTTGGTGCATGAAATTTTAAATAAAGATTTAATAAATTAAGTTGAGAAATTTTATTGTGAATTTAAGCTTATCAAAACAAATGTTTAAATAAAAAAATATAAGATTTTAATGTTTTGGTTTTCTTTATTTAATCTTTTTTGGGTTATATAAATTAAATTAATTTAAAAGAAAATAAATGACATCAAAATCATTTTATTAAGAATAAAATAACACATAAAAAAATAAAAATAAAAAATTATTTATTATTTAATTTAATTTTTAGAATAATATAAAAATAATATACATGTAGAAAAATATTCAATTTTAAACTCATTAATAAAATGAAATAGAAATATTTAAAATTATTAAATATTTTGAAAAAAATCATACATGTTTACTCATTAACTTACTTTAAGATTATATATATATATATTTTAGATTCTTCCTTACTTGCTTTGATGAAGCAGATGCAGTTGAAATAAATTTAGCTGAAGATCAAATCAGAGAAATTGGTTTTAGCTTTGTTTTGTTCTCTCCCAATTATTTTAGTTTTATATGAATTTCTTTTGTCTTCTTTTATCATAATAATTTATAAGAATTTATAGTACTATAGTTTTAGACGTTTCTCTACATAGAGCAACAAGTTTTTGTAGATGGTTCTGTAATTTTAGTTTTTTCATTCTGGATGAATCAAGGACAGTCTTCAAACTTTTCATTTTTTATGTTGATTTAATCAACCTTTATACAATTCAAAATAGTTGTTTTAATAAAAAAAAGAATCACCCTAACTTGTGGGACTAATCTTTGGTCTAAGAAACCATGACCCACGGGCATCTAAGGAGTCAAAATTACTCGGGGATCGCTGGGCCACACCAACCCTCAACTAGTTGGATTTTGGGTGTCTCCTCCCAGTTAGCTCAACTCTAAGGGGGATTGAACCCAGGTCGCCCTCACGAGACCCATACCTTAACCAAATAAACTAACAAAAATTAAAAACTTAGTTTTAAATTAATAAACATACTTAAAATTTATTTTTAAACCAATCATTTTTGAATTTTTTTGTCATTATTATAATAATAATAAATTTTAATAAATCATAATTGTTTCAAAATAAGTTCTTGAAGTTATATATATTTGATAGTTGGTTATAGATATAATCCTAATAAATTGAAATGATTTCTTAAAATAAAATTAAAAACAAAATAAAAACAAATATAAACAAAACATAAATCAAAGTAGATTCACCTTGATGCTAATGGATGAGCTTTGGTTAATTCAAATGAAATTATAAAATAAAAAGGATTTTTTATATCAAAATGGTATTTAACTCGATTATCTATTTTAAAAAAAATAAATTATTATTAATGTATAGAGAGTAGATTATTTAAAGAAAAGAAAAGTATTTCATGTCTACCCAATTATATAAAGATATATTTCATCTACAAAGTTAATATAAAAATAAAAAAGAGATATTGTTTAGAGGTTATGTTGCACCTCCAAGGTTCTTAACTTGTGGCCTATGAGTGTTCACCAACGACAAGTTAAGTGGTTGTGCTAGTTTTAGAGTTTGGGGTGGACTACCGCCTATGATATTTTAGGATTGTAGAGGATGAGACAAGAGTATTGTCTAGACTATGGTAGTCCTTCAAAATTCGAAATAAAGAATTATAAAAAAAAAAGAAATTAAAAAATAAGTGGTAGCTAATGATTGGATAATTGGTAGTGGATGCATGGATAACTTGTAGCTTATGAATGGATAACCAACCATTCATGGCAGATAACTAGAAGAATGTGAGAAATAAAATAAAAAATATAAATAATAACTAATGCTGTGATGCATGGATAAATGTAAGAGATAACTTATGGTGACACTTAACTTGTAGCCTGTGGATGTTCACCAACCACAAATTAAGTGGTTGTGCTAGTAATAATAGATATCAGATTGGTGTATGAGAACTTTTATTTGTGAGTCGATAAAGGCCCCTTCGTACAACAATGACTTGACTCTATTCGTAATAATAGATATCAGATTGGTGTATGAGAGCTTTTATTTGTGAGTAGATAAAGGACCCCTTCGTACAACAATGACTTGACTCTATTCTACGTACTCTACTTCTCCTAACCAAATTAGACCCACTCAAGTTGTACAAACACCTGCAAAGCCAACTACTTGACTGTATAGTTGACTCTATAGTAAGTACTCTAGTCCTCCAGAGTCCTAACTATTAAGCCCACTCAAGTTGTACAAACAATATTCACTCTTATTGTAGAAAGGTGGTATGACAAGCTCTACCATTGAGTTGTTATTGATCTCCTAGCGAGATGATGTCACAAATGACAGTCTGACTGAAAACAAGGCGTATCAAAGTATGATCTAAGTTTGGAGAAGTCACTTACAATAGGATCCCTGAAGGTTGGAGAGGCCACTTAGTAACGACAACCACAATCTGGTTGATGGTTACAGAACCAGCAAGACATTGGCGGATGGACGTCAGAGATAAAAGAACGGAACCAGAAGATGGATGTTCATTATTACATCATACATGCAACGTACACGTCGCCCCAGCCAGGATCACGTTCTTACTGAATAGTCGGTCAGTCGGCCAGTACAATTTTATTTTTCTAAATCTTCATAAATCTACCAGCCCGGTGAATCTGGTAATGAAATTGCAAGCAGAATATAGTTGAAATCTTCATAAATCTACCAGCCCGGTGTCTCTGGTAATGTTCTATCCACTGCCATACAGCTTGACTTTAAATCCATCCAAAAGAGTTGTTGCAGGTAAACGTTATAATTTTAAGTAGGCATGATGATGAAACTAACCAGAAATCAACCTTTACCAATCAACTCTAAAATATATTCAAACAACTATCCATAAGCATTCAGAGAACATTTATACTGAACAAACCCTACACAAAATGTTTTTAGGCAGCATTTCGACCATTCTCAAGCAATTTTTAGTAACTAAATAAAACCTTATTAAATGATAGAGATCGAACTTATGAGAACCATGCTGCTATGCAGATGGGAAGTCTTGGCAATATTCCACAAAAAATCCAAAGAAAGACGCAGCGGCAGGAGAGTCCAGTTTCCCGGCGAAGCGAGGAAGGAAGGCTCACTGAGAAAGGACAAAATACTGACTGATTGTCCCTCGAAAACAGAGGTAAGTTTATGAAGGACAATGCTGTCATTGATTACATTCAACATATGAGGACAATGCTGTCATGGGTGCCGCATGAGAGTCCAGTTTCACGGCAAAGCGAGGAAGGAAGGCTCGCTGAGAAAGGACAAAAAGCTGACTGATTGTCCCACGAAAACTGAGATGAAAACGCACTGAGGAAGGACTAAAAACTGACTGATTGTCCCGCGAAAACAGAGGTCAAGAATCATTGATTACGTTCAACATATGAAGGACAAAGAATCATTGATTACATTCAACATATGAAGGACAATGCTGTCATTGGTAAGTTTATGGCGTTACTTAGGAATTTAGGTATTATCCAAAACGTCCCGAAGGCTTCAAATTTGAAGCCTTCAAGCCCTTCAGAGGCCATTTTACACGTTATAGAAGGCCACTTCAAATTTTATTATGCAAAAAAAATTTAATTTCATGGTAAGCTCTTCAATAATTAAATTAACCACTATTGTTTAAAATTGCAACAGAAGGGTAGTTTCAAATTTCACTTATCAACAATTTTCACTGGGAAATTGGGAATGTGGCTACTAGCTAGGTGACTTGGGAGTGGGACTCGGTTACTCTCCAATATCCACGTGTTTGATCATCCATGGACCATGGACCATTGGGCCTCTAATAACAGCATTGACCAACTTACGTGGATGGGCTTACACTGAGCAGCCCATGGCTTGAACGCTTCCAGGTTCTCGTGTTTGCAGCGAGCGCTTACATGTTTAACACATTTAATGGCATAACCAAATTTATTAAACCTGGTTGGTGGCTCATACGTGTTGTTCGAAGTGGGCTTACCAAGTTACCAGTAATCACATACCAATTCGTGAATGTTGACTCCATGAGTTAATTGAGTATTCAATGTATAATATATTATGTTAATGTGCCCCGAATTTGGCATTTCAGAAAAAATCCACAATCCAGAAACTTCTTGTAATGTTGCAAGTTGTTGCTCCCGCCCGTGGCCCCTACCTATAGCCCTGTGTTTTCTTTGTTGTATCAAGTTAATCCTACCGTCTACGGCTCCCAGCCTCACACCTTGTGTTTTCTTTGTTGTATCAAGTCAATCCTGCAGCTCCCGAGTCCCACCTTGTGTTTTTTTTGTTGTATCAAGTCAATGCTCGAATTCCATGCTTCCATGGCTTCGACCATCAATATATAATATTACAGGAATACAAACAAGCTTTTTCTTATACCCCTACTCCACTGTGGTTGAGCTACTTCCAAGTTCCACCTACCCTATCTCCTCCAGTCCTCCAGGAGAGTTTGCAGAGCGAAACTGGCAATGCCAGCCTACCATAAACATATTTAAAGAAATTCATTTTCTTTGAGGAGCTCAACTTCAAGGCTGACTAGATTGCTAACATCCTATGAATTTACAGGTATGTACATCATTTTATCCATTCCTGATCCCATCAATTATTTAAAAATTTTGTTATTTGATTAAAATTCTGTAACTTCAAAGTTCAAACACAATATTATTATTTGAATGAAATTTTGTTACTTCAAATGGGCCTTGAAGGCTTCAAATTTGAAGCCTGGACCCGAGAGTGGGTTTGTCACAAATCTCCATCAGAGGCTGTTTTGAACGACATTTATCAATTCCCAATTGTAGCAACAACAACAATTGCTTATTTCTTCATATGTCTTGTGTATATGCATAGATATGATTCCATGTGCTCCTTGCCTTTCCCTATTTTCCGTTGTCTCCCAATCGAAGCTCTTGAGAATTTAGCTACCCTTTAACTTTCATGAAATGGAGGGGACAAGGAAGACCATTGTTTTCACTCTGAAACCGAGTGCTTCCCCGTTCAGCTGCCACTGAACACGGTTCCATCCCTAAGGGAAATAGGTGTGCGCAATGCACCCCCCAACTTTACCAAAAAGACCAAGGATTTGGGGAAGTTCCCACTCTGCCAACCTCCATGCATCTAGTTAATGAGTCAGATCAAGAATCCATACTTTGTATCTAAAACTGTATTACATGAGCTATTTTCCCCAATTGCTTAGTCATCGAATCGACACCTTCCTCTAGTACACGGTTTAAGATTCTTGGTATTTATTAATATGAAGACCACCGATGCTACAACACTTACAATCCGTGTTCAACTGTATGAACTGGGACAAAAATGTTTTTGTAATCTTGATTTTTAGAATGACAGTGCTACTTTACCTTTTGATTTTGTTGCCCTTATCGGTTGGTCTGGAAAAAAAATGAACTTCAACCATATAACAAGAACTTCAACCATCTATGCATCTCCTCTCTTCTTGGTCTACCTACGTTTTACTTATGCTTCACAACCCATCCTCTACTCCATCATACCACAGATTTAGTATGTATAACGAGATCTAGGGGGGGGGGGCTATAAAGAAGAAGCATACAGGTTCCATAATTAGCTATTGAGAACAAAAGTTGCCTGGAGTTGGATAGTTCTCTTTGCTCAATTTGGGAAACTGCTAAGATGGCAAAGGTGGCATAGTGGCCTAGAGACTGAGCCGCTAGATCGAGGCCAAATATGGTTGTGTTATATGACATATATAATGTTCATTGCTGCTATATCCAGTGCAAAATAAAGCCTCTCGACTTTACTACGTGAGTAAACATTGAAATTTTGATGTACTATTACATTTTCAAATGAAAAGAATAACTTATTTTTGCATGGCAGCATTGAAGGGTTCAATATCTCATAGCCCTTCAAAGTGAAATGGGACCCCACCCTTCAAATTTGATCCTGAGTAGGGTTGGAATTTGTATTCATCTTTGTCCGTCATACAATTTTTTTTTGACCTTTTTGGTTTGTATACTCTCCATCAAAAAAACCTTTTGTGTAACATTTTGGTTTTCAACAATGAAGTTTTGATAAGAAAGTAACCCTCATAATGAAGCTTTAATTAATAATTTACCCTTCCATATTGAAATTTTAAGTTAAAAATTACTCATTAACTATTGTTTGCAACTACAATAAATGTTGAATAATAAGCAACCACTTTTCAAAATGTCAACAAAGAAGGAGTGCAAAAACTACTCATTAACTATTGCTTGCAACTACAATAAATGTTGATTAATAAGCAACCACTTTTCAAAATGTCAACAAAGAAGAAGCTCAATATTTTCAACCTATAAGCTAATAAAATACATAAAAACTCAATTTTCAAGTATCTAAAAACTCAATTTTCAAATTTTGAACTAAATGGATTATAAAATAAATCTCCGTGTACTACAATGCATAAAACCATAAACTACTATAAACCCAAACAAAATTCTGCATTAATTTACTATGTTTTATATTACTGTGTTAATTTTAATTTGTATAAGTTTTGTAATTGTTACATTAGTAGTCAATCAATCAATTATTGAAATTTACAAATCATTTAATTATTAATTGTTACATTAGTAGTTAGTCAATCAATATTTGAAATTACAATTTTTAAAAACTTACATTGCAATATGCAAGTGTCAAAATTATCATCATCAATTGTTATTATTGCATCATCAATGATTAAAATTCCTAAATGTATAATTTCTTAAATATCCATACATAACTTTAATTTACATTAATATTTTATTTTTCATTAAGCAATTAAAGTCATTACCAAAAAGTGTGTGATGGGTATAAAAAATCTAAAATATTCATTTTAATAAACTAAAAAATTGAAAGTTATTTTTGAACCATAGATTTTTATTATATTAGTTTAAAATGTGTACATATTTTGTTAAAATAAATACATATTTTATACAAATTATAATCACAATATAAATAAATAATATGTGTTACACTTGCGTTGTAAAGAGTAAAGAGCAACCACCGGATTTCAAGCAAACACTAAACCCGAGGTCCATAACACGAAAATGCAATGCCAGGAAATGATAGGGAAATAAACGTAGCAGCCAATCAACGTACTAGGTAGGAAGCCTCACGGTGGAGAGCAGAGTTGGAATTTGACAGGCATTTTCTCGTTTTCAGACATTTTCCCGTCAAATATGGCAAAAAAAAATTTAAACCTGTTTTGTAGGACAGTTAAATATTTTTAAAAGCCGTTGTTTTAACGATCTATAATTTTCTGAAAATGTCATTAGTAGCCTATGTAGCCTTGTAGGAGTCTAGGAGTAGGGCCCAGCCTCCAGGGGTCCACATCCTGGTCCAGGCCTTGAGCCTCCCACTGCCCAGTCCCCTCTCGCTGCTCGGCACTCGGTCATTCGTTTTCAGGCTGTCCGACTCCACATTCCCAAGTTCCAACTAACAACCCATGAAAGGGTGAACCGTGAACCCGTTCGACTTTTCGCGTTAACCATGTATCCACATCAACGATTCAGCATGAACAAGGTCAAGAGGTGGCACCGTGGGTGTGGCAATGTGGCACCGGCATTAGGTTATCCATTAAATGTGTTTGGTAATCCATTGAATGCCATTATGTCAGTCACTGCCAGGTAATAAGTTAATTCTTAATTTGGTTAGGTTTTCACTTTTCACCGTGCCACAGCCGCAGTTGCACAATTCGTTCTCCGAGCAAACCCTGGTCCGGGTCTGCCTAAAACGTATTGTAGGTTGATCCGCACTCGTTTCCATTGGTATTTGTAGCCTTGCAGGTGGAGATTAAATCGCAGAAGCTAAACCTGTTGCAATGTTTGACAGTATATGTGGTTTTTTAAACCGAAGGGGAACTCAGGTGACACCGTGATAGCCATAGGCAACGCCGCAACAACAACGAGCTTTCATAGGTTGAGTGGTTGAGCCTGCTCCGATTGGATGCGACTCTGTGTGAGCTTTCAAAGGTTGAGCCTGCACAGCCCGATGTCCACAACTTGCAAATTTGCAAGAAAACACTGGTCCAATGGTCTTGAATCTTGCCCTATCTACCAAGAGCAGTAAAATCCTAGTAGCCAATCTAGCTTAAAAGAGGATCTCCGAAGAAAATGATAATAGTAGCTGCGTAGACAACCACAGGAAGAACAACTGTATCTCACGGGGTGACGAGATTGACCAATTAGGAAGAACAAAGTATAATCTGTGGGCAGAACTTTGTAAACTTCTGTATTTTGGTTTTAATATACCCGAGTTTTTCTATCCCGTGAGGGTTTTCTCCGATTCAATTTTCTGCATGTACTCTGAAACCCTCTGAGGCTGCAGGGGACGAAGACTAATTACGAATTTACAACAGCCACAGGGAGCCGACTGCCGCTCAGAATACACTATGCAGTCTTCCAAAATCACTGCCAACGCCAGGTGATAGCAACCATCAGAGTTGGAATTTGCTTCATATTGATGTTGGTAAGATTACCCCATTTCTCCCTTTCTTAAAATATTAATAGTGATTCAGATTCCATTTGCGTTTTCCAGGAGCTAGGGTTTTCATTCTGTGTTAAGGTCATTTTTTGTTAACCATTTATATCATCGAATGTCCGAGGTTGAATCAATATTACCCATCATAGTCGCAGGCTGCAGCCTGCAATGGGGTAAACAATGCTGCTAGTGCAAGCCTGTAATTTGGAAATTGGGATTCTAGGAGATTGGGACAGGGACTCATAGATCCTTAGAGGTAAGAAAGCCTACATTAAAGTGTTTGGAAGCAAATGTTGTTCATTTTTATGTCTTTTTTTGGTCAGTTTTTCCTGAAACTAAAACTATTTGAATGATGGATTTCATGTTTTTATGTCTTTTTTTTGTCAGTTTTTTCTGAAACTAAAACTATTTGAATGATGGATTTCATGTTTGGACTTGCAGGGTAAACTCTATGGGTCAATAATGCATTTGATTTTATTGTTGTATGATGGAATTTCATTTAAAGTTGTGTTCAATTGATTGTTATGATAATTTTAGATTGTATTGTTATTAATTTCATATAAGAATCAATTAGTCTCCATGATCTTGCCAATCACAAACAACCAAGATACTCATACCATCCATTTAATTGTGTTCATAATATTATTGGTTATAATAATATAGTTGTTGCAATTTTCCAACTAAATTTATGTTCCTAGTTCTTTGCATTTAATAACTTGTTGCCTCTTTAGGACATTTGACATTTCAGAAGGGGTTTTCCCTTCTATTTGGGTGTCCTATATTGGTTGCAAACTTGCATATAAGTGAATTCAATAATTGAAACATCTTTTCTACTTCCTCATACTCCATTGACCCATGTAGCACAAGAAACTACCATCCAATATGTGTGCTAGGTAATTCAATCACCCTATTAATTATGGAAAGAATAGTTAAACTACTTGATCATTTATTTATCATCTCGGGGATCAAAATACTTGTGAGATGCCATGCATTATATATGAATGTCTCAGTTCTCTTAACAACTATTTTCTAGTATGTTTCTATGAAATAAAGTTGTATTGTTGATCTAGAAATCAAAATTACATCTATATCCATGAAATAGAATTGTAAATTGAATCACACTTGAAATAATTGAGTGAAAGTATAAACATGAATTACTTGTACCTATAACTAAATGATAAAAAATATATAGAAGCTGCAATAAGCACACATCTATGGAATAAGAATAATCGTGTATTAGTTGTGAATAACTAAATAAACAAAAGAGTGAACAACAACACTCATGCTATGTTGAGTGGGTCTTGCCTCCTCAGAATAAAGTGTTAGTGTTAACTTACAACATAATCGAATTAGAAACTCATGAGTTATAAAACACCATAAGTGAAATTATTGAATTAAGGATTCTTTGAAGGATCAAAATAAAGTTTAACGATTTAAATTTAAACTTCATAAAAAAAAAAATTCAACCCTTTAGAGGTACTAGCTTTTTTTTATTATGGAAACTATAACAAAATGTATAATTATTAACCAACTTGAGATTCAAATATTCTCAAGTGGTTATAATAGTTTTATATCTTCATAAACCTAATTACCAAAAATACAAGTGATTTTCAAGATTTGATCTTGACTCTATCAAGTTAGAATGTGTAGCAAGCTATTTCTTAATTATTCAACTATCCATGAGGAAAAATAAGGTGCACTCTATAATGACATGCGTGATCTATAGTTGCCTATGGTATCTGTAGTAGTCATGTAATTTTTAGCAGTTTATCAAAAAACTTCCATAGCTACTACTGGGAGCACTTTAAATCCTAGATCCATGGCATTTATTATGTTACAAGAAAATGTGTGGAAAATGGATCTATAGCAATCTTCCAACCAATTGTTAATCATAATATAAGCACAAAATGTGATATCACCTCCTAAGGTTTAACAATAGTCAAATGAAAATTTAGGAAATATAATGAAAATTACCTTGGAGCTTTTATCCTAGTCTCAATTAAAAAAGTGATAAGTAACAAGAGTTAAATGATAGGCAAAATGGTAACTTGGATAAGGAAAAGGGTATCAAAAGATGACCAAAGAGAAGACTCATCATATCCCCTCAACTAAAATTATTGCTCATCTTTGTGAAACCCCATAATCCTTCATCTAACTATCAGAATCAAATGGCATAGGACATGAGTACTTGTCATTAATATATCTTCAACTATAATGGGGATGACCATGTTTATCCATTATATAGTAACCATGTCTTGGGTCAATATCCTCTCAAATAACTTCTTCTTCCGGTTTATCTTGTAGATAGAGATATTGATATGTTGATGAGGACAACCAAATTACTGGAAAGTGGAATCTCAAACCCATACATTATGTCCCATTTCTTTTTAAACAATCAATATACCTTTTAGACATGTTTAATGCTATACTGAAGCTATGGTAGGACACATGGTCTCTTCTAATAATATTAGATGATAATCCATCTCAATGCCATCAACAAGCAAGTAAATATTTCGACCTCATTTGTGTTATCTACTTCTCACATTGACAGGTAATAGTCTTATGAGTCCATCTAAGGCAAGAAACAAAGCATGATTTCTTAAGAAATTTGTTACGTTCCAATATTACCCTGGGGGAGAAATGTTCCCCTCTAACTGATAGATTAGAATTTTCTTTAGTATAGTCCAAACAGGACAACGCAATAATCCACTAGACTTGGTGGCTCATGAATGAGATGAGTTCCCTCAATTTCTCATCCCTTATAAAAGTGTTAGGGTGCCAACTTCTTTGTCCACTCAAGAAAAGGTCATGCTAATATAATTCACATAATAATTTTTTGTTCTCCTCTTTTTAATTTTTTTTTCAAAAAGTGCTTAGGGGGGTCAATATATTGTAGGAGATTATCTATACTTAAAGATCACACTTGGAATCATTAATTTCAAATTCCACTTATTAGTCTCTGTTTTCTGAAGTTTAAATTTAATTTTCCATTAATAGTTTATGTTTTATGAAGTTTGTTTAAATCACAATTTTCAGGAAAAACCCAATTCCTAAAAGTTGAAAAGGTTTGATCCAATCTTCAAGGGAGGTCCAATTATAAAGTTGTAACAGTATTTCAGGTGTGTTTTTATGTACATATATCTTAGTCTAAATAATTTGGTTGAAACATAAATAATTTATCATTTAATTTTAAGGCTACTAGTTGTTTTTATGTTTTTGCCACTGTTATATTATATTAAATCTTCCATTTGAAGTAAAATAATTGTTTGTGCTTTGCTTATTCAACTAATTTACATCAATAATGATATTAATGTGGACTTGTCATTATGGTTTATCCTTTTTCCCCTTGCTTAAAACATGGTTTTTATTGCTTTTTATTGTTATTGTTTTGTTTATAGGTATATTGTTTCACTAGAAATGCCTCCAAAAAATGAGCAGTGAACTTTGGACAAATTTTATGGATATTCTACAATGCCAAAACCCTCTAATACTGAAAATATTCCATATATCCCTAACTTGAATTATGAACCTAATGAAGACATAGATGACGACCTTGTTGATGATTTAGAAATATTTGGTCATCAAGAGGGTGGCTCTAGTAGTGAGAGGAAAATGAAGACCTCGTTGAAACGTGAATTTTGAGAAGAGTGGATAATCAAACATCCTTGGGTCTATAGAATCAATGTTGTCGATGGCCTTACTCATATGAAATGCAAGCTTTGTGAGAAATACAAAGCTCATGGTCCATGGGGAATTGGCAGTGGATGCAAGACAATTCAGTATGATGTTGTGGTGACTCATTCAAAATATTTTATTCATCAAACATCAGTTCAAAAAAAATTGTATGAAACTCAAAGATTGACAAAGTCCATTTCAGAACACATTATGCGTATCAATAAGGCCAACAAGGACAAGGTGATAACCACAATGAAATCAACATATTTTATTGAAAAAAAGGATATTGCAATTCCTACTTATGAAGATCTTTGTCAACTTCAGATGCATTTGCAAACACCTAACATCCCTAGTCGAGTAGAGTATGGTTCCTATTTAAGCAGAAAGGATGCCACTGAATTTATTGATAGTATATCAGATTACCTTGAAGAGGTGCAAGCGAAAAAATGTTGATGTATATGTAACTTCTGAATGTATTTCACCCTTGTATTTCATCTATGTATATTGTACTCCTATAGAGATGTTATTATTCCTCTATACAGAAGTGTCGTCATTTATATTGTAAGTGTCATAACTTATACTTGATGGGTTATTAGACCACCTTGTTGGGGCCAGCCCTATATAAGTCATGTGGGTCAAAGGGTTATTAGACCACCCTATTGAGAGTCGGTCATGTGGGTCAAAGGGTTATTATACCACCCTATTGGGTGTCGGCCCAGTCAGCATTATGTTATGTGGTTAAGTTAAGGCCGACCTAGTAAAGGTTATTAGGCAAGTCAAGCCAAGTATAAATAGAGTGCGGGAGGCACTCTATTTGATCATTCTTTTCTCACACACACTCTTTGGAGAGTGGCACACTAGTGGAGGAGGATAAGATGTTGATAGGAGATGTCTATCTCTTATGCTTGGGTTGTATCTTTGCTCTATCTATCTCTGACGAAGTTATTGGGGTTTTTCACCTTTATGGTTTTCCCCAAGTAAACTCTGTATCTCTTGTATGCTTGCATTATTGTGTCCATGATTGATATGCTGTAGATATGCTGTACATGTTGTTCTCTCAGTTAAGATCCTAGATCAGATTGAAGTAAATTCTGAAAAACTAACATGGTATCAGAGCTAGCCTGAAAGAAGGCATGGTATGGCATGTATGACACTTGTTGCACTTGCGATGCTAGGGCTTGATATAGCAAAAACTAGTCATCGTAGCACTTTCGCTATAAATCCATTTTAGCAAAGTTTTTGGATCTAAAACTTTTACAGGTCGAATATCAGATCCCCATGTACCTTGTGTCCAAAGGGAAACTTCTAATCCATTGTACTTTGTGTTTTATGATCTGTACAATCTAGGGTTTCTGCCTTTTCCAAATCTGAGTCATAAACAGGTGACCTAGGAAAAAAGGTCCTAACTTGGGATAGGAAGCTCCAAATGAAATTTCGTAAAAAGTGACAGGTAGTGCATGGACTGTACTTTCTCAAGTAACTTTTTCAGAGACCAAAAATGAACCAGTGATACGTGGCACGCCGAACAAGTTCACTCTTCTGTTTTATCCCATAAAAAGGTCATGTTGAGACACTTGGCATAACTCTCTCTCAGAGAACCCAATTGAGGTCATACCTATGGGGTTGGAAACATGATAGTTCGGGATACTATAGGTAGAATGTTCACCCCCTGTGGATTGGAAAGTTCGAAGTTACACCAGAAACAATCAGGTGCATATTTCTGTCAAAGCATAATTATATTTGAGCACCTTCATTCATGGCTTCGAGAATTTAGGGTTTCGGAGAAAGTTGGAATTTTTGTAATCGGAGACCACGGTTGGATGCTACTCATCAAAATAGAAATTTAGAGACCAAGATCATATTTTTTGGTTGGGAAGAAGGTCGGGCTTGATCAAACCCCAGTTCGGGACTTTGATCGGAAAGATGGAAAATTAGGGCTTCTGCAAAAGTTGGAATTTTGGAAATCTCTGACCACGGATGGAAGCTCCTCAGAAAACTAGAAGCTTAGAGATTTGAATCAAAATTTTTGGTTGGGTGAAGCTCCAGGAAAATCAAACCCTAATTCAGGGTCCTCCCTAGTGAATCTGGAAAACTAAAAGGCAATTTAGAGGGGTGAAAGTTTGCAGTTTTCAAATTCTAAGTATACCAGCTTGATTGACCAACTCAGAAAGGCACATCTTTCTATCCTTTCAGAAGTTTGAAATTCAAAGTTTGAATTTTTAGGGCTCCAGATCTAGTTCCTGCAAATCAAGTGGATTGGGTTAATCCTAGAAGAGAATGGATTGGTCACCTGCATAAGTGAAGAAGTTTCTGTTTCAGAGAGAGATGAGGCTAAGGCCTTTCATAAGAAGATTACAAGCAATCTCGACAGGTATGACTTATCCAGGTATCTTTCGAGATTTGTTCATGATTAAGTTTATGGTATGTTTGTCTAAATATTATTATGGTTAATACAATCTTGATTAAATTTAGACTTGTCGTATCACCTTAATAAAATTATGAATGCATGATAGAAGATATTCATTGATTAGGGTGTTGAAACTTATGATTGTACTAATGCATTATGGTGTTGTATGAGGTTTATGTTGTCCGCTAACATGAAAGGTACACCAAGAAAGACAAATCATGTTGTAGTTCAAGAACATATGATCATGGTGACATGAAGACAAAGATTCATCCATTTTCATGGATCACTTAGAAGATCTATTTACGAGGTATGTATAACTTGGTTCTATAATGGCTAACTTATGAGATATGCAGGTTACTAGCACAAGTCATTGAAGAGAACAAGAAGACATCATGTGGGTATGTTAGACATAACTAGGTAACATACTAATCCATGTATGTTTTTCCTATACCAAGTTAGAATCCTACCTTGTGATAGGATCTCTTATATAAGTATACATGGCATGATTGATAATGATTATTCATAGGTTTGAATAATCATGAGTGTATGCATATTATGTTTCTTACCTTAATTGATGATTTGACTAACCAGAAGAGTCATAAAAGTAGAGGTTTGAGTAATCATGGGTTTAGGTATACTATGTTTCTTACTTTAATTTATGATATGACTAACCATAAGAGTCCTTGAATACTAATGCTTATTATTTTTGTTTGAAATGATCATGACTATACATGCTTAAGATTATTGTGTTTTGATAGTATTGAGAATATACTAATAAATGTATGATTATGTATGAGATCTCGAGGATATCACAATAATGATACTTGTAAGCATGCATAGTGATCAAGGATGGATATAAGTTCAAGGACAGGTAATCCAGGAAGCAAAGATCACGAGGGAGCACACTCCAGTACTTTCTGTAAGGATGCAGATATTCAGATGGAGTCTACCACTTCTCACAATCCACATCAGGATGGAGTTGCAAAGATTCAGAGGGAGTCCAACCAACAACCAAACAAAGATAAGTATTTGAATTGTCATTTCTTACATATTTGTTTGTTTAAATAATGTTGTTTAATGATGTATATGCTTATGTTCCTAGACTTAGGTTGTGTATTATGCATATTAGAATAATTGCATTAATGAACAATATACTACTAATATGCATGTGATGGGTAAGTGGCCTATGGCATTGTACAACATTCCATTGCTACTTATCTAGAATGAAACCTCTTTGCTGACATGTTGGGAGTTGTGCACACTCTTAACAATGTTCTGGTAGAGATTGGAAGGCATCTAGAAAGTTACGGGATATGATAAATGTTGTATTGAAGCATTGGCTAAAATAATTGCATGATTGTATGACATATTTCTTTATGTGTAAGAATTTGTTCTAAAAACTATGAGATGTTTCTAATCATGCAATTTAACTTGTTTTGTAGGAAAGATCGTATACCATCACCTACAAAAGAAGGAATACAACATTTGTTCCAACAACAAAGATATCTATTGAAGATATTGAAATTCCCAGGATCCAGGATGAAGTAATGGAAGAATGCCATGATCAGTCGATCATGAAGAATGATGTTTGAGATGCAGTCCCAAGACTTGAAGGGAAGTCTGCTGTGACTTCCAAATGGATCTATAAGATCAAGCATGCTACAGATGGTAGCATGGAGAAAGACTAAATGAGTGATGAAATGGAAGATACACCAGATGGATGTCAAGACAGCCTTCTTGAATGGTGTAGTCAAAGAGGAAGTGTATGTGGAGCAGCCACTTGGTTTTGAAACACATGACAGGAAGTCATATGTGTACGGGTTAAAGAATGCCTTATATGGCTTGAAGCAAGCTCCTAGGACTTGGTATGGTAGGATGGACAGTTTCCTATCTAGTTTGGGATTTACCAAGAGTAAAGTAGATTCCAACCTTTACTACAAGGTTGAGGAAGGCAATCCTGTGATACTACTATTGTATGTGGATGACCAGTTTGTTACAGGTGATGATAGATTGATTGCCAATACCAAGAGGAAACTTGCAGCTGAGTTCGAGATGAAGAACTTGGGTATGATGCACTACTTTCTAGGCATGGAGGTGTGGTAGAGTGCAAATGGAATCTTCCTTAGACAAGGGAAGTATGCAGTAGAGATACTAAATAGGTTCAGGATGATGGACTGCAATGCCATGGACACACCTATGGCATCGAACCTAAAGCTTCTGTGTGATGCTTCATCTGATCCGGTTGATGTCACTGTGTATCGTCAAATGATTGGGTCCTTGATGTACCTGACGAACACGAGACCATATATTTGCTTTGCGTTGAGCACATTGAGCCAGTTCCTGACGGATCTGAGAGATGTTCACCTGTAAAGCATATTCTGAGGTACCTAAAGGGTAGAGTTCATTATGGGCTCCAGTATGATGCGAATCAAAAGTTTAACCTACAGGATTATGTTTATTCAGATTGGGCAGGCAGTGCTGCAGATACGAAGAGCACTTCTGGGTGCTACTTTAGTATGGGATCAGGTGTGATCTCTTGGTTTAGCAGGAAGCAATCCTATGTAGCACTAAGTATAGCCGAGGCAAAGTATGTTGCAGCCTGTTCGGCTAGTTGTGAGGCAGTATGGATTCGAAAGCTACTGTCTGAGTTATTTGATCTACCGCTGGAGGCTACTGGTATATTTTGTGACAACCAGAGTTGTGTGAAGCTGTCTGAGAACCCGGTGTTCCATGACAGGTCGAAACACATAGAGATCAAATATCACTATATCAAGGATATGGTGCAGAGGGGAGCAGTGAAGCTCCTGTATGTTACGACAGATGAGCAAATTGCAGATGTGTTGACGAAGCCTCTAGCTAGAGTGAAGTTCGAGTACTTCAGAGAGAGGCTTGGTGTTCTTTAGATTGACGACACTTCAAGGAAGAAGTGATGGAGACATTTGTTGAAGCCATTCCAAGCATGGTGGAAGGAGGATCCTTCACATGGCTATGGATATAAGCGCTGGATGTTGAGCATCAGGATGATGTTCTATTTTCTGGTCTGTATGATCAGTTGGATCATTTATGTATGTATGTATCATGTTGGATGCTTGGACCATGTATCTGTATATGTATCAGGTGGATACGTTGAATGATTAGGTAGATCATGTATGTTGATAGATACATTGTGTGGATCATGTATCTATGTATGTATTAGGTAGATACTTGTATATGATGATATGTATCAGGTAGATACTTGGTATGCATCAGGTGGATGCATTGTATGATCAAGATGATCATGGATTATGAGCTTCAGGATGTTTCACCAGATGACATGCATCAGGACGATGCAGTGATGATGATCAGGATGATCATGTGTACATTAGGATGATGTATGGTGAGTATCAAGTGGATACTCTGTGGCCATGGATAGGTTGTGCAGATGAGCATGTAAGTAGACCTGGGAGATCTGGACAGGATGAAAAAGGCCTCAGATGCTCTTTCAAGGCATTGCTTTGGGAGGACATATAATAGTGCCCTGGGAGATTTGCAGATGCTCTTGCTAGGTTTTTCCGCTGGCATATAATAGCTCCTTGGAAGATCTGACAAATGCTCTTGTAAGGTTTTGTCCTATGGCATGTAATGTGGTCTTGAGAGATCCGATAGGTAGAGCTGTGTGCTCGTAACATCCTGGGATGCTCTTGCAAGGTTTTGCCATGACCACATGTAATATGCTCCTGGGAGATCCGACAGGTAGAACTATGTGCTTGTAACAGCCTGGGATGCTTCAGCCAGGTTTTGTGGTGAGATCACATGTAATGTACTCCTGGGAGATCCGACAGGTAGAGTTGTGTGCTCATAACAACCTGGGATGCTTCAACCAGGTTTTGTGATGGGTCAAATGTAATGTGCTCTTGGGAGATCCGACAGGTAGAGTTGTGTGCTCGTAACAACTTGGGATGTTGCAGCCAGGTTTTGTGATGTACGTAATAATTTCTGAGGATTCCATAGTATGGCCAGTGATGATGAAGACCTGCAAATGGTGGGCCTACATCCAGTATGAAAAAGGACTGGCTCTGTAGAACTTCCTATGATGAGTAGATTCAGAGATTGATTGAGATAGCAACAGCAGTGACGATGACGATGATTTGAGGATGATGATTCGCTGATGATGATCCAGAGAAGAAGACTTGTGCTAGCGGATATGTGTCGAGAAATACCTTCCTAGTTAAGAGGGAGTGTTGATGTATATGTAACTTCGGAATGTATTTCACCAATGTATTTCATCTATGTATATTCTACTCCTATAGAGATGTTATTATTCCTCTATACGGAAGTGTTTGTATTCCTATAGAGATGTTATTATACCTCTATACAGAAGTGTCGTCATTTATATTGTAAGTGTCATAACTTATACTTGATGGGTTATTAGACCACCTTGTTGGGGTCGGCCCTGTATAAGTCATGTGGGTTGAAGGGTTATTAGACCACCCTATTGGAGGTCGGCCATGTAAGGGTTATTAGACCACCCTATTGGGTGTCGGCCTAGTCAGCATTATGTTATGTGGTTAAGTTAAGGCTGACCTAGTAAAGGTTATTAGGCAAGTCAAGTCATGTGTAAATAGAGTGCGGGAGGCACTCTATTTGATCATTCTTTTCTCACACACACTCTTTGTAGAGTGGCACACTTGTGGAGGAGGAGAAGCTGATGTTAGAAGATGTCTATCTCTTATGCTTGGGTTGTATCATTGCTCTATCTATCTCTGAGGAAGTTATTGGGGTTTTTCACCTTTATGGTTTTCCCCAAGTAAACTCTTTGTCTCTTGTATGCTTGCATTATTGTGTCCATGATTGATATGCTGTAGATATGTTGTACATGTTGTTATCTCAGTTAAGATCCTAGATCAGATTGAAGTAAATTCTAAAAAACTAACAAAAAAATGTTGGACAACCTTTTTTTTTCTATAATGTTGGATGAAAGCATAGATAATAGTTTGGAACAACATCTTGTTGTTTATTCTACATACCTAGACTCGGGAAGCCTAGGGCCTCCAATATCTCAGTTTATGAAACTTATCAATGTCCCTGATGGAAAAGGAAAAACCATTTATGATACATTCATCAATCTAAAAGAAACAAGGTAGCTGAAAAATGAAAAACTAATAGCAATTTATATTGACGGTGGTTCAACCATGCTCGGAAGTGAAAATGGATTTGTCACATTGTTAAAGAATGATTTTCCCAATTTGATTGGCACTCATTGCATCGCACATTGTGAGGCACCTGTAGCTTCCGATGGTTGAAAAAAGATACCGAAATTATTGTTTGTTGATAAATTAGCAAATAAGGTGTACTCGTGGGTGGGAAATTCAGCTACGAGAAATAATGAGCTCATTTCTTTACTAGAGGTAATGGAATTAGAATCTTTACAAGTTCTTCAAATCCATGGCATTAGATGGTTATCTAGGAGCCAGGTAGTTGAAAGACTCGTTGCATTGATGCCTGTGATTTTGAGCTTGTGGAAAAAGGAAAGAAAGAACTCATGGTATCATAAGGCAAAGATTTTCTCAGTTCAATTCTGTCTAAATATGCTTCCTGACGTTTTGATAGAATTGAATAAACTAAACAAAAAATTTCAAGAAGAGATGTATATGTCACAACACTTGGAATAGCTATTGACCATACGTTAAGTACTCTTAAGAGGTATTTTTGTAGGCCAGATTCTTTTGCAGATGGTGCAACACATCTTAGTAAATTCTTGGAAGACTCTAGAGATGGATTCCTTGAAAATGTTTACAAAGAGGGGATTACACATAGACATGATTTGTTGTATATTCCAATCCAAGATGAGCACATGTCACAACCGATGGAAACATGTATCGATGGCTCCCTTGAGAGTTGCATACAACTTACAAGGAATTATGTCCAAGTATTGATTGAGAGCTTCAATTCAAGATTCCTGGATCTTCATCTCTTCAATGCAGCACGATTGTTTAGCCCTTGCCACTATCCATCAGATCTGTACGTGAGAGAAACTAATGCAAAACATTGGCTTGAAAGATTGTTTTTGCATTTGCAGCATACACTATGCAATGAAGGTATCAATGTACCATTGTTTGATATTGTAGCATGCAAAACAGAGTAGTATGAATTTATTGATGTGCTTCATTTAAATGGAGAAAGATTCCCTATGAAAGATGCATGGAAGGTATTTTCTCAAATAAAAGATTGGCACTCTAGGTATCCAAATATGTTAAAATTATGGCAATCAATACTTGTCATACCAGCAAGCACTATTGCATGTGAATGAGGGTTTTCAAAACAAAATCTGATCAAATATATAAGAAGAACAAGGTTTTCAATTAACACGCTTGATGCATTAATGCGTGTTTCATTAACAGGGCCTGACATATCAAAGGTGGAGTGGCAGCAAGTTTATGAGATTTGGTGTAGTTCAAAAGATAGGAGATTTAACCTGGGCACTTGATGCACTCCTGGGCATGTATTGCAACAGTTTTGATGAGTAAGTCTTATGTCATGCAGCTGCTATTTAATTTTGGGCCAGTTTCCTCCTTATCAGCAGTCATCTACAGTAAGATAGGCAACCTTTTGGTGCTACAGCAGGATCTTTTCAGCAGTAAAGGAACTATATGCTACAACAGTGAGGGGGATCCTATAGCATCCTTACAACATTGACATTCAGTTTTAGACACAAGGACAATAGACCAGCGTGGGTGTGTTTATTATTCAGTTTTGTTGTTCGCAAGGACATTCTAAGCACGATAATAGCTATATGGAAGTAACACTAATTTTGTATCTCAGCAGATCTTTTAGCTGGGGTCAGTAAACTAACACTCCCAGCTGCTGCAACAAATATTGGAGAGAGGGGTGAGCTGCTATAGGATTTCTCAGTGTCTCACATAGCATTGTGCAACCATCGTAACCTTGAGATCAACACAAATACTCAAACATTTATATGCAGCCAATAATATAGACATAATAGGAGGTCTGTACAATGAAATGGTGCTTTTCTTTGCCATATTGTAATTACCAGCCAAAACCAAGTGCTCACTCTTTCACCAACTAGTGATCCACGTTTTCTCTATAAGTAGGTAGCATTTTTGTGAAATTTCTAGCTCTTAGATAAATAATATCAGACCTTATTTTTCCAAATATTATTGTGGTGAATATATTTTAAATCTACAACACTTTCATTATATATATGGTGGATCTTTCTCTTGAGGTTTGTGAAATGTAAGCATTGTTGAAGCTCATTATCCCAAACAAACAATCTAAGTGTCTCACTTAACATTGTACAACATTGTAATTTTCATATTTGACAACTTATGCTTAGTCATTGTGCTCATATACAAGCTACTTTACATCATTTTTGTGGTTATTCTGAATGGGCAGTTTTAGGTCTATTCCGCTCATACCAAATTCTTTTGATTGGTGTGAAATGAAGAGTGTCTGATGGGTAGTTTTAGAATTGGTTTGAAGTCATATACAACTAATGGGAATTGGGAAGGTCTGGGATTTTTGGGAGCATTGGAAGTTTAAAGGAAACTTTGGGCTTCCCATGTTCATACCCAACTCATCAATATTTTTTTGGTTGTGGTGTTCACCAGACAGGAAAACTTGGTGTAGTTAATGTCCACAGATCCTACAATAAAACACAATGTTGAGTTAAATCTCCTAGCTATGAAATGCCTTGGGGAATTCTCACTAGTACAATTTTTGGAATTTGAGGTGGAGATAGTCCCCAACAAGTCTATATCCTTAAATCTTAGTGAAATATAGGTCAGAGTGCTTGGACTTGTGCAAGTTAAAGTATCTTTTTGAATTACCTAGTTCAAAACTATTGCAGCTTATGAAATTTGAGAGTGAAAACAATCCACAACATTATGTTTGATGTTAAAGAAGTCTACATTCTTAACTTCTAGTTGAAAATAGGTCAAAATGCCCAATTTTGTGCGATTTATATAATTTTGATTAATCTGGGAAAAACTGGTACATTTTCTGAAATTTGAGGTGAATACAGTGCATAACATTACATCTAGTATTAAATGAGTCTATATTCTTAAAATTTTAGTTTAAAGTAGATCAGAGTGGAAGATTTATATATAATCTAGGATTCCATGATAGACTCTGAGTGTTGCATGCCTTTGTGATTGCTTATGTGCAAATTCATAGCCAGAAAATTGGCATAATTATGATGCAGAGTTGTGAAATTATCAAATGAAGTAGGAAAATCTATGATATCCAGGTGAACTAAGACTTTTGATGCAGAAGTATGTCATTTGACCATGCTATTAGGTAATTTGCATACGATCAAAACTTAGAAGCGTTTCTAGTCTTGAGAAAGAAGTCTGTTGTCATCTCAAATGGATATTTGGGTTGTTATGAAATGATGTTTGCAATCCACAGTGTGATTTTCAGTGTATCTTTAAGGTTGTTGAAGTTCTTATTTATTTTTTGTGGGTTATTTTGTTGCGATGGCCACAATAGGTAATTGGAAGCATATATTCTAGAAAATTTTACACTTAAATCACTTTGGCCTCGTTCGTTGAATCTTCATTTTAAATGATATTAGAAGAATTATGGACACCAGTGATTTTGATAAAATTCCTTCTTGTCCAGCTCAAGGTGTTCGCCTGCAATGGGAAGCCAAGTAGAATGGCACAAAAGGTCACAGAGTCTGTAGATCACCCACAATATATGGATAGGGATAAGGATGAGGAGGTTGATTTGTTCCAGGATATGCAAACAAAAGAGAAGGATAGTTTCTTGCCTCAGTCAGGAGTTGTAACTTGCAGCTGTAAAATTAATCAGAGGGACTTTTCACAGAGGTGAGTGATCTGCTGACTAAGTATGCTGATAAAATTGATTATAATGATTGGTTAGACTCTCTCTTATTTGGTTTTGTTGCCAATTCTTATTGAAACTTTATGGTACTAGTGCATCCTTTCATTGTTTCAAGCTCTGCAATAAATGACAGTACTAGGATTAATAATTCTATTAATTGGTTTCACATTGTCTTATTTTTGTTGAGTTCACCCATTGATGTTATTTATCCACTTAGTAAGTCATGGCATTATTTGGTTTTTGGTTTCATTCTTGATTTAGAAAGTGGGTGTTCATTATTTGCTCATATTTGTGGGTTAATTGTCTTTTGGTATGACAACAGAAATGCTCCATGCCTTTTCCTCTTCTCTTGCATTTGGTAACTGATAGGCAGGGTAACTGGAGTAAGGAGAACATCAGAGAGATCGAAATGTATTTTTCAATTGCACTAATATTCTAGAAATTAATCAAAGCAGTCTCTACATTGGTTTAGATCCACAAGTAAAACATAGAATTCTGTCAAATTATAGTAGCACGTATGGCCAATCTCTGTTCTATTTGTTCATAAACTAGGAATTGATCTAAATGAAGATTAGGAGTTGGAAAATTTTAATACCCTGTTTTGATACAAAATGACACAAAATCTGAACTTTGAGATTTGAATAAACACCCTTATATACATAATCTCTATTTCATTTGTTCATAAACTAGGAATTGATCTAAATGAAGATTGGGAGTTGGAAAATTTTAATACCCTGTTTTGCTACAAAATGACACAAAATATGAACATTGAGATTTGAATAAACACCCTTGTCTACATAATCTCTGTTCCATTTGTTCATAAACTATGAATTGATCTAAATGAAGATTAGGAGTTGGAAAATTGTAATACCTTGTTTTGCTACAAAATGACACAAAATCTGAACCTTGAGATTTGAATAAACACCCTTGTATACATAATCTCTGTTCCATTTGTTCATAAACTAGGAATTGATCTAAATGAAGATTAGGAGTTGGAAAATTTTAATACCCTGTTTTGCTACAAAATGATACAAAATCTGAACTATGAGATTTGAATAAACACCCTTATCTACATAATCTCTGTTCCATTTGTTCATAAACTAGGAATTGATCTAAATGAAGATTAGGAGTTGGAAAATTTTAATACCCTGTTTTGCTACAAAATGACACAAAATCTAAACTTTGAGATTTGAATAAACACCCTTGTCTACATAATCTCTGTTCCATTTGTTCATAAACTAGGAATCGATCTAAATCAAGATTAGGAGTTGGAAAATTTTAATACCCTGTTTTGCTACAAAATGACACAAAATATGAACTTTGAGATTTGAATAAACACCCTTGTCTACATAATCTCTAAGTTGAATTAGCATTTAATGTATTCTTACCACTTTTCATTGGCTGTCCTAGAATTGATTCTGTGCAGTTGACCAAATTCATTAATAGGGACTGTCTATAGATTCTAGAAGACATTTGTATTTAATCCACGTTGATTCTACTTGTTGTCTGTTACCATTTAGTTACTGCTATCATAGGTCGTTGTGCTTTGGCATATTGAAGATTGAGCAGATTTATGACTCTCTCTTAAGACAGTCATATGAATTAAAGCAAATGCAATCTTTGTGGTAATCTTAGAAGTGCTGGTATATCAAGTTAAATAGAATTATTTCAGTTCACTTAATTTTCTTATTGCTCCTTCCATTTTGTCCATTTCTTTGACACTAATCTACATGAAATGTGTAGGAACAAATGCTTACAAAAAAATGCTGGAGTGACATATAGTTTAGATTCAATATGAAGATTGTTACATGACATTTTTGCATAGCCAAAATAGAAAGCTTAATCTGATGCTGCCAAAACACATCTATGACTTGATGCTTTGCAATCCTGCCTAGGGTGTGTTTTGATTTCTTGCTTTGTTCATAGTATATGATATCTAGACAACATTTGCTGCAATGTATTACATAACCTGATCAGCATTTTTTGGAAATTTTTCTTGTGGTGTTTCTATAACATTTGTCTCTATAACCATTGACATATACAAATCAAAGAGTTTTTATTTTATACCAGTTCCCTCATACAATGCTTTAATGTTTCCATGACATATGTCTCTATAGTTGATGAAATATACAAATCAAATAGAGATTTTTCTTTATTTATATTGTCAATGCTCTCAAAAAATGGCTTTTCTAGTTACCATGTATTCATGTCAATGATTTCTTGCAATACTTTCTCTATTTGATAGCATGCTTTGCCTAGTTACAATGTTTTCATAGACAACACATTGACATAGTTAATGTATAAGATGATTTGCTTTTTCTATTTCATGCTATAATGTTTTCATGAAGAACACATTGACATAGTTGATGTATAAGGCAATCTGCTATTGCTATTCTATGCACAACACATTGACATTGTTGATCCTATTTTTGTTGAGTTGTTTATCTCACTCTCAGTAGGTTGTTTTTTTTCACCCTTTATTTTCAAAGCAGGTGATCAACGAAAACATGGATAAATGAATCTATTGTTATGTTTTAATTGGAAATCAAAGCATATCTTTTAATTGAAAATTAAATTCTTTAATAAAAACATTATTATTAAAGGGTATTTTTTTTAATAAAACTTCATCATTGACGGATTATTTTTTTAATAAAACTTCATTGTTGAAGTGTTATTTTTTGAATAAAACTTCATTGTTAAAGGGTTATTTTTTCACTAAAACATTGTGTGACAGGCCAGATAAAAGTTCAAAACGTCAAAAAAAATTAGTTAGAAGGGCAAAGTTGAAATGAAATTCCAACCCTGGTGGAGAGTAAAGAAGCACGTCGTAGCAGAAGCCTGGACATTAATGACATTTTACAAAATTTATCAATGGTAAAAAAAAACGTTTTTACTAATTACTTACCCGCTTAGCTTGACAGCTTCATAAAAATTTGGCCGTAAAATACGGGAAAAATTCCGTGTGACGGGCAAAATGCCCGTCAAATTCCAACCCTACTCTTAAGGGCCGAAATCCTTACTTCCGCTTGGGATTCCGGGAACACTCTTTGGATCCAGATGTCAACACCGGTTCACTAGCCTATCGTGGAACTACTCTCCCACTGAGCGTACACCGTGAATGACAAACATCAATTGCTAAGTCAGATCTCCGTGGAACTACTCTCTGAAACGTGGATTTCTATGTTATTTGGTGAAATTTTAGGATAACAAATTTGGCAGAAAATTAAGTGTCAGGTAGATCAAAGAGCTAGATTTCATGTCCCAACAGGTTTTGAGGGTGTTTGAATATGTCCAACATCTCCAAAATTCCACAAATAAAGTGCATCTATGGCAAATTTAGATTATTTACTTACCCCAAAAATGAATATTTCAAAGCAAAGGCTAAAACATAACACACCAAAACCTTATGCTCTTCTCATTACTTAAGCTATAAATATATAGGCAATACAAATGTTAAGGTTTTGGATAACACTAGCAGCACCAAGAGGGATTAAAGCAACACCAAGAGAGATCAAATCTCTCGAAGTGCAAACTCCTTTTTAGAGTGCAAACTTTGAGGAAGCCTTTTAATTTATCTAATTTGTGTAGTAAATATATATATAGTTGTAAATATTTTATTTTTTATAATTTTTTAAAAAGGACACGTGTAAGCTCCAAACTCCAAGATGAGCACAAACGGAGTTACACATCTCCCCCTACTGGTTGTAGAATGCACCTCTTCGAGGCAATAACACACCAAAACCTTATGCTCTTCTCATTACCTAAGCTAGAAATATATATGCAATACAAATGATAGGGTTTTGGATAGTGTCTTGGCCACTAACTGCACTAGCTCATAAATGCTTAACCACTTGTCCACATGTGGAAAAACCTAATTATCTACACCTACTTCATTAACCACTAAGTGGTGGGAGTAATTACCAAATTTCAGCATTACACCTTAATTACAATCGTTAAACAAACAATCAAATTGCTACTAAAACATACTTCCTCTAAGGGATTACATAAATAAATAAAATGTGAATGCCTACTAGTCTAAGTCTCAGGTCGACTTACAACCTCAAACATCACCATTTTCATCTTCTTTGTTGCCTTGTGTTGATGTAGAGTTTTCTTGTACTTTCTGTTCCAAACTCTGACACTCTTTCAATGCTTTTTTGCTTCTTCTTGCTCCATATTTTAAACTCTACAAATATTATCTTATATTATTAAGCCTCAACTTTATTTTGATCTTGTTCTTTAGTGTTTTCTCAACTTATTGAAACCTACTTCCTACTCCATCTACAAATTCTTCAATCATTATCATTTCACAAATTTGTTTAGCGGTTTTTTTCCACTCTTGCTTGTTGTCTTCAAAAAGTAGAATGTTCTTCATACTGTGGGCTATAAATTCAATCTTTAACATCCACTCCAAAAACTACAATTTAGGAATATCAAGGACCCACTTGATGTATTCAACCTCTGCATCTTTAGTGCAATCTTCAAAATTTTCAACATCTTCAATATTGTCCATTTCTTTATTTGGCTCTTCTTGTATGTTTTCTTCTTCTTCTTCTTCTTCTTCTTCTTCTCCTTCTTCTACAACTTCAACTACTTCACATGCAGCTGCTACAGTTGTTTTTACCTCAGCTGTATCATCCTATGCTTCAGAATGTAGGTTTCCATCTTCATCTTCTTTGGGATTTACGATCCAATATTCAAACTGTTCATCTTCCTCAACTACTTGGTCTTCTTCTTCAAGTAGGATTCCTTCTCCAAGCATCACATCAATGAGACTCTTTTGCTGGAAAAAAATCAACTAACGTTCATTTGAAAGGTGTTCCTCATCATACTTCAATTCAAGTACTCCAACTTCGACTGTTGAGAGGTCACTTTCATTATCTTATGTATTCTCTTCATCAAGGAATACTACTTCATTGGAATTTTCTTCTTCATCTTCATCATCAATCTTTGCTAAATCCACTAAATCATTGGTATCTTCATTGGCAGTTTCACCATCACAGGCTGCTACACCGGTAGCTTAAACTACAATTTATATATCTTTGCCTTCGTCATCCACCCATGCACATGCACAGTGAGCTTGATCACTTGCTTTATTTCCAATTTCATCTTCATCATTGTAACTGTCATCCACTTGCGACTCAGCACAATGGAATTCACCATGCTCTACTACATACACAGAGTCTTCATCATGCTCTTTCTTTGGTAGCTATACTTCACACACAGATTCTCCTTCCAGTGTGACAACATTCTGTAGGATGTTACTCTCCCTTTCACTGTAATCTATTTCCATAATACTCCAATATTGTTTGGTGCTTGTGCTCTCATCCAAGACTTTTCGAATGAGAGACAATGCAACAATATCATTCTTCTTCTAAGCTTGAGACATGACCTCCTAGGCGGGTTCATCAAACCCCTTCAACACAATATCTCATAAGTCTTCTACATGTAATATAGTCTTCAACGAGTATGTCTTTGAAATGTATCACATGAGTTTCTACTCATTTTCCACTGCAACTTCTGCTTCTGCTCTTTTGTTCTCTCTCTTGAGTTGTTTGAGTCTTCTTTTCTGACCCATGACAGTTGTTCTCTGTAGCCCATCCACCTTCTTCCATGGTTGAATTCGACCGTTAGCTTTCTTGTCGTCTCTCTTTCTCAGTCCTATGTTAATATTCCTTCCTTATCTCCCTCTAAAAATATGGATTTTTTTTGGTAATGCAACACCTTTGTTATTGAAAAATCTCATTTTCGAACTGGTCGGGGTTCTCTTCTCTTCCTTTCAACTCGGGCTATGGCCCTTCTCTTCCATGTGGGTGTTTCGGGATATACTCTTTCTCATATAGATTTTTTATTCACCAAAAATCATTTAAAAACCCCTTTCTTCCCCAACCCCCATCTAAAAAAAATGGGAGAGAGGAAGTTTCAACTAAACTATGTTGATGGTCATCAAGGCATGACCAGAAATGTATGGTCATAGGTATGAGTGTATGAAGCATGACCAAACCTTAAAAAAAAATTTAAGAATAGATTTGGTCATGGGTTATGGTTGAGAAGGGAACAACCACGTAGAAAAGAGAATTGTAGGCTAAAGAGCCAAATTGTGGAGAAACCTCCACCAATTAGATATCTATTAGTGTTGGCCTCCATGGCCTACATCGACCACTTTTTTGCATCATTACAATAGATTTACTCAAGCCCTTAAGTACACTTCATCACATGCATTACCATGGAAAAATACCATTCATTTTTTTTTAAAACCAAGTATTAGGAATAGCGACATGCCCCCGCTATTTAGTCTACCTAAATCTACATTAGACTTTACATAGGCAACCCACCAATCCAGGGATACACATGACTAAATAGGTCTTATAGATGTATGCCCATTTACATTGTGATTAATTCCAATTCCATAAAAAATTCTTGCAACAGTATGTGATTCAAGAAACATCCAAGTGCTTCTTCACTTGCATCCATCTCTACTACAGTGAGCCGAAGCAAGCACTCCTTAACTGGGTGCTTCTTCATCCACTATATTCAATGTGTTTCTTGAGTAAATGGTGCATACACACTAGACTAAAATTTCTCTGATACCATGTGAAAATTCAAATAAAATACTAAAACATAACACACCAAAATCCTATGGAGCATATCGCTACTCTTCTCATTACTTAAGATGGAAATATATAGGCAATACAAATGCTAGGGTTTTGGACCATGTCTTGGCCACTAATTCCACTAGTTCATAAATGATTAAAAACTCAAGTCCATATGTGGAAAACCCTAACTTTCTATGGCTACTTCATTAACCACTATGTGGTGGGAGTAATTACCACACTTCAGCATGAAATATATCCTCTTTATGCAAAAATGAAATTTTAAAGGCCATTTTGAATGAAATACATCCTACTTCGAAACGTGCACCATGCAACATGAACGGCAAACATTATTGATGACTAATATGTCCATTCTTGAAGCTATCAACACCATTAAGTCTCTCCATCCATCGCCTAATAACCAAGCTTCCCGCTCTTGCACTCAAACTTGAATAATAACTCAATGTTGCTACATATCAAGAGATGAAGTTCAATCTATTCAATCAAACTTTGAATAACAGTTCAATGTTGTTATAGATCAGGAGTTGAACTTCAATCTGTAAAGAACTCAACAGGGGCATCCATAGTTCGACAATGGTCGTCATTTATGGATATGATGGAGGAGGCATTGGTGGTGTAGTTGAAATACTGTAATGAGGAATTGGGAGTGTAAATGCCCATGTTGTTTGGTATGGAAAGTGCAATCCAACCCACTATATCAATCATTGGGATCTCTTGCAAAGCTTCAAAGAAGAAAAAGAGATATGGTTATGCGGCAAAATGAGAATATGATCAAACAAAAAGATGGGATAATTTTTATTAACATTTTTTAAAAATATTTTTATATTTATTTTTCACATAGATGAAAAATAAATATAAATATAATATTTACAAATATTACCTTTATATTTATTATGTCCCTGCAAGACATCTAGTGATGAGTTGTTTTTATTACTTTGTATATACTATAGCATACCACTCTACCCCTGGGAATTCGTATTCATCGATCCCCATTCCATTAGGAACTAGCGCAAGGAGTTTGGAGAAGAAGAGAGAGCTGAGAAATGAAGAAAGAAGAAAATAGCGATTCTGAAAAACCCTGATTTCTGAGTGTCGGACATGCCTAGAAAATCGTGTGGGAATCTCAATCCAGCAAGGGATCCATTCGCCTAAACCCTAGGGAAATTTGCAGCATGTGAGATGCTTAGAAACCCGTGAAGAAAACCCTGTGTTGATGGCCGAGAACCCAGTTGCGGGATAGAGTTGTTTTGGCCATAAAAAGTGAAAGAAAACCCAAGTGGAAATGAAAGAGAGGAATAGGACATAATCTAGGGTTGCTTGATAAACCCAGTGAAGGATAGAGTCTCATGGATCCAACAGCTTGGACCTTTCTATACCCACCTTGAAGAGAACTGGAGGGAAGGTATGGCCCGAGGGACTGTGTAGCAGTGAAGGGAATACTTCCTTGTGTTAGGTGTGGTAGGTATTGTGGGTGCCAAGACTGTCTGAGTGTGAATTGAGAGGCCTGCAACTCTAAGGTTGAACTCACTAGCTTAACATCCTCCTCCACTCTTCCTAACTGCTTGATAAACCCAACTGTGTGTTGGATTAGCATGTTTCTGTGTGAATCCATGGCTGTGAATGAGCCTGTTTAGCCCTCCTTAGTGGATAAACAACCGAACTCAGGGGTGGTATCTCACCTGAAAGAGTATAGGCTGGACAGAGACCTATGGTTGCGTGGAATGTTTCTCTCACATAGCCAGTTGCTTGGACAATTCATCTCAAAAGATAAGTGCTCTTTGTGGTATCAAATGATGTTATTTCCTACGATGTGTTGATGTGTTATTTCAAGTCAAATTGAATGAAACGATCATAGAGAAGTAATCAGTAGGAAGTATGTGTATGCACCTAACCATGAGGATGATTCATTTGTCGTTGTTTCATCATTTTACTTATATTAAGTATGTTGTTATGTTGTTAACCCTGTATGTTGTAAATGCATCCATTAGATTTAATTCCACTATGTTTGTTGTTATGCATTGCACACCTCCTTAGAGGGTTTGTACTTAATCATATGAGTTTGGGGGATTAGTTAGAAACCCCTTGATGTGTTCATGCCCCCTCTGTGGTCAGATGAAGGGAGGGGCCTTGGAAGGGTGATTCCAGGGATTTTGATTGTGGGGTAAAGAGGTTTTGATGGACTTCGGGGCAGTTTTTTTATTGGAAAATAGGCAAGGTTGGATTCTTCAGGTGTGGAAGTGGTCCACACAGTTGCATAGAACTCTCCAAGATCTTTCCAACGGTACCGAGTTTTCCCAAAATGGACTAAGGATGAAGAAGTTATTGGGCTAGAAAGTTGGCAGGACAGGGGCATGGCCAGCTCTCGACCTTCTGAATCCGCACTGCGGAATGCGGAAGTCATGGGCACATTTATGCAACGCTGGGAATTTTGGCGTCCCAAATTTTTGACTCCCGCATCGCAGATGCAGAGTGCGGAAGTTAGGGGCGCATTTTCTTCGACGTGGTGAATTTGTAGTTCCGACTTCCGACTCCCGCATCACGGATGCAGAGTGCGGAAGTAAAAGGCGTAAATCATCGAAAGGGTGGATTTGATGTTCTGACTTTCCGACTCCCGCATTGCAGATGCGGAGTGTGGAATTCAAAGGTGGATTTTCATCGAAATGGTGGATATGATGTTCTGAATTTCTGACTCCTGCATCGCAAATGCGGAGTGCGTAAGTCAAAAGTGGATTTTCGTCAAAATAATGGATTTGGGGTTCCAAATTTCCGACTCCCACATCGCGGATGCGGAGTGCAGAATTCAGAGGCGTAAATCATTGAGATGGTGTTTTGGTGTCCCGACTTTCCGACTCCCGCACTGCGGAATGCAGAAGTCAAGGTCACATTTTGTTCGAAGCCGGGTATCTTGGTGTTCCGAATTTCCGACTCTTGCAGAAGATTGCGAAAGTTGGAATCGTATTTTGTTCGACGCTATGATTTGAGCATTCCGCCCTTCCGCCTTCCGACCTGCGGATCGTGGATTGCAAAGTTGCGGACCAAAGATAATTGCGGTTGTGTAAAAGATCATAGTTGCGGATAAGTTTTGGAAGAAAATATTTATCAGGCTTGTTTGCCCATCACTCAAAAGGGAAATGGGGGAATTGGGGGCATGACAGAGTGGTATCAAAGCCCAAGGTTGCAGCACTGGGGCTGCTTGGTCCAAAGTAGAAGGCACAATAGGTTTATAAATTACTCCATGAATTTATTTCTATTAAAAATGGATGTTATATGTTTTATATGTGTTCTTACGATGTCTAATAAATGCCTCTATGCTGCACAATGCTTGTAGCTGATAGCATTTGAATAGTGTAGCAAAGAGAAGCAGGCAGGGGAAATAAATCCCCAAAGGAAAATGGTAACCATGAATGACACCTAGGATCCTTACGAGCATGATGAAGATGTGCTAGGAGAAAATGTGCAAGAAGATCATGCTGAGACTGAATCCAATGGAAGAAGGGAGCAAATAACTCCTCAGAATTTGGTTGAAACAATGATAAGCTTTAATGAAAGGTTGATGAAGGATCAGGAAGAACAGAATTAGCTCAATGCTGCTATTTTGTAGAGCCTCACTGATATGCAGCAGAGGGAAAACCTTGGTTCCAACCCAAGCAACGCCGGTGAAGAATGAAGGGGTGCAGAAAGTCGCTCTAGAGGTCGTTCTAGGAAGAGGAATCCAAGCCCAAGGAAGAGTTCGATGAGAAAAAAGCACAACACGCCCTCTTCAAGATCTTCTTCCAGCCGGTTGTATGACTCAAGAGGCCCTCGAAAGAATCCCGAGGAATACTTCTAGCATATTTGAAGGCAAGAGTTCTTGAAGCTCAAACCAATGATGGAACTTACCTTCAAATTAAAGAGAATTTGTAGCAAGGAATGTAGATGAAAGGTGTGTAGGATATCGGCTTGGTGAAGATGATGTTCTCTTTTATCAAGGTACTAGACTGTATATTCCAGATTGTCGTATATTTGAGGAAGATTGTGATGGATGAAATACATCAAATGCCATACTCTGGACATCCAGGATATCAAAAGACAATAACATAAGCAAGAAAGCAGTAGTTTTGGCATGGAATGGAGAAGGACATAGCAAAATACATTTCCAAGTGTCAAAAGTTCCAACAAGTCAAGGAAGAACATCAACATCCAACAGGATTATTACAGCCTTTTCCCATTCCAGAATGGAAGTGGGAAGTAATTTCTATGGATTTTATAACAGGTTTACCAATGACAGTGAGGAAGCATGATTCGATTATGGTGGTGGTGGACAATCTATCAAAGGTAGCTCACTTTATTCCAATCAAGTCCACTCACAAGACAAGTAACATAGAAAACATTTTCATGAAGGAGATATTCAGATTGCATGGATTTCCCAAAGAAATAATTTCATACCGAGATGTAAAGTTCACATCCAATTTTTCGAAGGGACTATTTTAGGAATTGGGAACTCAGCTAAACTTTAGTACATCATATCATCCTCAAAATGATGGTCAAACTGAGAGGGTGAATCAGGTTCTTGATGGCATGTTGAGGATGTATGTGATGGACAAACCATCCAAGTGGGAGGACTACCTACACTTGGTAGAATTTGCATACAATAATGGACATCATGCATCATTGGGGATGATTACTTTTAAAGTATTGTATGGAAAAGGATGCAAGACTCCATTGAATTGGGATAATTTAGTGAACAGGGTAGTGCTTGGACCATAGATGATCAAGGAAATGGAACAAGAAATTGTTAAAATCGGGAAGAATTTAAAGACAACTCAGGACAGGAAGAAGAGTTATGCAGATTTGAAAAGAGTGCATAAGGAATTTAATATTGAGGATCATGTTTACTTGAGAGTGAAACCAAGGAAAATCTCTTTCAAGTTGGGGAGTTGTTCCAAGTTGGCACCAAGATATTGTGGGCCATTTAAATTCCTTGAGTGTCGGACATGCCTAGAAAATCGTGTGGCAAGCTCAATCCAGCACGGGATTTATTGGCCTGAACCCCAAGACAATTTGCAGTGTGTGAGATGCTCAGAAACCCATGAATAAAACCCTATGTTGATGGCCGAGAACCCAGCTGCGGGATAGAGTTGTTTTGTCCATAGAAAGTGAAAGAAAACCCAAGTGGAAATGATAGAGAGGAATAGTATAAAAGGTAGTGTTGCTTGATAAACCCATTGAAGGTTAGAGTCTCAAGGATCCAACAGCTTGGACCTTTCTATTCCCGCCCTGAAGAGCATTGGAGGGAAGGTATGGCCTGAGGGACTATGTAGCAATGAAGGGAATACTTCCTTGTGTTGGGTGTGGTAGGTATTGTGGGTGTCGATACTGTCTAAATGTGAATTGAAAGGCCTGTAGCTCTGAGGTTGATGTCACTAGATTAGCATCCTCCTCCACTATTCCGAAATGCTTGATAAACCCAACTGTGTGTTAGCTTAGCATGTTTGTGTGTGAAACCATGGTTGTGAGTGAGCCTGTTTATCCCTCCTTATTGGATACACATCCTAGCTCAGGGATGGTCTCTCAGCTGAAAGAGTATAGGCTGGAAAGAGACCTATGGTTGGGTGGAACATTGCTCTCACATAGCCAGTTGCTTGGATAATTCTTCTCAAGAGATAAGTGCTCTTTTTGGTCTCAAATGATGTTAATTGCTATGATGTGTTGTTGTGTTATTTCAAGTCAAATTGAATGAAATGATCATAGGGAAGTAATCAGTAGGAATTATGTGTATGAGCCTAACCATGAGGATGATTCATTTGTTGTTGTTTCATCATTTTGCTTATATTAAGTATGTTATTATGCAGTTAACCCTATATGTTGTAGATGCATCCATTGGATTTAATTCCACTATGTTTGTTGCTATGCATTGCACACCTCCTTAGAGGGTTTGTACTTCATCATATAAGCTTGGGGGATGAGTTAGAAACCCCTTGATGTGTTCATTCCCCCTATGTGGTCAGATGAAGGAAGGGGCCTTGCTAGGGTGATTCCAGGGCTTTTGACTGTGGGGTAAGGAGGTTTTGATGGAATTTGAGGCAGCTTTTTGATTGGAAAAGAGACAAGGTCAGAGTCCTCAAGTGTGGTAGGATCCACACCATTACATAGAGATCTCCAATAGATTTCCAACGGTGCTGAGTTTTCCCAAAATGGACTAAGGATGAAGGAGTTATCGGATTGGGAAGTTGGCAAGATAGGGGCATGGCCAGCTCCCGACGTTCCGAATTTGCACTGCGGAATGCGGAATTCGGGGGCACATTTATGCAACGACGGTAATTTTGGCGTCCCGACTTTCCGACTCCCGCATCGCGGATGCGGAGTGTGGAAGTCGGGGGCATGTTTTCTTCGATGTGGTGAATGTGGAGTTCTAACTTACGACTCCTGCATCGTGGATGCAGAGTGTGGAAGTCGGAGGTGTAAATCATCGAAAGGGTGGATTTGATGTTCCGACTTTCCGAATTCCGCACCACGGATGCGGATTGCAGAATTCAGAGGTGGATTTTCGTCGAAATAGTGGATTTGGGGTTTTGAATTTCTAACTCCCGCATCGTGGATGCGGAGTGCGGAAGTCAGAGTCGTAAATTGTTGAGATGGTGTTTTGGCGTTCCGACTTTTGGACTCCCACACTGTGGAATGCAGAAGTTGGGATCTCATTTTGTTCGAAGCTAGGTATCTTGGCGTTCCTACTTTCCGACTCCCGTAGCGGAATGCGGAGGTCGGAGTCGTATTTTGTTCGTCGTTGTGATTTTAGCGTTCCTCCCTTCTGACTTCCGACCTGCAGATCGTGGATTGCGGAGTGTTAAGATTCAATATGCTAAGATAGATAACATCAGTATTCAATTCAACTTCACAACAATAACATATACAAGATCACTTAAAGAATAACAAGCACAACATAAACACACGAGACACAAATTTATTCTGGGAAACCCTCTATGGGAAGAAAACCCATCAAAACTTCCTCAATATAGATGATCAAAAGTACGAAGACAAAACCCCAAACAAGTGCTCTTTCTCCTTGCAGATCTCTCTCTCTCTCTCTCCTATGCGAATTACACAAGTGAGTGTGTGTGTGAATGAATGAATAAATGAGAGAGCCTACCTCTCTATTTATGCATTCACTTCTACTTTAATTTTACAACTTGACATGTCGACCTCAAATAAATTTACCACTCAACTAATGTTGATTGGGTCGACTCCTCTAGGGGACTTAAAAACCCCATTACATTTACTCTAGGGGATCTATTGCCTCGACTTACATGGGAGGATTTACCTCTTGACTTTATGATGACCAAATACAATAATGACATCCCGACAGAGGAATAAAACATCTCCTAATAAATTACAATAATAAAATACGATAGAATATTCTTCGAAGTTACAATATTTCAACACTCCCCCTTAACGAGAAGGGTATTCTACTAGCAAAATCAACATCAACTATAGGAGCAAGGAGAGAGAGCATCATCAACAACATCAAGGTGATACATCTATAAATCATCGGATTTTTTCTTCAACATCGTCAGCAACTGGAATAGCTACTAGAACATCTTCAACATCTTCAATAATGGAGCATCATCTTCTACAGTATTGAGTCTTCATCTTCTACAGCACTCGATCACTCAATCATCTACAACAACAACAACATTAACATATGGATCTTTCAATCAGCAACAACGTCATCATTTTGATCTTTCGATCAATACCATCATCAACATCTGGATCTTTCGATTAGCAATGACACCATCATCTTGATCTTTCGATCAACAACATCATCATAACAGCATAACCTATAATTCACATGATCCAATTATGGGATGACCAATCCCTCTCACTTTAGGACATAATGCCAAGGATGATGCAATCCTAATCCAATTATGGGATGGTCAGTCCCTCTCACTTTAGGACATAATGCCAAGGATGATGCAATACTGATCCAATTATGGGATGATCAGTCCCTCTCACTTTAGGACATAATGCCAAGGATGATGCAATCCCATCCACATTCTTGGGGACAAGAGTCTTCAGATCACTTTAGGACTAAGGTCCAAGGAATATACACTCCAACTACATTCTCGGGGACAGAGGTCTCCGGATCACTTTAGGACTAAGGTCCAGGGAAGATACAATCCCAACCACAGTGCAAGTCCTTTTTCATACTGGATGTGACCTAGATCAAATCTAGGATTTACCACCACAGAGCTAGTCCTTTTTCATACTGGATGTGACCTAGATCAAATCTAGGATTTACCACCACAGAGCCAGTCCTTTTTCATATTGGATGTGACCTAGATCAAATCTAGGATTTACCACCTAAGATCCAGTCCTTTTTCATACTGGATGTGACCTAGATCAAATCTAGGTTTTACCACCACAGAGCTAGTCCTTTTTCATACTGGATGTGACCTAGATCAAATCTAGGATTTACCAACACAACATCATCATCATCAAATTCTTGGAGATAAGAGTCTACGAATCCTTTTAGGACACATGTCCAGGGATGATAAAACCCTACTGCAACATCATCATCAACATATTTTTTGGAGACAAGATTATACGGATCCATTTAGGACATGTGTCCAGGGATGATACAATCCCACTCCAACATCATCATCAACATCTTTCTTGGAGACAAGAGTCTATGGATCCCTTTAGGACATGTGTCCAGGGATGATACAATCCCACTGCAACATCATCATCAATATCTTTCTCGGAGACAAGAGTCTACGGATCCATTTAGGACAAGTTCCCAGGGATGATACAATCCCACTACAACATCATCATCAGTATCAGCACTGCTCCCCCTTTCGAGGAAGGACCTTTTGAACCACACCAAGCTTGTCTCGTAAGTACTTAAACTTCACTCAAGACAGAGGCTTAGTCAACACATTAGCGGCTTAGTCAACACATTAGAACTCATCAGTACTCACATACTGGAGCTTTATAGCTCCCTTCTGTACCATATCCCATATGTAAACATACTGTATTTCTATGTGGTTTAACTTGTCATGGAACACTGGGTTCTCTGTCATCTTTATACAACTTCGTTTGTCACATAGAATCACTATGGTATCCAACTCCAGGTCAAAAAGACCTAACATCAACTTCTGAATCCATATGGCTTCACAACTTAGCAGAACAAGCTGCTATATACTCTGCTTCAGCTGTGCTGAGAGAAACACTGGACTGCTTCCTACTAAACCATGAGATCATGGTGGATCCTAGACAATAACATGCACCTGAGGTGCTCTTCCTGTTTGAGACACTGCCGGCCCAATATGCATCTGTATAACCATACAATCTATAGTCATGATATCCAACATAGTATAGACCAAAGTCTATCATATCTTTCAGGTACCTCATCACATGCTTTGCAGCTACCAAGTGAACATGTCTAGGCTCAACTAGATACTGACTCAAGGTGTTCACAGAAAAGCATATATCTCACCTGGTATTTGTCAAATACATCAGTGAATCAATCATCTGTCTGTAAACTATAGAAACCACTATCCATCATCCCATATCTCTACTTCACATTTTCCTTGGCTAAGGAAAAATCTCATCTGATCTCAACCACGTATCTAATCATAAGAATCATGCCAATACTTTTTAAATCTGAGATCTACTTCCTCTGAAGTGGATTTTTCTACATCTAAGTATTTTCCTCCCTCTGTGACTGAACATCATTCACACTCTGCATTGAGTGATATTCTGGATATCTATCCGTGCCATCTCTCATCAGATGGGACTACTGATATGAGCCTAAATACCTGCATCTCCTCAAGTCATGGCTGTCGATATTGCTTGTAGTCTTTTCTATAAGGGTAAAACCCTAATCATCCAAGGTAGATCACTTGTAAACATATAATATAGGTTCATGGTGCTAGGATGATAGAATATCGGTTCCATTTAAACCTCCTTCATTGTTGCTCTATGAGTCTCCCAACTTTGCTAGGGTTTCTTCTTACTTGGAAACCCTAATTTTCAATTTCCTTCCTCCCACAATATTTTGATGGAAGATTAATATCTATGATGAATCAATTCCAAATACATTTTCAAAGTTTCCAATGTTGCATCAGGTGTCTCCAACATTGTATCAGGTCATTCCATACCTAAAAAATTGAAAACCCTAAGTGAGAGATTCTTCCTCCTCTTCTTTGATTTCCTCCATTGAGATATTTCAGATGTTCCTTATTGTTTATAGTGTATCTATGAAATTTAGGATCCTTAGGGTCTGAAACTTTAGCTTGTGGTATCCTGACCTATCATATTTCCAACCCCACAGATTTTAGCTTCATTGGATTCTCCATGAGAGAGATATGCTAAGTTTCCCAACATGACCTGTTTATGGGATGAAACAACATAGCGAAATTTTACGGCATGACACGTGTTACTGTTTCAACTTTAGCCTCTGATACTCGGACCTGTGAAACTACAGTTCGTTCCCTAACTGTCTCTTTTTAGGGAATTCCATTTGGAGCTTCTTACACTGATATATGACCTTTTTCCCTAGGTCACCTGTTTATGGGATGAAACAACATAGCAAACTTGTACGGCGTTCCACATGTCACTGTTTCAACTTCGGACTCTAATACTCGGACCTAAAACTACAGTCTGTTCCCTAACAGTAAATTTTTACGGAATTCTATTTGGAGATTCCTAGCATGAGATATGACCTTTTTCCCTATGTCACCTGTTTAGGGATGCATTCTGGAAGAGGCAGAAACCCTAACTTGTACGGATCACATCTCACAAAGTACAATGAATATGAGGCTAAAACTTGGACACAAGGTACAGGAACATGTCATCTTCGGCTTGTCCAAGTTTCCAAGTTTTAGATCCTGAAACATCCCCAAAAGTGATTTATAGCGAAAGTTCCATGATGACTAGGTTTTTGTATACAAAGCCCTAGCTTTCAAATTGTTGCAAGTGAAACAAGTGTCGTAAATGCCAGACATTTCCTTCCTTTAGGATAGCTCTGATTCCATGTTAAGATTCAATATGATAAGATATATAACATCAGTATTCAATTCAATTTCACAACAATAGCATATACAAGATCACTAAAAGAATAACAAGCAGAGCATAAACACAAGAGAAACAAATTTATCCTGGGAAACCCTCTATGGGAAGAAAACCCAACAAAACTTCCTCAATATAGATGATCAAAAGTACAAATAAAAAACCCCAAACAGGTTCTCTTTCTCCTTGCAAATCTCTCTCTCTCTCTCTCCTATGTGAATTACACAAGTGAGTGTGTGTGTGAATGAATGAATAAATGAGAGAGCCTAGCTCTCTATTTATGCATTCACTTCTACCTTAATTTTACAACTTGACATGTCGAACTCAACTAACTTTACCACTCAACTAATGTTGACTGGGTTGACTCCTCTAGGGGACTTAAAAACCCCATTACATTTGACTCTAGGGGATCTATTGCCCCAACTTACATGGGAGGATTTACCTCATGACTCTATGATGACCAAACACAATAATGACATCCTGACGGAGGAATAAAACATCTCCGAATATATTACAATAATAAAATACAATAGAATATTCTTCGAAGTTACAATATTTCAACACGCAGTTGTAGACCAAAGATAATTGTGGTTGTGTAAAAGATCAGAGTTGTGGATAAGTTTCGGAAGAAAAAATTTATTAGGCTTGTTCCCCCATCACTCAAAAGGGAACTCAGGGGATTTGGGACGTGACAAATCCCTTCCCCCTTCTTACACAATAATGTTATTGATGCATATATGTGGCTCCCCTCCACAAATATAGAATCCTTCTATTCCTCCTCCTTTATCGTTGGCATGATATTGATATTGTTGGTTGAGTTTCGATTCCTTGTGCCTTCTTTATCTTCTTCCTTTATGAGTCTTTTATATGTCATTTGATTTCCTTGATCCTCATGCCCTTGCCTTTTCTATTCAATCCATGAGATAGGAAGGTAGGTCGACCTTCACTACTTTGGTTTGATAATGTGGTTTAAGAATCTATAGATCAGCAACCCATCTAGTGGGACAACGTGCTACCTTGCCTGGATCAATGTTCAAATTTGAACCCATGCTATCCCTTCCATAGGGTTCTAGCATGTTCGAGAAGTGCAAAGTTAAAACCGCCCTTAATTATTTTTTTTAATTCTATTTTTACCTTTCCAATTAATAAGGGCATACTTTATAGCAACATTTCAAAGGAAGGGTAACTTTTTAAATTACTTTTCAGAAAGAATTTCAATTTACAAATAGTGTGTTTAAAATCAAATCGTCCTCACTCCCTAATTTACCTAGAATTGACATAAACTTCCTCTTATCACTCCAGGAGTCCTTCTAGGCTGTAGGTCAAAGGAGCCTGGTAACATGCCAATTTTCTTAATGATTTGTCAAATGGATCGAGTTGGATTACTTAATGAAACTCACTCACTCAGAACATACCCAGGCATACTCAGATAGACAAGGATTTTAACCACGTTGTTCAGAAAGTTTATAAAGGTATATGTATGTAGAAATCCTATTATGTTGGCAGACTCATACAAAGCATATATGAATGGCTAATCACAATAGATAAATGATACTTGATATTCAATTTATCAGTACAAAGATAGGATGACAACTATTGAGCATAGACAAATAGAACATACATGAAATAAACATTTCACTGCAAGTACAGAAAGGTAGAAAAGGAAAATTGAACGTAAATGGCAAAAGAAGCTTATATAACCAAGAGGCAATGAGAAGTATGATAGTAATATTATAAAAAAGTCTCCAAAGTCGAACCCTTGTTCTACATAAGTCACAGGCTTTATAGCCTTTACAAAAATGTTCAAGATCCTGAAAAACTGGATCGAATCTGCTAAAAATAGCTATCTAAAAATGACTTTTTGAAAAGTATGAAAGAGTCCCACATTCAAAAAGTAACCGCCATCTTTCCAGTCCTCCTATCTTCGACAGTTGTAATGGGACAGTTGTAATGGGCCTTCGGAGGCTGGTGAGTGAGGTTGAAACTGCTGCCTGGAGAATCTACAGGCCGTTTTCTTCCCAAAATGGACAAGAAGATTCCTCTTTTCACCTTGTTGGCACCCTTTAGTATGGAACAAAAAATTTATCATGTTGCTTTTAAACATTTATCCATCATTATAAAACGCCCTCGAGGTGTTTGGATCAACAAAAGTCAGGTTTGGTGCAAAAAACAACCTTCTACGTTATTCTGTATTTTCGGTAGATGGAAAAGCTGGGTTTAAATTTTATTAGCTACTGAAAGCCCTACTTTCGGTGGCTAATGAACATTTTAGCGTGTTCGCCTAAGCCACCGAGGCACCTTTAGATGTTTGGAGTTGGCCTCTCTTTTCGGTAACTAGGAGAGTCCTTCCTTTATATCCTAAGCTGCCGAAAGTTGGATTTTTTGGTAGCTAATGAACAATTTCCATGTTCGCCTAAGCCACCGAAAATTGTGCTTGAGGACAGTTGATTAATCTTCGAGCTCATACACCTATATTAACAGTTGATTAATCTTCTAAGATGAGGACTTCTTTGATTGGTTGGTTGATGCTTCAACAATTTGTTGATTTGGCTCTTCCTCAGGTGTAGGTGAAAACAAATTTTCACATCCTACCTTCGCTTCTGGTTGTTCATCCTCTTCGGAATTTGTGTATGGTAGGTTGAGGATGTGCTTGCCTTCTAAACCAGCTCTCTCTTCCTCTATCTTACTACTGAAATCTAATTTATTTTTAGCCTTCTGCACTTCGAGAGCCGAGGAAAGGGGGTTGACTGCAATTGGGGAAATAGCTCTCCTCTTCCTTTTTCCACTTCTAGGAGTGGAAGACTTATTTTCACCTTCTGGTTGTAACTCTGTTTCAAACTCATTCCAGAAAAGGAAGAAATCCCAATTCATGTTTCTCCTTTGCAGCAACTCAGAAACTATGAGCTTGATCAAACCATGGTGGTATAGCCTACCTGCGATTTTGTTTGGCTGGGCTCTGACTTGATGAGCCATTTTAGTCAGGATTTTGTAGAGATAAAAAGGGAGATTCAAGGGGCTCCTGCCAGTGAAATGATTCATCAATTTAAAATGGTAAATCAACACCCAATTATATCTATCTTCACAGGTTATGTAAACCAGAATCGACTTCAACAGATGCTGCCATTTATCCTCAATATAGGACATAGGGATATCCTTCTTCCATACCAGATTTCTATGCTCAGGTTTTAGAAAGGATCGGAATTCGAAATCTTTTGTAACAGTGGTCTTGAACCAATTTTCTCCAGTTGCTGGAAGCTCTATCACCTCAGTTATGACGGCTTCGTCTACTTGGAATTCCTCCTTGCCAATTATTGCCCTTCTGTCATCAAATGTGAGAGAAAACATTTTGGCTATTTGCTGATGAGATCCTTGCATCTTTTTACAAAATTATAATAGCCAGCATCTTTGAAGAGTTGACATACCTTGGGGTGCGATTCCAGGTAACATATGTCATTCAATTCTTTCCTGAGGACCACTCCTCCACTTTTCTTCATACTGTAAGCTGCTTCCTGACACCTACTGTTAAAAAATCGAGTTTGAGGGAACGATGCGAAATCGGGGAAAAGGTGAGCTCGACGACGTGGTAAGAGTGAAGGAGGAGGGGTGGCATGGTTTACAGAACCTAACTTCGGGGGATGTGAACTGGAGGGTTAATCATGAGGGTTTAATGATGTGTTACTGTCGCGTGATTACACTGGAGGTACAACTTTTAGAAAATCAGTAGACGGAGAGGTATAAGGTTTGATAGGCTAGGGTGAGATCATGATAGCAATAGGCTTTACCTTGGGGAAGATCGTGTATTTGTTGGAAGTGACCCTTTCGACGGTTAAGCAATGATGTATCCCCTTTAAAATTCACGACTAAACCCTTGATTAGACATCTCCACCATTCGACACCGACTTAATTTCGGCAGCTGATGATTTCGCCTTTGACATCGTAAGCTGCCGAAAAAGTGTTTACAAATGCCCCTTCTTTCGGTGGTTGTGGACACTTTTGCCTTTGAACTTTAAGCTGCCAGAAAGTTGCCCTTTTCGGTGGCTAACGAACAACTGTCGTATCCACCTAAGCCACTGAAAACTGTTCCACGATACATGATACGTGCCTTCCCTTTCGGTAGCTTTGATTAATTTTACCTTTACGCTGTAAGTTGCTAAAAGATGGGTTTTCGGTAGCTAATGGACAATTGCCCTGTCCGCCTAAGCTACCGAAACCGAAAATTCTTTTTTGGAGACAAAGTAACATCAATGTTATTTCAAACTTCATTACATACTTCAAACTCTTGAAAAAGAACCTCAAATGCATCTAAAAATGAAAAATTGAAAGACCTCCTATCACCTAGAACCGAACAACTAGTCTATGTTTATTTGAGGAGATAACACTTCCTTAGCCCAAAAATATATGGCATTGATTTGACATGCAATTGTTTGGTGTTCCAACTTTCCAAGGGCTGCAACAATACGTACTTATCTGAAACTCATTGACCTCACACAAAACAATGTAAATTTTCTAGAAAGGATCCATAGTCAGTATATTTCAAGATATATGTACGGATAAATTGATTGCTTGGGGAATCAAGGGTTTTAAATCTTTGCAAATCCAAATGCATAACCCTAACACCAAGACATGAAAGTATAATAACTATAAAATATCATTGAAAATGGGAGTGGATGAGTAAATTGAGATATTTTTATATATCTTCAACTCCCTACATGTGGATTCATTGACTCTAGTTTGGTCACTGACTCACTACAGTAAATTTACCCAAGGATTTCATTTTTAGAGCCTTGTGCTCTTAGTTTCTCAGGGATAAAACCTTCCCAAATCCTGTTATTCACAAATTGATTTTAGCGTTCTTGGATTCTATTTAAAGGGCATACTACTAGAGAATCATACATTCAACTCATTAGTTTCAAGTCTTAGAGGAGGCATACATCCCTTCGATGTGCATGCGCTCAATCTTGATAATAAGCAAATTATTTTTACTAGATATGTACAACTTTTGTGGGGTCTAAATATTTAGTTAACATTGCAACTTATGTCGCTTTAAAGCTTGAACTCATGTGCGGGATGTGCATGAATGCTTTTCATTATTTCGACAGTAGAATTTAGAAAGTGGCCTCTATTGAAATTCTTTCTATTGAGATAGATTTGCAAGTAAAATTTTCCTTGAATTTGAGTTTTATGTAGTCACTACTCTTCTTTCCTAGAGTGCTTTGCATTATTTCGAGAATAGAATTAAAAAAACGGCCTCTTTTGAAATGATTTTTGGTGAGATAGATTTAAAGGTAAAATCTTCCTTGAATTTGAGCTTATAAGAAACACATTAGATTGTCAAGTCCGCCAAAGTGTATCTACAGTTTCTTTAGTTTAAGGAAGAATAATGCAAAAATATATAGATGATACAAATGAATAAAACATACAAGAATCCTTGTTAAAAGACGGTTTGAAGCCTTGAATTAATTCAGTGGTAAGATCAAGACTTTCATTGGAAACATTGGATATGCTAATGTTTCTCTTTCTTAATGCACACTAAATGAAGTAGATTGGAATGTTATTTATGATGTATGGAAACAAATGAAAACTAGAAAGCATCTTTCATTGGGAAAATAGATTGATGTTTTCAATCATATAGACTCAAATAATTTTGAACAATATCAAAAGAATCTAAGAAAAATTTAGAAGGGAAATATTTGTTTTTGCATTTTTTTAAGTGTTTAGTTAATTTATACTTGTCACTTAAAGTACAATTATTTATATATCCTTTCATCTTTGATGGAATAGAAGAATATATACCCTTCAAATTGAAATTAAGACCCACCCTTCAAATTTGATCACTGCCCTAGATTTACGGAAAGAGTTTGTGATGTTCCTACGGTACATCTGGTGATCTGTTGTTTCCGATTATTCTTGTTCGCACCACACCAAAAATGCATTTCCCTATAGTTTTGCAAAAAAATTCCAATGTTTTGAATTAATTTTTTTATCGGATGGCCCCCCCTTGGTTGCATTCGACGGGTATCATTGATATGTGACGGGATGTAGGCTTGTTTGTAAAGGCTTTAATGTGAGCATTAATGTTTGCAGGTTTCCATAATTTTCCTTGATTCCATCGCCAACTTCTCTAGATTCTTCTACACTTTGCCTCTTTGTTCCACTTCGTTAATAATCGATCTGCAATATTTGGATCTCTCAATATCGTGGTGAAATGTTTTATAGGTATACTAGATAATGGGAGCCACACATATCATTAGTATATAGCATTATTTCAAGCCTAATCTTATTCCATTGAATGTAGATATTCTTCAATTAACTACACTACAATATTACCCATTTTAATTTGTGTAGTCTAAATATTTTATGTTTTCAACCTTTTCCGAGCATATTTTCCTTCTAATTTTGTTCATATTCTGATTGGAAATCTTAAAAAATTCTTAGAATGACATATATTAGCTATGGAAATTGGATAATTTGGGTGCCATGAGGGTATTTGAGGGTGTTGAATCTATTTATGGATTCAAAAATACAATTTAAACATGTATAAATTTGGATTTGACTAAAAATACATTACCGAATTTCGATAAAAAACCACCATAAAGTTGAAAACGTAGAATAAATAGACTACTCCATTTTAATCTAATGCATTATACATCATTTTGTAGGGATTCTTGGTGAGTTTTGGATTATTCAGAAATCTCATTTTGTTTTGGTGAATATATTTATTATCTGTAGTTAGTAGTAGACTTGGTAATTCTATGAATTTTCTTCCCATTTTAAAAGCGATATGCATTCCTATAATAGTGTTCCCATGGATACTTGTGGATGTAGGTGGGTTTGACATTGCACACCCAATTTTGAGGTAAAAAGAGTTTGGGTTATAACTCTTTTCTTGTTTTTATTTATTTTTATTTTTTTATAAATTGTGACCTGGGCAAGAAAAATCCCTAAGGGCCCAATTGATTTTGTTTGGAAAGTGCCATTATAGACATGGTTTCCCATTTCCTACCTCCACTCTCCCTCACACAGAGTGCCCTATGGATTTAAGTAGTTGAATTTGTCTGGTTGGATTTAAAAATGTCCTTGGATTCTAAGATGTCTCTAATATTATCTAATGTGATTTTAGAATCCAACCATGGATATTGTTCGAGGTTCCAAATTCAAGAAAAGTAGTGCAACAACAGAGAATCAAGATCCATATTAGAATTTGGCACTTCTTTTTAAACGTCCTCAGCTAGCCCTGCATCGATAGGATTTATTCATTGTTGGTTGTAACATTCTTGTTTATGTATTGTTATGTCATGTTTTCTTGAAAGCCCCAATTCTATCTCCGATAACCCATCCCATCCATCATATTTCACTCGAGAGCCTCTTCGAAGTTTCTTAATTAAGACATCTCCCGAACCAAATAATTGATATCGATATTGTATGGACAATGCATGTGACAGGTCCACCTCTAATTGCCATGAACTAGAAAATGTTACACCTTACTGCATTTCGTCTAAGAAAGTAGTCTCGGTAACAACCTAGTTCCTTTCCAAGGATAATTTTAGGGGTGAAATTTAGCCCATGGGCTATTTTTCCATGTTTTTTTCCAAAAAAAAGATTTGCCAATTTGCATTTTTTGAAGCCTCATTTCGCCCAATTTTTATGGAGTAAAATTTTTTCACTCTAAAAATTGACAAATTATTCTATAAACTATATAAAATAATAGAAATTGAAATAATTTTAGAAAAATATCGTCAAATATTTTATAGTTGACATTTTAAGAATTGGTAAGATTCGCCAAGGTTTATACACTTTTAAATAAGTACGGATCCTTAAAATTATACCTGTTCCTTTCCCTTTAGTATTCAAAAGTGTCCCATGTCGTAGCAAGATTAATTAAGTCTCTCTTTGTTGGTGGAATTTACTGGGGAATTTTAGAAAACAAATAGACACTAGGACATCTAGTCATATTTGGAGACCTTAAGCACGTCCCTTACTACAAACTCCTCAATGCCAATATTTCTTCTCAATATTGGTTTGTTGTATGATGTGATCATTTATTTGGTCAAAACCTACTCTAAATGATCATATGTTATATGAATTGCATGGTTCTTTTTCTTTTTTTAATAGCCCTTTATCTTTTATATAGTCACTGAATCGACATCAACCTTTTAATTTTCTTAGATAACAACTAGTTCAAACTAGGCAATAGTCATTTTAATATGATGTAATATTGTTTTATAATAATCAAGTGTTTGGTGGGGGTGGCAGGAGCGAGAGGGGTCATCATGGACCCTGAAGGGAACATTGTGAAAACGTTTTCATGGGGTTTGGGGAGAAGAACAAAAAAACACGCAGAATGGTTGGCTCTTTTGCAAGGTATGGAAATATCTGCTCAGCTAAGTATTCCAAAACTCCTCATATTTGGTGACTCCAAGTTTGTGATCCAAAAAATGTGTAATCCATATAAGGATAATACATCCAACTGTGGAAGAATACAAAAAATAATTCATAATCTTTTCATTCCAAGTTTAATATTTTTCTATCATATTAAATGAGAAAACAATGGATTGGAAGATGATATGGAAAATCATGGAACAAATCTATATCAAGGAATGATAGTGTTTTATAACCAACCTTCAACAAGGAAGTGGATACCATGCTAAAAACTATTAAAGGGGGCGTAGACCTACGGAGAACCCAAGGAAAAAGAACTCTGACAATTTTGAGTAGGAATATTAAGAGGGGAGTAACTCAACACTCCCCTCTATACACCAATTTCGAGGTCATGATCACGCTGAGGATAACTGGAGGTATCCATAAGAGATATGTATGCTTCAAAGTAATTGCTCTAGGTTTGCAAAATGAATGTGAAATTAAGACCAATGCAGGAAAAACTCAATTCTCCTCTCATTTTGTTCAAGCTCGCACAAGTGAGGATTTGGCGATGGATGTAAAGGGAAACTTCAAGGGGAAGATGATGGAGAATCACCGTAGTAAATCATAGTATTGGGGGGATTTGAAGTCTGATTTTTATAACAAGGAGGAGAATCTTTGTCGAGACCTGTCCTCATTCAGGTTTTCCATCGAGTGGAATAGTTCCTTTCCTTTAAGTGCATTCCCTCCATTAGGGAGGGAGGAAGAATCTGTGCGATTTTGTTCTAATATTTCTATCAAGCCTCTCCAACTACCTACAGATCATTTATGCCATCCTATTCTTTCGGGTGCTCAGGAACGAGAGAATATATTCATAGATTGGACTTCTCCTTCCCTTATCATATTAGACAGGTGAACCTGGCATGAAATTTATGCTAGTTTCAGAGGATATTTGGAGGAATTCAAGATAATGTTGCAGGTAGTTCAAGGAGTTGGGGGAGTGAACCAAAAATTTGAAACCTTGACAGAGGAAGTGTGTTACAATGGGAATAGTATAGCTTGTATGGAGTCTCGTATTGACGACTTGGATGGAAACATGTGTGAACAAATTGCTTTAATGGACAAAGTTAGAAAGGACTTGGAATAGTTGGTGAAGATGAATCACTACAACGATGTTAGTTTTTGTACCTAGGAAGTGTACCCTAGGTGAATTTTTGCCTAAGTCACTTAAGTGGGGAAAAAGGTGACCCTTGCATTAAATGACTTGAGATGAGCATTTGATTGACTTTGTAACTTAAAGTAACTTTTTGATAAATTTAAGTGGGTGAGTGAAATTAATATTTTTGAGAATTAAATAGGAGCATTTAATCTCATCCATTCATTTCATCTAATCTCATCCCTTGGATTTGGAGAGAGAGAGAGTGGAGAAGAAAGAGAGAGAGTAAGGGCACGATTTTCGAGGCAAGGGAGAAGGAGGTTTTCTAGCTGCATGCAAATCGAGACAACAACATTTATTATCACCACGTTTCCCAAAATCCATATAGCAGCATTTAGTGGCATGGTTTTCGAGGCACAATACAGCAAGAAGAGGCACGGGTTTCAAGGTCTGTACAGCTGATCAGTGGCACAAATTTCGAGGACTATACAACACATTAATTGTTGTACCGTACAACACAGTTCCCGAGGCATTTATTTCTAGGAACAGTTTCCAAGATAGGGCACAATTTTCAAGATTCGTACATCAACATTAATTGCTACTGTACCGTACAGAAATTTCTGTGTGAGGCACAGAAATCAAGGCTGGGTTTGGCACATTTTTCAAGAAGAATTTTATGCACAGAAATCGAGGAAGATTGCTGGGTGATTTGGTTGGTTGAGATAAGTACATTTTGACTGTAAAATCATTGTACTGAAATATTGCTAAAGAAATAATAAACTCTCTCTCTCTCTGACTGGTTTTCCCCGTGGGGGTTTTTCTAGGGCTATTGGTCAAAAATTTTTGAGTCTGAAATATTTTACGGTGTGCATGTTGAATTAATTTTCTGCCTGTTAAAGTGTATTTACAGCGTGTTTAATTGTCTGCAATTTTTATAAGTAGTTTCTAGCAAATGCAAAACCGGTTTGGGAATGAAAAACACTGAAAAGTTGACATAAACCAACAAGCTGAAATATCACAAAAAATTTACATGGTATCAAAGCTTGGGGGCAGAAAACAGTAAAATTTGCAGACACATAGAAATTTCCAAATTTGAGTATTTTCTTCTGTTAGTGAATAGAACCTTGTTGGGTTGACAATAGAGATGGCTACAAGACTTAGGTTGGAGGATAGGATGGATGGGACAGGAAAATTTGTGCCATGGAAGGTATAACGCCCCATATTTTGATTAGGCATATTTATCAGTTAGACACACTGTACTTTATTTTCTTATTATCTTTTGAACTCAGCTCGACTGAGTAATTATGACATGATGGACCCAATTATATGATGTTACTGTGTTTTATGATTTCACTATGATTATGATGTTACTATGTTATGCGGTTACGATGTCATGATTATCATAGTGTTCCCTTATTTTACGATTTCTTTATACTAGAGTACCAATGAGAGCCGGAAGATGGTTCTCAAGGAGAAACTGAAGAGTACTATAAAGATGAATGGTGGAGACGGAGTGACAGCTTACCTTACCAGGATATCTACAGTTAGAGATGAGCTAGCAGCAGTTGGGGAGGTGGTCAGTGCTACTAAGCTTATGCGTACAGCAGTGAATGGGGATTCCAAGCCCTAGGGTGCATTTGTGCAGGCTATAGTGGGCAGAGAGAACTTACCTTCATGGGAGAGACTGTGGGATGACTTTGTGCAGGAGGAGACCAGGAGAGGTCTCTTACAGGGCAGTTCTTCACAGGGTAGGGAAGATGAGGAGAGCGTGGCTTTGACAGCAAAGGGGAAGAAGAAGAAGAATGGTCCCAAGCAGAGTGGGTCCAAGCAGCAGCAGTAGCAGCAAGGTGGGAAAAAGAAGGACTTGAGTAAAATCAAGTGTTATGGTTGTCAGACTTTTGGGCACTATGCTTCACAGTGTCCAAGCAAGAAGAAGAAGAGACAGTAGACTGCAGCTTTAGCAAAGGTTGATGACTTTGGAGATAGATTTCAGAGATATTTTTCTCTGTGTGTTGGAAAGATTGAGAGAGAGAGATAGCCTCTTTAGTTACCAGCACTGATGTGGATATGGAGATGGAGTATTCCTTATTGGCAGGCCATCAGATGAGTGCATCCACCACTGGCACTTGGTATATTGATAGCGGAGCTTCGAGCCAGATGACAAGTGCTCGAGAGATGTTCTCCGAGCTTTCACAAACAGGTACAGATGTGGAGGTTGTACTAGGTGATGACACCATTGTTAGAGCAATTGGTCGGGGGACCATTACATTTCAGAGGGAGTCTATGAGTCCTTCTGAGGGATGTGTTATTTGTCCCTAGGCTGAAGAAGAACCTTGTATCAGTTTCCACCATTGAGGATAGGGGTCCTGGGGTTTGTTTCTTGGATGGGAGAGTGCAGGTATTCCCCAAGACTACAGGATTATCTACCTCCATGGACATTGGGGTTAGATGTGGAAAGCTATACAAGCTCTTGTTTTAGCCGTAGCATGCTCTAGCACATAGCAGCAGCAGTGAACTTTGTGAGCTATGGCATCGGAGGATGGCCCAGGATTACATCACCCAGCTCTGAGATTGTTGAGGAGCATGGTTACAGGTTTACCCGAGTTTAGTACTGAGCAGAGAGATGTGTGTAGGGGGTGTGCTTTGGGAAAGTACACCAAGACTGCTTTTCCAAGTAGTGACACCAGAGCAGGAGGAGTACTTTACTTGATCCATTCTGATATTTATGGTCCTATGTCATCAGTCTCTTTGACTAGATTTGAGTACTATATCTCTTTCATTAATGACTACTCCAGGAAGACATGGATCTACTTCTTGAGGAGCAAGAAGTCACCCTTAGTATTGAGTGTCTTCGAAGGGTTCAAAACCCTTGTGGAGAAGCAAACAGGGAGGAAGATTCGGATGTTGAGATCGGACAATGGGGGTGAGTATACCTCCAAGGAGTTCGATGGGTTTTGCACACAGGAGGCTAAACAGAGACAGCTGACAGTTCCCTACACTCCTGAGCAGAATGGAGTAGCAAAGAGGAAGAATAAGTCAATTGTGGGAGCAGCAAGAGAGATGCTTCATGATCAAAGTTTATCGTTCTTTCTATGGACAGAGGCATGCAGCATTGCATTTTATCTGCAGAACAGGAGTCCTCATCGTGCATTGGGGAGGAAGACTCTTGAGGAGATGTACACAGGAAAGAAGCCTGAGGTGAGCCATTTTCACATATTTGGTTCTTTGACTTACTCTCACGTCCCTTCTGAGAAGACGACGAAGTTTGATCCCACTGTAGAGAGAGGTATCTTTGTGGGATATGATGAGACTTCGAAGGCCTACCGGATTTACCTTCCTGGCCATAAGAAGGTTGTTGTTAGGAGGGAAGTTAAGTTTGATGAGGAGAGAGCCTTCAGGTGTAATGTACCCGCCTGTTGACCCAATAAGAGGAGGAGAATATGCTGCCAATCTATGGGGATTTTCATAAAACTCAATCCATTCATTGAATTCATACAATTAAAAACAAGAGTGTGCAGATGCAAATCATACAAGTATACACAACGGAATTAAAACATCATACACATATCATATGCATACAACATATCAACAGCCAGCAAATTAATACATTGCAGAAGTAAAATACACATGGAGAATACACTTATCTTCATTGTGCAATTTGTCCCAAACAACTAGCTATGTTGTTGCAACGTTCCACCCAACTGTAGGTCTTTGCCCAGTCTGTATTCTTTCAGCACTCAAAGACCACCCCCGAGCTGGGCATAATGTAATGTCCCCATCTTAACCTCATGGAATTAAAATTGTAAATGATGTAATGTTGTTATGAAATCATGGTGAGGAGCTCAAGTCCAAGGCCCCGCCATCGATTTATTGATGCATATGGTTTACGTGCTAGTCAAGCATAGTGGAATTGCGGATATTATGTAAATATGCATTTTAATAAAATACCCACAACTAGCTATGCAATGCAACAAAGAGACGGGGGCATGATTTTACAAGGAATTGGGAGGGAAACATTCAAACCCTTAGAGCCAATCAAGTCAAGCCAAGTGTCAATGAGATAACCCATCAAACCCTCAACTACCCATGTTGACTTTTGTACCCAATCATTGATTTCTCCCAAGAGTTGGTTGAGGTAGTTAATGCCTTGGGGAATGGGAGGTATGGTTGTCCAAATTCGAGTATGGGCAAGCCACCCTGCATGGAAAAATGTGTTTGGCTTCTTGGGCAAGAAAAGAGCCATGAATTGCTCCCCAAGCCATTACCCATGAACCAATCTTCCTCCCTCACGAGTTTGGAGCTACCTAAGTGTTTTCCAGCCATGTATTACTTCTGCAATGTTTAAATTGATGACTATTTTTGCTATGTTGTATGCATGAGTAATGTGTGAGGATATTTTTTATTCCACTATGCATGTTTAATTGATTTGCATCTGCACACTCTTGAATTTATGTGTATGAATCTAATGCATGGGCTGAGTTTATGTAAAAGCCCAGAATTTGGCATCATGTTCCCTCCCTTGCCTTGGATGGATGGGTGGGTACGTTACACATGATTTCTACAAGGAAAAGGGGACATTCAAGCTCATGCACAGTCAATTAATCATTTCATCCAAGCTAAGCCAGTCCATAGTTGGGTTTATCAGGCTAATCAGAACCCTAGATGCTTGCACTCAAGCTCAAGCCAAAGCAATAGATTTACCAACAGGATGGCCATGGGTTTTCCCAAATCGTTTCCATCCAAAAATGAATTGTGGTATGGGGAAAAACAATCATAGGGAGGAAAACGAATTCTCTCCCAACTACGAAGCATTCAACTGCCAAACAGTCTCTATGGAACCCCCAATTCCATTCCCTTTCTTCTCCACTAGTATATAACACAAAAATGCCCTTCTCCCAGCTGAGAATGAAGGAAAACACATGAAAACATGGTTGGAAAACGCCCAGGTAGCTTCCAACTCGTGAGGGAGAGCAACTGGTTGATGGATAATGGCTTGGGGAGCAATTCATGGCTCTTTTCTTGCCCAAGAAGCAAAATGTGATTTACCATGCAGGGTTGCTTGCCCATACCCGAATATGGACAGCCATACCTCTCATTCCCCAAGGCATTAACTACCTCTACCAACTCTTGGAAGAAATCAATGATTGGGTACAGAAGTCAACATGGGTACTTGAGGGTTTGATTGGTTCTCTCATTGACACTTGGCTTGACTTGATTGGCTCCAAGGGTTTGAATGTTTTTCTTCCCAATTCCTTGTAAAATCATGTCCCTATCTCTTGTTGCGTTGCATAGCTAGTTGTGGGTATTTTATTAAAATGCATATTTACATGATATTCACAAGTCCACCGTGCCTAGCTAGCACGCGAACCATATGCATCAATAAATCGATGGCGGGGCCTTGACCTTGAGCTCCTCACCATGATTTTACAACAATATTAAATCATTTACGATTTTAATGCCATGGGGTCAAACTAGGGACATTACATCAGGAAGTACAAAGAGATAGAGCAGAGAGAGCCATTGGTCTCCACACCTCAAGTGACTTAGGCTTCTTCGATACAGATCTCAGGTCCACAGGTTTCTGGAGTAACTGGATCAAAGGGTACAGGCACAGCTTCTACAGGTTCAGTGGTTCTGGTGACAGGTACTTCAGGGACAGGTTCAGGTTCTGGTTCTCAGGTTACAGGTTCTTCAGGGACTAGTTCATCAGTCATTGGTCCTCGGGGTGTTGAACCTTCTACTTCTGGGAGTTCTTCATATGAGGATAGACTAGTATGGGAGGAGCCTTCAAGGAAGAGGAAGCCTAAATGTATTCAGGATACCTTGAAGGAAGCAGAGGCATTTGGTAGACCCCATGAGGAGATCAGAACAGTAGTGATTCAAGATAGATTGGGTATGGCTCTTTTTGCGAGTCTTCATGACTCAGATCCTTCCACATTTGAGGAGGCCTCTCAGCATCAGGTTTGGAGAGATGCCATGATGGAAGAGTACCATTTCCATCATGAAGAATGATGCATGTGAGATAGTGCCGAGACCGGAGGGGAAGTCTGTTGTGACTTCCAAGTGGATCTACAAGGTGAAGCATGTTGCGGATGGCAGCGTGGAGAAGTACAAGGCTCGGTTTGTGGCACGGGGGTTTTCACAGGTTGAGGGAGTTGATTATGATGAGACCTTTGTGTCATTTCTCGGTATTCTTCCATCAGAGCAGTGATTTCTATAGCAGTAGAGATGGGTTGGAAGATCCACTAGATGGATGTGAAGACCGCATTTCTCAATGGTCTTCTATCGGAGGAAGTGTACTTAGAGCAGCTACATGGATTCGAGATTCATGGGAGAGATTCTCATGTGTGCAGGCTGAGGAAAGCCTTGTATGGACTGAAGCAAGCTCCTAGAGCTTGGTACTCCAGGATTGATGCATATTTGACATTGATGGGTTTTCAGAAGAGTGAGGTTGATCCCAACCTTTACTACATTGTGGTTGGTGGAGATCCTCACATTCTTTTGTTATATGTTGATGACTTGTTTATCACTAGAGAGGGGCATCTCATTGCACATTGCAAGAGAGACCTTGCTACTGAGTATGAGATGACTGACATTGGGTTGATGCATTATTATCTGGGGATGGAGGTTTGGAAGGAGCATGGACATATTTTCCTCGGACAGGGGAAGTATGCAGTTGATATTCTGAGGATATTTCGGATGGAGGATTGCAGGCCGATGTCCACACCTATGATCACCAACTGGAAGCAGCTTCATGCTTCTGAGGGTAAGTTGGTGGATCCTACACTTTACCGTCATCTCATTGGGTCGTTGATGTATCTGGTCAACACCAGGCCAGACTTGTGTTTTGCGGTGAACACTCTTAGCCAGTTCATGGTGGAGCCTAGGAGTGTACATTGGATTGCTGAAAAACATGTGTTGAGATAGCTTGCAGGTACAATGGACTATGGTTTGGATTACAGGGGTTCGAGTGGAGTCAGTTTGGTTGGTTTCACAGATTCATACTGGGAAAGCAGTGTGAGGGGTCGGAAGAGCACTTCTGGTTGTTGTTTCAGTTTGGGCTTGGTAGCAGTGTCATGGTTCAATCAGAAACAGAAGTCTGTTGCATTGAGTTCTATCGAGGCTGAGTATATCGCAACCAGTTAGGCTACTTGCGAGGCACTGTGGCTTCGTAAGATGTTGGTAGATTTGTTTGATCAAGAGCTTAGGCCTACGGTGATCTACTGTGACAATCAAAGTTGCATTCAACTCTCTGAGAATCCAGTGTTCCATGACAGGTCAAAGCATATTGAGATCATGTACCATTTCATCCATGACTACATTCAGAGAGGAGCTGTAGAGTTGCAGTACATATCCACTGATGAGAAGGTAGCAGATATCTTGATGAAATCTTTGGGGAGAGGCAAGTTTGTTTTCTTCATAGACAAGTTGGGAGTGGTGCAGAACACCTTCCTCAGTAAGAGGGAGTGTTAATTTTTGTACCTAGGAAGTGTCCCCTAGGTGACTTTTTGCCTAAGTCACTTAAGTGGGGAAAAATGTGACCCTTGCATTAAATGACTTGAGATGAGCATTTAATTGACTTTATAACTTAAAGTCACTTTTTGATAAATTTAAGTGGGTGATTGAAATTAATATTTATGAGAATTAAATAGGAGCATTTAATCTCATCCATTGATTTCATCTAATCTCATCCCTTGGATTTGGAGAACCATAGGGTTTAGTCAAAAAGAGAAAGGTAGGCAAAACTCATTCATTCTTGTGAAGAGAGTGTGGAGAAGAAAGAGAGAGAGAGCAAGGGAACAATTTTTGAGGCAAGGGAGAAGGGGGTTTTCTAGATGCATGCAAATCAAGACAACATCATTTATTATCAGCACGTTTCCCAAAATCTATATAGCAGCATTTAGTGGCACGATTTTCGAGGCATAGTACAACAAGAAGAGGTATGGGTTTCAAGGTCCATACAGCTGATCAGTGGCACGGATTTCGAGGACTATACAACACATTAATTGCTGTACCGTACAACACAATTCTCGAGGCATTTATTTATGGGCATGGTTTCCAAGATAGGGCACAGTTTTCGAGGTCCGTACAACAGCATTAATTGCTATTGTACCGTACAGAAATGTATGTGTGAGGCACATAAATCAAGGTTGGGTTTGGTACATTTTTCAAGAAGAATTTTATGCACAGAAATCGAGGTAGCTTTGCACAGAAATCGAGGAAGGTTGATGGGTGATTTGGTTAGTTGAGATAAGTACATTTTGACTGTAAAATCATTGTACTGAAATATTGCTGAAGAAATAATAAAATCTCTCTCTCTCTCTTACTGGTTTTCCCCATGGGGGTTTTTCCAGGGCTATTGGCCAAAACTTTATGAGTCTGAAATATTTTATGGTGTGCATGTTAAATTAATTTTCTGCCTGTTAAAGTGTATTTATAGCGTGTTTAATTGTCTGCAATTTTTATAAGTAGTTTCCAGCCAATGCAAAACCGGCTTGGGAATGAAAAACACTGAAAAGTTGACATACACCAGCAAGTTGAAATATCACAGAAAATTTACAAAACACTGGCAAGCATCTCCCTCAAATGAATCTAGAATGATGGATGAAGTTTTAGTAATTCAACCATTTCGAGGAAAAACAGACAGGCAATAATAGTTCAAATGGCGTTACCCAACAACCTCTTTTGATATGTTTTCTGCTCTATTTTGTAATCAATATATAAATATTTACAGTACCCATGCGATAGAAGTAGATGAAAAGAAAGTAGAGAAAAATTTTGTATATAGCCAAGAAATATATGGAATGGACTCTACTAGAAACAATCATAATTTTGATTATGCTTTGATACTGTTTAATATATGTTAAGATAGTTGTGCTTAGTTGTTTAATATAATCCTACTTCTATTTCTATTTAAAAATAATAATGAAGTGTTTGGTTTACTATATTATACTATTTTTACTATTTAATGTTTATGATTTTTAGTTATGAGCTACTTGAATGGAGGATTATGTAAATCCTCTCAATTTTTTTGAGTTTATGTCACATCTTCACAATCTTTGAATGAAAACAAAACTTGCAAGAGATGTTGTGACATTATTTTTGTTTCTCCCGGTTATGATGAGTGGAAAGCATGAGCAACATAAAATTATTTTAAAAATAAGAAGTTTAGTCCATTAATAAAACCATATACAACTTATCTAACCATCCATGCATTAGTTTTTGGAGACAAAATTAATTAACTAATTAATTTACGAGAATAAAATAATGCTAAATATATAAAAAAGACAATGGATAATGTAATAAAACCGTGAAAAATGAAACCTTAGTTAGTTGAAAGATGCATAACTTTTTTAAGCCATTCTGATGCATGAGTAAATTGAAGTAGCTTCTTTGGAAGCATGAAAGGAAATTTGCAATTTCATTTAATTTTGGATTTATAAAAATGTTGGCAAATTCCAATGTCAATTAATCAAGTTCATTGAGCTAAATAATGTAAGATCTTGGTACTTGAGGTGTTAGTACAAAAATACATTAATAATTAGAGTTCTTTTCATGCTTAATAAAATTTAAAATAATATTTTAATGTGTAAACAAAATCTTTCATTCTTAAAATCATATTTTTTAAATATAATTCGAAAAATCAGATTTGTTAATGTGTTAATATTAATTAATAAACATGGAACTTTGTGGATTATTCATTTATAAAAATTTAGCTCGATAAATTTTACAGATTTCATAGAATGAAAGATCATGAAATATGGTGCATGAAAACAACTTCTATTTAAAATATGAAGTTTCATGAAGGCCATTGACTAAGATGGAAAAAAAATAGAATTTATACATACAAGTGAGTAAACAAAATAGTGAGAGTACTCGTCCACTTTCTATCAAGTGTTTTTTGCATCATGTCTGTGTCGGATGAAAGTGGATGCATGATTTATTTTAACCGGTCGTCCTGTCTATGGTAATTATTCTCTACCTTGTCATTCTTTTTTAGCATGGGCGTTTAGGGTTAACTGCAAAAAAAAACCTTTGAGATGCTTGGCTATGCCTGCTAACTGGAGTGATATTTAACCATGCCCATCCTCCTCAATCCATGTTTTTCTCTGTTTATTACCATTTGTGTGTTGCATTATACATTCCTTTTTTTTCCATCTAGATGTATATTCGTCCACTCTAGTATATCAGCCCTCTACTGTATGGTAGTTGCCACTTGCTTTTTCCCTTAAATATGGGGTTCCATTTAACAAAGATTTTCCCCTTAAATTTATTAATATAGTTTTGGGGGATAACTATGGGATCGAAGGAAAGCCCTTTTCTAATTTTTATTTAATCAGTTTTTGTTTTAATGGAAGGAAATGAAAAGGGGTTTGAGATAGAGGTAAAAAAGGTTTTTAAAGTGATGAGGGTAATAACAATTTTAAAATGAGGTTTGATAATGCAGATATTAAAAGTGATATGAGGGGATTAATAAAAGGAAAACTCTCTTTTTAAATAATTTTATCAATGATAGTAAAGATAATGGGACTTAGGGATAAAAAGTTTAGGGAGAAGGGATAGAGAAAAGGTGAAAAATGATAATAAATAAGGTAATTTAGGAAAATGAAGGAAAAAAATTTATTTATTTTACTATTGGATAATAGCTTACGAAGTTATGTAATAAGGTGGAAAAGGGATATTAAGATAGGACTTTAAATATTATGGGGAACAAATAGAAAAGAAGCTTTAATGTGGATGGAGAGGGTCTTTTAATCTCCAAAGAAATGGAGTGCGTTGGCATTTTCTTATGAAGAGACATAGGAAATAATTTTTATGTTTTAGAAGTGGATGTGAGGAGAATGATGGCCAATGGATGTAATTGACTATTCATCAAAGGACACAAACTTGGAATTTTTTAGATATCATGATGCAAAATATATGTACCTATCGAAATTTTGACAAACTATCGAAATTAAGGTCCAAACAATGACGATTTTTCCCAAACGAAGTATGAATGTGACCGAGATGACGTTATGAATGCAATGGTGAAAAAATCATGACATGATGACATGTGTGGCAAAAAACAATCAATCTTCGGGACACAACACTAATCAGACTATGGCAATGCACATGATGCAACTTGGTAGGTTTTCCAAAAGGGTCATTTGAAAGCAATAATGGAGAAATGAGGTTTGGACATGATAAGCATATTGCTCTAGACACAATGGTATAGAAGGAATGATCTTGCAAAAAAGTTCAATAGGTTCTCCTTTGGCCTCATGTTTTGACACTTTGAAATCATGTCAGTGTTGAGCATCAACATCTAACCTAACAAAAAAAATGAAACACAATGACACATTACGACTCAACAATGATTGCTTGACTCAGACAAAGACGTAACCATGAAGTAAGTACATGCACTCATTTTCATCCTTGAAAAATGAAGGAAGTGAAAAGAGTGAGGCTAGTATTCCACATGGGAAAATAAAAGGGAAGAAAGAAGTGTTGGGAAACCAAAACAGTAAACAAATAACAACTCAACATACCCCCACGCTGATCACTAGGAACCAACTAATAGTTTCTTCCTCTCCACATCACATTCTTTCCTTTACATCAAAAATGATTTTCATCGTGTCAGACTTTAACAACAAAACAATCTGGTGAAATATCATAATGGCAAAATGTATTTAAAGACGTCGAATTCCATAAGAACTTATTTGGGCAAGTCCGAAAAAAAATGACGAAAAGGAAACTAACAAAGTAAAAGTAATTACTAAATTATATGACAAAATAAATAAATAAATGCATAGCAAATAAATCAAATGACATATGACTAACATGAAATCCTACCCCTACTCCTACGAAAGAGAAAATAAATCATGGAAAATGCCATTTATTGTGCAACAATACATTGAAAATGATATGTCTATGATCACTTGCATGCTTATCACAAATTTTTTTACCGTGAACATCTAGAAGAAAAATAGATATGATCATGAAGCTCAAAAAAAATGTTAGTACTAAATGAGTCAAACAAAAGGAAATGTAGATGAGATGAGTTAGTACTAGCAAATTTTAAAATATTTATCACCCATGAATCCCAAATGTAATCTCTGAACACAAACCCAGGGACTCCCCTATTCATCCCATTGACCATGTCATCTTATATATGTATGCCCATTTACATTGTGATTAATTCCAACTCCATAAAAAATGCTTACAAGAGTATGTGATTCAAGAAACATCCAAGTGCTTCTTCACTTGCATCCATCTCTACTATAGTGAGCCGAAGCAACCACTCCTTAACTCGGTGCTTCTTCATCCACTATATTCAATGTGTTTCTTGAGTAAATGGTGCATACACACTAGACTAAAATTGCTCTGATACCATGTGAAAATTCAAAGAAAAGACTAAAACATAACACACCAAAATCCTATGGAGCATATCGCTACTCTTCTCATTACTTAAGATGGAAATATATAGGCAATACAAATGCTATGGTTTTGGACCATGTCTTGGCCACTAATTCCACTAGTTCATAAATGTTTAGCAACTTGTCCATATGTAGAAGATCCTAAATTTCTATGGCTACTTCATTAACCACTAAGTGGTGGGAGTAATTACCACACTTCAACATGAAATATACCCTCTTTATGCAAAAATGAAATTTTAAAGGCCATTTTTAACGAAAGATATCCTACTTCGAAATGTGAACCATGCAACGTGAACAACAAACATTATTGATGACTAATATGTCCATTCTTGAAGCTATCAACACCATTAAGTCTCTCCATCCATCACCTAATAACCAAGCTTCCCGCTCTTGCACTCAAATTTGAATAACAACTCAATGTTGTTACATATCAAGAGATGAAGTTCAATCTATTCACTTAAAATTTGAATAACAGTTCAATGTTGTTATAGATCAGGATTTGAACTTCATTCTATAAAGAACTCAGCAGGGGCATCCATAGTTCGACAATGGTCGTCATTTATGGATATGATGGAGGAGGCATCGGTGGTGTAGTTGAAATACCACAATGAGGAATTGGTAGTGTCAATGTTGTTTGGTATGGAAAGTGAAATCCAACCCAGATATCAATCATTGGGATCTCTTGCCAAGATTCGAAGAAGAAAAAGAGATATGGTTATAACCAAAATTAGAATATGATCAAACAAAAAGATGGGATAATTTTCATTAACATTTTCAAAAAATATTTTTATATTTATTTTTCACATATATGAAAAATGAATATAAATATAATTTTTACAAATATTACCTTTATATTTATTATGTCCCTGCAGGACATCTACTGATAAGTTGTTTTTATTATTTTGTCTGTACTATAGCATACCACTATACCCCTGGGAATTCGTATTCCATGATCCCCATTCCATTAGGAACTATCGCATGGAGTTTGGAGAAGAAGAGAGAGCCGAGCAGTGAAGAAAGAAGAAAATTGCGATTCTGAAAAACCTTGATTTCTGAGTGCCGGACTTGCCCAGAAATTCGTGTGGGAAGCTCAATCCAGCAAGGGATCCGTTGGCCTAAATCCTAGGGCAATTTGCGGCATGTGAGATGCTCGGAAACCCGTGAAGAAAACCCTATGATGATGGCCTTGGACCCACCTGTGGGATAGAGTTCTTTTGGCCATAGAAAGTGAAAGAAAACCCAAGTGGAAATGACAGAGAGGAATATGACAGAAGGTAGGGTTGCTTGATAAACCCAGTGAAGGCTAGAGTCTCAAGGATCTAGCAGGTTGGAACTTTCTACGCCCACCCTGAAGAGCACTGGAGGGAAGGTATGGCCCGAGGGAATGTGTAGCAGTGAAGGGAATACTTTCTTGCGTTAGGTGTGGTAGGTATTGTGAGTTCCAAGACTGTCTGAGTGTGAATTGAGAGGCCCACAATTCTGAGTTTGAGCTCACTGGCTTAACATCCTCCTCCACTGTTCCTAAATGCTTGATAAACCCAACTGTGTGCTGGCTTAGCATGTGTGTGTGTGAAGCCATGGTTGTGAGTGAGCATGTTTAACTCTCCTTAATGAATACACAACTCAGCTCGGGGGTGGTCTCTCACCTCAAAGCGTATAGGTTGGACAGAGACCTATGGTTGGGTGGAACATTGCTCTCACATAGCCAGTTGCTTGGACAATTCATCTCAAAAGATAAGTGCTCTTTGTGGTCTCAAATGATGTCATTTCCTACAGTGTATTGATGTGTTATTTCAATTCAAATTGAATGAAATGATCATAGAGAAGTAATGTAATACCCCAATTTTGACCCTTAGGAAATATTGGCTCTAATGTAAATATTGTAAATACGCGATGTATGTTTCCCTAGCGTGGAGCTCAAGGCCAAGGCCCCGCTAGTTTATGCTCGGATTTTATTTAAATTAGACATGCTTGATATTTTGTTACCCACGTGCTATTAAGCCATGGGATATTGTAAATTGATGCAAATGTTTAATATGGAAATAAAATACCAAAAACTGGCTATGGGGGCAACGAATGAGAAGGGGCCACGTGTATCCACTAGGGAGTGGTGAGGGGGGGGGGCTATGAGAGTAAACCCTAGGCTGCCATTTGTCATTATGAGAACCCATTGACTTCCCTAGGTGACATTAATGCCTGCTATAAGAAGGTGGTTGAGATTTCAGCCCATGGCTTCAATGGAGCATGGGCAGCCCTGAAATTCGTATGGGTGGGCATGGGCTCTGATTACTTGGGCAAGAAGTCACTCAACCTCATGGGAGGTTGCTTGATTCTCACCCCAGTCCATTGTGAAACTATCTAGCATCATTCCCATCCAAAAACGAGGGCCAGCAGTGAGGAAATCAGAAAATCGCGACCTTGAGAGAACCCAGATTTTGAAAGACCAAAAACGTCCAGATTTGGCATGGAACAAGGAAATCCAATGGGGAATCCATTAGCATGAACCTTGGGGCGAATTTGGGAGCATTAGCTACCCCGAAATCAATGGGAAAACCCAGTTTTTGCAGCTCAGAAGACGAGTGACGGATTTGAGTATTTGGGGAGCAGAACAGAGAGAAATCAAGTTGGGATTGACTATGCAGAGGTTGGGTGTGCTTGATAAACCCTGTGAAGGCTAGGATCTCAAGGGTCAGCAGCTGGACCTTTCTATGCCCATCCTGAAGAGCACTGGAGGGAAGAGTTGCCTGAGGGACTGTGTAACAGAGAAGGGGATCTTCCTTGTGTTGGATGTGGTAGGTAATGTGGGTGCCTGACTGTTGAGCCCACTTGAGATGCCTGTAGCTCTGTGGTTGAGCTCGCTGGCTTAGCACTACCCTCCTCTATCTGTTTGGATGCTTGACTGAAGCCATGGCTATGAATGAACCCAGCTAGTCCTCCTTAGTGGATACACAGCCCAGCTCGGGGGAGATCTCTCAGCTGAAGGAATATAGGCTGGATAGAGATCTACGGTTGGGAGGAACGTTGCCTTCACGTAGCCAGTTGTTGGACGTCAAATTCTCAAGATAAGTGTTCTGTGGATTCTAACTTGTTCCATTTTGTGTTCTGCAATATGTTAAATTGCCCATGTGTAATGAAATGAATTAATATAGAATCCATGCATGGCATATGAATGCGCTTGGGTCTCTGTAGGTGGAATCATTCTCTACTGTGATTGATATGATTGCAATTACTGTCTGTTTGAGTGCTTGTTAGCATGTTCATTCCGCTGTGTTTTATATGGAAACGAATTTGCATATAGAAGTTTTAAAATGTTAGGAATTTATGTACAAAAATTATTGGGGCTAAGTCTCCGATAAGCCCGTGTGTTGTTAACGTTTCCTTCCTTGCACTTGATGATTGACGGGGGCGTTACAAGTAATCAGTAGGAAGTATGTGTATGAGCCTAACCATGAGGATGATTCATTTGTGAGGATGATTCATTTGTTGTTGTCTCATCATTTTGCTTATATTAAGTACAAACGTCTCTCTCTATTAAAGAGGAGCTGTAACGAGACCATCGAGGAAGACGCCAGAGATGGGATGACGAAAGGGTGTTAAGGACGCAGGAGAGTCCAGTAATCTGGCAAAGAAGGAAGATGCAATCAGAAATGACAAAACTGACAGGAGTTATCCCGGAAAAACAGACGTGAACCCAAGGTTTGAGGTCACTTTCACAAGAATCAGTGCTTAGAAGGACAAGAGTGTCATTGGTAGGTTTATGGGCACCTAGCCTTCTCACATGGCGTCGATTTACTCACTCGAAACCCAAAGGACAAGTATATATGTTGCTGGGCTCCAATGGATTCTTCACCGCAGTTTTTGTCAGAACGGTCTTCCAGGAAGGTCCTTAGTTCTGCAGATTACACTTAAAATACTGGACGGAAAAATTCAACCCATAGAAGAAAGACTTCATAGACGCTATGGTGTGGATATGCCTCTACTTCCTTTCAATGGAGTTTTAAGAGGAAGTGACTGTGGTGGGTATTGAGAATAGGCTAAGCACCTTTGTCAAAATATACATCTTACATTTGTATTTGTTTCTATATGAATGTATCTGGGCCCTTTGATCTGTATTGGTTTTTAGGATACAAAGTGGCTTGGATTATGAACATGTTTCATTTCATTGTCTTAAAATGTTATGAATATAGACATCTGATTTATCAAACACAACATAATGGTTAATTAGGGAAGTCCAAAGATCACATTAATAAGGAAGGTTTTGCAAGGTTTTGCAAAGGTTTTTTTAGCGATTGTAAATGAAGCAAAAAAAAATTTCTAAGCTTATGCCTATCAACAATACCAAAGATGGTGATAGATTCAAGGTCCTAGCATTAGAAGCATAAAAGGATATGAAAATACAGAAACATACCAAAGCGGAAAATCCAAGTCCTATAACTACTAATGACCAATTTCAAAAGCCCCTCAAGATCCCAAAAGGAGATTTGAAGTGAAGGGAAACAAACCGTCAACCAATCTCAAAAGCCTCTCAAGAGATCCCAAAAGGAGATCTAAAGCGAAGGGGAACAAACTCAAGCAACCAAGATAGAAGGGAAGGCATAGAGACAAAATGAGTCAGGTTACCGGGTGTGGATATAGAAAAGGAAGGGCACTTGAAATCAATGGTGAAAGCGATGGATCTTATAATGGACAAAAATATAGTGGAAGTACACATGAAGGATTTAATAGATAAAAATAGGGAGTCCATCATTTCACAAACCTAACGGAGAGCTAGCTCCAACAAATTTAGAAGGAACTTGTGAAAGGGAAAACAAAAATGGGTATTGGTGGATAAAACCAAGGATAATCGAGATGACCACTTTGTAAATCCTTCAATCTTATCCCAAGTTGTTCTTTAGGGGGGATTTAAGATATTTAGACACAAGGAATTAGTTAAGGTCAACTTGGTTTAGTGTAATATTGCGTTAAAGTGTATTTTTAGTTTGCTTTTTGTACTTTACTAATTTGACGATCAAAAGCATGTCCTACACATGAGCGATTTGATGGTTCAAACATCTCTTTGATCTCAATGACACTTTATACATGTCTTAATACCCAATTGGTCCATGATCTCTATTTAAAGAGCATAGAGGGTCATTTTTCAATGATCGATATTAGAAGATGTTCATGCAATCTATTCCCTTTTTCATTAATATATTGCCTCAAGTGGTTGTGTTAGTTGTTAGTTGTAGTCATATATTGTTTCTACTTTAAAGGTTTTAACCATGTAGAAAACTCGTGTACTTATATTTGATCTATTTAATGTTTGTCTAAAGATGTTTGACCTATGTGGATATGCCCTATTTTTTCAAAATTTACCCTTTCCTTTATTAGTAATAATGGTTTTGCTTTGAGTAGTGCTAGATGCCACTTTTTATTGCCTACTCACCTTAAGTTGTTTCCTTTCACTACATGGGTTGTTCATGACTAAAAAGTCTTCTTTTGTGCCCATCTTTATCTTTACGGTATTCTCATGACACCTAATGCTAATTGTTGCTCAATATTTTTCAACCACCTTTAGGGGGTCATGCATTTTGAAATGATTATTTTAAAACTTGTCTATGTATATTTTCTCATCTTCTATCAAATCAAAAACAACATTGGATAAAGCATACACATTATAAAAATAACACGTGGGGGATAACCCTTCTTATGTTTCTAGGCCAATGCTTTATTAAATCCATATAAAGTGGTCTAATATGCAATCTCCCTCATTACTAGCATACCTGAGACATGTTTTGTCTAGGTGTAGGAGCTTTAGTGGCACTATATATATATCCTGATATAATTGGTGTATTTATCCATATACTATTCTCCCATATTCTCTAGAAATTTCAAAGCCTCTAAATTTTAGAATATAGGACGATCTTTATCGAAGATCAATTGTTACAATCAAGGCAAGAAGCTTTCACATATCTTCATATAATGTATAGCATACCTATTCATCCAAGTTCCTTGAAATACACATGAACAATAAGGCATACATTTTTCCAATTCCATTCTATTCCTTGAAACAAATTTGTTGCACAAACCACATCCAACTCATCGGAACACATCGAATTTGGGTTTAGTACATTAAGGCGGAAAAAAAACGCTTTTTGAGGCCTCATTCAATGTATGTGAAAGAGTAATAACCTAATTAAAAATTGTCCTTTTCATAACAATGATATGGATTTTTTTAATGTGGATTCTACAATCTTCTTAAACGGACCATTGCGTCCCATACCAAAGGTTCGCTGTCTCCTGATGATGATCCTACAGTAAGGATTGAAACGTCAAGAACTTTCATTTCACAAACATCTCCTCTTCTCTTTTTTCAACATCTTTATTATGTTTATCCTAAAATTTCTACCTTATTTCCACCATCCTTTAAAACTTCTATGATAATCATGCATGCTTATGAATGGCTTTACCTAGATGGTTGTTAAATACTCTTCGACCACAGGAACTTGCAATAAGGATGAACATGATCTAAATATTTCAAACACCAGATTCTATGAAATATGGATATTGGAAGGTGGAAAGCGATATTTGGTTGTTGTTTTTTGTTTGCTAATTTGTTTGTGATTTGCGAGACTAGTCTATGGTCTAAGAAACTATGACTTAGGGGCATCTAAGTCGTTAAAATTACTCAAGGATCTCACTCAACCTGGGCCACACCAACCCTTAGCATAGTTGGATTTGAATTTTCTCCTCCCAACTACCTTGGCGGGTTTGAACTCTGTTCATCATGTAAACCGAGGCCCATCCAAACCTATTGATGTTATTGTAGCTATGAGATGTATTCTCGACATGATGACCTAAAATAATAATTCAAAAAGACAAGTCAAACCTATGGAAAGTTATAGAAAGCACTGAAAAAAAGTATGGAAATAGAAAATGTACACGTCGACCCTAAAAGTAAATTAAAGGAAGACTTGAGAAAGTATAAATAAGAGCACAAGCAAGTCATTTGTATGATCCAAGTTGGAATTCTCGTGGCGCACTTTGATCTAGGGTTTCCTCATGAAGGTTTCTCTATTTTGTTTATCATATATATTGTGGTTTCTCTCTTTTTGTATACTAGCCTGTGACATGCTCAGGTTTATCTTGTTCTCGTTTATGTGAGATAAGCTAGGGTTTGACATTGTAAAGGACTTATTCTTAAGAAAAATTTAGCTAGGTTTTTCTTCCTTGTAAGGATTTTCTTAGGATAAATAATGTGTTTACTATACATGGTTATGTCTTTATGATTTTATTATTTCCACTGCATTTACAATTGTGATTTTCAGTGTGTAATTTTTCTATGATAACAGTGACATAAATTTCTGTTTAAAATTATAAGGAAGTAAATATTACGCCTGGAAATCATAAAAAAATCAACATGGTATCAGAGTTGGTTTTGATCAGCCTCGGATTTCGGATTTCAGCATTCAGTAGTTGGTCTATTAGGAGAAGTTTGGTAGGGTTTTCTTTGAACTTCATTTATGCATACCTGTTAATGCTTGCACGATGTTGAGGAGAGATACATGCTCTCAGTTCATACCTTTGTGGATGACAATATGTGTCACGTGGTGCATGAAACGGTACGCTATACGATGGTTTCGAGGTCATTAAGGTAAGATCGAAGGGTTGTGGGATGAGTGGGAGCTGGATCGTTCTATGATCATGATAGACGTGAGGGATCCCTCACCGCGTAAGATAAGAGACAACCAAAACGCCCCGTTTTTCTGGTGATTTTGGGTGTAAAACCTGTTGAAATTCATGCCTTAAATTGTTATTTTCACATTTTTGTAATCTCAGCAATGAGGATTGGTTGTTCTAGATTAATTGCCCAATTTTAAAATTACCTAGATTGCAAAAATTGCGATCTAAGCACTCTAAACTGAGATTTTGGCAAAAATTGCTCTACCGGATTCCAGAAAATTAGGAACATTTTAGTTAACCCTTATACAGCTCCCTCCCTCACACTCAAGGATACAATGACCAGTATTGGAATAATAACCCTACATTCATTAACAATCAACAAACAGTAGGTATCCTCAGATGAGTAGCTTGTGAACCTACAGGTGACAAAACCATAGTGAAAGGATGCAGAGTCTATTTTGGAATTAATTAGTCGGTAGGGCATCTTTTCTTCCATCAAATGGAAGCTGCAATTATACCCTTGGCAATAAAATATGGGCATAGATTTGTTAAATTATGAGCGTTAGAAGCCTCCTTTGACTTCATAACGGCGGGGAAGCATTGAGACAACAATAAACAATAATAAATCCAAGTCTGGGCATGTTCTGAGCAATCTATATGGTGTTTTTATGTATTAGAAGCCTCAAATCGGTCTTCATGTGCATAATAGTGATCCCAAACAGGGTTGGAATTTCAAATCCAATTCATTAAACAATTTTAGAAAATGTTTTAAGCATTTCAACGATGAAAGGTGACGGTTTACCCTGAATTTTGACTGTATTTGACGGGAAAATCACCCGGTGATGGGAAATTTTCCCAACAAATTCCATCCCTGATCCCAGAGAGCAGCGATCCACCTGTAGCATATAATTCCTTTACTGCATGATCCATTATTTGGAGGACGCGATCTCACCAAATTAGAGACATAACTTGGTCCATAATTGTTGTATGATACTGATTGGATGGTTGTGTCTTTCATTTTCTCCTCAGAAGTATAACGTTACTGCTTTAGTGAAGTCAAAAGTCCAGGTTATGATTGTGTTGGAATTCACCTTCACTTGCAAGATTTAAAGCATATACGTGCCAAATGATATGCAACATGGGGGGGACTGTTTTAAGTGATGGATATGATATGTCGCTAACCCTTTAGAAATTAGATGGTGAGAGATCAGTAGAACTAGGTGAATGATGAACTTGTTGATTTGCAATTTGTTTCGCCTCTCCATCATCACGTAGCGATGAGTAGATTCTTGCTAAATTGGAACATAGTCTACATAACTTGAAATTGAGGGAAGTTGTTTGTAGTCACTCTGAGATTGTGTATGTTTGTTAAGGATATGGTGAGCTTATCGAAAAGCAAATCAATGTTCCAAGGCTGTCAAGAATGCACTGCATCATTTCGATGCACCAAGCCATGACGTGAAAGAGGTAGCCTTTAGAAGGTCGTGTAAATAAAAGCCCATATATATAATAGTAGGCACACATTTATTGCGGGGAAAGCAATATGCATCAACAACTGATGATGATGAGGATCTACCACGAAAGAGGACAAAGGAGGAATCTAAACTTGAAGAGATTGCAGATGGAATCTAGAAAGAAAACTTCTTTTGATGGAGGAGAGTACACCTCCAAGGAATTCTGTGATTTTTGCAAGGAGGAAGAATCAAGAGGGAGTCAACAGAAAGATAAGTATTTAATAATAAGTTTTATTTACTTAAATTGAAAATGATGTTTTGTTGTTAATTTTATTAGAATAAATTATTAATTTGTTTTGGTTAAATTCTCTCATGAAGGTCCATTGTTGAAGTTCACGCATGGAATGAATAAAATTGGATGAGCTTGATTCAAATTTAAAGTGGTTATAGAAATAACACATGTACCAATATTGAAAAGAGTTGATGGACAAAGGTCTCTATATTCAAAGGGAGCAGCTACCCAGGATGAAGCAGTGAGGCTCAACATCAGGAAAGGTATGGTGGACATATTTCCAAGACAAATTGGAGATGGTTCTAGAAGGATTTTGGAGCTTGGATCAGACTCAGTATACATAAGAGACAAGAAGAGTTGTTTCTGTGACAAAGGGATAAACCTCAGGGCCTTTTGATAAATGGGAAGATATACCATGTTTACATAGTGTGTATGTTCTCCAGGATTGATGATGAGTTTAGGAGCAAAGAAACTCATTGCCAAATGGATTTGTCTTCAGGGTTCAAATAGCGTGATGGATTTTGTGGCTGTGATGTTGATGTTTGTAGTATCCGGCATACATTCCCCTAGTATTATCCATGTGACTTGGCTAGGGGTGAATGGTTTGGATGTAGGGAAATATCATCTCCTGGACAACTTGTGACGGGATGGGAAGATTGGCCCTTACATGATTAGTAGTGTTGTGGCATCGAGAATTCCGTCTGTATTAGCCATGTGACTTGGCTAGAGATGAATGGATCAGAGTGGGGAAATTCCTTCTTCCAGACACCCTCTGACGGGATGGGAATATTATCCCTTAGTTTATCACACTATCCTCTTATAGGTTGATGCATCGAGCATTTCCCCAGTATTAGCCTTGTGAATTGGATAGGGGTGGGTCAAGTGGGACAGTGCCTTCTCTCGGACACCAAGTGGGATGGAGAGATTAGTCCCTAAGATGACTCAGAATGAGGTAGTTCCTTCTCTTGAACACCAAGTGGGGTAGATATATTAGTCCCTAAATGGTCATAGCGGGGAAGTTCCTTCTCTCTAACACTAAGTGGGGTGGAGAGATTAGTCCCTAGATGCTCACTCATCACTTATGCACTCATCTCTTATGCAAGCAAGAAGAAGACCATTGAACCTGTGAGGAACGTGCAAGAAATATACCTCCCTAGCTAAGAGGGAGTATTTATTGATGTTCTTGTATATACAAGATGTATTCTTGGCATGAAAACCTAAAAGAATAAGTCAAGAAGAAAATTCAAACTCCCATAAAGTTCTAGAAAGCCCTGGAAAGCATGGAAATAGAAAATGTACACGTCGAACCTAAAAGTAAATTAAAGGAAGGCTTGAGAAAGTATAAATAAGAGCACAAGCAAGTCATTTGTATGATCCAAGTTGGAGTTCTCGTGGCGCACTTTGATCTAGGGTTTCCTCATGAAGGTTTCTCTATTTTGTTTATCATATATATTGTGGTTTCTATCTTTTTGTATACTGGCCTGTGACATGCTCAGGTTTATCTTGTTCTCGTTTATGTGAGATAAGCTAGGGTTTGACATTGTAAAGGACTTATTTTTAAGAAAAATTTAGCTAGGTTTTTCTTCCTCGTAAGGATTTTCTTAGGATAAATAATTTGTCTACTATACATGGTTATGTCTCTATGATTTTATTATTTCCACTGCATTTATAATTGTGATTTTCAGTGTGTAATTTTTCTATGATAACAGTGGCATAAATTTCTGTTTGAAATTATAAGGAAGTAAATATTACGTCTGGAAATCATAAAAAAATCAACATGGTATCAGAGTTGGTTTTGATCAGCCTCGGATTTCAGCATTCAGTAGTTGGTCTATTAGGAGAAGTTTGGTAGGGTTTTCTTTGAACTTCATTTATGCATACCTGTTGAATGCTTGCACGATGTTGAGGAGAGATACATGCTCTCAGTTCATACCTTTGTGGATGACAATATGTGTCACGTGGTGCATGAAACGGTACGCTATACGATGGTTTCGAGGTCATTAAGGTAAGATCGAAGGGTTGTGGGATGAGTGGGAGCTGGATCGTTCTATGATCATGATAGACGTGAGGGATCCCTCACCGCGTAAGATAAGAGACAACCAAAATGCTCCGCTTTTTTGGCGATTTTGGGTGTAAAACTGGTTGAAATTCATGTCTTAAATTGTTATTTTTACATTTTTGTAATCTCAGTAATGAGGATTGGTCGTTCTGATCTTATAAGCATTCTAAACTGAAATTTTGGCAAAAATTGCTCTACCGGATTCCGATAAATTAGGGGCGTTTTAGTTAACCCTTATACAGCTCCCTCCCTCACACTCAAGGATACAATGACCAGTATTGGAATAATAACCCTACATTCATTAACAATCAACAAACAGTAGGTATCCTCAGATGAGTAGCTTGTGAACCTACAGGTGACAAAACCATAGTGAAAGGATGCAGAGTCTATTTTGGAATTAATTAGTCGGTAGGGCATCTTTTCTTCCATCAAATGGAGGCTGCAATTATACCCTTGGCAATAAAATATGGGCATAGATTTGTTAAATTATGAGCGTTAGAAGCCTCCTTTGACTTCATAACGGCGGGGAAGCATTGAGACAACAATAAACAATAATAACTCCAAGTCTGGGCATGTTCTGAGCAATCTATATGGTGTTTTTATGTATTAGAAGCCTCAAATCGGTCTTCATGTGCATAATAGTGATCCCAAACAGGGTTGGAATTTCAAATCCAATTCATCCATCAAAATTGATGGTTTAAACAATTTTAAAAATGTTTTAAGCATTTCAACGATGAAAGGTGACGGTTTACCCTGAATTTTGACTGTATTTGACGGGAAAATCACCCGGTGATGGGAAATTTTCCCAACAAATTCCATCCCTGATCCCAGAGAGCAGCGATCCACCTGTAGCATATAATTCCTTTACTGCATGATCCATTATTTGGAGGACGCGATCTCACCAAATTAGAGACATAACTTGGTCCATAATTGTTGTATGATACTGATTGGATGGTTGTCTTTCATTTTCTCCTCAGAAGTATAACGTTACTGCTTTAGTGAAGTCAAAAGTCCAGGTTATGATTGTGTTGGAATTCACCTTCACTTGCAAGATTTAAAGCATATACGTGCCAAATGATATGCAACATGGGGGGGACTGTTTTAAGTGATGGATATGATATGTCGCTAACCCTTTAGAAATTAGATGGTGAGAGATCAGTAGAACTAGGTGAATGATGAACTTGTTGATTTGCAATTTGTTTCGCCTCTCCATCATCACGTAGCGATGAGTAGATTCTTGCTAAATTGGAACATAGTCTACATAACTTGAAATTGAGGGAAGTTGTTTGTAGTCACTCTGAGATTGTGTATGTTTGTTAAGGATATGGTGAGCTTATCGAAAAGCAAATCAATGTTCCAAGGCTGTCAAGAATGCACTGCATCATTTCGATGCACCAAGCCATGACGTGAAAGAGGTAGCCTTGAGAAGGTCGTGTAAATAAAAGTCCATATATATAATAGTAGGCACACATTTATTGCGGGGAAAGCAATATGCATCAACAACTGATGATGATGAGGATCTACCACGAAAGAGGACAAAGGAGGAATCTAAACTTAGAGATTGCAGATGGAATCTAGAAAGAAAACTTCTTTTGATGGAGGAGAGTACATCTCCAAGGAATTCTGTGATTTTTGCAAGGAGGAGGAATCAAGAGGGAGTCAACAGACAGATAAGTATTTAATAATAAGTTTTATTTACTTAAATTGAAAATGATGTTTTGTTGTTAATTTTATTAGAATAAATTATTAATTTGTTTCGGTTAAATTCTGTCATGAAGGTCCATTGTTGAAGTTCATGCATGGAATGAATAAAATTGGATGAGCTTGATTCAAATTTAAAGTGGTTATAGAAATAACACATGTACCAAAATTGAAAAGAGTTGATGGACAAAGGTCTCTATATTCAAAGGGAGCAGCTACCTAGGATGCAGCAGTGAGGCTCAACATCAGGAAGGGTATGGTGGACATATTTCCAAGACAAATTGGAGATGGTTCTAGAAGGATTTTGGAGCTTGGATCAGACTCAGTATACATAAGAGACAAGAAGAGTTGTTTATGTGACAAAGGGATAAACCTCAGGGCCTTTTGATAAATGGGAAGATATACCATGTTTACATAGTGTGTATGTTCTCCAGGATTGATGATGAGTTTAGGAGCAAAGAAACTCATTGCCAAATGGATTTGTCTTCAGGTTTCAAATAGCGTGATGGATTTTGTGGCTGTGATGTTGATGTTTGTAGTATCCGGCATACATTCCCCGAGTACTATCCATGTGACTTGGCTAGGGGTGAATGGTTTGGATGTAGGGAAATATCATCTCCTGGACAACTTGTGACGGGATGGGAAGATTGGCCCTTACATGATGAGTAGTGTTGTGGCATCGAGAATTCCGTCTGTATTAGCCATGTGACTTGGCTAGAGATGAATGGATCAGAGTGGGGAAATTCCTTCTTCCAGACACCCTCTGACGGGATGGGAATATTATCCCTTAGTTTATCACACTCTCCTCTTATAGGTTGATGCATCGAGCATTTCCCCAGTATTAGCCTTGTGAATTGGATAGGGGTGGGTCAAGTGGGATAGTGCCTTCTCTCGGACACCAAGTGGGATGGAGAGATTAGTCCCTAAGATGACTTAGAACGAGGCAGTTCCTTCTCTTGAACACCAAGTGGGGTGGATATATTAGTCCCTAAATGGTCATAGCGGGGAAGTTCCTTCTCTCTAACACTAAGTGGGGTGGAGAGATTAGTCCCTAGATGCTCACTCATCACTTATGCACTCATCTCTTATGCAAGCAAGAAGAAGACCATTGAACCTGTGAGGAACGTGCAAGAAATATACCTCCCTAGCTAAGAGGGAGTATTTATTGATGTTCTTGTATATACAGAATGTATTATTTGCATGACAACCTAAAAGAATAAGTCAAGAAGAAAATTCAAACCCCCATAAAGTTCTAGAAAGCCCTGGAAAGCATGGAAATAGAAAATGTACACATTGGCCCTAAAAGTAAATCAAAGGAAGGCTTGAGAAAGTATAAATAAGAGCTCAAGCAAGTCATTTGTATGATCCAAGTTGGATCTCTCGTGGCACACTTTGATCTAGGGTTTCCTCATGAAGGTTTCTCTTTTTTGTTTATCATATATACTGGGGTTTCTCTCTTGCTATATACTAGCATGTGAAATGCTGGGTTTATCTTATGCTAGTTTATGCGAGATAAGATAGGGTTTGACATTGTAAAGGACTTGTTCTTAAGAAAAATATGGCTAGGTTTTTCTTCCCCATGAGGATTTTCCCAAGATAAATAATGCATCTACTATGCATGGCTATGTCTCTATGATTTTATTATTTATGTTGCATTTACAGTTGAGATTTTCAATGTGTAATTTTTCTATGATAACAGTGGCATAAATTTCTGTTTGAAATCATAAGGAAGTAATTATCAGATCTAGAAATCATAAAAAATAAACAAAACCAACCATACTAGTGGGATTTGACAAGCAATATTTGGTTGTTATTACAAGAAGAAAGCTCCATATTAACTTGGATCTAGTCAATGGATATGAATAAACATATTGTAACCTTGAGATCAACGAAATGAAAAATGTATTGCTAACATTTTCTAAACAAACAATTTATAATTTTGTTTGCTTATATATATATATATATATATATATATATATATATATATACATATGAGCAATATTTTGAGTGTGAGCATTTGGCTTGTGTCCATCCCACATGGTTGTACATTGATGAGAAAAAATTAAAAGAATACTTGTGACTAGAAATATGACTTTATGTAATTGTAGTCAAATATATGTTCATTTAGGTGTCTTAATATTCACAATGTTTTTTATGTAAAGATGGATTTTAAATTAGTGAACTAGATTAAATATACAAATTAAGAATTAATAACAAAGAATGGTAAACTATTTAATCCATTATCCTTTTGTATTCTTACTTTGTCTTGAATTTGAGTCCAAAGTTTCGAGCAGAAACCCGGATCATCTTTAGGGAAGCAATGTTGAGCTTGGTGTTGTCATTGATGTCAAAGAAATTATTGAACTTGGTGATGGCATTGAAGTCTTAAAGCTCTTTTGAAGAAGTATATAGAAAATATGTGCACAAATCTCAGCAAGCCCCACCAAACATGTACAAGAAGTCTGCACAAAGTCCTACTATAGTTATGTTTGCGGGTCCCAACACAAGTATGTTGTGCAATACACTGCGTAATAGTTTGCATGCTAATCAAGCAAAGATATTAAAGTCCACAAGCTACAAGCCGACAAAGGAATAAGACATGAAGTCTATTCAAGACAAATGTGTGGGTAGACTTATTCTTGAATAAAGGTAGAAGGGGCGTAGCCAACATAGGAAATAATTTTCTTATGGATAAATCAATAGAACAAAGAAAAGAAGGAACGGTATAAATAAGCAAAAGATTGAAGTGTTTTGTTAAGCTTGGGCGCAAAAGATGTAGTATTCTAAAATTGAAAGCTTAGAGGAATAGGTGAAATGATCAGGGGATGAAATGGTTGTATGACTTGAGGAAATGCATGAGATTACAGACAAGGAGAAATACAAGGACCAGTCGTGTAGAAATATAAGGAGCAATTGTGAAGAGCAGAAGGAGCATTTTTACAAGGAGTATTTGAATAGAAGGATACAAGGAATGGTCACGCATAAAGATTTGGAAATGTGAAGTATATTATGCTCAGCAGTTTCTGTAGAAGAGAGGAAACATATTAGAAAGTGCAGAGTGGATTGTGATCAAGGTATACAACAACAAATCTATATCTGGGTGGTAGGACGGGGAAAGGATAGAATATTGGTGTCTTCCATAGGTTGGTGCATGCCTACGCAAGTTGGTTCTTGTTGACTATGAGTTGGTGCTCATAAGAGGACTAGTGTCCTCACAAGTTGGTTCCTGTAAAACAACAAGTTGGTGCTTGCAAGGGATTCTTGGTGTTCTTGTCTGATTGGTGTCATCAAAATTAGTGAGTGGGTTCTCACACTTGTATTGGAGATTGGTGTCTCCTAACATTATTTGTAATAAGAAGATTCTTTATATATAAGATTTCTTTACATATTCTTTGCGCAGTGTTCTTTGTATTGAAAATTGCTTTTGATACATGGTATATGTTTTAATGAATGATTACATGGTATAACAAATGTTTGAAAGGATAAAAAGTATGTGATACTTATTCTCCCCCCCTTCTCAGTATCACTTGGGGTCCAACAATTAGTATACAAGCAGGTTCCTTCAGAGACGGTCTAAGCACCAGAAGGAAGATAATTATGCAATCTAGATTTTTGCGTAGATATGGATAGACGGGAGGGTATCTCAACAAACATAGCACCATGTTTTGATGGGCCCAATTATGATTTCTGGAGTATATGAATGTAATTCCTCATACAGTCACTTAAAATTGATATTTGGCTGGCAGTTTTAAACAATTATAAAGTTCTAGATACTCCTCCAACTGATGTTGCTGATAAAAAGTTGTATGAATGCAATGAAAAATCCAAAAATGAAATACTAAGTGGCCTAACAGACTTAAAATTTACAAATTTCATGCAGTGTAGCTCATCAATAGTGATATGGGACAAACTTCAAAGCATTAATAAAGGAGATGACATGGTGAAAAAGGAAAAGCTACAAACTTATAAAGGTCAGTTTGAGAGCCTAAATATGAAGGAAGATGAGAACATTGCATCCTACTTTCTTCCTGTATATGAAATAGTCAATACTCTCAAAGGTCTTGGGGAAATAGTTCATGAAGAGGCAATTGTATAGAAGGTGTTGAGATCTCTACCTATGATATTTGATTCTAAAGTATCATTCCTGGAAGATAGAAAGGATATTGACAAGGTAACAATGGATGAGATCCATGGAATTCTCATTGCCTATGAAATGAGAATTGAAAAGGAAAATACTTCAATAAGGGAAGTATCCTTCAAGGCCTCCAAGAAGAAAAAAGGAAGGAAACAAGATTCCAATAAGAGTTTTTTTGAAGGATCTGACCTTGAAGAAGCAAACTTTGTGAAGAAACTTCAGAAAGTTCATAGAAAGTACAAAGGTAATCTTCCTTTCAAATGTTTTGAATGTCGTAAAATAGGTCGTTTTGCTTTTAAATTCCCTTATAAAGAGAATAAATATAGTGATGATGAGGAGGATCATGAAGAAAATAAAAAGATACACATAGGAATCAGACCTGAAAACAATAAAAGGTTTGGAAAACAAAGGAAAATTCTATACTCCAAAGAGGATAGTATCTCAACAGATGAAGATGAAAGATAAGTTCTCTTTATGGAAATAAAAGAAGAATGTGAAAATGGGAACTCTAAAGATGAAGTAAGTGTTGAGGTATACTTTGAAGGAGAACTTTTTTTTGTTTGATTTCCCATCACTCGGGGCCAGTAGCAATGAACCATTTCTTAAAAACCGAAACCCACAAGCATCTAAGCCATCAAATTCACCCAGGGATTGCACCTCGCCTGGTCCACACCAACCCTTATGATGGATGTATTTTTGGGTGTCTACTCCCAACTAGCTCACCCCTAAGGGGAATTGAACTCGGGTTGCCCTGCTAACGAGACCCACACCGTAACCGAATGAGCTAGTGATAATTGACTAAAATGTTAGGAGGACATGGGGGTGGGGTTTGATCCACTTATGTGTCCATGAGTCATGAGATCATTTAATACAATCTCTTTGGATGGAACCACACGTTTGACCACTACCTCAAGGTTCCTCCATGCATCTAGGTTCAGCCCTCATTGGAATTGAACCTTTTCCACTAGTGAAAAAATCCTCGCTCTTCACCAATGGATCCAACCCCATTGGGATACTTTGAAGGATAACTTGAAAGTGATTTAGAGGATTTGAAAAATCAAGAAAGAAGAATAAGTATTTAAAGGACCAACTACTGATGTATAAAGAACAGGTAGAAAAGGTCAAAAGAATAGAAGAAGATCTAGTAGGAAAATTGAAAGAGAAAGAAATAGTGTGTGATGAATTGGAGAAGGAGAATATTTCCTTAAAGAGGGAACTACAAAATATTAGCACTCACTTAGGATATCAAAAACAAAATGGTAGAATCTCTAAGGTATTGGATGAAATCATCAACAATCAAAGATCAATTTTAGATAGGTCTGGATTGGGATATGAACAAGACAATGGTAATAAGTATTCAAATTCAATTACACCTAACCATGAAGCACGTACAAGGAGATTTGCAGATGCACTTAATATTCCTATCAAAGAGAAAGAAAACATAAAGAATGACCAACAATATGCTTATGAAATAATGACCAACAATATGCTTATGTAAACAAAGGATTTGTACCATCTAGAAGATCTCTCACTACTAGGTATCAAACTATATTTTTAGGGCACTGTTATTTTTGCAATAATTTTGGTCATAAGGCTGCAAATTGCAAAGCACTTGCAAACAATAATTTTGAGAGAAACATAAGTCTTATCAAGAACTTTAGAGATGACAATATGAACAAAGAAACCAGAAAGTATAATGAAGTCATCAATCCCTTTAGTCTTTTGGAAATGGACATTGAATGCTATCAATGTCACAACTATGGTCATAAATCTCAAGACTACAAAAACCAACCAATAATTGCGCACAAGGATGAAACCAAAAGTTCCTTATACAAAAAAAATACCATACAAAGATTTGGCAAAAAAGGACCAAAGAACAATGCCAAGAAGAATGTAATCTGGCCTTGCATTAGGATCACTGGTATATTGATAATGGATGGTCTAGACATGTGACAGAATATAAAGGAAAGCTTATAGACTTACAAAGGGAGAAATGATACAATATGCAAACAATAAAACATGACATGTCACAGGAGGAGTTGTGCGTAGAAAGGAACCACGAAATAATGCAAGAAAATACAAGTCCTGCAAGCACTAAAGATGGAAAAAGTGGAAAAGATAGGACAATAAGAGGAAACATTGTTTGACATAATTCAAGGCTCAATTTAAATCCTACCCATAGACAGAGGAAGAGCTCCAGTATGATCAGTGCAAGAGGAACAAAGAAGATGATGGGGATGATTTGCGCAGCAAAACAATGAAAGGAAGTAGAGGATTAAATAAAGAAGAAGGTACGCACATGAAAACTTCTTCTTCTACTAATAAAAGCAATTATCCAAAGGGTCAAGATGGAATGATTAGCAGAAGAATTTGCACAAAAATAGATTGCGACAAAGAACGAAAGTAACTAATGATGAATCTAGAAGCTACAAAAATTTCAACTAAATATCAACATCAATGTAGACAATGGACATTCAAGTCATTCATATAAAATCAAAGAACTAATTTGGACTATAAGGTTGCATCATATTTCAAAAGAAAATTTCAATGAAGCAACAAATTATAAACCACCTTCAAAGTGTATACAGGGAAGTCTAATAATGTACATTGCATCATTTAGAATTCACATATTACAAAATCGCAACTTGTCCAAAAAAGAGGGAAAGTAGTATTACTATAGGACATGTGCTTACAAAAGGAGTTTATACTTGTTGCATCCTTGACGAAATTGACAATAGGGATAACCTACTATGAAAGCTTCAAAAATTTTGAAGATAGTGATAAGATCAAAATTGATGAACAGGAGCTTATGTTCATAACCGCAACTCAATATCTGGAGTATTATGGGCCTTGTTCAAGTTTGACATAATCTGCTTCAACAGACTCAGGATTTGTTGTTGTTGTTTCTCCATCCTGTCCATTCCCTCATTAAGAACTGAAATATCATTGGCATGATTTCAATTAACTATTGTCTGGGCATACCACTCTTTCAAATTGTTTTCCTCAATCTTTGTTTTTTGGGCCTCCATCTTTTCTTGTAGTTTGGAAAAGTCACTACGTTGTATTTGAATTGTTTCAGGGAGGAAATGAAGTCCTGACATTGTAGAATCAATCAGAAAACTCAACAGTTGAGTTCTACTGGATTTAAAAGGGGATGAATCAGCTCATAACCATAAGAAAAATTGGAATATATACCATCACATGTGTCTGTGACAGTTGAAATGACATAAAAGGACGACATTTATTTGAACATAAATGACATGATCATCTTTATTTGACATGAATTAAATTTGCAAGGATAGATCTATCATGCTTGCGTCATGCCAAGATCTATGTTGTACATCCAAGAGATTATTTAATTAATAATGATGTGAAGCCACGCATGATTTCAACAATCATATAATCATATGTAATCTGGATGCACATGTGCATTAAATTCCATAATAAAATATAGTGTTACAAAATGAAGCTATGAAGGCAGTTGAATAATGCACACATGTGAAAAGGGAAGTTGTAAGAGTTGTTAAGGAATGCACACTTGAAGCTAAATATCAATAAACAGGTAGAAGAGGAAATATCGATTAAAGAAGTAGAAACAAAGGAGAAGGTTGCAAATGTACAAGAAACCCTAAAGAAGTTAGCAACAATGGTGAAACCAGAGGAGCAACAGAAGATAGGAACATAAGCATAAATAGAGGGGGGGAACTTGCAACCATGCAGGGGTAGGATACATGTTTGTAGATAATCAAATATTCCTTTTCCATTGATGTCAAATGGGGATAAAGTAGCAAGTAAATCTGCATACAAGATTGCACAACACAATACTTCATTGAAGAGCTATTATTCAGAAGGAGCTCATCTTTACTTGGTATTGACATCAATGCCAAAGGGGGAGTTTGTTGAGCTTGGTGTTGTCATTGATGTCAAATATATTGTTGAATTGGGTGATGGAATTGAACTCTTAAAGCCATTTTGAAGAAGTATATAGAAAATATGTGTGCAAGTCTCAACAAGCCCCACCAAACATGTGCAAGAAGTCTGCGCAAAGTCCCACTAGAGTTATCTGCACAAGTCCCAACACAAGTACGTTGTGCAATACACCGCACAATAGTTTGCGTTCTAATCAAGCCAAAATATTAAATTTCACAAGCTACACACCGACAAAGAAACAAGAAATGAGGTCTGTTCAAGAAAAATGTGTGGGTAAACTTATTCGTGAAGAAAGGTATAAGGGAGGCAACAAACATATAAATGCCTTTATTTATGGATAAATCAATAGAACAAATAAAAGAAGGAATGGTAGAAATAAGCAAAATATTGAAGTGCTATGTTAATCCAGGGCACAAAAGATGTGGTATTCTAAAATTGCAAGCTTCGGGGAATAGATGAAATGCTCAGGGGAATCAATGGTTGTATGACTTGAGGAAATGCACGAGATTACAAACAAGAAGAAATACAAGGAGCAGTCGCATAGAAATATAAGGAGCATTTATTAAGAGCACAAGGAGATTTTGTACAAGGAGTATTTGAAAAGAAGGATACAAGGAACGGTTGAGCAGAAAGAGTTGGAAATGTGAAGTATAGTATGCTCAGCAGTTTGTTTAGAATAGAGGAAACATATTAGAAAGTGCATAGTGGATTGTGATCGAGGTATACAACAAAACATGTATATCCGGGTGGTAGGACGGGGCAAGGACAGAATATTGGTGTCTTCCATAGGTTGGTTCCTTACAACTTAGGTGGGTTCTTGACTGTGCAAGTTGGTGCTTGTTGACTATGAGTTGGTGCTCATAAGAGGATTGGTGTCCTCACATGCTAGTGCCTATAAAACAACAAGTTGGTGCTTGCAGGGGATTAGTGTTCCTATCTGATTGGCGTCAACAAAATAAATGAGTGGGTGCTCACACTTGTATTGGATATTGGTGTCTCCTAACATTATTTGTAATAAGAAGATTCTTTATATATAAGATTTCTCTACATATTCTTTGTATTGAAAATTGATTTTGATACACGGTATATGTGTTAATGAATGATTACATGCTATAAAAAATGTTTGAAAGGATAAAAAGTATGTGATACTGATTCACCTGCCTCTCAGTATCACTTAGGTCCAACAAGCAGAACCAACAAGAAGTTTATGAAAAAACCATGATGAAAAATATTTTTTTAATCATAGTTTCTTCATAAACTTCTTGTTGGTTCTGCTTCTCTGAAGATGAGTAGGGATTTTGCTTGAAACGTCATATTCAAATTCAAAACATAGTAAAAATACAAAAGGATCTACTAAATTATTTAGATAGCTACAAAATCCCAAATCATCTTACAATAGTAAACTACTTACCATTTTTATAAAGAATAAAATATTACAAGTAATTTTTTAATTTTTTTCCTCATTTACAAAAATGTTGCTAATATTATATAGAAATAGCGTGTTCTATAATAAAGTATTTAATTTTATATAATTTATAATGAAATATAAAAGTTAAGAATTAATAACACATAATGATAAATTACTTACTATTTTTATAAAGAATAAATTATTACATTTTTTTTTTAAATTTCCTCATTTCCAATAAGTTGTTCATATTATATAGATATGAAGTTTTTTGTTATTAAATATTTAGTTCTATATGTCAATTTTCATACACTTGAACATTTCTAATATTATATAGATATATAGTATTTTGTAATAAAATATTTAATTTTATACAATTTACAATGCCAATTTTCATACACTTGAATTATATAATCGGCATTTGTGAATCTTTAATGTTTGATATATGGACTACATTCATGATTATGATCATGTTAAACTTTTATAAACATCATGTTTGCATGCATGCATAGCCATGGTAGTTCAAATGACCAAGGTGTATGCATTTAAAAGGAAATTTTAGGGTAGTTCAATGATTCACCACTATATTTGAGTTTGTGGCGTTAAAGTGTGTTATTGAGGGTTTGGCATGCTATGAGCAATATTTTATTGAGGGTTTATGTCATGACTAATATTGAAGGTTTGACATGTTATGACCAATAGGACACTTTTTTTTATGGTGTATTAGGAAAGTGTATTAAGTAGATTTATTTTTATATTTATTTAAGTTTAACTTATATAAGCCATGATTAAAATTTCCAAGAGATTTATCAAGTTAAATGACTCTTTCCTACCAAATCTAAAATTTGTCTTGTTATAACACTTCCAAGTTTCCATCATTCATTAGATAGTGGAGCTAAAAGAAATTCCATAGGTTTCATTGTGTTTTTATTCAATTTGAATCTATGTCTCCCATGCACAATAAGGATTTTTCTTCACTTTTGGCCCTAGGTCCATAGGATTCAAATCATTCTCCACTACCATATTTTCTAGTATAAAATATTTGCACTTATTCACTATTATTTTTTAATATTCAATAATTATCATTATCATTTCTAGTGTGCACTTATTAGTAATATTTAAAACGCTATTGAAAAAATAATGGGAATATTTTATATTTTTTTGTTTTTGTCCAAATAGGTTTAGAAACCAAAACAACACTACTGTGGAACTTAAGATTGTGATATTTTGTTAGTTAAAATACATAAATTGGAAATTGATAATGTCTCAATGCATTAAATCGGGATAACACATTTATATTTTTCCTAAGGCTTTAAAAAAGGTGGATAATACATATATATTGTGTCCAAGGCATTAAATAAGCATGAGACATTTATGTTCGCCTAGAATGGCACACTGATAAGATGGTTGGGGAAGGGTGCATCGCCCCAGGGTCCATTTCGAGGGACAAAGCAGGCCCCTTGATTCCCAAAGAAATATCAGGGGCCATACTTTCCTATGAAAAAAACATGAGACGTTTATATTTTGTTTTCATGTTGTTATGGAGATTAATAATCCTCACATTTAAATGACTATTGAGTTGAGTCAATCCACCAAATATTATCAATTGATAAAGTCTTGAGTAAATATATAAGTGTAGTTCATTTAAATTTTATTTTCACATCTTCATTAACATTAGTAAACTCTATATCCAAATTACCATTTGTTGTGAAGAAATTTGGTTATGATATCTATGAATTGTAAACAATATAAATCAAATATGTATGCTTAGAGATTTCAAACAAATCACCAATATTCTATAGTATTGGACTATCAATAATGTCAATTAAAAAAAAAAACACTATATGATGATAATGAACTAAAACATGGAGCACATTTTTTAGTTTCAACTAAATAATAGTGTCGTAGCTTAAGAATATTTTTAGTTCCTTAAATATTTCCATCTAGAAACACCTTTCTTGACATATAAAATTTCCTTGATATTTTCAAACACTTAAATCCCCTCCAAAAGGATGCAAATTGTATGCAGTTCATCTATTGAATTCCACCAAGGATGAAAACAAACCCTCTTCTAATGTCCCTAGTTTTGAACTCGACACAAACTAATGGTAAATGATGAAATATCTGCAAAACATATAAGGAACATGGTGCGGAGCTCAAGGCAAAGGCCCCACATGTTTTCCTGCAATGTATATGGCTAGCAAGCTATGCATGGCTGTGCACAACAACAATGTAAACTTAGTGTATATGTGAATGATAATAATATTAATAAAATCCACAGTTGATTGCACAGTAGAAACAAGAGAAAGGGGCATGATTATCCTAAGGTTAGGAAAGAATGTATTAAATCCATGAAGTCAATATATGAGAGCCAAGTGTCCTCGACATGATGAATGATCCTTTATTTCGTAGTTTGACTCAGGCACCCAATCATTTAATGCTTTCGAGAAGAGGGTAGTTGAGGAAGCTATTTCCTTGGGGAAAGGAAGGGGTTGATCTGAGTTACCTTGTGTTAGTAGTAGTGTATGTAGCTAATTGAGGAGTATGGCGCAAAATCCTATGAAGGAGTCTATCATTCGGCCTGTCAGGGATTCTCTCAGCTAGTTAGTTAATTACTTGGTCAATAACCTTGTCCTTGGTGAGGGTGTATCTATTGATCTCCTGTGGCGAGAGTGGTATGGGGGGGAAATAGATTTCATGTGTTCGCTCATCAGAGAATCTACCATTCTTCTCTAACTGGGGAAAGAGGGAGTTATAAACATAGCCCGAGAGAAGTAGAACCCAAGCAGTGAAAGAGTGGTCACCTTGAGTGTGGTGCTGATGATTTCGTTGAATCCATTGGTTGTTCACAGCCAATATTGGTAGGCTTTGGGAAGATAGAACCTATAGGTAGATGATTCGGGGTTTGGGTGATCTTTCTACGCACACACTGGTAAAGCACCTAGAGGAAGGTGATGCCTGAGGGACTGTGGAGTGGTGAACAGGTACCTTCTTGGTGTTGTGTGGGGCAAGTATTGTGGACACCAAGCTAGCCAAGTCTACATGAGGAATCCATGTTTTTGAAGGTAAATTATATTAACTATTTGTTCCATTTGATTTGTTGTCAATCCCTGAGAGTGGGTAAATGTTGAGCACCGAGTGGATTGAGGTCCAATAGTGGTTATGTGATCTATCTATGGAATAGTGGGGTTGGGGTGGTATTTCTACACACACACTGGAATAACACCTGTGTGGTGTTGTGTTGGGAAGGTATTGTGGACCCCCAGCTAACCGAGTTTGCATGGGATAGATTGCTAGTATTGAGTGCCAGAATGGTGTAGAGTACGGATCTGGATAGGATACTAGTGAAGGTTGTGATCTCCTAGTGGAATAGCGAGGTTTGGGTGGTCTTTCTACGTACACACTGGAATATCTCCCATGCAGTATTGTGTGGGGAAGGTATTGTGGAGCCCAAGATAACCGAGTCCGCGCGAGAATCCTACAACTCTGTAATGAATCGCTAGTTAGCATTTCCCTCTACTACCGGTATAATCCTATTAACCTAGTAGAGACCATCATGGATGATATTGTATTCCTAATTGACTATGGAAGAGAGTCGTTGATATTTTCCCCTTTCCTTAAGGTAATCATTCCCATCGTGGGGGTGGCCTCCTAAGCAGAAATAATATATGCTAGACGGAGTGCCTATGGTTGGGTGGAACGTTGCTCTTGTGTAGTCAGTTGCTCGAACAAGCTTCATTGAGATAAGTGTTATGGAATGTTTCTTGTTGTTATCTACTTCATTATATGATTATAAATTCTGAATGCATAATAAGATGTAAGTTGCATGTAATGACATGTAGATGGAGGTATGTATATGAGACTCTACGATGTATGTCGCACTAACTTTGTAGGTAGTTGTTTTCAGCACAACTAAAGTCAAGTGAGAGGCCTACAACTTGTTCCGCAGTGGGTTAAGCACCAATGTCGTAGTCTACTGCGCATTATATAACTCAGTCTAGACAACAATGTCTTGGTATCAGATAACAAAGTGGAATTAAAGGAAAGAATTAGATTCTCCATGGTCACGATTGGGCAATGAGGCCACTAGGGGCGTGACCGAGTGGTATCAGAGTAGTGGTTTAAACACTAGGCCTCTAAGTTTAGAAAGAACCTAGCACGATAATATTAAAGTAATATTTCAAAGGTTATCATCTAACCTTACTTAGTTTTCCTTGTGCACAGTGATAGCTGTGATCGTGAGTCACTTTGATCAAAGCCGTATCAGAAAGCAGCAAGGAGAAATACCTAGGTTAGTCAGTTGAATGATTACCATGGATGATGTGCAAGATCCATATGATTGCACATAAGAAATTATGAGCGAAGATGTGCATGGTGTGACGTAGAAACAAAGTCCAATGGAAGGAGGGTGCAGGTCACACCTCTGAATATGGTTGAAATCATGAGGATTTTTAATGAAAGGATAACTAAAGCACAGGAAGAGAAACACCAAATTCACGCTTCCATACTGCAAATCCTGATAGATTTGTAGCAGAAAGCTAATTCGGGATCCAACCAGAACATCAATGACAAGGATGGAAGATACGTGAGTAGTCATTGCAAAGGAGGGTCATGAAGCAAAAAAAGAAGAGTGCATAGGGGAAGGACTAGCATATCTCCATCGGACACTTCAAGAAGCAGATTGAGTAGATCTGGAAGTTCACCCAACATCTCGACGCATTCGGCCTAAAGATATAAGAGGATAAGATCTCGTAGAGAGAATTCCCTAGGAGAACTAAAAAAGATAAAGCCGTCAATATTCGATGGAGAAATACATTTGGGGTAGGAGTCTGCGGCGTGCTTCCTTAGAATGAAAAATTAATTCAGGATTCATGAGTTTTCTGAGAATGAGAAGGCCAGGATTTCCATATTTAATCTAAATTCCAAAGCTTCAATTTGGTGGGAGCAACTCTGACATGTGAAAGGCCTCAAAGAAAGAAGGATTGATTGGAAGAATTTTGAAAAATACTTCAAGTCGAAGTATCTTTCTAAAAGATACGGTGATAAAAGAGAAAGGAGTTCAATGAGTTGAAGTTAGGATAGATGACAATGGAGGAGTATGTGCACAAATTCCTAGAACTACTCTAGTATGTGGATTATGTCATAAATGAGAAGGTGAAGATTCAAATATTTTTAAGTGGTTTTCCCTAGGGCTACCATGATGGAATTGAATTAGTGGAACCCAAGACCTTAGATGACGCGGTTCAGAAGGCTATGCATTGATGCGAGCATATCAAGGGCATATTTGAGAAGAATCAAGTGGGAAGAGGAAATCTTAAGGGCATATTTGTCACAAGGAAGAAAGAGTTCGGACCCATACCGAATGGGAATTAGAAAAGTAATGTGCGACAATAACACTTAACACAAGATAAATTCCAGTGCACTATGTCAACCTCGGGGAGGCCCAAGGAACCATTGCAATGTTGGGGATGTGGATAGAATCATAAGTTGTATGATTTCCCTCACATGCAGGAACAACAGCAACAGATCTATAACCTTGAAGAATCCATCACTATAGAAGATGTGGCTAGATTGATCCCTAGAATCTATGTAGCTTTGGATGATCGTCAGGTAGACCATCAAGCCACAGTGGTTGAAGTTAGAGGCAATATTGTCGCGCAGTTTGTTTCCATATTAATAGATCCAAGATCTAATCATAGTTATATTCATCCTAAGATTGTTGAATTTTGTGCGCTTAAGAAATGAAGGCATGATAATCCATGGCTAGTCCAGTTAGCCATAGGTACAAAAAGGAAGGTAAGTGAAGTGGTAGAAGGATGTATGTTAATGTTGTGTTCATGCCTAGAAAATCCTTGCATCGACATTAGGGATTCTCCCCAATGAACAATCTCAATTAAATCATTCACTATTTGGAATAGGAAATATGTCCGGTTAATGGTCCAGCTACCGTAGATGTCTTTCAAATAATTTTTACCGGTTTCATCCCGACCCACCGTTTATATTTTATATTTAAGGATGTGTATGCAAGTGCCCTAATCTTAATAATGCATAACCTATAATTGATAGGTAGAATCCTCACAAGTGATGCGGAGGTTCTTACCTCTCGTCTTATCACTTCTACCTAATAAATCAACTAACATTATCCTAATTTAACTAATCTATCCTTGCAAGGAGTGAGTTTATGAAAGAAGAGTAATATCTGAGATTGCTTGTATGAATTCAGCAGGTAGCCATTGAGATAAAGCACTTACAATCACAACAGAAATGGTACACAAGGATAACTTTGATAAAATTGAACTTCAATTATTACTCTTTACAACATAGACGTTTGCATTTTTGTAAAAAGACTAGTAAAATCATTCATACCATTAGAATAGTCCAACAAAGTAAGAAATATCTCACAAGATAAAGATGAACATAGGAAGAAATAATTCTAATCCGTGATTCATGACATTCCAAGCAAAATCCATGTAATCCTTTTACCCAGCAAAATAGTTCCTTCTCATTTGCAGAAAAATAATTTTCATACAGAATGTTACGAGCTTCTATTACACCAGAAAAAATCCCCCTCTCCTTATTCCTCTCTACTATTTATCTTTACAAGAAAATTTATCTTTACATGACCAATCGTTTCACCTCCCTTTTAACTCTTAGGTTGCTGAATTTTGTCCTTTTGCACTTGCTCAGCTCAAAATAGATAATAAAATATAATTTACATTATTTTGCTGGAGGATTTTCTAAACTTGAAATATAATTGTCCCAAGGATCAGTTTCATAATATATTACATTAAATTGTTGTGGTTCCAACAATTTCAAATCAATTTCATGAGTGGAAAATTATTTCCGTATGCTTATTAACCTCTTTGTTGTTGTCTTGTGGATTTCTTCCTGAAAATGTGAATTCATGGTTGCTTGTCCCACATGTTGTTGAAGATCTTCTTCTGTAAGCACATTAAGTCCCTTCATGTATTCTAGATCTTCCTTTAAGTTGGTTTTTAACTCTGTTAAACGTTGATCTTTGGATGGTAATTCGTACATATCTTTAGAAATTGGAACATGACAAGTTTCATGAGCTTGGCATATATTTTGATAAATTCCTTCACATTTTGTAATAGTCTTATGCACTTCATTTTGTACCTTTCTGGAAGCCTTCCGACAACTTTCCAAAAGAGATATGTCCAGTTTTAATTCAACAATTGTCTTCTATGGCAAGTGATTGGGAATCTCTTGATTTTTTCCTTTCTAGCTAATTAATCTTTTGAGCTTGTTAAATGTATCTATCAACTTCTGTTTTACGACGGTGGATTCTGCTGATATTTCTTTCATTCTTTCTATCATTCCTCTTAATTTATAAACTTCTTCTTTCACTAACTCTTGTGAGTGACAAATCTGTTCTTGTACTTTACGATCATATTCATAGAAAGGTGTCATGTCCTGCTTATGATTCTAAGAAATTTTGATATGCTCTATCAAAGATTCATTTTCGCACATCCATTCATTTACCTGAGATTGTAGAGATCCCTTTTCACTCATTAGGGATTCTACCTGCTGATTTAATTGAGTTTCTTTTCCTCTAACTCATTGATCGCAATTGAAATCAACTTGTTCCCCTTCCATAATTAATAGTTACACATTCAAAGAATCTCTTTCATCCCCAAGTGCTTGATAATCCAACAATATTTTTTCCTTTTCAGTTTCTACAGCATCCCGCTTTCTCTTCATTTCAATCCCTTCATTCTGATATTGTACCAAATTATCTTTTAATTTCAGCATTTTTTTTTTACTATGTTCTAGATCGTTAATCAATTTATCTACATTATCCGCATTGTCTTGTGCTGCCGCGATATTGAATGAAGCAGTAAATTTTGGGTCTTTGTTAGTGCCTTCTACTAGGTAAATTTATTGTATGGTTACAATATTAGGCTACATACCCATCTTTAACCTCTTTTTTGTTCTTCTTAGAATCATCTTCCTCTTAGGATCATAGACGATAGTGTCCATCTTATCCACAGAATGTTGTTTCGAGAGGGTGATTGGTGTGATCCTGAGCTCAACAAATGGGAGATTCCCCCCTGTAAGTGGTACTTCCAAATCAGCAAGTGGATCTATGTCCATGTCTTGTAAATTCTGATATTCTTCTTGAATCTTCTTGTGTTCCACAGCTTTCTTGATCCTTGCTTCTTCTTCTTTTTGCTTCTCTAAATCAGTTGCTTTCTCTACTGCTTCTTGTTATTTTGTTCTTTTGATTTTCTAGATCGTCTGCTTTCTCTGCTGCCTTTTCCTGCTCTTCTTTATTTCTTCCTCTTGTTTCCTTCTTGCTTCTTCGACCGCTAAAGCCTCTTCTCTGGATTTCTGCTAATCTGCTTCTTTTGCAGTTTCTTTCGCTTGACTAGAACTCGTTCCTTCTTTCCTGCCAAACATTTTATTCAAGTATGCCATGTTGTTTTCTCTTCTATATACTTCCTCATCTTTCAGGAAGTGATCTGCGTACTCAAAATTCATCTTGCACGAAGCGCAATGCTTAGTCGCCTTTTGCAACTTGTCATTCCTAATAAAAATATTTTCCCCAAAATGATATGCCTCTAAGTCTTTCACGAAAACCTCTGCTCCTTTTACCTTAGTAAATTTATATTCCCCAATGGTGAAGGGAAGCAGAGGATAAGAAGCTTTGTTATTTTCATTTAAAAAATGTCCAACCCCGTTAATGAAGACTTTCCTTATAGGTTCTTTATGAACTAGTTAATCTGTGACATATCTTGGCATCAGGGAAGGAATTTTAGTTCTCCCATACATCTGAATGTAGGTACCTTCTGGGGTGAAGTAGTAGTCTCCATATTCACTAATTATCGCCAATGCATTGTCTGATAGGAAATTTGGTTCTTCATTAGAGATCATGTTATACAAAGGAATTATGAACTCCTCACATAAGAGCTTGTAAAAGCTTGCATAATTGTGAGCCCACATAATCTGGTAGGAAACATAGAGAGGGGTCTCATCCAGGACCCAATAAAATCCCAACTTATGGAATGGATTTCTTATCAAAATGCAATCAATCAAATAGGAAGACATGAAAAATTCTTCTTTTTTCTGCGTCATGCCTCCTTGGGATGCAGACACTGCTGTTACCATACTTTCCAAAATAATGTCCCCCCAATTAAAAACAGTACCATGAGAAGCAACATGGTACATAATGGGAACCCAACTGAGCTTATATATATTTGAATTTGCTCTTCCAAATATCTTGCTCAACATCGTTTCTATAATTCTAAAAGGGGTTTTTAAATTTTGCGAATCATGTTCCTCGCTTGCTCTTTGCCTTAGTTGTTTTCCTAGTATAAGCATCTTCTTGACATACCTTGAATGGTCTATGTTGACACCTTTTATCCAATCATCTGTCATCAGTGTTTTCGGGGCAGGTAACTTGTAGGTCATTCTTATGTGAGCGGGTTGAAATGAAGAAAATCCTTTCCCATTTTCTCCCGCCACGATCCTAGAGTTGACATTTATGTGAGGTAATGTCCATCCTATCACCTCCGAACAAGGGAATAACTCTGGGCGAGTCGCGGCCTTATGAAGACTTGATTTATTTATGTTTTGATAGACCATCATTTCTTCAATGGAAGCATCAATCACATTCTAGTCTCGGATAAGGTGAGATAATTCCCCCCATTTGTACTCAGGGACTATTCCATTTATTGCTTTGGTATCTTCAAATAAGGTTTCCATCACACTTTCTGGTATAACCTCGATGTCTGATTCATATTATGTAACTTTGGATTTGCATTTAGAGGCCCTCATGTACATTTCCGAATCCTGTGATCAAAACAATGTTAGTGTATAAATAACATGTCAAATAGAACATTGTTATTTTTTTAGCAGTTCATCAATAGCAACAAAACTCAAGCATAATGGTAATGAACGTATAACATCACTCTAACAAAAACCAACTCAAGCAACAAACTGTAAATGTAATAACCTATCCAATATGCATTGTTTGCAAGAAAAACATATGAGCTAGGTTCATACTTCCATTGAACTAACAACCATACCAAACTCAGGGTTCAAGGCAAACAACACTTCGCTTGATGATTCTTTCGGGCCAAGTGCCAAAGTTAAATAATTTTAGGGTTCAAAATAGAGATTTTTGCTTCGACATTTTGTCGAGGGAGATTCCTTCGCCGGGGGTTTACAATGTATTTTTCTTATAACAATATAGACTTAACCAAAAAAATTTGATACAGACGAATGAAAACGACATGGCTTAGCATGCATTTTGAAGAGTCGAAACCAAATATGTAAGGACTGTGAAAAATCAAATCCATTGCTCAAATATGTGGTTTACTGGTGGAAACAATCTAAGGCCCGATATATTTCCAAAACATACAAGCATTTGAAGATGAGACATATAGGGTTCATACTATATGCAATGAGAAACCTATACAAGCTTTTAGGTTCACACCCTCCTTATTTCTTCAGAAGTGTTAACAAGTTCTAGGGCTCGAAAGCACACAAAAAAGGGCACAAAACGATAGTTAAATTCGTTTCTCTACCAACCTTTAAAATGCCATTTCTACATAAACAGGTGTGAAAAAATCATTGGATGCAAGAGAAACTTACCTGGAAGTGTTCTAATGAGTTAGCGATTCACAATAGGAAGATTCCAAGTGTCTTTGAGCTTGTCCTGGAAAAGATCGCTATAGTCTTGACCAAACGGAGTTTGCAGATGTGTAATATGTGAAACAAATACAAAACTTTCTCCCTTTTAAATCGATGAGGTAACCCCATTATTGAATTTGCATTTATCTTTTGACTGTGTATTAAAACAGACTTCAAAAATTATGTTAAATTTCAACCTTTCTCGGCACCCAAACTTTTAGTTTCAAATAAAAAGTCATTTTAATGTTGGTCTATTTCGGATCAAAACTAATTTTGGCTTTGGGCTATTTCGGATCAAAATCCCCTTTCACGTTGGACCCATTTCAGATCAAAACTGAGTTTGGCACCTGGCTATTTCGGGTCAAAACAAATTCTGACACCGATCGACTTTACCCTGGTCAGTTTTGGTGGAAAAGAAACTTTAGCGTTGATCGCCAATTCTGGAGTGAAAACAATTTGGTGCCGATGCGTTTTGGACATAGATCCGTCTTATGCCAGGTTACTTTAGACATATTGCCAAAACAAAATTGCAGTGGTCTATTTGACTTAAAGTCAACGCGAAAAAAAAATTGCACCAACCGTTTCGACGATCATCCTGTTTTGTTCTGATTGTTTCGGCGCAAAATCAAATTCTGCTCTGATCGCAGAAAACTTATTTTATTTCGACTATTTCGGCGAAGAATTGTTGATGTATATGTAACTTCGGAATGTATTTCATTTATATATTTATTGTACTCCTATAGAGATGTATTATTCCTCTATATGGAAGTGTCGTCATTTGTATTGACAAGTGTCATGAGTATGTTAACTTGCCGATGGGTTATTAGACCACCTTGCAAGGGGTCAGCCCGATATAATGTAATATGAAGTTATTGTACCTAGCTAGACAAGTCGGCCCCATAAGGTTATTGGGCAAACAGGACAAGTATAACTAGATATCGGGAGATCTCTATTTGGATCACTTCAGAACTCACACTTCCTTCACTCGGAAAGTGGCGCACATGTGAGGAGGAGGATCAGCTGCTAAGAGGAGTCTATCTCTTGTACTTTGGTTGTACTTTGGTTGTGCTATTGCTCTATCTATCTCTGAGGAAGTTGTGGGGTTTTTCACCTTAGGGTTTTCCCCACGGAAACTCTGTGTGTCTATTGTCTCTCATGCTTTTGCTTCTTGTGATGATTGACATGTTTGTTATGATTGATATGCATTGATATACTGTACATGTTATTCTCTCAGTAAAGATCCTAGAGTATTGTGAATTAATGCTCAAAATTTAACATGGTATCAGAGCTAACCTGAGAAGAAGACATTGTGCAGTGATGGAAACTAGGGTTTCTTGCTTATTGGGTTTCTCTCCACATATTTTGGAAAAGCAGTATAGTAGATTGACTCTACTCATTAAGGAAAATCTATCTATCCAATCAAAATTCAATTCTGAGCATTTTCAGGTTTGGCCCTAAAAATTAGGGTTTCCACAAAAATAGGAATTTCCAGAATCTAAAGACATAGCTGGAAGCTCCTTGGAAAAATTGAAGTTTAGAGCTTTGGATCGAGATTTTTGGTTGGATAAATCTCCGGGAAACTCAAACCCTAATTCAGGGTCCTCCCTAGTGAACCCGAGAAGACTAAAAGGAATTTTTGAAGGGTGAAACTTTGCAGATCTCAAATTCTGAATACACCAAGCTGATGAGAGCATCAAGGCGCATCTTTCTATCCTTTCGGAAAGTTGAAATTCACTTTTTGAATTTTTAGGGCTTTTCCGACAAACCCTAATCCAGGACCAGATCCAGTTTTCAGCAAAGCAAGTGGTAAGACCTAAATCTCTTCTATTTCCATTTGAAGTACTCTTTAAGATGTCTCACCACACCAAGCTTGAGGATAAGCTTGAAGGGTTGATAACTTCCAAGCATGGAAGTATAGGATTGGGTTAATCTTGGAAGAAAATGAATTGGACTCCTACATCAACTTTGAGGTCCCTATCCCAGAGGATGAAGAGGCTAAGGTATTGCATAAGAAGAACTTGGTCAAGGCAAAGAGAATCATTGCTGATTCTATCAAAGACCATCTCATACCACATGTGTCATCTCTAAAGACACCCAAGGAGATGTTTCACTCCCTGACCAAGTTATTTGAAGGGAAGAACATAAATTGGAAGATGACTCTGCGAAATCAATTGAAAGGGGTCAAGATGTTGAATGGAGAGACCATTCAATCTTACTTCTCCAAGGTCTCTCAGATCAAGGAACACCTTGAAGCTATGGATGAATTAGTGGACAATGGTGAAGTTGTTATGACCACTCTGAATGGCCTACCTAGGTCATGGGACTCCTTTATTCAAGGAATCTGTGTAAGAAAGAAATTGATCTCTTTCAGTAGACTGTGGGAGGAATGCTCTCAAGAAGAAGCTAGGCTTGTGGCACGAGAAGAAAAGATGGGGAATGAAGATCAAGCTCTCACAGCTCACACCAAGGGAAGCAAGGTTAAGAGGGATAAATCTCATAACAATAAACATTCTCACCCTTATCACAAGAAGAAAGATCTATCTCATGTTCGATGTTTCGAATGTAATGAAATGGGACGCTTTGCTTCAAATTGTCCCAAGAAGAAGAAAGACAACAACTTAGACAAGAATAAGAAGAATAACAAAAGAAGATATCATGCTCATATTGCTAAGGATGATGAACCTTCCAGAAAGAAAGCTAGAGCAGAAAGTGATGATGATGACTCATCAAGCGAAGAAGAGTATGTTCTAATCTCTGCTCTCACAGGTACTATCTCTCATGGTTGTAATGATTGGTTAATTGACAGTGGGGCTTCCAAACACATGATTGGGTTTAAAGAATCTTTTGTAAACCTATCTGAACATGAATCACCCCATAAGGTAAAACTTGGGGATGATTATCAATACCCCTGTTATCACATATATAGTAGCCGGGCTACCATACATTATTTTTCTCATTCCAGTACACTATTCAGCCAGTTCCCTTGCATTTGAGATGCCGAGATGAGCATCTACATTGGATCACTATCAGATTGTGGACAGCAGTTGCATTCCCCATGCCATGACTGAGTTTCAGGACACTCAGAGAGATGACCGATGTAGCCATTATATCATTGGTACAGAGCAGACAGTAGTGCCCAGAGTTACAGCAGCAGTCTCAGAGGACAGATGATGGTACAGGTTGATGAGCTTGCAGGTATATGACTCAGCAGGTATATCATGGTGTTATGGTTAGATTGCTTTTATACTTATTCTTATAGCATGTCTTAGAACTTAGTGTCATGATCTGGCGATCATATAGATATATGGACCTGGTTGATCTATTATATATATATTATACTGTCCCTACTCAGACTTAGAAGTTCACTATTCATACTCATTGGTACATACCCTCCTTAGGGAGAATAGAGGTGATCATTACACCATACTTTGGCTTGCTAGTGGTGGCTCCATCATTTCATTGTCTTCATCCATCCATGGCCTACCTTTTAGATTATCACCCTGACTTACTACTTGACTAGTGGCATGGAGGACTTTTCCTCGCTGTAGCCTCTGTATTGGATGAGCTTCCCTGTTTATTGTGTCTCGGCTCTGAGTTGGTGACAACACTTACCTATGGTGAGTTGGAGTTCCTTGTGAATTCCCCCTAGTCACTAAAGTTGTGTTGGCTAAACCTGAAACTTTTAGTGCTGCCATCAATACAAAATCTGGAAAATGAAATGCTATATCTTGTATGAAAAGCCCATTCATGCAATGTGTTTCTAAACACACATGAATGAAAGGCGTGCCAAATGAAAATGGCCATAAAAATAAAATGTTATATCTTGTGGAAAATAAATACACTAGGTAAACAAGCTGTCCATGACACACCTAGAAGTGCTCAGGTAAACAAGTGCCTTAAAAACACACCTGCAGCAGAAAGCCTAAAAGAAAAAATGTAAATCTATGCAATGTGTTTGTAAACACACATAGATCAAGGCTATGGAAACTTCAGGACCAAAAAGCAATGGAACTTAAATGCTATATCTAAACAATTGCTGGCCTTATTTGTATTATGGATTGTGCGCATCTGTGAAGGTGAATAAACCCTCTTTAAACAACTCATCCATTTGTGAGACACCGCCATTCCCCGTGTTATTGCTCATTCAGTATATACTATGGTGTATTCCCTTTCCCTTGCCAAAGTGTCACAAAGTCAAGACAGCTAAGTCATCCCTTAGCCTAGCCAGTTAATTCAGCCTTCACCCTTCACTAGCAAATTGATCACAACTATGAAGTGAGTATGGTCCTGAAAGTCTAGTCTGAGTAATAATAATAATTAACGACACTATATATTTGGATGTAGATCACCAGTTATGATCATTATGTGTTATAATTGCTATTTGAATAACTTGTAAAGCATGTATTAACCTTGATACTTTTCAGCAGCCTTGGATGATGGACTGAGTTATATTTGGTCTTGGTTGGACCTAGTTTGACCATGGAGGACCATGGGACATGAGATGTTAGACCTTATGATGATATGGATAGATGATATATGGTCTATGTACACATACAGGATGATTCTATACAGCAGCTACAGGATTATGATGATGATTCTGGGGTTACAGCAGTGTTTGTATATGTACAACGCATTATTATTAGCCTTGTTCCGGTATATTGGATATTTATTTTGATCATGCAGAGACTCATATGGTGTATGAGTACACATCTTGGATAGATTTGGACCTTCTGAGTCCAATGGGACAGTTTGTTTTCAGTTCCGGGCACTTACAGTGATGATTGAGCTCAGTTGGCTGTCCCAGTGCAGTTTTGGTCTGTTGGAGGCCCTGTCGGAGCAGAGATGACTTTTATCCGGTTGACCTAGGGAGCTGATGATGGAGGGGGTGGTCCAGCCACTTGTTTTTACCATATTACCCCCCTTCCGGACACATTGGTGCCCTCACCTTGACAGCGCCAGCACTCCAGGAGGCTGTTTGGGGCAGTTTCACGCTTCCCGAGGCATTTCAGGATTTGTAGAAATGGCTATTGAGTAAATCGATTTGGGCTACTGAGGCAAAGTTATGGCATGGGATGATCAGTGATGATAGATCGGGACCTTCCACACCTTCTCCAGTAGTTTCAGCTTCATCGGGGCCCGCATCCATCACTTATGGCATTTTCTGTGGATTTTTTGAGGTCTTTTGAGGACCACGACTTCACTATGGAGGCACGATTTGGTACTTTCATGATTATTTATTGGTTATTGTGCTATGGGGATTGACCAAGGAGGGATAAAATTACCCCTTGGACCCACCATAAGCCTCTTATGATATTTTATCATCATGATTTGGTGGGATTCCCCTCTTATAGGGCGATTTTGTCCACTTACATTATATTTTATTAGTGATCCATGTATTTCATTGTTGAGCTCATCTCAACCATTGATTAGACATTTGTATCTTTTAATCTTAGCCACTCATTCAAAAAGTGGTTAGGGTTTTGGTGCCTCTCCTTCCTATTTAAAGGAGAGAGCCTCTCATTGTAAAGGGGACTTTTGGCTCTGGATTATTGGAATAGAAAATTATTATTGCATCTATCTCCAGTGTTGTGGTGAATGTTTTTGGTGTTCGTTCGTTGGTTCTTCCTTTGCACTGAGTTATTGGAGATCTTGTTTGCCATATCTTTGTACCACGATTTTGCATCTACAGGTGGAGGCCGATTTGCTTGGAGGAGGAGGTATTGGTAGGGGAAGACTCTCCCTACTTCTTCTTTGGAGCTCTTCGTTGGTAACAGGGAGTATTACTGTCCCAGGACCTTCTATTTCATGTTACTATTTGCATTTCTCTTGTATTTCTTCCATACTTGATCTTACTGATTGAATCTTCATTCCTTGGTTTGACAGGTAGAGGAAGGCGCACTTGTGGGCTAGGGCATCATTTCGGCAAGCAAAATCAACAATCTCTCATTTGATCTCTGTGGGAATCTTCCTCAACATCAAGGCATCTCATTCACATCACTCAGGTATGATCTCAAGGTAAGTTCTATCTCCATGATCTATCCAATTGTCTAAAATATTTAAAAACCCTAAATACTTCAAAACCCCATTTTACATTTTTTTAGATCTACTTAGATCTAGTGGGTTGTTGGGCATAATATTGAAAACCCACCTCTATAGCATCCACGGCATCCTGGATCTATAGTTTGGTGAGGATTGGCTTCCGTTTGACCCCTCTCCCATACCAACTTGGCTTCTCCCAAGCAAGGCGCACTTCACTGATTGAGCAGGTTGACCTAGATCTAAGTGGTGGGTGTTTTAGATTCCACTTGATTTGACATCTACACATCCAATAACATACACCCAGGTTGTCCCTTTCCTGAAATTCACCTTGTGGGCCCTATTCCACATTTTAAGGGATTTAATCCCCATTTTGGACCACTTGGAACCCTTAAACTCAGATCTACTAAGATCTAGCCGTTGGATTACCACGAAAATACAGATCCATACTCCTACCTGACCGATCTACCCGGATCTAAAGTTTGGATGCCATCCGACTTGTTTTGACCCACCTAACCCCACTTTTAAGCCTCCTTGGGCAAAGTCGCACCACCTTGGAGAAGTGAGTTTACTCACTTCTAGGAACTGGGTACTTGAGATTTTTGGAGATTCAGAACCGGAATAATTCAAAACCTAGGTCTAGACTGTCATTCTGTCAAATTTTGCCTTGGGGATTGCATTCCTTGTTTTAAGGGATTGTGGTCCACTTGGGTCAAACCTAGATCTAGATACATTCATCCATCAAGACCTCCATTGCCCACTTGTCCCAAGTACTAGGAGTCCTAAACCACAAGTCAAACCTACTTTGACTCCACTTCCCAATTCCCAAGGCACTGGTTTCTCTCCAAGTTAGTTCAACCTTCCTAGATTGTTGGATTGACTTGTGGATTGACCTATGCATGGTGAACTAAACCCTTGATGCTATCATGTATCATGGTCAAGCTTGTCATCCATACTAGTTAGCCCCAATACAAACCTTAACTTCCCTGCATTGGACACAGTTCCCAAGGCAGTGGACTTTCCAACATTGAACTAGTACACTAGCCCTAGATCTCACTTCAAACATTATAAGTCACTATTACATCAACTATGAACCAAAGCTATACCTATTGAACCCCTCACTTGGCTTGTGACTTTACCCTTAGGTATAGGATAAACCATACACCTAACTTCACTTAGAAATACCTTGATTTGGTGTCTTGGTTTTGATCTCTCCTGTCGGGAGTAGATTGGGTCTCCCCCTTTGTTGTCTGGGCTAGATAACATAAAGCGAAGGTTGCCTCGACTGACGTGACAACCATACATATTGGAGGTCGAGGTGATCGTGGTTGCACCTTTTGAGTTGCCCTTCCCTATTTCCATCCATGACTGGATCTATCCATAGGGGTAACTACAGCTTAGGTGATTACAACCCCATCAAAGGAAGTGGTGAAGCCTCCTACAACCTAGATTCTGGAAAATCTTTGAAAATGAAAGAAGTACTCTTTGTACCTAGGTTCAAGAAGAATCTACTCTCCATCTCTGCATTAGATGCAAAAGGTATGAGGGTTGCATTTGTAGATGGCCAAATCCTAATGTCGCCAAAGGGTAAAACTATTGATGATGCAGTGATGATTGGAGAGCAAGAGGGAGGATTGTATAAAATAAAGGGACAACCTGAACATGCCATGGTGCATGATTCCATGGAGCCAAGTGAACTTTGGCATAGAAGACTTGCACATATGCACTACAGAGCATTACCAATTGCAAGTAAGGCTGTAGAAGGTCTTCCTGAAATTAAGACCAAGCATGAAGGTGTTTGCAAAGGATGTGCAAAAGGAAAGAACATAAAGAAGGCATTTCCAAGCAGTGAAAGCAAGGCAAAAAGTATCTTGGAAATTATCCACTCCGATGTATGCGGTCCGATGTCATCCAACTCTCCGAGTGGGTATGTTTACTATGTCTCTTTCATTGATGACTTCTCCAGGAAGACTTGGGTTTACTTCTTGAAGAACAAAGATGAAGTGTTGGATATGTTCAAGGAATTCAAAACCTTGATGGAGAACCAAACTGATAAGAAGATCAAAACATTCAGATCCGACAATGGTGGAGAATTCACCTCAGGTGACTTCAAGAAGCTATGCAATGATTCAGGGATTAAGAGGGAGTTGACTGCTCCTTCCAATCCACAACAGAATGGAGTTGCAGAAAGAAAGAATCAAACAATCATGGAAGCAGCAAGGGCAATGTTGCATGACCAGGATCTACCTATGCATCTATGGGCAGAAGCAACTAGGACAGCTATATATGTGCAGAACAGAACACCCCACAAGATATTGGACAACAAGACACCAGAAGAGGTCTTCTCTGGTAAGAAACCTGAAGTTAGCCATCTCAGAATATTTGGTTGTCCAGTATACATTCATGTCCCAAAAGAAAAGAGGACCAAGCTAGATCCTTCAGGAAAGAAGGGTATCTTTGTGGGTTACAGTGAAAGCTCGAAGGCTTACAGAATATACTTTCCAGGGTTCAAGAAGATTCATGTCAGCAGGGATGTGACATTTGATGAAAACTCCTCATTCATCAAATCAAGGAAGACACATGTTGAAGATTATGAAGAACCTAAGGAAATTAGATTTCAAGACACTACTATTACTGAAGCAATTTTAGATGCAGATCGTGAAATTGAAGATCCGCAAGAACCTGTAGATCCACCCCATGAGAATAACTCTCACAAGAGAAAACCTGCATGGGCAAGAGAGCTCATTCAAGATGTAGAAAGATATGGCATTCCAGAAGAAGAAAACAGAGCAAAGAAGAGAACTAGATCACATACCAGCTATGTTGCTTTACTATGTGATATCATGAACAAAGAACCTTCCAGTTATGAAGAAGCAGCGGGAAAGAAAGAATGGAAGGATTCCATGGTCAAAGAATACCAATCAATAATGAAGAATGATGTTTGGGATGTTGTCCCAAGACCTGAAGGGAAGTCTGTTGTGACTTCCAAGTGGATCTACAAGATCAAGCATGCTGTAGATGGCATCATAGAGAAATACAAGGCAAGATTCGTAGCTCGTGGCTTCTCTCAGAAAGAGGGAATAGATTATGAAGAAACTTTTTCCCCTGCAGATGGCAGCATAGAGAAATACAAGGCAAGATTCGTAGCTCGTGGCTTCTCTCAGAAAGAGGGAATAGATTATGAAGAAACTTTTGCCCCTGTATACAGGTACACTTCTATCAGATCAGTACTTGCCCTGGCTGTAGTGATGAAATGGAAGATACACCAAATGGATGTCAAGACTGCCTTCTTGAATGGTGTAGTTGAAGAGGAAGTGTATGTGGAGCAGCCACTTGGTTTTGAAACACATGACAGGGAGTCATATGTGTGCAGATTGAAGAAAGCCTTGTATGGCTTAAAACAAGCTCCTAGAACTTGGTATGGTAGAAAGGATAGTTTTCTATCTAGTTTGGGATTTACCAAGAGTAAAGCAGATTCCAACCTTTACTACAAGGTTGAGGAAGGAAATCCCGTGATTCTACTCCTGTATGTGGATGACCTATTTGTAACAGGAGATGACAGATTGATTGCCGATACAAAGAGGAACCTTGCTGCCGAGTTCGATATGAAGGACTTGGGGATGATGCACTATTTTCTAGGTATGGAGGTGTGGCAGAGTGTAGATGGGATCTTCCTTGGACAAGGGAAGTATACAGTAGATATCTTGAAGAGGTTCGGGATGATGGATTGCAAGGCCATGGCCACACCTATGGCATCGAACCTAAAGCTTCTATGTGATGCTTCATCTGAGCGGGTTGATGTCTCTATGTATCGTCAGATGATTGAGTCCTTGATGTACCTGACAAACACGAGACCAGATATTTGCTTTGCGGTGAACACTTTGAGCCAGTTCTTGACAGATCCAAGGAGTGTTCACCTGGTTGCTGTAAAGCATATTTGAGGTACCTGAAGGGTACAGTTGATTATGGGCTCAAGTATGAAGCGAATCAAAAGTTTAACCTGCAGGGTTATGTTGATTCAGATTGGGCAGGCAGTGCTGCAGATAGGAAGAGCACATATGGATGCTGCTTCAGTATGGGACCGGGTGTGATCTCTTGGTTTAGCAGGAAGCAGTCCTGCGTAGCACTGAGTACAGCCGAGGTAGAGTATGTTGCAGCCTGTTTGGCTAGTTGTGAGGCAGTATGGCTTCGGAAGCTACTGTCAGAGTTATTTGATCTCCCGCTAGAGATTACTGGTATCTTTTGTGACAACCAGAGTTGTGTGAAGCTGTCTGAGAACCCGGTGTTCCACGACAGGTCGAAACACATTGAGATCAAATATCACGATATCAGGGATATGGTGCAAAGAGGAGCAGTGAAGCTCCTGTATGTTGCGACAGATGAGAAGATTGCAGATGTACTGACGAAGCCACTAGCCAGAGTGAAGTTCGAGTACTTCAGAGAGAGGCTTGGCGTTCTTCAGATCAATGACACTTCGAGGAAGAAGTGATGGACACATTTGTTTAATCCATTCCAAGCATGGTGGATGGAGGATCCTTCACATGGCTATGGATGTAAGCGCTGGATGATGAGCATTAGGATGATGTTCTAGTTTTTGCTCTATATGATTAGTTGGATCATTTATATGTATGTATGTACTAGGTGGATACTTGTATGATCAAGTGTGATCATGTACTTATGTATGTATCAGGTGGATACTGGTATGATCAGTGTGATCATGTACTTATGTATGTATCAGGTGGATACTTGTATGATCAGTGTGATCATGTACTTATGTATGTATCAGGTGGATACTTGTATGATCAGTGTGATCATGTACTTATGTATGTATCAGGTGGATACTTGTATGATCAGTGTGATCATGTACTTATGTATGTATCAGGTGGATGCATTATGTATATCAGGTGGATGCATTATATGATCAGGTAGATCATGTATGATGATATGTATCAGGTAGATACTTTGTATGCATCAGATGGATATATTGTTTGATCAGGATGATCATAGATGGCAAGCTTCAGGATGTTGCTCCAGATGATATGCATTAGGTTGATGCTATGATGATGATCAGGATGGTCACAGATGACGAGCTTCAGGATGTTGCTCCAGATGATACGTATTAGGTTGATGGTATGATGATGATCAGGTTGATCATGTGATGATGTACATTAGGATGATGTATGGTGAGTATCGGTTTGATACTCTATGGACATGGACAGGTTGTGCAGGTAGCATAGAAAAGACCCTTTAAAAACCGGACAGGTAGAGTGGTGTGCTCGTAACATCCTGGGTTGCTCTATCGAAATCTAGATAGGTAGAGCGGTGTGCTTGTAACATCCTGGGATGCTCTGAGTAGGTTTTGCTACAGTTTCGCATATAAAAGATCCTTTAAAATTCGGACAGGTAGAGTGGTGTGCTCGTAACATCCTGGGATGCTCTATCGAGATCCAGACAGGTAGAGCGGTGTGCTCGTAACATCCTGGGATGCTCTGAGTAGGTTTTGTGAAAGTTCACATAGAAAAGATCCTTTAAAATCTGGACAGGTAGAGCGGTGTGCTCATAACAGCCTGGGATGCTCTATTGAGATCCAGACAGGTAGAGCGGTTTGCTTGTAACATCCTCGAATTCTCTGAGTAGGTTTTGTGAAGGTCAACATGTAAAAGAACCTATAGTCTGCGCTAGGTTTTGTTGACACACGTAATCAGTCCTAGGTTCCATAGTATGGCCACTGATGATGAAGACCTATAGGTGGTGGGCTTACATCCAGTATGAAAAAGGACTAGCTTTGTAGAACTTCCTATGATGAGTAGATTCAGAGATTGATCGAGATAGCAGCAGCAGTGACGATGACGATGATTCAAGGATGATGATTCGCTGATGATGATCCAGAGAAGAAGACTTGTGCTAGATGATCTGTGTCGAGAAATACCTTCCTAGTTAAGAGGGAGTGTCGATGTATATGTAACTTCGGAATGTATTTCATTTATATATTTATTGTACTCCTATAGAGATGTATTATTCCTCTATACGGAAGTGCCGTCATTTGTATTGACAAGTGTCTCAAGTATGTTAACTTGCCGATGGGTTATTAGACCACCTTGTAAGGGGTTAGCCTGATATAATGTAATATGAAGTTATTGTACCTAGCTAGACAAGTCGGCCCCATAAGGTTATTGGGAAAACAGGACAAGTATAAATAGAGATCAGGAGATCTCTATTTGGATCACTTCAGAACTCACACTTCCTTCACTCGGAAAGTGGCGCACATGTGAGAAGGAGGATCAGCTGCTAAGAGGAGTCTATCTCTTGTACTTTGGTTGTGCTATTGCTCTATCTATCTCTGAGGAAGTTGTGGGGTTTTTCACCTTAGGTTTTTCCCCACGGAAACTCTGTGTGTCTATTGTCTCTCATGCTTTTGCTTCCTGTGATGATTGACATGCTTGTTATGATTGATATGCATTGATATACTGTACATGTTATTCTCTCAGTAAAGATCCTAGAGTATTGTGAATTAATGCTCAAAATTTAATAAGAATAACTATTTGGTTCAACTGTTTCGGGGAAAAAATCAAAATTGTTCTGAAACGGGAAACTTGAAAAACTATTCTAAGTCCAAGATTTTTATAAGAACGAAAAGTGATTGAAATCAAAAGGAAGTTAAATCCCAAGAATGCCTTCATAAATCAGAAATTAAAGGAGGGGCCTATAATTTTATGCAAATTTTGGGGAAAAAGTTGCAGTTGCAACACGTTGGACGATTGGTCTAGCATGGTACATTTGAACATCCTACCATTAGGATCATATGATGCTCTTGTTGGCATGGATTGGCTAGAAAAACACCTCTCCCAGCTCAACTTCTATAATAATTCACTTGAATGTCTTGACAATGAAGGTAAGACATGTATAGTAAAAGGTGTGCAGAAGGTCTCAATAAGACAAGTTTATGTGCTACGGTTGGGGAGGCATTTCAAGAAGAACTATCAAATCTACGCAGTTCATGTCGTGGGATCAACAGAGGATAAAGGTTCAATAATAGAATATTTTCTAGTACTGTAAGAGTATAAAGATGTATTTCCAGAAGAAGCACCAGGGTTTCCACCCAAGAGAGACATCAACTTTTCAATTAATTTGGTGTCGGACACAGTCCTAGTGTCTAAATACCATTACAGAATGAATACCAAATAGTTGATGGAGTTGAAAATTCAACTGAAAGAGATAATATACAAGAAGTATATTAAACCAAGCGTGTCTCCTTGGGGTTCACCAGTGTTGTTTGTGAATAAGAAAGATGGAACCTTGCGACTATGTGTTGACTATAGAACAAGTACCCATTACATAGGATAGACGATCACTCTGATCAAATCAAGGGAGCCAGCTTATATTCTAAGATTGACTTAAGGTCAGGGTACCATCAAGTTAGGATCAAAGAGGAAAATATCCATAAAATAGCTTTAAGGACGCAGTATGGCCACTATGAATTCATGGTTATGCCATTTAGTTCAACGAACACGCTTGCAACATTCATGTGCCTCATGAACGATGTGTTCATCCAGTACTTGGAAAAGTTTGTCCTAGTATTCCTAGATGACATGCTCGTCTATTCTAGGAGTGAAGAAGAGCACACAGAACCACTACTACATTTTTGGCCTTTAGGGGGGGTTGTCTTCCGCCTCCAAAAGTGACCTACGGGGGGGGTTTTGGAAAAACCGCCCCTAAAGGCACCGATGTTAAAAGTTTTTCCCTTTAAAGGCAGTTTTTGACGAGATTGGAACCGCCCCCAAAAGTGACTTTTGGGGGCGGTTTGTGACCCCCCTCATAGAGGTATACAGAGGCGGTTTTAAACCCCCCTCGTAGACCCCTTCATAGAGACCTACAGGGGCAGTTTTGAACCCCCTTCATAGAGACCTACGAGGGTGGTTGTGAACCCCCCTCATAAGTTCCCTCATACAAACCTACAGGGGCGGTTTGGAACCCCCCTCATAGAGGAATATAGGGGTGGTTTCAAACCCTCCTCGTAGAGGCCTATAGGGGCAGTTGTGAATCCCTCTCGTATAGTCCTATAGGGGCGGTTTGGAACCCCCCTTGTAGAGGCCTATAGGGGAATTTTAGAACCCCCCTCGTAGAGGCTTATAGGGGCGGTTTTGAACACCCCTTGTAGAGGCCTATAGAAGCAGTTTGAAACCCCCCTCATAGATGCCTATAGGGGCGGTTTGGAACCCACCTCGTAGAGGCCTACAGAGGCGGTTTGAAACCGCCCTTGTAGAGACCTACAGGGGGGGTTTTGAACCTACAAGGGTGGTTCTAAACCCCCCTCGTAGTGACATATGAAGGCGGTTTAGAACCCCCCTCGTAGCAACATACAAAGATGGTTTGAAGCCCCCTCTATAGCCATAATAAATCATAATAAAATATATTTTATAAAAAATACCAATATTGCAATATCAATAGGGCATGGAGGAATCGAACCACCAACCTCCTGCTTGTAAGGCAGGTGCTATTCCATTGAGCTAGAACCCTTTCAAAATTAGGGAATTCCAAGTTAGTCAAGAATGTAATATAAGTGCTAAAAGCTACTGTGCTGCAACAAAAAACAAAGAGAACTCGCCCATAATAACTACTTTGGTTTGCATAAAGTAAATATAAATTGTACCATAAAGGATGACGATGGAGGCATTCTCAAAACCCATACACTAGCAATAGTAGGCACATTAACAGTTTGGGAAGGTATATTCTCATTAATCACAGGTTTTGGCTGCTAAGAATATGTTAAAGAAAGCACATGTGAAGAAGGTGTTGGTTGAGGCTGTTGAGAATAGGATGCAGAAAGCAACTATGATAAAGGTGCTGATAAAGGCTGCTAAGGATAAGGTGTAAAAAAAACTTTTGATAAAGAAGCTAGTGGAGGCTGCTGAGGTAAGGGCATGTAAATCACTTGTGAAGAAGGTTGTGGTTGTTTCCCTTCAAATCCCACCTACTCAACTGATCTTCTGAACTCATGTCATGTAATCTCATGATTAAATGGTTTTTATGCCAGTCTAGATGATTAATTATGTTTCACAATTTGAACTTTTCCCGCTCTCACTAGGCAACAAACCTACAAATTCATTTCAACCCATAATTAAACTACAGCAACATCTTATGATAAGTTGCACACATATCATTCAGCAACTCGATGGTGCTGTCTCTTAAAGTCGGACTGTGATTCCAGATCAAGCTTTGTGCAATTTATATGTCGTGCTCAGCTCATAAAGATTCCGGAAATTTGATACCAACAAAGATATTACATCAACAGTATCCCACCTAAAGGACATTAGGAAATAAATTCCTTCTATTACATTGTATGTCATTGTCTGATAGGTGATAAACCTAAAAATCAGGTTCCGTTTCAACTTAGTCTACTGGAAAATTTCGTCTACCACACCAACATATAGTCCGTATCACATCCATAAAATTCCTCTTTAAAATAGTAGCAGCATAATCTTTCCTCAAAAATTCATGAGAACAATAAACAGTTTATTCCATATTTGAGTCTTCTATAGCAATCTGAATTCCAAATTCCCAATGTTCAATATATCCTTCTAGTCCTTGGCCGTCTGACTAGTGAGTGGCTGTCGTAAAAGAATATATAAAATATTAGAAAAGCAGTGTACCTTTAGAGATATTAATCCACCTGGGTCTAAGATTAGACATGACTGCTACAATGATAAATGAGAATTGCCATATTAACAGTGAATCCTAGAGGCATTAGTTCCGATAGCTATTAAATTATATCCATGGAAGATTTTTATTACCTACAATACCTGTCAAAAATAGGACTGTGAATTCTATCATTAATAGGACCACAATATCTCTCGTAAAAGGGACTTGGAGCCCTTCCATAATCAGGACTAAGCCTTCTTGATTGCCTTCCATAAATAGGACTGAAGGATCGATCATAAGCTGGGATTACCCGCCTTCCATGGCCACCTCTCCGTCCTTGGGTTTCCCATTGACCATTTCTGTCATCATCATCACATATAGCATACTCCACTGAAATAACACGGTCCAGCAATTTGGTGCTTGAACCAATAATGCATGAATAAGTTGGTTACTAAACAAGAGTTTGGAATTAAAATAAAGACTGACATTAGAACTTAATATTCACAATAGAAGTTAACACCAGATACATATTCAATCAAATACAATGGTCAAGGCAACAAAGTTCAAAGACAAAATATGGCTACGAAAAGAAGCCTCACAACTCAACAATCAAATATATTCTCTTGCCTATGAACATATGTTCACAATTATCCAACTGGACTATGCAATTAACAGTGCTAATTGAAAGTTCCAATCAAGAGAGGCAGCTAGGAGGAAGTCTACATACAATCCAAAACCAACATGTTCTTTACGCATCTACGTATGTCAACAAAAAAAGAATATCATATTTATATTCCCATACCTCATGTGTGTACACTCCAAGGCTTTTGTTGCTTCTTCCTGTGTTTCGTATTGGATAAATGCAAAGTTCCTCCTAATCCTGACATGTAATAATTTACCATATGGCTCAAAATGTCTCTCAAGGTCTCTAACCCTGGTTATTAAGGGATCAAAATTGATCACAAATAGTGTCTTTGTAGGTTTTGTGTTTGCAGGTCGCATAACACCCTTCTCCTGGTGTCTAACTCCACGGTCACCCTGCCAAAAATATATTTTTAGCAGAAGCCATGGGAGCATTAGTCTTGTCAAGCCAAAAAGAAACTGCAACAAATGATTAAACGATTAAACATAGCCTCTATGTAATCATAAATTTGAATTTCTGAGATATTGGAAGCACCACTAGAGCTACTCAGAAACCTAGGGATTTGACTTTCCATGACCCAAATATTTAGGTGCATGTATCAGGAACATTTACTTGCGCTGAAATAGCTCAAGACTCAAAAACTCAAGGAAAGATAGGATAATTATTAGAACCTTACAAACCCTTTTTGGGATATATCTTTCTATTTATCATGTGGATATAGGTAGTACAAAAATAGAACAGATCTACATGAATAAGGACACTTCCCATGCTTTGAATTTCAAGTCATAACCAGGAGTGCAATTTAACAAAATCAGTGCTAAAGCTAGAAATGTTTACAAGTTTTGAAGTAAACTAATTTGTGACAGATTATTGAGAAGTTTCTAGGTTGAGCAAGGGTTCTAAGAATGAACTATTACCCATGACCACATGGGAAGTCCATTATGGTCCAAAAAAACTCAGGCTAAGTAGAGAACAAAAAGAAAATAGTATATTGTCATTTGGTGAGTGTCCCTTTAAACATGGCAGAAAATCCTAGGCTCTACATTATTGAGGCATGAATCCAGAAAAAAAAAAAAGGTTACAATATACCCCGAGTCCAAAGGTCAGCTTTCAAGGAGATAGTCAGCTGTCCAAAAGTAAAATCCAGGATACATCTTGTAATCCCCTCAACCCCCTAAAGTATGATCATGAGCAAGCAGACAAATCTAAACAATTTCTACATCACTGATAGTTCTAGTATTTTCTTACCAATCAATTTCAGGGATCTTATGAAGAAAGAGCCGAAAAGAACAGAGAATGATGGAACAACTTCTGACTGCAATGATTTGGCGGAATGATGATGCCAACTAATCTCACTGTACACTATTTTTGTATGTCAGGTCTGTCAGCCCAGGGAAGGTTGGTAGCTGCATCCTGTGGCCTAGAAGTGATTTTGATTTTGTTTTCTGAATCTAAACCGATGTGCTCATTATTCAATTTATGCTGTAATGTAGTATTCAGGCAGGCAGCTGCTTGTAAGGATAGACAAGTTCTGTGAGCTACAAGGAAGTGCAACCACTTAGTTCATCTAGTATAGGTATTGTATAGTATGATAACATGATGTGTATCCATAAAAACAATGATTCTCCAAAAAAAATATTGATGAGCCACCTCTGCAGACAAATTCAAGAATATATTACATGATAAAACAATATGTAAATATTAAAAAGAATACAAGAGAAAACTAGAACATTACCCTTTCCCACTCCACAGAAAGGTGACGCCTTTGCCGGCCAAATTTTGTGTTGTCGAGACCTCGTATAGCATCTTCTGCATCGCGCTCATCTTCCATGGACAAAAAAGCAAAACCTGCATTACAGTGGAAATATCAGAAAATGGGAAACTCCTTAATTTGATCATCATAAACAGAACAAGGCCAAACAATGCTTTCCCTCTACAGATATACAGAAAAAAAAACACCTGCAAGCCATCTTATAAAGATCTGCTGCACAAAAGGATGTCAGGAATAGACCTTGCATGTTGAACTAAAGGGGTGTCAAGATAGTTTAATCCAAAGTCAGTGAAAAATCATTGCAGAGTAATGAGTGCCCTTTGCCAACTATGATCTGAAACTGACAGTAACAATGAAGTATGGACTCTTGCATGCGTCTTGCTTGAAAGCTGGATAAACTAAATGGTTGTCAAGATAGTTTAATCTAAAGTCAGTGAAAAATCATTGCAGAGTAACAAGTGCCCTTTGCCAACTATGCTCCAAAACTGTCAGTAGCAATGGAGTATGCACTCTTGCATGTGCCTTGCTTGAAAGTTGGATACTTGGAAAATATGGTCACAAGAGTGATGAAAAATAATGATCTAAGAAATGCACAAATGCCATTTGCAATCATTGAATGAAACGAGGAGCTGAAGTTCTGGCAAACAGACATCGTTGGCATGAAGGAATATGCACAGTAGTTGAGGAACCACAAAAACCATGAATGAATGATGAACTTAGAGAATTCTGCACCAAAAAAAAATTGAGTGAAATGGTTTACTCAAAAAATCAATGCAGATAAAATTCATCCTGCAGCATTGGACACAAAGCATAAAGGCCATCCATCACATCTTTTACCATATACTATGAGAGACTAGAAAAGCTTGGTCCTCACATGATTTTTAAGCATATGATGTTAAACACAGTATGTGTCCAAATGAATAGTCAAGAACTTATTAAAGACACACCAACAAATAAATCCAGCCTGTAACAAAACCTGACTCTCTTCAGTCAGAATGGCTCCTATTTGAATAGGTTTGTCTTATCAGGAGGCATGCGGAGGTCAGAGTCAAGACTAATGAGTAATGGCCCACCAAATTCTACTGAGATACATCAACCAAGCAGTGAGCACCATTAGGTGTTTTTCAAAGCAATTTGCAGATCTCCCCAGATCAACTGGAACAATAGAATCTCATATGTGGGGACATGTCTGCAGAAGCGTATGTTAAGTACCATACTAGCAGAGACCCATCTTAACCACAAACATAATACTAATATTAATCTAATTTTAAGCAATGTTGCATATATCATCTGCTGGAAAGTATCGGCGAGGGTCCGGTATATAACTTCTTGATGGTATCGGCATAAAATATCGGAAAACCTCGGAAAATGTCACAAGACCTCAAAAAAATACAAAAAATATATTTTTTCTTTCAATTTTTTAAACATATAAAGCAACAGCAACATCAAATAGACATATTACTACACAAATATGATGATACAACTAATAAATAAGATGCATAAGATGTTAAGTGGTCACATATCATTACTAAACTGAAAATTCTAAAATGTGTTCCGGATAGGATGATACAAAATCACATCAAATGATCAAAATAAATGTATCTCATAAGATGAATCACCATGAGGCATCTAGATACTAAATAGTACATAATACAATGAAAACGATATATCATAGGAATCCAAATCATCGATTCCCTCCACCCCTTTTACAGGTAAAGGGCACCACTCTTCCTTTGGAAGCAGTAGGTGGTCGTGGAGGTACTCGGGATGAGCTTAGAGTGGAAGCTCCAGCTGAGGTGGAAGGTCCTTGGCTTTCTCCCCCTTTGACGGATGCACAATGTTCTCCCACACCCCTCTAGCTCTCCCACACTCTTGGAATCAAACAATGAGCAAAATAAACCCAACCTGCAGACTTAAAACCCAATCTCGGCAGACTTAATCACACTTTCCAGCAGCAGGCCGATATTTTCAGTTGATTCACGATATTTTTAGAATATGGCACAATTTTTTGAATGTGTCACAATACTTTCAAAGTATCAGAAATATCACAATAAATTGAATCCGATATATCGAAAGGGGGAAGGGGGAATAACTTGGCGATATATCCAATATTTCCGATATATCACCAATATGTGCAACACTGATTTTAAGGTCACAAACAAACAAGCTGGACACCAAATTTGTGTATGATACCCCTTGTTTGTGGGACAAGGAACCCCTTCTATGCAACAACTTGATTTCCAGCAGCTAAATTCTACAGAGGCGTACATACCCTACCCCCTTCGGATTTGAGAGGGACCAAAGAAAACCCCAAGTAAAAACTTCTCACCTCTTAAAAAATTCAGGGTTAAGATGGATCTATACTACTTTACTTTCTTTTAACACTTCTTTGACATTAGATGGACACCATTTTTTCCTATTTTATTTTATTTCCAATAGGATCTCCCACCCAGGGACGTAAGAAAACCTTGCATCTCTCAATACCTGGGGATCGAGTAATCTTGGAGGACAGAGTAAACATCCATGGGTCTGGGCTATTGGGTACAAGCAAGAACATGGATAAGAGAGGATATAGATCCTCAAAGACTAATTAGGGCAATGCACAGCAAATGGTGACAATATAATTTATTTACAAATCACATGGAAAGGTATGGCATCTATTGTGACATCTTTCTAGTTACATGATTAACACTAGGATTATGCAACTACTCTATTCCATACCACCCCTCTGCTTTGCATATAAGCAATATATTCATGGCTAGGCTGTGTCTACAACCATTCAAACCACATACCTCTAATTTTGTATGCCAATAAGATCCATCGATAAGGTGTCTTTTCCATTCCATGTGGAATTCTGTGATTACATAAATTCATCATTGTTTTGTTCTACTCTTCATGGTCTCGTTTGTTGTAGCCAATACAGGTTGATTTTATTTTAAGAAAGTTCAATAAGAATCATTTAGTATTTGGTATGCTTTCTTTAAAGAGACGATGGTTTGAACCACAAAATATCAAAGCTTGTGTGATGAAGTGATCATTATGGGAAAAAATGGTGCTAGTTCTACATAATAATCATCTCTTTGTTAAGGGTTGTTCATTCACTTTAGTGCCAAAGATGCTAATTTGTTTTATGTCTTAAACATAAACTTTTGTACAATCCTTTTTCTAATCTCTTTTAATGAATTCTCGTTACAGTGACCCCATCACCATTGGAGTTTGTCACATTGACACTTGCTTCTGGCATTCAACATCTAAAGCATTGATCATTATTCAAAAAGTATCCGCATTCTTCAAGGGTCAACTCACTTTAGATTTGATCTCTGGGTCTTGATTTAGATTGATGTATTTCCTAAGTGTGCTTCCCTCATTGGCAAAGGTAAGTTGCTAACATTTTGAGGTATTTCATTTGTTCTGTAACCTATTATAGAGGAAAACTAACCTTGTACTCAAATATTGGACTTTAGAGATACTAAATTTTTGTGAAGATAACGTGACTTTTTTCCCTCCAAAATGTCACATAAAATGGAAATGAAAATTAACCTAACATATTTTAGGGAAAACCTAAGGCTATTTTCATTAAATATATATATAGAAAGAGGGAGAGAGGCCAATACGAAAAGATTAACAGGGATGGGAGGTGCCCAGGGAGGTGTTGGGGGTGAGGGTTTTAACTTTTCCGTTGGCCAGTAAGGGATATGCTTCCAGAAGTGGGGAAATATTTCTTCAACCACTTCACACAGTCACAGTATGAGCTTACAGAAAACATCCTCAACCATGTCAAGAGCCCATTGAAAGGGAAGCAAATAGGAAATGGATCCACACCATGTCTTTTTATTATTAACGGATATTTCTAAACTGCAGTAAGCAAGAATCCTCCAATAGGTAGAAGAACCAGCCTCCAAAGGCTCATATTATGGGACAGATCCTCTCAAATAGACCTGAAGCATTCCAAAATGTGGAACATTGTCTTCAAGTGCGGATATCATTTTCCCCAAGACTGAAAATGATAAATTTTTAAGGCGATTTGTGACTGCCATTACAGGAAACATCCTAAAACGCTCAGAACGTGCACAACTTTGGCTTTGAGGCCTCTTTACTGCCGTTTAAGGCTAAAAATACTTCAACAGGCTTAGCAACTATGCCACAAGTATCTTTTCTGTTAGGAAAACAAATATTATTAAGCCCTTAATACAGTGCCTCGGGGCCATTAGTAATCAAGCAGAAAATTATTTGCAACCTCAATGAAGATGGCTTCAATGGTTGATAGACTCCAAAGATGAATACAATTATAAAATTAACTCCAAAGCATAATCTAAATGCTATAAAAAAAAGAATGAGCCTTCTTACATTTGAAGCTTATCAAGGATAAAATTTAAATTCAAGCATATAAGGCCTGCATACATTAACTCAGTTTTTCTCCAGAACCAAGTTCTAGAATCTATAAGGCCTGTGTACATTTACTGAAAGCAATGTCGAAGAGTTAAAGGGATCAAAATGCCATTTTGGTAGGTGTGCAACTGATAGATAATGACAAATTGAGATAATTTGACAGATGGGTTTAGTGAAAACACCCATGGCACTACAACATCCATAGGTTGCTTACCACAAACATATTTGAGGGTGAACAAATGATCGTAACATTGTGTTAAGCACCAATGTTGATGGATGATCCTAAAGTAATCATTCCCAGTTGAACTTTGATCTCTTTTGCAGAACTGTTTGAAGACCCCTATAGCAGATGAAGATGACATTTTTGGGTTAATTCTGGGAATGTTTTAGGGATGCTTAGTGTTATCTCCCCAAAAAAATTTGTCGGGTTGATCAATTTTAGGTGATAGAATGTCATTTGAAAATTCATTTCTAAATTTCTTAAGGCTCGTTGTTGATAGTAGCTTTATGCATGTAATAAGGTTTGAAAAACATTAGATAGGGTTTTCATTTCAAAAATTTCAAAAGACAGGTTTCGGTAGCTAAGCGCTTATTTAAAACGGTCCCTAAGCTAGCGAAAGCTCTACTTTCGACAACTTAAATGAAATTTTCGAGGCTCTCCTAGCTACCAAAAGTGAAAGGAAATTTTGAAGTGAAAGCAGATTAGATAAAAAGATACCCATGAGCCCAACATTGACAGTGAAAGAGGTGTCAAAGATCGTGTAAAGAGGCAAAGGGCCATCCACGAATATTCGTTGTTGGTACTCAGCAGGTCTGAGAAATTTCTTTGATAAACTGCTTCCAATGACAACATAGATTTTAGGAGTAGATGATGGAGAAGGAGAAACCACTTGGTCACACTCTGCATGATCTTTTCACAAATATACCATCACTGGTTCCCTTAGCAACTGAAAATAGAGCTTTCGGTAGTTTATTCATTACAAATTTTGAGCCCTAAGCCACCAAAGGTGCAGAAGTTGGCAGATCACTCTTCTTTTGCCCAGATCGAAGATTCTTTTTTCCAGATCATGTGAGAACAGTTTTAAATGAAATATAATAGTTAAATTGATGAGTTTTGTTACTTTTCTCTAGTGTTATAAAAGGAGAATGTATTGCGCTGCAAACTGGAGATTTTCTTACAGGTGGCAGATTTGGTTAACCTTGACCTTGTATTCATATCTTGAAGCAATTACTCATAGTCCAGATGGTGGAGATAAATTAAGAAATATTCCTACATCCTCCAGCATGCAGAGCAGCTGTCGAAAACATGGAAACTATCAAGATGGAGGCGAGAATATTTACTGCAAAAATTGGCGTTTTTACTGTAAAAAGTCATCATTTTCAAATGATGATTCTGAGCGACTGGGGAATCATTTTGCAAAACGCTCAGAGGTTTTTGTTCCTAAAATTCCAGAGCACAATAACCTCTCTCCGTTTTCTGAAAGGTGTTTCAGGTTGAGATAATCGAATCCATCTCTGAGCCCCAATTTTGGGAGCTCAGAATCTGCCTGTTTGAAACATGTTTTTGAAATGAAGGTATCAGGCAAACGAAAATGAATTTCAATAATATGAGGGATTTTTTTTCTCACAACAAATCAATATAAAATAACCTATTTTGGTTTATACACAGGTGTCCCATATTTGGATAACTGAACACCCATCTCTGAGCCCCTTTTCAGCAGTTTAGCCAAATTAATGGCGTTTTACTGTGTAGAGTCATCATTTTCAAATGATGATTCTGAGCGACTGGAGAATCATTTTGCAAAACGCTCGGAGGTTTTTCTTCCTAACACATCAGAGAACAAGAAACTCTCTCATTTTTCCTGCATATGTCATAGATGGGGAGAATCAAATTCATCTCTGAGCCCCATTTTTCAGCAGTTTGGCCAAGTTAAAAAATGATTTTTCCTGGTTTGTTAAAAAATGGTTTTGATCTTCTATCTTTAGGATTTCGATCTAGATTCTTGGGATCTGAGGGAAGATGTTGTAAAGGCTATAAATCCTAGAGCTTGAGAGCAAGAAAAGGTTGGATTTTGGAGACTTTATGCAATATAGCTCTCAGACTTCTCATTCTCATCTCGTTTGTATAAGCTTCTTTTGCCATTTCTATTCAGATCCTTTCTTCATATCTTCTTGTACTTGCAGTGAAATGTTTATTTCATACTTTTTCTGTTTATCTAATGTTTGATAGATGTCATCCTATCTGTGTTGGTGAATCGAATACCAAGTACCATTTTCATATTGTGATCAACCATTCATGTATGTTCTTTATATGAGTTTGCTAGCATAATATTTTCTGCACACATCTACTTTTATAAAACCTTCAGTGGTTAAAATCCTTGACTATCTGAGTATGTCTATGCATGTTTGAGTGATTGAGTTTCGTATGAGTCATCCAACTTGATCCACCTTTTTATATTATTGAGATATTGATTAAGTTACCAGGCTTCTTCGAGTTACAGCCTAGAAGGACTCCTGGAGTGATAACACTCAGGCTTCATAATAACAACAAGTTCTAATAGTGACAAGTTTCTCATATATTGAAGGCTACAAGAATGTTTTTACTATTTGAAGAATCCTATGTTCATGGCAAAGCCTCAACCATTCAGTAAATAATATCTTTGTAAAATAGTAGGGAGAGAGAGAATGAGGCCCTAATGAAGAGAGCAAGTCAGCTAAGTGGCTTCTAGTCATAATCAAGATTGAAAGAGCTTGAATCATTGATCACTAAAAATCACCAATAATGAGTTTGAGAAGGTCTAATGGAGAGAGGCTTTGGACTAAATGTAGTTTTTTGGGTATAGACAAGTTGACAAGGGCTCTACACAGGAGCTCTCTTAGTAATAAACAACCCTAGGGGTTGAGGATGTGTCCCCACACTCCCTAGACATGGGATTTTCATCCGAGTCATCCCTTGTATAAATGGGACACCGTAAGTACTTGATGGCAACCCCAAGCATAGGGGTCGTCCTCATAAAAACACATTAAAAATGAGGAAAAGTATTTTCATTTTTTCCTTTAAAGCAGGGTGAGCACCACACCACCCTTACCTTGCCTTTTTTTCTTTATATAACCCTTACAAACTCCAACTTTTTCCATTTCTAATCTACAATACACTTGTTTGAGTCCATTATGGAGGTTGATGTATGGTTTTGTGAACATCAAACTTTTAAAGGCAGATAATTGTGGACAGTAGGGATTTTCTACCATATTCTAAGTGCCTTTGAAATCCAGGAAATGTCTTTCAGTGAAAACTTGAAGGAGCATCACTAATTTTTCATTTCTTTGGTTATGAAAGTTATAAAAGCAGTTAGATTTGAGCTTGGTGCCAGCATTTTTCATCTTCCAGCTAAGATTTTGGCACTATACAATTGTATTTCATGAAAAAATTCTGATTGTTGTGTTTTTCTCCAAGATTTCAAATGGTTCCCCTCATTTGAAATTTACAATGAGAAGGGTATTTTCAATCCAAAACACCCATTTTTCTATAGGTGACCAAGCTCCCACAAAACAACCACAAGAATTATGTTAGTTCATGCCAATGGAGTTGCAACATTTGTAATCATCATTGGGTTAGGAGTTATAGAAGAGTAAATTAATAAACATATTTTGGGCATTCTTGGCAATTGAGTTACGATATGTTTTAAGTGGACTATGTTTCAAAGACCTGAATACTTGATGTTGCAAATGGAAACAACTAAACGTTCAGTAACCACCCATGCAAATAGGGGTGAAACACTTGGAGGTTTTCTAGGCTAATATGGGTTGGTTTTTTAGCATAAGCATGGATAAAAGCATTAGATATGAGGTTGTAAACACTCTCTTGGCATGGTTTCCACCATCAAGTAGCCCTAATTTCCAAATATAGACATGGTTTGGGTCAATTTCGGGTCTTATATCAGTAAACTACAACAGTAATCAAGCAGATCAAGTCTTTTCCAAGAATTTTGTGCCTATTTTGACATCAAACAAGCATTAAGAGGCAGTGAAATGGACATCTGGGCACTTTCAACCCTCAGACAACATTTAGAAGTGATTATGGGTGACCATAGCAGTAGTAGAAATGTCGAAAATCAGGCCTGGGAAGATTCTTGAAACTTTATGGGCATGGTTTCACCATGATCAATGATGAAGAAGGTCATTTCGTACGTTCTGGGCACAAGTTAGGCAGTTCTGAGCACATTTCAGACCTCAAAATCGGCATAAGAGTGAAATGTGGGTTGTTTCAAGGTACATTTGAGCATGGTTAAGGACTATTCCATGCCATTGATCCAATTCCCGTCCCTCTTCTGACCTCATATTAGCAGAAAACAACTTTGTATCTATTATTGGGCAAATATGTGGGTAAACAGTAGCAATATAAGCAACTTCTATGTATAAAAGTGACACTCAAACTCAAATCTCTCTCTAAATTCTCTCAAATAGAGAGAATGTTCTCATATTTCAATGCCATTGGTCTAACTCGGATTCTAAGACAAACATGATGTTTGTGTCAAAAATTCCTTAGAAAATATCAAAAGTATGCCAAAAGGAGGTCACCTTTTTAACTAAATGTATTGAAGTTTCTTCTCTCAAAACTAAACTAGGAGGGCCAAAAAGGTATCCCACATCCAACCAATATTATACATTAAGAGTTTGGAATAATGCCCAACATTGATGTACCACATACTAATTATAGGCCTGAACACGAGTTGGAAATCCCACCATCCATTTCTAAACTTAGTTTACTACTATTGAGTGTTGAAACTTAGTTTACTACTTTAGAGTTTTGAAAATAGCATGGAATGGAGTGATGGTGACAAATGTTATTTAGATTGATCATGTTGAAGCAAATATGCAACATATTATTAAATTATTTTAAAAGTTGCAATGGGGACATTACTTTTTCTCCCCCTTGAATAATATTGTCTTTGATGTTATTTTATTGTAACATTGTTTTGACTAAAATAGGAATGTATATGCCTCTCTCATGGCATATTCCATCTCCCAAATAAATGATTTACTCCAGAGTCCAAAGTTCTTCAATTGCACATTTACTTGAGCAATGGCTTGGTTTTGGAGCAATATTACTTTTTTTTTTGTCTAAGATGGCCAACCTTTTTCACTTACTTTATTTTGTCTAAGATGGCCAACCCTTTTCACTTAAAATCTCTATCCAGTTCCCCTTGAATCACAATTCAATCAATCTAATGGTTAGTATCATGTACATATTTCTTAAGCAATGAAACATGGTAATGTATCTAAGTTGTTCTTTGTCCATGAGGTCCTTCTCTTGACTTGGTACTCCACCAATTTCCATGTAGATTGTCCCACTCTATGTTGTGGGTCCCACTATACCATATTATCCTTTGCATCATCCTTAAAATGACTTGAACCACTCCCTGCATGTTCATACTAAAGAGTGCAGAAGTTCCCATATGAGCTACATTTTTCAGCATATCCTAATCTATTATTGCTAGTGTTTTAGATGCGTGGAGTTCAAATTACCTTTTTTGACTAATAGAAAAAGCACTTTGAACCCCAAACCAATGGAATACTCATTCGATATTGAGAGTGGCCACCTTTTAATAACCTTGAGTCTCCCATAGAACCATAGTTTGAATCTTAATAGTTCCACCTATTTAAGGATTATTGAGTTTAACTAGTTTGATTTATGGATGCTTACTCCAAAGACTTGCATGTTCCTAGCCCATTCACTCCTCAACCATAATTTGTGTCCCAAGTTTTCCTTGACACAATGCATATTAAATCAGGGTAATCATTTTCTTCTGAAAGTTTTTGAATAGAAATCGATTGTCATTTCAATTTTGAAATTTAAACCCCATTGTGTATGTTTGTTTATTTGAATGGATAACATGTAGGTATTTGTACATGGATACCAAAGGTTATCGTAGAAGGAAGAAGGGGGAGCAAAGCAAATCAATTTAAGGAAAACCTGCCAAAGTGATAATAACAACCTTCTAGCAGTAAAGAAAACAACCACTAAAGTTGGCCTATCTGGAAAGAAGTAGAAGAAGGCTTCTAAAAGCAATCAATAAATGATAGACATGCCAAAGAATTACAAACAATGAATTGTGGATGCATCAAATGAAGTTAAGTTGTCAGTATACACAAACATCTTTCATGCATTAGGGTATGATTAGGTTCACACATACAATGAATTGTACCATGTAATCAAGGATCTAAATAGATCCAAATAGTGTAAGATCTCATGAAATCATAAATTCATAATGATATAGCTAGATTTCCTATGTTTCCATTTGATGAAATGACGGGTATTTGATACATCACGCATAGTTCAACATGAAGAGGATTATAATTAATGAATAAGGGAAGTGCATTTATGTCATTGCAACAATTGACCTAGAAGCATACTATAAAATGTCTAGGGTGGATGAAATATTTTACTTGTGACAACAATTGCTATGAAATTATGGTAGAGTAGTAGGAAGAAGGAAGGATGTTTAAGTTCCTTGGAACCAAACCATTGCCAGCAAATCATTTGAGGTCACTAACACAATAAAATTTGACCTTGGGTTATTTATAACTAAGGTTTTAGATCAAAGACTTTGACATCAAGGTTTGAATCATGATCACTGTATGGGATTTTATCAAATCAAAATTAGTGCAAAAATAAACATAAGAACTTAGACTATAAACAAAATATTCCCTATCTAGGGTATGTATGATAACTCAAGTCCCTATGCATGGCCCATGAGTCTCAAAATAAAGTTTTATTGCCCAAGAACCTACATTTTGGTACTAGACCATAACATAGGCTCCTAGAACCATCCACGACATGAAAATACTAAACAAAATGACAATGTGTTACTCAAAAGCTAAATATTCCTTGCCTATGGCCTATGTGGTGGTACAGAGAAACACCCATAGGTCACAAGACCTTCAGGTAACTACTAGTCATTATAAACTAGATTTTGATCTAACACCATGGATACCATGGATTAAGCTTCAAGAACCATCCATGATGTTGTAAATATTGAAATGGCCACCATACCCACTTGCAAGCTAAATATTCCTTATGTAGGAATCATGTGGTGATTAGGGCCCTACACATGGCCCATTAGCCATAAATGATAATGTTATGGCACATGAGTTTTTATTTTAACCATGGATCATGGAAAGTTGGAGTGTGAGAACCATCTTTGATGTGAAAAACCTAGCATGGCTGCCTCAATTGTAGAGCTCTAATGGGATATGGTGTTGAATGATGATGCACACCCTTCCTAACACTACAATAGCTTGTGTACGCTTAACTCCAATGTTTTGATGAGATGCATTGTTGAACCCATGTGACACACCTAACCCACGTACATAAATGACTTTTAGGGGGTTTTACAAAAACTTCCTCAAAAATTTCAATTCGCGTGACTTTTAGGGGGGGAGTTCAACAAACTACCTCCAAGTGAATATATATATTGCATCTATTAATTTAAACATTTATTTTGGTGTGAGTTTAGATTTATGATAAAATCTCTCAACTTAGTTTGATTGTTTTGATTTAAAGGATTTCATTCACTAAATTGTTATTTCATTTCTCACTATAAGAGTTTATCTAATTTCATTGTATAAATAACATCTTAAAAAGAAATTAGCTTTATCATAAATCTCATCTAAGTTGCATAGATTGCATCATATTATTATTATTATTATTAAACAAAATTTAGATTTCCAAATTAGTCTAAGTTAAAATATTCATTGTTTGCTCATAAAATACGCTTGATTTTATCATTTATATTCATGCTTTAATTATATTTTCAGATCTACAATTAAAATAGAAATAAAATAAACCTTAAGAAGTTTTAAATTGCTAAAATTTTAATGTTTTATGTTAGAGATAACTAATCTGATTTTTAAATTTTTATGTTAACCAAATTTTCTTTTGGTAGTTTTCACACTCTTTTTTTTAAAGTAATTCTCAAAATTTACCATGTTTAACTCATTATTGTTTGCATTTATATATTCTTAGATTTTTAATCTTAAATTCTATTTTTTTAAAAGTTTTTGAACAAACACTATCTAAATCCTCTATCTAAATCCGGAAAATAATCTTGGAACAATTAAGCACTCTAGTATTTCATATTTTACATTTTAGTTGGTTATTTTATGTGATGATCCATATATGGTATTATGAATGTTAATGGTACACTTATGGTTTATAACTATGATGACTTTATCACTAATTTAAGTTGTTTCAATTATTTTTTCTTCATTTACTTGCTTTTTAAAAATTGATAAATATTGTGGAATTATATCTTACCTATGTTTTGGAATTTACAACTTTTCACAATTTCATTTATGCTCTTATTTTATTCAAACCATTTTATTATAATTACATCAATCTCACTAAACCTAAAGATAACAATTACCATATTTGTTAAGGTGACATTTAACATCTCAACAAATTAAACATAATGACTTTTTGTTCAGAATTTTTTCAAGCAAAACGCATTATGAGTTGGTGGCATTAATTTTACTCGTGGAGAAACACTCTAGTTCAACCCACTTAATACATCACATGGGATAACTTTTCTTGGAAATGGAAATGGAAAGATAAACCAATGACAATAAAATTTATCCAATGTCATGTATTAAGTGGGTTGAATGAAATTGTTTCCTTCAATAGTAAAATTGATGCCACAAACTCAGATTGAGTTTTTGTTTGATTAAAATTTGAAACAAAGAGTCATGATGTCCTATTTAATTTTTTAGTTTTCGCACACTAGTTGAGATGTTAAATGTAATATATATATATATATATAACATTTGCGACTTGTTGAAATGTTAAATGTAATATATATATATATATATATATATATATATATAACATTTGCGATATGATAAAGTTGCAACCTTTTACAAGGGTGGCAAGCGCATAGGGGACTATCTTTAATTCTAGAGGAAAACAATAAGTAACAATAGCATGAGGACTTGGTGTAAAGATGAATCATCAAGGCACATGTTCTCTACTTTACACTTTTCATTCTCTTGGAGCATAATGGCAAAAATATAGGTGATTGGTGATTATACAATCATCATTAAACAAGTTCAAAGGGTCAATACCTAAGAACATCAACACTATATATAATGAAACAATATAATAAATTCTGATATATTAATTTATTATTATTATAATAATGAAAAAAAAATTCAAAACATGATTGGTTTAAAAATAATTTTTTAATTGTGTTGATTAATCTAAAAGTAAGTTGTCAATTCTCGCTAGCTCATTCAGTTAAGGTGGGGTCTCGTTAGCATGGCGACTTGGGTTCAATTCCCCGTAGGAGTGAACTAATTGGTAGGAGACACCCAAAATCCAACCAGTTGAGGGTTGATGTCGCCCAGGCTGGTGCGATCCCCATGTGATTTTGACGACTTAGATGCCCCTAGGTCATGGTTTCTTAGACCAAAGACCACTCTCGCAAGTCAAGGAGATTCTTTTTTGTTTACTGAAACAACTATTTTGAATTGTATAAAGGTTGATTAAATCAGCATAAAAAAATACAAAGTTTGAAGACTGACCTTGATTCATCTAGAATGAGAGAAATGAAATTACAAAAACTTGTTGCTATATGCAAAGAAAATTCTGAAACTATAGTACTATAAATTCTTAAAAATTGTCTTGATAAAAGGAGATAAAAGAAATTCATATAAAACTGAAATAACTGGAAGAAAACAAAACAAGGCTAAAACCAATTTCTGTGATCTGATCTTCAATTGTATATGCTTCATCAAAACAAGTCAAAAAAATTCTAGCAAAAAATAAATAAATAAATTTAAAAGTAAGTCAGTAAATGAACATGTATGAATTTTTTTCAAAATATTTAATAATTTAATATAGTTTTATTTCATTTTATTAATAAATTTAAAATTAACTATTTTTTTTACATGTATAATATTTTTATTTATTTTAAAAAAATAAATATTTTATATTTTATGTGTGTGATTTTATTCTTTGTTTAATAAAATGATGTTGATTTCTTTTATTTTCTTTTAAATTAATTTAGTTTATAGAACCCATACAAAGAAATAGTAAATAAAGAAAACCAAAACAAAACAATTTTATATTTACTTATTTAAATATTTGTTTTGATGAGTTTAGATTCACAATAAAATTTCTCAAATTAGTTTGCTCAAGTCTTGATTTAAGTTCTCATGAACCAAATTCTTGTTACAAATATCGTTATAAAAACATCTATTGGCATTGTATAAATGTCATCTTAAAAAGAAATGAGTTTCATTTGAAATCTCCTTTAAGTTATATATGTATATATATATATATATAACTTTCCCAAATTTTATAACATATGCAATGTGAATAATCAAGCAACGACACTTCTCTGTACCTAGGACCTCTCATCCTTCATGAGTGTCAAAAATATTAAGGTTATTGGTGACTCTACAATCTGTTATAGCATCATTTGCTACACCCTATGTAGCATACATTGATGGCCTACCTTGTCCCTCCGTAGACTCATCCTACCCATCTTGCTCAATAAAAACCCCCAAAACCATATTTTTGTTGATGTATGTGGGTCACCAGTACTATGGCATGCGTATATGCATCTTGCACGATTACATCTCCCGTACATCGGGTTTCATGCTCAAAATTAAAAATATTTCGAGTTTTCCTTTCTAAGTCACGACTGTTATGATCCTTGGCCTTCCATATACTAGAAAAATATCTAATTCGACCCTCCACCTCCTTTGAGAGCTATATATTGAGCCATTGTGAAGCATTTGAGGGAGGATAAATTAGAGAGCAAGTAAACTCTAGAGAATTTTTTCCCATTTCCATGCCTTGAGTCTACATCCCTTTGTACTTGTAAGATTGAACTTCCCTTATGTTGATCTCCCAAGCTCTTCCTTATCTTGTAAAGGAGGAACCCAATTACTCCTTGAACTTGTGAGCTTGCCATTGTATGGAGGATTGAAGTGGTGGAGGCCTAGTTGGAGGAAATTAGTTTCTCGGTTCCACCGAGTTTCCAGCATAAGGTTTTAATTATGTACTTTTGTTCATTCAAACTAATAGAAATACTCTTTTTTCATCCAATTCATGTTGCAAATGTTTATATTATTTTCATTGGGTACATTTGCTGAATATGTTCATGGATTATGCTAGATTATATGCTAACAATTTATATACATTTTACATCCTTGTATGCCTTGGTTGTTGAGGACAAGTTGTAGGTGAAGAGCATTAGATTGAGAGATCAACGGTGGTATTCTTCAAACATTCGGTTGAGGTAAGGGTCGTATCCTTTTATTGTTGGCATTACATGTTTATATAGCATATTTGGGAATAGAGTTGATTTCTGGTGTCACTCTGTCTGTTGTGGTTCTACCCCAAGCCATAGGAAGATTTTCTTTGTAACAAAATTGGCAACTCCATTGGGGAGGTCTCCCTTTTGGGGTTTTTTGGGTGATTTTTCTCTTTTATTGCTCTCTAGTTTCTTGAGTTTATGTGTCGTTGGTAGCTTTACAATCAATATTTTGATGTTTCCTTGAGTGGTTTGGCTTCATTCTCATTTTTTGGCCATTTTTATCCCCATACGCAGGCTGGGTGTGTCCTTCTTGCATACCCATGCGTGCTGACTATGTTTGGCCTGCGTACATATGATGATATCTCGCTAACAGTCGTGTACATCTCAGTTTTTAGCTTATTTCTTGAATGGGATGCTTGCTGGGTGAGTTCTGAGTGTTGTTGAGTCTTCTTGGGTCTTTGTGTTGTCTCTTGGTTGCCTTTATGGTGACTGGAAACTCTCTTATTTCTTAGTTTTTAGGAAACTTGGTTTCTTGTCATTTTTTCATTATTAGTTATTTTTTTAGTCATGAATTCTTAGTGTATTGCTTGGTTGGTCTTATTATATTGGCTGCAAATTCTGAGAGGTTTATGGATCAATCTTGTATTTTCATGTCATTATATTGAAAATACAAAAATATTTTCATTTTGCATGTTTACTTGAGCATTTGCACTTTTTGTTGGAATTGCATTAGTCTAGGAATCATTTAGAAAGATTGAATTTGCATTGAAATTGAAAGAGACCATACTTGTGCACTTTTAGTTAATAGCATACCAATTTCATTTGAAAAACAAGACTAGTACTTAGCAATGTTTTTATGTGTGCTTCTTTCTTTTTGCTGAGTCACAAAAACCACTAGTTGCAAGACCACATTCCTTTGAGTAAGAAACATCCAATTAAAATTAATGCTTAATTTTAAAATTGATTAGAAAGATTTTATTTTTTAGGGTGCACAAACAAGTGTAGGTTTTAGAGTCCTAGAATAGGATTTTGTGAGTAAACTTCTCCATTAATACTACAAAAATTAACATTAGGCGCATGTACATGGAGTGGTGAAATCCATGGTATAATTGGTTTTCTAGGAAATGACCTCTTAAACAGGAGTCAAGCACGAGGTAGCGAAAAATTTGGTTGCAGAGATAGCCCTCCAATACCTTCCTAGCATCAGAGATATATCTGGGGTCTATTCATATCTGGGGGTTCTTGAATGACCTAAGTGCTTCTTGAGCTTTGGGCTTCTTAAGCTTCGGGCTTAGCTACCCTTCCCATATGATGGACTTGGCCTACGACTGTTCGCCCGAGCATTGGTTATACGTGGTGACCTTAGTTCCTTATCCTAGGTATCCACACAAGGTAATTGCAGGGGTTATTTTGTGAGTGTCCTAAGTCATATGGGGGTCAAACAACATACAAACTTGCGTTGTGAAGTTTGAGGGCCCTTATAACTGATTATGTTACCCCAGTCTGTAGTTGTGGAGTCTCAGGCCCCTCTTGGGAGAGGCATACATTCTATAGTTTGGGACGCCCCTTAGCCATCTCCTTTATTTGTGTGCATTTGGATTAGCTTTTCTAGGAGTGTGCTCGTTTCTGGTTAGTTGGCCTTAGGGATTGATATTGTTTTTTCGACTCTTTTGAAGTCATCGTGGATCAAGTTTTGACCATCCATTGTTCTCGTCATTTAGCAGGTTTACCACCCAATGATACTTTGTAGCCTCTTCATAATAGGCGTAGAGATAATAAAGGTGGTCCTTATATATCCCATAGAGAGCTTCAAAGAATTCTTACTATGAGCTCTGCTTCTGATATGCCAGGGATCCCTTCAACTCCTATGTTGGCAGTGGTTGGGGGAGTCCATGTGACTCCCTCCTCTACTGCCTCATGGTTCCTAGGGACTCATGTGTTCACGAGTTCTTATGATGCTGGTCCATCTTATCCTATTAGAACTAATCCTTTTGATTACACTTGGTCATCTGATCATTTGTCCAAATTTTCCTTAGGATTATCGGGCACTGATGCTCAGTCGATCCCCTTAGCCTCTAATCCGTTTACTTTTGGAATGCCTAATCCAACATCGAGTATCCCATCCTCCTTACTATTTTGCAACGGTAACTCTAGTGTTGGTATTGGGTTCATACCATCCCCCTTTACTATGTATCAATTCAGGAATGTGCTGAAGGATCCTAGTAATGGGATCTATCTTAAAAAATACTATGCTTGAGCATCCATCTTAGATTGGTACTATGTACATTATTGTATATTTATGTATATATTTTTCGTTTTTCTTTTTGGTGTCACCCATTTTCTTATATGATTCCTCTTGGTTGGAATATGTCAAGAGAGTCTTCGATGTACTTAGGATTTGCAGATGGTGCCATCCGTCATACGAAGAACTTAACCTCTATTACTTGGGTCATTTATTCACCCGAGGGTCAACTTGTGTCTTCAGGAGGCATATGTCTAGAGCAATCATCGAATAATGTAGCTGAGTATAGTGTCATCATTGAGCTATTACGTGATGACATTTTTAATGGTATTCAATCCCTAGAAGTTCTCTGGATTCATAGTTGGTCGTTTCCCAATTGAACGACTAGTATCGTGTTAGATATCCTACGTTACTGATATGATTCTTATGGGTCAAAATTTTGGAACAACATTTTGATTTCATCACATACATTCACATACCTAGAAGCTCTAATCAAGTACCCGATGTATATGCAAATTATATTTTAGATTGGCATGTATCATAGCTAAGTAAAAGAAGCATTCATTCATACACAAATAATAATAAAACTAGTAGCCATAAGTTTTACCATAAAATTTCAAAATGTGGTATCATAGTACAAAATTGGGATTTTAGCCCTCAAAATATACATGGAAGGTTCATAATATAACCATGGAATATAATCCCGAGGTGTTTGATGTGTCTTATGATAACGTACTATGGCATTGGCTAGACATCGAAAAAGCCTCACACACGAACGGGGTACCCCTACTACATGCCTCTACATGGCCTCCGGTAGATCCTAAATATGTACCATCGAAACCCTATGGGTCAATCGGGATATGTTTCCCTGTACATTCTGCAAAGTCGACTCAGCATATCTTCCAGCTAGCTCTTCTCCTCGGGCTCTACGCTGGTGCTGTGAGTATCCCTCTGGTCATCATGGACCAATGTCTGCGAAAATGATTTTAATGTTAATATATGATGACACCCAAAAACATTTTTTTATATTCATTAAATCAAAAAATAAAATAAAAAATAAAATATTAAAAAAAACAAAATGATCCTTACCAATATCCCTGAAAGCAGACACTACTGATAATGGCATGTCTCTATCTCCACAAAAGTTAATCCCCTCATAGGGATAGTCATCGATGGAAATCACCTATTGTCGCCACCATTGGAAAAAGTCATCCTCATTTGGAGAGGGCACTATGCCACCTCCCAACCACCTCATAATATTAGTCTAACATGTCTGGGATGGATCTCATATACCGTGAGGAGGGAATTCTACACTTAGACTAAGTCCTGGAACCATCTCAAAGAAGAAACTGCATAATATACTGGCAAATCCAAAGTTCTTTGCTCTACTAAGTTTGCATCTATTCAATTGGATTTTCATGTTTTCCAACAGAGATGTAGACCAATCATATACAGTGGGTCTCATACACTCTACTGCATAGAACATAAGGGGTCTAAAAGCCTTATGGAGTGCAACTGAACCTGATATCTGTGCAAGGACTAGTATAATGATCTTCAGGCTTAGGCTCTGGATAGCCTTGATTAGGACTTGGATTCCCACCTTTTGTATGTCCGGAATACAATAAGAAACAATGTACTCCTCAATAATCATCCTACCATTGGCTCCCTGAGCCCTAAGTTTGACCATCTCGCCTCGGAGAGACAATCCAGTAATGAAATAAATGTTGTCAACCTCAATCTTTAGAGGTTGTCCATCAAGGTTGAAGGCCTCTCTGTTAGGACCCCAGTAGTTAATTAGCATTTGGAGCAACCTAGGTTGTGCACTCATGCTACCCATGTTGTATAGCCCACATATTTGAAGAGATTTTTGGTTGGCCAAATATCCTTGCACTTGGTTATCTATGAAATCATTCTCCCTCTCTCTTCCTTAAATCACCATCCTGCAAGAGAGAAGATGAATATTGAGTCAAAACCCTTAAAAAATACAAGTCACGACAATGTACGCAAGTCACAATGTTGGCAGTCACATGTGTACACGAGCAAGATTTTATTTTCCTATGTACATAATCCCTTGTACGCGACCTAATGAAATACTTCCCAGGTACACCGTTTTTCACAATTTTCAGGCTAAAAAACTAAAAAAGTGACCATTAAATCCAAAAATTAAACCATTGAAAATGAAGAACATGATGATTAGACTTACTTAGTCCAGATGGATTGCAATTTATTCCTTTGTATCTCAGGGAATAGTTGATTGAAGTTGGAGGGTGAAATGGGATCCAAAGCACTATTGTGGTAAAAAATGAAAACGATATGGTAAAAATTCATATTTTTACTATTTAAAGAAATTTTTACCCACTTATTTATAGGTTTTCACCCTGCTTTTTATATTTTATGAGCCTTATGGACTAATATTATAGTGTGAGTTACTTTTTGAAGCAGTTTCTCTGGGTCATAACGGATTTCAGCCTTCTTTAGCATGATTCTTGTCTCCGAAAAGTATATATCGCCATTGGCATATACGATAGGATTTCACTCCACTTGCATTTTTGTACTATCCTATGGCCATGATTCATAATCCCTAGGTATGAACCTGTTTTTTAACGACACATAAATTTACATATGCTTATAGAAGTGCTTTTATTTAAGCGGTAGTGCTTTCTCGACCATGGGTACCCTAGTTAGAACCCATCTTGTCATTTGATGCCCATGTTGTAGCTCCTTCCTAGGTCTGGGAGTCACTTATAGTCCCATCATGAATTTGCATGGAAAGATCATCTTTTTTCTCATCTTTTATGCTGGCCATCACCCACAGGGACTCACTCTTATATCAAGTTGTAATTGTATATCATCAACCTGCTTGCATTTTGATCCTAATGTTGGTTCCCACTTTATCGTTATAAGACAAATTTCCTAATCATTTCTCAATCCTAGCTAAGAAGAGCCTATCATTTAATCTTTGCAACTTGATTTTCCCTTACCTTAGAGGAAACATCCCCCTGAGTGTATTTATCCTGCACACATTCCCTTGAATTGAGCATAGGTATGTTCCATTGCATGGAATTAGTTTTCTTTCCCGTGACACTCATTTCCTCTTATTTGTACTATAAGCACTCTTTTATTCTTTTTTTTTAGGATTTTATAATCTGAAAAAGACAAAAAAAATTAAAAAAAAAACATAAAAATTCGGACAAGAAAAAGATATTGTCTTATATTGGCAGTAGTCATGTTGTCTTTGAACAGAGCACAAATTTTTGAGACTATCCATCAAAGGTTTGGGTTTAGTATGGCATTAGGAAATTGAACTCGTTACTTAGAGTTTAATCCTCCGACTGGTTAAGATTCTAGGCCCTATGGAGATTCTGTTGATGCCTCCTACGCCATAGAGTTGTGTCAATGTTTAGTATTGAGTCTATGTTGCCTGAGTTTATCCATCTACCTCATGCTCTTGTTCAAAGGAAGTCTATAAAACTGAGTCAACCATTCCTCATATTTCTTGAATTTTCATGTCAGCCATCCCTTTATAAGTTCCTTTTAGAATCACATGAAGCTATTGTCCTACCTAGCACCCTGGGCATACTTTCATCAGTGGTAGGTGACCTTGAAATCAACAGATGACATCTCACCATGGGTCATTGAATGAATGGTTTCCCTTGGGTTCGATGGAAAGAAATATATTCACACATTGGGATTCATGTTGTGTCTTGGATTCCAATGGACCTCTTGTGTCAGCAGTTTTCATCATTGACTGTTATTCAAAGGGTCTCTTTCGTGCACTACTTGAATTCGGTACACGTGAGAGATGCACATGGTTATTCATTCATGTATATCTTGTTTGTCTGACTTCTTCCAAATCATTCAGGCTAGTTTCATACCATTTGCTAGTTTACGAGGGGATTCCTTAATTCCCTCCTTCCAACAGATCTCATTCCATCAACGTCAGATCATATATTATGGAATTGGGATCTAGAGTTAGATGAGTACCTTGAGACTTGCAGTCATCAGTGGCAGGTTCTCCCCGTCATTGACAATTCAGAAACATCAATGTCTCCTGATCGATGGATTCTGCAAGTGTTCGACCTCAACACCTTTATTCACATTTGTGGAATGTACTTGGTGTCTTGAAACCCATTTTCATCTTTGGTCGGTAATCTCATGTCTATTAATGGTACACCTTAATGACCGGTAATCATATGATGTTTCATCATGTTTGACTTCAATACCTGTATTCACGTGATGGGACATGCACCATCGACGTTTTGTGTAAATACCTCATACTATAGTGGCATCATCCTATATGCTACTATCCTTGATCGTGACAGTACCTATGGGACATCAGTTCTCATGGTAGAGAAGTTTGTACTCTAGTATATACCAGATGTTTTCAGTTGATTTAGAGACTGGACTCCACTGTGTGTTGCTCGTGGTTGTGACCACTTTTTACATATGTCTATTGTGTACTGCCTATTCATTTCCATGAACACCTATTGTAATGTTCTTCATATTTGCAGTCATGTGTACAAAGTCAATATTGTAATGTTCTAATGAGTGGCTAGTTCTTCTGGCTAGGTCTCCATTACTCCACTTCTGAGATTTATAATGTATTTCAAACATCGTGATCACTCCTCTAACCTCATACATTAGGGGGAATCTATTATAGCATGATTTTCCACACCCTATGCAACATGCCTTTATGGCCCACCTTATCCCTCCATAGACTCATCCTACCCCTCTTGCTCAATAAAAAACCCCAAAAATGATATTTTTGTTGATGTACATGGGTCACCAATACTGTTAGTACTAAAATCCTCAGCACAATCAACCAAAGGTAGCTCTAGTATACACCAAGCTGAGAAAGGAAAGTCTGGAGCAATAATGGCGCAGATGAAGTTGAAAGCAGTCACACCATGGTGACAGTCAGATGCAACTGAAGCTTAGAAGAAGGGCTATTCACAAATTAGCAATGGATGGTGTGGTCAAGACCCCCAAATGCTCGACATTTACCCATCTCAGATCACCCCAGATGAAAAACCACCACGAACATGTGACAACTTCAAATTGTTGAGACAGGCGGGTCCACCTGATAAGGCTGCACTGACAAATTGCATGTCTCGAGGAAGTAAGGAGGAAGCATCGATGGATACCCATGCTTTAGGATTATAAGGTTGCTCGGAGTTTAATACTCCCAACACATCCCTGGAATAAAATCACTACCTCCACGTGGCGGCTCCAGGATCATTCAGGGGCCTAAAAGTGGTTTGTCCAAACAACCTTTTCAGGGCCCTGAAACCGCTAAGTCACCATGGTGGTTTTTAGGCCATGGATCGCCAGACAGATGGGCCGTGTGAAAAGGGGACCCACTCTCAAAATTTGCGCCCACCCGACGTAGATCTCAATAAGGACTCATGAGAAGATCGACAATCACCCAAGCGTCAGTGGGATAAAATTGCTTGGAGTTTAACACTCGTAATGCATCCCTGGAACAAAACCGCTACCACCACGTGGTAGCTCCAAGATTGTTCAAGGGCTTAAAAGTGGTTTCTCTAAACTACTTGTTGGGGATCCTGAAACCGCTTATGGTGTATAACATATGACTTATGGATGTACCTCATCCCCGCATGGTTCAAAGAGGCTCCTTCAAAAGCGATCCCGTCACCCTACACCACCGGTTTGAAGTAGCGTCCCTCACCACTCATTACTGTCACCACCATTGTATAAAGTGTAGTCCTCTCCCAGCACGCAAAATTTCGATGAGTAGCTGGGTAATAATTACCTAAAGAGAGCATGATTTTCAAGGAGCGAGCAGGTGAGTCTATAAATACTCCAACAGATGTATAAGTTTGAGTCATGGAGTTCTTAAGCCTCATTGGTCCAGAACACAAATCTTAATGCATGAGTCTACCAGAACTATCTATATTAAGTAGGGAGGATATGTGGTTTCGATGGCGCATTTCATCTCCAGTGGAAGCACACAAGGACCATTAAGGGCATGAATGACCAGCGTTCACGAGTAGCCCGCAAATGCACATTCGCAGACATTCAGGCGGGAAAAGTTTGAGGTCTCACCTGATATGTCTAAGGAAACCTCAGTAATTTCAATGGTTGAAAAGGAAATAAGCCTTCTGAATGCAAAATCACGGAAGGCAGGGGCATGTCGGTGCCAACAAAGGATGATCAAATTGTGAAGCGGTGGTACCTGAACGGTTCAGATTGTTCAGAGAGAGATCAAGTCCTATTTCAAAACTCGGTGACATCGATGAAATTTCACCCCATTGAAAACAAGATTCGAGAGCAAAAGGCTTGGATGGGGTAGAAGGGATAGATGATGAAGGTTTTTTTAGCAACACATGACAGTGAAGTGGCTGCATTAGCATCTCCATGGCGCCAAAAAAATGGTCTGATGGTTATTAAGCTCAAAACATCCCTTGAATTATCTGGTGCTTTTCCATTTGGTAGAGCGTACTGCTTCACCAACTAAATGGCTTCTAGTCGCAGTCATATATGTCAATAGTAGTCAGTATGATTGTTTTGTGTAACAGACTTTGTTGGAAAGTACAAACAGAATTTCATAAGCCGTTGGGCTATAACAAACTCTTTGTAACAACTTATTTTGTAAAGCCTGTGAAGGCTATATATAGTAGAATAGGAAATGGCCAAAGGTCGGCTCTTTTTGTAAGAAGTGTAACTTCTGATATTTTGTAGTCCGGTCAATATATAAAGAATAACATCTTTTTCCCGATATTGGATTTTTATGGATTCAAACTTTTGACATGTCCAGTTAGTATTATTTTCTCCTGTTAATTCCTCTCTGTCATATTGCAAGTGATTTATGAACTTCATTTTGTTTTCAATACGAGTGTTGCAAGCTTAAAATTATTGTTCCTAGGATGATTATGGGGTGAAGTATTCATGTTTGGTTATCTAGAAATAATATCCTCATATTGTTCAGGTTTAGTTCTATGATCATTTTTGTTAAACTAATGAATTCCTCCCTTAGGCTCAGTACGTTATTCTCAAACATAAAACAAAGATTTACTCTCCGCAGTACCTTTGTTTTGTGCCATTCCATTATCATCAATTCATTCAAATTCTTGTAATTGGAATATTGAAATACTGCCCACATTATTCCAAGATTGGCTATCTTTTTTATCTTATGGTCGATGTTATTTTGGTTAAGAAAAAGAACAAATCAAATTTTATTGATGCCCAAGAACAGTTCTAAAAGCAGGCTTAGAACGTCTCTGGGACTAACATCTTTTCTGGCGCCATTTCCAGGGATGCAATAAAGAAGACAAATCTTCCTCGGGGACAATGAAAAAATTGTATGCTCCTAATTTCATAGTGGATGAAACTAGGCTGTAGGATGTAATCCACTTGGAGAATCCATAATAGCAAACGTGCCATCTAGACGAAGACATACCCGCCATAACCCCAACCATGAAGAATTTGTGGCTTTACAAGATTCAGTCTCCTAGAGACATAGACGTGGAAAATATCAGTCTACTTCACCAGACCATTGATGAAGTTTCTGCCCACCTCTGTTTGGCACTCAATTACCTGAATCTAAATTCATTGTCCAAACCCCTGAAATAGAACCTTCTCCCATAACCCTCACACTCCTTGTGAATTTCCTAGTTTTCAAAAGATTCCTTCTATAAGCGAAGAATTTTCAGCTCATACGAATCCACCCAAATCTTTCATTTCCCCATAGGCCAAGAAGCTAATCGCCAATCACCTCATGTCATGAGGAGGAGGCGGACGACGACCACCACCACCCAGAACACCCATATGGGTAGCTAGCTGACATGGACCTCTGCAATTACCCATGCCCTTGAATGATATGCTTACCAACTATTTGAAATTGCTACCAAAGTATGATGGAAGTAAGGGCACATCTGCTAAAGATCATGTAGACCGATTCCAAGATTTCACTGACAATATCCTGATAGAACACGGTGATGTGTTCATGCGAGTTTTTGCTAAGTCGCTGGAAGGATAAGCTAGAAAATGGTTCAGATCACTACCGAATGCCTCCATCAACACTATGGAGATCCTGGAAACCACCTTTGTCAAGAAGTGGGGATTGAAATGTGATATTCTCTATTATTTAACGGAATTCTCCGCCCTAAAGAATAGAAACTCTGAAAATGTGGTGGACTTTACTGGGATATTCTACAAAGTATATTTTAGGATCCCTGAGGACATTCGACCTATTGAAGCAGTAGCTCGAGTCACATATGCAGCATCTTTCCCCTCAAAATTTTCCATCACATTGAGAGAGAGAAGACCACTCTCACTTAGTGAAATGCAAGATGATGCCATAGACGTCGAAGGAAACATGAGGGAAGGAGGCAATATAAAAATGACCAATGATGTTGAACCAAAAGACAAAGGAAAGGCCAAAGAAGAGGGTGGATCTCCAGAAATAAAAGACTCTCAAGATGCAAAGATTGATGAGATGACTCGCATTATCAAGAATCTGTCAAATAAAGTTACCAAAATGGAATTAGAAAGTACTAGCAGCCCTAACAGACAATCACCTGCTCGACCTCCTACACAGTTTAGAAGGCCTTATAATCCCCAAATGGAATATAGAGAAAAGAGGAATGACGAACAACCATTAAGGCCACCTGTCCGCGATAATGAAAATAATTTGGTCGAAATTCCAGCGGAAGAATTCTATGAAGAATTTGACAAACAGTTGATTGGATGGAAGAGGATTCCTATCTTATGCACCTCACTAGAGATGATTATGAGAGCTCACTCTCGTATAAGAAAAATGGCTCAGATATTTTGAACTCCCAAGAAAGTGGTAAACTCCCTGATTATCCTATTTTCCACACTACCCAACTAGATAAGTCGCAAAGGATGACTTGAGACCAAGGCCAGGAATGGCAGATAAAAAGAACAGAATTCCTCCTAAGAAATCCCCACAGAAGTCGGCTCAAGCTAAATTTCCGTAAACACCCCCCCTAGCAAAGAGCAAAGGCCTACCAAAAGATAAATCAAATGAGGCTGCAGTTCTAGATAACCAAATTAAGCTAGGCATAAGCCCCCATAAGAGAATAGAGACAAATCCCAAGGAAGGGTCCTCATCTTTCATCCTGGAACAAGAGTTGAACAAACTAAGAATAGATGTTCCCTTGACCGAATTGATAAGAAACCCTATGTACCAGAAGCATTTTGATAAAACATTACACGGAGTTTAAACCATCGATCAACAAGATTCCACAAATCTAAATGATGAAGCCCCTACTTTCCAATGTGACCCGCACATCGATAATAAAGAAGAGCCCACTGCTTCGTTTTATGTTACCCTGAATGTACATGAGAAACTACTTCACAACTGTATGCTAGACTCTGGAGAATCTCACAATATGATGCCCAAGGTAATCATGGAACAGCTGGGACTAGAGATCACCAGGCCATATCATGACCTCTATAGTTTTGAATCCATAAAGGTGAAATGCATAGGAATGATAAAGGATTTGGTAGTCACTCTTGCTCAAATACCATCCAAAAGCATAATGATGGATTTGGTGGTAGCAGATGTTCCGAAAAAATATGGCATGCTGTTATCAAGGAGTTGGGCTAAAAAGATGGGAGGCACCATGTAGATGTATAGAGAAGTGATGTTTTCCTATGTGATAAGTGATCAAGACAGCCCTATGAATTATCCCATATATGCAACTGATGAAGACATGGGTTGTTACAGATTATCGCTGGCAAATCCCGCTGAAGAAGAAATTGTACAAACTCAAGAGGCGGATCCCATGGCTGAAAATAACAGGAATCAAATCTAGAAACTCTATTTTGATGGAGATTCTACTAAAGAAACTCTATTTTGATGGAGATGCTAGCGCGGTATTATCATCACCAACAGGGGACGAGATCAATTGATCCTACAAGTTAGACTTCGATACCACCAACAATGTTGTTGAATATGAGGCCCTCATCCTCGGCCTTCGAGCTGCCAAGGATTTAAAAATCACCAAATTGGCAGTCTTTGGGGACTCTGAACTGGTTGTAAACCAGATCAAAAGTATTTATCAAACCAAACATCCGAGAATCAGAGCATATCAAAATATTTCCTGGGACCTTATTGATAATTTCCTTGATGCTTTCAACATTTATTTTGTTCCCCGAGAAGGAAATCAACAGGAAGATGTATTGGCCTTGATGGAAATCTCTTTTAAGCCTCCCATGGAGTCGAAGCTAAAATATGAGGTTGAAATGAGATATCATCTCTCCATCCCCAACAAGGTAAAATGTTGGCAGGACTTTGAATATGACCAACAAATCAAATGCTTTTTACAACTTGTCGATGAATTTTCAAATACTCATGTGGATGATAATTCCGGAGAGACGGAAGAAAACATTCTGCAACATAAGGTGGAAAAGTCTCCGGGTTGACACAACAAATGGTTGGCCATAAAATTCTGCAACTAAAGAATAACTTTATTCCCAAATTATTGGTTTCGCTAGAACAATTGTTCGATAAGAACGAAATCCCAGTAAAACCAGCAGTTCATCCAACTACCGAGGATGTGCAGGGGGTGAATCTTGGCACCGTAGAAGAACCCAAGTTCGTAAAGATTTCTCAGTCCCTTACAACTGAGCAAAAGCAAAGGTATGAGGACTTGTTTAAATATTACGTAGATGTTTTTGCATGGAAGTACGAAGACCTCAAAACCTATGATACCACTATCATACAACATAGGATCCCTTTGAATCCATATGCTAAACTAGTAAAGCAAAAGTTGAGACAGGTTAACCCTATCTTGCTACCAGTGATCGAAAAAGAAGTGAGAAAAATTCTTGATGCTAAATCATCATTCCTTTAAGATATTCGGAGTGGGTGACAAACTTGATTCCAGTTAGAAAAAATAATGGATAAATCCGACTATGTGTTGATTTCGGGAACCTGAATAAGTGCTCGTTAAAGGATAATTATCCCTTGCCCAAAATGGATCATATTCTACAAAATTTAGTTGGGTCGACTAGAGTATCAATGATGGATAGGTTCTCAGGATATAACCAGATTGCCATGCACCTAGATGATAGGGAAAAGACAACCTTCACCATACCATGGGGAACTTTTATGTATGATAAAATTCATTTTGGTCTCGTTGATTCAAGTGCAACATTCCAAAGGGCCATGGATATAGAATTCATAGGAGAAAATGAAAAATTTATTGTGATATATCTAGATGACATGACAATATTTTCAAAATATGATGAAGACCACCTTCAACATCTGAAGCAGACCTTCAGGAAATGCAGAAAATTTGGCCTGTCTCTCAACCCTAAAAAATCATTTTTTGCAATAACAGAGGGAAAGCTGTTGGGTCACATTGTCTCCAAAGATTGTGTGAGAATGGACCCAGATAGAGTAGACGCTATCAAACTTATTGAACTCCCAAGGAATAAAAAGGAGGTACATTATTTTATTGGTAAAATAAATTTTCTACAAAGATTTATTCCTAACTTTGCTAAAATAATGAAAGAAATTACTGACATGCTAAGAAAGAATGCTAAAATAAAATGGACCCCACCTGCGAGAGACTCCTTTAAGCAAATAAAGGATGCCCTAGGAGAAGCACCTATCTTGACTAGCCTTGATTATACAAGAGAATTTCTTATATTCTCCTTTGCCTCTGAGGTTACTATTGCAGCGGTTCTCTTATAGAAAAATCATGAAGGGCACGAGTAGCCCATTGCTTTCTTTAGTCGAGCATTGAGGGATGCCGAGTTGAAATACAACACAATGGAAAAACAGGCGTACGCACTTGTCAAAGCCCTCAAGTCATTTAGGAATTATGTGTTGCATTCCAGGATCATTGCATATGTCCCAGGAAGTACCATCAAGGACATCTTGTGTCAACCCGACAGCAAAGGAAGGAGGGGGAAGTGGATCTCCAAAATCTAGGAGTATGACATGGAAATCAAGCCTATCAAATTGGTGAAGGGACAAGGTCTAGCCAAACTCCTAGCTGAGTCGAAATACCAAGCTCTTGAAATCAATCTGATTGATCAACTTCCTAGTTAAGAGGAAGGAGATGGTCAACAAAACCTTCTCGATAATGTTGCTCAGAATTTTATTGGGTATGACTAGTACAGGGACATAGTGTATTATCTACAACACCTCACATGCCTACCAGGTCTAGATAAGTCCAAAATGAGGTCTCTTAAACTCAAAATTGTCAAGTACTGTATTCTGGATGGGTATCTCTTCTGGAAGGATCCACTTGGCGTTCTCCTTAATTGCATTGTTGAAGAAGAGACAGAAGGAATAATGATAGATTTTCACAAAGGAATGTGCGGAGGACATCATACATGGAAAGAAACCGCTTATAAATTCCTACGAGTTGGCTAGTTCTGGCCTACTTATTCACTGATGCTAACAAGATTTTCAGATCATGCAACGAATATCAACTTTTCACCAGAAAGAAAAAGCTTAAACCTTTACCCCTTAAACCCATCAGGGTAGAATCATCCTTCCAATAGTGGGGCCTTGATTTTATTCGATAAATAAACCCTCATTCCAGTGGCCAACACAGATGGCTTCTTATGGCCACCGATTACTTCACAAAGTGGGTGGAATCAATCCCCACGAGAAATGTCAATGACACGGTCATAATATGCTTCCTAGAAGAAAACATTTTGGGAATATTTGGTTTTCCAAGGAAAATCATTACAGAAAATGCTCAAGATTTTAAGTCCTACAAGATGATGAGCTTTTGTCAGAATTACAGCATTGAGTTGATTCATTCAACAACAAACTATCTGCAGGGAAACAACCTGGTGACTATTATCAAGAAAACGCTCAATGCGAACAAAAGGGCCTAGGACTCCCAACTAAAATTTGCATTATGGGAAGACAGGATTAGTTTCAAGAGAGCTATAGGCACTTCACCATTTCAATTGGTCTATGGAAAAGAAGTGATTCTCCCAATCCAGTTGGGTTTCCCAGTGATGAAATTATTACAACTAGAAAATGAAGAACTGAATGACATGGAGAGAAGAATTCATCAGCTAATATAGGTTCAATGGGTCAGAGAGCAGTTGGACGAGTCCTCTAAAATCCACTAGGAAAATATTAAAGCGACCTTTGATCGGAGGGCCATTGCTCTAGATTTCCAACATGGAGATCTTAATCTGAAGTGTGATGCTAGAAGAGAAGAGCTAAACATGGGAAATTTGACAACCTCTGGCTCGGCCCTTTCAAGATCGTTACAGTCCATGACAACAACACATATGAATTGGCCCAAATCAACGATGAGAGCTTTGGGAACCCTATAAATGGGATATTGTAACATCCCATATTTTCATAAAAATTTAAAATTTTTGTAAATAACAATAATTAGCTTAATTAATGATAATTTGTAACTGCGGAATTCAATAATACAAACTACAACAATGTTAATCTTAACAGCTGTTGTATTAAAAATAAATATTTTTCTATTATAACTACTATGTCTGCGACATCTTAATTATATTTATAACAACTATCATTAAGTAGTTAAATGCAAGAATAGATCAACTTTTGACGCGACACCTTTTTAATGCAATGAAACGTATGAATGATGTAATAATTAAATGCTAGGTTAGAAATATGATATGGTACTTTTTCTTTGAGACGATACTGACAGATTGCTTCTTTACTGCCCAAGGGAGTCCTATGAGGGACCCCGAAGCTTACTTAGCTGCAACGCTAAAGTATTAGACCTGTTCGATGTGCAGATGACAGGTAAGGAGTTTCATGATTGCAAATAAATTCCAGTTTCGTGTAAAGTTCAAATCAACGTCGTAAATAAAATAGCATGTTTAGAGATTGTTGCAACCATAAAGACGTACAGGTATGACTCGCATGCTTACACCTTTTCTTTCCAAGGTTCATCTTATAACTAAGTAATCTCAACCCAAATTGACTGTCGAACAAGTATCTTATTAACAACATTGTTACTGTTGTCGTCATTGTTCTAGCTGGTTGTAGTGATAGCTGTCTTGTTATCGTCATTTAGAATGATAGTACCAAAATGCATGTAAAATTTATGAGCTTGTAAGCTCTTGCAACCAATATTATTCAATATATATGAAGAGATAAAAACGATAATATATGAACATGACTAACCAAATGTTATATAGATATAGTGCAATTAAGCTATGGTCTATATATATAAAACTGCTATTCTATTTATAAACAAAACACAACTTATCCAAAGTCTTTATGAAAACAATAGTGTGACTATTCCTATTGTCAATTTAATGTCGATATTAAAACATATATCGGAGATGTTGGCAATATAGGCATTGTTAGAATCTTGACAATACTATGCAAGTGTTTGTAAATTAAATACAAACATTATAATGTATGAAAACGATGACAATAAAGTGCAAACCTTTGGGATTATAATCATGTATTTGCATACACGTTATTATCATTATAATGAATACGATATTGTAAAATAATGTTATGTTAACAAATGAAATATGTAAAGTTTGTTATCACATCTATGTACTGACAGTCATTAAATGGATTTGGCAGGTCGCTGGCTCATCAATTTGGCGCCGGTCTCGGGCTATTGTGGAGATTATGTATCCAAAAGTATTAAAAGCTTGGTACTTTGGTCTTGCCACCGGTGATTACCAACGATCCACGTAGATGAGGTTACCACTGAAACTCATCGTTGTTTATAGTTCAAACACTATGTAACTATCCAGCTTGCTCCTCCGAGTGCCAGGATGGCGTTTTACAGGCTAGCACTGGATGTTGGCAATAAATGTTTATGTTGCTTGCCCCGATGTGGAAAACGCTAGCGTTTTGGTGATCGTTGATGGCGATGAAAAAGAGCCGTTGGATTGTAACCCTAGGTTTTGAGTTGATGTTTGGTTTATGAACTTGGAAAATGTGGTTTAGTATTACCATTGTTTTCGGTCTATGGCCGATAGGATGCCGAAATCATAGCAGAAATGCAGTGTAGGGTTTCGACCCTGACACCTACCACTCCGTTGAAATACTGAAATCTTTGAACCCTGTATAGTGTTACTCGTCGTGATCACTATCTCTGGTTGGAGCGTGTTGAGTGTTGATGGCTTTTATGCCCTTCGCAAGGTTGAAGACGTTATTCTTAACCTGTCATGAGGTATAGTTCTCCCGTCGTTTTTCTTCGTCGTCTACCTGGAGCTCACCACGGCTTGGCCACTTGATAAGAAGGTAAGCACTTGGAGCAAGTTAGTAATACTGTTGATTTGTAAAACGACATTTGATCTTTCCACTTTCTAGACTTCTAACTTAGTTTTAATGTGTCAGTTTGCAGGGTTGAAAGGTTATTTCGAAACAGGGATCGGCAATACAATCGTGTGCTTCTACGCCGGTAAGCTTCAGGTCTTCCATACCCTCATAGCACTTCTTCATCTGTGGTTGATATAGTTTTTCAACGAAGAGGAACTGCCTTGCCTAGCTCTACTGTAGCTCTGTTGGTGATGATGATGAGAACCTTTGAAGCTTGTTTGATAACCTGTAATACTTGTTCTTTGCTTTTATGTTGTCGATTTGAAATGTACCTCGTCGATGCTTTAAGTGTTTGGGATCTTTGGCTGAAGAAACACGGGAAAACACTTGTTGATTATTTTTAACTGTAAAAATAGTTTGTAAACCTTGTTTGGAAACCACGATTTGATGGTTTCGAAGGTTGAGAGAAGAATTAGAGCTGAGGCTCGTCTTCTGTATATCAATGCTTTTCTCTCTCCATGAATGCATACTAGACCTTGTATGAACTGTAAAGTTGTGAAACTTTCATTGAAATAAATAAATGATGTGCTAAGAAGTTTTGTGTAGATGACTTGTAACGTTCGTCTCGATACTGTAGAATGATGATGATTTTCTTGTTTGTTTGAAAACTAGAAACAAAAGAGTATAAAGTTGAAATGAAAGATCTTTGTTTCGTTTAACAAAAGGATAGGTAGGGTTAAACCCTAAATCGTGCTTCTGTTTGCAAAGTGGGCTTAGTCGAAAAGGGATCAAACCAAGATTTGTAAAGAGTGTAGTAATTTTCTGCTAAACGATGAAAAGAAACGAACCTAACTAGGGTTTTGTTATGGAAACTCAGAAAATAGAAAAAGAACAAAACTACAGTTTAAATAGATGATGAATGATGGTGATAATGGTAAATACAAAGTTCTTCTCATGTTTAACTTTGTACGAAAAGCATTATAGAAATAGATAAGAAATTACTGTGTGCATATTGTGCAAAATTATGAAACCTGTATAAAGGCAACTTTGTCTATTTTAAATTTCTAAACACATAAATAATAATAGAGTAATTACGTTGGAATAGTGTGCGGATGAAGTGTAGAAAAATATAATACCTGTGTGAAACTTATTGTGTTTCCAGTTTGACATAGAGAATGTTTTTATTTAAATTCAGCAGTCCATAAAACAATATGCAGATTGTATTTTTCTGCTTCCTGTGCATATTATAACATTATATATGATACAAGAAAAATGTACAGGAAATTTAACATTGATTAATTTCATTGGGATAAAGAAAAGATTCATATGTATATAAATAACTATTATCTAGAACCTTTTACATCTATTCATCATAGGTCAGAAAACAATGAACATAAGAATTACTATATTTATCTGTCGAATTGAAAATGGCAATCGCCTATCTTTTAATCTACCTTTAATTTGTGTATCTCTACTAGAGTACAATGCTTCTAAACAACATGTGGAAAAATGGAGGTATTGGTTAATCAATTCATCTTCAACATTAAACTTAAACATTCAGACTTAAAACAATTCTAGGATTAGATTTTCTTTCAAAAACAGAAACACAGAAAATACTGTTTAAACATAACAGAAACTATTTACTAAGAATAGGTAAAAAATTTGTAGAACCTGTATAAAGCTTGTAGGGAAACAAACAACTCAGGAAGACTATTCCACCCAACCAAACTCCTGAAAACAGTCAAATACTGTCTTAGGACCCCCGAGCCTGTTCGCTGAACCACCAGGAGGAAGAAAATTCAGGGATTAGGACTTCTTCTTGTCGTAGCAGTAATCTTCTAAATCTTCAATAGGTAGCAGTCCCAAAAGACTTTCTCCTACAACTTTTTTCTCTTCAATAATATGCAAAAACTCAGTTTTCAATCACCACTAACCTCCCTTATTCGAATCTCTCTTGAAATCACCTAATTTACAAGAGGAAAACATTTTGCAGAAATGTTGATTAAGGGCTGCCTGCCCAATTTGAATTTTCCTTTATAGGCTGCCTAGGCCTTTTCAAATGTTATTGGGTCATTAAATGAGATGCTTGCTCACTCCCTCCACCTGGGGGATAATGCCCTATTTTAGGGGAAGTTGTCCCATAACCAACAGTTAGTGATGTGATGTAACTGCTGCCATGTGTCCCATACCTTCCAACAGCTTCCATTCCTCCTAGTGGGTCAGTGAACACTCATTCAACAGTCCTCTTGAGTTTTTGTCTCCTAATTAATTAATTTAAATAATAATATTCAGTAATTACATTCATCCATGATCAAAACTGATCATAATTACAAAACTTGAAATTAAATTTAACATAAAGTATTTTTGCAAATAAATAATAATGTTCAGAAATTTGGGTAGGTGACATACACCCCCCCTTAAGTCTCAACATCGTCCTTGATGTTGGCTAGTCACTCCTTGAGTGTTCCCGAAATAGAGTTGGGTATGCTGCCCGCATACTACTCTCCAACTCCTAGGTTGCCTCTTCTGGGCTAAGGTGCTTCCATTGCACCTTCACTTGCCCAATGCTGCGATTCCGGAGAATAGTTTCCCTCCTTCCGAGGATACAATCCGGTTCCACCGGAAAATATCCGTCTTGTCCCACATGTACATCATTCTAGTTTACAACATGAGTAGTGTCGTGCACATATTTCTTTAAAAACGATATATGAAAAACATTATGTATTTTCAGGTTAGGTGGTAAGTCAGTTGGTATGCCACTGCTCCAACCTTAGATAATATTTCAAAAGGACCACAATACCTGGGTGCCAACTTGGCTCAGCTCCCCAATTTCAATGAACTCTTTTTCGGTCTTACCTTGACAAACACATGTTCACCCACCTGGAACTCTTTATGAGTTCTTTTTGAATCTGCTTGACTTTTCTGCCTATCTTGGGCAGCTTTTAAATGTCCTTGCACCTGTTTCACAATTAGTTCTAATTCTTGAAATAATTCAGGTCCTGAAACAACTCTATTGACTGGATCATTCCACGAAACAGGTGTATTACATTTCCTACCATAAAGAATTTCAAAAGGACTAAGTCTGGTTGAAGCATAATAATGATTATTATAAGCAAATTCTGCTAAGTGCAGATAATCTTCCCACTTACCAGGCTAATCCTTAACATACATTCTTAATAAATCTTCTAACACTTGATTTACCCTTTCTGTCTGTACATCCCTCTGTGGATGAAATGCTGTACTGAAATTTAGAGTTGTATTCAATCCCTTAAACAATGATCTCTAGAAGTTTCCTGTAAACTTCGAGTCATGATCTAAAATTATTACTTTTGGTATTCCATGTAGTCTAAAAATCTGTTTCATAAAAATCTCTACAATGTCTAGTGCTTTATGTGTCGTCTTCACTGGTATGAAATGTGTTGCCTTGCTAAGTTTGTCCACCACCACCATGATAGAATCATGTTGTTTCTGATTTTTAGGTAATCCAGTAATGAAATCTATGCTGATCACTTCCCATTTCCAACTTGGTATTGGTAGTGGTTGCAACAATCCAGCAGGATGTTGATGTTCAACCTTCACTTTTTGACAGTCCAAGCATTTTGCGATGTATTTTGCTACTTCATCTTCCATTCCGGGCCAATAGTATTATTTTCTCAGCATAGTGATGGTCTTTTGATATCCTGGATGACCAGAATAGTGACTTTTATGCATCTCATTTAATATCAAAAATTTTATTTCTAGTTTATCTGGTACATACAATCTGTTTTTATACAATAATAGACCATTTTCCTTAATTCTATAATCTGCCATACAATTTTCAGAACTGTTATTGGCTGTCTTTTCCTTCATTTTTCTGTATTCTTCATCTGTTTCACCTTTGTCCAAAATCTGATTTTCCAAATTGGTTGAATAATTACTAATTGCTGAAATGAAATTTAATTTTGCCTTATGACTCAAGGCATCTGTAACTTTATTCTCCTTTCCTTTGATATGCTGAATTTCGAAATCATACTCACTTAAGAATGTCAACCATCTAGCTTGTCTAGCGTTCAGGTTTGTCTGATCCAATAAATATTTCAGACCCATGTTATCTGTTAATAATGTAAACTTCCTACCATTAAGGTGATGACGCCACATTTTTAAGGCATGAATAACTGCTAATAACTCTAAATCATATGTAGAGTAATTCTTTTCATGTACTTTCAACTTTCTAGATTCATATGCTATCGCATGCCCTTCCTGTTTCAAGACTCCACCGAGTCTATCATTGCATGCGTCTGTACAAACTACAAAATCCTTGTTGGGGTCAGCTATCTTCAAAATAGGTGTTGTCGTCAATAGTTCTTTTAATTTCTTAAAACTCTCAGCACATTTCTGATCCCAAACAAATTTCTTCCCTTTCTTCTGCAAGGAAGTTATGGGGTTGGCAATTTTTGAGAAATTCTCTATAAACTTTCTGTAATACCCCGTAATGCCCATAAATGGTCTTACATCCGACACATCCTTGGGAACCGGCCAGTCATTAATGGCCCTTATCTTGTCGGGGTCAACCAAGATTCCTTCTGCTGAAATTATGTGTCCTAGATACTGAATTTTGTCTTTGTGAAAGTCACATTTACTAAATTTGGCATACAATTGATGATCTCTTAATACTTGTAAGATAACCCGTAAATTTTCATCATGCTCTTCTTTACTTTTTGAGTACACTAAAATATTATCTATAAACACAACAACAAACTTGTATAAGTACTTATGCAAAATATTATTCATCAAACACATAAATACAACCGGGGCATTAGTCAAGCCAAACGGCATGACTACGAACTCATAATGTCCATACCGAGTTCGGAAAGCTGTCTTGAAAATATCTTCGTCTTTAACCCTTACTTGATGATATCCCGATCTTAGATCAATTTTCAAAAATATTGTCGCTCCACGCAGCTGATCAAATAGATCATCTATGCGGGGCAATGAGTATCTATTCTTGATCGTCATCTTATTAAGCTGGCGATAATCTATGCACAGTCTTAATGTTCCATCTTTCTTCTTAACAAAGATGACAGGTGCTCCCCAAGGAGACACACTTGGTCTAATATACTTCTTGTCAATAAGTTCCTTCAACTGAGATTTTAATTCGTTTAACTCCAGTATATTCATTCGGTATGAAGCTTTCGAATTTGGTACTGCTCCTGGTATTAGCTCTATAGTAAAATCTAAATCTCTTTTGGGTGGTAATCCTGGAATCTCCTCAGGAAATACATCTTTAAAATCCTTTAGGACAAGTATGTCTTCTAATTTCAGTTTGTCCTCTTTACCCATAATCTCATCATTTATCACGCTTACTGCAAACATTTGGCATCCCTTCCTAACTGCTCTCTTAACTTGCATGGCTGAAATTTGTTTAAGAGTTACTTTCCTTGGAATGCCTTTTATTTATACAATTTTTCCTTCATCATTTAAGCATGTAAAACTTTTTCCATAATAGTCTAGGATGACATGATGGGCTTCCAACTAGTCCATCCCAACAATAATATCATATGAACCTAAAGGTAAAATATTCAGCTTGATTTGTGTTTGCAAAAGATTCATGGATAAAATACAGTTCTCTATCAAATCTAAAACTTTCCTCTTCGTTCCAGTTGCTAGTCTAACTAGCCATGATTTACTCAACTTTTCAGTTTTCAGTTTAAGACTTTCTACAACATATGGTGATATATAACTTAAAATGGCACCTGGGTCAATTTAAATAGTAACAGGATGGTCATGTATCATACCTTCAATCTCTACCATGGAGATTTGATGATCTGCTTGCCTGTTGTCAAGTGCTACGTTAATTCTTGGCATCTCCCTTGCTACGTCTCCAACAGTAGGTTTAGTCTTAATAGAGTTGATGTTGTTTGATTTCCACTTCCGTAAGGGACATTCTGATGTGTAATGAGGGCCTTAACATTCAAAACATTTAATATGTGTCTTTGGCTCACTGGTTTTGGGAGTATTAGATGTATTTTTCGGTGTTGTAGAATTCTGCTGTGAATTATTTCCTTGGGAATTTTGATTCTGAAAATTCTTTCTTTGGAATCCGGAATTCCCATTGAATCTGAAATTTTTCTTCTTCTGTTCAAAATTATTGGGCTTATGATTTTTCCAATTAGACATACCCTCTCTCTTCCAATTTGTATCATAGCAGAAAACTGCCTTCCTCATAGCCTCCTCTAATATTTTAGGACTGTCATACTCAATTCTGTCTTTAATGTTGAAAGGTAAACAACTTAAGTACCTTTGAATTTTTGGTTTTTCTTCTATGAAGTAGGGTACATATCTTAGTAAGTTCAGGAACTTACTGTTTAATTCCTTCATGTTCATACCTCCCAACTTCAAATCGTAGAACTCTTTAGATTTTTCTTTGTAGTACTGTTCAGATAGATACTTCTTTTTGAAATATCGTTTGAAAGCACTCCAGCTTACATCTTTATCCTTGATGCCCTTTACCCTTTTGACATCCTGCCACCAGATATCCGCTTTTCTGGTTAAGTTATATATAGCCATTTTTGCTTTTAAGAACTCTGAATAGTTGTAGATATGGAAGTATTTCTTCATCCCTGACAGCCAAGCTTCAGTTGTCTCGCCTTTCTCAGTTTCTCCATTGAAAGTTGGAGGTCTTATCTTCTTGAATTCTCCAGAAATCTGCTCATATTCCTTTTTATTTTTCTTTCTTGATTTGGAATCTTCTTCACTGTTGTCACTGGTGTAATTACGTTTCTTTTTGCGTTCTACAATAGCATCTCTGGATGAGGTTGAGCTATCTTTTACTTTACTGAATTTGATGTCCTGATTTCTATTAGTGTGAGGCACGTACTCAACTTTGGAAATATCTTCATTGTTTTTCTCTTGTTCCTCTGTTTGGCTGTGTTCAAACAGCACTTGATTCAGTTGTTCTTGTGCTTGCAGAATCCTTTCATTATCTAGTTTCACAGATATGATTTCTTCCTTTAAATCTTGAAAGGCACGTAACAGTTCCGTTGAACTGTTGTTTATTTTCCCATGACCTTCCTCTACATAGTGTTGTCCCGAACTATGACTGTTTGGCTGAAATCTATCACTTAGATGTTCAGCTGAGTTCTCCATACCTGTAACTGAAAATAATTTATGAAGATAACATGATAATAAAATTTTCAAGTTAGTATAATTTTCTGTTGTATATAAAAAATTCTACTACGTTTTTTAGACCTCATTCAGGCCTAGAGTTCGAATCTGTGCTCTGATACCACATGTAACATCCTATATTTTCATAAATTTTTTTTTTTTTTGTAAATAGCACTAATTAGCTTAATTAATGATAATTTGTAACTGCGGAATTCAATCATATGAATTGCAACAATGTTAATCTTAACAGCTGTTGTATTAAACATAAATAATTTTCTATTATAACTACTACGTCTGTGACATCTTAATTATATTTATAACAACTATCATTAAGTAGTTTAATGCAAGAATAGATCAACTTTTGATGCGACACCTTTTTAATGCAATGAAACGTATGAATGATGTAATAATGAAATGCCAGGTTAGAAATATGATATGGTACTTTTTCTTTGAGACGATACTGACAGTTTGCTTCTTTGCTGCCCAAGGGAGTCCTATGAGGGACCTCGAAGCTTACTTAGTTGCAACGCTAAAGCATTAGACCTGTTCGATGTGCAGATGACAGGTAAGGAGTTTCATGATTGCAAATAAATTTCAGTTTCGTGTAAAGTTCAAATCAACGTCATAAATAAAATAACATGTTTAGAGATTGTTGCAACCATAAAGACATACAGGTATGACTCACATGCTTACACCTTTGCTTTCCAAGGTTCATCTTATAACTGAGTAATCTCAACCCAAATTGACTGTCGAACAAGTATCTTATTAACGGCATTGTTATTGTTGTCGTCATTGTTCTAGCTGGTTGTAGTGATAGCTGTCTTTTTATCGTCATTTAGAATGATAGTACCAAAATGCATGTAAAATTTATGAGCTTGTAAGCTCTTGCAACCAATATTATTCAATATATATGAAGAGATAAAAACGATAATATATGAACATGACTAACCAAATGTTATATAGATATAGTGCAATTAAGCTATGGTCTATATATATAACTGTTATTCTATTTATAAACAAAACACAACTTATCCAAAGTCTTTGTGAAAACAATAGTGTGACTATTCCTATTTTCGATTTAATGTCAATATTAAAACATATATCGGAGATGTTGGCAATATAGGCATTGTTAGAATCTTGACAATACTATGCAAGTGTTTGTAAATTAAATTCAAACATTATAATGTATGAAAACGATGACAATAAAGTGCAAACCTTTGGGATTATAATCATGTATTTGCATACACGTTATTACCATTATAATGAATACGATATTGTAAGATAATGTTATGTTAACAAATGAAATATGTAAAGTTTGTTATCACATCGAGGTACTGACAGTCATTAAATGGATTTGGCAAGTCGCTTGCTCATCAATTTGGCGCCGGTCTCGAGCTATTGTGGAGATTACGTATCCAAAAGTATTAAAAGCTTGGTACTTTGGTCTTGCCACCGGTGATTACCAACGATCCACGTAGATGAGGTTACCACTGAAACTCATCGTTGTTTATAGTTGAAACACTATGTAACTATCTAGCTTGCTCCTTCAAGTGCCAGGATGACGTTTTACAGGATAGCACTGGACGTTGGCAATAAATGTTTATGTTGCTTGCCCCGATGTGGAAAACGCTGGCGTTTTGGTGATCGTTGATGGCGATGAAAAATAGCCGTCGGATTGTAACCCTAGGTTTTGAGTTGATGTTTGGTTTATGAACTTGGAAAATGTGGTTTAGTATTACCATTGTTTTCGGTCTGTGGCCGATAGGCTACCAAAATCATAGCAGAAATGCAGTGCAGGGTTTCGACCCTGAGACCTATCACTCCGTTGAAATACTGAAATCTTTGAACCCTGTATAGTGTTACTGGTCGTGATCACTGTCTCTGGCTGGAGCGTGTTGAGTGTTGATGGCTTTTATTCCCTTCGCAAAGTTGAAGACGTTATTCTTAACCTGTCATGAGGTATAGTTCTCCCATCATTTTTCTTCGTCGTCTTCCTGGAGCACACCATGGCTTGGCCACTTGATAAGAAGGTAAGCACTTGGAGCAAGTTAGTAATACTGTTGATTTGTAAAGGGACATTCGATCTTTCAACTTTCTAGACTTCTAACTTAGTTTTAATGTGTCTGTTTGCAAGGTTGAAAGGTTATTTCGAACCAGGGCTCGACAATACAATCGTGTGCTTCTACGCCAGTAAGCTTCAGGTCTTCCATATCCTCATAGCGTTTCTTCATCTGTGGTTGATATAGTTTTTCAATTAAGAGGAACTGCCTTGCCCAGATCTACTATAGCTCCGTTGGTGATGATGATGAGAACCTTTGAAGCTTGTTTGATAAACTGTAATACTTGTTCTTTGCTTTGATGTTGTCGATTTGAAATGTAGCTCGTCGATGCTTTAAGTGTTTGGGCTCTTTGGCTAAAGAAACACGGGAAAACACTTGTTGATTATGTAAAAACAGTTTGTAAACCTTGTTTGGAAACCACGATTTGATGGTTTCGAAGGCTGAGAGAAGAATTAGAACCGAGGCTCGTCTTCTGTATATCAATGCTTTTCTCTCTCCAAAAATGCATACTAGACCTTGTATGAATTGTAAAGTTGTGAAACTTTCATCGAAATAAAAAAAAAAAATAAATGATGTGCTAAAATGTTTTGTGTAGATGACTTGTAACGTTCGTCTCGATACTATAGAATGATGATGATTTTCTTGTTTGTTTGAAAACTGGAAACAAAAGAGTATAAAGTTGAAATGAAAGATATTTGTTTCGTTTAACAAAAGGATAGGTAGGGTTAAACCCTAAATCGTGCTTCTGTTTGCAAAGTGGGCTTAGTCGAAAAGGGCTCAAACCAAGATTTGTAAAGAGTGTAGTATTTTTCTGCTAAACGATGAAAAGAAACGAACCTAACTAGGGTTTTGTTATGGAAACTCAGAAAATAGAAAAAGAACAAAACTACAGTTTAAATAGATGATGAATGATGGTGATAATGGTAAATACAAAGTTCTTCTCATGTTTAACTTTGTACGAAAAGCATTATAGAAATAGATAAGAAATTACTGTGTGCATATTGTTCAAAATTATGAAGCCTGTATAAAGGCAACTCTGTCTATTTTAAATTTCGAAACACATAAATAATAATAGAGTAGTTACGTTAGAATAGTGTGCAGATGAAGTGTAGAAAAATATAATACATGTGTGAAACTTATTGTGTTTCTAGTTTGACATAAAGAATGTTTTTATTTAAATTCAGCAGTCCATAAAACAATATGCAGATTGTATTTTTCTGCTTCCTTTGCATATTATAACATTATATATGATACAAGAAAAATGTACAGGAAATTTAACAATGATTAATTTCATTGGGATAAAGAAAAGATTCATATGTATATAAATAACTATTATCTAGAACCTTTTACATCTATTCATCATAGGTCAGAAAATAATGAACATAAGACTTACTATATTTATCTGTCGAATTCAAAATGGCAATCGCTTATCTTTTAATATACCTTTAATTTGCGTATCTCTACTAGAGTACGATGCTTCTAAACAACATGTGGAAAAATGGAGGTATTGGTTAATCAATTCATATTCAACATTAAACTTAAACATTCAGACTTATAGGATTAGATTTTCTTTCAAAAACAGAAACACAGAAAATACTATTTAAACATAACAAAAATTATTTACTAAGAATAAGTAAGAAATTGGTAGAACCTAGATAAAGTCTGTAGGGCAAAAAACAACTCAGGAAGACTGTTCCACCCATCCAAACTCCTGAAAACAATCAAATACTGTCTTAGGACCCCCGAGCCTGTTCGATGAACCACCAGGAGGAAGAAACTTCAGGAATTGGGACTTCTTCTTGTTGTAGCAGTAATCTTCTAAATCTTCGATAGGTAGCAGTCCCAAAAGACTTGCTCCTACAACTCTGTTCTCTTCAATAATATGCAAAACCTCAGTTTTCAATCACCACTAACCTCCCTTATTCGAATCTCTCTTGAAATCACCTGATTTACAAGAGGAAAACATTCTGCAGAAATGTTGATTAAGGGCTGGCTGCCCAATTTGAATTTTCCTTTATAGGCTTCCTAGGCCTTTTCAAATGTTACTGGGTCATTAAATGAGTTGCCTGCTCACTCCCTCCACCTGGGGGATAATGCCCTATTTTAGGGGAAGTTGTCCCATAACCAACAATTAGTGGTGTGATGTAACTGCTGCCATGTGTCCCATACCTTCCAACAGCTTCCATTCCTCCTAGTGGGTCAGTGAACACTCATTCAACAGTCCTCTTGAGTGTTTATCTCCTACTTAATTTATTTAAATAATAATATTCAGTAATTACATTCATCCATGATCAAAACTAATCATAATTACAAAACTTATAATTAAATTTAACATAAAGTATTTTTGCAAATAAATAATAATGTTCAGAAATTTGGGTAGGTGACAGATATTCTTGAAGGGTTGTTTTCATTACTAGTTTCCATCCTACTTTATAAGTGGATCCATTGTACCATATCGGTAACATATGTATTTCCTTCTTTCTTTTTACAAAATTTTGATCATTTTGTTACTTTTCCCTCTTATTATTCTATGTTACTTCATTTGAAAAATAAAGAACAGGTACGACTCCACAACCCAACGGACTTAAAGGCACTAGTCTACTATTTTCAACCCCTTCCGAAGAAAGAGGCTATCCCCACTGAAGCCAATGTTAGTACTAATATCCTCAGCACGATCAACCGAAGGCAGCTCTAGTATACACCAAGCTAAGAAAGGAAGGTCTGAATCAATAATGGCACAGACGAAGTTGAAAGCAGTCACACCATGGTGACAGTCAGATGCAGCTAAAGCTCAGAAGAAGGGATATTCACAATTAGTAGTGGATGGTGTGGTCAGGACCCCCAAACGCTCAACGTTTACCCAGCTCAGATCGCCCCTGATGAAAAACCACCACGAACACGTGGCAGCGTCAAATTTCTGAGACAAACGGGTCCACCTGATAAAGCTGCACTGGAAAATTGCATGTCTCGAGGAAGTAAGGAGGTAGCATCGACGGATACCCATGCTTCTGGATTATAAGGTTGCTTAGAGTTTAATACTCCCAACATGTCCCTAGAACAAAACCACTATCTCCACGTTGCGGCTCCAGGATCGTTTAGGGGCCTAAAAGCGGTTTGTCCAAACAACCTTTTCAAGGCCCTAAAATTGCTAAGTCACCATGGTGTTTTTTAGGCCACGAATCACCATACAAATGGGTCATGTGAAAAGGGGACCCACTCTCAAAAGTTGCACCCACCTAGCGTATATCTCGAGAAGGACCCATTAGAAGATCGATGATCACCCAAGCATCAGTGGGATAAAATTTCTTGGAGTTTAACACTCACAATGCATCCTTGGAACAAAACCGCTACCTCCACATGGTAGCTCCAGGATTGTTCAAGGGATTAAAAGTGGTTTCTCTAAATGACTTATTGGGGATCTTGAAACCACTTATGGTGTATAACATACGACTTCTTGATGTACCTCATCCCCGCATGGTTCAAAGAGGCTCCTTCAAAAGAGGTCCTCTCACCCTCCGCCACCGGTTTGAAGCAGCGTCCCTCACCACTCATTACTTTCACCTCCATCATACAAAGTGTAGTGCTCTCCCAACACGCAAAATCCCGATGAGTAGTAGGGTGCTAATTACCCAAAGAGAGGATGATTTTCAAGGAGCAAGCATGTGAGGCTATAAATACTCCAGCAGTTGTAAAATTTTGAGTCATGGAGTTCTTAAGTCTTATTGGTCCAGAACACAAAGATTAATGCGTGAGTCTACCAGAACTGTCTAGATTAAGCAGGGAGGATACATGGTTTCAATGGCGCATTTCATCTCTAGTGGAAGCACACAAGGATCATTAAGGCCACAGACGACCAGCGTTCACGAGCAACCCGTAGATGCACATTCGCAGACATTCAAGGGGGGGGATTTTGAGGTCTCACCCGATATGTCTAATGAAACTTCAGTAATTTCAGTGGTTGAAAAGGAAATAAGCCTTTTGAATGCAGAAGAACAGAAGGCAGGGGCATGCCGATCCTAGCAAAGGATGATCAAATCGTGAAGCAGTGGTACCTAAACGGTTTAGATTGTTGAGAGAGAGATCAGGTTCTGTTTCACAACTCGGAGACGTCAATGAACTTTCACCCCGTTGAAAAAAAGATTCAAGAACAAAAGGATTGGATGGGGTAGAAGGGATAGATGATGAAGGTTTTGTTAGCAACACATGACATTGAAGTGGCTGCATCAGCAGCTCCATGGCACCAAAAAATGGTTCGATGGTTATTAAGCTCAGAACATCCCTAAAAGGAAAGAAGCACTGCTAATACGAGGTCACCTCGGATTAGCCGGTGTTTTTCCATTTGGCAGGACGTACTGCTTCACCAGCTAAATGGCTTCCAGTCCCAGTCATATATGTCAGTAGTAGTCTGTATGACTATTTTGTGTAACATACTTTGTTGGAAAGTACAAACTGAATTGCATAAGCCATTGGGCTATAACAAACTCGTTGTAACAACATATTTTGTAAATCCTATGAAGGCTATATATAGTAGAATAGGAAATGATCAATGGTCGGATCTTTTTGTAAGAAGTGTAACTTTTGATATTTTGTAGTCCAATCAATATATAAAGAAGAACATCTTTTTCCCGATCTTGGATTTTTATGGATTCAAACTTTTGACATGTCCAGTTAGTATTCTTTTCTCCTGTTAATTCATCTCTGTCATATTGCTCATGATTTATGAACTTCATTCTGTTTTTAATACGAGTGTTGCAAGCTTAAAATTATTGTTCCTAGGATGATTATGGCGTGAAGTATTCATGTTTGGTTATCTGGAAATAATATCCTCATATTGTTCAGGTTTAGTTCTGTGATCATTTTTGTTAAACTAATGAATTCCTCCCTTAGGCTCAGTATGTTATTCTCAAACATAAAACAAAGATTTACTCTGTGCAATACCTTTGTTTTGTGCCATTCCATTAACATCAATTCATTCAAATTCTTGTAATTGGCATATTGAAATACTACCCGTATTATTCCAAGATTGGCTATCTGTTTTATCTTATGGTTAATGTGATTTTGGTTAAGCAAAATAACACAACAAATTTTATTGATGCCCAGGAACAGTTCTAAAAGCATCCTTAGAACGTATCCGGGACTAACAAGTACTACAACATGCGTATATGCATCCTACACCATTACAACCTGCATTCATCGGGTTTCATGCTCAAAATTAAAAATATTTCAAGTTTTTAGGTGAAGTATGGAAGAAGAGATGCCACACCCAAATTGTCGACATACAATTCTTGCACGACATGTATAAATAGAGATGCAAGTTGGATATTTGAAGTAAGCCCAACGGATAGATTGTAGAGCTTCAGTTGGAAATTAAATATTTGTATTCAGGGAATCAAGGGCTAAAGTACATAATAGCATAATCTAGCGAGGATCCAAGTGACCACATACAAGGAATGATACAGTTGATGGTGTGCATAATGATGTTTTAGATCTATGACTAATGCGCAAATACTGAAAGGCAGAAACACAAAAGTATGTGCAATTGCATGAAGATTGAATGACAATATTGCAGACATCAAGAACACAATCACATATGTTGTAAGTAATGAAGTAGTGCATAAACAAAACCGAAGTATATCAGAAGATGTGCAAATGTTTGGCTGATGCATAAAGACTAAAGTGAATTGTGCGAAGTTGATTAGTCCATCTAATGCACCATGAAAGAGCAGCAGCAGGATCCAGTAAGCACATCATGATGAGGATGATCTAAGACAAGTGTGTTAAACTGAAAGGACGAATCAATTAATGCATGAGATGTCGCAGATTGTATAAAAGACTGTGGCACTTAAACAGAAAAAACCAATCAGTAAGTGCATAGTTCCATTTGTTACTAGTGCATTATCTCATAGCAGGAAACTATCAATTGAAAGCACAGTATCAATTGGTGAGTGCAGTTGCACAGTAACAGATCAACAGAGCATACCTTAGCGCAGACTGCAGAATCAACAAGCACACAATACATGAAGAAAGACATTAGCAGTAGTGTATAATTGAGAGGAATGAGAAGTTAAGTGATGTATGCAACATAGTGACAGCGAATCGTCTGCATATGAGGATAGTACACAACAGAACTAATATCAGAAGATCATAAATGTGCGCGATTTAGAAGTTTAGTAATTCAGAATCGTATATTGGATATATGGGCGGTAGGATGGGGCAAGGATCAAGGGGTTGTAGCCTCCTTCTAGTTGGTGCTAGAGAACAAAGGGAGTTGGAGATTCCTACAAGTCAGTTCCTGTAAAACCAAGGGGTCGATTCCTCCATCCAGTTGGTGTTGTTAAATAAAGGAATTTGGTGCTTCCTTGAATGTATTCTTTTCATTACAAAAGAGCATTTCGTGGTTTTCTCTCGATTGGGTTTCCACGTCAAAATTATTGTGTTCTTTGTTCTTTGTCTTGGTGCATATATGGAGGAATGATTTGGTTTATAATGGATGCATAACAAAACATCAAGATTAACTTAATACTAATATTTTAAAGAAGGTAAAAATTGTTGATAACTGCGCTAATACTTTTTCACCCCCTTCTCAGTATTAAATTGATTCCAACACTTTGTACTTTCCATGACCTTTCTGAATTTTTTGCACAGATTTTACTTCTTCAAGGTCAGATTCATCAGAAGAAATCTTACTGGAATCTTGCTTGCTTCCTTTTGTCTTCTTTGAGGCCTTGAAGGATACTTTCCTTCTTGAAGGATTTTCCCTTTCAGTTCTCATTTCATATGCAATGAGAATTCCATGGATCTCATCCATTGTTCCCTTTTCAAGATCCTTTCTATCTTCCAAGAATGATACTTTAGAATCAAATCTCATAGGTAGAGGTCTCAGCACCTTCTGTACAATTGCTTCTAAGGGAACTGTTTCCCCAAGACCTCTGAGAGTATTGACTATTTCATCTACACAAAGAAAGTTGGATGCAATGTTCTCATCTTCCTTCATATTTAGGCTCTCAAACTAACCTCTATAAGTTGGTATATTTTCCTTTTTCACTATGTCATATCCTTTATAAATGCTCTAAATTTTGTCCCATATCACTTTTGTGGAGCTACATTGCATGACCTTTGTAAATTCTAAGTCTGTTAGGACACTTAGTTTTTCATTGTTTTCTTTTGCATTGCATTCATACAAGGTTTTATCAACAACATCAGTTGGAGGAGTATTTGGAACTTTATAACCATTTACAACTGCCATCCAACTATCAATTCCAAGTTACTCGATGAATACTTCCATTCTTATACTCCAGAAAGAATAATTGGATCCATCAAAACATGGTTCTCGGTTTGTTGAGAGACCTTCCTATCTATCCATATCTGCAAAAAAATATAGATTTCACAATAATCTTCCTTCCAGTGGTTAGACTATATCTGAAGGAATCTTCTTTTATACCAATTGCTGGACCCCAAGTGATACTAAGGGGGGGGGGTGAATCAGTATCACATACCTTTTATCCTTTCAAACATTTGGTATACCATGTAATCATTCATTAACACATAGACCATGTATCAAAATCAATTTTCAATACAAAGAATATTGCACAAAGAATATGTAGAGAAATATTATATATAAAGAATCTTCTTATTACAAATAATGCTAGGAGACACCAATATCCAATACAAGTGTGAGCACCCACTCACTAAATTTGATGAAACCAATCGGACAGGAACACCAATACCTTCCAAGAACCAACATGTTGTTTTAAAGGCACCAACCTGTGAGGACACTAGTCCTCTTATGAGCACCAACTCATAGTCAGCAAGCACCAACTTGCGTAGTCAGGCACCCACCTGAGCTGTTAGGCACTAACCTATGGAAGAAACCAATATTTTGTTCTTGCCATGTCCTACCACCAATATATCAATTTTTTGTTGTATACCTCAATCACAATCCACTCTACACTTTCTAATATGTTTCCTCTGTTCTTCCCAAATGGATGAGCATACTATATTTCAAATTTCACTTCTTTCTACATGACCATTCCTTATATCCTTCTGTTCAAATACTCCTTGTACAAATTCTCCTTGGGATCCTCACAAACGCTCCTTATATTTTTGTGTTACTAGTCCTTGTATTTCTCCTTGTCTATACTCTCACACATTTCCTCAAGTCATACAACCATTAATTCCCTTGAGCATTTCATCTGTTACCCTAAGATTGGAATTTCATACTACTACATCTTTTGCACTCAATCTTAACAAAACAATTCAATCTTTTGCTTATTTATACCATTCCTTCTTTTCTTTGTTCTATTGATTTATCCATAAGCAAAGTATTTCCTATGTCAGTTGCATCCCTTATACATTTCTTCACAACTAAGTTTACCCAGACATTTGTCTTGAATAGACCTAATTTCTTATACCTTTTTCGTCTTGTATCTTGTGGAATTTAATATTTTGGCTTGATTAGCACGCAAACTATTGCACGGTGTATTGCACAACATACTTGTGTTGGGACTCACACAAACAACTCTAGTGGGACTTTGCGCAGACTTCTTGCACATGTTTGGTGGGTCTTGTTGAGACTTGCACACATATTTTTTATATACTTCTTCAAAGTACATTTAAGACTTCAATTCCATCACCAAGTTCAATAATCTCTTTGACATCAATGGCAACACCATGCTCAACATTGCTTCCCTGAAGATGAGCATGGTTTTTGCTCGAAACGTCGGATTCAAATTCAAGACAAAGTAAAAATCCAAAAGGATAATGGATTATATAGTTTACCATTCTTTGTTATTAATTCTTAACTTTAATATTTAATCTAGTTCACTAATTTAAAATCCATCTTTACATAAAAAAACATTGTGAATATTAAGACACCTAAATAACATATATTTGACTACAATTACATAAAGTCATATTTCTAGTCACAAGTATTCTTTTTATTTTTTCTCATCAATGTACAACCATGTGGGATGGACACAAGCCAAATGCTCAAACTCAAAATATTGCTCCTATACACACACACACACACACACACACACACACACACACACACTAAACAAACAAAATTATAAATAGTTTGTTTAAAAAATGTTAGCAATACATTTTTCATTTCATTGATATCAAGGTTACAATATGTTTATTCATCTCTAGTGACTAGATACAAGTTAATATGGATCCTTCTTGTAATAACAACCTAATATTGCTTGTCAAATCCCGCTAGTATGGTTGGTTTTGTTGATTTTTTTTATCATTTCTAGATCTGATAATTACTTATGGTTTCAAATAGAAATTTATGCCATTGTTATCATAGAAAAATTAGACACTGAAAATATCAACTGTAAATGCAGCGGAGATAATAAAATCATAGAGACATATCCATGCATAGTATATGCATTATTTATCCTAGGAAAACCCTCATGAGGAATAAAAACCCAGCCAATTTTTTCTTAAGAATAAGTCCTTTACAATGTCAAACCCTAGCTTATCTCACATAAACTAGCACAAGATAAACCCTAGCATGTCACATGCTAGTATATAGAAAGAGAGAAACCCTAGTATATGATAAACAAAATAGAGAAACCTTCATGAGGAAACCCTATATCAAAGTGTTCCATGAGAGATCCAACTTGGATCATACAATGACTTGCTTGAGCTCTTATTTATACTTTCTCAATCTTTCCTTTAATTTACTTTTAGGTTTGATGTGTACATTTTCTATTTCCATGCTTTCCGTGGCTTTCAAGAACTTTTTGGGCATTCAAATTGTTTTCTTGACATATTCTTTTAGGCCTTCATTCCAAGAATACATCCCGTAGATACAATAACATCAATACTCCCTCTTAGCTAGGGAGGTATTATTCTTGCACATTCTTCACAAGTTCAATGGCCTTCTTCTTGCTTGCATAAGAGATGAGTGCATAAGTGATGAGTGAGCATCTAGGGACTAATCTATCCACCCCTCTTAGTGTCCGAGAGAAGTAATTTCCCCGCTATGAGCATTTATGGAAGAATCACTCTACCCCAATTAGTGTCCAAGAGAAGGAACTGCCCCGTTCTGATTCATCTTAGGGACTAATATCTCCACCCCACTTGGTGTCTAAGAGAATGCACTATGCCACTTGACCCGCCCCTATTCAATTCACATGGATAATACTGGGGAAATGCCCAATGCATCAACCTCTAAGAGGATAGTGTGAGCAACTAAGGACTAATCTTCCCACCCCATCAGAAGGTGTCTAGAAAAAGTAACTGCCCCCACTCTGAGCCATTCACCTCTAGCCAAGTCACATGGATAATAATAAGGTACTGATCGATGCCACAACACTAATTATCATGCAAGGGCCAATATTCCCATCACATTACAAGGTGTCCAGGAGAAGATACTTCCCTGCCTATGGACCATTCACCCCTAGCCAATTCACATGGATAATACTGGGGGAATGTATGCCCGATGTTATCACTCAAAATGTGCCTTAAGGTTGCAAAAAGGACACTTTGAGGTAACCACAGAACCACTTTAGGAAAGGGAGTTGGAGTATCCTTTTCCAGAGAGGGATCTCTCACCAATTGTTTATCAAGGATAGATATATGAACTAGAATTAAAATCAGATTTGTAGGTTGGTTGAAACAGGGTGAACATTCATTGGGAAATGGAGTAAAAAACACTTATGATGATAAAGTGGCAATGCTTTGCAAATAATTCATAACAGAGGAAGGGTAGCTACTCATTTACAATCAAAGAACTGTTTATTTGGTGATAAGGAAGAAAATAAGAACAATCCATCAATACAGAGCATTATTAAATGAATTCTGCATTAACTTTAGTAGAAAATGGTCTGTGGATGCTTGGAATCAAAGAAACAGAGCATAGTCATATGAATTATGTCTCAATATAAACTTATCCAAACATGAAAGAACACATCATGAAATAGACAACATGGAAACATTCACATGAAGAAAAGGAAGGTACAGACTGCAAATCAAATAACACAAGAATCTCTGCTCAAATTGCTTGCTCAGCTCTGCCAATTTTATTAAAGGGACATCTCAAAATGAACAGCACAAAAATCCTCATGGGTTCCCACAGGTTTCAACAAGTTCCAATCCTTTTCATCTCGATTACATATGTATATATAGATATCATCAGCCCTCAGGTCCGAATCACCCTAACAGAAACTGTTACAAAATTCTTGACACCTATGCAGCTAGGTCTATTCCTCTCGAGTATTCGTTACAACAGAAAATCATATGCTATCAAAATAGAATAAACAACCTTCTACAAGTGTACCTAAGCACCTTCCAGCTAGTAACCCACTATGGTAGATAAACAAAATTCCTTAGTAACTATTTCTTCATGCCAAAATCTTCATGATCCTCGAATCTTCATGGGTGCAACGTTAGTTTAGCTTTCCCATACTTCTCCATGAGCTTCCACTGATCAGCAGCTAGAAACTCTAACATGGCCACCTCCTTTAACATTACCTGCAATTATGTATGATCCCTATATGAGCAGCTCTAAAGACGTGCGCTTTCCTCTTTGAAGATAATGCCTAGCTCAAAATCCTTTATCAGTTTGTCTACCATTGTTTTTCCTGTCAGAGGCTTGTCCATGTCAGCAAAGCCTTCATTATCCAATCTGCACTCCCATACATCGCCCTGATACTCTTCTCGTGTCCTCATGGTACCATTCTCCTCCCAAAAGAGAGGCAGCCCCTTCTTAAACAATGCGTCAAACATATCCCTAAAGTACTTCACCTGCTGGGCCAAAACATCAACTCTGGCCTGAATATTTTCCACTTGCTGGTGCTTATTTATCACTCTCTTGGACCAAATGATGGTGGAAAGCCTATCTTTTATACCTGCTACCTTTACTTCATCTTCAGTTAAGCCATCCAAGAATTCTATGGCATTTTCAACATGCTCCACAGGCTTTTTATTCAATTTCTCAATTGCTGCCACTATAATTTGTTTGGCTAGCTTGATTACAATTTCCTTGTCCAAAATGAAATCAAGATATGGCCTTATCTTTTCTGCCTCTGCAATAATGTCATCCCAAATTACTTGCTTTGCTTCCTGCAGGGACATCTGACCTGTAGCCTGCTTCACCAGCTCCTCATTTTTTACCTGTATCTCCTGGTACTTGGTTTCCCAAGCCTCCTTTTCTTGTTCTGCCTTTGACATTAGGGTTTTCAAATTGATGTTCTTCTTCTTTAACCTTCCCACTTCTAAGTATCTTAGACTGGCCTGTGCCATATCCCCCACGATGGAGAAGTCACCTGATTTATGGAGGAGGGTGTGGCCACGTTCTCCAATTCTTTGCACTTCTCCTGCAGTTTACCCTCCAACTCCTCAGACTTAGATTTCCACTTCTTTTCACTCTCCACCATAAGAGCCATATCACTCAGCCATAGCTTCTCTTTCTCTTCAAACTTCAACAACCTAGTTTTGTAGTCTGTTAGCTCATTTTGCAGCTTTTCTCTCTTCTCCTCTAGATCTATCAATTTAGAGGCTTCTACCAGTTGGGTGGAGGGTATCTTTAGCTTATTTTTTAATGACTGAATGGTGTTGTCTCTGTCATCTAGTAGCTTTTGTATATTAGCCTTCTTGTCTTCCTAGCTTTCAGTAGACAATAGTGCAGCCTGCAGCTTTTTGACTTGCAATTTAGACAGTTCTAGGGTAGCCTTTAGCATTTTGGCATAGATACCCTCCCCAGTCTCCTTGTGCAAGTTGATCACATCAGGAACATGAATATCTTCCAAGTTCACTTTCAGCTCAGTGGCTTTGTTTTGGTGGCTAAGGCCAAGCTCAAGGTGTTTTGGGCATAGCTCCTGCTAGCTACCAAAGACACATCTTTGTTTGAAATCTACCTCACCTCTTCATACAGTTTAGACTCCTCTGAGGCTGCCTCTGTTCTCTCCTTGTACTCACTCAATAGTTCTACCATGCTTTTGCTTGGGGAAGCAGGTTCGATGGTTGCCTTATCAAACTCATATTCTTTGATCTCGAAGGCAGGAAACTTGGTCTTCACCTGCTTCTTCTTAGCTTGACTAGTTGACACCTGTACAATTTGCTGCTCAAGTTTTTCTACTTTTTTCCTTTTGGGAGCTCTTTCTGTGTCATCATCTATATCCATGACATCAATTCTTTCTACTTTGTTGGATTCTCCAGAGCCACTGGCAGGGGGTATAACTTCCCCAACTGATGGGACCAAGCTGGAGGAGCTAGGCAGTGGTGAGGTGGCTTTTGGTACTAGGGAGGTGGAGTCATCAGGTGTATGTATCTCCATCTGACTTTTTCCAGGATATTCTAGCAAATTAGCAGTCTGAGCCATACCTGCAATTTCAAAATGTATAAAAGCCTTTCTATTACTTTCTTTTCTTCTGTCTGAGATGATGTGGTGGGGGTCATAATTGATGTCTTCCTTTGTTCCGAATCCCATATCTCTCATCATCTCCTCAATGGTTGGAAGGACAGTCTTGTTTTTAACAACGAATGGGACCACAACCCATGGTAAGGTGATATATGGAGCCTTCTTTTCATCTAGGAAATGCTCACCATCCACCTTCAGCTTCTGTCTGATGAATTCCAGTGTAAATAATCTAGGGATTAGAAAAGCTGGCAGAACATAAGGTGCATGGGCAAACCCATAAACTATGATTGTTGTGTTGTGTTCTGAGAGGAACCAGTCACCTATCTTTTGTTCTGAGAGGAACTGAGAATGGATATTCTCAGCTAGGGCTTCATCAAACCTAAGACAGGCACATTGGGTGGACTAACTGGGGTCGTCAAACTCAAGAGGACATGTGCTCATGAAAAAAAGCAGGCTTATTAAAGGCTCAGTGATATAAATGTTATTATCTAATCCTAGGAACTGGGCTAACATGGTGATGACACATTTGGACTCTTCTATGAACAGACTGGCTTCAACAGGGAAAGGTTGGTTCTGGAAGGAGGCATTTGGCTGCAGGCTACAATGGAATAAAATTTGCTTAAGTTCGGCTGGGGCTTGTCTGAAATGTTGAATTAGGGATTCTTCTCTGTATTCTTTGGCCTTTTGACAAAATTCATCCAGGATTGATAGGGCCTTTCTAACAGTGAGGGTATTGATTTGGCACAAGATCTTGGAGTTGGTTGCGTCCATAATCACCCTCTCAGACGAGGAGTAATGGGTGGCACACCAGTCGACAAACTCAGGACAGTTTGGGGTTTGTTCAATTGCAAACAAATTGAAAAATGTATGATAAACCTTATGTACATCTATATTCCCCTCTCTAATCAGCCTCAACCTGTCCTCAACCATCTCAATGGAATTGTTTATCAGCACTATGTCATAAATCTCCACCTCCTTGTCCTCAAACCAATCGTTTATCCTCTGGTGTTCGAAACCTAGGGGTTCTATTAGTTCAACCATTTAAATAGTTTAGTATGGAACATAAGGCTTACCTGGATATCAACAGTTAGGCTGAGAAATGGCTGAGTTGTCGGCTTCTGCACAGTCATCTGTCATTTTCCAATGCACATGTCAAATGATGCTCAGGTCCCCACGCAACTGTATTTTATACTATTTCCCTTTCCCTTATCATCCTTGCACTTATCGCAATGAAGAAGTTCTTTGACCCCTCCATCTGCGTGATTAAACCCGAGCCATAGATCTCCTTCACCCCTTTAACTCCATAATCCTTCATGGCTTTCGATCCTTCCTTATTCCTCCTATATTGCACCTTAGATCCATGAAAACGCTATCAACCGTCGATCCAGACTCTTCCTAGATCCTGACCGTCAAAAGGTGCAGTGCTTACCATGTTCGCAGATTTGGACAACACCGATGCTCTGTTCCTATTCAATCTGCGAACAAATCTCCAACCATAGATCTAAACTCCTCCAAATCTACATCGTTGCAATCCGCGGGGCCTACCAAAAGTTCGCATATTTGGAAAGTGTCAATTCCCCATGCATGTCAAATCGACGAAGTTAATGCTTTTCGTAGATCTGTCCTTCTATCCGTCGATCAGATTTCCAATTTGCTTACGGACTAAACACTCTGCCTCCGCTTTAAAACACACCCAACTTCTTTCGCGACGCTGCTTCTCCATCGTTGATCACTATATCCATAGATCTGCACCCTTCATTGGTGCCACCATTTAATTGCGGGCGTATTTTTTCCTTCACCCTCATCTGCTAGGTTAAAACTTAGGATTTCTTGATTAATTCACTCTGAATCTTAGGTATAAACCCTTTAGAGGCTCGAGTTGCATCCTTATGGGCCCTATGGTTCTAAAACTGAGGTCCTGCTCATTCTTTCGTGGCTCTAACCTTCTCCATCCCTTCAAGAAAAAACTGGTGTCAACAACTGGCTCCAATTGAGGATGCTATCCTCCCTGTGAGGTAGCAAAGAACCCCGCAAACCTAGTTCCTAATCCATTGGGATGTCCTTCAAAACTTCAAAACACTATTCCAGCTTTCTATATGCAAAAATCAAAACAAAAGAAATGGTTGCCCATCCAGATTTCAGGGCCTTCACCTCGGGCTCTAAATCCTTTGGTTCACCACATGTACTAATGCAAATGTAAAGCAATATATACAAAATATGATACAAAGGTTACCTGCCACCTTTAGGAAAAGTAGTGCTTCAAAAATATGACATTCACTGGACCCCCTGTCAGTGGAGATCCATCTTGATGCTCCAGAATGAAAGAATTGACACCTCTATTTGCTACAATGATGTATGGACCTACCCACATATGGTCAAACTTTCCATGCTTATCCTCCCTGGGAGAATCCCATTTTAAGACCATATCATCAACCTGGAATTGCTCTTCTTTCACCTTCCTATCAAAAGTATTCTTCATTTTCTCTTGGTGCGCCTACACTCTATCATAGGCCTTGTCTCTCAACTCATTCAATTCTATTATCTGATTTATTCTCCTCTGCATATGATTTGGTTCATCTTCATGCCCTTGTAACAGCTTCATGACTGGAAATCCTAAAAAGTTGGAAAGACAACTTCAACTCCATATTCTAGTTGGAATGGTGACATCCCAATTGCCCCCTTTGTGCTAATCCTGTCAGCCCATAAAGCATATTTCAGCTTTGAATGCCAAGCTCTTTTGTTCTCCTCCAATAGCTTCTTAATTACCCTTAATAGGATTTTGTTAGAGGATTCAACCAATCCATTCCCTTGTGGATAATAGGCAGTAGAATGGTTCAAGTTTATGTGGTACTTGTGGCAGAAACTTATCATATTTTTGGATTTGAAAGCAGTTGCATTATCAGTCACAATTCTTCTAGGGCATCCAAACCTTGCCAAAATATTATTCTCTAGAAAATCCATGATTACAGCATTAGTTTCTCTCCTAGTGGGCATGGCTTCAATCCACTTTGTGAAATAATCTGTTGTTGTTAGGATCCATCTGTGTTGACCTAAAGAATTTGGGTTGATCTCCCCAATGAACTCTAAGCCCCACTGCTGGAAAGGTGCCTCTATTGAAACTGGGTTAAGAGGAAGTGAAACCAATTTTCTCTTTCCATCAAAGATCTGACACTGATGACATGTGGTAGTCTCTTTGTATACATAAAAAAACATAGTAGGCCAATCAAAACCAGCCCTCAGCATTTTGTTTGCTATTACTTTCCATGAATGATGCCCTCCAATATCTCCTTTATGAAAATCCTTCATTGTTTGCTGAGCCTCATTCTCCAATAAACAATTCAACAATACACCACCAGGGTCTTTCCAATAGAAGTACCAGTTCATGATGCAAAACTTTGCAGCCTTTAGCTTTACAGATCTAGATCTTGTTTTACTCAATCCTGCAGGAGCTTGTAGATTCTGCAATAAATACACAATGTCAGTGTACCATGGAGACATAGAAAACTTTGGCATTACCTGCATTCCTGTGTCTAGCTTATTTGAATGGTTGGTCAAGAAGTTGAGCTGTAAAGACTCACAATTAGCCTCTGTCATCATTTTGGCCAACCCTTGTCCCTTAATCAACTTAGTAGGCTTGATCTCAAGATCATATTCCAACAAAACAACAATCCATTTTTCCCTCTTCCCTTCAGGATCTGGCTGGGTAAGAATGCTCTTTATTGCATTATTGGGAACATGGGCAACAATGTGTGAATGGAGAATGTATACCCTTAAGTCTTTCAATGATTTCACCAAAGCATATGCTTGCTTTTCCATGATTTCATACTTCAACTCCCCCTCTCTCAATACTCTGCTAAAGAATTCTATTGGCTGCTCAACATTCTGGTTATTCTTTTGCAATAGGACTCTAGCCACAGTATGTTCAGATGCATAAGAAAAAACTAGGAAATCTTTGGTAAAATATGGGCTTGCTAGGACTGGAGCTTCAATGATGGCCCTTTCAATACCCCTAAATGATTCTCTAGCATTTTCTGTCCATTTTATCTGATTTTCCTTCCTCGACATGTTAGTAATATGTCTCATTATCTCTACAAAGCTGGGAATGAACCTCCTTAGGAAACCTACGTGTCCAATAAAGGACTACACCTCCTTCTTTCTCCTAGGATCCTCCACCTTTAAAATTTCCCTGGCCCTTTCTAGATCAATATTAATACCATCCTTATAAATAATATGCCCCAGCAATTTTGCTTCTTCAAGTGCAAAATTATACTTTTTGGGATTCAATGAAATACCATACTTCCTGCACTTCAGAAAGACCTTCTCCAGGTGCTTGATATGTTCCCTGTAGACCTGGAATACACAATGATATCATCCATGTAAACAACCACAAATTTGTCCTTTTCTTCAGCAAAAGCAATGTCCATAGCACGCTGAAATGTGGCTACTGCATTCATCAACCCAAAAGACATTTTAGCATACATGAAGGTGCCCCAGGGTGTAGTAAAAGCAGTCTTTTCTTGATCCTCTGGGAGTACTTTGATCTAGTTATAACCTGAGAAACCATCCATGGTAGAAATTCTTTCAGATCCTACCACTCTTTGCAGAATATGCTCCATTTTAGGTAGTGGATAATTTTCCTTCAATGAAACCTTGTTGAGGTTTCTGAAATCAATGCAGAGCCTCATTTCACCACTCTTCTTTCTGACAGGAACCAGGTTTGCTACCCATTTTGAAAACCTTAAAGTCACAATGATCTTGGCATTGAACAGCTTCTTGATCTCCCTTTCTATTACAGGAAATAGCTTGGGTTTTACTCTTCTTAATTTCGATCTGAAAGGATTTTCCCCAGGTTTAATTGGGATGGTGTGCTGTATGATGGAGATATCATATTCTTTCAAGTATTCATAGCTCTAGGAAAATACATCTGTATATTTTTTCATCAAATTCGGGGCTCTTCTTCAATCCCTAGGTTCTGTTCTTCAACGACATCATCAGCAGGTTTCATTTGAGGGTCGTTGGCCACATCGTTCTGATCAAACAAATTTTCCAGGGGAATCAGGCCTCTAGGGATAAAATTGCTCTTCAATTAAATTATGTCCTTTCCTCCTAGCATGTTCTACCAACATTTTCTTTCAAATTCTTCGTCTTCAGTCGACCTATCATCTTGAAAACACTCTAGATTTTCATTTTCTGAGTCAATCTAGGTGTTCACAAATTCATCAAACAGCTCTAAGAACCTCTTTATTTGCATGTCATCATCAAAAACTTGCCAATATTTGGAGTTTTTTGGTATTGACGGCCTGTTTACAACTTCAACTTCATATTTCTTCTGAGAGTAAATGGGAGTCTTGAAACCCCCTCTAGTCATGGACAAGGAATCAACTACTTGATTTTCAATTCTGGGTACTACCCTGACTTTATGCTCTGTAAAATAATTACCAAGCATGTCCCGAACTTAATTTCTGTAGGCCCTCATTCTGGGGTGTTTTGTCTGGTAACTATCATTCACTTGGTTTATCACAAGCTCTGAATCTCCAAACACCTCTATTCTCTTTGCTCCCATATCTTTCAAAGCCCGCAAACCCAACAACAAAGCTTCATACTCAGCCACATTATTAGTGCATTCAAAATCCAGTTTATAAGACAAAGTTTTGAATTCCATGCCTGGGGATATAATCCAAACACCTGCACTAGCTCCATTTTTTCTTAAGGACCCATCAAAATACATAATCCACAACCCTTCCTCATTCTGTTTCTTCTCCAAGGCCTCTTGTCTCTTTGCAAATTCCTCATCCTCCTCAACTTCAATATGTATAGGGACTTCAGGGTCAGTACATGGCCCCTCATTGAAAAATATAGAGGATCCCAAATCAATGTCAACAGCACAAATAGGGTGATTTTCAGGCTTGTCCTGACCGCTGACCACATTGGCTAGTCTCTTTTCTCGGTATAATCTTCTATTGCTTCCAAACATGGGTATAGTGGCATATGACAAATCCATTTGCATGGTTCCTCTTAATTTTGATTGTCAAGATCTTGATAAAAACATGCCAAACTTTGCAGGAACATCAACTACTACAACATCCATCACAATGCTTTTGGCTAGGAGCTGTGCAAGAGATACCACCATATCCTTTATTAATCCCAAACATTTGACCTTTCTAGAATCAAAAGAAAACAAGTCTTTATAAGGCCTAGTAACCTCCAATCCTAGAATTTCCACTACTGTTTTTGGCATTAGATTATGAGATGCCCCAGAGTCTAGCATTGCATTGTGTAAAATCATATCATGGATGTTCAAACTTAGATAAAAAGGGAGGACTTCTTCATCATCTGTATCTTCAATTTTGGGTCCAAAGACAATAGTGGGAGCATCATCTGTCACTTATAAAATATCTGGTTGACACTCATCTTGGTTCTTGACCATTTTAGTGATTTCTTCCCTATATTCATTATTCTTCAACAACTCATTAAAAGGGATAGAAATCTTAACCTTTGATAACTTTGTTTCCAGGCTTAAAGATGAAGTTGGTTTATATACATCAATTGGCCTTGATTGTTTAGTTTCCTTTGGCTATTGCTCTTTATTTTATGGGTTCTCTTGTGCAACAGTCTCCTTCTGCTTTCCTTTTTGTTCTTCTAAATTCTGTTGGGTGTTGGAAAGCGAATTTTGACTGGACTTTCCTCTATTTTTTATTACCTCCCTATTTCTCAGTTTTAGTTTTCATTGAAAATCATCAAGGGCATTCTGATACCCCATCTGACACTACTCTGAATCCAGCTCTGGAATAGGACTACCATTTTCCTGGGTGAAGAAATCATGCTCTATTTCAGTCAAATATATTTCAGGGTCAATGTCATCAAAGTGGTGAATCTGGATGCCCATTGGATCTTCTTGTCCTTCGTCGTCAACCATATTTTCAGGGAAAGGTGGTCTGATTTGCTGATCTTCAGGGCTTCTTTGGTTTCTTTTAGGAAAGGGCCTTCCAAAATTTGGATTCCTCACTTGATTTTCAGGTTTCTCTCTATTAGGTGGTCTGTTATCTAAGGCCAACCTATCCATCAATTTCTCCATTGTCTTCATCATCATCTCAAACTTTACATCAATTGTAGAGGAGGATGAAGAGGCAAAGGGTTGGGCTTCTTTTCTCTTCTTATCTACTTCTATCTTACTTTTCAACTTCCCTGAAGCCATCGTATTTACCTCCACTTCTCGGGCATACTTTAACATAGCTGACAGGGTAGGTGACTTCCTCTCTCTCAACATACATGAAAAATATCCATCAAAAGCATCTGCATAATGGAGTTTAGCAGCACCTACTAAGGGTTTAATATCAGTTGGGATTGAGTTGTACACCCTCATAAATCTGCTAGAAAAATCATGGACAGACTCAAAGTTTCCCTTCTTTAGATGGTCATACTGAGTTAATATTTGCAGAGGGATCTTCTTTGCTTCCCGCCTATCTAAAAATATTGTTTGAAAAGCTTCAAAGGTAGGGATAGATTTTGTTGGTAGATCTTTAAACCATCTCTTAGCCTCCCTAGATAAAACTTGTGCAAACAACCTCATCTTTGCATCATCATAGCCCACTTCTTCTAAGTCAATAAAATCCGCAAACCTATCCATATGTTGTCTTGCTGAAAAGTTCCCATCTCCATCATACAAGGAAATTCTCTGTGAATAATTTTAAGGGAGATCATGCAAAACAGCTGGCAGAGCCAAGGGTGCAAACCTAGCTTCCATCGGTTTGAGTGGATTTGGTGGTACAACAAGTGGATTTTGAGGTGTAGTAGGGTTTAGAAGAGGATTATTAACAAGGCTAGTATTATGGGGCTGGGAAGTTTGAAAACGAGGGTTACTTTCTTCAGCTTTTACAGGGTTTTGCAAATTATACCACACAGGATCTAGCAAGTATGATTCAAAGTTATTTAGATTTACTGTTGTTTTCCCTATAAGGCTTGATTCTAATTTTGACCTTAATATAGACTTCCCACTGTTTACTTCTAAATCCAATTCATGAAAACCATACAACTCTTTTTTAGACACAAATCTTTCAATATTAGAAGTGCTAGCTTTCTCTTTTCCACTTCTATGCCTAAGCAGAATTTCTGGTTTTTCCACACTTAGTAAAATTTCAGAGATGGGATTACCTCTCGTATGGATCTTTCTAGGAACCAGGATCTCTTCTAAAACCTTCTTTGGATCAATGTGGAGTCGTCAATTTCCCCAGTGGAGCTACCTTCAACTGAAAATTATGATGAGTGGAGTCGCCAAGGCAAATATACAACCTTCTTCAATTGCATAAATCTTTATTTTCCCAGAAGAAATCCTTTCTCTCTATAAAAAATTGAAATCTTTTTCGTTTCTCCCAGGGACAATATGACTTTCGTTCCTTGACAACGGCGCCAATATGTTAGCACTCAAAATGATCCTCAAGGTTGCATAAAGGACACTTTGAGGTAACCACGGAACCACTTTAGGAAAGGGAGTTGGCGTCTCCTTTTCCAGAGAGGGATCTCTCACCAATTGTTTATCAAGGCTAAATATATGAACTAGAATTAAAATCATATTTGTAGATTGGTTGAAACAGTGTGAACATTCATTGGGAAATGGAGTAAAAAACACTTATGATGATAAAGTGGCAATGCTTTGCAAATAATTCATAACAAAGGCAGGGTAGCTACTCATTTACAATCATAGGGCTGTTTATCTAGTGATAAGGAAGAAAATAAGAACAGTCCATCAATACAGAGCATTATTAAATGAATTCTGCATTAAATTTAGTAGAAATTGGTTTGTGGATGCTTGGAATCAAAGAAACAAAGCATAGTCATATGAATTCTGTCTCAATATACACTTATCCAAACATGAAATAACACATCATGAAATAGACAACAGGGAAACATTCAAATTGAAGAAAAGGAAGGTACAGACTGCAAATCAAATAACACAAGAATCTCTGCTCAAATTGCTTGCTCGACTCTGCCAATTTTATTAAAGGGACATCTCAAAATGCACATCACAAAAAGCATCACAAGTTCCCATAGGTTTCAACAAGTTCCAACCCTTTTCATCTCGATTACATATGTATATATAGATATCATCATCCCTCAAGCCCGAATAACCTTAACAGAAACTATTACAAAATTCTTGACACCTATGCAGCTAGGTCTATTCCTCTCGAGGATTAGTTACAATAGAAAATCAGATGTTGTCAAAATAGGCTAAACAACCTTCTACAAGTGTCCCTGATGAGTCCAATTTTCAGGTATTTGATAAACCTTTTTCCCACAGTCAAGCTCAAGCAATGGCGAAGAAACACACTCATTTGTGGGAAAATGTTTTACTTTAATTATTTAATGAAGTTGTTTTTTACGATTTTTCTTGTATGATTAAAATGCGTATTCAATAAACTAATTCTGTGGAAATCAAGCGTCATTGAGTAGGTTCGGGGGCATTAAAGGACGAACACGTAGAAGACTGAGGGATCATGTAGCTTGGTGCCCTATTCCTTGATTTATAGAGAACGCACTCATGTTCAAGGAGAATCAACATTTAGACATTTAGTTAAGTTCAGCATTAATAATTAAATAAATATGGACCTCTCAGGTAGTGAGAGGTCCCTGTTGACATTTTTGGAGAAACATTGTTTTACGTTTTTTCACTCTTGAGATACTTCTGAGTTCCAGACTTTTGTGAAGACATGGAGTTTATATTTTAATGGAAGATTGATGTTAAATCCCAGTCAACGTCTATAAGTTTCTTGTCCTCCTGAGTACGGGTTGGAGAGGGGCCCCTCAAACACGTAAGTCAGGGGATTTCCATTTTTCAAGTATTTCCGATTATGTGTTTTACAGTGATGAAAATTTATATCGCATATGGAAGCATTTGAATGATGTCTTGATTCTGTAGTAATTTATAATACATTTTGTAGTTCATCAACATGGTTTCAGTAGTCCTGTAGTTGCTTTCTTCCAACGCACATTTTAGATAACGATTCCATATATATTAGCATTGCCTTAAAAAAAAAAACATGGTTTAAGATCTAAGGTTTATGAATGTTTCCCATCATGATTAATTGCTCCTCGAGATTGATTGCTTTAATTTCTTAATAATAGATGTGTAGCATGAGATGTTAGATTAGAATTCTAGATTTATGTGTAAGTAATTATAGACCTTGCTTTCTTTAATTAAGAATAGATCTGTTATGGCATTTCACTTTCATAGTCTAGATTCACCATTCTGCATTAGGTAAATTCATAGGATTATCTCTTCCACTTTAAACATTTTTTCTTTAAAATAGATTTACTGCTTTTAGTATTTTAATTCTTTAAAGCAAATTGACTAATTTTAGTACTTTAATTCTTAAAAATAGATTTACTGTTTTCCAGTATTTAATTCCATAGTATAAACAGTTTTACATATTGAGTAGGAAACCCTTAAAACATTGATACTGATACCCAACCGTGACAAAGATTATCCTATAAGAGCACAGATAGTGCCTGCACCTCTAAAGTTTTTACATCCCCCAGGTTGATAATTAAAGTAGGCTCTTAGTACAACTGCCCTCATTAGGCATCCATATTGGGAGCTCACCACTTTTTGGCGCCGTTGTCGGGGAGGTGCTAAATCTTTTAGGAGACATCACCTAAAAACAACACAAAAAGAAAACAAAAATCACATAAAACAAAAACATAAATATTTTTTTACCAATGAATGCCTCGTCGGCAAAGGGATAGGTTTGGCCACTTTCTGCCCAAGCATTCCATGAACAACAACAGTAATAACAGTTCTGACCATTCTCAGTTTGAATTTCTACACTCTGAAAATGAAACTGACTCCACATATGATCCAAACATAAGAAACTTCACTACCAGTTCCAACTCAAACACCACAATGGAAAACGAAGAGGAGGAACCTAGGGAGATTTTCACCTTTCCCATTAGCATGCCTCTTGGAGATGCCAGGATGAAGAACATCAATCCTAATAATCTACCAAACTTCCATGGTTTGACTTCAGAAGATCCTGACACATTCCTGTTTGAATTTGAGGTAGTTTGCAAATCATTTGATTACACTACCGATGCACAAAAGCTAAGGCTTTTTCCTTCCACACTGAAAGACCTATCACTTTGGTGGTTCATGAGCCTTGAAAGGAATAGTATCTTTAGTTGGGATCAAATGAAATGGGCATTCTTAGAAAAATATAGGGACTACTACAAGGCCAAAGATACTAGGGATGAAATCTTTAGGATGCAACAAGGAGAAAGAGAGTCATTAGAAGATTATGCCCAAAGATTTCGACTCAGCTACAAATGAGCCAGTCATTGCACCTTGGATCCTGAATCACTAAAACTTGTCCTTCTTAGAGGTGTAAAAGAAGAGAATTTTGAAGTCTTAAATCTTCTAGGAGATGGAGATATATTCCAAAAATATTTTGACCAGATCCTGCAAATCTTCAAAAACTACTCTAGATCTAGGAAAACTAAGAATGGGACAAGGGATACACACACATCTACTGGTGGATAAACATCTTCAGGACCAACACTTACAAAATCTGATTTAGGAAACCTGCTAGACAACATGAAGACTGACATCCTGCAATCTCTGGCCATGCAACTTGATGCTCTTCAAATAAAAAACAAGCAGGATGAAATTAACCAAGCCTTGGAAGTCTTATGTCCTCGTTGTAGAAAAAAACATGAGAAGGGCCAGTGCACCTTGAACACAATAGAAGTATGTGGTCTCTGCACTGACGACCATTCCATTGATAAATTTCCCCTCTTACCCTCATGTAAGGAAGCTATTCAAGACCCAGCAGCTGAAGGAGCAATAGAACAACTTTGTTTTATAAATTAGAGGAGGAATAATTTTGTTAGACCATATCAACAGAGCAATCAAGCCTACTATAATCAAGGACAACCAAATTGGAACTCTGGACCAAATACATGGCAAGCACAACCAAATCCAAACCAATGGCAACAGAATCAACAAACATATCAACCATCCTATCAACAACTGTATTATCCACCATCTTATCCTCAATACCCCCCACCTTTCCATCCACCACAAATTATGCAAATCAATACCCCCATCCTTCAAATTGGAGGGCACCATTACAACAGCCACTTATTATGCCACCCCCACAACCTCAACCACCCCCCATACCTCCACCCATTCCAACCCAACCAATCCCAAATCCTAATAATAACAGACCTCCACAACAACAACAGACATATAATGTTGATATCACACAATTCCCTACCTATGTTGTAGACACCATAGAAATAAATGAAATAAACCTGCGATCTGGAAAAACGTTACAGAATACATCTCCACACAACATCCAACAACCTGAAGCTCAAGAACAAACAGCAGAACCCTATGTTCAACATCCAAATGAATCAAACCCTCCTGAGGACGAAACCCAACCACTCCCACGCTACAGAAACCCTCCATTTCCAGAAAAACTAGTCCAAAGTACAAAAGAAGAGGAAGAGAATACAATTTTAAATGAATTCAAGCACTTAAACATCCAAATCCCGATTTTACAAGCCATAAGGGATGTGCCCATCTGCAACAAATTTATTAGAGAGAATTGCCTAAAGAAACTAGGAAGGAGGAAGCATGACCCACCAACTATAAATGTAGTGGGACAATTGGCCGATTTAATGTTGGGTGTCATAATAAACCCTAAATATCTTGATCCTAGTAGTCCTGTAGTAAACGTCACCATAAATAACAAGCAAATAAATAAAAGATTAATAGATTTGGGAGTTGCGATCAATGTCATGACTAAGGAAACCATGTTATACCTGGGACTCCAATCAATGGTCAGACCAACCACAACAGTACTCCAACTAGCAGACACATCCACTGTGAAACTCGAAGGAATGCTAGAAGACATTATGATCAATATTGAATCCTGGGAATACCCAACTGATTTTATAATAATTGAAATCAAAAGCAAACTTAGTGGCTATCCAATTATACTAGGTAGACCTTAGTTAGCAACTGCGGATGCTTACATAGGTTGTTGATCAGGAAACATGACAATCACCAGTGGACATACCAGGAAGAAAATCACAATCTACCCACCAACAATGCAATCTTCAGAGTTAGAATATCAAAATTGGACTGATGATTACCAGAGCACACCAAATCACAACCTCCGACCTATCCTAACAATTGATGTTGCAATATCACTAAAAGCAATAGATGAAGATGGCCATATAGATAGATTTATACAAAATGTATCTTCTAACAATCATGTTATTCAAGAATTTTTTTCCACAGAAACAGGTGACAGTTCAAAACAGAACATGGATGACTTATGGACAGAAGTACTGGAAGAACAGATTGAAAAGGTAAAATTCGTGGAAATTCACCCTGGAAAAACAGTCAACATAAATTCCAATTTGGAACCAGAGCAAGAAAGGAAATTAATGAAGATACTAGAACAACAAAGTAAAGCATTTGCATGGACATATGCAAACATGAAAGGAATACATCCTGATATCTACAAACACTACATTTACATCAAAGAAGGTTCTACTCCTATCAGGAAACCACAAAGAAGGTTGAACCCTGCATTAAAAGACATAGTCAAAGTGGAATTACAAAACTTATTAGATGCAGGGTTCATCTATCCAATATCTGATAGGTCTTACCACTAGTTATAGTACCCAAAAAAGGAGGCAAATGGAGAATTTGTGTGGACTACAGGGAGCTGAATAAAGCAACCAAGAAAGATCACTTTCCAATTCCATTTATAGATCAGGTGCTAGATACATTATCTGGAAACAAGTATTTTTCATTCTTAGACGGTTTCAATGGGTACAACCAAATTTTAATACACCCAATTGATCAAGATAAGACGACCTTTACATGCCCATGGGGAACTTATGCCTATAGGGTCCTACCCTTTGGTTTATGTAACGCCCCAGCAACATTTCAAAGAGCCATATTGAGTATTTTCTCTGATTTTATAAATGACAAAATGGAAGTCTTCATGGATGATTTCACACCCTATGGACAGACCTTTGACCAGGCATTGAACAATCTTGAATTAGTATTAAAAAAATGTATTGAAATGAGCTTGTGCCTAAGCAATGACAAATGCAGGATGTTAATGGAAGAAGGAATCATTCTAGGACATCATATATCACAAAGGCATAGAGGTTGATCAAGCCAAAGTCTCAGTAATTAGAATGCTACCACCACCTGTCAAACAAAGGGATGTGAGAAGTTTCCTTGGACAGACAGGGTACTAGAGAAGGTTTATTGAAAATTATAGTAGAATTGCTGCCCCAATGTTTGCACTTCTCACAAAAGACGATGAGTTCATATGGACAAGCTGTTACCAAACAATCCACTCGATCGGAGGCAAGCCGAATCTCCCTAGCTCAATGCGAGTCTAGAACAAATAGAACAGACTACAAACACGTTTCCTAGATCTACTTAAGGATCAAGTGCTAGATGTCTTACCTCTTTGATTCGCTATCATTTCTCCTGAATGTTGCTCCACATCCCACGGTCGTTAGATCCAAGCTGCAAGACCTGTCAAGACACAGAAAAGAGAAACGAGTAAAGAGCATCTATACAATAAGAGATCTATGTAAACAGTTAAGCAGGTAAACAACACAACATAATTACACATAAGAACGATATTGGTGGAAAGCATTTGTATTACTGCAAATAGAAGAGTACATGATAGAGATATAGAACTACAACCAATGACTTAACGTAGCAGCCCTTCTCCACACAAGCCAATTGCCAAGCCCTTCCAAGGAAGCATGAATTATCCAAGAGGTGAGTGAAGGTGTCCTAAGAGAGATTTCACCAGCATGTAGATACCATAGTCTTCCTCCCTTTGGTATGGGAGTGAGCCTCGTTTATATAGGACTAAGTGGATGAGGTTATGGATAGGATAGGTTGAGAGCTGGTAGGAGAGAGATAGGGGATCTTCCCATTAAGTTAGGGGTCGAGTACCAGCTCTCCAAGAGATCAGGGATAAGCCCCCAAATGGGAAAGCTTCGAGAAAGATCTCGAAATGGCTATCTTTGCCCATTAACAAACCTTGTTGCACCTTGCTATGGAGCAAACTGCGACGTCGCATGTTGCTAGTGTGCAACCTACGATGACCTCTCAAAAGGTTGTACAAACTGAGTACAAATCCTCTCAAATGAATACTTGGTCCAGATGACTTCAAGGATGTATACACTAAATCGTGATGATGGGTATATTTTAGGTGTAACAGAATGCCCCCCAGAGCATGAAGCTGTTAAGGATGTACAGGTGAAGTGCTTTGATAGAAAAAATGGCAAAAGACTTCTCGGATGAAGGACGCTACTGCAGTAAAACTGACTCTGAACTGACAATCTCATATGAAGTACAACATGGCTGCCGACCAATACATTGCAGATCTATGGTAGTAATGACCAACTGAACACAATCATGGCTACTAGACACAAGCGTAGATCCATGATGAGATGATAACACAGCCACGACCAATACAAGAGTGGATCTGTGTAATATGACTCAATACAAACTCCATCACAACCTGGGTAAAACATGACTCCCCAGGGTCTTCAAGCTGAACCCGCAATGATACAAATCTATCCATGTGATTACAAATGTCTTGACGTCGAACATGGTAGAAACCACTTGATTACAGGTCATTGATGTAAACCATTAACAAGTGCGAGGGAGATCACCATTAATGTTAATGATTCCCAAGGTATCACAGTACATATCATCGAGTGTGAATAAATGAGTTGAAGTCGAACGCAAGATGAAATCTTTCTATCAAGAGTCAATGATGTAAACTTATGATGAAAGCGAGGTAGCCTGCCATTGAGGCATGCAGGACCAAGGTACTTGACTGGTTTCTAGATTCAATCCTTGGATGATGAGTTGAAGTCGATAAGGATGAATCCGTCGAAGGAGGGCCATGATGAATCCCCCATCAATTGACATGAAACATGACAAAAAATGTGTAGAGTGGATCAGATGGTACAATAACATGTGAGACTAACTCAAAGTAACAACGGCATGACGACGCGTGTACTGACTAAAAATGATGAGTGATGAATGTGTTCTTGAACATCGGCATGGCATGACTTGGAAGTATTGACATGAGAATGACGCAAAATTCTAATGCAACTGATAGTGGAAGCTTTCTCTGAATGACTCAGAGGAGTAACAAGACTCAGAAAGTAAGCGGAGACTCATAGGAAAATAGATGACCCAAGTACTGTATGCAAATGCAGATGAGTGCCATGTTCAAGAATGACTATATACTGCCACTAAGGTAGCTAATACAAACACTTTCCCTTTTCCCCATCATGAATGATGAGTGCCTCATGTGTTTTTTACGAGCTTGATGAGGGTAACTAGATGCTCGGTATAGCTCATCTCATAGATGAGTCCAATCCCTAATATTTTCCGAACCTGGGATAGGAGGGGTTCGTCCCATGATGGGTCCTTCAATGTGAAAATTTAACAAGTCCATAGAAGGTAAACTCGGTTGTCATTTCATATTTAGAGAGTCTGAAAATAACTAAAGAAGACTCCAACGGTCCTTTTTCATAAAGTTAGCCTCATCGCCCGAAAAAGGGTAAAACAACGCGGGAGAGGACTCTTCCAGTCATGATTGGATGGAGTATTCATTTTTCGTAATTAGTGCCCCCTGGTCCAAAAAAGGGGTAAACTATCACCAGGAAGACGACCATTCAAATACTTTAACAAGCGTGAATGCGACAAGTTCGCTTGGCAATCTTTTCAATTTTAGGGAGTTTGAAAAGAGCTTAACTATGGACTCCGGGGGGTGTCCTTTTCCGTGGAAGTTTAACGAGCCCGAAAAAGTGATAAATCATAACTCGGTACTTGTTCTCATGATTTGGTGAGTATGAGAACAAACGAAGAGTAAACTCATCCTCATGTGATAATTACGACTTAACCAAAACAATAATGACAAAACGTTCAAAGGAGTGTTCATACCTGTAATTATCGTTGATAATGCGAGAAACGCTACAAAAGACCACTTTACGACTCATGTACACTAGAGAAAGTGTCAAATAGCCCCAAATATAATGACAAATGGTTGAAACTATAGTAAATGGCCCAAAAGCATCAAAATATTTGAAAAGGAATATTCCATTCTATTCTATAAATAGAAATATGGGCCAAAAATAGAAACATTGTTCAAATTGCCAATTTGGGTGGAGAAGTACCAATTTGGAGCCAAGACTTTCTTTGCCGATTTCGGGAGCTACGATCTGCCATTTCACCAGCCGTCCGGACCAGGTAGGTCTAAATCTCAACCAACAACTTTGTAGTGGTTTACTTTTTGCATTTTTGTCTATTTTTTGAGTTTTTGGGTGGTTTGTGGGTGGGCCATTGTGCCCTTGGCTCATCGCAAGTGGCCCTTTCGCCAGATTTGTTACCAGACAATCCACTCGACCGGAGGTGAGCTGGATCTCCCTAGCTCAATGCGAGTCTAGAACAAATAGAACAGACTACAAACACGTTTCCTAGATCTACTTAAGGATCAAGTGCTAGATGTCTTACCTATTTGATTTGCTATCATTTCTCCTGAATGTTGCTCCACATCCCACGGTCATTAGATCCAAGCTGTAAGACCTGTCAAGACACATAAAAGAGAAATGAGTAAAGAGAGCCTATACAATAAGAGATCTCTGTAAACAGTTAAGCAGGTAAACAACACAACATCATTACACATAAGAACGATATTGGTGGAAAGCATTTGTATTACTGCAAATAGAAGAGTACATGATAGAGATATAGAACTACAACCAATGAATTAATGTAGCAGCCCTTCTCCACACAAGCCAATTTCCAAGCCCTTCCAAGGAAGCATGAATTCTCCAAGAGGTGAGTGAAGGTGTCCTAAGAGAGATTTCACCAGCATGTAGATACCATAGTCTTCCTCCCTTTGGTATGGCAGTGAGCCTCGTTTATATAGGACTAAGTGGATGAGGTTATGGATAGGATAGGTTGAGAGATTGTAGGAGAGAGATAGGGGATCTTCCCAATGATTTAGGGGTCGAGTACCAGCTCTCTAAGAGATTAGGGATAAGCCCCCAAATGGGCAAGCTTCGAGAAAGATCTTGAAATGGCTATTTTTGCCCATTAACAAACCTCGTCGCACCTTACTATGGAGCAACCTGCGACGTCGCATATTGCTAGTGTGCAATCTGCGACGACCTCTCAAAAGGTTGTACAAACTGAGTACAAATCCTCTCAAATGAATACTTGGTCCAGATGACTTCAGGGATGTATACACTAAATCATGATGATGGGTAGATTTTAGGTGTAACACAAGCAACTGCATGACAGCATTTGAAATTCTTAAGCATAAAACAATCACGGCACCAGTACTCCAAGGACCAAACTGGGAAATTCCATTTCACATCCACACAGATGCGTCAGATAAAGCCATCGGATCTGTGCTTGGACAAGAACGAGACAAGAAACCCTATTCCATATACTATATAAGCAAAAATTTGGCTGGGGCAGAACTCAACTACACAGTCATAGAGAAGGAATTTCTGGCAGTCATACATGCAATCAATAAATTCAAGCATTACATCATAGGATACCAAAGTTTTATCCACACTGACCACTCAGCAATCAGATATCTTATGAACAATCCTAATACTAGTGCAAGAATTATTAGATGGATGCTACTTCTACAAGAATTTGACATTACTATAATAGATAAACCAGGAAAGCATAATGTGGTAGCCGACTTTTTGTCAAGAGTCACACATGGAAAAGATAATGAATTGGTTCAGGATAGCTTCCCTGATGAGCACCTTTTTGCCATATCAACAGGAAGCCCATGGTTTGCTGACATAGCAAACTATTTAGTATTCGGGAAGTTTCCAGAACATTACAGTTATAAAGAAAAGACAAAAGTAATCGGACAAAGTGCAACATACACATGGATAGAAGGCATGCTTTTTAAACAGGGACCAGATCAAATACTTAGAAGGTGCATTAGGGAAGATGAAGTACATGACATAATGCATGCCACCCACAATGAACCCTGTGGAGGACACTACGCTGCAAAAAGGATAGCCTACAAGATCTTACAAACAGGGTATTATTGGCCAACACTCCACAAAGATGCTTATGAGTATGTGTCCCACTGTGATGATTTCCAGCGAATGGAAAAACCAGCACAAAAACAAGAGATGCCACTCCATCCACAAATCTCCTTGGATGCATTTGAAAAGTGGGGATTTGATTTTGTTAGCCCATTCAACCCACAGTCAAATCAGAAAAGCTACATCCTCGTATGCACTGATTACCTTACAAAATGGACAGAAGTAGCAGCACTGGCTGCTGCAAATGAAACCAATGTGGCCAAATTCTTTACTAAGCAGATCTTTCACAGGTTTGGGGTGCCAAGAGAAGTAGTTTCTGATCAGGGCCCACAATTTACATCAAATTTAATTGAAGACTTGATGAAAAGAAACAATGTAAAGCACAGACAGTCATCCTCCTACCACCCTCAAGCAAATGGTCAAGCTGAGGTAACCAACATGGAATTAGAGAGAATCTTGACAAAAACTGTCCAACTTCATAAAAGGGATTGGGCTAACATACTTAGTGAGGAAGTTTGGGCTTACAATACTACATGAAAAACAACTACAGGATTCACACCTTATGAACTAGTCTATGGAAAAAAAGCCATGCTGCCAATCGAATTTGAAATAAAAACATCAAGATTTGCAGCAGATTTACATATGGACCTATCAAAAATTCAAAAAGAGCGCATGCTACAGCTGAATCAACCGGATGAGCACCGCCAACAAGCACTTACACATACAGAAATCATCCAACAACAAAGAAAAAAATGGCATGACCAACATCTGAAGGATAAAAAGTTCAACGAAGGTGATTGGGCACTACTTTACGACTCCAGATTTCACACATTCAAAGGGAATCTAACCACTAGATGGCTTGGACCTTACATTATACAGAAGATTTATGAAAATGGAGCTGTGAGAATTATTACAATTGATGAAGAGGAGTTCCCCATGATAGTGAATGGGCTTCGCCTAAAACGTTACAAGAAACCGCGGTCAAAAGAAGAATTTACACAGCAACTCTACCAGCAACAATTGATGCTGATAGAGGACGCGGCAAATCAATGAAATTCAACTCATTTAAAAAAAAGAGGAGAGAAAAAAGACAAAAGAACAAAAAGAACAAAAAGAGAAAAAAGACAAAAGAACAAAAACAAAAAAAACAAAAAAAGACAAAAAGAAAAAAGAGAAAAAAACATCCAATATGGAGCATCCACGAACATATTAGCACTCAAGCGAGCCTGCAATTCAATTCAAGCGAGCCAGATACATTACATATTAGCACTCAAGCGAGCCTGCAACTCAATTCAAGAGAACCAGATACATTACATATCAGCACTCAAGCGAGCCTGCAATTCAATTCAAGCGAGCCAGATACATTACATATCAGCACTCAAGCGAGCCAGCCACGTCTACATTCAACAATCAGTAATCAACTACTACGGAATTCTTCAAACGTTCCATTCCATTCTTTTCAACATACTCACACGAGCCTGCAATTTATTCAAGAGAGCCAGTCACATACTGCCATTCAATCATCCAATATGAAGCATCATCACATGAGTCGTATCAACAACTGGCACAACTTTCAAAACAAGCCAGTTCAACAAATTCAAACAAGCAAAAAAAAGGAAAAAGCAACGCACACACACATAACTATTGACATGTAGAAATCTACTACAGAATACGCGATCCATGAAAAATGCACCAGATCATCAATGTAGGTACGCATACATAGCAAGGTAATCTCTAGAACGATTTTATTTTATTCTTAAGGTAAAACATTATCCCACACTACATTCGTTTCTAGTCAGCTGAGGACAGCTTCTATTTTAAATCGGTGGCATGGTAGAATGACCTTAATAAGTCATGATCGCTACCTAAGTCCTGTCACCTTAATAAGTCATGATCTCTACCTAAGTCCTGTCTCCCTCAACAAATCATGATCACAACCCTCATCATATGAAGTACAGAGATCGATCATGGGGAAAAAGGGATTAAAAATGGAAAATACAAGAATGATGGAAAGGACAGGTGTGGAAAGACAGTAAGTAAGGCTGCATAATCTTCCACGATTTTGCATATAAGGAACCTCTCGAAATTCCCAAGAAGCAACAAACCAAAAATCTAGTGCGCTCACTCAGCCAGCATTACAATCCTTGACCCTGTAGGCAGAGCCCGACCAGTTGAGGGTATAAACCACATACCAAAGTTCTGGTTTTTTCTAATCATAAGGAAGTTTCTAAAATGACAAAGGGTTTCAAGAAAAGTGAACCAGAGGATCACAACACCATTTATCAAATCCTGAGAATCCTACAGATCATTCGCAATGCAAGTTGGATGCCTTTCATCCTTGGACTGAAAGGATACGATACAGGGGTAGCTCAGGAGTTTGCAAGAAACTTCAAACATATTAAGGATGAATAGTACGTCACCCGAGTGAAGGGGTTACGTATTAAGATTGATGAGGATGTAATTGCCAAATACACTGGACTACAGAAAGGTTTGCATTGGAGCAGGGATGATAGGGAGGCGAACCAGGAAGCAAAAACAACCTTCTTCGAGTAAGGAGAGGTCTATGACGAAAACAAAAACGGAGTCAAAAGACTCTCCATGCCAGTGCCATGGAAGGACGTGGTTGAAATTGTTCTGAGGTACATCACATGCTCTGGTAGGTTAAGCTATGTTCCCATCTTTCATTTTCGGATCCTAGAGCTGTTAAGGCACATAAGTCACATTTCGTCAAACAACAACATTAGTATTCCATTTCACCTGCTCCAATCCATAACAGAAATGAGCAAAAAGGTGGCTAAAGGTAAGGAGGATGCCTTGGCCCATCATGGGATAATCAAGTTAATAATTTGCGAGGAATTAAAGGCGCAGATACCAGAGCTTTCATGGGAAGAATTCATGCTGGTATCCATAGAAGATGTTCAAAGGATGAAAAGTACACCCACAACTAGCATACCACCAGGAGAAATGAACAGAGCTACCTCTGCATCAGGGGTTAAATGGAAGATTGACCTGGACCATGTGGCAGAGACCCTGGTAAAAATCAAACATTCAAGAGAGGACTCCCCCAAGGCAAACCCAGAGATTCCTACCAAAAATCAGGAGCCAAAGAGAAGGAGTAAGAGATTCACCCAAGCATCCTGAATCTGAATAGACAAAGAAAAGAGTAGGGAACCCAGTCCCATTGTTCAAAATGTGTCGGATGGGGATGACGATCAGTGGGTAGATCAGAGAGACCCCACTACAAAGGAGGAGCAGGAGGAGCAAGAAATGTAGGATGAAGAGGAAGAAATGGATAAAGAAGAAGACAAGAGCTTACAAAAGCAAGGCAACTTCCAGGGGAACCCTCCAGAAGATACTGAACACCACGAGGTCATTACCCAACTCGTTGAGGCACGGGAAGAATTGGAAAAGCTCAGAAATGAGCTAGCAACATTAAGAATTGGGCCAAGAAGCCAGCCCACACCTCCCCCGTTCTCACCTGAGAAGACACAAATCCTAAAGATGCATCATGCAGAGGAACTACGGCTGGCTAAGTAGAAGAATTCAGCGCTTCATGAAAAATTGGCCGAGGCACAAAAAGAATTAGCCAAAAAGGACCAGGAGATTACCAAATCGAAGGACGTTTTGGCCACTACTGCTGACATATATGATAGACTGCGGGACCTCAGACCACCGTCGACAATATATGTAGTTTATGTACAAGAGAAATGGGGCAAATTCCAGCTCCAGAGGTTGAAGAAAGGACTCCCTATAGAGATAAGCACTCCCAAAGAGTTTATGGATGCATCTTTGAACTCCACAAAGCTAGAAAAGGACCAATTGAGTGAATTCTTCTTGCATAATTTCGTAGTTTCTGGCTCGCCCAACTGGTCGTCAAACCCATATGTGGGCGATTTCCAGTTGAGGGCATTCTGTTCGTGGATGAACCATGAAATTGAGCGAGCCCAGTACTACCATATCTATGTCGCATCCAAATGGAAAACCCCATTGATGATCAGAGCAGAGCCAACTCACCCTGAAGGGATACTATACAACCATAGGATCCTCACCCAAGACGAGGAGCTAATCCCCATTCTCCTTGCAAAACAGCATGAGGCTATGACTCATTTTGACATTACACTCCGAAGCACACAGAAGGAAGTTCATGATCCCATTAAGGAAAGGTGGAGCAGAGTGGCAAACGATCTGAAAAGAAGAGAACTCCACTCCCCCCTCAGGCTTGATGATGCTCTTTTCAAAGCCACACTCTACAAGGAATCTCTGGCAAGAAATCAACTCATATGGATTGGGATGAGGTTGAATCCCCCATTCTTTCTTTCCCCGGTCATCAAGGGACATATTAATGAAGAGGAAGAAAGGAGGGCATGGGCCAAGGAGGATCAGAATTTTGGATATCACAGGAAGGCAGGGATCCCTAGGGTGGTAGCATGGGACATTAGGGAGGTCAAGGACAAATCGAGTAAGTCACCCAAGGATGGGTGAATCCATCAAGTATGGGAGAGAATGATGAGTCCAAATTTTAGGTATTTGATAAACCTTTTTCCCGCAGTCAAGCTCAAGCAATGACGAAGAAACACACTCATTTGTGGGAAAATGTTTTACTTTAATTATTTAATGAAGTTGTTTTAGATGATTATTCTTGTATGATTAAAATGTGTATTCAATAAACTAATTCTGTGGAAATCAAGCGTGATTGAGTAGGTTCAGGGGCATTAAAGGACGAACGCGTAGAAGACTGAGGGATCATGCAACTCAATGCCCTGTTCCCTGATTTATAGAGAACACACTCCTGTTCAAGGAGAATCGGCATTTAGACATTTAGTTAAGTTCAACATTAAGAATTATATAAATATGGACCTCTCGGGTAGCGAGAGGTCCCTGTTGACATTTTTGGAGAAACATTGTTTTACGTTTTTTCACTCTTGAGATACTTCTGAGTTCCAGACTTTTGTGAAGACATGGAGTTTATATTTTAATGGAAGATTGATGTTAAATCCCAGTCAGCATCTATAAGTTTCTTGTCCTCCTGAGTACGGGTTGGAGAGGGGCCCCTCCAACATGTAAGTCAGGGGATTTCCATTTCAGGTATTTCCGATTATGTGTTTTACAGTGATGAAAATTTATATCGCATATGGAAGCATTTGAATGATGTCTTGATTCTGTAGTAATTTATAATACGTTTTGTAGTCCAGCAATATGGTTTCAGTAGTCCCATAGCTGCTTTCTTCCAACGCACATTATAGATAACGATTCCATATATATTAGCATTTCCTTAAAAAAAAACATGGTTTAAGATCTAAGGTTTATGAATGTTTCCCATCATGATTAATTGCTCCTCGAGATTGATTGCTTTAATTTCTTAATAATAGATGTGTAGCATGAGATGTTAGATTAGAATTCTAGTTTTATGTGTAAGTAATTACAGACCTTTCTTTCTTTAATTAAGAATAGATCTGTTATGGCATTTCACTTTCATAGTCTAGATTCACCATTCTGGATTAGGTAAATTCATAGGATTATCTCTTCCACTTTTAGCATTTTTTCTTTAAAATAGATTTACTGCTTTTAGTATTTTAATTCTTTAAAACAGATTTACTGCTTTTAATACTTTAATTCTTTAAAATATATTTACTGTTTTCCAGTATTTAATTCCATAGTATAAACAGTTTTACATATTGAGTAGGAAACCCTTAAAACATTGATACTGATACCCAACCGTGACAAAGATTATCCTATAAGAGCACAGATAGTGCCTGCACTTCTAAAGTTTGTACATCCCTAGAGTTGATAATTAAAGTAGGCTCTTAGTATAGCTACCCTCATTAGGCATCCATATTGGGAGCTCACCAGTCCCTAAGCATCTTCCAGCTAGTAACCCACAATGGTAAATAAACAAAATGCCTTAGTAACTATTTCTTCATGCCAAAACCTTCATGATCCTCAAATCTTCATGGGTGCAGCATTAGTTTAGCTTTCCCATACTTCTCCATGAGCTTCCACTGATCAAAAACTGGAAAATATGGCGTGGCCACCTCCTTTAATATTACCCGCAATTTTGTACGATCCCTGTATGAGCAGCTTTGAAGACGTGCGCCTGCCTCTTTGAAGATCATGCCCAACTCAAAATCCTTTATCAATTTGTCTACCACTGTTTTTCCTGTCAGAGGCTGGTCCATGTCAGCAAAGCCTTCATGATCCAATCTTAACTCCCATAGCTTGCTCTAATACTCTTCCCGTGTCCTCATGGTGCCATTCTCCTCCCAAAAGAGAGGCAACCCTTCTTAAACAAGGGTCAAACATATCCCTGAAGTACTTCACCTACTGGGCCAAAACATCAATTCTAGCTTGAATATTTTCCACTTTTTGGTGCTTATTTATCACTCTCTTGGCCCAAATGATGGTGAACATCCTATCTTCTATACCTTCTTCCTTTACTTCATCTCTAGTTAAGCCATTCAAGAATTCTATGGCATTTTCAGCATGCTCCACAGGATTTTTATTCAATTTCGCATTTGCTTCCACTGTACTTTGTTTGGATAGCTTGATTACAATTTCCTTGTCCAAAATGAAATCAAGATATCGCCTTAGTTTTTCTGCCTCTGCAATAATGTCATCCCAAATGACTTGCTTTGCTTCCTGAAGGGAGGTCTGACCTATAGCCCACTTCACCAGCTCCTCATTTTTGACCTGTATCTCCTAGTACTTGGTTTCCCAAGCCTCCTTTTTTCTATTCGTCCTTTGACATCAGGGTTTTCAAATTGATGTTCTTCTTCTTTAACCTTTCCACTTCTAAGTCTCTTAAACTGGCCTGTTCCATAGCCACCACAATGCAGAAGTCACCTGATTCTATGGAGGAGGGTGTGGCCACGTTCTCCAAGTCTTTGCTCTTCTCCTGCAGTTTCCCCTCCAACTCCTCAGACTTAGATTCCCACTTCCTTTCACTCTCCACCATAAGAGCCATATCACTCAACCATGGCTTCTCTTTCTCTTCAAACTTCAACAACCTAGCTTTGTAGTCTGTTAGCTCATTTTGTAGCTTTTCTCTCTTCTCCTCCAGCTCTGTCAATTCAGAGGCTTCTACCAGGTAGGTGGAGGGGATATTTAGCTTCTTTTTTAATGACTGAATGGTGTTGTCTCCCTCATCCAGCAGCTTTTGTATACTAGCCTTCTTGTCACCCTGACTTTTAGTAGCTAATAGTGCAACCTACAGCTTTTTGACTTGTGTCTTTAGGGATTTATTTCCCACCTTCTCTAGTCTAAGCTAATTTTGAACCTTGTTCTTATTGACTTGCAATTTAGACAGTTCTAGGGCAGCCTTTAGCAGTTTGGCATAGATAACCTCCCCAATCTCCTTATGCAAGTTGATCACATCAGGAACGGGAATATCTTCCAAGTTCACTTTCAGTTCAGTGGCTTTGTTTTTGGTGGCTAAGGCTAAGCTCAAGGTGTTCTGGGCATAGCTCCTGCTAGATACCAAAGACACATCTTTGTTTGAAATCTGCCTCACCTCTTCATACAGCTTAGACTCCTCTGAGGCTCCCTCTGTGCCCTCCTTGTACTCACTCAATAGTTATGCCCTACTTTTGCTTGGGGCATTAGGTTCGATGGCTGCCTTATCAAACTCATAATCTTTGATCTCGAAGGCAGGAAACTTTGTCTTCACCTGCTTCTTCTTAGCTTGACTAATTGACACATGTACAATTTGTTGCTCAAGTTTTTCTACTTTCTTCCTTTTGGGAGCTCTTTCTGTGTCATCATCTATATCCATGACATCAATTCTTTCTACTTTGTTGGATTCTCCAGAGCCACTGGCAGGGGGTATAACTTCCCCAACTGCTGAGACCAAGCTGGAGGAGCTAGGCAGTGGTGAGGTGGATTTTGGTACTAGGGAGGTGGAGTCATCAGGTGTATCTATCTCCATCTGACTTTTTCCAGGATATTCTAGTAAATTAACAGTCTAAGCCATCCCTGCAATTTCAAAATGTTTAAAAGCATTTATATTACTTTCTTTTCTTCTGTCTGAGATGATGTGGTGGGGGTCATAATTGATGGCTTCCTTTGTTCTGAATCCCATATCTCTCATCATCTCCTCAATGGTTGGAAGGGAAGTCTTGTTTTTAACAACGAATGGGCCCATAGCCCATGGGAAGGTGATATCTGAATCCTTCTTGTCATCCAAGAAATGCTCAACTTCCACCTTCAACCTATGTCTGATGAATTCCAGTGTAAATAATCTGGGGGTTAGAAAATATAGAAGCACATAAGGTGCATGGGAAAACCCATAAACTCTGATTGTCGTGCTGTGTTCTGAGAGGAACCAGTCACCTATCTTCTTATCTGGAGAAGGCTGTACCATGTCTTTGATTACTGTTAATACCCTGGGCAGTCTCCTTTGCAATATAGCATTGTGGACTTCAGATATGATGTTTTTCATGAACTTGGTGTAATCTGTGAGGGTCTCCCAAGTGAGCATCATCTCAGGCATCTGCAGATTCTCTTCATTGAAGGACAAGAAAATCCTCAGTAGATAAGACTGGAATCTGAAGCTTCTATTTTTGGGGAACTCAACTAGCTGAGAATGGATATTCTCAGCTAGGGCTTCATCAAACCTAAGATAGGCACACTGGGTGGACTGACTGGGCTCATCAAACTCAAGAGGACATGTGCTCATGACAAAAAGCAGGCTTATTAAAGGCTCGGTGATATACATGTCATTATATAATCCTAGCAACTGGGATAACATGGTGATGACACATTTGGACTCTTCTGTGAACAGACTGACTTCACCAGGGAAAGGTTGGTTCTGGAAGGAGGCATTTGGCTGCAGGCTACAATGGAAGAAACTTTGATTAAGGTCGACTGGGGCTTGTTTGAAATGTTGAATTAGGGCTTCTTCTCTGTATTCTTTGGCCTTTTGACAGAACTCATTCAGGATTTATAGGGCCTTTCTAACAGTGAGGGGATTTATTTGGCACAAGATCTTGGATTTGGCTATGTCCATAATCACCCTCTCAGAGGAGGAGCAATGGGTGGCACACCAGTCAACAAACTCGAGATAGTTTGGAGTTTGGAAAATTGCAAACGAAATGAAAAACATCTAATAAACCTTATGTACATCTATATTCCCCTCTCGAATCAGCCTCAACCTGTCCTCAACCATCTCAATGGAATTGTTTATCAACACTATGTCATAAATCTTGGCCTCCTTGTCGTCAAACCAATCATTTATCCTCTGGTATTCGAAACCTGGGGGTTCTATTAGTTCAACCATTTAAATAGTTTAGTATGGAACAGAAGGCTTACCTAGTTATCGACAGCTGGTCTGAGAAATGGCTGAGTTGTCGGCTTCTGCACAGTCATCTGTCATTTTCCAATGCACATGTCAAATGATGCTCAGGTCCCCATGCAACTGTATTTTATATTATTTCCCTTTCCCTTATCATCCTTGCACTTATCGCAGTGAAGAAGTTCTCTGAGCCCTCCAGCTACATGATTAAACCCGATCCATAGATCTCCTTCACCCATTTAACTCCATAATCCTTCATGGCTTTTGATCCTTCCTTATGCCTCCTATCTTGCACCTTAGATCCATGAAAACGCTGTCAACCATCAATCCAGACTCTTCCCAGATCCTGACCGTCAAAAGGTGCAGCGCTTACCATGTTCGCATATCTGGACGACGTCGATGCTCCATGCCTGTTCAATCTGCGAACAAATCTCCAACCCTAGATCTAAACTCCGCCAAATCTACACCATTGCAATCTGTGGGGCCTACCAAAATTTTACACATTTGGAAAGTGCCAATTCCCAGTGCATGTCAAATCGATGAAGTTAATACTATCCGTAGATCTGTCCTTCGTCCCGTCGATCAAATTTCCAATTTGATCGTGGGCTAAACACTCCGCCTACGCTTTAAAACACACCCAACTTATTTCATGAAGCTGCTTCTCCGCCGTTGATCACTATCTCCATAGATCTGCGCTCTTCACTGGTGCCACCAGTTAATTGCGGGGGGATTTTTGCCTTCACCCTCATCTGCTAGGTTCAAACTTAGGATTTCTTGATTATTTCACTCTGACTCTTAGCGATAAACCCTTTAGAGGCTCGATTTGCATCCTTATGGGTCCTATGGCTTTAAAACCGAGGTCCTGCTCATTCTTTCCTGGGTCTAACCTTCTCCATCCCTTCAAGACAAAACTGGTGTCAACACCCGATATTACAAAAATCAACATCGTAGCCACATAAGCCATCCTGCAATTTGAAACCTCAAGGAAACTCACTTTGACAATGAGTTTCTCTGCTCCTAAACTCACCATCAATCCCGGAGTACATAAAAATATGTAAACATGGGATATATTCCCATTTATCACAAGGCCCTGAGATTCCTCCCTTTGTCATGGAAACTGTTGGGTGTATTTACTGTCTTAAGGAATCACCAAATATTTAACTATCGACTAGGGTTGGTAATCTTAGAGTTGTAGCATAGTATATGCTGAGGTAGAATGGTACCTAAGACATCGACTCGACCGACCTTGAAAATATTTAATAATGAAAATATCGAAAGATCTTTCAAAATGAAAAACTGAGTCAAACTTCAAAAACACAACTACTAAATTGATTAAATTTAACTAAACCAATAGATCAAAATAGTATCAATTTATACTACTCTATTCTATGAACAATAACTTAAAAGATAAAAAAACAAATATTATTCTAGGGAACAGGACTTGATCAAAAGCAAAAACTACTCTTACGGAAATGGAAACTACTGATAAAAGACTATAATCTAGGAATTAGAAAACAACTATCAATTCATAAATCTATCAATGAAATGATTCAGTTTATAACTAACTCTAGAAACAAGAAACTATATTATCTTAAAGCAAAACTACTTAATAATTCAATAGTTAAACTATTCATGCATTCAACAAATATTCAGAACTAAGCTAAGCTCTCTAATTCCATTCTCCTTGAGGATTCCGAGGAAATGTGTCAAATGTAATAGGAACAGGAGAAAAGGTATCAAAATGACTTTCAAATGTGACAAGGAAACATAACGGAAGTAAATCTAGTTTAACTTCTACAAAGAGATGCAAGCTAAAGAGTGTCCAATTACAACTAACTTTAAACCTTGTAATCTATTCTTTATCCATAAGCAAATGACTTGGAAACAAAGTAATCTAGAAGCAAGTAGAAAACTTAATAAAGATATTTACTTGAGAATGAGTTTGATCTAGAAGCAAGTAGAAAACTTGATAAAGATATTTACTTGGGAATGAGTTTGATCTAAAAGTAAGTAGAAAACTTGATAAAGATATCTTATTTTTGAATCAAATCCTATTCTATGAACATCTTCATTAATTATGTGGATGAAAAGAACAAATCCTATGCTTGAACTATAATTAAGATTAAACTCTAAAAAACTAATGTGCTTTGGAGATTGAAATTACGAAATTTAATCCACAATTAATCTTAATAAGAATTAAGTAGACTAATCTAAGAATGGAATTGATAAGTTCTAGAACAGTAAAGTATTAAGAAATCAGACATAAAAGAAACATAATTTGAAAAGCAACTAAAGCAAAGTTAAGGAAATGGATGAAAACTAAGAATGAATATGAAGCTTAATTGAAACTCTATGTGGTTTAGAACAAGGTCCTAATTACATATATAAATGTTGATCAATTATAAGAAATATTACAATTCGGAAATCTAAGAAATTGAACTCTAAATAAGCATAAAAAAAAACACAGAAAATATTAAAGTCTGTATGACAATCCGGATGACAGTCTGAATGATAGACCAGATGGCAAAAAACGATATAAACTATGAAAATGATCAGACTGAATGATTCTAACACCAGCTGGTTTATGCATATGAACCTACAGTGAAAGAAAAGCAGTAAATGAACTGTTAAAGTTGAAATAGCAAGAAGCCATTTATAATAATCACTATCTAAGGAAATAAACTATTTCTATTGCATAATAAAACAAGGCTAAAACGTAAGTGAAACTAATTTATAGCTACATGAAAACAATCAAAACTAATTCTAACTAGAAACTGAACTTGAAACATTAACTAGTTAACTTTATCTAGTTGAAAATGAAAAGATTGAAAGCAAACTAAGAGAAACTATGCATGACCGGTCGTTCTAGATTCTGAAAATGTAAATTATATTAGCAGGAAGAAATAAATTACAGGAAACAGAGAAATGACATCTACAGGAAAACAAAGTTAAATACATATACTGAAAATGGAAACTATTTACTTTGCAGAAAAGAAATACAAAATATACACAAAAACCTCTGGTTGTTGAGGGGCCCTTCTCAGCAATTAGGGATTTGAAGCTAACTCGAATTAATCACCAACAGAACATCAACAACTAAAAACCATAAACTTTTACTAACTGAAAAAGACTACAAAGCGTTTTCTAACTCAAAGTTTCTATGCATAAAATTACTACTGCGTTTCTCCACCAGAGGCATCTTTATATAAGTTTTACAATAAGAGAGAAGGTCGACCCTTTCAGTGGTCGACCTCTCTAAAAATAGAGGTATTAATTGCTATAGAAACAACTTAGCACAGCACACTGGCTATCTGCCTGATTCCACGAGTGTTGGTTCTCCTTGACGCGAGCAGCTGTGCGTTGGTTCCTTTTGACATGGGCAGAGGATGCATTGTCAAGCTAGGAGGACAGGAGGACGGATCTTCTAGAATGGAGGCTCACGAATTGTGAGGGACACGTTACCAACAGAACCCATGTCACCGTTTTTGTCTTTAATGCCCCGGAATATTCCAACCAATGATTTCATGGGTGTGAATAGAGGGTTGAACGACGGTTCGAATGCGGATGGATGTCTTCAGCGTGAACGCGCATCTGAATGAAGGTCCGAATGACGACCACAACCTGTAGAACAAAAACTATATGCCAAGCACGTCTATAAATGTGAGATAATTGTCAATAAACCATAAAATGATGAGATTTAATCAAGATTCATGTGATATGTAAATAAGTTCATACCTCGGTCTAATTGACGATCTGAATGGAAAGAAGTATGGATTAATATGCCAAAAATGAAAAAAGTAGTGCCACCAGAGCACATTTAATGACAAAAATGGACATCAACACTCCCCCAAACCGGAGATATGCCAGGTCCCACTGAGAAAAACAGAGAGGAATACAGGAAGAAGGTTGAGTTGCAGTCGTAGCTGCCTTCGACTTAGATGAGGAAGTGGATTTAGGCTTGAAATTCCTGGCCTGGGCTCTCAGGGTATCATGCCACATCTGGAGAGAGCCATGAGAAGAGGTTATGGCGTTGTTCAGATCTTCGACACACTTTACTTGTATACGCAGTTCCTTATTCTCTTCACGAAGCTCAAATATTATCTCAACGTACTTCTCATTCTGGATTTTTAACTGTGCTATGTCTTGAGTCAATCTATCCACAGTCTGATGGAGTGGAGTAGATAGTTCTGTAAGAGACTCAGGATCTTTGTGAGGGCTCGTTCCCTTTAAACATGTTTCAGGATCAACAAATGTAGTGTGTTCCTCAGGAGCCTTATCTTCAATGTGTGCAGGTGCTGGTTCAAAGACAAAATCTTCAAGCAAACGGGCAGAGACATTGGCTAATGCAAGAAGGGGTGTTTCAAGGACAAGGTCCTCCATTTGGTCATCAAGACTATCTGAATGACAAACTGATCGATAGACTAGACGACGGTCTGGTCAATAGACTGATCATGATTAACCTTTCTTGACTTTGTGGGTATTGGTGAAAATAATGGTGGTTTCATGCTCGTGTCCTCGTGGAAAAGCTCAGGAGAGGATGAATGAACAAGGTGCATTTCTCCCGAGGCACCCTCACTGAACTGCACAGACTTAGTATCCCTTTTTGCTTAGGCAAAGATTTGAGCAGGTTCATTGGCACAAGTTTGAAATCAGTGACGCTTGCGAGAGGTAGGGGCTTTGACAAGGGGTTTCTTGACCAAATGGGGGTTTAGTGTTTCAAACACAAAGCTATCCCAAAGTTTGCCCCTTTTCCTTCAACTAGTGAATGACCAGGATTTTTATGAGACAGTGATGGTATAAACTGCTAGCGGGGTTAACTACATTTTTCTTAACCTGGTTAGACATTTTCTCAAGGCTCTTCAGGAAATAAAATGGGAAATTTAGGCCTTGATTATTAACAAATTGAGCTAATAATCGAAAGTGGCAGGATTTGAAGACAATAAACTTACCCTCGCAGGTGATCAACCGAATGATAACATTCAAGGGCTCGAGGTATTCTGGATTAATCCACTCTCGTTGGAACCCTTTTGTGCCTGTAACATGTTGATATTCGGCTTTGAGAGGAAATTCATGAGTCGTCCGCAGGAGGAAGAGGTGCTTGTGCCAACGAGCACCCTCCTTGGGATGCTTTGTGGCCAACACAATAGACTTCTCAGTCACGGGAAAGGTAAGATGGCCAACCTTATCCGTCTTGCCAACGAATCCTTTGGCGAATAGCAATGAGATCTCGTCATCGTGGCCTTCGAGAAGATGAAGGAATGGACTCCAGCCCGCTCGAAGAAACACTGCACGAAACGCTTTGAATTCGGGGATATAGAGCAAATCCTAGTAGCTTCCAGGCTCATGGCGGACCGACATTGTTAAACGGAGGTGGATGGATGCAAGGGATATAGGGGATGCAAGAAATTTCAAGAGACGCGGCTTGATAGACTCGGAAAGATGAGGGCAAGTAGAATGAAGCAAAATTCACACAGGCATTGGTTTAAAATGTGATCCGTTCGAACGGTTGAATGATCATGAGCAGAGATTTAGCACGTTCGAACGATCACGCTATCATGCAAAAGATCTTGAATCGTGTGCCATCATAAAAATGTGTGCGTTAGTGAATTTGTATGGTTATCATATATTTAACCATGTCCAAAGTAAACTTTGGACAGGTTGAATGTAATTTTCATCATGAGATTATAAGCATAAGTAGCATAAAAGAACATGATGACTTTTAATTAATACGATGACAGATCGCATGCATATAACTTAATGAGGAGTTAAAACCATATGATAGCCATATATAAAGTGGGTTCTAATACAAAATTGGACCAAGTACAAATAATAATACCTAAGTAACTTCTTCCTAGTGGAACCTTGGCTTGGCTTCGGGGTGACCGAAGGGGAATCAAAGGAAAAAATGTTCTCAATTGGTTTATGGTTGGGAGGGTCAAGGCTTCCCCCGATGGTTTGTAGAATTACTTTTATACACACGACAGATAAGTATGTCTATTACGATGTTTACGTTCTTATATTTTCCTAGTAAATTGAGCAGTTCATGATTTCATTATTGAGTGTTGATATGGTAATTGATTATCTTTTATAAGATCACAGTATTAATTTTATAAGTAAAATGTATTTGTCTTATAACCATAAAACTTTGTGTAATTAAACCTTGTATAAATTGAAGGATTATGGAAAATAAGATCTTGCATCCGATAACCTAAGGACTTATAAAGACCTAGTTTATGAACTTGATGTTATAGATATAAAACCTAGAAGTGACATCTGAATGATTGTTTATTAATAAAGTTAAATATTGTCTCCCTTGATTTACTGACATTATACCAGTATATTGAGACATTGAATAGAACCTAAATAGATGAAGTAAAAGTCTACTTATAGGTTTTTGGAAACTATAATAAATTTGTTCATAAAAAATACATTAAAAAATTTCTATATAAAGAATAATAAGAAATTATACCAGACAAATATAGACCATGATGAATTCCATGTTCATATACTATTATTATGCAAATACCAACAAAAGAATTTGTACATTGAAATTAGAATAGTTGTAGTTTACTCTTCTTTACATTTTTAGAAGATTATAGAGAGTTTCCTTTTTTAAATAGAGGACCTTTTTCTACAGGGTAAACAAAGTAAACAAGCAGAGGATTATTCATTGCCAGACAAATAAAATCAGAAATTTTACATTGTAAAGATAAGCCTGAATTGATATAATTTCTTCGAACCCTCATGGATTAATAATACATATTGTCTATGAGTGAAACAACAAATAAAGAATAGAAATATAAATCCATTTACTAGGTAATCAATAAAATAACTAGCCAAACCATACTTGTTATAAATAATTCAAACCCTAATGGGTCAATAACATGCATTGTATGTCAAGTTGACAGTGCGTAAAAAAGAATTAATACAATGTCATTGGAATAGAATAATTTTAAAAGGATCATGGAAATCCAGAAAATATGATTAATGTGTTATCCTGTTACAAAAGAAACAAAAAAATGGGGGGGGGGGTTATTAATTAGGAGAAAAACCTTAACCAAAGGGGTAAACCCCATAGTTACAAATCTTTCAAATGAATAAACATTACAGAATTTAGATAAGCATTGTGCCAGAGATCCCCAAGGATCGTTGGTAAACATAACGATACATGTATGCAAATCATGTGGTTGAGTGACATCAACATAGTAAACCACCCAATGTATAACCCATAACCATAAGAGGGAGCTAAACTGCTTATTTAAAAAAATTAGAATTACTGTAATACTATTCAGTGGGAGAGAAAGCACGACTTAACTTACAAAGAACAAACGCCTGTGTGAAATCCGTGCTTTGTCCCAAGACTCTCCCCAAAAAGAAAATGATTAGAACCTGTAGATTACAGAAGTCATTGGGAATTGATAATGAGAGGTTCCTTCATATCAAATGAAAAAAGAAAGCGTAATACGATTATGGTTATCAGAAAATGAAACTATGTTAAGGAGTCAATAATCTTCAAAATGTATAGCATTCAAGATATTATAAAAACTTGTTATTCTAGTCAACCTAGCCCTAAATTAATGTAAGGAGTTAAAATGAAAATATTCTCATGATATACCTATTCTCACACTGCATGAATTGATGGGTTAGATAAGAAAATCCTCCGACTAAAAGTCTCAGAATAAAAAGAAATGAGACCTGCGATTCAAAGGTAGAACATATGTTAGAAGACAGATGAAATGAAAATGAACCCTAAATGTTGTGCTAAATGTCTGAGGAAACTTAAATATATTAAAGCATATTTGTAGTTACCATCATGCTTACCTGTGAAGGATTGTAGTGTTATAATATTCTGAAGACCGATGAAAGTCGCCTCCCATAGCATATGTGATTCAGAGCTGATGAAATGGAGGGAAACAATCACAAGGGAAATACTCCAAAACCGAGAGGGCATATCAAATTTGACAATAGACCATCACACGAAGACCACAACGTGGCAATTGGTGTGTGGGAAATGAGTCCATATGTCCAAATGGTGTTAAATAAATTTGTTAATTAGCAACAATGAAATGGATGTTCTAGCACAAGTTACACATGATGCGGGAAGGAAACTAAAACAGTCCTAGATGGATTTCTTCAACATACCTTTAGCTAGGCGATGATGAGGGTCAGGAATGGGATAATTATGTTAGAATGCTTAATTTCACTAGCATATTTCTCAACACTGATGAAGACTACCTCATCTGGTCCTGGAACTTACAAAATGGACAAATATCAACTAAATTAGCCTACGAAGCGCTGATGTGGGAGCATTCAGATGGGGAAGTATTTTGGTGGAATCGTTGGCTATGGAATTGGAGATGTCCTTATAAGCTCAAATGATTTGGATGGCTACTAATTCACAACAAACTACTGACATGGGAGGTCTTCAAAAGAAGGGGTCTCATTGGCCCCAGTAGATGCGTTCATTGTTGCAAGGATTGTGAGACTATAAATCATCTTTTTATCAACTATAGGTTTTCGGAATAGATTTGGGGGATATTCGATAGATCACTAAGGTGAAACTAAGATGGAATGGGAACAGTATAGAGGAATGTCTACTGAGATGGCGCTTTTATGGTGATAAATGGGCGTCTTTACTGGTGTTCACCATGTGGTTCACTTGGATACACAGAAACAAGATCATTTTCGAAGACATAAGACGACATAGAGTTTCTATTGCTCTGCAAGCAGTGGATTCTTAGAGGTGATGCCACCAAAAAAAGGGCGTGACATAGCACCGATTGCGGCCACCTCCTCTCATTCATACAAACTTGTCGATTTGGTTTTTTGATGGCTCCTCACAATTGGATGGAGAAATTTCTGGGGCTAGTGTGCTGTTTAGAGTGGATGGTAACAACTTGTTTAGATTGCAACTTGGATTTGGGAGTGGAACTAATTCAAGAAGTGAGCTTCTTGGATTGGCAACACTTTTATTTTTTGCTTCATCAAAGCAGATCTTGGAATTGGCAGTGGTGGGAGACTCGTTGGTGATATTGGACTGGGCGCAACACAAGTCAAACATCAGAGTGTCCTTGTTGGAGGGGTGGAAAACACGCATCAGGAGACTCCAGTCACTCTTTCAGACTCTACATTACATCCACGTCCCTAGGATGTACAATGCGGAGGCAGATTTACTATCCAAGCAGGCACTTAATAGCCCCGATGGCGTTATTCAGTTCCAACATTGACAGGCTAACAACCTTCTGCAGGAAGGCTCTGTGGACCTTTATTAACTTTAGATCACTTGTACCTGCTACCTCATAGGCAGTAATCTTTGGGAACAGTGTAATCTCAGCTCAGTATTACACTGTGGACGCGGGACTGACTAGTTAGATAGTAAAGGACATGCAAAATATTTGTTATTTTTTTATCAACATGTATTTAGAAGAATAGAAGGTATAATTTTGATGAAATCTGAGAATGATAGATGACAAAGTTATGCTTATAGACTGAAACTACTTGAGCACAAGTCTTCTATAAACAAAACTCATGTATACTGTGATTTCATGTTGAAATATCAAGTATAGTCTTTTTCGATGTGAAAAAAAAACAGTGAAATGGTCTATCAACGAGGATTGAGGAGTGAAACCAAAAAATGTTACACCATCAATCATTGCTAAATAAATCGGAGATTAGTCCTTGGTGGATGCTAGGTCGACAAGGACGATTAACTTGGTATATTTATAGTATTAAAGGGTGTCACAAAAAAAAATTCATATTCAAAACTTATGAAACAATACTATGTAAATCCCACTTATATAATAGCTCGAAATAGAGTCTATATGCCGTTTGACGTTATTTATAAGAAAATGAAGTAAAAACGGGAGATATACTTAGTGTGTAGTCCATGCCTTATGGAAAGGTAAAGGAATAAAGTTGAATAAAATATTAATATACTTAGTGCATTAACTAGGTTATGTATCAAATAAAATTAATAGAATAAAGTTAAAAACAAATAAAATTAATATACTTTTTGATTAACAAGGTTCTGTATCAAATAAAATTTATATTAATATTAAAAAAAATGATAGCTTTTTAATTTATAATTTGATGTTTATAATATTTACTCATTAATAATAAATTATTTATGTTAAATTTTTTGCGGTTATGTGAAAATTTTAACTAATAAAATAATATTTTAAAATAATTTTTATAATTGTAATTTTTTCTAAATAAAAATTTGAATAAACAATGTATTGAATAATTTATATTTATTTCATAATAATAAATTAGTTATATTAATTTTTTTAGTTTTGTGGATTTTAACTAATATGATAATTTTTTAAAATAATTTAGGTAATTGTAAATTTTTCTCTCACAAATTTGGTTTATGCACATAATAGTTTTTGTAATTATAAATTTTACCCAAATTACATTATATAATATATATAATAATTTAAAAAAATATATACATAATAATTAAAAGAATATATAATTAAAAAAAATGTACATAATAATAAAAAAATATGAAACTATGGTTTTTTTGGGAAGAAATTGATGATGAAGGTAAACACTAAAACATTGTTTGATTAAGTTTTCACTTCAAACTAAAGCATTTTCAAATAAGAATTACAATCCAGTTTGTATAATATATTATTTACATGTAGTTCAACTTATTTTTGAGTTAGGGAAGGCAAAGACACCTTCTACACAAATTATTGTAGAAAATAAGCGAGGCAAAGACACCTTCCACATAAATTATAATCGAAAAAAGGTGAAAAGAAGGTGTTTAAATAGAAGAAAAAGAAATTTACACATCCAGTATATGCTCACACATTTGTAGACACATCCAATATATGCTTATTGTTTGATTGTTTGTAAAAAATGGTGTTGGCGTAACTTCACATTTGAACATTGTACAAATGTAATATGATAATTTTGAGATCTAGTAGTAGTGTCACACTGGTTCATTTAAATTAGCTGTCACCCACAATTTTTATGTTATATTTGATCATCCCTCCAATTCTCACCCACAACAACCTTATTTTAGTTTATATATGCGTGAATTTTACATCCTTATTTTAGTTTATATATGTTTGAAGTTTCAACGATTAACATTAATTTAGAATATACTAAAACATGTCAGATCGACATGTACATCCATATAATTAATATATACTACAAAATTCAATTCAACATTAAAAATCATAATCATGGTCATCAACATGTTTAAAAAATCTAAAATGACTATACCACCTCAATTACATATAGGTAAGAAATACTACTAATTCATATTCATGTAGTTGTTATCTAGTTGTATTTTTTACCCATACACTAAATTAGTAGCTTATGCTGGTAATTTTTAGTTGTGATCACTTAAAATTGCTCAAGTTTGGTAGTATTTAACTTAAAAAAGCTGTTGCGACTAACTTTTTTGGTTGGGTAGTCACTAATTACCCATTTTTCTACTAGTAGGACAACTATGAGGGAGGCCATTGTCACCACACCTAACCTCTTTTGTCTCTTTACGCTATCTCTTCTATAGCTCAAACATGGAGTCCCTAGGGTAGGAATACTAGAGTTTAACATTGGAGTACATGGTGAAAATGAAGAGTAACTTCAAAAAAAAAAAAGTGTTTTGGTTTTTGTAAAATATAAGTCATGAAGGAATTGAAGAGTTTTTTATACAATGGGAAAATGGGGTCAACCAAGGATTGCATGAGGCTTTCTTTAGGAAGATTAGAAAGGGACAAAGTTGCAATGCAAAAACATAGATGCTCTCTACTGGATGAGATGATTTTAGAGATCACACAAAAGGAAATTTCCAGAGCAAAAAAAATTCAAATGGATTCAAGGAGGAAAGCTACATTGAAAGGAATAAACAAACACATGATTTCTAGACACGAAATATGAACCTAAACTACACTTCCAATTGATAACAATCACATAAAAGATAGAAATCCTAATCCTTCATTACCTCAATTCCATTAACAATTTGAAGATCCATTAACCAACAGAGCACATGAGCAACATGAAAACCATTCAATAGAGCACTGGTATCAACCATCCTACACACCGATTGAGTATCCCTTGTCTATCAAACTCAATACCTTGTGCCCTTGTCCCCTAATTTTCTGTCTACCTCCCCTCCACCGCTTCTGCATGAAATGTAATAAAATATATCCTAAATATTTGTATTTCCATATAACCTAATTAAGGCCCCTTGGCCCCTTAATGCAGGTCAATATATTTTCTCATTTCTGTATCATAATTTATTCCCCAATATGAATGGACGTGATGGGATATTACTTACCAACTGACCCCCCCCCCCCTTTCCTCCTCTTTGTTATCATAATCCCCTTGTTGCTCCCTCAAAAAACCATTTTTTTGGACATTAAAAATTAGTATGTATTTTTATTTTCATACATGCCTTTACATATACATGAGCATATCATGGAAAATATACCAACTGCTTGGGTGCATGTGCATTAACTAATCAAACCTTGGGCTTGAGCTCCACACTAGGAATGTTTATAATTATGGTCATTACAACTCAACTCAGATGGTTTGACTCTTGTCTCACAAACCACCTCACACAATAATGCATTATTATTACATATTATATTTCAAGGGTCAAAAGTAGGATATTACAAGCTTTGAGGAGTTGTGGATATGCTTGAGCTACGACACTAGCATTTAACTTCGAGTGGAAAATGTACTTCATGTTTTGGTTGAATGTCAATCATTCAATGTTTGTTTCAAAAAAATATTTTTGACAATAAGGACTGTGAAATAGTGGATTTGTTATACCGATGTCCCCAGTGATGAATGTTTGATTCCCACTATTTGCAATTCACACATTATAGTTAAAGCTCAACACATAAAATAGTAATACATACATAGATTTTATAATATCAATTAAGGCCTAAAAACATAATATAAATAAGTCATGCTTATTTATTCCATAGGGATGTTGTCAAATGCCAATTTATTTAGTTTTCAGTCGAGCTAAATGGTAATCTAGATGTGGACACTATTAATCTCCATAAGAAAATGAAAACAAAATATTTATTATCTTTATCTATTCCCATGGGACATTATCAAATTCCAACATTTAGTGGATTGATTGTGTTTAATTATGAGAGAAACCTAATATATTAGGAATACAACATTGATTCCACTAATTAAATTCAAATATTGTTACTCAAATTATTAAGAATATCATTATTTCAAGTTCCAAAGGTAGTGTTTTTTTAGACACCAATTAGGTTAGAAATGAAAAACCTATAATATTGTTTTTATTTTGCAATAGCGTTAAATTCTACTAAGGGATTATCATTCAAATTATTGAGTATAATAAAATTGATATTGAGTTAATGTTAATTTTAGATCAAATGAGCTAGTGTATTATGTATGGTATTAGGGAATGATTCAAACATGACAGACATAGGGCCCAAGGAGGAGAATAACCATGACTATGCCAAAGATGCACATTTAGAGTATCAGTATCCTTGTCATTGTCAACATAAACAAACATGTAGTAAATATTCTATTACATGTGACAAAATTTCATCTTGAACAAAACTTAAGGGAAAGTGGATAAGCTCTTTTAATTACAGAGTTTGATGAATGTTGCAAACATGAAATTATTATGACAAGAAAAATCCTACAAGTAATGGGAAAGCATCAATTAAATATATGAGTGTCATGGAAATTGTAAGAATTGGCTCCATATGTTACCCCAAAGGAATAAATATGAAAATAAATTCACTCAATGGGCCTATTCCTAGTGCACAATGTTGTCCCAATTGAAAATGCATGGTTCATTTTGCATTTCATGGGCCTTTCTTCTCTCATTTGATGGAGAACCGTTTTCCTAGGAAAACCCAAGACCACACTTGGTACAATTGAGGAAGGAAGTACTAGACATTAACAACCTACTCCAAAAGAGGTCCACAATGTGAGTTATGGAAATTTAAGGGGTCATATACAACCAAAGAAAGAACGCCTCGCACATGGGAGGTCCAGAGTAAAAATTACCTAGCATGGAGGAGGCCCAATGCATGATAGGTGGTAAGAAAGAGAGATAGTAGAGGAATTCCCTAGCTTGAATCATTGATTTTGTCAAATTAAATCACTTGTTGATGAACAATTCACTTCAAGAGAGCAATTTGGTATCTTGATCATGAATCTACTCTTTGCAAGAAAGATGTTTGATACAAAAGGGATTGAAAAAGCATGATAAAGTAACTTTATGGGGCATTACACATTATGCAAGGAACATTTCACATATTCGGAAGCTTGTTTCACCATTAATACATTTAGGGAAAGGACACTTGGTTTGAGGCATGTTCTATAGATTTGGAGGAGAGTCTTTTTCATAAGGAGGCACCATGTTGCCTACTTGACATGATCCAAGACACTAAACATAGAATGAGTGTACACCCTAAATGATTATAATGATGACAAGTGGAAAGTGCGCCTATGCAATGGTACCGAGACAAATTTTACCAATAATCCAAGAGAGATTAAATTAGAACTTCAATATTACATCATTTGCATACAAGAAGAGGAACACTAGGGTGGTGAGATCTATAAGAGGTTTGATAGGGCCTTAAAAGGACTTAATTATCATGAGGAAGGCATAGAGAGGTGTTCCCTATGTATGAAAACATGTTCTATGCATTAAAATATTATTTCAATTCATTAAACCTTATATGAAGGAATACATAAGTCTGGATGGAGAATGGTATAAATAGAAGAAATTTGCATTTTCTAGAGACATGGAAACATGTTCTATGCATTAAAAAATTAATTTCAATACATTAAACCCTATATGAAGGGATACATAAGTCTGGATGGAGAATGGTATAAATAGAACAATTTTTCATTTTCTAGAGATATGGTTGGTTGAGATCCATCCCAAGTTTAATTGAATATATATTGGTAGGAAGAAGTTAAGGGGAAATTTGATTTTAGGTTCTTCGCCTTTATTTATTTTTCTTAGGATGATTTGATGGATGGAAATTACTAGTATAGATATGTGGGAATAATCATTGTATAAGGGTAGTTTTTCTCTATAAGAGGATGATAGGGTTGAGGTGAAACCATCCCTTTGTCTTGCTGCAATATTTGGGTTTATTGAAGGATAGTTTTTTATATAATATCTCCATTAGGGTTGTTCACTCGATTTTTATGGATTCCCTAGCCAGGGTTTGAAGGTTAAGTGTGGAAAGTTTAGTATTTCTTAATCTTAGGGAAAAGCAACACTTGGAGGATGATGTATTGTTGCTTTTTCTTTTGATATAGAAAGAATCCTACTCCTATATAATTCATTTATTGTTTCATGTGTTCCTATCCTTTAATTGTTTATGGCTTCACATTATTATTTCGTTGAGTTTTTACTAGTTATGAGGAGCATATTTGGGAGAGCGCTTATTTAATTTTCTTCTTATTAAAGTAGATCCATGCAGCTGGTTAGGGCATGTTTATAACAACCTAGCTACGTATTCTTTCATACAAGTTCATATCCTCTTTATTGTTAAAATTGAATCCATAACCCATTGGAAAAGCATTAATCGTGGCAATCCACTATCCCTTAATCTCAAGGATATCGTAAACACCTTTATATGGTTTCCCCTCTTGTTTTGAAGGAGATATAGGCTAAAGTGAGAAGAAGACTTGTTGTGGTGACAATGAGAAACCTTCCTAAGTGCCTCTAGGGATACACTTGGTTTTGGAATTGCAACTTTGAATATATTTAAGTGCAAGTATGGGAGATAACAACTTGGAACCATTACTAGGTGTTGGAATTGATTTAATAATGAGAGGGGGTGAATCAGTATTAGCGTAGTTATCAAAACAATTTACCTTCTTTAACATATTAGTCTTAATTTAATCTTGATGATTAGTTATGCATCCAATATAAACAAAATCATTCATCCATATATGCAGCAAGACAAAGAACACAGAACATGGGAATTTTGTCGTGGAAAACCAATTGGGAGAAAACCATATAATGCTCTTTTGTAATGAAAAGAATACATTCAAGGAAGCACCAACTTCCTTTATTTACCCGTACCAACTAGAAGGAGGAAGAAACCCCCTAGTTTTATAGGCACCAGCCTGAAGGAAGCTTCAACTCCCTATGTTTCTCAAGCACCAACTGGAAGGAGGCTACAACCCCCTTTCTCTTTGCCCCGTCCTTCCACCCAGATATTCAAGTTGTAATTCTAACTTACTGAAATTCTAACCTATGCACACTTTTGATCTTCTGATATTAGTTCTGTTGTGCGCTATCTTCATATGTAGACATATCACTGTCACTTTGTTGCATACATCACTTGAATTCTCATTCCTCTCAATTCTACACTTTTGTTGTTGTCTTACTTCATGTACCGTGTGCTTGTTGATTCTGCAGTATGCGCCAAGATATGCTGTGTCGATCTACTACTGTGCAACTCCACTCAGCAATTGATACTATGATTTCAATTGATATTTTGTTGCTCTAAGATAAATAATTAGTAACAGATGGAACTGTGCGCCAACTGATGGGTTTGTTCTGTATAAGTGCCACATAATTTTAGACAATCTGTAACATGTTGTGTATCAAATGATTCATCCTTTCGGTTTAACGCACTTGTCTCGGCGCTTACTGGATCCTGCTGCTACTCTATCGTTGCGCATCAGATGGAATTCTCAACTTCACACACTTCACTTCAGTCTTCGTGCATAATCTAAATATATGGGCATCACCTGATATACTTCAGATCTATTTCTATGCTTCTTCCTTACTTACAACATATGTGATTGTCTACGTGTTGTCTGCAATTCTGTCATTCAATATTCACGCAGTTATGCATGCTTCTGTGTTTTTTCCTTTCGGTGTTTGCGCAATCGTCACATATCTACAACATCATTTTGCACACCATCAGTTGTATCATTCCTCTCTCTGTGCACCCTCAGCTCCTCACTAGATCATGATGTTCTGTCCTCGATCCCTTGATGCCCATAACATAAATTTGTATTTTCCAATTAAAGCTCTACAATCTCGCCATTGAGCTTACTACAAATCTCCAACTTGCATCTCTATTTATACATGTCCTGCATGGATTGTATGTCCACAAGTTGGTTATGGCATCCCTTCTTCCATACTTCACAGATTATGCTTTTGTTGCATGTCATCATATGCGCTACTAATGTGTCATCCTTTGTGGGTCTTGCACATTCATGGTCCATGACTTAGTGGGACTTACGCCTTAGTGGTGTACTTCTTACACTCTTGATGTACCATTTCTTTGAGGTATGTGCGCATCCTTTCTCTTCAACTTGATGAGTCTTTGACCCTTGTCGTACCATGCCTTGTGGGTATTTCACACCTGTTGTGTCAATGTTTTGCGGAATCTATGCATAAACTGACTTCTCCTTGGTGGGACTTTGACCCTTGCAGTATCATCCCTTGTGGGTATTGCACACTTGGTGTATCATCTGCTTGTGGGATTTGCACATAAACAAACTTCAACTTTTGCAACCTTCATGGAACTTGTGTGCATTTTACTAATTAAAATTATCTTCTGATTACTAAGACTTGCGCGCTTTCAGGAATATCCAACCATAGGCTGTTTCTCATAGCTTGCGCACTCCCAGTCCTTGACCAAGCAATGATTATGCATTCTCGAGGCTTCTTTCAACATGCTTGAACACTTGTGTCTTTGCTTAACCAACTCATTGGTTGCTTGTGCACATGTACCTTTGTCCATCCAATTTATTTGTTGCTACCTTGAGTGAGTATGACTTGGTGGACTTGAATCCTGCACTGGTACCACATGTAGTAGGATACATTGCTTATGTACTTCTTTGAACTGGATCTACATGATGTACTTTCCTTATGTGCTTCTTCATATTGATCATGCATGATGTATACTTGGACACACATCTTCGTACTGAATGCAACTTCTATATGTACTTCTTCACACTAGCATCCATGTCCTTCACCATCTTGTGCATATACTTCTTCAAAGTGGCTTCCATATACTTCTTTAAGCTATCATAGGAATGTTGTATCCACTTTAACATTAGTTGACATAAACGACTCAAACTGAATCCGTTGACATCCTCTTTGACATTAGTTGACATCAGGGTGAAAACGCGAAGTTGGGAAACACTTTTTTGACAACGGAGTGAAAACAAACTAGGCCGTGCGGATGATCACACGAAAAAAATTCAACCTCAAACTCTAGGCCGAGAGTTTGAACCAATCACTGTGCTGTATTTTTAAAAAAAATCTCGGATGAGATTTTGAAATAAGCTCTTGGCCGAGAGTTCATGGTCAACAAAACCTGCGAAAATATCAGGCATCTTTCTGGAACCTTGAACTTCAGCAAGCCCAAACCCCTGTAAATTTTAAATATTATTTGTCGGACTTGGTAGCAATGGATTTATCTCCGAATCTAGTTTCCAATGATATAATAATTGTTTCATTTCGATTTGAATTTCTATTTATTAATAATTTTTTCTAAACCTTATCCCTTAAGAATTTTATTACTCTAAAAATCACCCAAAATGAAAATTCAATATCATAACAAAGACAACACCAAAAAATTTGAAATATTCACAAAGATCTTCCTTGTCCCGTCCTCTGCGAAACTGTACTTTTAGTTTTTTCAATAATATTAGTCACACTAAGAAGATATTTTATGCTCACCAACATGTGTCGATAATGCACCATTTTCTAAACATATGTTATTTCGATAAATAATAAAAAATAGTTCACAAGTCCAAAAAACCTCAAAATATAGTCCAGGCACAAGTGCAGTATGTGTAGATTATTATCATACATTGTTTTACCTAAAATGAATAACCATCTCTCAAAAAACTAGTGCTCACGCTAGTCACTCATTATCCATACCTAAAATTTTCAAGTATATGTTGTTGGTGACCACCAAATTTGTCCCACGATATGTCTATAAAAAAAATAAAAAAATACGAGTAGAAATCTAATTCAATTCTCTAAAACATTTGTGTTTACTTCAAGTTGAAATTCCTAAGGGAGATATGGGTTTGAAGAGGTCGAAGTTGAAAAACATAAAATTTAGCAGTTTTGTTTGTAAAAAACAAGCCAAAAGTGTTACCCAACTTCGTGTTTTCACCCATCAATGACAACCATAGTTCAACAATCTCCCCTTTTGGAATTGATTTCAACACCTTATGAAGTTGTGTAAGATCTTCTCTGAACTGTATGCTTCATATGTAGTTAGCATAGTGCTCGCCCTGTGTATGTACTCCTCTTGAGTTCTTTGGGCTTCTGACTTCTGTGCTTTCTGATGTTAGTACTTCTTCTGCTTTCTTGTACTTCTACCAATACCATATGTATAGTCATCTTCATGCCATTTCTCCAAGTGATCTACTTCACACTCTTTCACGTATGTTGCATCTCTATGTTGTTTCTTCAATGAACTGCTTCATGCTCTTTCACGTTTGCTAGAGATTCATACTATCTCTTCAATTTTCTTCATGTTGATTCTTATATGCTGATATACATCCAACTTCATGCATTACTCCCATGTCTTTTATCAACTTCATGCATTTCTCCCCCTTTGACATCAATGGCAAAGAGGTGCCATTACTTGCACAATGTAGGTTCTCCTTTTATTTTATTTTTGTGTTGGCCTCTACCTCAGCTATTTTTAGGGATGAATCTCCCTGTCTTCATGCCTCATTTCTTTGTTGTAATTTTGCAGTGATGTCCCTTCATAATTATCTTTGATTTCTTTTCTGATACAGGTGTTACATTACTCTTCCATCTTGATCTCTTGTTCCTGACACAACACTTCATCATTCTTTGTGCAGTGATCTATGCAAAATTCCTTTCGTGCCAACTACATAGTGCTAACTCCTTTTCCTGGTTCCACTTTGTCTTTTCATTTGCTTCCTTTCCATGCTTGAATGCCTCATCTATCGTATTTACTGCGTTTTCACCTTGCCTTGTCGCATTAATTGTTATTGCATCTCTTTCCTTGACAACCAAATATTTAGCACGTTTCTCCGCCAGCTCAACATGAAAGTAGATTGTGTGAGAGCCATTGCATGTCATCACTATACTTGAGCCTTTTGGGGCAACATCATTTCGTCACATGACCAAATGAATTGAATTTTTCTCTTTTTGTACATCCTTTCATCATTTATTAAATTCGACATTCAATTTTGGCGACTCCGCCACCTTCTTCGACTTGTGCGATATTGAATGCCTATCTCATCAAATTAATTTCATGCACGCAAACATATTCCATTTAACTCTATAAGAGTTTCATGAACAATGCATGGCTCATCACTGTTATCACTTCTGCATTTCCATTTTGCATTCTCATATGATTCTTCTTTTCTCATCCAATAGCCTCCTTCTATCACAAAATGAACAATTCCCTTGAGAATGTGCGTCATGTCGTTCAAACTCAACAGTATGAGTTCACATGTTTGAGAGGTGACATGGGTGCTTGGCAATGATGGATGGAGAACGTTGAGTACCAATATCAGTATGCTTAGTCATAGATGTACCTCGAACATTCTGAGCAACTGACCCACTTGAGTCATCGGGTTGAAAATATCGAGCACCAACAAAAACTAATTTTAGATGAATTGTCCTTGCTTCGGCCTCAATAAGCTGAACCAACAATGTTTGCAAATCTGTAGCTTCTTCCCATGCGTCCTTCTTCTGACTGTACAGAACTGGTGCCGGTGGATCTAGAACTTCGTCTTGCGAACTAGCCAGATTTAGCAATTGACCTCAAGCTGCAGCTTTAGCAAGTTTCAATTTTGCCACCCTTGTTTGTCTTCTTGTATACGCCATTTTTGTCCTCGGCATGGAGTCTTGACTCATGCATTCTATAAACATACTAAATTTGAATATAATAGAAAGTTCCATTTTGTGCAATCTCATGTTGTCTTTCAACAATGTTTGTTTCTTCATGCAACAATTTCCCTTTTGCATCTTCATTCAAACAAATACTATATTTTGTATTAAATCACTTGCAAGATAACTCATTAGTAACTTAATGCATGCATGTATCTTGTAATTTTATGTGGCATTACCAACTTAACATATAACCTTGTGCAACCATAAAGAATACTGCGACAGACACATTCTAACAACACACCTAACTAGCATATCCCTTGAATTCCTTAAGATACATCATATTCAACTCAAGGGTCTCACTTAATCCTTATGGGATTAGCCAAAGAGGCATCAATTTCTTATTGCATTAGATGCGCCTAGATAGTTTGTATATTCAACATACTTCTAAGGATATTTCCTTAACCAAACCTTCTTGTGTGCACTTCTGTTTTGATTCTGTACTAGAGGTTTTTCACTGCATTCCCTTTGAATGTGATTGCCTTTGCACAATAAATATTCATTTGGATAGTTCATTGCTTTTAGATAGTGCATGGCCTTATTTCCAAAACCATCACATGCATAGCATCTCATAGTTTGACAATATTTTGCAACAAGACCAAAACGATTGCATCTTGCGCACTTCACCCTATTGATCCTTCTTTGGTTAGTATATTGAACAGAGTTGAAGGAACCATTGTACCTGAAGGACTTAACATGACTGAGACACTACTCTTTGTTGCAGACCTTCTTTGATGCCTTTTAATAACCAAGACCTGTTATGTCTTCTGGTGATCTCTAATTGTCTAGAATTATGTTCAAGATTGATGAGATATTTTTGAAATTTTCTTTACTTCATCATCAAGGCTAACCTTGTTGTTTTCTTGATGTGCGCAAATCACTGTGGGATTTTGGATTTGTTTCTTTCCATTCATTTCAACCAATTTGTATTCTAGATGAAATAACTCTTTGTCCTTCTCCTCAAGCTGATTTGTCAGCATCTTGATTTTATGTACTAATTCTTCCAAAGAAAATTTCAAAGCATATTTCTCTTCCTCAAGCACTTTAACCTTGTCTTGTGTGCAAATCAGTTGAATCTCATAGTTTGCTACCTTCCCACAGATTTCTGCATCAAGAGATTCTTGAAATGGCTTGTCTTTTTCTTCATACTTTTGACAACTGTTCCTACAAGAATTTATTCTTCTTCCTGGACTTCTTTAAGTCATCCAAGGAAATAATCAATTCACCTTCCCAGTCAATGTCTACAGTATCTTCATATTCTCCAGACTGACTATCAATCTTGACCTCAACAACTGGTTTTGGAGTTGTAACTGTATTTGGAGGTGTTTTGAATGATCCACTAAAGAAGTATTTGTCTAGAGATCATGGTTTGCTTTGTGCAACTAGAGTATTCTTTGAACCGCTTTTCTTCTTTTCATCTCTGCTTTCTTCTTCCACATGAGCCATGAAAAGTACTACTTTTGGTTCTTCATCAGAGTCACTTCCTTCAGATACATTGCTTACTTCCTTAATGTACAAACTCTTCCTCTATTTTGGAATCCTCCTTTTATTTTCAGATCTGTGTTGAGATCATGCAATATTCCGATCATATGAACTTGATTCCTCATTGTTGTCACTGTCTCTGTTTTCTTTGTAGGGACACTTAGAGGCATAATGACCTACTCCTCCACATCTAAAACATTTGAAGGGAAACTTGTTATTATACTTACCTCGTCCTATTTTCAGCTTTTTGACAAAGTTTGATTCCGCATCATCCGATTCATTATAACAGTCTTTGTCATGATCATGCTTATCCTTTCCAGTGGCTTTAAAAGCAAATTCCTTTCTGAGGGGAGTCTCTTTCTAAATTCTCATCTCATATGCAGTCAAAATCCCCTGAAGCTCATCCTTCATTAGGTATTCAAGATTAGATTTGTATCCTAACACACACACCTTTGCATCAAACCTTAAGGGAAAGGTTCTCAATATTTTATGTACCACAGGTTCTTCTTCCAAAGTAACCCTAAGAATTTTGATAGAATTAACTATCTCATCTACTCTTAGGAAATAGGAGGTAACATTCTCTTCGTCTTTCATTCTCATAGATTCAAACAATCCATAGTAGTTTTGCGGTTTTTCATTCTTTACCTCTTCATCACCTTCATAGACACCTTTGAGATTATTCCAAACTTCCTTGGTTGTAGCGCAATGCATAACCTTGACGAATTTGTTATCTGCCAAACCACATAGCAGCGCATTTCTAGCCTTTGCATTGATTTCATATATTCTCCTTTGTGCTGGATTAACTGGTATGCCTACTGGGATATTATAACCATCAACAATAGATTGGCAAAATATGCTCCTAGTGATTGCAAGTAAAATTCCATTATGATTTTCCAGAAGGTATAATTGGTGCCATCAAACCTTGGTGATTTGTTGGTGGAAAGACCTTCCTACTTCTCCATATTTGTGCAATGATCTATCTTCCAGATGTTAATCTGTTACTGAATACAACCGCTCGGATACCAATTGCTGGAATCGATTTAATACTGAAAGGGGGGTGAATCAATATTAGCGCAGTTATCAACAATTTTTACCTTCTTTAAAAGATTAGTCTTAACTTAATATTGATGATTAGTTATGCATCCAATATAAACAAAATCATTCATCCATATATGCACCAAGAGAAAGAACACATAACACATGAATTTTGACGTGGAAACCCAATCGGGAGAAAACCACATAATGCTCTTTTGTAATGAAAATAATACATTCAAGGAAGCACCAACTTCCTGTATTTACCAACACCAACCGGAAGGAGGCACCAACCCTCTGGTTTTACAGGCATCGACCTGAAGGAAGCTTCAACTCCCTGTGTTTCTCCAGCACCAAATGGAAGGAGGATACAACCCCCTTTCTCCTTGCCCCATCTTGTCTCCCAGATATTCAAGATGTAATTATGACTTACTGAACTTCTAACCCATGCACACTTCTGATATTTTGATATTAGTTATGTTCTGCACTATCTTCGTATGCATACATATCACTACCATTGTGTTGCTGCATACATCACTCAACTTCTCATTCCTCTATTCTACACTTATGTTGATGTCTTACTTTGTGTACTATGTGCTTGTTGATTATGCAGTCTGTGCCAAGATATGATATGTCGATCTGCTACTACACAACTACACTCACCAACTGATACTGTGCTTTCAATTTATAGTTTCCTTCTCTAAGATAAAGCATCAATAACAGATGGAACTATGCACTAACTGATGGGTCCATTATGTATAAGTGCCACAATATTTTAGACAATCTACGACAGTGTCGTGCATCAAATGATTCGTCCTTTCGGTTTAATGCACTTGTCTCAGATCATCCTCATCATGACACACTTAATGTATCCTGCCGATGCTCTGTCATTGTGCATCAAATGGACTTCTCAACTTCACAAACTTCAATTTAGTCTTCGTGCATCAGCTAAACATCTGCACATCACCAATATACTTCAGTTATGTTTATGAGCTTCTTTCTTACTTACAACATCTATGATTGTCTGCGGGCTGTCTGCAATTTTGTCATTCAATCTTCACGAAGTTGCAAATGCTTCTATGTTTCTGCCTTTCGGTGTTTGTGCAATCATCACAGATCTACAACATCATTATGTGTACCATTAGTGGTATCATTCCTCTGTTTGTGCTCACTTGGCTCCTCTCTAGATCATGTTGTTCTATCCTCGAGATCTTGATGCCCAGGATATAAATATGTATTTTCCAATTAAAGCTCTACAATATCACCATCGAGCTTATTACACATCTCCAACTTTCATCTCTATTTATACATGTCCTGCACAGATTGTATCTCCACAAGTTGGTTGTGGCATCCCTTCTTCCATACTTCACGGATTTTTCTTTCGCCACATGTCATCATATGTGATGTTGATGCGTCATCCTTTGTGGGTCTTGCACATTCATGGTCCACAACTTAGTGGGACTTACACCTTAGTGGTGTACTTCTTACACTCTTGATGTACCATTTCTTTGAGGTATGCACGCATCCTTTCTCTTCAACTTGATGAGTCTTTGACCCTTGTCATACCATCCCTTGTGGGTATTGTGCACCCGCTGTTTCAATGCTTTGCAGAATCCGCGCACAAACTAACTTCTCATTGGTGGGATTTTAACCCTTGTAGTATCATCCCTTGTGGGTGTTGCGCACTTGATGTATCATCTTCTTGTGGGATTTGCGTATAAAAAAAATTTAACTGTTGCACCCGTATTGGAAATTTTGTGCCTTTTAATAACTGAAAGCATCTTCTGATTGGTAAGACTTGCGCGCTTTCAGAGATGATGAAATTTACGACATTCTCAAGAATTGTCATGATGAGCCTTATGGTGGAAATTTAGATGATAAAAGAACTACTCACAAGGTGCTTCGATTGGGCTATTACTCGCCTAATCTATTCCATGATGCCAAAAAGTACATGAGTTGAGATAGCTTCCAAAGGATGGTCCAACACATCCAATTTGATGAAATGCCACTACAAACTCAACTTGTCATTGAACCCCTTGAAAAATGCATTTTAGACTTCGTGGGTCCGATTAATCTGCCATCTCATCAAAAGGTCCATATCCTAGTCTATGTAGACTATGTTACCAAATGGGTGGATGCCAAGGCACTTCCAAGGGATATCGAGCAAGATTTAGTAGATTTCCTCTATGAGGATATATTTATTGTTTTGGGGTACATCATGAAATTGTTATAGATGGAGGAGCACAGTTCACTACTCACCTAAACCATAAACTTACTAAAGAGTACCAGATTCGACATAGAACTACCTCACCTTATCATCCTCAGACCAATGAACAAGTAAAAAGTACCAACAAAGTGCTAGATTCTATTCTAACAAAGGTCGTGCAAATTCACCATGTTGATTGGGCTACTAGAATTCCCAAATCCCTTTGGGCTTACGAAACCACATGGCAAGACACCACTAGCTTCACTCCTTATGAACTTGTCTATGGTACGAATGTCATTTTTCCAATTGAATTTGATATCAATACATTGAGGACAACTTTACAAGTAGGGGTAAATATTACATAAGCACATCAACACTACCTAAATTAGCTTAATGAGCTTGATGAGTTGCATCAAGCTGCCTTGCATCAGACCTCTATTGTTCAACAACAATGTGCAAGATGGCATGATAAGTTTATAAAAAATAATACATTCCAAGTACGTCATTGGGCCCTATTGCATGATTCCATAGTTAAGGACTTCAAAGGGAATATTTGTGCACAATGGATAGGTCTCTATGAGTTTAGATACAATATTTGATCATGGCACTCTCAAGCTTAGGAATATTGGCAAGACTTGGACTCCTTTGTTTGCTAATGGACATCAGTTGTGATTATATCAAAAACCGTTGTCCAAGGAATATTTTGTTCGAAAGATTGTTGCTTGTTAATATTTCAAGGTTGTTGGTGGAATGGCTTAGCCATCTGCACCTACGACATAATTATTTGTTTAGTTTTTTTTAAATATTGCAGTGAAAATCCAATTTTGTGCATTGCAAGACTCAACAATATTGGAAAACTAGTCTTAGATGGTACCATTGGGCATAATAAAATTAAAAATAATCTAACTATGAAAACATTTTTCAAGCACAATAGACAAGTTTTATTCGAAAACCAACCTATTGGAAGATGGCACTCGTTATTAAAAAAAAGTGCTTCACTACCCCTTCAACCGAGTTGCAAAAATTTCTTGCAGAAGTTGTCAAAGCCTTTTCGAGTTGTGGGAAACACATCCAATTATAGCAGAGTTGCATAAATACCTCCAGACTTCCTGAAAAACACACTGAGTTCCATAGGAGTTACATAAACCTTTATAGAGTTGCAAAAAAATATTAAGCACTATTTGTAGTGCCATCTTCTAGGTTTATCTAAAAGATATCATGCCTAGCGTATAAGAAATTAAATTACTATGTGTGGCATGAGAAAAAACGAGACACCCACTAGCAATTCAAAAGAACTCAACAAGGCCATTGCTTAGCACAAAGGAATGCACACGACCCCTACTCTGCTAAACTTCTCTAGTGCTACAGAACATCTCTAATTTATCTTGAACATTTTTATATCTTCTACACTTGTTGCAGAACATCATCCACATATTTATCAAACAATCCTACCATATGTTTTTATTTTGATGCAGATCTCCTAGTTTGTTTAATAGCTAACCTCTTCTTTGTTTCATCCAACCTTCATTACATAATATGGCCTTCCTCTAACATGTATGACCATGTTTGTTTTCTTCCATTTACTAACTCAAATGTTTAGGTGTAAATTTGTGGTACCTATGTCATACCCTGGTCCCTAACCTTCCTTAGATTGCCAAAGGATTGGCAACATTTTTGCCCAGGGGGGGGGACTGTATGTCCTAATTTGATGACACACACATGCATGATTAGACACCATATTATATGGAAATACACATCTGTCCTTTTCACATGAATGTTATGATTGCTTTTGTGTTGATTTGAAATATGACAAAGTTGTTCTAGAATCCTTGTCACAACCAGCCTTTGCATCCCTTATCATAACTCAATTTCCCTTTATTTTTTCATGATATCATATTATCTATTCCTACCCAATTGTGGCTATTACCTATTCCTACCCAATTGTGGCCTACTAACACTACACTCTAAACATATTTCATTTTCTACATTTGATCATAGGGGACACACCTGTGCGTAACGAAGCAAAGGACACTTCGTTGATCCGCCAAAACCTTGAAGTATCAAGAATTTTTGTAGAAGTAGGTTGGCTTGGTTATTTGAATGTATCCATGGGTTTGACAAGGATATAACATTGGAGTTTGCTTGTTCATTAAAATCCTTTGTTACTAAGTTTAGGGGAATTCTTATTCATGTAATAGAGGAGAATATAGCCCAAATTATTGGACTATCGAAAACAGGGGAACAATGGTTTGAGCGAAAAGGTTCCGATATTTCCTCCTTCATTCAATTGAGTTGATGAGAATGAAAGAACAACACAATCAAACCCCTAAAAACAACCTAACTCATCATGGGCTGGTCAAATTATTAGTCGACGATGTGTTATTGCAACTACATGGCATTGGGTTACCTTTGTTAAGAGGGGAAAAAAAGAAAATACTCAGGGTTTACTGGGAGCTACTGAAGCTGCCGAAGATACTAAAGATAATGAAGTTGTTGAAGCTACTAAAGCTACAAAAGTTGTACAAGCTATAAAGGTAGCAACTATTGATTTTCAAAGGAGATCAGTGGGGGTGCACCAATCTGAAAGGATTAGAAAAAGGGATATGTTTCCCGCTCAAACCTATAAGAGGAACCGAACCCATCCAAGTAAAGTTGGAGGTAGTAGCAAAGGAATGGATCTTGAATTAATACAAATTTATGAAGAATATGGATCTTGAATTAATACAAATTTATGAAGAATATGAGCATGTTTTAAAAACTCTAGAAAGACATGACAAAGGAAAAGAAATAGTTATAGAAGTTAAACAATAGGTGAGTCACAAGAACTTGGTACATAAACATAAATCTTTGTTCAGAAAAAGTCATACTTCGCACTTTAACCCTTACCAAAGGTTACAAGAGCTTAATAGAAGACTACAAAAGACTAACCAAGAATTCCATAGAGAGTTAGTTTTGGTTTGGGAAAAGCTAAGGAGTTATGAATCTAGACAATGGTTGGATTCCCTTGTACATGCTATCATTGAACAAAATGAATGCCTCTCATCTGCATAGCATGATGATAACCAACCGGGTGAAGAAGCACATGTGCAACAACCAAATAAATATTTGGGTATTCCATATTTAGTACTTACACAGGGAAGTTAACAAGACCTATAGAGGATGACCAATTAAAACAAGAATTGGTTAAATGGAAGTTCGAGGTAGATCCTTTGGAAAAACAAATAGATATTTTGAGGAAACAACGGGAAGAGACCATCTGGAAACATAAATTGGAGAAAGTGAAGTTGCAACAAGCTCAATTGGAGATTTGTACGTTGAATACTAACATTCAACAACTCAAACGAGAACAAAATTATTTATGTCATTTAGATCATGTAATGAGGGCTTGTTTTCATCCTTCTCCTATATATTCCATGTATCTAAAAGGGTAGATGGTTTCCCTTCAGTTGAAATCTTTGACCACTAGGAACTCATGTTATATCACCAATTCTAACCAATTTTTACAGCTATATTCTATTTGTGATGGAGAGGATAAAAATCTATTGTGTGAATTATATCAGCACAACCTTATAATGAGTGGATTATATGATTGAGATCCAAATCCGTATGTGGGTGATATCCAATTATGGACATTTACTTTATTCATGAAAAATCAAATGACATGGGACATGCATCATTTTCTATGGAATTTATAAAAGGAAATGAAAATTTATGGTTGCATGGGGAACCAAGAACTCTTAGGCTACATGTAGAGAAAGGAAAAAGCTTTGAGATCCTCTGTTTGTTTCTTGTTTCATGGATATTCAAAGTTTGGCCTTCGCTTCTTGTGAGAATTGGATTAGTACAAACAAATTGGGGGCTATGTTAGGTTTCAAAAGATGGAAGGAAGCCTTAATTCCATAGAAGAAAACTAGAGAACCCCTCTCCTTCTCTTGATTTGGGACTGTCCTGAATTGTGTGAAGAGATACATTAATTGTTTAAAGACACATGGCATTCGTTGAATTGGGTTGAAATTTCAATTTCCAATTCTATGGCATCCAGTGGAATCAGTAGATGAAGCAATTTTTTGGGCCACCACAATCTCCGAAATGGGTTATTATGAAGTGGGCGAAGTTGGACACTCTCCATGCAACTGGATCAAGATCTATTCCAAATCCTTACTCCCTACAGCTTCAAACTTTGATCCAGTCGAGTGATTTGAATGCATGATAACATGCAACCTCTCTAGCTGGGGGAAGATGATGGGTTATGAAAATGCCATCATATCATTCCTTTTTCCAACCTTTGTTTCATTTTTGCCACCTTTTATATGAAAAATAAGACATTTTAATGAGATAGGATCGATCTTGACATTAGGTACTCCTAGTTGCATTCTTTTCATCTTATTGACTCCATTTAAATGGATAATAGGAGGAATTATATGTCCTATGATTACCTTTGAGGATGGTTGCAAACTTTAATCAAAGGACCTTTTCCACAGGAAGTTGCAGAACCAAGTGTTGTTGCAGAAGCTGCAGAGCCTAGTGTTATTGTGGAAGCTACAAAATCCAGTGATGTTATGGAAACTACAGAACACAGTGTTTTTACGGAAGCTATAGAATTGGGAAATTAGCACGAGACATCTCCAATGTGGTATGCCATGAATTGAAAATATTTAACGATTGAAACAACTTGGATCGTAGATTCTTATCCTGATTGCATTCTATATTTTAACAATACGAATGCTTTGTCATTTTTATATAAAAAGAGGTTCTCTATCACTTGGGCGAGAGACACTGAAAGACATATTGTGATATGTTGTGATTAATTAATTGAATCAGGTTCCAAAACTTAGCAATTATTTCTCATATGTTTTTGTGTGATTGATTTGTAGACTATCATAACAATTTACAGTACTTGTTGAAAGAGGAGGAACTGCTTTCGAGAACATGTACTGAATTGTTAGTTAGTAGAAGTATTTAGTATTTGTTTAATAGTAGTTATTTCATTGGTGTAGATAGTTCTTGCATGATTTGAATTTATCATTGATTGTTGAAATTATAGGAAGTAGTTAAGTTGATTCAGTTTTATTTATTTATTTTGATTATTAAGTTTATCAATTAACTAAGAACAACTTTGTGTAAATGCCTTGCAAGGGAATGGTAACTACAAGATTGTTTCTCGGTTAATTTGATTTGGTTTTGAGATTGCACCGAGTCTTTCCACTTTACAACATTGCATGTTAGATAAATCAATGTTTGATAAAAATGTGTAGCTTGCACATACAATGCATGATAACTTGGAAAAACATTTGAACCCTAGCTTCACAAATTAATGAACTAGCAATTGGTTGTCTTTAAAAGAACAATTAACCAACTTGTCATACATATTGATTCAAATACACTTCACATTATATCATTCATGGAAATTATTTTAGATATTAATGTGGTCCATGAGAATGTCAAGACACGAATGTTTATTCTTACCTTAGAAGATTATGATAGGTGGCTTCAAAATATTGGTAGAAAAGAAATATCTTCATTTGCAGGTTCGATCAAATAATTCCACAAACATTGGGATATGAGTTATGAAGAAGAAGAAAAGGTTGAGGATCCAGTTGAAGCTTTCCAATATAAGGAAAGTGAGATCCGATACCTAATGTTGGTAAGTGAGAATAACCCATCAGATGCTTTCTTGGATAAAATCAAAGATAAGTATGATAATTTGATATCCTTGGTTAAGTATATGAAACAACAATATGGTGTGCTAGATTGGAGGAGGCTTGGACATGAGTTCAATGAGGATGACTTCCATTCTCTTTTATCAAATGAGCCACTTGTACATGAGATTGCAAATATATATGAAGTGAAATTTGATGAAGTTCTTGAAGATCTTGTTGCAATGCCTCATGAGGACCTTGATGTTGAAGACTCCTTAAAGATGATGCATTCCATCTTGTTCCAAAAAAAACATATTGTGATTATGATGTGCACTTGCATGAGTACTTTGTAGAAACCATTATCATGGATTATGAGGATGACAAGGGTTTTGCAAGTTATATTCCTTTTAAAATTTCCGAATTTTATGATGAATTCCTTGATGATTTGGAGAGGATAGATGTTGTATAGAAACCATTGAGGGGTGAAGAAAATGCAAGTGCTTCCACTAATTTTTTTGATAAATAAGATGGAACCTAAGAGGATGAAGATGTGGGCACTCTTCTTTTGATTGGGAGACATAGATGGGATGTAGATCATTGGTTTATTCATTGATATCCCTTCTATGACACAAATAGTGATAGATTGATGGAGGAACCTCTAAATTATCCAATCAACATTGAGATCCATTTCATGGAGCATGGAGAGGAAACTTTAGACCCTATTTTCATTGATCTTGGACAACCAAAGTTTGTTGAGATATGTGAAGCATTTTTCATGGTTGACGAATAAGCGGACATCCTCATAAATGGGGCAGATTTGTTGTATCATAAATTCCATTATGACCCCATTAAAAAATGTAGAAAGCTTACATCCATTGATGCCTTTATCCGGTACCCAATTCATGTATACAAAAGCAATAGGAAAAGTTTTTTTTAGGGTAACAATATGTTTGGGAAATCATCAAACATAATCCTTAGAATATGATATAATTTTTTAGCCCGACATAAATGTGTATCAAGCCCTAAATCATGAACGATTTATTTTTTCAAATATGATTTTTTATGGCATGCATCATGTGAATGTTTGATAGAGGAAAATGACGAAGGGGAGCAATTTTTTTATAGTTTTATATTGGAGCCACCTTCTAAACAGTTTTTTGTTGGAGGGTATGATAGGTGCTTTTCATGGTAGCACAGGAGGATGGATGTTGGAGCATGTAGATATATTTTGGAGAGTCATATGGTAGTCTGTGGAGGTGATTCAAGACTTCATGCTGTTATGCCATGTTCATATACAACATTGGATAGAAAGTGTTATAATGCAACACACTTGACTTTGCATGATTTTTGTGTTTTTTTTCATCTATGAGAGGACACTTCAATAAGCAACCATAGATTCACCAAAATTACAACCTATGATTGCATGATGCTTGATATGGCCTTGTTCTAATTTGTCACCAAACACAAGGTGAGAGCTCATGTTATTGATGAAATGATATAGTGGTTACACTAGCATCGTGATTTCACATGGCATTTGCACCTTCTTATGGTGTAGGAAAGGAAGAATAAGCTTGATCTTCATGAGAAATAGGTTTCATCTATATGTTATCTTTGGCATGTTAGGCTCATTTCATAGCACCCCTTGAGGATGAGTAGTTGGAAGCTCAATTTTTTTGTAATTAATTGAGTGGAGAGTATGTGATATTTTGAATCCATCATGTGATGGATAGTGATAAATTTGACACACATTTCAAGTAAAACATAGATTCTAGGGTTTTATTGCACCCCAAAAGGGAGTGCAATCACCATATGGAGCCAACTTTTACACCCCTTGGAAATCCATGGTTCATTATTTTTCTTAGTCCTTTCTTCTCTCACTAGAAACTAGGAGATCATTGGATTCTAGCATTGATTTAATGGAGAGCCTTGTTCCTAGGCCAACCCAATACCCACTTGGTATAGTCGAGAAAGGAATTACTAGAACATGAATGCCCTACCTTGGGAGATGTCCAAAATATGAGTTATGCCAAGCTAAGGGGTCAAATATAGCCAAAATAAGGAATACATCATAGATGGGAGTTCCACAAGAAAAATAACCTAGCTTGGAGAAGGCCCAGAGCATGATAGGTGGCAAGGAAGAGAGATGATGGAGCAAAATACCTAGCTTGGAGTGTTGTTTTGGTCAAATGAGATCACTTGTTGATGAACATTTAATTTCAAGGGAGTAATGTGGTAGCTTGATCATGCCTGCAAGGATATTTGGTACATAAAGGATTAAAAAAACATGATAAAGTTACTTTATGGGGAATTACACATTATTCGAGGCACATTCCATATATTTGGATGTATGTTTCACCATAGAGCCATTTGGGAAAATGACACTTGGTTTGAGGCATGTTCTACATATTTGGAAGAGAGTCCTTTACATGAGGAAGCATCATGTGGCATATTTGACATAGTCCAAGCCACTTTACAAGGAATACAACTATATTTTAAAGGATTGGAATGATGACAAGTGGAAATAAGGCCTATGCAATGGCCCTAAGAAAGAAGACCTATGCAATGTACCTAAGAAAAACTTGACCTATAAGCAAAAGAGACTAAATGAGAACATCATTATTACATCACTTACATGCTAGAAGATGAGTGCTAGGGTTATGGGCTCTACAAAGGTGCACTAGGGTTTGAGAAGGCCCTAAATGTCATGAAGAAGGATTAGGGAGGTGAGCCTTAGGTAGGAGGACATGTTATATGGATTAAAATATCAATTTCTCCTCTTTACTATAGATGTAGGAATTCCTAAATTTGAATGGAGAAAGGTCTAAAAGGTATAAATAGAGGAAATATTCATTTTATAGAGGCATGGTTGGTTGTGTGGGAATTTCCCTCCAAGATTAATTGAATAATAATTGAGAGGAAGAGGTTAAGGGGCCCTTGCATAATTAGTTAAGGTCAACTTGATAAGATATTTAAACACTAATCAACGAAAATGAAAGATGATAGAACACAAGCTCTGTAAAAACCCTGGGCTAGGAGCTCTCTGATAGATCGAGATCAACATAATCAATGGCTTCGGGAGGGGGAGAATCCCCTCCCCCTGAAGTTGAAACTTTCAATACCCCGGTCGCGACTCTGGGGAAAAAAGTCGCCTGAAATATTGTTGTCCAAATTCATTAAACAACTGGACGGAATTCTTGAAGTTCCCTTGCCCCCTACAACGTTGTTTAGTGGAATTATATTCTATGACCGGGGTTAAGTCATCGACATACTAGGATTGTCTAAACTGGATATCTGAGGTTGAAATGCAGGAAAAACTTGACTCCCAAATCACAATCAAAGATCCAAACGAATCTACTTTTAAAAGTTAACTAGGGAAGAGAACTGATGCAGATTGTTTATGTAGTTCGATCCTAGCTTTCTTTGCTCCCGAGATTTGCTTCAAATCTTTAACCAAGGGACCTACAATACAAACATATAACCCACCTCAAACAAATTGGATACAACATGACATTGAAATTCAATCATAAACATATATAATCAAAACTTGATTAACTTGAAAGAATAACAACACATGAATCAAATCTGAGACAATATGTGGGAAGGGACAAATATCCAATTTATATTAATAGCAGCAACAATACAATATAGACCTAATCCTGCTCGACACCTTCTCGAAACCGTATCTCAAGGTCACTCCTGCTTAATTCTCCACAACTCCTACCAAACTCCACATGCATACAAGGTTGAGAAAGTTCGAGGGAAACAATCTCAGCACATATGGATATAGGATCAAAAGATGATCAACAATAGGCAGGGGAATGGGAATAAATGACGGCAAAATCCTCTAGCATAACCTTTCTATGAAAAAGATCGCACAAAATGGCCTAACTTTCCTTCTTTCGTACTTGGTGAAAACAATTTCCATCGAGGAGGAGGAGGTTATAACCGAGGGGGAGGTTACTAGAACCACCCTAACTCCTCCTTTTCGAATTTTATTTATTTATTAATATTTTTAGGAGGAAATCACTTTCAAATATCCAAAAGATAGCGATTAAATCGTTGGAAATCATGCAACAAAATGCGATTTCAACTTTTTACTGAAAATACTGGCAATGTATAGGCAGCAAGCAATTAAATCGCAAGTTGATTGACTTTTGAAGCATTTTTTCTCTTTTACAATTTCTTGGGAAAAGGATGAGGATGAATTCAAATTATTAGGGCCACATCAATTAAATCCAAATCAAGGCTCTTCCATCCACAATTGTCCTTTTGTGTGACAGACAGTTGACATTTTGAAGTGTCGTCTTTTAGATTATTGTCATGGATGGAGAAGTGTCGATATGGGCTATAATAGGAGCCAAGGAAAGTATCGCTTTACATGATGGAGAGAGCGTTGGTGGGTCAATTTATGGTTATTTGGCCCTCACCTCAGTCAATGGAATCTTGGATGCAGAAGAATTGTAAGCCTCTAATTTATGGCAGGATCGCAACATATTCGGTAGGTAAGGGTATCTTCATTTTTCAATTTGAAAAACAAGTAGATCAACATCTCATTTTCAGGAATGGGCCCAAGGGCATTTATTTGAATAAATGGACTCCATACTTAGATCCCTCAATGTATATCCCTTTGGTTGTTCCAGTATGGATGAAGCTTCCCCATATCCCCATTCATTATTGGAACAATGAACCAATGAAAGCAGTAGGAAACTCCTTGCGTAAATACATTAATAGGTTTGAACCAAAAGACCAATTTTCATGCACCTGGATCTATGTAGAAGTAGATATGGAAGTAATCCTTCCAGAAGCTATCAAACTCACAGTCGATGACTAGTCCCACATTCAACAATTGGACTATAATCAACTCATGTTCAAATGCAGAATTTGTCATGAATATGGGAACTTTGCGAGAGATTGCAAGAAATACCAAAAAAAACCATTAGATGAGGAATTGACAGAACCCTGGAAACAAGCCAAGAAATGGAATCAGACTAAAGGAAAACCTAGATTAGAAGTGGGAGGATCCAAACAAGGAAATAAATAAATAAATTATACCCAAAGGAAAAATGAAAACCTATCGAAAAATTCCTTTGGATCACTTACTCAAGCAAACAAGGAGCAATATGGAGAAGCCCAAGAAACACTGGGAAATTATGATGACTCAAATGAGTAGGAAAATCATGCAGTATAGATCCAGACCCAACCTGAACTAGAGATAGAAGAAGGGAAATACAAGTATCTCAAGGCGTCCAAACCAGATCGACGATAGCATCACAAGAAACACAGAAAGAGGAAGAAACCTATGAAGGATGGAACATAAGAACAAGACAAAGGTCGAACAAAGATATCTAGGAAGAAAAAGCAAAAAAAGAGAAATCCCTAGGGAAACAACTTACTATTGAAAAATCAATGGGGAGAATAGGGAAAGGAAAGGGAGGAGGAAAAAAAATCCTCAAAAGGTGCCATGAATGGGTATACCACCCTCTCATCTATTAAATAATGAAAATTGTCTCTTCGAATATTAAGGTGACGGGAAGTCAAGGAAAACAGGAAGCAATGAAAGATCTAATAAAAGTGGAGAATCCCAACAGCCTCATAATCCAGGAGCCTAAGCTTGAGAAGAAAGACAACCTCAAAAAAGGAAAGAAAGTATGGAAATCCATCACTGGAGTAACCTCAAGCTCACATGGATCCTCTGGAGGAATTTTGACCTCATGGAATGAAGCCAAATTTCAACTACAATAGCATATTGTTAATTAAGATTGGTTGCTAATAGACTTATTCAACTGCAAACATGGGAATCAAGTATGTATAATTAATATTTATGTTCCTGTATTACATTTAGAAAAACAAAAATGTTGGAATTCAATCAAGAATCAACTAGAAAATAACCTAAATCAAAACATTATCCTAGTTGGAGATATGAACGTGATCCTCTCAAAAGAGGAAACAGAGGTAGGTCTATAGTGTGAGATCCCTTCCGAGAATAGGTGGAAGATATTATCCAGGACTAGGATCTTCTAGATATAAAACCCTGTAGAGAAAAGTATACATTGTCCAACAAATAGATAAGACCAGGGAATGTGGCGTCCCAGTTGGATAGGTTCTTAGTCCACAGATCCTTTCTCCTACTGGACTATTCAATCTACTCCACAATTGTGCACAGTGGCATCTCATATCATAATCCCATCTCCCTTATCCTCGACAAAGGACAAAATTTGGGCCCTATCCATTTCAAATTTAACCCACTTTGTATCAAAGCTTGGGTTTCTTGAGACTGTGCAAGAAGTTTGGATGTAGCCAATGTCAAGATCCCCCTCTTATGTTTGGGAAGAGAAGCTAAGATGAACAAAAAGGGCTCTCAAAGATTGGGTGAAAAAAGACCCTCATCCCCCAGCACAAAAAAAGAACCTTAATATAACAAAATCTAGCGCAACATCAAGAAAAGATGGAAAGCTGCCATATTACGGAAGATGATCTAAACAAGAGACAAGGCTACATACATAATTGGGAAAAGTATTTCGAGAAGAGGAGGACCATCAGAGACTGAAGTCAATAAGTCTCTAGTTGAAAGGGGGAGACATGAACACAACATTCTTCCATAAGCAGGCCCAAGTTAGAAAGCATAAGAACAATGTAACATAAATTAAAAATGAAGGTGGTGAGATAATCAAAGATTTCGATAATTAAAAAATCAGTATTTCATCATTTAAAAACATTATACTCTAAAGGAGATAACAAAAATGAAGAACATGGAGAGGAGTTGCTTGCTCAAATTCCTTAAATGATCACAACAAATAAAAATGCAGAGCTCAATAAAAGAATCACCAAAAAAAAGAAATTATGCAAGCCATTTGGAGTTTTGAGTTGGATAAAGCCCCAAGACCAAATGGATTTTTTATTCATTTCTATTGAGTGAGCTAGTAGATCATAAAAAGGGATCTCTACAAAATGATAACAAAATCACAATTTAAGCCAAAATTAGGAGGAGGAGGGACTGACTCTTCCTTTCTTTCCCTCATCCTGAAAGAAAATCCCCCCTCTTCATGTGCTAGATTTCAACCAATCTCGCTCTATAATTCATCCTACAAAATAGTCACTAAAATCCTAGCAAATAGAATGAAGGAGATTATGCCAAGAATTATCTTAGCCAATCAAGGGGGATTTGTAAAGAAAAAGTTAGTTAACAAAAAATGTGATTCTAGTCTAGGAAGCCATTCATTCTAGCAGAAAAATAAAATAAAAAGGAATGATCATTAAAGTATACATGGCTGACACCTTTGACCAAGTTAAGCACACTTTCCTATTCAAAGTAATGGCAAAAAATGGATTTGACCCCAAATTCATAGCATGGGTCAAAGCATCTATTGGAAGCCCTTGGATCACCCCCTTGTTAAATGGAAGACCAACATATTTCTTCTAGTTGAGTCGTGGTCTCCAACAAGGATGCTCGCTATATTCATTTCTTTATATAATTCTTCTCAATGTTCTAAGCATGAATCTAGAGGAAGAAAGGCTGAACAAAAACATCCCTGGCATAACTATAGAAACAGGGGTTAAGGAAATAAAGCATTGCCAATTTGTAGACAATACTCTTCTTCTGGGGGGAGCTTCGCAAATCATGGCGCAGATATTTGAAAAATTCTCTCCTCCTTTTGAAAATCCTCGGGAGGAATTATAAACAAAATCAAGATCCATATCTATACATGGAATGTGCCAAAGGAGCTGCAAGTGGTGATTTCAAGGAAATTTGGAATTCCAGTTTCAACATAATGGAAATAATTTAAATATCTGGGCCTCCCAATCTTCTCCACTTCCCCTTTGGAAAGATCTTGGGACCCCCTGATTGAGAAAATAAAAGGAAAAATCTAGAATTGGGGCACAATATAGCTCAACCTAGTGGGTAAGACCATTCTCATCAAGTTTGTTTTCTCAACTTTGCCCATTTTTCAGAGTGTAGGTTCTCTTGCTCCCAAGGGAGTGTGAGGCCAAATAAATAATCTTTTAAGGCATTGCCTTTGGTGTGGAGGGAAAAATAATGAGAAAAAATATATATTTAGTGAGCTGGAGGGTAGTTAAGTAGCCATGGGCGGCGGGTGGTCTTCAAATCAAATATCCATCGATGGCCAGTCTAGCTCTCGAGGCTAAACTTCTTTTGCAAATTCTTGATAATAGAAATGGGTGGGTATAGCAGGTGCTAAGGAACAAATATCTAAAAGGTAGTGGCCTCCAATGTCTGGATAGATGCCCTAAAGAAGGCTAGTGAACACATACCTGGAAACTCTGAAAGGCACCATGGAACTTCTTCAAAATAGACTTATATTGGATTCTAAGAAATGGAAAACATATTCAGATATGGAAAGACAAAATTTTAAATAGAGATCCGCTCATTTCTTGCTAGGATCTAGCTCATCTAAGGAATTGGATGGAATCAAGGGGTCTAACACATTTGAGGGATATCAACAGTTGGGATGGAATAAATGGAAACTGGATTGGATGGAGAGATATAGAATTACCAACAAAACTGCAGGAGCAATATGGAAAGCTAAAACATATGTTATCAGGAGCTACCCAATGCATAAAAGAGAGGAAGACTGCAAGGGTTGGGGACCTAAAGGTCACTACTCGGTATCCCAAGCATATGCATCCCTTTCAATCAGGGATGGATCTCCTCCCCAAGGTTGAATGTGGAAAACTCTTTGGAAATCTTATGCCCCCCCAAAAAATCACCTTCTTTTACTAGTTGGTAGTGCATGGCAAAATACTCATTCGGGAAAATCTCAAAAAACATGGAATCCAAGGACCTTCAATATGTTCCCTTTTCTCTAATGCTAAAGAAACTTCGGATCATCTTCTCCTCAAATGTAACTACGGTCAGGAGATTTGGAAACAAGTCTTGGGTATCCTTGGCTCTCCGAAGGAAATTCTCTCCTCTATAAAAGGAGACTTCTCCTCCTGGTTCTAAATCCAAACCTTTTCTTCATCAAGCATGGTTGACTCTTCGAAAATCTATCTTCTGGAGCATTTGGCTAGCAAGAAACAAAAGAATTTTTCAGAACTCCTTAAGCCCACCAATCCACCCAACAACCCAGGTTAAATGCCTCCTGAAAGAATGCCTTTTGCTATCTACCCACCCTAGGGATGTTATTCTTACAAAAGAAGAAATGAAGAGGTTTGATGGAGCTTTCTCCCCACCTCCTCCTTGGCCACCTGGTCTAGGCCAAAAAGGGAACCAAAATGGCACCTCAAAATAACTAAGGAGGAACTGGACAAATGGAAAAGGAATCAAGGAAAACATTGTTTACAGTTTCATGGAGCTTCCAAGGGTAACCTAAGGGTGGCAGGTGTGGGGGGTGGTGTGCTCTTTAACCCCGAAGGAGAACTCATTAAGTGTTATGCTTCATTAGAGAAAAATTGAGGTCTAAAATGGGCCTCCTAAGGAAAATAATAAAATAATAGTCAAAATAATAAAATAATATTTATGAATTTTTGGAGGAAAAGAGAAAAAAATATTTTTTATTTGTATTTTCAACATATCTCTTTGTCGTTTTAATCAAATTTCAAACGAGAGCACTCATTGGATGCGGAATTAAATTTTGCATCCAAGGAGTATGCACACTACATACGTTTGAGGTACCCACCCCACAAAAAAATGAGAAATACATCAAAAAAACGTGTTACTTTCAAAGTAACACATCTTTTTAATGTATTTCTCATTTTTCGTGGGGTGGGGTACCTCAAAAGTATGCAGTGTGCGTACTCATTTCACATCCAACGAGTGCTCCCGCTCAAAATTTGAGTAAAACGACAAGGCATTACGTTGAAAATACGAAAAAAAAAGCGTAGTTTTTTCTCTTTCCCTCCAAAATTCATGAATATTATTTTATTATTTTAAGTTTTATTTTATGTCAAATATGTCATGTCAACCAGTATGGTTGACTCTTTTCTTGAAATTCTATTGGTTCTTGAATTCAATGGCTCTTTTTCTTATGAGGTGGCGTGTTTTCATATAGGGTGATGCATATTCTTATAAGGCCCATTTTAAATGCCAAATTTACTTTAATGAGGGACTAGGAACTAGAACAAACAATCAAGCACAAACCCTCACCCTATTACAAGGATGCAAGATTCTCCACATGAAGGAATTTCCTTTGTAAATATCTTCAATGACTCTTTGTTGATCATCAATTATATGAACAACACTAACAAGCCCAGATATCTCTATGCTCAACGTATTATAGAGTGAATCAAACATGAACTAAAGGCAATCGCGAAGGTGCCATTTTTCCACACAATGAGAAACTTGAATGAGGAGGTTGATGCATCCACCAACCAAGCATCTAGGCTCAATGAATCCGCTCTCTGCATTAATAAATTTGAGGAAACATGGGAGCCCATTCCATAATAGATGGATCAGGGGATTTAAGGCACGTGGGTGGATTACAATATCCAAGACCTCTTGCACGGTTGGAATAAGACTGATAAGCATTGTAAGCATGTTGAAATCATGCTTAAAATAGGGTAATAACTTCAGTATTAATTGCAGTATCAAAGATCTAAAAGGGGCATTTGGAAGGTGTTATATCAAGGCATTCTGGCACAGGATCGAGGTACGAAGGATGCGAAGAGTTGACGTCTCCGCAATCATGAATCTAGAAGGGGGTGGGGGCTTAATTAACTTGCAAGTTCAAACAAAAATGTATGTCTACAAAATCAAAGAACAATGCATTAAGACAACATAGAAGGTGACTAAGGATCAAGAGCTGCTAGAAAGTAAAACTATGGCTCGGCATGAGGAACATAGAGGTGTAGACGTGTGCATATACCACACCATGTTGCGCATGGAGGAAGACAACAACAGCTTAAGGCATGACTTACGATGACATTCCAGAGACTATGAGCAAGAGTTTGAATCTTTAAATCAGCAGTTAGAGCAAGAAGAGGAGGTTAATGAGCAAGAGTTCGTGATTTCTAGATAGAGGGAACAAGCCCTGCTATCTGAGTTGGAAAAGGAAAAAGAGAAATATGCAGTCTTCGAAAACATAATTGCAATGTTGGAATCCCAATTTGTCCTCCTTCAGCTCCAAGTAAGTAATCTTGACATGGGTGGTGTCATTACAGCGTCAGGATTTGACTGCTCCTCCAGCCCTCGTTGCTGGTTCTGACAAAGATGAAAGCACAAGAGCTATAGGCTCTGTGCCAGGTTCAATCAAGTTTTGATTTTGAATGTTTTGCATAGCTCATAGGGTTAGCAGCAGTCTCTAGTATTTTGATAGGTCAAATAGGTCTCTTCTTTTATGTAGGGTTAAGTAAGAAAATTCAGCTAAGGCTTTGACTAAGAATGAACATTTTGGTATCAAGTTTGAACATGGATGAAATTGAATTGTTCTAAGCAGTATTAGGCTTAAAGACCAGACATGTACTTCTTCTACTTGGGTTTTCCAACAATTTTGAGTATAAATATTATTTTTGTAAAAAATATATATATATATATAAACACTAGGAACTAGTTAAGGTCAACATGGAAAATAAATGCTAGGACCTAGAATTAGAAACGAAAAAGTATGAAAATAAAGAAATAGAACAAAGTGGAAAAGCCAAGTCCTATAACGACTCGAACAATATCAAAATCCTCTCCAAATATCCCAAAAGGAGATATGAAGCAAAGGAAAACAAACTCAAGAAACCAAGATAGAAGGGAATGCATAGAGAAAGAGAATGAGTTGGGTAGGGAGATAGAAGGGAAAGGACTATTGAAATCAAAGACAAAAGCAACAGATCTTATAATGAATAAAAAAATGGTGAAAGTAAACATGATGAATTTAATAGATAAATATGGGGAGCAATATTTCACAAACCTAATAAGTTGATAGCTCTAATAGATTAAAAAGGAACTCATGAATAGGGAAACAAAAATAGATACTAATGGATGAAACCAAGGATATTCAGTTGCTTTTGGGAATAGGACCACCACTCGTAAATCTTTCAATATTATCCCAAGTTATTCATTATTATCCATATTTAGACACTAGGAATTAGTTAAGGTCAACTTCCCATTTCCATCAATCATTTGTCTTTGTAACTAAATAAAATTTCCAATTTTTTTTTTAGTTTTGTTCAATTTGAATATACATTTCTTGCAATTAAAGATTAATTACAAGATTGTTAACATTAATAATGGAAATGTTAATGGTAGTGTCAATGTGTATTTTGAATACTTACACAAGAAGGATTGATTCTTCACTTTTGGCTATATGTCCATAGGGTTCAAATCATTCTCCAATACCATATTTTATGCTATAAAAAATTGGTAATAACTTACTATTATTTTTTTAATACTTAATAATTATAATTTACAGTCCTAATTAAAAATTATAAATAACATTTAACACTTCAAAAAACAACAATAATATTATGTACTTTTTGTTTCTATGCCAATAGACCAAGAAGTCAAAACATGATTACTTTGGAACTTGAAATTGTGATCTCTTAATAATTAGACTAACACACTTTAAAATTCACAAGTAGAATTAATGTGGCATTCCCAATATGTTAAAAGTCAAAACATGACTACTTTGGAACTTCAAATAGTTATCTCTTAATAATTAGAATAAAACACTTTAAAATTCATAAATAGATTTAATGTGGTATTCTCAATATGTTAGTAGGTTATATTTTGGAATTGATAATGTCCCAAGGAATTTAATAAGAATAAAATATTTATATTTTGTCTTTTATGTTGTTATGGAGATTAAATTAATCTCCACATTAGATAACCATCGAGCTCAATCAATCCACAAATATTGTAATTTGATAATGTCTTGAGTGAATATATAAGCATAGTCCATTTAAATGGTGTTTTCATGTCTTAATGGAATTAATAAACTCTATATCCAAATTACCATTTCTTGTGAAGTTTAGTTATAATATGTGTGAATTGAAAAAAATAAGAATAAAATATGTACCTTTAGGGAATTCACTCTAACAAATTGCCACTATTATGTAGTCTTGGACTGTCAATAATGTTAAATTCAAAATGAATATCGTGAATATCGTATGATGATAATCAAATAAAACATAGAGAACATTTTTCAGTTTCAATTATATAATAGTGTCATATATTAAGTGTATTGTTGGATTCTTATAGATTTCCATCTAGAAACCCTTACCTCCACAATAAAATTTCCTTGATAAACATGTACCATAGCATTCAAATTTCTTTCCATTTGCACATGATTTATAAACATCATGATAACTTATGAATGATCAATCAAAATGCAATCATTTGTGCAACAAACTAGTCACTACAATTACTTAAAATGTTTCTTTGAAGATAGTGTATTGATCTCAAATAAATTTGGAAAGCCCAAGGTTCAAGCCACAAGAGTTGTAATAGTTGTAATGAATCCATTAGTTTTGAAATTACAAAGCATTAACCTACAAGTTCTATAGTTTTTTCCAAAATTCAAACAAAAGGTTTTCTAAAAGTATCATTCCTCCGCGAGTGTATTTGCAAGTTCTATAGTTTCTTTTCAAAATTCAAACAAAAGGCTTTCTAATAGTATCACTCATCCTTGAGTGTATTAGCAACTCATGTATAGATGTATACATTTATCTATGATTTGGAAGCTTAAATCAAGGAGTAGAGTAAATCAAGAAGAAAGTATACCATCCAATGGGTGACCGTCCTTTTATCCATTGTATGATGCAACAACCAAGTTTTCTTTGCATCTCTAGTATGTCGCTAAGTTGCCACCAAGTATATTAATTAGTCATTCAACCCAAATCTCGTCAATAGATCACTTCCTCGTAGTCACAACTAACTCGTATGGACTCCTAAAGATTTAGAGTTGTATTTAACCAACGTTCGTACAATTTTAGTGGTAATTTATGATGAAGGGATGACATTCCATATTTTTAGAATTTTGTACTTATCCATAAGTTTTATGTGCAAAGAATAAGATCATCACATATCTATTTTATTTCTACTATTATGGTTGTTGTCCCTTATTTAAACATCATTAATTTATAACTAATTATTTGATTGTTCCAGCAATATGAATATGGTTAACCACCTTTTGGATATTTATTTATTTTTCCAATGAGCTTTTAAAATAGCAAAATAAACCTTTAGAACCTTCAAAAGCATTACACACATCTTATGGAAATTTAATCCCTGACTTTGATCATAATTCTTACCTACATAAACAAGGTTCACAAATTTCAAATATATATACACAAGACAAAAATGTGTCATGCACACACATCTTATGGAAATTTAATCCCTGGACTTTGGTCAAAATTCTTACCTACTTAAACAAGGTTCATAAATTTCAAATATATATACACAAGACAATAATGTGTCATGCACAAGTTATAGATGGATAGTTAAGTGACATATATCTATACAAGTTGGCATCAATAAGAAGGCACAATTACTTTCTTTACAACATTTTATACAAAGATGGCCTTAAAACTAGCGAACACATCAAACTTAAGATCTTAGGACTTGGAAATGGCACATTGTGTACCATATTACAATTAATTTATCAAAAATAATAAACAAGAGAAAATAGTATGGCATTTTTTGTTTGCTTGACATTTTCTCCTCATTTACAAGCCAACCAATAAGACTAATGGATCTTTCAAGTTATATGGATATGGGGTTGTTAAGCCCTACATATCGTGACATTACATTTGTATTACTATATTAATATTGTCTTTATTTTTTAAGCAAGAATATAAACTTTACAATAATAGAAAAGAGCTAAAGTACAAAACTTATGTAAGGCCCCTGTCTAAAGGAAACCGAGCCTACAAACTGTCACAAAACAAGCTAGATTACTATGTTAAGTCTAGGGAGAGATTACTATGTTAAGGGGGTAATTCTGAATGAGATAAGGCATCCCTTTCCTCATAATTCATCTTCTGAAGAATAGGAGAAGGATATCAAGAGGGACTTATCCCAGTCATAGATTGAGAAAATTGAAAAACAACTAGAGAATAAGAGGTTTGAGTCCCAAACATTTGATCAGTGATTACATCATCATGGGTTTAACTCAGGACCAAGGAACTTCTTCATTCCCAATATTGATATGAAAAAGTTTGATGGTAATGATCCAATAACATGAATATCCTAAATGGACCAATTCTTTGATCTACAAGTGCCAACTTTACAAAAGATAGCCCTTGCATCCTTGTATTTAGAACCTGATCAAATTTGTGTGATAACAATGTCATTGTACCTGTAAAAATGACTCTATTGTCTTTTGGTTTATATTTACAGATGAAATGATAGAATAATATGGGGATATTTAGAGAAGCACCTTTAGCCAATTGATAAATCTCAAACAAAAACATCCAATGACAAAGCACATTAAGCAGTTTCAGAAGTTGAGTCTTAGAGTGAGAACATTTTAGAGGATAATACAGTTGGATCTCTTTATGGGCACTTTAAAGGAGAGCATTCAACATGAGGTATGTCTCTTTGAACCTAAATCATTGCAGAATTCTTTTAGTTAGGAAATGAAAGTTGAAAGTAAAAATATGGCTACTAGAAGGGCGGCTACTAACACCTATACAGAAAGAAATGTTTCCCCTCCCAACCTCACTCATCCTATAAGATTGACGCCTTAGTAAGTGGAGGAAAGAGGAGCAAAGAGACTATGTTTCAATTGTGACATCAAGAACAGTAAAGGGCATAAGTGTAGTGAGAAGAAACATTTCTACATAGTTTCAATTGTGACATCAAGAATAGTAAAGGGCATAAGTGTAGTGAGAAGAAACATTTCTACATAGATTGTGAAGAGGAAGAAGACCTAGAACCAAAACAATCTCAAGAGGTAGATCTAGAAGGTACTACTCCAACCATATCTTGCCATGCATTTGCTAGCATTAACACTCAAACTCTCAAGATAAAATGAGATATCAAAAAGAAAAAGGTAACAGTGTTGATTGACTTTGGTAGTACCATAACTTCATGAATTATAAACTAGTCAAGCTTCTCAATTGCTTTTTGTATCCAACACCTGAATTTCAACAATTGTAGATAGAGGTACCATAAATTGTTCAAGCAGGTGCCATAGTATTAAGCTTGCTATGGGGGAGTATTTATTGGATAGTCAAATTATTGCAATCCAAATGGGTGGTGTTGATGTTGTACTAGGGGTCCAATGGATATAATCATTGGAAACAATGACTCTTAATTTTGAGGAAATTTTCATGATATTTTCTTCAGAAGACAAGGAAATTGAACTAAGGGATACTCCATGGAAAGCCTCTAAAGTGATAAGCTCTAACATCGTGACAATTGTTTAAAAGGGACATGGAGTAATTGCACCATTGTACTCACTAGATGTTCAAGCATCTATAACCTCATTTCAATGGATCTCCAACAAGTTATTGACAATCATTCTAAGGTATTTGAAGATATGTCATAAGGTTATCCATGTAGTCGAGAACATGACCATGGTATTCACATGTGACCAAGAAGTGTCCCACCTAATTTCAGACTTTACTAGTACATGTTATGCCATATATTGTATGGGCATACTATAACTTATTTTTGCTTTCAACTTGCATTAGCATTCCAGACTTCTATGGTTACATATGATATCAACATTGTAATGATTATGATATGATGCCATTTTTTATGTCATGACATGCCAAAAGATTTGTTATGATGATAATATGCTACTAGATATTGTGTTTTGTTGCTTATACATGATCATGCATATGGTTTTTTTGTATGAGTATAGATAGAAGTATCAATCATAGGTTGACATGGGTGAAGGATGTTTGATTTATTTATGTACCATGGACCAAGATGACCCTTGGTCTTGCAACAATTATTCCCCTTTCTGTTTCATAATTGGCCATTTCTATTATCCATCATCATTCCACTTTGATTATGCATCCTAATGGTTACTTAATTTACTTGGTGAACTATTAATCCCTCCCTTCGTATTCTCTTCACCACAAGTGCCTTTATGTTTTCCTTGTGTCTTAGGCCCACTTTCGTTGTAATGTAATCCTATGATGATTCAAGAGGTTCCCAGGTATGCTCCCTGAGGCTAGTTGCTATTAAGCAAGAAAATCTACCATTGAGCAATGTTTCCCCTTAGATCTGGAACAAGAAGGTCGTTCCCCTATAATGCCTCAAAAAGGGTAGTTGAGGACAATCTCCCAGACCAAGAATCTTGTACTAGAAGCTGGTGAAGAAGAAAAAATAGCACGAGATCCCAAAGAAATCAAAGAGGGACCAAGAAAATTAAAGCTTTTCCTAAGGTTTTGATTTTAAAAATACCTAAGTATGGTTTGATTAATTAATTTAACCAAAAAAGGGATATTCTTTTGATGATTTGGCATGGTGAATCATCTTCAAATTCTATGTGGAAGCATTTTTTACTTTCAAAGATTATTTGACATCATTTGGGCCCACTTAAGGAGGGAAAATTGACCAAGGAAGTCATATTGAGAGGGGCGATTTCACTTGAGGAAAATGCATTGCATGTGGTCACTTGGTAATTCCTCCACTACTTGACATTGATGATTATCTACTTGACATGGTCTACCTTAGCAAGTTGTCCACCAATAACCTTTCACATGGTCTAAGCTAGTGATTTGCCCCACTAAGGAAGGTGACTTGGCATCTACATGAAAGCATCATAGTAATTATTGTAATATCACTCGTTGATCTATTTACTTGAGATCGTCACTCCAGTCATTGTAATAACTCATTGTCACTTCCAAATTAGCAAACTTCTTATCATATAAAATGAAGCGTGATTTCATTTAGAAAAGGAATAAAAAGTCTAGGGACTAGAATAAAGAACTTTTTTTATGAAATCCTTGTGTAATGTTTTTCATGTGATTGGGCTATTGTGGATCTATGCTTCATGGTAATGTTGGTAAACTACTTTAACTAAGGTAACATTGTGATATTATACTTTCCATCGAAGCAAAGAATCTTGAATTGTTAGTTGCCTCTAGGATTTAATAAGGTATTTGTCTTGAAAGAATTGAATTGCTTGTCCTTCATTCTCATAGATTAAGTATTTTATTCTTGCATTTTGGTTTCAATTTGATCTGATTAAACATTAACCATTTGGATTGTCGATCTTCCTTGTGATTGATAATTTAGCTAGGTTGAATTGAAGTAATGTGATTTCAAGAAAACCCTTGGTTATTTTATGTTGAAGATTAAGAACCTCATCTTCAACCATTTGTTCACCAATGTCGTTGTTATAAAATACATATGACTCCATAGCCCTTCACCATTCTATAAAGGCACTTGGTCTCTAAAACCCTTCTTTCCTCCATTTACTATCTTACTCTCTTTGCTACTTCATTTCACCATTATACTTGGTTGAAAGACAAACTTTGTTCTTAAGGCATTTGCCCCCTTCTCATCATTTCCAGCTTACAAAATCCATGTTAAAGAAGGGAACCACACATCTAATCAAGTCAAGAACTATAACCTAAGATCTAAAATCAACAGCATCAAGATGTTGATTATAATATATTGTCTTTTGGTTCATTGTATATGGTGAATGTTTATATTAACACTCTTTTGTAGATATACTCTTATTACAACAAGTCTTTTTTTGATTTGAAGGATGTAACATTGTGTTGTTGATAATGTTGAAGAGATTATTATTTACCTCATTTCCTTCAAGTTATTAGTTACATCTTGCTAGCATCAGATAGATTATTTTTCAATTGTTATTCATTTTTTCATCTCTACATCTAAAGTTTAAAAAATTAAAATTAGTCGGATTGATCTTAGCATTGTGCAAATCTAAGGCTCATTTAAGCTAATTCACAACACTCTTTATTTGAGCTACTTTTGCACTATCGTTAGGATCTATTTCATATAGTCACACTTTTGCATGTGTTAATACTCTTAATTACTAGTGTTGTTAGGGAAATTGTCCTTGTAGTAGGGGAAGACTACCAACGTACTAGGGTTATCAGATAGACATATAAGGCTTTACAAACCTTGTTATTAAGCAAATAGGGTTAAGGTTAGGAGAATGTATACCTTATTTATGAAGGTCGATCCAAACTTTCCTCCCTTTGTTCTCCTATGCAACAACCTGCAAAACAAACATAAGACCTTCCTCAAACCAATTTGACCACAAATAACATATTAATATTAATAAGACAACATAACATCAACTTGTAATCAAATTGCAATAGACATTAACAATTCTATTGGGAAAGGAAGAATGTATCAATCTTTATTGACAAATGTAGAAAGTACAATAATGCTATACATGTCCTGCACCGGCACCATCGTAACCAGATCCTAGGCTCCTGCTCCTCTCTCTTAGCTATGAATTTCTCCATCATAACTTTCTCCAATGATCATAAGGTCATTTTCTCAAGCCCTTCGCCTTGCATTTATAGCAAGGAAAGGAAGGCGGGTTCGAAAGGTGGTTGAGTTGGGAAGTTGGGGTCGTTTGGGTACCTACCTCAACTAATCCCAATTCGTGTTTTTAATTATTTTTTCAAGTTTTCTTAAGATACCCATGAGTATGATATAGGACAACTAGCGAGTGACTCGTGAGTGTCCTCACTTGTATCTAGCGGGTGCAGCTTTTAATTGACACCTGCGGGTTGTTAGTAGAGATAGCTGCGGGTTGGAAAAACAGAGGGTCGCGATTATGTATAAAAAGAGGCAGAGAAAGATGCTTTTGAGGAAAGGATTGCAAGGTTCAGCTCTAGGTCATCTAGGATCAAGGTAAGCTCTTCCATTCATGGTGTCCTTTTGTGTGACCGACAAGGCAATGTGGTCACGGATGGAGAAGTGCTAATTTGACCAATAACAAATGCCCCCTAATGTATGAGGTAAAAGGGAAGCGATGGACGAAATACATTACAATCCAAGTAGAGGAGGAGCAAAGAGGCCGCAGGATGAGGTCACAAACAGTGCCTGGAACAAAAACAAAGTCAGTGAGCAGCTTACAATCTTGACATCAGGAGATATTCAGAATGGTAGAACATAATCTCCAATACATAACTGAAAGATGTATATAGCATGGCCACTGAATTACAAGTGGATCCTTGTCAAACATGAGATCATAGCCATAACAACAAACTGGATCTATGTCTCATCAAGGGCCAAAAATGGGTGTGGCTCAGTCTTGCGCAACTTGGGAAATAGCAAAATGTGATGATGTTATTATAGGCCCAAGGTCTTCATCCAAACCGTCAAGGTACGAATCATAACCATGCGAATAAATGAGCTGAGGTCGAACATGGAGGATTTCGTTTGATTACCGACCAATGATGTAAACCGTTAACAAACGCGAGGGCACCCACCATTAATGAAATTGGGGCCCAAGGTACCTAATACATTCTAACAAGTGCGAATAAAGGGTCTTGAAGTCGAGCACCTGAAGAATCCATCGAGTAGGAGACATTGATGTATTCCCACTACTCAATGGTGAGGGAAATTGCCATTGGTGACTGCAATCCCCAAGGTACTACTGATAACTCTAAACTTCATTCCTAGAGTAAGATGAGCTGAAGTCGATAGGAAGAAGCTTGTTGGAAGGGAGGCCTTAAGGCATCCTCCATCATCCAACACGAGATACAATCAACAGGTTGATCTGATCTGGAGTAGGACTGAGTACATGATGAAACATATTGACACCAAGGAATGGTTGACACATGAGGTCAAGGTAACTGCAGAATGGTCGACACAAGGGGTGTCCTTGAACAGTGAGCACGGCACAAGAGTGATTTAGGCAGTTTTGAAGACAAAGGGACCATGATAAAAATCTGTAATGTAGGAGACATTAACAGATTCTCCATATGACTGGAAGAGTAACCAATCGGAGGGGTAAAAACTCTGAGATCAGGTTCATCCTAAGGCCAAAACTAAAACCCAACTTGTTTGAAAGCCTCAAAAAAGTGTTGTGTTCAAGGACATAATGACTTGTTGCCTTTATACTGAAAAGATACTTGACATTCTTCCCTTCCCTTTCCTCTTTTTATTAAACAATGTATTTTCTTGATTTTAACGAGCATGAAAAGATGGAAAAGAAAGCTCGATAATATCCTTCTTGTTGGTTTTAATGATTCCAAGAAATAAAACTCAATAGTCCTTCTTCATTTTGAAAACAAGCTCAAAGAGGGGATAAAAGAATGTTTGGTATCAGTCCAACCATGTGTAATTTAACAAGTCCATGGGAGGGAAACTCAAGACCTTCTTCATGTTTTAACGAGTTTGAAGAAGAGATAGACTAGTACTCGATAACACTGATCCATGGATTTTAATATCGAGCCTATATCTGTTCATGCTCGCCGATGTTTTCAATTTTAAGGAGTCTGAAAAACTTAAACAATAATTCCATACATCTACTCATGGATTTTAATATCAAGCCCGAGTTGGTATGTGCTCACCGGTGTTTTCATATTTAAAGAGTCTGAAAAAATTAAACAAGAACTCTATATACCCTCTCGTGGATTTCACATCGAGCCCGAGTTGGTGAATGCTCATTGGTGTTTTCATATTTCGAGAGTCTGAAAACCTTAAAGAAGACTCCTAAAGGTCCTTTTTCATAAAGTTAGTCTCCTCACCCCAAAAAGTGTAAAACAATGAGAGAAGAACTCTTCTAGCCACGTATGACTAGAGTATACCTCCTTCGTAAATAATCCACTGAGGTCCGGAAAAAGGGGTAAACTTATACCTTAGTGGATGACTGTCCAAGTCCTTTAACGAGTCTGAACAAGACAAGTGTACTCGACAATCTTGTTATATTTAAAGAGTCTAACAAGAGTGTGAAAGAACTCTATAGGTACCAGGGAATTAAATTCCTTGATCTGTCAAGTGACGAAAGGCTGTAGATATCATGAAGACTACCGGATTAGTAGAAAATGACATATAAAAATGATCAAAAGAGATTTCAATATGGCAAAAATGATAGAAAGTACTGCACTTAAACTAACATGCCACAAAGAAAATCAAACCTTTGTACGATCCTTGTTGCGAACAGTAGTGAAAAATGCCGCTTAGAACTTCACCTAATAAAAAAGAACTTTAAAAGGACATTAGTGACTAAATAAAGGTGAAAATAGTTTTGAAACTATATGCAATTGGGAAAAGTGGGTAAAAATTTAAAGTAATTTTTATGAATAGTTCCAAAATGTCCACATAACTCAAAAAGTCATTTTGTTGGAGCAAAAAGGAAAAAGAACCCTCTTACTTCAACCACTTGTAGCGCTCAAATTGGGTCACCAAATCAACTTATGTCAGTTGCAAGTAAGTCATCTCTCCTTTGTCCATCATTTCAATCCATTATTTTAGATTTTTAGTGGTGTTTTTTTTAATTTTTACATGGGTTTAAAAACTAGGGCCTCGTACCCGCGGGTTCATCTATGATAAACTCATGGCTACGTGAAATATGCACGGGTTTAGCATGGGAGAACCCACGGGTAACCGCCTCTGTTGCAGAGGTGAAGCCGCGGGTACCGCAAGTTAAATGAAAAAATAAAAAAAATAAAAGATGAATGGGGTGAATGATGCAAGAATGGTGCTAAAATGGAGGGAGAGAGAGCATGAATCCATGGATAGAGATGCCATGGGATATCTCCTTACATTGAACGTGTTACGAAGATGCGGTTTGCTCAAATTTTTCCGAACAACAAGTATGTGTGCACAAACGCACCTACTCCAAATGCGTGTTGGCTACTGGGATCCCGATCACGGAATGTTCAATCTCCAAGGGGAGATGTTAGACATCACCATAGACGATATATACTTTATCACCGATTTATCCCGTAGAGGTGAGGGGATAAACCTCAAGGGCACATTTAGAAGGGTTGGAGCGCTATCGATCCAAGATTACATCAACACTTATTGTTTGTCGGGTACCGAAAAGAGTGGTAGCCAAGTCCCAATTGGCTCTATTGCAAGCTTCCCGCTGAAAGTGATACTAAGCACACTTAACAGGATTGGAGGGAGTGTCGCACAACATTTGGCCTCTCGAAACTACATGCAAATCAAGGTTGAATGATTGCATGGTGTAGTGTTTGACTAGTGTTCAGGTCTATTGGTGAATATGAAACACCAATTGACTGAATGTAAAACCAGGAAGAAGAAAAACCTTGTCTATGGAAGCATTTTGTGTACTTTCTTCTTCGAAAGAGTCACTGCTCTAAGCCCGGGGATGGCTCTAATAGTACTGAACCCTCGCGAGCCATTGATGACTCGGTGGGGAGATATCTTATTGCACCAGGGTGGTGGCTACTCTTTCTTATGCTAACAAAGATTATTTTGGATGGTAGAGCCGCCAAGTGCCAGCGTTAGAACAGTTCTCGTACACAGGTCTGGATTTTTGAGGAGATCCAGAGCTCGCTCTTCCTCCAGGATAAGCCTGGGGAGAGATAGGTAAGATGTGCTTATGCTTTTGAAATTTATTTCATTTTTATGCTTTTATGTATATATAATTTGTATGCTGAGTAGGAGTACTAATAGTGTGATTTACGCATATGTGGGGCCTATGCGACCTGCCATACATCTTTGCGTATTTATACATCCGACTGAGCCTGGTGCTTCAGATGCGATGTTGGTGAACCTCGCGGGGAAGGTGAGTCGATTGACTCATGATATCCCGACGTAAAATATCGAGTGGATGTCGCTCAAGATGCAAGAGCATGTTGTAGGCGTGCCCCCAGCATGGATCAGGATACTTAGAAAAGTAGCCAAGCTAGTCATATGCTATAGGGAGGTTGTAGCAGAGTTAGCAGAGGCACCTCCCTCTCCATTATATTTTTGAGGCCTTTGAGCCCATTTTTGTATATTATGACACTGCGACATACTTTGACTTATACTCATATTTTTTTATCCTGATATATACAGTATCAGTTTATATATATACATGTGTTTTGTCTTTATGTGTGACTGTTTAATGTGATTGTGTATGGTATAGATGTCAATCTAGTATGGTACAGATGGTACAGAACTGCCAGAAGCTGGGCCTTGTCCATGAGGAAATGGATCCTTCAAGACAGCCAGTTTCTTTTCTCGTAAAAGCTTCTGGGCTTCGTCCATAAGAGGACACTAATGAGTAAGGTGGTCATCCTTGCAAAGCTTGCAAGGAAACTTTGCCTTCTTTTTCTCTTTCTTTCCCTCCTTGGCATTCTCAGTGTTTTTGGGTTTCTGATGGTTCCCCTATTCTCAATGTTTTTGGGTTTCTGATGGTTCCCCTCCCCTTTCTTACCCTTCTTTTTGTTGTTGGGTTTCTAAGGACCCTTTTGATTTGTCTGCACCTGTTGTACAGATTCAATTGTTGAAGGGGAGGCTGCAACCGTAGTTGCTTCAATAGCAGACTTCTTCACAGAGAGTGTGTGAACTTGTTTTGTTAAAGCTTCAAGTGTTGTTGAATCTGTTGAACCAACACTGCCATCGACATGCAGTCCAGGATTAGGTTTTCCAAGATCTATATTAGACCTCGGTGCGTCCTAAATGATCTCATAGAGGATCCCAGATTGAGCGTAAACTAAGTCAAGATGTTGGGTCCTCAGGATTGCTTCTTCCTCAGAAGTTATCCCAGAAGTTGCAACATCCTTAGAAATATATGAAATGAGTGACTTCAAATACCACTCTAAAAGGAACTCTAGGGGAATCTCAGCCTTGATGAGTCGCTTCCATCTTCGCCACTCTTGAATGTGATCATAAAGGTGAGTAGCTTTGTTCTACCTAAAAGTAGACATAAGATCTGTACCGGCATCATATCGGACTGAAAGCTGGAAGTGATTCAAGAAGACAGTCGCTAGGTCCCAAAATTTATCGTATGCTGCAGTAGGCAGTTCAATGTACCACTTGACTGCAACACTAGTTAAGGTCCTTTGGAAGAGCCTCAACCGAATGGAATCATCATTTAGTGAGTTGGAAGAGCACCATAAGTGAAAGGTCGTAACATGGTCTCCAGGGTTTTCCACAGTCTTACCTTCGAACTTCGGAATGTCCGAGGGAAGCTTGGTTGGGACCGGTGGCCATGCAGGCTTGTGTCACACCGGATAGTTATTTAGTTTTGAAAGATCTGGCAAGTTTAAGGTCGCCAGAAAAGGAAAATGGGGTCTCGCCAATGGAATTTGATTAAGAGGAGTTTGGTAGGGGGAACCACCTGAAACCAGGCTCCTATAGTGTTGGTTGGAGTTGCCCCCAACCACTGGTTATGAAGAAAATGCATCATGGAAGCTGCTCCAGCCATAAGCTATGGGATTGCTTCCTTGTGGACTTGTCCATTGCGGTTGGGTATAAGCACCCCCGAAATGTGGGTTGACAAAACTGTTACTACCCCCTCCACCAAATAGTGAAAAGGGAGTACTACCTACAAGCACGTTCGAATTCTGTACATTGGATGGGTGCACATTAAAGCCTGTGAAGGGGTTGAACCTTGACGTAGATGTAATGGAAGAAGTAGGCATTGAGCCTACAAAAGGTTCCAAAGGAGCAATGTGTCATCTGAACCAAGGAAATCCGTGACTAAAAGGAGCGAAATGAGGGTTAACCTGGAATTGTTGTACAAAGGGGGAAGATGTGAAAGATACCGAAGGTATCCCTGAAAAGGGGATACTTGATGGACTAATGGCAGAACCAAAAGGACTAGATGCAGTCGTAGCTTGAGAGCCAGACAAACCTAAGGATCTAGCATTGAAACTAAATGAAGTGCTTAGAGTAGAAGTAGCTTGCAACGAGCTTGGTATCGATGTGTGTGCATATGGAGGGGAAGAACCTCCTGATATGATAGCTGTTGTAGGAGTATGAGGAACTCCTGACACATCCCCTATGTTATCCATAAAAGAACTAGGTGTAAACCGATATATACTTACCTTTGGAAGACCTAGAGAAACTGCCATTTCTAATAAGGGGTTGTTGGGTTCGGTTAATGGAGGGTTGAAGGGTGTAGCAAACTCTTCAATAGTCAAGTCTTCAACCTCTATAGTTTCTTGAACCGGTTGATCTTGGAAGATCAGATGAGGCTCTCTCGGTTGTTCAGTTGTTCCCGTAAGTTTGTAAGAACCACAAAAGTATGTTCTTCGTCGTTGTGGTGGCGGTGGAGGAAGGTTCTGCAACCTTCATGACCTTCGAAGAGGTTGGTCCTCCACAATTGTGTGAAAAATATACTAAGTAATTACCCTAGGGGCAACTAAGACAACTAGGAGCAAACAACATACCACTAAAAATGTCCTAAAGTAGCCCAAACCAGGCATACAAAGATAATACTCTCAAAAGTAAGTCTGGGATGATGAGGGCCCAGAACAAACTAGTAGAGTATCGAAGGACAGTTACCCGGGGTCCACAATATAGTATTCTTGGGTGCAAGCGTTTGAATCACCAACCTCCTTCCCAAAAACCTGTAAGGGATTTCCTCCCACGTCTATCCTAGGTACAGTGGAAATATCCTTCCACCGTCACTTGTGTAAATCCCTAAAGGTCAAAAGATACTAAAGGTTACCAAAATTGCAGAAAGAACCTGAGGGGACAGTCACAGGTCTAGCCAAGAAGCATGGGCAAGGTAACTAAGCCTAAAATCCAAGAGTACACAAGGCACTAATGGATCCTCGTACGCGAAAAGGATCTGGTAAATGCTCGAAAGAAACGTGGAGGGGTATCCCCAACAGTCCAATCTCACACGACCTCGTGCTTAACTCTAGTTTGAGTAGAGCTCCCGGATACCTCCACAACAGTGGATTTACCTAAACGGTAGTTTGTACTACGATTTGAGATTTGAATGGTTTTGGAGAGTTAAAGTTGTTTTACTCCAAAACCCTATCCTAAGCTATTTGATGTTGTGTAACCTAAAAAGAAAATGTTACTAATAAATTTTATTAATGGTTCTTTTTAAGGTTGTTACTTACTCAAAGGATAGTGCAATGTGTGATGATGGTTACAACTGAAAAGAAATGCGTATATATAAAAATGTAAAAACTTCACAATTAACCTACTTTGTTTGTCTTTCAAAACATGAAATCATAAAGCAAACTAAGCATAATAAAACAAAAATTTGTATTTTCAAAGATGATAGTACTAAAGACTACAACTACTTCAAAAAGAAAATGACAATTCTTGCTATAAAAAAAAAAGTTCTTTTTTAAATTTGTTTTTTCTTTAACTATGGAAGAAATACAAATAAATGTGAACCAACAACAAGCGTAAAGCGGTGAAAGCAAAGAGAAAATGACCCAGTACTAAAGCAATCAGACTTTATGCAAGACCAACAAAGACCAACCCAACTAGTTGCTCTAGGAAACCTAAAAGTGACTAGGTTTTTGAAACAAAATGCAAACCAAGATGACTGATATGTAAGACGAAAAAACATAGACTCTTATGCAGATATCACTCTACTCCCGAATACCAGTGATCAAAGAGGATGAAATCCAAGCACTTGCCAAACACAAAACGGGCTAGAAATAAGGGTAACTTCGCAAGCACAAAACTCAAGTAAAAACTCTTAAGGAGGCTACAAATAGACTCAGAATACACTGAACAATGTCCAAAGGGTATTAGATCAGCAAAAGACTTCCAAAGCCACAAACAAGACACCCTAAGACCAAACCCTAATTAAAAAAAAAAGTCTCAGGAAAAACCCGCGACTTTAACATGCAGCAACGCGTGGTTGACCCACAGGTACATGTACCATCAACTAGCGAGTAGGGTAGAAAATATGTGACTGTATGTATATGAAGGTTGCGGGTGAGCCTTGAAAAAATTAAAAGCCCTAAAAACCTACTGAATCAAGCACAAACACCAAAGGAGATCTCTAAGAATAGTTGTAAAAGAGACTCAGATCAACACTCAGAGGCATTAAATAGGTGTCAGATCTACAAACAAACTTCCAAAGCTAGAACAAGTAACCCTAAGACCAAAGCTTAATTAAAAAGAAGAATCTCAGGAAAAGTTCGCGACTGTAACATGCAGAAGCACGCGGGTGCAACTAGATAACCATAGGTACCTATATAGGAAACTCGCGAGTGCAACTAAATAACTGTGCCTATAAGCACAGGGAACTCACAGGTGGGCTTTGAAAAATTATAAAAATAAAATAAAATTGCAGATAAAAAAAGAACTGAGTCAAGCAACAGGGTCAAGGATACCCTAGACACTTCTACAAAAATCAAACAAGTTATAAAAGACTGAAAGAAACTCAACAAGAGTCCCCAAAGAAGAAAACAAATGGTGCTCCCCAGTGGAGTTGCCAGTTCTATTGTTAGGGAAATTGTCCTTATAGTAGGGGAAGACTACCAACGTACTGGGGTTATCAGATAGACATATAAGGCTTTGCAAACATTGTTATTAAGCAAATAGGATTAAGGTTAGGAGAATGTATACCTTATTTATGAAGGTTGATCCAAGCTTTCCTCCCTTTGTTCTCCTATGCAACAACCTGCAAAACAAACATAAGACCTTCCTCAAACTAGTTTGACCACAAATAACATATTGATATTAATAAGACAACATAACATCAACTTGTAATCAAATTGCAATAGACATTAACAATTCTATTGGGAAAGGAAGAATGTCTCAATCTTTATGGACAAATGCAAAAAGTACAATAATGTTATACGTGTCCTGCACTGGCACTGTCATAACTAGATCCTAGGCTCCTGCTCCTCTCTCTTAGCTATGAATTTCTCCAGCATAACTTTCTCCAATGATCATAAGGTCCTTTTCTCAAGCCCTTCCCCTTGCATTTATAGCAAGGCAAGGAAGTCAGGTCCGAAAGGTGGTTGTGTTGGGAAGTTGGGTAGTTTGGGTACCTACCTCAACTAATCCCAATTCGTGTTTTTAATTATTTTTTCAAGTTTTCTTCAGATACCTGCGAGTATGATATAAGACAACTAGCGAGTGACTCGCGAGTGTCCTCACTTGCATCTAGCGGGTGCAGCCTTTAATTGACACTCGCGGGTTGTCAGTAGAGATACCCGCGGCTGACCCGCGGGTTTGCACGTAAGAGGGTCGCGGTTATGTATAAAAATAAGCAGAGAAAGATGCTTCTGAGGAAAGGATTGCAAGGTTCAGCTCTACTAGGTCATCTAGGGTCAAGGTAAGCTCTTCCATCCATAGTGTCCTTTTGTGTGACCGATAAGGCAATGTGGTCACGGACGGAGAAGTGCTAATTTGACCAATAACAACTAGCATTGTATAGTTCTTAGATCAAGTAACTCTCATCCAGCAAGATCCATATATTTACTCTTGGTTATATCTAAAACTATATGTTCACTATTGCTAGCACGCATACACACAACACATATTGATCATATAAATCAACACTAATTCGTACATTGCCAATCATATTAGATGTATCATGTTCCTCTTTAGCTCATGATTAATTGATGGATATATTTTATGGTTGATATTGCACTTAGATTTACCAAATTTGTTTTACTCTTTGTCTAAGCAATGCTTAGATGTTGATTTTTTATTTTCATGACATGGTTATTATTGATGTTTGAGCAATATATGGCATATAGGACATCATTTTGAATTATTGTGGGTTTGGGGTAGAAGACATGTTCCGACGTCTATAAACAACAACAAGGATATGTCGTTATGCTTGTAAACTTGCGGTTGGGGATCCATTATTCACTGAGAATACATTAGGTTCTTATCTGTAAGTTATGTCCTAAACATACTAGGGGGAAGCGTTGGTCACTGTTGTAACTCCTGTCAATACCCCTTCAAGTAGTATAGCATTAGACAGGACTTGAACATGGAATTGGACTCCACGTATCTTGAGTATATCAGAGACCCCTATAAGATACCTGAGACCAGCTTATCAATCGCCTTATCATTGTAGTGCACTGAAAACAACATTTGGGAAGATTACTCTTCACATACTTGGGTAGTTGGGTAATGTGGCCAAGGGTACAATTGATCCTCCTTTGTTAGTGCTTTGATAGATTAGGCTAAGCATTACTGTTGGATCTCAAATGTAGATAGAAGAGTTATGGTGGCATGCCACTTCTTTTTGTCCTAAACCAAAGTTTGTGGGGTAATTCTTGTCCCTAATTTCATATGCTTACCCTTGTCGTGATATTTGAATGTTTTTGGTAGCTTCACACTCATACATCAACTTTCCTAAAAGTTATCTTGAACTTCATCAAGCTAGGAGATTTATATTTAACTCCCAAATTCTAACCCTTGGCTTATTTTCCACTCATTGAGTGTGTCCTATTTCAATCCCTTTAATCCTAGACAGACTCTCAACTGGACTAGTACTTGTGAAAGCTAGCAATTGTTGGTTAGTATTAAGGAAATTCTTGGGGTTTCCTTTTGGAAGTGACACGTTGGGAGAAAGATTCTATAGTTTTGTCAAATTAGCAGTAGGTTTTCCTTGCAATCATTTGGCTACTAGGTTGTGCAACAACAATACCCATATGCACAAAAGAGTGTGATTGAAAATATGTTTCAAGAAATGTTAGATGCAAACAACATTTAACTTAGCCAAAGTGCTTTCTCTACACCAGTGGTGATGGTTTGCAAAAAGAAAGGCTCATGGCATATGTGTCCAGACTATAGAGAGCTCAATAAGATGACCATTAAAGATAAGTTTCTTATTCATGCCATTGATGAATTATTCGATGAATAACATGGAAATTTTTTCTTTAGCAAGCTAGATCTCCATTCTAGATATCATCGAATAAGAATGAGGAAAGAAGACATTATGAAAACAACCTTCATAACACATGAAGGTCATTATGAATTTTTGGTGTTGTCATTTGGACTTACTAATGCACCTTCCACATTTAAAAGCTTGATGAATTCTACTTTTAAATCCTTCCTTATAAAATTGTGTTAGTGTTTTATTGATAAATACTAAATTATTGAAAATCTTGGGAAGAGCATGTACAATATGTTGAAAGGGCCTTATAACTATTGGAGGAGCACCAACTATATGCCAATCCTTTTAATTGTGCCTTTGGAGTTTAGGAAGTGGAATATTTGGGTCATATTATATCTAATGAAGGTGTCAAAGTGGACCCTAAAAAAAATTAAGGCTATTATGGAATGGCCAATTCCTAAGCTTTGAAAAATCTTAGAGGATTCTTAGGATTGATAGGATAATACCACAAGTTTGTTAAGAATTATGGTCAAATAGAAGCACCTCTAACAAGGTCATTGAAAAATGAGGCATTCTCTTGGACTTAAGAAGTAACCAAAGATTTTGAAAAACTTATAGTAGCTGTGTGTACAACTCCTATATTGACCATGCTGGATGTTACCGGGCAAACTAGCAGGGCTAGTTCCCGATACACAAAAATAAGAACAGTGATCCAATGTCACCTCAATCACAATTCGAACTTCTTCAGAAGCCAATAGCCTCCAAGGAGAAGTATCCTTATGTAACCTGTAGGACATTGATACAACCAAAAGACTATGTTCTCTATGCAATTTATAGTTAGACCAATGCCTAAATGGAGTCAAAATAAAGATAATATAACAATTAATCATCCAGTGTCAGTGGGTGCAAAAGATATGATCAAAAGGTACCAATTGTGTTATGAATCACCAAAGATCATTAATCCACTTAGATCGTTCAATGAAAAGTCAACCCAAGAATATCACATTCATCATATATAATAAATCAATGATAGTATTTCCAAGAGATCATGAACATCCCCCAATAAAAATATAATAGTCCTTGTGTAAAGATCATTCATGTAATTTAGGTTTGATAAGCGCTTGCTATCATTTGCCAAGGATCATTTAATTCTAGAGTCAATCAACATATTGTAAACAAGGTTAAATAGTAATTGCAATGTACTCAAGTCAAAAGTTGTCCAACATTAATCATTAAAATGACAAACTGCGTTTCTATTGAATAACCTCCAAATGTAAGTATATCTCACACAGTATATCAGAGAAGTATTAAATAGAGTTGACCTCAGCTTTTCTAATCATGAAGCAAACTAAGTTAGCAGCATCATTATGATGACCATTAGCATTTATGTTCACCACAAAAGACTCACACCATTCATTGTTAGTTTTTACTTGTTTGGAATATAACAATAAACAATCTACTACTAAAATAAATACAAGCACAACAAGAGCACAATGAACACAATATTTCTCTCGGGGAAACCACAAGGGAGAAAACCCCGGCAAAATCTTCCTCAATATAGAAATCACAAAGTACAAAAGTAAACCCCAAGACAAAATCAGCTACTCCACTTGTGCGAACTTGTGTGAGTGAATGAGTGAATACAAATGAGAGAAACCTCCTCTATTTATATTCTTCCATTGGGGTGACTTTTCCTCAACAGGGCCGACTTCTCCTAACTGACTGGGTGGACTTGTCAAATACATAATATAATAATCTTTTATGAGTTCTTCTCGGCCGACACAAGACCTAGGGTTTATATTAACTCTTACATTATTAATTACATCAATGACATCTCCCGAAGGAGGAATACAATAATGCAATAGACAAGTATCAAACAGAATATCTTCCGCAGTTACATTCTTTTAACACTCCCTCTTAACTAGGAAGGTATTCTGCGGGTAACAACATCTGCACAACTAACATGTGAAACTCTATTTGTCGTAGGAAGATTTTGGATCATCATCTGTTTGGGGTATCATGTGTTGGAGTAGCATCATCAACGTCTATTGGAATGTCATCATCATCTGCTAGAATATCATTATCAACAACATCCTCTATATCATCATCAGCAACATCCTCTGCTGGAACATTTTTTGTTGGATCAGCAACATCGTCAGTTGGAACATCTTCTACTGGAAAATCCTCACCAGCAACATCATCAGCTAGAACATCTTCTACTGTCAGCAACATCATCAGCTGGAACATCCTCTGCTGGAATATCCTCGTCACCAACATCATCAACTGGAACACTATCAATCAACTAGTACTGATATTTTGTCCCTAGGACATGCATCTATCCCTACAGATAGGAACTCTATCAGTCGGCCAGTACTGATATTCTGTCCCCGAGACAGGCATCTATCCTTATGGATAGGAACTGTAGCAATCAGCCAGTACTAATCTTTTGTCCCCAGGACAGGCATCTATCCTTGCGGATAGGAACTCTATCAATCAGCTAGTACTGATCTTCTGTCCCCAGGACAGGCATCTATCATTGCGGATAGGAAATCTATCAATCAGCCAGTACTAATCTTCTATCCCCAGGACAGGCATCTATCCTTGTGGATAGGAACTCTATCAGTCATCCAGTATTGATCTTCTGTCACCAAGACAAGTATCTATCCTTGCGGATAGGAACTCGATCAGTCGGCCAGTACTGATCTTTTGTCCCCATGACAGGCATCTATCCTTGCGGATAGGAACTCTATCAGTCAACCAGTACTGATATTTTGTTCCCAGGATAGGCATCTATCCTTGTGGATAGGAACTCTACCAGTCAGCCAGTACTGATCGTTTGTCCCTAGGACAGGCATCAGTTTCGAAGAACTAGAACACTATCATTCTCTCTTTCAAGAGAGGTCCCTCTAGACCACACCAAGCTTGTCTCGAAAGTATTCCAACTTTACATGAGACAGAGGCTTAGTCAGCACATCAACAACTTGTTCCTCCATAGGAACATACTTGAGATTTACAGCTCCCTTCTACACTATATCCTGGATATAGTGGAACTTGATCTCGATGTGCTTCGATCTATCATGGAACACAGGATTCTTTGTCATCTTGATGCAACTCTGGTTGTCATATAGTATCTTGTAGCATCAATATCTACATCGAACAATCCTGCCAACATCTTGCAAAGCCACACTGCTTCACTACAAGTTGAACAAGATGCAACATATTCAGCTTCTGTTGTACTGAGTGCAACACAGGGCTGCTTTCTACTGAGCTATGAGATCATACCTGATCCCAAACTAAAGCAACATCCTCAAGTGTTTTTCCTATCTTCGATGCTTCCATCTCAATCTGAGTTTGTGTACCCGTACAACCTGAACTCACTATCTGAAGTATATCTAAGTCCATAATCCAATGTACCCTTTAGGTACCTCATCACATGTTTTGCTTCAATCAGGTGAACACTCATGGGTTCCACCATATACTGAGTCAATGTGTTCACAACAAAACATATATCTAGTCGAGTATTGGTCAAGTACATCAATGACCCAATAATCTGTTTATACATGGTGACATCCACTATCTATGATGAAGCATCATTCAGGAGCTTCAAGTTTGTCAGCATTGGAGTAGTCATGGCCTTACAATTCAACATCCCAAATCTCTTTAGGATCTCAACTGTGTATTTTCCTTAACTAAGGAAAATCTCATCTAGAAACTGCCAGAATTCAAGACATAGAAAGTAATGCATCATACCAAGGTCTTTCAACTCAAATTTTGTAGCAAGCCTTCTCTTACATTCGGTGATGGGCTTGTCTTCTCCTGTCAGGAACAAATCATCCACATACGGTAGTAGTATCATAGGTTTATCATCTATAATCTTATAATAAAGATTATAATCTGCTTTACTCTTGGTAAAGCCCAAACTCATAAGGAAGCTATCAATTCTTCCATACAATGAAGCTCTTGGTGCTTGCTTCAACCCGTACAATGATTTCTTCAATCTGCACACATGTGATTTTTTGTCTTATGTTTCAAATCCTTTTGGTTGCTCGATATATACTTCTTCTTCTATCTTCCCATTCAGGAACGTCGTCTCTACATCCATCTGATGTAACTTCCATTTCATCTTGGCTGCCAAGGCAAGAATGGTTCTAATTGAAGTATATCTGGCCTCAAGAGCAAAAGTCTCCTCATAATTAATTCCTTCCTTTTGCGAGAATCCTCGTGCTACAAATCTTGCCTTGTACTTTTCAATGCTTTTGTCTATTGAGTGTTTTTTCTTTAAGATCAATTGTGATGATACAATTGATTTATCCTTTGGTCTTGGTACCACATCCCAAACATCATTCTTGATGATGAATTGGTATTCTTCATTCATAGCATCTAACCATTCCTTCTTCTTCATTGCATCTTGAAAACAAGTTGGTTCCTCTTCAACAAGGTTACACATCAAGGCTACATAACTGGAGTATGGCCTTGGTTTTTTGCTCTCTCTATTGGTTCCTTCTAGGGCACCATACCTTCTTGCATCTTGAATTAATTATCGTGCCCAAGCTGGTCTTCTCTTTCGAGAAATCTCCTCATGAGGTGTCTCCTCGGGTCTCTGAGGTTCTTCCATGTCATGATCCTTTGGAATAGGATCTTCTTCAATATTTTTGTCTGGTACTTTGTTTGTTTTTGTAACTCTAGGAGCCTCCTGGTCCTCTTCATCCTCATGAGTCTTCTTGGATTTGTTGAAGGTTGTGTCTTCATCAAATGTAACAACCCGGTTGAGCTGGATCTAGCGGAATCCTGGAATGTAGATACAGTAAGCCTTAGATTGCTCACTATAGCCCACAAATATTCCCTTCTTCCCTGAAGGTTCCAATTTCGATCTTTTCTCCTTTGGAATGTGAATGAATACTGGACATCCAAATATCTTTAGATGACTAACTTCAGGATTCTTATCGGTGAACATCTCTTCTGGGGTCTTGTTGCCAAGAGGCGAGAGATTATGTTTTGTACATATACTGCGGTTCTGGCTGCTTTTTCCCATAGATGCATGGATAAATCTTGATCATGGATCATAGCCTTGACTGCCTCTATGATCATTCTATTCTTCCTTTCAGATACACCATTTTGTTGTGGATTATAGGGAATAGTAAGCTCCCTCTTCATCCTTGCTTGCTTATAGAAATTGCCTAAAGTATATTCCCCTCCATTATCTAACCTTAGAATCTTTATCTTTTTCTCAGAGAGGTTTTCTACAAGAGCCTTGAACTCTTTAAACTTTTCAAAGACTTCATTCTTATTCTTCAGAAAATAAATCCATGTTTTGTGGGAGTAATCATCAATAAAGAAAGCATAGTATACATACCCGCTTAGAGAAGTGGTGGACATAGGTTCATGGATATCTGAGTGAATAATATCCAGAATAACTTTTGATTTGTTGTCGCTACTAGGAAATGGGTTCTTTGTACTCTTTCCTTGAGCACATCCCTTGCATACTCCTTCATGATCCACTTGGATTTCTGGTAGTCCAGTCACCACCTTACTTACTATCGGTAAGGATTTGTAGTGTACATGAGCTAGTCTTCTATGCCACAGCTCACAAGGGCTCATGGTACTGGTCATCAATGTTGTATCTACATGACCCTTCAGCTTGTAAACTCCTCCTTCTTCTACTCCAATGACTACTGCATCATCAATAGTCTTTCCTTTTTGCCACATAAGAACTTCACCATCTATAAATGCAATTTGAAGACCTTTCTTATCTAATGCAGAAATAGATAGAAGGTTCTTCTTCAAACCTGGTACATAAAGTACATCTTTTATATTCATGGACTTTCCAGAGTCCAATTTATAAGAGGCTTCTCCCATTCCTTTGATGGTTTATTGATAATCATCTCCAAGCTTTACCTTGTGTGGAGATTCCTTCTAAATAAGATGTGAGAGGGATTCTTTGTATCATGTCATGTGTTTTGAAGCTCCACTATCTACTAGCCAAGTATCAGTCCCATGAGATACTAAACCAGTGAGGGCCGATATTAGAACATATTCTTCACTGGAGTCTTCATCATCTATGGTTTTGACTTCTTCATCATATTCACTATCTTACGCTGCATGCGCATGAAACCTCTTCTTCTGCTTCTTATGATGTCCAGATTTGGATGGACAATTTCTTGCTAGATGTCTTGTCTTATGACAAGAGTAACATTCAACGGAGGAGAGGTCTCTCTTGAATCACTTGTTCTTTTGATGTCCTTGAGATCTTCTAGGAGAGTGGGTACGTACATCACGCTTCCTTTCCCTTCCACCTTCGACATGAGTTGCCAAAGCTTGATCTTCATTGCCATTTAGTTTCTCCTCTCTCATCGCTATTCTTTCTTCCTCTTGCGCACACTCTTCCCATAGCTGTCTGAACTTGATCAATTTCTTTTTAGCACAAATGCCACAAACAAATGTTTCCCAATTTTTGGGGAGACCATTCAAAGTGGTCATCACAACTTCTTCATACTCTGCATGTCTCCAATAGCTTCTAGTTGTTCTTTTATTTGGGAAACTCTGGAGAAGTATGAGTGCATGGACTAAGACTTCAAGTTCTTCACACCCTTGAGTTGGTTTCTCAAGGTCATCTTCCTATTGATATTCTCTCCTTCAAACAGGGTAGTCAAGGCATCAAACATTTCTTTTGGGGTCTTCTTGGAAGACACATGAGGGATCAAGAGGTCTTTGATGGAATCAACGATGATCCTCTTTTCCTTGACTAAATTCTTCTTATGCCTTGCTTTGGCTTCATCTCCCTCTGGTTCTGTAAGTCCTTCCTTTACATAGTTTTCTAGGTCATGTTCTTCAAGAATGAGAATGACTCTATACTTCCATGCCCTGAAGTTCTCAGCTCCCTCAAGCTTCTCATCAAGCTTGGTATTGCTTGTCATCTTGATATAATGAGTACTTCAAATGGAAATATAATAGATTTGAGACTTACCAGAAAAGTTGTCCTTCTGAAAGCTGCTTCTTCCTTGACCTAGGGTTTGTTAGAGAAACCCTAATTTTCCAACTTTGGGATTTTGAAAATCTGATTGGATGAGAAAATTCACCTCCTCAAGGCGAGTTGAGCAAAGTACTCCTTCCAATTATGTGAGCAGATGATCCAAAAACTTGATCTAGTAATTCTCCCAGGCTATAGTGGGGGACTCAAAAATGAAAATTATCAGAATGAAAATTTGCTTCGACAGAAAGATGCGCCCTAGTGAGGCGAGTTAGACGCACTATCTTTTTCAACAAATATGTGGAGGGAGCTCCCGGAACAAGAAACCCTAATTTCTGCAGTTATGGAGACTGCACAATGTATTCTTTCAGGCCAGCTCTGATACCATGTTAGTTTTTACTTGTTTAGCATATAACAATAGACAATCTATCACTAAAAGAAATACAAGCACATCAAGAACACAATGAACACAATATTTCTCTCGGGGAAACCACAAGGGAGAAAACCTTGGCAAAATCTTCCTCAATATAGAAATCACAAAGTACAAAAGTAAACCCCAAGACAAAATCAGCTACTCCTCCACTTGTGCGAACTTCTCTCTCTCTCCTATGCAAACTTGTCTGATTGAATGAGTGAATACAAATGAGAGGGACCAACTATATTTATATTCTTTCGTTGGGGTGACTTTTCCTCAACAGGGCCGAATTCTCCTAACTGACTAGGCCGAGTTGTCAAATACATAATATAATAATCTTTTATGGGTTCTTCTAGGCCGACACAAGACCTAGGGTTTACATTGACTCTTTCAATGACTCTTTACATTATTAATTACATCAATGACATCTCCCGAAGGAGGAATACAATAATACAATAGACAAGTATCAAATAAGATATCTTCCATAGGTACATTCTTTTAACATTCATAACCACTTTAAACATGTGCATGATAAAAGAAAATTAGACATTGATCGTGTAAAAAAATCAGATTGTCAAATGTTTATATAAGACTTGTTTAGGCATACTTCAGAAATCTTTTTTATCACATTATAATATTGCAAACCTTGTCTAAAGAATTAACCCCTTGCTTGCTTTTTATGTTGCAGATCGATTAGGTTTTAGAGGAGAGAAAAGAGCAGGGGTCTGCAAAAATTGCAGACCTACTGCAATCAAAGAAGAAAGGTCGTGGGTGATGGAGAAGGACGGAGAAGGAGGGAACTGGAAGTGAAAGGGAGATGGGAGAGGAAGAGGAAGGGAGTTGGAGAAAGAGATGAAATGGAGAATAGAGGGGTCACGGGTTAGGTGGAGAAGAAGGACAAGGCTACAGATGGAAGGAGGCTGCAGACTGTGGGAGGAGCAGAGGAGAAGGTTGCAGCAGGTGGCCAGCGAGTGAGAGAAAGGGGAGGTCGAAGGTAAAGGAAGAAAGGAGAGAGGGAGGCAAGTTAGGGAAGATGTAAAACGAAGGCAGGAGGGAAGAAAAAAGGGGGGTTGTTGGGTAGTTTAGGTCTGCAATTTTTGCAGTTGGGAAAAAACAGTGATTTAGGGTTTAAATTTTTAGGTTTTTGTAATAATTTAAAAATACAAATAACTCAAAATTTAGGGTTTTAATACTTAAAATTAAAAACTAACTCAAAAATCAAATCAATTAGACTGATCTAACATAATATTTACAATTGCAAAACCTAGAAAATATGGTTTAGAAGAGTAGACGAACAACTTAGGGTTTTATTAGTGAAAATCACCTAACCCTAAAGCATCAAAGAGGATGGCCCTCCTCTTGAGATGGTGCTTGCCAAGTTTGGAAAGCTAGGGCTTCTTCAACAACTACAAGGGTTGGTTGATGATAACCTAGCTAAGACAAACTTTGGAGACCTAAAACTCAAGTTAACAATGCTAGGGTAACTAAAGGATAGAAAATGACTTATGCTAGGGAAAAATGCAACTCCAGTGGCTACCATTCAACCTTAGACAAGCATACATCCAACATTTAACAAAAAGACATCAAGAGAAAGACTTAGATACATTTTTGTGCATGTGTTAAGCAAACAACTCTTAGCATCACCTTAGCAAAGAATTCAAAGATTTGTCTCCAAACTAGCAAGCATGATCTACCTCAAGAGGTGCACATCACTCAAAGAACCCTAGTGAGGGCAAAAATCAGAAATTAAAGTGTAATCCCATAAAGTTGATGTCTAAAACTGAAGTAAGGAAAAGTTATTTATACTTTTTACACTCACTTTTACAAAAATAATTAAAATCCAGGCCGACATGCCTTTTTAAAATGTAAATTTGAAATTAGAAATGTCAACTTAAAATTAAAACAAAAATAATATAAAATAATCAAAGTAGTGGGTAAATTGGGGTGTTTTCCCCATATTTGACCCACATATGACTAAAATTGCTAAAAATGAGCAAATCGGTCTGTTCTAAAGGCCAGATTACGCGGGGGGGGGGCGTCGTCACACCCCAACTAACCCCAACAGAAGTGAATATCCATCAACGCCACCCCCAATCAAGCATCACGGTCTGCCAAAAAGGATGACATCATCATCAAGAGAGGGGCCTAGAGAGAGGGCGTTGGTGAGTTGGATGACCAAGAGGGTGTTGGAGGTGCTCTGAAGGATAAATATGTGCCTCAGTGCTGAAGAAGTTGTCGCTGGAGTGATAAATCAAAGTCGGAGTTATGTGACCTAGTGATCCACCCCTGGAAGCCCCGGATACCAACCTTAGGGCTTCAAGCCCTTTCATGAGGTAGTCAGTAATGCCACTAAGCCATAGTACTTCCAAAGGAGAAACCAGAGGGTCCGGCCACAACCCTTACCTCATAAAAGATGGCTAAACACCCCTCCTGGCGAGAAAAATGACCCCCTCTCCCTGGGGCATCTTTGCGGGTGCGTTGGTACTGGTACCATCGTAATACTGGACTTCACAAAAACCTTTATTGTGGAATGTGATGCCTCAAAGCATGGCATTGGTGCAGTTTTAAGGCAAGAAGGAATCCCACTTGCCTATGAAAGTTTCCAATTTAAAGGAAAAATCTTAATCAAACCAATTTATCAAAAGAAAAATTTAGTCATATTGCATGCAATTAAGAAATGGTACCCTTACCTAATAGGAAGACACTTCAAGGTAAGAACAAATCATGACAATCTTAAATAATTCTTGGAACAACGATTATCTTCAAAAGAGCAACAAGAATCGGTTACAAAAATGCCAGGTTATGACTTTGAAATTATCTACAAAAAAAAAATTGAATGTGGTGGAAGATGGCCTTTCAAGAAAAGAAGATGGCATAGAGGGCTTACTATGTGCTATTCCATTATGCAATCTAATTGGGTTGAAGAAGCAAGGATAGAATGGAAACAGGATAGAAAATAATGCAAGATAATTCAACTCCAAGAGGGCCCTAGTTCACTTGATAAATTTGTGTGGAATAATGATTCATCGTGGTACCAAGATCGCCTATATTTATGTATGAATTATCAACTCAAACAGAAGGTCATTTTGGAATTGCACACTTCTCCTATAGGAGGACATTCAAGGCTCTTGAAAACTTAACACAAGATCAACAAGGATTTTTTCTGGTAAGGTATTATAACTGATGCCCAAAAGTTTGTGGCAGAATGTTTGGTTTTCCAATAGAACAAAGGAGAGACAATCAAGACACAAGGTACCTTATGCACCAAAATCCCAAAAGAGAATATAATAAGAAAGAGAGAGTAATCCAATTCCTTAAGAATGAAGAAAATAAATGAATAAGAAGTCTCTTCGAGGGGGAAACCTCCTACAATGTATCAAATACACAATACAAGATGAGATGATCTAAGACTAGGTCTCCTTGGTATATATATAGGAGACAAAGGGTACAATTACAATTCTAATCAACCATGCAATTGCAATTAAGCTCTTACTCGATCAATAAATACAGTACTAATATAATAATAGAAATGTAATGTCACAATATACAGAGCTTAACATGCCACACCTCTTCAAACAAGTGTTGTCCTCAACACTTGATTAACTCTAAATGTTTTTGCATGAAGAACTCATAGTTGCATGTTGCCTATTTTAATAGTAGGTTCTTCCACTTTATGAGGTACTCAGTAATTGCTCGCTTTTGCAGTTTCCTAATCCTTGTGTCAAGGATTGTTTCAGGTTCTAATATAAGTTTCCCTTCTTCATCAATTTCTGGTAAAATAGTATGGACTGGGATCTTGTCACCAATTACCTTTTTTAGGCAAGAAATATGGAAGATTGGATGTACAAGTGAAGATGGAGGCAACTCCAATTTGTAAGTCATACTTCCAATCCTCTATAACACCTTATATGGCCATAATACTTTGATGCTAATTTATTCTCCTTCTGGCATCTATTTGTATGTTTGTAGCCTCAAAAATACCTAATCTCCCACTTCAAATTTCCTTTCACTACAATGTTGATATGCTTGTTGTTTCATCTTATTTTGTGTTATAGCCAAGTTGTCTTTCAATAATTGGAGAACCTCCTGTTGGTGCTCTATATGATCCTTTAATGCTTGAATGTTAGTTTTCTCTTTCAAGGATGTGTACAACTCCTATATTATCCATGCCTGACTTCACAAAAACCTTTATTGTGGAATGTGATGCCTCAAGGCATGGCAATGGTGCAATTTTAATGCGAGAAGGAAGGCCCCTTGCCTTTGAAAGTATCCAACTTAAAGGAAAAAACTTACTCAAACCAATTTATGAAAAGGAAATGTTGGTCATACTACATGCAATTAAGAAATGGTGCCTTTACCTAATAGGAAGACACTTCAAGGTAAAAACATGCCATGACAATCTTCAGTACTTCTTGGAACAACGATTATCTTTAGAAGAGCAACAAAAATGGGTTACGACGATGCTAAGTTATGACTTTGAAATTATCTACAAAAAGGAAAACAAAATGTGGTGGCAGATACACTTTCAAGAAAAGAAGATGGCACATAGGGCTTAATGTGAGTGATTTCCATTATGCAATCTAATTGGGTGGAAGAAGGAAAGATAGAATGTAAATATGATCAGGAAGCATGCAAGATAATTCGACAGCTACAAGAGGGCCCCAGTTCACTTGATAAATTTGTGTGTAATAATGATTCACTATGGTACTAGGATCACCCATATTTATGTAAGAATTCTCAACTCAAACAAAAGGTCCTTTTGGAATTGCACACTTATCCTATAGGAGGACAATCAAGGTCCTTGAAAACTTACACGGTATCAACAAGGATTTTTCTAGGAAGGTCTCAAAACTAATGTCCAAAAGTTTGTGGCAGAATGTTTGGTTTGCAAACAGAACACATAAGAGACAATCAAGACACTAGATATATTATGCACCAAATTCCCAAAAGAGAATAAAATAAAAAAGAGACTAATTCAACGCCTTAAGAATAACAAAAAGAAATGAATAAAAACCCTCTTCGAGGGGGAAACCTCCTTTTACATTGTATCAAATACACAAGACAAGATGAGATGATCTTAAAACTAGGTCTCCTTGGTATATATATAGGAGACAAAGGGTACAATTGCAATTCTATCCAACCATGCAATTAGAATTAAGGTATTGCCTGACCAATAAAGACAATACTAATACAATAATAGAAATGTAGTGTGAAAATCGCCATACGCGAGCACAAATTGTAAGGTGTGTGGAACTGCGTGCAAGTATTTGTTCCATATATATAGGGCTTAACATGCCCCTCCCCTTCAAACAAATGTTGTCCACAACACTTGATTAACTTCAGATGTTTCTACATGAAGAACGCATCTTTCCATATCGTCTCTTCTATTGGCAAGTTCTTCCACTTGATGAGGTACTGTGTAATTGCTTGATTTTGTAGTTTCTTGATCCTTGTGTCAAAGATTGTTGCAGTTTCTAATATTAATTTCCCTTGTTCATCAATCTCTAATAAAATAGTCTAGATTGGGATCTTGTCACCAATTACTTTTTTTAGGAAAGAAACATAGAATACTAGATGTACATGTGAAGATGGAGGAAACTCCAATTTATAAGCAATACTTCCAATCCTCTGCAACATCTTATAGGGACCATAGTACTTGGGCGTTAATTTATTGTCCTCCTTTTGCTACTTGAGGGACATCTGTTTGTATGGTTGTAGCCTCAAAAAAACCCAATCTCCCACATCAAATTTCCTTTCACTATGATGTTGATCTACATAATGTTCCCTCCTATTTTGTGCTCAAGCCAAATTATCCTTCAATAGTTGGAGAACCTTTTGTTGGTTCTCTATGTGATCCTCCACTGCTTGAACCTTATATTTCTCTTTCCCTTTTATGGATATTTTATGGATATCTAAAAAAGAGGATAAATAGCATATCTTGATGACATTGTGAACAACACAAGGAGTCAAGTATGTAAATATGAGAAGAAATTGTCAAAACTGTTCACATATTTGTACACTTTATCTTGTATTATGTATTAATAGAAGTACAAAACTGTTGGACGGCGATCATATTTCACCAAGTCTCCTATGGTTACAATAAAATATATATATTTAGGTGAGTCATCAAGTTCAACTAAGGCACCTATGAATTATTTGCAATGAGATAGGAGAAATACAAACGATAAAATGAAAATGTGTATAACAAATCATCTAACTAAACCTGTTAGAAACTTAGGGACTAAGTCTCATCAAGAAGCAAACTATAAGGTCACTTACACTGGCTAGCATAGATGTTAGTGGAATACTCTAATTTTTTCGTTTGTCTCCAATTTGTTTTAGCTCATTATCTACTCCATCATTCTAAGTTTCTTATTTTATTCTCTTCGAATAAAACAAGATAAGACTTTTATTTACCAAAATGTGATGCACACGAAGCTTAAGACGCAAAATCTGCACGTTGCTTCACAACTGCATGACAACTTACTAATCTATCTTTCAGGTAAACATCATAGCCATGGTGTTCAATTGTATCCTTTTCATCTGTCTGCCCAAGGAGAAATACATTAGCAAAAAAAAAAAGAATTGACAAAAGAGATTTTTCAAACTTTAGACAGTCTGACATTGTCGAAGTGCCTAATCCCATGCAGAGGAGTCCTTTTCTGGTATCTGAATAGGAGTGCAAAGACCTGCCACATCCTCAGCATCATCTGACTCTCAAGGTCCAGTATCAAACTAGCTATTAAGATTTTCCTCTAAATAGTTGGTAGTCTTCCTCCGCATATACTTTTTTGTAATAAAATATCAGGATATATAGAAGTTTTTCTATTTTTCAAGTTACGCAAAAGCATTGAGGAACAATACATGAATTCTTTCATTTAAGTTTTTGCGGTGAGGTCTTCATCACATCATCCTTATAGATTTTAGGCCAGCGGAAGGAACTACCACATTTAACAAATAGCCTGTATATTTCAATTATATCATCTAGTTTATTATCGCTATAATTTCAGATCGCAAAAGCACAACGAAATACAAGCTATTATAGTTGATTATTTTAATAATAATTGGCATTTCTGTGCCATTTACAAGCTATATACAATGAACTAAATGGACATTTGCTAACCTATTTACAAGCTATACTTGCATTTAGGTTTTTTGGGATGAAATATGGAAATTCCAATGTAATAAACCTTTTGCAAGAAGAATCTACCATCACCTTGATAAATGTCCTATATATTTTCCAATCCCAGCGTTTACTTTAGTATTTCTCTTATTCAGCTACCAAAAGCAGGAGGAAATACAAACAGCAATGACTCAGTTAGTTAATGATAAAACTCACATTCCTATCCCGTTTATAAGCTACAGACAAGGGATTAAATGGTTGTTGAATAACTGTATTATTTTTCCAGTTTGCTGACAAAGGATTCTAATGGCGGCAACTCGTTAATTAACTCTTTCCAGTCAGGCATTCCCTGGAATAGAAAAGAAAAAACAAGATCCATCAGATAATTTTTAATATCCAATGACTATTACCAAATACTCAATAAAATCTCCAGCTATTTCACATAAAGTATCGAAAGGACAAAATTTGAAAAGAAACGGATAAATTAGGAATTAAAAGCCTAGGATGAAAAATTAAATGGTAACTTGTCTCGTAATGACAGCCTTCATTATAATCCATGTTCTGTTTAATGTGTGACAGCTTCTGGTTATACATTTAATTCTTTCCATCTCTCTTCCCCTTCCTCATATTTTAGTGGTTACTTCATCTTCTGAATGGTTCTGTTCTCATCCCGATGATTAGTTTGGTTTCCAGTTGAATTGAGTTCAGATTCTTCAATCAATCACTTGTTGAGGGCTGGATAAAAAGGGATACAATATCATAACACAAGAAGCAAGTTTTGGTACACACATGCACGTCTTGCAAAAAGATGGTTTGGTTAAATGCTTGAACATGCTACTACAAATAGCATATTGCAGAGATCAAGACCACAATTACTGTAGAAATAGTTTAGTCTATGTTCGATAGATATTCCTTTGACCCAGATTATTGGTTAGATGGGAGTTTCCTAAGGAAAATTTGGAAGAGTGTAATTCTAACTGCATGCAAAATGTAATAGAAGAAAGCTCGAATTGTTTTTAGAAAACTAAGTCTTTGCAAAACAAATTGTGACCATTTCCATGCGGATGGAATAATAAGTACAGAATGTATTGAGAATCTGTTCTTCTGATTCCTTTTACAAAAGAAAAATTCCTTTGACACAGATTATTGGGTAGATGGGAGTTTTGTAATGAAAATTTGTAAGAGTGTAATTCTAACTGCATGCAAAATGTAATAAAGAACGCTCAAAGTGTTTTTAGAAAACTAAGTCTCTGCAGAACAAATAGTAACCATTTCCACGTGGATGGAATATTAACTACAGAATATCCCTCCTATGCCAATGTGAATCAAAATCAAAAGAACAAAACATACCAAAGCAATAATTTTTCCTTTTCTAAAAGGAATCAGAAGAACAAATTCTCAATTGATAATTGTTCTCATTAAACGAAGAACTTGTCAAGACTCACTCCTAAGGTGCAAATCCCATGTTATGGTGTGCAACAACATATTTATGTAGGAGCCCATCAGTTTATCTTTAGGACATAATATATGTCATTCCGATAAGAAATCACATGTATCTATCAAGTGTTTTTATTGATCTCAACTCCTGTTTAGAGATGCATTCATGAGGAACCCAGTGCACTTCCTCAAAATTGAATAGGATCTTGTTGAATGTGATGTCCCTTTCCAGGTGATCATTCCAAGGGGGTTATTGGATGACACTTAGACCTAAAATTGTTATAATATTAAGGTGTCATTTAATTAAAAGGGGGATATTTCAGTGGATGGCATTGGATAACCCATGGTATTGCCTATGGCATGGGACTCAAAAAGAAGATAAAAGAGGAGGCACTCATCCATTGTGGACATCTTGATTTGATACTGATTTCTTGTGACCGTTTGGGGGTTTTTCCGGAGTTTTCATTAGGGTTTGGCAAAACCCTTCCATTGTTGGTTTGGTTTCGGTGGTGCAACATATCCACCCTAGCTAGACAAGGAAGAGGATCCATTCAGGGTCTTCACTTGAGCTTCATCTTTTGGTTTGGCATCACTACCAAGTTCTTGTTGGGTGTGTTTTGGTAGCTGCTATAACAACCATAGTTATTTGTATTGTCTACCATCTATTATTCATAATAAAGGTGCCAACAATATTCCTCCCATTTTGGTATGTTCCCAATGTGTTCGACGAAATATTGATGAGAATGCAAATTATTTTTGAAAGTCATAAATCAATGTAAAATTGCTAACTGCTTGTGAAATTCACATCATCAAACACACAACAATTTGTGCCTATCCTATTGTTGTTGTAAATGCAACTTCGGAAGATATTCTTTTGTATATTATTATTATATTATTATTGTACTTTTATTGTACCTCCGTCGGAGATGTTTTTCCTCCATTCGAGGATGTTATTATTGTATTTGATCATGTAAGAATATCGAGGTAAAACCTCCATTGTAAGTCGGGGCAATAGTCCCCAAAAGGTTAATTGTAAAATGTATTTTTGATTCTACCTAGGAGAGGTCGGCCCAATCAGTTAGGGAAGTCAGCCCCAATGGGAAATTAGGTCAGTCACACATAAAGTATAAATAGGGAGGAACCCTCCCACATTTGGACATCACACTTACTCAAGCTTGTTCGCTCCAAGGAGGAGAAAAGACAAGTTTGTTGTAGAAGAAGAAGGAAGCTGCATAAGTCATCTTATCTTGGGTTTTCTATTTTGGTTTGATATTGTACCAAGTAAGGAATCTATTACTGAAGAAGTTGTAGGGTTTTCTCCTTTATGGTTTCCCCGAGGAAATTTCTTGTGTTCTTGTGTATTGTTGTGCTTGTCTATCTTTCAGATTAAAGATCTAACATAATTGAATTAAAGTGCAAACACTAACATGGTTTTAGAGCCACTCTGAAAGAAGGCACTGTGCAGCAACGAAAAGATAGGGTTTCCAAATCCAAGGTCTTCTCTCCATAGATCATCAAGAAAAGAGGGCTAGGCTAACTCGCCTCAAGGAGGCGCATCTATTGGTGGAAGCAGATTCAGTTTGGAGAATTTTCATTTTTGACCCAGTCACTAGTGCCAAGGAAACTAGGGCATCAAATGTTTGGAGCTTCCATCCACGAATCTAGGAAAATGAGTACACTGGACAACTCGCCTTGAGGAGGCACATCTTTCTATCCAAGCAGAAGTTCAAAATTCCAAGTTTGAAAAATTAGGGTTTCTCTATCAAACCCTAGGTCAACCAGCTCCAGAACCAGGTTGGGCATCTCAAATTGGTAAGATCTAATTCCTTGCTATTTTAGTATTTCCATTTGAGGTTCTCATATCAAAATGACAAATCACACCAAGCTTGAGGATAAGCTTGAAGGAGCTGATAACTTCCGAGCATGAAAGTATAGAATTTCTCTTGTCCTAGAAGAGAATGACTTGGACAAGTATGTCAATGAGGAGGTTCCAGAACCAGACGAAGAAGAGGCAAAGGCAATTCACAAGAGGAACATGATCAAGGCAAAAAGGATTATTGCAGACTCCATCAAAGATCACTTCATCCCTCATGTTTCATCTTTGAAGACCCCTAAGAAGATGTTCGATGCTTTCACATAGTTATATGAAGGGAAGAACATCAACCGGAAGACGATTCTGAGGAACCAACTCAAGAATGTGAAGATTCAACACTCAGAAACTATTCAATCTTACTTCACAAGAATCTCTCAAATCAAGGAACAACTTGAGGCAATTGAAGATAATGTTGAAGAATGAGAGATTGTGATGACTACCTTGAATGGTCTCCCAAGATCATGGGACTTGTTACCAGCTAAGTTGTACTTAATTGGACTATCAAGAGAGCGGGCAAAGTTGATCATGTTACATGTTCATTTTCGTGATTTGATGTCCATCAGGCCTTTATAAGGGCCCTTTTTTAATTTTTTTCACATGTCCATGCCCTGTGGGGTTTGTAATAAAATGTACTAGCATGGTATTTTTGTAAAGGACTTGGTTCCCTAGGACTTTTTGGCCAAGTCGGGTATTCCAAGGAGTTTTTTCACTTATTAATTATGTCTTGCAACTTTGCATAACATAATTTTTGAGTTTTTCTCCTGCTCCTCCAAAGTTGGAATGCCTGGTGAGGTTAATGGGCCTTAGGGGATTATTGAAGTCAATGGGTCCATGTATATGAACATGCTAGACATTAATTTTGAATCTTATGGACATGTGCTAAGTCCCCCTAGGTTGTTTTTTAATTTCCAACGAAAAATATTTTTCCCGTAATTGAATCATTTTTTAATGGTTTAATTAAAATTTTTGTAATTGGCATATAAGTGTCATCTAGGGGTATTTTTTGCCTTGGGGGTGCTTGTTTTCTAACTCAGAGCACCCACCTTACCCCTAAACCCACTTTCTATAATGGTTGAGGCATTTATTTTTCACTTATGGAGAAAAAAAATGAAAAATAGTGAGATTTTTTTTTTAAAAGTCAAAAAACTCATAAAAATTAAACTCCATAACTTTGGGGATTTGAAGTCAAAATTGGATCAGCATTATTCTAGGAGTGATTTGGGCTGATTTGTAAGAGTAAATGGCAGCCCAAATAGAGGATATGACACCCCACTTAAGGAGGGCGCATTTCCCCATGAGGGAGGCGCGATCCCCAAACGGTGGTGCCCACGAATTTTGGAGTTTGCAGCATATATTGTGGCAGCTGTAGTGCTGCGTTTTGGGCAGCTAGAAAGAAGGATGGGCAACCCCATTCACTCCCCCATTTGCTCCTTCATTGCCCCACTCCTCTCCTCACCCAATGCGCCTATCTCTTCATGGTTTTTCTATAAATTGGAGAGCTCTCTCTCCATTGTGCTCTAGTGAGAGTTGGAGTATTCCTTGACTTTGTACTTGTGATTTTTATTAATAAAATAAGAGACTTTGGAGGTCATGCTTGGTGTTGGGCATTCTATGTATGGATGAATGTATTGGTTTAACATGAGGTAATCTGTATTTGTGCTATTTGTTTCTCTTGGTATCAAATCTAGCTTTGGGAAAGATCAGTACTGTTTTATAAAGGAGGTTAAGTAATTAGTTTATTGCTTAGTCTTTTATTTATGCATATGTAGAGATCAGATTTAAATGTGTCATTTGTTTATGAGCATTTTCTTTTAATTTCTACTATGTATTTTTCTAGATTTGATCTTTGTGTTGCAAGTTGTTGTGTTTTGCAGGTTGCTTCAAGTGGATAGGTAGGAGAACTTGCCTGTTTCTTCTACTTCTCTAACTTCCTATGCAGATACAGTCCCTCAGCTCACCACCAACAAGAATCCAAGGCTTCTTCAAGAAAATTTCGAGAAAAAAATTCTTCTCCATCTCTTTCTCTTTTAAATCTATCTGATCTTTGGTTACTGGTTAGTTGTGAAAAGAGTATTTCTGATTTACATGCTGATATTTATACTCTTAAGTAGATCAGAAGTTACTTTCAAAGAAATCTAGTCTATTTTACTTACAAAGCATTCATCTTTCATAGATTAGATCTCCTTGTTTATCTAGCATTTCATTTTTCTTAACTAGAAAAAAATTGTCAAATCTTTAAAAGTTTTGAAGGGCGGTGTTAGATCTGATTTAAAAAATCATTCGGCTATCATAAGAGCAAAAAATTTGCAGCTCACTGAGTTTGCAAAGATCCTAAGGAGACAAGCCTCACAACTTGTCTCACTTAGTTAATTTTTTGCATTTTTACTTAGTTTTTCACTTATAATTTTTTTGGGTTTTTAGTAGGTGACCTAAACACACTCTTAAAGTGTTTTGGGCCATCTTCTACTAATAATTGCTTGTTGTTTTGCAGCAAATGATGATCAGACAAGCGGAGATGCTGGCCAAAGATTGAAGATCCAGGGCATCCGGAGCACCAAGAACAAAAAAATTTCAAACCGGATACTTTTTTCTCTCTATTTTTTGTAAGCCTCTAAGTCATAAAAGACTAAGGCATTTCTCTTGCATTGTAAAAACTTATTAAACGAGAGCAAGTGGGCTAACCAAGCGCCTACACCCCTTTCCCCCAGGGGGAGTACTGTGTCGACTCAAATTTTGTGGTTTGCAATTTTTTAGTTTAGATTTCATTTTCCGCAATTAATAAAATCAAACTAGGATTAAAATTTACCTTGTTGGTTCGTTCCATTGGCGGGCCACAAGTTCACTCATGACTTATTTTTTTCACATTTGTTTACAATTTTCATTTTTTTACAAATTCAAAACACCCCCTTGCTTTTCCAAAGTAAGGTTTCAGGACAAGGGCTCGCCCGAGTACTGGCCCGAAAAGAGACTCTTGGGGCTTAAAAAAAAGTAAAATACTGGTTCTAATTTTTTTTTAAAGTTTCCAAGGCTCTTCCCCATATGCTCTATGGCCACTGCAGCATAGTCTAAACATGTTGGCACACATCAGAAAGGGGTGGGTGACTAGTAATAGGTTTTAACACACCCAAATAAACAACCTACTTGTGAAAATCCGGCACAAACATATTCTTCTGTTGCAAGCAAATTTCTCAAAGGGCATGGGATAACACTAGATAGCGACCTCTTGGAAATCGTTAGGCTTGCCCTCGTTGGTATAGCATCTGACACCTCCTTGAGACTCCGATCCATCCCACATGTCTGAGTGAGAAACCACACAGCTGAATTCCGGACATATTCCCTGTAACTTCGTGTATATCGGGAATCCCCCAACCTCTAATAAAAAAGATCATTACCACATTAATGATAAAATAAACCAAGAACAATCACACAACATTGACTTTTTCAGTTCAAGCACTTTCGTGACTCCATTTACAGGCACTGGTCTATATTGTTATATTTCAATGATGTGGTGTTTTAAAATGATGATGATGATGATGGATGTTTTAAAATGATAATGATGATGATGGATGTTTGCTTATGATAAGGATGATGAATGATATTTGCTATATATATATGTATATACGCTGCATTGTCTTGGTTTACAAAAACATTCTAACTCGTAGATTAGATGCTTTGTCTTTCATAGATTAGACACCATAGTTTATTTTCACCTTTTTAGGGTCCGCCCCCCTTGGCTTCGCTAGGAAAGCCTAGACAAAGGAGTCGAGTTTAAGGTGACAGCACTTGACTCTAACTTGCCCCCAAGGCCATACCAACAGCTTGAAGACTTCTGCTGTGTTTTATCAAGTGAGGAACCAGGCGGAAACAGGACTCAGTCATTCAAGGAATATGTGCCAGAAAGAAGCTAATCAAGTTTAACAGATTATGGTAAGAATGCACCCAAGAAGAAGCTCGATTAGTAACAAGAGAAGAAAAGATGGGAGCTAATGATGACCAAGCCCTAACTGCTCATACTAAGAGGGATCAAAAAAAGAGGGAGGACCACCATAACAAGAAGTCTAAAAGATCCCGGAAGAATCATGGATTTAAAAGAGACCTCTCCAGTATTAGGTGCTTCATATGGGATGACTGTTGCCAACTATATTGTACAAAAGTTGAACCTCCATTGAGCCGCCAGTGGTGGAACATGATCAATGTTCACTTCCAGAGTATCAGGGGTTCAGTTTGCAATAATTAGCCAACTTTGGCTAGCCAGTTTTATTTTTCAGTTGAAATAACCATGGCCACACGGGGTTTGTAATAGGTGTGTTAGTAGGGTTTTGAGTGGCTCAATCCCCCATGACTTGACTATCAACTAAGTCATTCCAGGGAGTTTTTTGCCCTTGTCAATTATGCTTTGCCTATAGCCGAGTAATAATCGACGAGGTTTCTCCCGCTTCCTCCAAAGCTGGAATGCCCGATTTTGAAAGTTGAGCCTTGGGGGGTTATTAGAGTCCAACTGATGTATATGAACCTACTAGACACCATGTATTTTCCTAGAGGGTCATTTCCTAAGTCCCTCGTCCATTAAAAACAATGTCCGAAAAAATTTTACCGGACGCATTGGATGAGTTTTTTATTTTTATTATTTTATTATTATTTTTCCAAATATTTAATTGGAAAAATGCAATTTGTAATATGTCAGTCGTTTGGGGGTGGTTTTCAGGGATTGGAAGCTTAATTCCTAAGCCAGAAATCACACAAGAACCCCAAACCAACTTATCCTAAGTTTCGGATAGTCATTCATCCTGATAATTAACAATTTCTCAAAAAATCAATAAAAGAGAAATTATTAATTAAAAATATTAAAAATGAATATTTTGGAGATAATCCAAATCTCTCCAAAATAAACCAAATTGAATAAATAAACAAGCCAAATGACATGGCATAGGACATTTATGAAGATCCCAATCAACTCCAAGTGCATTCAGTGAAGTGTCCAGTCACTACTAGTCTATTCACTCAGAGAAATTTGCCCTCCTCGAGAAGAATCATGAAATGATGAGGTGGAGGTGAAGGTTGGTTGAGTATTTATTAAATGGTGGGCGCCTCCCTAGATTTGTGGCCACTTCATAGCTTGGCTTTCGTTGTAGACTCGAATTACCATTACTACAACTCAGGATTTGATGGCTCACGTATCTCCTTGATGGCTCACGTATTTTACACTTGGCATTTCATGTATGGGATGGTGATACTTCCAAAGTTGGAGTGGGGGGCGCCTTGCCAAGGTGGAGGCCACCTCCCCACTCTCCATTACTTCTACTACGAGTTAACTATGAGATGGTGACTCCAAACTCGATTGTAATTGGATTGTGATTGTATTTCGACTTCATGTCATGTCCCATTGGCTCCCTCTTGATGCCAATTCGAATTAGGGTAGTGTGTTCTTAGTTTTTGTATAAAGGAAGTGCTTTGCCTCCTCATTCTTCATAGAGATTTGTGCAAAGAAACTATGGAAAATTTTGTATTATTTGTTTAAGATTTAATAAAGTGGAAGACTTTGGAGGTCCATGTGGGAGTTATTTGTGTGTCAATTTCATCTTCTGTGAGGTGATACCTTTCTTAACTCAACTCTCTTAACTTTTAATTGTATGATCATTTGATTAGAAGGCTAACAATCTAGCACAATATTATTTGATCTACTCTTTTCTTTTGAGTGTTGTGGTTTTCAGGTATCTCCTCAGGTGGATTGGATCTCTTCTCATCCATCAAGCAAGAGCTCTTTTTGATTAGCACATTCATCTAGCAAGTTCCCCAAAAGAGCTTTTACTTCAAACAATCGAGAAACATAAGGCTTTCTTGCCTCATCCATCAACAACAACAAGTTCTCAAATTTATCTTTTGGTTACTGGATCTAAGAGCTTATTTCTTCTAACTCTCTATTTTTCTCTTTGAATCCATTGCTTGCTTGACTTGCTCTTCCTTTCTTCCTCCTAGCTAGCATTCGCATTTCCTTTGCTAGCTCCTTTTTCTCTTCTAGCTCTCGTCCTAGGTCTTCTCTCCTCTTGTCTTACCTTCATTCTATCCCAAAACTTCCTCCCTAGTCTCGTCTCCTTCATCCTTCTCGTTTTCTCCTCTTCTCGTCTTTCCTTCTAGCTTCTCTCATCTCCTTCTTTCTAAGCCTTCTCCCTCTCTTTTGCTCTCTTCCTTTCCCTTTCGTTTTTCCTAGATTTCCTAAGTCTCCTAGCTCTCATTTTCTTCACCCTTTTCTCCCTTTCGTCTCCCTACCTTCTCCTTCTCGTTTTTTCTTCCCATTCGTTTCCTACTTTGCTACCCTGTCCCTCCCCTCTTTCGTTTGTCCTTGTTCTTTGCTTGTTAGAAGTTAGTCATTTCTTAGTTAGTATTGCATTTAGTATTTTTTATTAAGTTGTTAGATCTCGTCTTGATTAGCTTAGTTTTGATTTTATTCTTAGATCTCATTCAAAAGAAAAAACTTGCAATTTAAAATTTGATTGTTGCATTCTAGATCTCAGATTTATGTTATTTTTTACTAATGCTAATCGGTGCATGAGTTGGTTGTTTGTGTTGTAGGTTCTTGCAAAGAATAAAAGAACCAAGGAGAAGATTTGAATTTGAAGAGAAGAAGCAAGAAGCAAGGAACAAGAAGAAGATCCAAAACAAAGAAAAGACTCAATCAAAGAAGACTTCAAACAAACCAACAAAGAACCAAAAAACAATCTCCTTGTACAAGCCCTAAAAAGGCTTTAGTTTCATTTCTTAGTTGCATTTCACTTCAAGGGTTATTTTCCCTCATTTTGTAATTTATTAATGAAATAAGGCTAAGTAGGATAAAGCCTCCCATAGTTTGTGTTTCTTCCCCCATTTGGGGAAGAGTGTCTTGTGTGCTTTCTTATTTGCTTAGCTTAGATTTGCTTCAAGTCCTTAGATTAGATCTCATTCAGTAATTGCTAGTTTAGCTTCATCTTGTTATTAGTTAGTCATTTTATTTCTTATTTGAGCTATCATTGTGTTTCCTTATTTATATTTTGTTAATCATTAAAAGGAACCAAAGTCTCTTGAACTTGTCATAAGACAAGTCAAGAGCACTCTCTATCGGAGAGCATTGATGCATTGCACTTGCATATAGATTAGTTAAGCCTCTTGAACTTCTGTCATAAGACAAGTCAAGAGCACTCACTCTCAGAGAGGTTTCTTGTATGCTCTAACTAAAATTCGCAACTCATCATTCCCCATAATAAAATTTGAATTTATTCATTGTTTCCATGCCACGTATGCTCTGGCCAACCTTGCAAAAGGTTGGAATACTCAGAAACGGTGTTGAACTGATTAATCTTGCAAGATTCAAACATAATAAAACTTTTTTCCATAACCAACGAACTGGAGTTGTTTCGATAAGTACTCAAAAGTGGGGAACTCCTAGTAAGGGCGTCAGACAACCCAACCTGAGACATTGTGGTTGGTTAAGTTCCCTGAACACCTAGTCTGTGATCCAGGCCGGTCCGTCATGTCCTTAAACGAGGCCACCTAGAGTACTTCTTCCGATTAGATTTCCATAGACACCTAAAACAAGATCATCATTAAAATTTACAATAAAATAAACCAAGAACAATTGCAAAATGATCTCACAAACGCCACCACTTTTTGAACTCTTGTATCAAGCAACCCAAGCACTCAAGACTATTTTTTACTCCATAAGGCACTAGTCCTTGTCATCACATTACATTTGCTTATTATCTATCTGGAGCATCTATATTGTTGTGAGTGCCTTGTATTTAATTCTTCAAGTGGTGGTGTACTTCAAAACATCTTGCAATTGTTATTTTTGAATACTTAAGTGAGATTGTAATTTTGTGATCATCATAAAAACTCCTAATCAATACCCATCCGCATCACAATCATCATAAAAACATTTAAAACACAAGAGTCATAGAAAACTCTTTGTTAGGGACAACCTCCCTTGGCTTCGTTAGGAGTTTGCCTAAACGGAGGAGATGGGATTCAGGTGACAGTACCTGGCTCATTGCTTGCCCCCAAGGCCACACCTTCCCCACTTGTAGCGAGGGAACAACTTTCGAAAGATTTCTGCTGCTGGTGTGCATCTCGGCGAACAACATCTTTGGCGCTGTTGCTGGGGACAAATCTTTTTGTTCCTGGACGACCTTAGTTTTTTCTTACTTTTCTACCCTTTTGATAGATTTTTTAGTTTAATCAACTCTCTGATATTAGATTTGAAATCCATCTAGCGACTCCACTGTCTTTAAATTTACCAAGGTATTCAACTAGAAGAAACTCTGAAGGCTTACTTAGTTTCATCCCTGAACCTGAAAAGCATTATAGGAGGAGATTAAATAAGCAAGCTTCTCGTAGGATCCTTGAGGATCTTGGATCTCAATCTCTGTCGGACATCCATAGTTTGTTCTTAGAAAATAATTTTGAAGAAAACAATAACACTTGTATTTCCGACATCATGGGTGAGTATTGTACTCAACTCGATTTCTCTCAGATAGCAAGTCAACCCCATCATCTTCCAGACAAAGTTGTAGAGAAACTCCCAATGTATACTGGCACTGATGCCACAACTTCCGCCATGCATCTCAGAAACTTTTCCAGATGCATCAATGCTTATGTTGGTGATCCTACAAATCAGCATCATGATGTATACATGAAGCTCTTCGCTCTTTCCTTGGATGGAAAGGCAGGTGACTGGTACAATAATTTACCAAACAATTCATTTGCCACACTTGCAACCTTCAAAACTGCCTTCACCAACAAGTTCGGTGAAAAGAAGGAACCTAGGCATCAACTTGCTTCATTGACCAACGTAAACAAAGAAGGAAACTGAAACAATCAATGAGTTCAACACAAGATTTACAGAACTGTCAAACGCCATTCCTGCTACTCATGCACCACCTGCACCATCCATTTTGGTCTATTATATTGAAGCACTCAGTGGGAAGATGCAATACCAGATCAGGGATAAAGAACCCACTACTCTCCTTCAAGCTCAAGAGATGGCAGTTAAAATTGATTTAAATATGCAATCTTCAGGTGAGTCCAACCTTCATGGCTATTCCAGATCTTCCACTCCTTTAAAAGCATCTGAACACAAAGAAAAGGATCCCATAAAGGATAATTATGAGAAATAGATGTTAGAAATGAAGCAAAGACTAGAAAGAATGGAACAAACGGAAGTGAAACATCTTGCACAGCTAAAGGAGATGCAAAATAGGGTTGTAACCATGGAAAGATCACAGACACAACCTTCTCCTAGAAATTTTCCTGCAAAACTAACTTGGCAAAGAAAGGCTCCCAACCATGAAGAGAGGCCTCCTCATCAGCTAGAGGCTGCTAACATGGTTGAGCATTACAAGCCATTTTGTAGGGCATGCAGAGACTTCCATGAAGAATCTGGGTGCCACTATGCATGCTATGTTCAGGAGCATGGTCATCCAAAAGGTTGTGGTCCTAGTACATCGACAAGTGAGTCTGATTACATTAACCATGTAGGTGACATTCGTGGCATTCCCAGGGAAAATTGGACACAAGCCAACCAGTATCATCAAAAGGTTGATAATTTGACTCAATATTATGGTGAGATGCCTTCAGACGAACAAATCAACAACATTCAAAATTTCAAGGGGGTGACTTACCAAAGGAAAGCAAGGGATGGACCTTCCACACTGTTGTCCGCCGAGATGCACACCAGCAGCAGAAATCTTTCGAAAGCTGTCTCTTCACTACAAGTGAGAGAGGTGTGGCCTTGGGGGCAAGCAATGAGCCAGGTACTGTCACCTGAATCCCAGCTCCTCTGTTTAGGCTAACTCCTAACAAAGCCAAGGGGGGTAGTCCCTAGAAAAGAGTTTCACTGAGGCTCTTGTGTTTTAAGTATTTTTGGTGAAATATTGCGGATGGGTGTTGTTTAGGAGTTTTCTTGTGATGAAACCAAAAAATATGTAAAGATGAACAATAGATAAAAAGCAATCCACGTTGCAAGATAAGGTAACAAGATGGTAGTATGATTCAAGACTTGACAAATCACTAAAGCATTCACAATATAAAATAAACACAAGGACAAATGGTCCTGATCAACATATAAACTTTTGGATAACCAGTGCCTTATGGAGTCAAAGAAAAGAAAAGATTGTGATTTTGAAAATGTGGGTCTTGAAAAAATGTCGTTTGTGAGATCGTTATGCAGATTATCTTTGTAAATTGAAGATTTTAGTGGTCTTGATTATTAGGATAAAACCAAGGATATCAAGAGAGTGTCCAGAAAGACAGTATCAAGTGCCTCCGTTCAAGGACATGTCGGACCACCCAATGCTCTAGTCAGGTCGCGCAATGCTAACCAGCAAACTAGAGGATAAACATGGCAACCCGATGCCCCCAACTAGGAGATTACCCACTAAACTTATCTTATCGCTCAACTCCGGATTGGTTGGTTATGGGGGTGAAGGTTTTATTAGTCATCACTTATGAGCTTAACAAGTCTTCCACCTTTCTGAGTACTAGCCCAACTGTTTCCGGTTGGCAGAGCATACGGGTGTTGGACACACAACCAAAGTAAATTAATTAAAGGGAAATGTAGATTGAAGTGTTTTATTATTAGGAGCACTTGTTCAACTCTCCGACAGAGAGCGCTCTTGACTTAGTCTTAAGACCACAGTTCAAGAGACTTCCTACTTTAAAATGCCTAATGCAAGGGGAAAGTGCAAATCTATATGCTCTCCGACAGAGAGTGCTCTTGACTTGGATTTGGCCAAGTTGAAGAGGCTTTGTTCATTTTATTGCAAGAAATGAAGCGATTGTGAAACTTAAAGAAGTAAATGAAACTAAAAATGACTGAAAATATAAGGATAACCACGAAGAAAGACTTTGAACATAACAGAAAACAAAATCTAGTGTTCTACCAAGCAGATTTATTCTAAAGTGGGACCAACCTCCGAACAAGGCTAATCGCTAGAACCGTCAGTCCTGGAAACCTTCCAGCTAGCTGGATGTCCACAAGATGCTAACGGGGGAACAAGTAGCTACCACAAAACTATGTGGCCTTTGGGACACAATCCCAAAGTTAGCTTACTCTGGTCAAAACTTGAAAGAGAGGTGACAAGATGAAAATAAAATACTGAACAGAAAATAAAGTCTAATCCACCCAAGAATCTCTTTCAGGTTAAAGACCGTACTCGGGAGAGCATGGGGGTAGGTAAATCAGAAATAAAAAACAACTCTCCGATAGAGAGCACTCTTGATCCACTATCGGTGAGATTCAAGAGATTTCTACTTTAAACAGTTTATTGAAATGGAAACTAATCTAAGAGCATATCAGAGATCTAAGCTAGCAAATCAAACCCACTCAAAAAACACTACAAGACTTCCCCAAATGGGGAAGTTGGGGGTGGGGGATTAAAGACCCCGCTAAACAGAGATTTTATTAAACAAGTACAATGTTTTGGATTTTCAACCTTAGAGAAAAATGAAAAGGTAAAGGTAAAACTTGAGAGCTCTTAACAGCTTTTACAATCGAAAAAGGAGAGTGTTTATGTCATGGTTTCAAGGTTTGTTTTCAAGCTCCTTCTTGGTTTTGCAATTTTCCTTCTCTTTACTTGATTTTGCTCTTCTTCTACTTCAAGCTCTCTTTTGGATTTAGCTTTTTCTCACACCTACACACAACAAAGATTCAAGCTACAAGTACCCTTTAGCATTAGTTGAAAAAGTTAAGACTTGAAGCTACTTGAACCTAGAATTGAAAAATGAGGCCCTAAATGCAATGTGCATGAGATTTTGAATTAAAATTGCAATTTAAATAAAACGGACCAACAAGCTAAAGTGCTCCAAAAAATGATCGGAATAAGGTTGGAACCACAAGTTTTTTGAACTAGCTTGTATGCAAACTTTCCTATCTTTAAATAAGACTACAAAACTTAAGAAAAAATATTAAAATGCAAGCCCTAAATGATTTTTTAAGATGCCTAAACTTAACTTTTCAAAAATAAAACCACTAACTATTTCAAACCTCTTTTTGTTTGCTTTACTTCTTTTGTAGGATGGATGGAAAGAAGATGGAAGGGAAAGGGAAAAAGACAAAGGGAAAAAAGAGGCCAAAAGGGCAAAAACGAATGGATGAGGGGAAGAGGAATGAGTGGAAAGATGAAAAAATCAAGTGGAACACTTGATGGTTTAAAACACTACTCAAGAAATCCTTCCAGCTAGCTGAATGATACGCAAGCCGTAGTGTTGAAGAGAGCACAAGGGAACAAATCCTAAGTTATTCCCCAAGGTTGAAGGAACTTCAACCTTATGGCAAACTAATCTAGGTTTTAAAAGTAAAGAACTTCAACTTTGGATTTAGATCTAGAAAGGGGTTTCCACAAGAAGAAGATGGGTCCAAGTAACAAGTAACCAAGAAGAGAGAAATTGTGTTGATGGAAGAGGAAACTCTCTCTGCTTAGATGCCAATCTTAAGATCTTGCTGCTTGGAAGTATCCTGCAAATAAACTATTAGTAAAAGTTTTTGTTGGTGGAGAAGAGGGAGATACAACCAAGTTCATCTCATCTCAACCGTTTTGAAGATCTGCAAATGCACAAAAACTTACACAAACAAAGCTTGATCAAATATAGAGAGTTAGACAAAAATGCATGAAGAGACAAGGTAGTAAAACCGATTACAATTTGCACTCTTTATACTATTCAAGCCTAAGCCTAGCAAACAAATTGGGACCATTAAATGCCTGCCCTACGCTCTTAAGAAAGAGATCTAAGCATGTATTTAAATCAAACTTTGAAATTGCATAAATCAAGAACACATTACAGATATTACCTCGAAGTAAATTAGTAACTCATGAACCAATAGAAGTGTACACAAATTGCCTCCAAAGCCAACTTTATTTCCAATGATAGCCAATAGCTATTACAATCTCCGCAGAGTGTAAAATTAGTCACAGCAGATCTAATGAACAAGTAAATCAATCACAACAGATGAACATAGAAAATATGGTGTAAAACTGTGTAAAACATGCACAGTGCTCAATATCCCAGTAAGGGTGAATAATTACAATAGAATACAGTAACAATGACTGAGCAATTCGAATTGCCTAAGGAGGTCATTCGAATCACTGAATGGAGTAGCTTGACTCCAACTTGGAGTCCTCATCATCAATCAGTGGTGGTCATCAATGCACAAGAACCAGTCATCCAAGGGTCAATCTGAGTCTAACTGAGTGTAACATGTGTAACTGAAGTGTGTAGCACCGATATAGGGAAGTGGGCTCAGTGGAGGGCGCATGGGAGGCTAACTGAAGTCAGAACAAGTCATCTAGTCAATCTGGAGGTCCAACAGAGTGAAACAGTCAGTCGGGAGTAAAACTATCTTCAAATCAGGGCGAATCGGAGCTAACTGAGTGTAACTGAAGTGGAACTGCAGTGGTAGGTGAAGAAGTGCGCCCTTCTCTGGCAGTAGGTGAGAAGTGGGCGCCTTCCTGACTAGGAGGGCTAATGAACTGATGTAAGAAGCTCTCGGGTGCTAGAATAAGGTGGCTAAGGTGCTGGAGGCATCAACCTGGTGACTGGGATGCATGCAAAGTGCATGCAAACCCTAATTGCATGCAAGATCCTGAAAAAGATGATGTGGATATCCGAAAACCCCCCTGTTATCACACAACTTGTAGTTGCCCCTAGGTGTATCCCATCCGGGACGGTAGAGGAGACAGGCAGCTAAAGAGGTGACCCAAGAGATGCCACGGTTCCCAATGCAATGTGGGAGTCACGTCAACCGAGGCACTCTTCGCTTTAGGTCAGGGTGTAACTAGACCAAGGGGGAGACCCTACACCCAATCACAGTTGATTGGGTCCAAACAAAGGTTTCTAAGGGTAGGTAAATGATGAGTTACGGAACCAATGCAAGGTTAAGTGGACCTAAGAATTAAGAAATGGTTGAAGGTGGTGTAATGGATAGTTAGTGTTTCAACCTATGTATGGTTTAGGCCACATGATGGGGTATGATGACTAGGTATAGTACCATGTGTTTACACTAGTGGGTCTTGTTTTCTTGGGAAGTGTGAAATGATTCTAGGTGGGCCCACAAGGTGAAGTTAGGTGTGAAGTTGGTACTATAGGTTGGACAAAGGCTAGATCTATGAATCTAGGTTGATTCTAGGACCACCCACGTACTAGATCTAGGGTTTTGACACAAATCCCAAGGAGTGCGACTTGCTTAGTGGTGGACTAGTGCCTTGTTTGATGGGCTAATGGGGTCAAAAAGTATGCCAAAGTGTAGATCGGGACACCTAGAAGCCAAGTCAAGTGGGTTGAATGAGATCCAATGGTTGGATCTTACTAGATCTAGGTTTTTAAGTGATGACCCTAAGTGGACCACAATCCCTTGAAACAAGGAATGCAACCCCCAAGGCGGATCGTGACAAAAAGACAGTATAGACCTAGGTTTTAAGGCATGGGCATTCCAAATCCACGAAAATCTCAAACACCCACCTCCTAGAAGTGGACAAACTCAGATTTTCAAGGGGGTGCGACTTTGCTCAAGGAGGGTTAAAACAAGGTTTAAGTGGACCAAATCAAGCCCAATGGCCACCAAACTGTAGATCCAAGTAACTAGTACCCCGATCTATGCATGCTCAAAAAATCAAGTCAATCTAAGGGGTAGATCTTAGTAGATCTAAGTTTTGAGGTGCCAAGACAATCAAAAGGGGGTTTTAACCCCTCAAAACATGGAGAGATGTCCACAAGGTAGTTTTCACCAAAGTAAGGATCTGGGGATAGGTTATCACATGTCTAGAATGCAAATCAAGTGAGATCTCACCTACCCATGTGCTAGATCTAACCAAACAAGCCTCTCTCTAGGAAGTGCGATTTGGGTCAAGGAGGGCTTTTTGCCTTGAAAAGTGGGTCAATTTTTAGCCAATCACCACCAAACTGTAGATCCAACTAGGGGTGGATGCTATAGAGGTGGGTTTTCAATATCTCTTCAAGAACAAGGCTAGATCTATGTAGATCTGAGAAATACCAAAAACAAGGGTTTTAATTGATTAGGGTTTTAATGATCTAGAAATTATGGAAGATTCAAGGAAGTAGAAGATCATACCTTTTGGAACATACCTGGATGAAGAGATGAATGCTAGTTGAGACGAGGATTACTTTGCCAAAGATCAAATGGAGAATTGTTGAAGCAGAATCCATGACAATCAAGCAGTAAATGTCCTCCTGTGATCAATCTGGGCATACCCACATGGTGAAAACTGACTGGAAGGTAGTGATGCCACCCTGGAAGACCTCTGTGAAGACAAAATGCCAAAACCTTGCCTCAATTGCCCAAATCGATTTCTTTAGTGACCACTTTCTCCCATTTTTTAACTGCCTTGGTAACTGTGAAAGTGCCAAAACTGCCTCCTAGGGTGCTAGCGCTGTCCATCTGAGCCCACCAGGCTCTCCAGAAGGGGGGTAAATGGTAATAACAAGTGGCTGGACCACCCCCTCCATCATCAGCGCCCTAGGTGAACTGGCGTCTCGGGGCCCCTGCTGCTCAGGCTGGGAAATCAGCCCCAAATCTGGTCAACAAGTGTAAAACTGCATCAATCACTGTCAAAAGTGCCCGGAACTGAAAGATAAGTGTCTCAATGGATCCAGAAGACCCAAATCCACTAGAAATGTGTACTCATACACCATGGGTTGCCCTAATGGGCCAGCTGTAGGGTCCACCATATATGGACAATGTATAATCTGTTGATCTGAAGTAGTAATAAACCTGTTGAACTGGATCAAACATCATCTGTATCACATGTCCATCATATGATATCATCATCAAACATGTGGGCCCATCAATCATCATCAATAATCATCCATACATGGTCCACATCATCACGGATCCCAAGAATATACAACCAAGGATAAATCACATCAGTAGACTAAGACAATGCTTCTCTAATCATTCTCACAGCTAAGCTCAAAGTATAACATCCCTTTAGTGGCATTAATTAAGTTAGCATATTCAGTTGTATAAAATTACTTGCACAATAGTTCAAATGACAAACTCACCCATTGGACATGGTCAAACTGCTAGTGAAGGATGAAGGCTAGGAGCAAGGTTGGGCCAAGGGGTTGACTTGTCTAACTTAACTCAAAAATACTTTGGACTGGGAGAAAGGGGGAAGCTACAAACTCTGTGCTGGACAAAAGAACACGGGGGATGGCTGTGCCTCACAAATGGATAAGTTGTTTAGAGAGTGCTTATTCAACTTAGGCATCATGTCTACATCAAGTTGATCCAGGTTCATTAGGATCATTCAATTTTATTCCATGGCCTTTTTGGCCTACATAACCCTTCGGATTTCAGATGTGTTGAGAAGCACAACTAGTTGCAGCTTGCATCCAGGGCATGTTTTTCATATATTTATACAAGGTCAGCAATTGTTTAGATATAGCTTTTAAGAACCATTGCTTTTTTTGGACCTTTCTTATACTCTTCGAGGAGTATTTTTTTTTTAGCTTTTCATCGCTCTTGCCCTTTTTTTTTTGTTTCCATGGGCGAATTTATTAAGTTTCCATAGGTAGAACACGAGCTTTCAGTTTTAGCCAACAACATCTCAAATGACTAGGGGGAGTTCGAGCCAATGCCAAACATCGGGACAACCGACTAGAATGATTTAGGCCTACAATCCAACTCACCAAAGGCAAGTTCTGTCACCAACTCAGAGCCGAGACACTGAATAAACAGGGATGCGGTCCGAACACAGAGGTAGAAAAATGGGGAAGTCCTCGGTATCAGAAAGTCAAATGAGACAAGTCAGGGTTTAAAGTCAAACAAGAAGGTCATGTATAGACGGAGACAAGTGAATGTGGAGCCTACACTAGCAGACAACTGGTGTCGGGAAAGACCATATCTATGTAAGGTGAAAAACCAGTAAGTTTTGTTAAATGACCTAAATGTGCAAGCAATTGTCCATTTTATGATTTACAGTTCATTTTAAATAGTTTGCCACATCAGGAATAATATACCAAGCACATGCTAGGATCATGACTAAATCAACAAGATAATAATCCACAGTCAGTGAGAACATATCCATAGATCATACATCATCATAATAATAATCATCAAGTATCATCTGAAACACTGCTGTAATACATCTCTAGGCACTGAACTGAAACTGTAATGGGATAAGTGGTCACATCAGTCATCAAATCTGAACTCTCAAGGCTCAGCCTTGACACAAGGTCATATACAAAATCTGAATAATGTACTGCTCTGATCATGAGTGATCCAAAATATATAGCCATGCTCTGGAATAATGTAAGCTCTGGAATGTGCAGATATCTACTGTACAAGAATATTAGCCCTGCTACTATGGTGTGATAACATCTGGCTCCAGCTGGGACAAGTGCTCTAAGGGAGAGAGCGCTTGAGAACCTCAGAATCTCTGGTCTCGAACTGCTCTGCATCAATCTTCAATCCAGCACTGCACCATCCTTGCTTTCAGCTTTTATCTTGCACCTGTTCCTGCTCTCACAAACACTAAAATACCTCATGGAGCATGTATGGGAAAAATATATAATATAAAACTGAATCTAGCATAAACTGAAATGCGCCAAAATATAAAATTAAACTAGCATGGCATATATTATTCATTTATTATTTTCATTTACTGTGCAGGAGGAAAAGAATACTTCTTCAATCAGGCAATCTCAACTTGCACAAGCAGCCACAAATAGAAATGCCAACTACAATTTCTTAAATGCATGCAGGAGAAGAGACAAGCTTAGGAAGGAGCAAGGCTCAACTCAATAAAGGATGAACAAGCAGACACTTCAGGCAGAAACAAAAAGAAAAAGGGACAATACTCGGCACACAGAAAAAGAAAAATCACACAAATCCTACTGCTCAAGTGAGCTTATTCAAAAGCTACCTACGCTAAACAAGCAAGGCAAGGCATAGTATGGAAGATCATTCCAGGCTTATAGGTGGGAAGTAGTGTTTTAGTAACCTCCCATTTACAGGCAATTCCAACTCATCTCCATCTAAAGTCTCTAAATACACAGTTCCTTTGCCAGCCATCTTACTTACCCGATAAGGCCCCATCCATATCTTCTCAAATTTTTCATGATTTCCAGGTTTTTCTTTATGTTTATCCCATAACAGGACTATATCCCCAATTCCAAATATCACATCTCTACTCTTTTGGTCAAAGGTTCCCTTTATTCTTTCTTGTTCTAAAACCATTTTATTCCAGGCTTCCCTTCTAGTCTCATCTAACTCTACTAACCTGTCAATTCTCGCTTGCAAGGCCTCTTGATCAGAAGAACACTGTTGTAACAATTCATACACCGGGATTTGAAGGTTGATTGGGAGCCTACAATTTTGTCCATACACTACTTCAAAAGGGGCTTTTCCAGTTATTCTTTTGACTGTTGTTCTGTCTGCCCAGAGGGCATATTTTAACTTTACATCCCAAGTCCTCTTGTTCTCACCAATCATTCTTTTTAAAAGCCTTATCAAATTCTTATTACTTGATTCAGCTAAACCGTTTCCTTGCGGATAGTAGTTAGAAGAATGAGACAAGGTGATCCCATGATCAGCACAAAAGGCAGACATCTCAATTTTACTAAAAGATGGCGCATTATCCGTTGTAATTTTGCAAGGGCAACCGTATCTGGAGACTATATTCTCTTCTAGGAACTTGACCACAACTTCTGCAGTGCACTTCTTGGTAGGGATGGCTTCCACCCATCGAGTGAAATAGTCTGTGCAAGTTAGTATGTACTTGTGTCCATTTGAAGAGCTAGGGTTTATAGGTCCTACAAAATCCATTCCCCATTGTTGAAAAGGTTCCTCTATAATGACCAGGGTCAAAGGTAAGGCAGGTAGTCTAGGTTTTCCAGAATAGAATTGACATTCCTGACATGTTCTAACAAAGGTGTGCACGTCTTTGAATAAAGATGGCCAATAATATCCAGCTCTCATGATCTTAGCTGCTGTGGTTCTAGGTGCATAATGTCCTCCACACAATCCGGAATGCATTTCCCTGATGATTCTTTGGGAGTCATCATGGTTTACACATTTGAGTATAATTCCATCCGGATTCTTCCAGCCTAAACCATCCTCTGTCAAAACATACTTAGATGCCCTTAACCTTAAAGCTCTTCTTTGGTGGTCTACAAGGTGGTCAGGACAAGTCATATGCCTGAGGTAGAAAATGATGTCTTTATACCATTCGTGATCTTCATCAATATAAAGAATCATGTTATTTTGCTGTAATTTGGAATCTGTTAACAGTTGTGCCAACCCTTGCCCCTTCACTATCTTGACTAGCTTGATTTCAATATCATACTCTTGAATCCTCGAGATCCAGTTTCCCCTAACCCCTATACCATCAGGCTGAGATAAGACATCTTTCACCGCTTGATAAGGGACATAGGCAATAATCTTGGAGTATCCGATATATGTCCTAAAATGTTTTAGAGATTTGACCAAAGCATAGGCTTGTTTTTCAGTGGTTGTGTAATTGAGTTCTGCATCTCTAAGGTTTTTACTCATAAAGGCAACAGGTTGCTCATGGTTTTCTTCATTCTTTTGTAACAACACACCTGCTATGGTGTCCTCGGATGCATAAGAATAAATCAAAAACTCCTTATTGTAGTTGGGGCTTACTAGGACAGGTGCCGAAGCAATGGCTTTCTTTAGAGACTCGAATGAGGCATCACATTTCTTATCCCAAACAAATTTCCCATCCTTCTTAAGCAAATTATTCAAAGGTTTGGCCAATTCTGCTAAATTAGGGATGAATCGCCTTACGAAGTTTATTTTTCCGAAAAATGATCGCAATGAGCTGACATCCTTTGGGGGAGTTATGGCTTGGATTCCTTGCACTCTTTCAGGATCAATTCTAATGCCTTCTTTGGAAACAATGTGACCTAACAACTTCCCTTCATCCACCCCGAACGTAGACTTTTTAGGATTCAAAGATATTCCAAATTTTCGACATCTTTCAAAGATTTTCCTTAGATGCTTTATGTGGTCTCCCCTGTCTTTAGAGAAGACAGTTAGATCATCTTGATAAATTGCAATGATTTTGCCAATTAGGCCCTCAAATGCATGATCCATTGCCCTCTGAAAGGTTGATCCTGCATTCAGAAGCCCAAATGGCATTCTTATATATTCGAAAGTTCCCCATGGGGTGGTGAAGGTTGTCTTCCCACGATCTTCCTTCTTGATTTGGACCTGGTTGTAACCAGAAAAACCATCAAGTAAGGATAACATGCCAGCCCCTGTTACACTTTGCAACAGATTTTCCATATTGGGCAAAGGATAGTTATCTTTTAGAGATGCTTGATTCAGGTTCCTAAAGTCAATACAAATTCTAATCTCCCCGTTTTTCTTCCTTACGATTACAGGATTGGATACCCAGGTTGTATGCCTAACTGGTCTAATAATACCTGCTGCCAACATCTTTTCCAATTCCTTCTTAATTAAGGGAGCTAGTTTAGGGTTCATGTTTCGCAACTTTTGTCGATATGGTTTGGCTCCCTCTTTGAGAGGAATAGTGTGTTCTATAATGGACTGATCATAAGTTTTTAAATCATCATAGACCCACGCAAAGACATCTTTATATTCTCTGATTAACTCAATAATTCTTCTTCTTTCTTCTTCTGAGGCATTTACCCCAATTCTGATCATTTTTGGGGAACAAGCAGAACCTACATTTATTTCGATAACCCCATCTACAGGTTCAGATCTCTTACCCTTGTACTCATCATGCCTGTTGAAATTTTTCTCAAGGGGGAAAGCGATTTCTGTGACATCCATACCTTCAATTGAACCACCCTTTATTTCATCTTCGAAATTCACCATTGGGGTTCGGGAAGCAGTTAAAAAACGGATGACTTGGGCATCATTGTCAAGAACCTGCCAATGGTCTTCATTATTAGGGACAGAGGGTCTGAATAAAACTTCAAGTTTGCAGTTTTGTTGTTTTAAAAACTCAGATGTTTGAAGAGTACTGGCCATCACGGATAGCTCATCAGCCAAAGTGTTTTGTTCTCAGGGACCAGCCTTAATCCCGAAGGCATCAAAGCATTCAATGGTGTCCCAAACCGCATTTCTATAGTCTCTAAGTCTATTATTCTTAGCAGCGAATTCGTTTTTTACTTGGGACACAATGAGGTCAGAATCTCCTGTGACAGATAAAGATTTGATGTTTCTTTCTCTGGCAATTTCCAGGCCTAAAAGCAGTGCTTCATACTCAGCCACATTGTTAGTGCACTCAAACTCTAAACGGAAAGAGAACAAACTCTTTTCTCCTGATGGTGAAATTAAAACTATACCGGCTCCTACACCATGTTGGGAACGAGCCCCATCAAAGTGCATTTTCCAGACTTGTTCGTGTGAAAAGGGCTGCTTTTTAACCTCCTCCCAGTAATTTGCTAGAACCATGAAGTTTCCAATCTCATCGCTTGAATACATTGCCTCAGTGAATAAGTGTTCAGGTGTCTCAACATGCTCTTGCATAGGTGGTTCATTAAATAGAGTTATGAATGACCCTTCCTTGGTTGGGATTGTGGCATATGTTAGATCCATTTGGACACTTCCCCCCAATCTTGCCGACCACTCCCTAGATAGCAACATTCCCCATGCATCAGGGATATCTAGGACTAAGACACTCATTGAGAGCTCAATGTCAGAGCAGGCAGCCAACCTAACATGCAAGTTTTCAATTATCCCAATAGATTTCACAGTTTTGGAATCCATTCCACATACATTTCTGTAGGGTCTTGTGGGTACTAACTCAAGTTGTTCCATGACTTTTAAAGGCATGACACTTACTTCAGCCCCCGAGTCCAACATGCAGTTATGCCATATTAAACCATTTAATTCCAAAGCAATATAAAAGGGTGGGAAGTTTGCAGAGTTGTCACCAGAGACACTTTGGATCATGACAGGGGAATCCTTAATCTCTGCAGAAGCTTTCTTAGGAGCTTGCTTCCTTGTTTGAATCCCAAGATGAGTAGTAGCTCTTTTGTGGAATGAAGGGATCTTGAAAATTTCACAAAAGGGAATAGGCACGTTTATCTTTTCCAGGAAGCTTGTGACATCAATGTTTAGGTTGTGGGGGTTTTCCTTATCCCTTTCATTCGTACCTAAACCCAGGAACTTCATAATGTCATGTTTAACAGACGGGATCTTGATTAGGTCTTTTAAGGAAACCGAAGCAGATGAATTGGCTAGCTTACTTGGAATGTTTGTTCTAGGAAGCTCCTTATTAGGTTTTAGAATCGTGAGAGGTTTTGGTTGCTTTCTCCAAAGGGTTGCTTTGGGAACATTAGTTTTAGGGGGAGGATCAATCTTTATCGCTTGATCTGTCTTTTTGTTTACAGGAGGAGATTGGCTAGTGTTGGTCACAGCTTTACCCTTCGAGATGACCTCAGAAGAAAGCTTTGGAGCTTTCGGCAAGATTCTTCGGACAGGTTGATGCACTGCCTTGCTAGGCTGTGGGTCAGTCGTTTTAAGTTGCTGAGTCTTGGGAGGACTAGCCTTTGGAGGGATTGAATTGCTATAGATGGATTTTAACATTTCTTTGGTTTGTTGATCACGTCTTTTGAAATCCTCATCTTGATTCTTAAGATACATAGCAATGTTGGTGACCATTTCACACATGTTCGACATAAAATCCATGGTCATTTCGGGAGAGATGTTATTTTGAGTAGACATCTCTTTGTGGGTTCTATTCTCAGCAGAGTCACGATTAGGAGTCGCCAGGTAGATTTTAGGCTCTACTACCAAGAGATATGTCGTTTAAAGTGCAGAGAGATAGTGAGACACAAAGGTGTGTTGAACCAAGGTAGGCCCCTACCTCCCCGGCAACGGCGCCAAAAGTGTTATCACACAACTTGTAGTTGCCCCTAGGTGTATCCCATCCGGGACGGTAGAGGAGACAGGCAGCTAAAGAGGTGACCCAAGAGATGCCACGGTTCCCAATGCAATGTGGGAGTCACGTCAACCGAGCCACTCTTCGCTTTAGGTCAGGGTGTAACTAGACCAAGGGGGAGACCCTACACCCAATCACAGTTGATTGGGTCCAAACAAAGGTTTCTAAGGGTAGGTAAATGATGAGTTATGGAAACCAATGCAAGGTTAAGTGGACCTAAGAATTAAGAAATGGTTGAAGGTGGTGTAATGGATAGTTAGTGTTTCAACCTATGTATGGTTTAGGCCACATGATGGGGTATGATGACTAGGTATAGTACCATGTGTTTACACAAATGGGTCTTGTTTTCTTGGGAAGTGTGAAATGATTCTAGGTGGGCCCACAAGGTGAAGTTAGGTGTGAAGTTGGTACTATAGGTTGGACAAAGGCTAGATCTATGAATCTAGGTTGATTCTAGGACCACCCACGTACTAGATCTAGGGTTTTGACACAAATCCCAAGGAGTGCGACTTGCTTAGTGGTGGACTAGTGCCTTGTTTGATGGGCTAATGGGGTCAAAAAGTATGCCAAAGTGTAGATCGGGACACCTAGAAGCCAAGTCAAGTGGGTTGAATGAGATCCAATGGTTGGATCTTACTAGATCTAGGTTTTTAAGTGATGACCCTAAGTGGACCACAATCCCTTGAAACAAGGAATGCAACCCCCAAGGCGGATCGTGACAAAAAGACAGTATAGACCTAGGTTTTAAGGCATGGGCATTCCAAATCCACGAAAATCTCAAACACCCACCTCCTAGAAGTGGACAAACTCAGATTTTCAAGGGGGTGCGACTTTGCTCAAGGAGGGTTAAAACAAGGTTTAAGTGGACCAAATCAAGCCCAATGGCCACCAAACTGTAGATCCAAGTAACTAGTACCCCGATCTATGCATGCTCAAAAAATCAAGTCAATCTAAGGGGTAGATCTTAGTAGATCTAAGTTTTGAGGTGCCAAGACAATCAAAAGGGGGTTTTAACCCCTCAAAACATGGAGAGATGTCCACAAGGTAGTTTTCACCAAAGTAAGGATCTGGGGATAGGTTATCAAGTGTCTAGAATGCAAATCAAGTGAGATCTCACCTACCCATGTGCTAGATCTAACCAAACAAGCCTCTCTCTAGGAAGTGCGATTTGGGTCAAGGAGGGCTTTTTGCCTTGAAAAGTGGGTCAATTTTTAGCCAATCACCACCAAACTGTAGATCCAACTAGGGGTGGATGCTATAGAGGTGGGTTTTCAATATCTCTTCAAGAACAAGGCTAGATCTATGTAGATCTGAGAAATACCAAAAACAAGGGTTTTAATTGATTAGGGTTTTAATGATCTAGAAATTATGGAAGATTCAAGGAAGTAGAAGATCATACCTTTTGGAACATACCTGGATGAAGAGATGAATGCTAGTTGAGACGAGGATTACTTTGCCAAAGATCAAATGGAGAATTGTTGAAGCCCTCTTGCCAAATCGATTTTTTCCAAGCCACATGTGATTCCTTCTAACCTGTCAAGCCAAGGAGCAAAGCATCAATCAGTTTAACATGTTGAAGGTAGATACAAGCAAGAGAGAGAGAGAAACATAGAATAGTTGACACAAAGGCAAAACTACTCCTTGTCAAACCAAAGCGACTTCTTCCAAGATTGAAGGGCAAGCCTCCCCACCAATTCGCCCTTGTCCAAAATCGCCCTCTTAACCTGTAAATAAAATATGGCAAATATGCAAGATAGCTACAATAGATCCTCCAGTGCAATGGACAAAAGCATTTACAATCGAAACAACCAACATCCACTCCAATCCAAGCATGTACTCCAAAAGATAGAAATTTTATTCCAAGAGCCAAGAGCCAAGAGCCAAAAATCTCTAGATGAGTTTTACAATGAGAGGCTCCCTCCTTAAATAGGATGGGGAGAGAGTACAATCCTAACCACTTTTTACATGAGTGGCTAAGATTAAAAGATCTCAAGATCTAATCAATGGCTAACAATAAATCATAACAATATATCACATGGATCACCCAATATCATGATAGCGCCCCCACTAAAAGGTACAATAAGAGGGTGACGTCATCCACTAGAGAAACATAAGCACCAAAATCCACCTCATGGTGACTAGGACATGACAATATAAGCTCATGGTGGGGCTAGGAGGTATTAATCCTTACTAGCTCATCCCCAAGGCACAATAAAATAATAAAATATGTCCAATATAATATAAATGATCAAAACTGTCCTCAGAATCCATGACAGTCAAGCAGTAAATGTCCTCCTGTGATCAATCTGGGCATACCCACATGGTGAAAACTGACTGGAAGGTAGTGATGCCACCCTGGAAGACCTCTATGAAGACAAAATGCCAAAACCTTGCCTCAATTGCCCAAATCGATTTCTTCAGTGACCACTTTCTCCCATTTTTTAACTGCCTTGGTAACTGTGAAAGTGCCAAAACTGCCTCCTAGGGTGCTAGCGCTGTCCATCTGAGCCCACCAGGCTCTCCAGAAGGGGGTAAATGGTAATAACAAGTGGCTGGACCACCCCCTCCATCATCAGCGCCCTAGGTGAACTGGCCTCTCGGGGCCCCTGCTGCTCAGGCTGGGAAATCAGCCCCAAATCTGGTCAACAAGTGTAAAACTGCATCAATCACTGTCAAAAGTGCCCGGAACTGAAAGATAAGTGTCTCAATGGATCCAGAAGACCCAAATTCACTAGAAATGTGTACTCATACACCATGGGTTGCCCTAATGGGCCAGCTGTAGGGTCCACCATATATGGACAATGTATAATCTGCTGATCTGAAGTAGTAATAAACCTGCTGAACTGGATCAAACATCATCTGTATCACATGTCCATCATATGATATCATCATCAAACATGTGGGCCCATCAATCATCATCAATAATCATCCATACATGGTCCACATCATCATGGATCCCAAGAATATACAACCAAGGATAAATCACATCAGTAGACTAAGACAATGCTTCTCTAATCATTCTCACAGCTAAGCTCAAAGTATAACATCCCTTTAGTGGCATTAATTAAGTTAGCATATTCCGTTGTTGTATAAAATTACTTGCACAATAGTTCAAATGACAAACTCACCCATTGGACATGGTCAAACTGCTAGTGAAGGATGAAGGCTAGGAGCAAGGTTGGGCCAAGGGGTTGACTTGTCTAACTTAACTCAAAAATACTTTGGACTGGGAGAAAGGGGGAAGCTACAAACTCTGTGCTGGACAAAAGAACACGGGGGATGGCTGTGCCTCACAAATGGATAAGTTGTTTAGAGAGTGCTTATTCAACTTAGGCATCATGTCTACATCAAGTTGATCCAGGTTCATTAGGATCATTCAATTTTATTCCATGGCCTTTTTGGCCTACATAACCCTTCGGATTTCAGATGTGCTGAGAAGCACAACTAGTTGCAGCTTGCATCCAGGGCATGTTTTTCATATATTTATACAAGGTCAGCAATTGTTTAGATATAGCTTTTAAGAACCATTGCTTTTTTTGGACCTTTCTTATACTCTTCGAGGAGTATTTTTTTTTTAGCTTTTCATCGCTCTTGCCCTTTTTTTTTTGTTTCCATGGGCGAATTTATTAAGTTTCCATAGGTAGAACATGAGCTTTTAGTTTTAGCCAACAACATCTCAAATGACTAGGGGGAGTTCGAGCCAATGCCAAACATCGGGACAACCGACTAGAATGATTTAGGCCTACAATCCAACTCACCAAAGGCAAGTTCTGTCACCAACTCAGAGCCGAGACACTGAATAAACAGGGATGCGGTCCGAACACAGAGGTAGAAAAATGGGGAAGTCCTCGGTATCAGAAAGTCAAATGAGACAAGTCAGGGTTTAAAGTCAAACAGGAAGGTCATGTATGGACGGAGACAAGTGAATGTGGAGCCTACACTAGCAGACAACTGGTGTCGGGAAAGACCATATCTATGTAAGGTGAAAAACCAGTAAGTTTTGTTAAATGACCTAAATGTGCAAGCAATTGTCCATTTTATGATTTACAGTTCATTTTAAATAGTTTGCCACATCAGGAATAATATACCAAGCACATGCTAGGATCATGACTAAATCAACAAGATAATAATCCACAGTCAGTGAGAACATATCCATAGATCATACATCATCATAATAATAATCATCAAGTATCATGTGAAACACTACTGTAATACATCTCTAGGCACTGAACTGAAACTGTAATGGGATAAGTGGTCACATCAGTCATCAAATCTGAACTCTCAAGGCTCAGCCTTGACACAAGGTCATATACAAAATCTGAATAATGTACTGCTCTGATCATGAGTGATCCAAAATATATAGCCATGCTCTGGAATAATGTAAGCTCTGGAATGTGCAGATATCTGCTGTACAAGAATATTAGCCCTGCTACTATGGTGTGATAACACCCCCCTCAAGCTAGACTATGATGTGCGAAAAATAATGTAGGGCCCTGGTAACTAAGACCAAAGGTCACCCCAATACAATAATAATCCAAACTAATAACAGTAAATAAACCGAGGAAATGGGGAAAACCTCATGGGAAAAATACCCCCCCTCAAAATGAACTGTAACACACCAAAAGATTTAACTGCTCCAAACTCAAATAGATATGTCTTGAGGTATCTTACTCTTGGGAGTAAATGGATTATGCTCCAAAAACATGTGCTTGAATTCTCCATCAGTGGATGCAAGCGAATGTGGAGACTTTATGAACTTGCTCTTCATACCGAAAATGGTGAGAACAAATCTGAAAATATGAGGATGATCCTGGAACCTGTGATTTGAACCAAGTGAGGTAGGAATAGCTCCAATCGGATCAAATAGATCTTGAAACTTGAACTTCTTATCAGTAGAAGTTAAATCTGCTCCAATATTTGACAAATGGTTTCTTGAGATCTCCTTTGAACCAACAGTGGTGAGATCAAAACCAAAATCAGCAAAAATTGCATGAGAATTGAACTCAAGCGAATGGTAGTGCTCTTCATCTTCAATAAAACTCTGATAAATTGTGCAAATGATAGAACAAAAGTTTATAGGAGGCATGCAATCAAGGAGGACGAATGCTTCACCTCCAAAATCAGATTTTACCTCCAAAACATCAAGTAGATCATTATTTTGCATGCTGGAAAACTCATGTGAAAGAGAGGATTCAAGAACCTCTTCGGAATCTAGAGTATGAGCTTGTTTATCTTGCTTAGAATTCAAAATAGAAGACTTTGAGAGAATGAGTGTTGAATCTACAGTTTCTTCTTCATCTTGAACAATTGTTGAGGCCAACACATGATAAAAAAGAACACATAAGGAGATCTCACTGGGCTTGTTCTCCAAAAGGCTAGCATGATCCTCTTCTTCCTGCTTTCCAAATTCTCTGTCAAGTTGGACCCATAGATCACTTGGATTTTCAGCAGTCTTACTGAGGTAGCGCATACAAGGAGACATAGCAAGACATATTGCTCCAAAAGCTCTGTCACAATCATTGAGCCAATCATTCTCCTCTTTATCGGAATCAAAATCTCTTGTATTACTAATGCACATATCAAAAAGACATTGTCTCTTCAAGAATGCAATCATCTTTGGTTTCCATTCATCATAGTTGAATGGAGTAAGAATATTTTGTGAAGAAGAAGTCTCCATCTTTGCATTAGCGAATGTACATGGAGGAAGTAAGAAACCTGTAAATCACACACAAACAAACACTATGTTTTCAGCCTTGCATGCACATGAGCGAATGCACATGAGATTTTGCATGCCGCTGCTGAAATATATTGGTGAGCAAAGATTGCTCTCTCTTCATGTAGAACACCTGTAGAAAAGAGATCATGTCCCTGCCATGGCTCTGATACCATGTAAAATTAGTCACAGCAGATCTAATGAACAAGTAAATCAATCACAACAGACGAACATAGAAAATATGGTGTAAAACTGTGTAAAACATGCACAATGCTCAATATCCCAGTAAGGGTGAATAATTACAATAGAATACAGTAACAATGACTGAGCAATTCGAATCGCCTAAGGAGGTCATTCGAATCACTGAATGGAGTAGCTTGACTCCAACTTGGAGTCATCATCAATTAGTGGTGGTCATCAATGCACAAGAACCAGTCATCCAGGGGTCAATCTGAGTCTAACTGAGTGTAACATGTGTAACTAAAGTGTGTAGCACTGATATAGGGAAGTGGGCTCAGTGGAGGGCGCATGGGAGGCTAACTGAAGTCAGAACAAGTCATCTAGTCAATCTGGAGGTCCAACGGAGTGAAACAGTCAGTCGGGAGTGAAACTAGCCTCAAATCAGGGCGAATCGGAGCTAACTGAGTGTAACTGAAGTGGTAGGTGAAGAAGTGCACCCTTCTCTGGCAGTAGGTGAGAAGTGGGCACCTTCCTAACTAGGAGGGCTAATGAACTGATGTAAGAAGCTCCCGGGTGCTAGAATAAGGTGGCTAAGGTGCTGGAGGCATCAACCTGGTGACTGGGATGCATGCAAAGTGCATGCAAACCCTAGAATTTGCATGCAAACCCTAATTGCATGCAAGATCCTGAAAAAGATGATGTGGATATCCGAACACAGAGCAAGTTTACAATAATTCTCCATCATAAGAGAGTGAAAGGCACTCCCATTTATACAAAAGCTAAGTGCCAAAAGCCTAGATCAAACTTGGCATGAGAGAGCCAAGCCATGCGAATCACACCAACAAACGTGAGAGAAACGTGGAGGAATGGCGAGCTTGGAGTTTGAATGGCGCTTGAGGTTGGTGGTGATTGGGGTTGGTGGGGATGAGGTGGAGCCCCACTCCCACAAGATTTAACGCCCACCCATTGCTAACATCACCTAGCTCTTAAACAAAGGAAACTGCCCACGTGAACAATACTCACGTCAACCTCTCCAAGCAATTCGCACCTCCAAACTCCATATGGCATGTGCATTAAAGTTTTAAAGTGGTTTGAATATAATATGGAACCTTATGCCATCACCCTCGAGCCTTCATTCGCACACTTCATAAGCTTGATGACGTGGAGTAAGAGGCCCACGTGAAAGGTGAAGTCCGTACACCTCAATTTAATCCCACTTTATAATTTTGACTTTAATAACATATGACTTTTGCTTCATGGTGGTCGTACATCTTATAAAACAATATGCCATGCCTTTCCAAACCAATTTTTAATGATTTTTGTCCTTTCTCAACTTTGTCCTTTAGTGCAATTTATCATTTTTTAGCAATTAAATGCCAAAATGATGCATTATTAGCCAAAACTGCTCCTGGGCTAGCGTAACTCCCCGGAAACTCAAGAATGAAGGTGCCAAGGTGAAGAGGATGCTCTGAGCGTCAAAATGAGCCTCCCCATGCCCAATTTCGCCTCCGGATGAGGTTTTTATCGTATTTTGAAATTTTTTAATTAAACCATTAAGAAATGGTCTAATTTTATGAAAAAATTTATTCTTCTCGGAATCCAACGAAACTCCTAGGGGACCTAGTGCATGTTCATACGACTCAATCGAGATGGCTAACACGTAAAAAATCCTAGACACAAGACTCTAATAACCACCTTAGGTTTTAACCATCATGGGAAATACTCCAGCTTTGGAGGTTTGAGTTAAAAACTCGGGGATTATACGCCATTGATGAGTAGCGCATAATTCCTAAGGAAAAAACACTCTAGAGTATCCCCCAAATGGCTAAACCTACGGATAGCCGAGTCTTTTATAAAAGGACCCTGTTTAGACCAACTTTTTACAAAATCCCCATGGGGGTATGAACATGCAGTTATTACAAATGGGGCAAAATTGCCCTGAAAATGTTTTCTGAACTTCTGAACACTGACGATGAACATGAATCATGTTCATGGAACTGGCGGCTCCTCAGATAATCCAACTATGGTACAAATAAGTTGGTAACACACACAGAACGCACCTAAGGTAACAATTCCTAATATTGCTAAAGAAGTAAATGATGTTAAAGAAACTGTTGATTTAAGTTTTGACTTGGGTAATTGGTTAGCCAATTCAAAGGGTTCCTGTTCCTGTTTTAGAACTGTGCAAAATACCTGGGCAAAGAGAAAAATTATTGAAAATCTTAGATCCTCCAACTCATACAAGTCATCCTACACTTTCAAGTCCTCCAAAACCTTTGGAAACTCCCCCACCTATGAGACCTTCTACCCCTAAGAAGGTGACTTTCTCAGACACCACTGAGCAACCTTCAACAAGCTATAGCAGTGTCCATGAGGATCCTCCTGTGATTCTACATACTAGGGACCCAAGAAAAGAAGATAATCCACCCTTTTATATATCATTGATGATAGGAGATCTTCTACATAATTGTATGTTAGATTCAGGATCTGGTTCAAACTTAATGACTAAAAAGGTTATGCAACAGCTTGACTTGAAAACCACTAGACCTTACCAGAATGTATGTGCCATGAATTCTAGACCTGTTAAAGTGGAAGGAACGATTGAAAACCAACCTGTCAGATTAGCTAAGTATCTGGACATCCATGTTACCATGGACATCCTTGTTATAGATGTACTGGATAAGTGGGGGATGTTACTTTCTAGAAAGTGGGGTGCCACTTTGGGTGGCTCAATTCAACTAGATTGGTCTTATGCAACTGTTCCAGCATCTGAAGATTCACTTGTCAAACTGCATACTGAGAAAGAGAAAAGGTACCATGTTGAAAACCCTCAAAGACCATTGAACGAGTATGTTTACAACATTGATGAACTTGGTATCTATCAAATCAATTCCACCTTTTTAGATCCTATTCATAAAGAAATAAAAAATGAAAAGGTTGATGAGTTGTGGAGAATGAACTTTGATGGTGCATATTCTAGAGCTGGGAAAGGGGTTGGCATAGTCATAACCTCACCCAAGGGTAAGATCTTCAACTTTGCTTTCAGGTTAGAGTTTGAGGCCACAAACAATGTAGCGGAATATGAAGCACTTCTACTAGGCATCGAGCTAGCCAAGGACATGGCTATAAAATTGCTAATAAGCATAAAGGGTGAGTCAGATTTAGTTGTCCAACAAATCAAAGGCCAATTTGCATGTAAGTGTAAGAGACTTAAGAAATATAGGAATGCAATTTGGGACACTATGGAATTTTTTGATGCCCTAAACATAGAAGCAATCCCTAGAGATCAGAATAGTGCAACAGACAGACTAGCAGTTTCAGCATCAACCCTACAACCATCAGATGAAATGTTAGAAGGTGATTGTCCACTTGAGATAAATTTCAGACCATCAGTACCTGACAACATTGAGCATTGGCAAATTTTTGAGGATGATAAGCAAATTTTGAAATTTATCAACAATATAAATGAATTTTCGGACTACAAAGCAAATGAGCAAAAAGAAGGAAAAGAGTACTGTTATCACACCATAGTAGCAGGGCTACTATTCCTGTACAGCAGATATCTGCACATTCCAGAGCTTCCTTTATTCCAGAACATGGCTATATATTTTGATCACTCATGATCAGAGCAGTACATTATTCAGATTTTATGACCTTGTGTCAAGGCTGAGCCTTGAGAGTTCAGATTTGATGACTGATGTGACCACTTATCCCATTACAGTTTCAGTTCACTGCCTAGAGATATATTGCAGCAGTGTTTCAGATGATGCATGATGATGATTATTATGATGATGTTGTATGATCTGTGGATATGTTCTCACTGACTGTGGATTATTATCTTGTTGATTTAGTCATGATCATGGCATGTGCTTGGTATATTATTCCTGATGTGGCAAACTATTTAAAATGAACTGTAAATTATAAAATGGACAATTGCTTGCACTTTTAGGTCATTTAACAAAACTCACTGGTATTTCACCTTACATAGACATGGTTTTTCCCCGACACCAGTTGTTTGCTAGTGTAGGCTCCATATTCACTTGTCTCCATCCATACATGGCCTTCCTGTTTGACTTCAAACCCTGACATGTCTCATTTGACTTTCTGATACTGAGGACTTCCCCATTTTTCTACCTCTGTGTTTGGACCGCATCCCTGTTTATTCAGTGTCTCGGCTCTGAGTTGGTGACAGAACTTGCCTTTGGTGAGTTGGATTGTAGGCCTTGGCTCGAACTCCCCCTAGTCACTTGAGATGTTGTTGGCTAAAACTGAAAGCTCATGTTCTACCTGTGGAAACTAAATAAATTCGCCCATGGAAACAAAAAAAAGAAGGCAAGAGCAATGAAAAGCTAAAAGAAATACTCCTCGAAGAGTATAAGAAAGGTCCAAAAAGCAATAGTTCTTAAAAGCTATATCTAAACAATTGCTGACCTTGTGAATATATAAAAACATGCCCTGGATGCAAGCTGCAACTAGTTGTGCTTCTCAGCACATCTGAAATCCGAAGGGTTATGTAGGCCAAAAAGGCCGTGGAAATAAATTGAATGATCCTAATGAACTTGGATCAACTTGATGTAGACATGATGCCTAAGTTGAATAAGCACTCTCTAAACAACTTATCCATTTGTGAGGCACAGCCATCCCCCGTGTTCTTTTGTCCAACACAGAGTTTGTAGCTTCCCCCTCTCCCAGTCCAAAGTATTTTTGAGTTGAGTTAGACAAGTCAAACCCTTGGCCCAACCTTGCTCCTAGCCTTCATCCTTCACTAGCAGTTTGACCATGTCCAATGGGTGAGTTTGTCATTTGAACTATGGTGCAAGTAATTTATCATAACAACTAAATATTTTAACTCGATTAATGCCACTGAATGGAATTTATACTTTGAGCTTAGCTATGGGAATGATTAGAGAAGCATTGTCTTAGTCTACTGATGTGATTTATCCTTGATTATATATATTCTTGGGATCCGTGATGATGTGGACCATATATGATGATTATTGATGATGATTTATGGGCCCACATGTTTGATGATGATATCATATGATGGACATATGATGCAGATGATGTTTGATCCAGTTCAGCAGGTTTATTATTTCTTCAGATCAGCAGATTATACATTGTCCATATATGGTGGACCCTACAGCAGGCCCATTAGGGCAACCCATGGTGTATGAGTACACATTTCTAGTGGATTTGGGTCTTCTGGATCCATTGAGACACTTATCTTCCAGTTCCGGGCACTTCTGACAGTGATTGATGCAGTTTTACACTTGTTGACCAGATTTGGGGCTGATTTCCCAGTCTGAGCAGCAGGGGCCCCGAGAGGCCAGTTCACCTAGGGCGCTGATGATGGAAGGGGTGGTCCAGCCACTTGTTATTACCATTTATCCCCCCTTCCGGAGAGCCTGGTGGGCTCAGATGGACAGCGCTAGCACCCTAGGAGGCAGTTTTGGCACTTTCACAGTTCCCGAGGCAGTTAAAAAATGGGATAAAGTGGTCACTGAAGAAATCGATTTGGGCAATTGAGGCAAGGTTTTGGCATTTGGTTTTCACAGAGGTCTTCCAGGGTGATCTCACTATCTTCCAGTCAGTTTTCACCATGTGGGTATCTCCAGATTGATCACAGGAGGACATTTACTGCTTGACTGTCATGGATTCTGAGGACAGTTTTGGTCATTATTACTATATTGGACATATTTTATTATTTTATTGTGCCTTGGGGTGAGCTAGCAAGGATCTATACCTCCTAGCCCCACCATGTGCTTATTTTACCATGTCCTAGTCATCATGAGGTGGATTATTGTACTTTATACCCCTCTTGTGGGATGACGTCACCCTCCATTGTACCATTTAGTGAGGGCGCTATTGTTATGTTGAGTGATCCATGTGATATATTGTTATGGATTCATCCTAGCCATTGATTGTATGATGAGATCTTATAATCTCAACCACTCATTTGATGTAGTATTGTAGAGTGGTATAGGGTTTTGGTCTTTATTATCCTATATAAGGAGGAGACCCCCCATTGTATAGCTGACCTTTGGAGCTCTGGAATATTGGAATAGAAGATATTTTTTGTGGAGCACATCTCTCTTGGCTTGTGGATTCTCTTGCATATTGAATATAAAGTATCTCTTCTATGTATCATTGTGGATTTTGGTGTTTTTGCTAACCTTTTGACAGGAAAGTCGAATTGGAGAGAGGAGGGCGACTTTTTGAGGGTTATTGTTGGAGGGATCCACATATTCTCTCTTGGGTTGATCTTGTGACAGGGAGTATCATTATTGTATCTTCGTGACATAGTTGATGCTTTCTATTACATCTTTCTACCATTTTCATAATCATCTTGCTTGACTTGTTTCTTTGATCTTGTCTTGTAGGAGGAGGACGATTTGGCTATCTTGGAGAAGGACGATTTGGTTGGAGCACTTGGATCTCACTCTTGAATATAAACATAGGAGAATGCTATCAACTTGCAAGGTGGCCATAAGCAATTGAGGTAAGATCTACAAGGTATGTGCCTCTTTCATCCATTCTATCTCCATTGGTCATAAAACCCTAATTAAATCAAAACCCCAATTTTGGTATTTTTTTAGATCTACCCTTGCATTTGAAAAGATATTAAGAACCCACCTCTATAGGATCCACCCCTAGTTGGATCTATAGTTTGGTGGTGATTGGCTAAAAATTGACACACCTTTCAATGCAAAAAGCCTTCTTGAACCTAAATCGATTTTCCTAAGAGAAGCTTGTTGGGTAAGATCTAGCACATGGGTAGGTGAGATCCCACTTGATTTGACATCTAGACACTTGATCACCTATACCCATATCCTTACTTTGGTGAAAACTACCTTGTGGACATCTCTCCATGTTTTGAGGGGTTGAAACCCCCTTTTGATTTTCTTGGTACCTTAAAACTTAGATCTACTAAGATCCACCCATTGGATTCACTTGAAACTTTGAAGGAACATAGATCGGGGTACTAACATCCCGGATCTACATTTTGGTGGCCATTGGACTTGGTTTGGTCCACCAAACCCACTTTTTTCCCCTCCTTGAGAAAGTCGCACCCCCTTGAAGTTTAGAGTTGGACCACTTCTAGGAAGTGGGTGTTGGAGATTTTCGTGGATTTGGAATGCCCATGCCTTGAAACATAGGACTAGACTATCCTTTTGTCCCGATCTACCTTGGGGATTGCATTCCTTGTTTTAAGGAATTGTGGTCCACTTTTGGTCTTCACTCAAAAAACCAAGATCTAGTAAGATCTAACCATTGGATCTCATCCAAACCACTTGACTTGGCTTCTAGGCGTCCCGATCTACACTTTGACATCCTTCTTGACCCCATTAGCCCATCCAACAAGGCACTAGTCCTTCTCCAAGCAAGGCGCACTTCTTGGGATTAGTGTCAAACCCTAGATCTAGCACATGGGTAATCCTAGAACCAACTCTAACTTGTAGATCTAACCTAGATCTAACCTATAGTACCATCCTCACACTTAACTTCACCTTGTGGGCCCACCTAGAACCATTTCACACTTCCCAAGGCAACAAGACCCACTTGTGTAAACACATGGTACTGTACTTAGCAATCATACCCCATTAAGTGGCCTAAACCATACATAGGTTGAAACATTAACTATCCATGATACCACCTTCAACCATACCTTAAACATTAGGTCCACTTAGCCTTGCATCGGTCTCCGTGACTCATCATTTATTTACCCTTTGAAACCATAGCTTGGATCCAATCAACTGTGATTGGGGTATAGGGTCTCCCCCTTGGTTTAGTTATATCTTGACCTAAAGCGAAGAGTGCCTCGGTTGACGTGACTCCCGCATTGCATTGGGAACCGTGGCATCTCTTAGGTCACCTCTTTAGTTGCCTAACTCCTCTACCGTCCCGGATGGGATACCTCTAGGGGCAACTACAAGTTGTGTGATAACATTTTTGGCGCCGTTGCCGGGGAAGGTAGAGGCCTACCCTGGTTCGACATATATTTTTCAAAAAACCTCTCCTCCCGTTCTCTTTGCCAACATTGACATTTTTGGCGCCGTTGCCGGGGAGGTAGGGGCCTACCTTGGTTCAACACATCTTTGTGTCTCACTATCTCTCTGCACTTTAAACGACATATCTCTTGGTAGTAGAGCTTAAAAATCTACCTGGCGACTCCTAATTGTGACTCCGCTGAGAAGAGAACCCACAAAGAGATGTCTACTCCAAGTAACATCTCTCCCGAAATGACCATGGAATTTATGACAAACATATGTGAAATGGTCACCAACATTGCTACATATCTTAAAAATCAGGATGAGGATTTCAAAAGACGTGATAAACAAACCAAAGAGATGTTAAAATCCATCTGTAGCAATTCAATCCCTCCAAAGGCTAGTCCTCCCAAGACTCAGCAACCTAAAACAATTGACCCACAGCCTAGCAAGACAGTGCATCAACCTGTCCGAAGAATTTTGCCAAAAGCTCCGAAGCTTTCTCCTGAGGTCATCTCGAAGGGTAAAACTGTGACCAGCACTAGCCAATCTCCTCCTGCAAACAAAAAGACGGATCAAGCAACAAAAATTGATCCTCCCCCTAAAACTAACATTCCCAAAGCAACCCTTTGGAGAAAACAACCAAAACCTCCCACGATTCTAAAACCTAATAAGGAACTCCCTAGAACAAACATTCCAAGTAAGCTAGCCAATTCGTCTGCGTCGGTTTCCCTAAAAGACCTAATCAAGATCCCGGCTGTTAAACATGACATGATGAAATTCCTAGGTTTAGGTACGAATGAAAAGGACAAGGAAAACCCTCACAACCTAAACATAGATATTACAAGCTTCCTAGAAAAGATAAACATGCCTATTCCTTTTTGTGAAATTTTCAAGATCCCTTCATTCCACAAACGAGCTACTACTCATCTTGGGATTCAAACAAGGAAGCAAGCTCCTAAAAAAGCTTCTGCAGAAATTAGGGATTCCCCTGTCATGATCCAAAGTGTCTCTGGTGACAACTCTGGAAAATTTCCACCCTTTTATATTGCATTGGAAGTGAATGGTTTAATATTACATAATTGCATGTTGGACTCAGGAGCTGAAGTAAGTGTCATGCCTTTAAGAGTCATGGAACAACTTGAGTTAGTACCCACAAGACCCTACAGAAATGTATGTGGCATGGATTCCAAGACTGTAGAATCTATTGGGATAATTGAAAACCTGCCTGTTAGGTTGGCTGCCTGCTCTGATATTGAGCTCTCAATGAATGTCTTAGTCCTAGACATCCCTGATGCATGGGGAATGTTGCTATCCAGGGAATGGTCGGCAAGATTGGGAGGAAGTGTCCAAATGGATTTGACATATGCCACAATCCCAACCAAAGAAGGTTCATTCATAACTCTGTTCAATGAACCACCCATGCAAGAACATGTTGAAACACCTGAACATTTATTCACTGAGGCAATGTATTCAAGTGATGAAATTGGAAACTTCATGATTCTAGCAAATTACTGGGAGGAGGTCAAAAAGCAGCCTTTTTCACATGAACAAGTCTGGAAAATGCATTTGGATGGGGCTCGTTCCCGACATGGTGCAGGAGCTGGTATAGTCTTAATTTCACCATCGGGAGAAAAGAGTTTGTTTTCTTTCCGTTTAGAGTTTGACTGCACTAACAATGTGGCAGAGTATGAAGCATTGCTTCTGGGCTTGGAAATTGCCAGAGAAAGAAAAATCAAATCAATATCTGTCACAGGAGATTCTGACCTCATTGTGTCCCAGATTAAAAACAAGTTCGCAGCTAAGAATAATAGACTTAGAGACTATAGAAATGCAGTTTGGGACACCATTGAATGCTTTGATGCCTTTGGGATTAAGGCTGTTCCCCGAGAACAAAATACTTTCGCTGATGAGCTATCCGTAATGGCCAGCACCCTTCAAACATCTGAGTCTCTAAAACAAGAAAACTGCAAACTTGAAGTTTTATTCAGACCCTCTGTTCCCGATAATGAAGACCATTGGCAAGTCTTTGACAGTGATGCCCAAATCATACGTTTTTTAAATGCTTCTAAAACCCCAATGGTAAATTTCGAGGATGAGATTAAAGGTGATTCAATCGAAGGTATGGATGTCACAGAAATAGCTTTCCCCCTTGAGAGAAATTTTAACAGGCATGATGAATACAAGGGTAAGAGATCTGAACCTGTAGATGGGGTCATCGAAATAAATGTAGGGTCTGCTTGTTCTCCAAAAATGATCAGAATCGGGATAAATGCCTCAGGAGAAGAAAGAAGAAGAATTATTGAGTTAATCCGAGAGTATAAAGATATCTTTGCATGGGTCTATGATGATTTAAAAACTTACGATCAGTCCATCATAGAACACACCATTCCTCTTAAAGAGGGAGCCAAACCGTATCGACAAAAGTTGCGAAACATGAACCCTAAGTTGGCTCCCTTAGTTAAAAAGGAATTGGAAAAGATGTTGGCAGCAGGTATCATTAGACCAGTTAGACATACAACCTGGGTATCCAATCCTGTAATAGTAAGGAAGAAAAACGGTGAGATTAGAATTTGTATTGACTTTAGGAACCTAAACCAAGCGTCTCTAAAAGACAACTATCCTTTGCCCAACATGGAAAATCTATTGCAAAGTGTAACAGGGGCTGGCATGTTATCCCTACTTGACGGATTTTCTGGGTACAACCAGGTACAAATCAAGAAGGAAGATCGTGGTAAGACAACTTTCACCACCCCGTGGGGAACCTTCGAGTATATAAGAATGCCATTTGGGCTTTTGAATGCAGGATCAACCTTTCAAAGGGCAATGGATCATGCATTTGAAGGTCTAATTGGCAAAATCATTGCAATTTATCAAGATGATCTAACTGTCTTCTCGAAAGACAGGGGAGACCACGTAAAACATCTAAGAAGAATCTTCGAAAGATGTCGGAAATTTGGAATATCCTTAAATCCTAAAAAGTCTACCTTCGGGGTGGATGAGGGGAAGTTGTTAGGTCACATTGTGTCCAAAGAAGGCATTAGAATTGATCCAGAGAGAGTGCAAGGAATCCAAGCCATAACTCCCCCAAAGGATGTCAGCTCGTTACGATCATTTTTCGGAAAAATAAACTTCGTAAGGAGATTCATCCCCAATTTAGCTGAGTTGGCCAAGCCTTTAAATAATTTGTTGAAGAAGGATGTGAAATTTGTTTGGGATAAGAAATGTGATGTTTCATTCGAATCTCTAAAGAAAGCCATTGCTTCTGCACCTGTCCTAGTAAGCCCAAACTACAATAAGGAGTTTTTGATTTATTCCTATGCTTCAGAGGACACCATAGCAGGTGTGTTGTTGCAAAAGAATGAAGAAAACCATGAACAACCAGTTGCCTTTATGAGTAAAAACCTTAGAGATGCGGAACTAAACTACACAACCACTGAAAAACAAGCCTATGCTTTGGTCAAATCGTTAAAACATTTCAGGACATATATCGGATACTCCAAAATTATGGCTTACGTCCCTTATCAAGCGGTAAAAGATGTCTTATCTCAGCCTGATGGCATAGGTGTTAGGGGAAACTGGATTTCTAGGATTCAAGAGTATGACATTGAAATCAAACCAATCAAGATAGTAAAAGGGCAAGGGTTGGCACAGCTATTAACTGATTCCAAACTGCAGCAAAATAACATGATCCTTTATATTAATGAAGATCACGAGTGGTACAAAGACATTATCTTCTACCTTAAACATATGACCTGTCCAGACCACCTTGTAGACCACCAAAGAAGAGCGTTGAGGCTAAAAGCATCTAAGTATGTTTTAACTGAAGATGGTTTGGGTTGGAAGAATCCAGATGGAATCATACTCAAATGTGTAAATCATGATGACTCCCAGAGAATCATCAAGGAAATGCATTCTGGATTATGCGGAGGACATTATGCACCTAGAACCACAGCTGCTAAGATCATGAGAGCTGGGTATTATTGGCCATCCTTGTTCAAAGATGTGCACACGTTTGTTAGAACATGTCAAGAATGTCAATTTTATTCAGGAAAACCTAGACTACCTTCTTTGCCTTTGACCCCAGTTATTGTAGAAGCACCCTTCCAACAATGGGGAATGGATTTTGTAGGACCAATAAACCCAAGCTCTTCAGGAGGATATAAATACATCTTGACCTGCACAGATTATTTTACTCGCTGGGTTGAAGCTGTCCCTACCAAGAAATGCACCGCAGAAGTAGTGGTCAAATTTTTAGAAGAAAATATCGTTTCCAGATATGGTTGCCCTTGTAAAATTACAACCGATAATGCCCCAGCTTTTAGCAAGACGGAGATGACAACCTTTTGTTCTGACCATGGCATCACTCTATCCCACTCCTCCAATTATTACCCCCAGGGAAATGGATTGGCTGAGTCAAGCAACAAGAACCTAATTAGACTTCTGAAAAGAATGATCGGCGAAAACAAAAAGACTTGGGATGTCAAGCTTAAGTATGCCCTTTGGGCAGATAGAACAACAGTTAAAAGAATAACAGGAAAAGCTCCTTTTGAAATAGTATATGGACAAAACTGTAGGCTTCCAATCAACCTTCAAATCCCTGTGTATGAACTACTACGACAATGTTCCACTGAGCAAGAAGCCATGCAAGCAAGAATTGATAAGTTAGTAGAGCTAGATGAAAACAGAAGGGAAGCATGGGATAAAATGGTGTTGGAACAAGAAAGAATAAAAGGAACTTTTGATCAACGGAGCAGGGACATAAATTTTGGAGTTGGTGATATAGTTCTACTGTGGGATAAGAACAAAGAGAAACCTGGAAACCATGGCAAGTTTGAAAAGATATGGATGGGTCCCTATCAAATAAGTAGAGTTGCAGGTAAAAATTCCTTTTGGTTGGAAACATTGGATGGGTACGAATTGGAGCTGCCAGTAAATGGGGTACTGTTGAAACACTACTACCCCCTTATTCCTTTTGAATGACTATACCTTGCCTTGCCTGTTTAGAGTAGGTAGGTTCTAAATAAGCTCATTTGAGCAGTAGGATTTGTGTGATTTTTCTTTTTCTGTGTGCCGAGTATTGTCCCGTTTTTCTTTTTCTGCCTGAGTTGAGTCTTGCTCCTTCCTAAGCTTTTCTCTTCTCCTGCATGCATTTAAGAAGTTATAGTTAGCATTTCTATTGTTGGCTGCCTGTGCTGGTTGAGTTTTGCCTGATTTAAGAAGTATCCTTTTCCTCCTGCACAGTAAATAAAAATAAGAATAATGTATGCCATGTTAGTTTATATTTATATTTTGACGCATTTCAGTTTATGCTTTAGATTAGTTTTCAGTTTTATTTTATATTTGTCCCATACATGCTCCATGATGGTATTCTAGTGTTTGTGAGAGCAGGAACAGGTGCAAGATAAAAGCTGAATGCAAGGATGGTGCAGTGCTGGATTGAAGATTGATGCAGAGCAGTTCGAGACCAGAGATTCTGAGGTTCTCAAGCGCTCTCTCCCTTAGAGCACTTGTCCCAGCTGGAGCCAGATGTTATCACACCATAGTAGCAGGGCTACTATTCCTGTACAGCAGATATCTGCACATTCCAGAGCTTCCTTTATTCCAGAGCATGGCTATATATTTTGATCACTCATGATCAGAGCAGTACATTATTCAGATTTTATGACCTTGTGTCAAGGCTGAGCCTTGAGAGTTCAGATTTGATGACTGATGTGACCACTTATCCCATTACAGTTTCAGTTCACTGCCTAGAGATATATTGCAGCAGTGTTTCAGATGATGCATGATGATGATTATTATGATGATGTTGTATGATCTGTGGATATGTTCTCACTGACTGTGGATTATTATCTTGTTGATTTAGTCATGATCATGGCATGTGCTTGGTATATTATTCCTGATGTGGCAAACTATTTAAAATGAACTGTAAATTATAAAATGGACAATTGCTTGCACTTTTAGGTCATTTAACAAAACTCACTGGTATTTCACCTTACATAGACATGGTTTTTCCCCGACACCAGTTGTTTGCTAGTGTAGGCTCCATATTCACTTGTCTCCATCCATACATGGCCTTCCTGTTTGACTTCAAACCCTGACATGTCTCATTTGACTTTCTGATACTGAGAACTTCCCCATTTTTCTACCTCTGTGTTTGGACCGCATCCCTGTTTATTCAGTGTCTCGGCTCTGAGTTGGTGACAGAACTTGCCTTTGGTGAGTTGGATTGTAGGCCTTGGCTCGAACTCCCCCTAGTCACTTGAGATGTTGTTGGCTAAAACTGAAAGCTCATGTTCTACCTGTGGAAACTAAATAAATTCGCCCATGGAAACAAAAAAAAGAGGGCAAGAGCAATGAAAAGCTAAAAGAAATACTCCTCGAAGAGTATAAGAAAGGTCCAAAAAGCAATAGTTCTTAAAAGCTATATCTAAACAATTGCTGACCTTGTGAATATATAAAAACATGCCCTGGATGCAAGCTGCAACTAGTTGTGCTTCTCAGCACATCTGAAATCCGAAGGGTTATGTAGGCCAAAAAGGCCGTGGAAATAAATTGAATGATCCTAATGAACTTGGATCAACTTGATGTAGACATGATGCCTAAGTTGAATAAGCACTCTCTAAACAACTTATCCATTTGTGAGGCACAGCCATCCCCCGTGTTCTTTTGTCCAACACAGAGTTTGTAGCTTCCCCCTCTCCCAGTCCAAAGTATTTTTGAGTTGAGTTAGACAAGTCAAACCCTTGGCCCAACCTTGCTCCTAGCCTTCATCCTTCACTAACAGTTTGACCATGTCCAATGGGTGAGTTTGTCATTTGAACTATGGTGCAAGTAATTTATCATAACAACTAAATATTTTAACTATGGGAATGATTAGAGAAGCATTGTCTTAGTCTACTGATGTGATTTATCCTTGATTATATATATTCTTGGGATCCGTGATGATGTGGACCATATATGATGATTATTGATGATGATTTATGGGCCCACATGTTTGATGATGATATCATATGATGGACATATGATGCAGATGATGTTTGATCCAGTTCAGCAGGTTTATTATTTCTTCAGATCAGCAGATTATACATTGTCCATATATGGTGGACCCTACAGCAGGCCCATTAGGGCAACCCATGGTGTATGAGTACACATTTCTAGTGGATTTGGGTCTTCTGGATCCATTGAGACACTTATCTTCCAGTTCCGGGCACTTCTGACAGTGATTGATGCAGTTTTACACTTGTTGACCAGATTTGGGGCTGATTTCCCAGCCTGAGCAGCAGGGGCCCCGAGAGGCCAGTTCACCTAGGGCGCTGATGATGGAAGGGGTGGTCCAGCCACTTGTTATTACCATTTATCCCCCCTTCCGGAGAGCCTGGTGGGCTCAGATGGACAGTGCTAGCACCCTAGGAGGCAGTTTTGGCACTTTCACAGTTCCCGAGGCAGTTAAAAAATGGGATAAAGTGGTCACTGAAGAAATCGATTTGGGCAATTGAGGCAAGGTTTTGGCATTTGGTTTTCACAGAGGTCTTCCAGGGTGATCTCACTATCTTCCAGTCAGTTTTCACCATGTGGGTATCTCCAGATTGATCACAGGAGGACATTTACTGCTTGACTGTCATGGATTCTGAGGACAGTTTTGGTCATTATTACTATATTGGACATATTTTATTATTTTATTGTGCCTTGGGGTGAGCTAGCAAGGATCTATACCTCCTAGCCCCACCATGTGCTTATTTTACCATGTCCTAGTCATCATGAGGTGGATTATTGTACTTTATACCCCTCTTGTGGGATGACGTCACCCTCCATTGTACCATTTAGTGAGGGCGCTATTGTTATGTTGAGTGATCCATGTGATATATTGTTATGGATTCATCCTAGCCATTGATTGTATGATGAGATCTTATAATCTCAACCACTCATTTGATGTAGTATTGTAGAGTGGTATAGGGTTTTGGTCTTTATTATCCTATATAAGGAGGAGACCCCCCATTGTATAGCTGACCTTTGGAGCTCTGGAATATTGGAATAGAAGATATTTTTTGTGGAGCACATCTCTCTTGGCTTGTGGATTCTCTTGCATATTGAATATAAAGTATCTCTTCTATGTATCATTGTGGATTTTGGTGTTTTTGCTAACCTTTTGACAGGAAATTCGAATTGGAGAGAGGAGGGCGACTTTTTGAGGGTTATTGTTGGAGGGATCCACATATTCTCTCTTGGGTTGATCTTGTGACAGGGAGTATCATTATTGTATCTTCGTGACATAGTTGATGCTTTCTATTACATCTTTCTACCATTTTCATAATCATCTTGCTTGACTTGTTTCTTTGATCTTGTCTTGTAGGAGGAGGACGATTTGGCTATCTTGGAGAAGGGCGATTTGGTTGGAGCACTTGGATCTCACTCTTGAATATAAACATAGGAGAATGCTATCAACTTGCAAGGTGGCCATAAGCAATTGAGGTAAGATCTACAAGGTATGTGCCTCTTTCATCCATTCTATCTCCATTGGTCATAAAACCCTAATTAAATCAAAACCCCAATTTTGGTATTTTTTTAGATCTACCCTTGCATTTGAAAAGATATTAAGAACCCACCTCTATAGGATCCACCCCTAGTTGGATCTATAGTTTGGTGGTGATTGGCTAAAAATTGACACACCTTTCAATGCAAAAAGCCTTCTTGAACCTAAATCGATTTTCCTAAGAGAAGCTTGTTGGGTAAGATCTAGCACATGGGTAGGTGAGATCCCACTTGATTTGACATCTAGACACTTGATCACCTATACCCATATCCTTACTTTGGTGAAAACTACCTTGTGGACATCTCTCCATGTTTTGAGGGGTTGAAACCCCCTTTTGATTTTCTTGGTACCTTAAAACTTAGATCTACTAAGATCCACCCATTGGATTCACTTGAAACTTTGAAGGAACATAGATCGGGGTACTAACATCCCGGATCTACATTTTGGTGGCCATTGGACTTGGTTTGGTCCACCAAACCCACTTTTTGCCCCTCCTTGAGAAAGTCGCACCCCCTTGAAGTTTAGAGTTGGACCACTTCTAGGAAGTGGGTGTTGGAGATTTTCGTGGATTTGGAATGCCCATGCCTTGAAACATAGGACTAGACTATCCTTTTGTCCCGATCTACCTTGGGGATTGCATTCCTTGTTTTAAGGAATTGTGGTCCACTTTTGGTCTTCACTCAAAAAACCAAGATCTAGTAAGATCTAACCATTGGATCTCATCCAAACCACTTGACTTGGCTTTTAGGCGTCCCGATCTACACTTTGACATCCTTCTTGACCCCATTAGCCCATCCAACAAGGCACTAGTCCTTCTCCAAGCAAGGCGCACTTCTTGGGATTAGTGTCAAACCCTAGATCTAGCACATGGGTAATCCTAGAACCAACTCTAACTTGTAGATCTAACCTAGATCTAACCTATAGTACCATCCTCACACTTAACTTCACCTTGTGGGCCCACCTAGAACCATTTCACACTTCCCAAGGCAACAAGACCCACTTGTGTAAACACATGGTACTGTACTTAGCAATCATACCCCATTAAGTGGCCTAAACCATACATAGGTTGAAACATTAACTATCCATGATACCACCTTCAACCATACCTTAAACATTAGGTCCACTTAGCCTTGCATCGGTCTCCGTGACTCATCATTTATTTACCCTTTGAAACCATAGCTTGGATCCAATCAACTGTGATTGGGGTATAGGGTCTCCCCCTTGGTTTAGTTATATCTTGACCTAAAGCGAAGAGTGCCTCGGTTGACGTGACTCCCGCATTGCATTGGGAACCGTGGCATCTCTTAGGTCACCTCTTTAGTTGCCTAACTCCTCTACCGTCCCGGATGGGATACCTCTAGGGGCAACTACAAGTTGTGTGATAACAAGTACCAAGGTGAAGGCAATCGATATAATCCTGTACCACGTGGCTTTGTGGCCTTAGAGAATATTTTTGATAGGTAGGATAGAAGGAAGAATAGCATCGATCAGATGAAACCGGGAGACTACATTAAAATAAGCATTGGGTCGGAAAATAACCCCAAAATGATAAAAATTGGAAAAGGAACTTCGGAAAAAGAAAGGAATGACCTAATAAATCTTGTGAGGGGGTATAGGGATGTGTTTGCATTTACCTACAATGAGTTGAAAGCTTATCGGGAGGATGTCTTCCAACACACCATCCCCCTCAAACCAGAATGTCAAAAAGTCAAACCTTTTCGACAAAAACTTAGGCAAATAAATCCTAAGTTGGCACCTATGGTTAAAAAGGAGTTAGAAAAAATGTTAGCAGCAGGAATCATAGCTCCTACAAGACATTCAATGTGGTGTTCCAATTTAGTTGTAGTCAGAAAAAAGAATGGAAGTTTGAGGATATGTATAGATTTCAGAAATCTGAATACTGCTTGTCAGAAGGACAACTATCCTCTTCCCAACATGGAGACCCTCCTCCAACAGGTCACTGGTTCCAATATGATGTCCATGCTTGATGGATTTTCAGGTTATAATCAGGTTGTTATTCGAGACAAAGATAAACATAAGACCACATTCACAACCCCTTGGGGCAAATTTGAATATTTGAGAATGCCCTTTGGTCTTCTTAATGCTGGGGCCACTTTTCAAAGGGCCATGGATTATGCTTTCAAGGAGTTAATCGGTAAAGTCATTGAAATCTACCAAGATGATCTCACGGTGTTTTCAAAAGAAAGATCCGGCCATGTTGGTCATCTCAAGCAGGTCTTCGAACAATGTAGGAAATATGGTATTTCCTTAAATCTGGCTAAGTCTGTCCTAGGCATTGATGAGGGGAAACTCCTTGGTCATATCATATCTAAGGATGGGGTCAAAATTGACCCTGAAAGAATAGAAGCCATACAAAAGATACCTCTTCCAAGAAATGTGAGAGGGCTTCAATCTTTCAATGGTCATATCAACTTCATCAAAAGGTTTATCCCTAATTTAGCAGAATTAATGAAACCCATGCAGACATTACTTAAGAAAAATGCTAAGTTTGTGTGGACTAATGAAGGAAAAGATGCCTTTGACAACATAAAAGATGCTATCACTAGGTCACCTGTGTTGGTAAGCCCAGATTACACTAAAGATTTCATGGTTTTCTCCTTTGCTTCCGAAGACACTGTTGTCTGCCAGATTGCACACCAACAGCAGAAATCTTTCGAAAGTTGTCTCCCTCACTGGAAGTGGGGAGAAGTGTGGCCTTGGGGGCAAGCAATGAGCCAGGTACTGTCACCTGAATCCCAGCTCCTCCGTTTAGGCTAACTCCTAACGAAGCCAAAGGGGGTAGTCCCTACAAAGAGTTAACTATGGCTCAATGTTTTATATGTTTTAAGTGTGTGGTATGATGCGGATGGATGTTGTTTAGGAGTTTTTTTATTGATGAGAGATCACAATTTTAACAATTGAAATAAACACAAGATAAAGAAGCAATTCACGTTGCGATATGAGACAGGAGATTTGAGAAACAAACCCTTTGGTGAATTTAAAGCAAGACAACCATGGAAATATAAATGCTCCAGATAGATAATAAGCAAATAAAATGATGTCAAGGATTAGTGCCTTATGGAGTCAAAAAATGGTCTTGAGTGCTTGGGTTGCTTGATACAAGAGTTCAAAGCGGTAATGTTCATGAGATCGTCTTGCAAATTAATCTTGGTTTATTGAATGTTTTAGTGATCTTGTTTATTAGGCTGTCAAGAACACAAGGATAAAAAGGAACAAACCAATCGGGAAAGATACTGGCAACCTCTTAGATGATAAGTCGGGAGCACCCAGATTCAAGAGGATAGGTGTCCAATGTTTGAACCGCCCCCGAGTCTGACCAGTGGATTCTCAGCACCACATATTTCAGGAAGCAACCTCAGTATTTAACGCCGGTTTGCTTGGTTGGAGTAAAGTTTTATTAGGTTATCACTTATGAGATTAACAGATCTGACACCTTTCTGAGTACTAGCCCAACCCTTTCAAGTTGGCAGAGCATACGGGTGTCAGATAACAACCAAGATAAATTAATTAATGGGGGTGTGAATTGGAATATTTTATTATTAGAGCACCGTTCAACTCTCCGATAGAGAGCACTCTTGACTTAGTCTTAAGACCAAAGTTCAAGAGACTTTAATTAATCTAAATGCCTAATGCAAGGGAAATGCAATAACTAAATGCTCTCCGACAGAGAGTGCTCTTGACTCGGATTTGGCCAAGTTCAAGAGGCTTTGTTTATTTTATGAAAATGGGAGCAGTTGTAAAAATGAAGAAACAAGTGAAGCTTAAATTACTGAAAGTAAAAAGATGATAATAAGATATGACAAGATGCTTAATATAACTCAAAATAGACTTAGTATTCTACCAAACAATGTTAATCTAAAGGTGGGATCTACCTCCGAACAAGGTCGATCACTAAGAACCACTAGTCCTTGAGACTTTCCAGCTAGCTGAAACTTCAGCAAGGAGGCTAATGGGGAACGAGAAGCTACCACAAAACTATGTGGCCTTTGGGATGCGATCCCAAAGCTAGCTTACTCTAGTCAAAACATGGAAATAGAAAATGATGAAAGTAAACAGTTTAATCTAAACCATGAAATAAGAGATCTAAACTAGAAAAAAAACACAAGACTCTTCCCCAAATGGGGAAGAAAAACCCAAAAGTGGAGGACTCGTCCACTTAACTTTTTATTAATCAGATTACAATTTTCCTTTGGGAGTTAAACCCTTGAAAGGTCTTTTTGAGAAAAGTAAAAACAACTTAGTGCAATAAAACCTGAAAGCCCTTGAAGGCTAGTACAAAAGGAGATTGGTTTTGGTTCTGCTGCTTGGTTTGGATCTTCTCCTTGAATGCACTTTGCTCTTCTTTGAAAATTGTTCCACAAGTTTATCTTCTCTTTCAAAGAGACCTACACAAGCTTAGCAAATACTCAACAAGCACCCATTAAACGTTAATAAAAATCAAATAAACTTGAAACTAAGTAAGTCTAGACTTGAAAAATAAGATCTAAAATTTGAAAAGCATGAGATTTTGTTTTGAATTTATTAAAATGATGAAACGGACCAGCAAACAAACTATTTCTAAAAAAGGTAGGAAACAGCTCTAAACTATAAAAAAAATGAAAACTTTTGTATGCAAACTTCACTACCCTATATGCCAATTAGGTCCTAAGTAAACAAACCATCCAATGATGAGCTCTAAGTGAAAATATTGTGAAGTAAACTAAACTAAACTCTAACAATGCTAACTTATAAACAATGGAAACTAACTATTACTAACCAATTAACTTGTTTTGTGTGTTTCGATGTGTTTTAGGGCACTTTTTGGATATGGACGAGAGGAGCTAATGAGGGGAAAAACGAGAGGAATGGAGAGAGGAAAAATGATGGGGGACGAAAGGGAAGAGAGGAGGAGAAATGAGCAAAACAAATGGGTGGATGGAGGAGAAAAGAAGCAAAAACGAATGAGTGGATGGAGCTAATCTAATGGAGATGGGCTTGAAGATACAAGCTTTAAGGACAAGTAACCAAGGTAGTTGTTTTGAAGAGTTGATGGTGAAGCAAGAAACTCCTATTTGCCTATGCTTAACAAATTGAGAACCCTTTGGCCACAAGTGGAGTGAAAGAGAACCTGCAAAAGCTCACAAAACCTTGAGAAATACTTGCAAAGCACATATGATCAAGCGAAAAGAGAAGAGATATATGCATGTGCTAGATTGTTAGCCATCTAAACATATAAATCAAAACCAAAAATTCCTAAGCATATGAGAAATTACACAATATCACCTCAGAATTGTGATGAAGCATGGCCACTGTTACCACCTAAAGTTGCACTTTAGTTGGACTTCAGTGAGCCGCCAGGGTTGCACAATCACTTGTGCTTTTCAGTGTTCAGAAGTTCCAAGCTTGGCCTGTTCAAGGCCCCTTTTTTTAAATGTTTTGTAGTACATGACCGTGCCCCACGGGGTTTGTAATAAGCGTACTAGCATGGTGGTTTTTTGAGTGACTCGGTTCCCTAGGACTTAACAATCAAAGAAGGTATTCCAAGGAGTTTTTTCCCTTGTCGATTATGCCTTGCCTTTAGCCGAGTATAATCGATGAGGTTTTCTCCTGCTCCTCCAAAGCTGGAATGCCCAAAGTGGGGGTTAGGCCTTAGGGGATTATTAGAGCCCATTTTGCAACATGTATGAACATGCTAGACGCTAGAATTTTATCGTTTTGTCATGTACTAGGTTCCCCTGAAGTTTCAGTCGATTCCGAGAAAAAATATTTTTCGCATTTTTTAAGCCATTTTTTAATGGTTTAATTAAAAAATTTCAAAAGGTGATAAAAGTCTTATCCGGATTCGGATTTTGACGCAGGGATGCTCATTTTCAAGCTCAGAGCATCCTCTTTACTCTGGTACCCAGTTTTCCTAACTTTCGGGCAGTCAAAGCGCCCCGTGGAGCAGTTTTGCCTATCAGAGCTACAAAGTGGCACTTTAATGCCAGAAAAACATCAAAATGCACTTTGGCAAATAATTAAAATATTTAAAAAGTGAATATTGGCACATGCCAAATGACTTGGAATAAGTCAATTTAAGGTGAACGACTACATCCAAGTGAAAAGCATATGTTAAAAGTTACATAAAAAGTCAAAATTGGAATATTTATATTCCATGCTCCCCACTCCACGTGAGCAACGGCCGTACAAATGGAGGTATGGAGAGTGAGTTCAAAAGGGGGCCACCTCATATGACATGGCATAAATTCGTTTTTGATAAGCTATTGCAAGTGAAGGTCAAATAAAAGATGATCATTTGTATTATTAAAGAGAAACGTACGGATCTCTCTCACGTGGGCCATACTTCTCCTTCACGGCCGTGGCAAAAATTAATGTTTGAAGCTTGGGTTGGGTGTCACGTTAAGACAATGACCAAGCATATAAAAGGTTTATATTTAAGTGTGAATATACCATGATACAACTCGCCCATCATCCTTCACGTGGGGCCAACTTCTCACATGGCCGGTTTCATTTCTGTTTTGAGGATGAGTTCGATGAGGTGGCAATAACCCACGTAGCTTCCAATTAAAACTTCCAATCCTACCTCACACAAAAAGCTCGAGAGTTTGGAAACATCACTTGGCATCCTCATCCTCTCACGTGTGAGCAGCTTTCACTGAGAGGGCAGCTTCTACTTTGAACTGTTTTTTCCAAATACGATGGTGCATTGCCATTGGTTGAGAGCTTGCCTTGCTCTACAATCTAGCTCCTTAGGGTTTTGCGCCCTAGATGCGTGCCATTTGCTATATATTGAGGAGCTTGGCTCCATTGTAACGATCTGGAAGGTGGAACCTCTGCACATTTCTATTTGTAATATTTTTATTTTTGAGTTAATAAAGAGAAGGCTTTGGAGGCTAATCTGATTTGGTGATTGTCTTGGATTGGATCTACATGCATGAATGAGGTAAACTGTACTTATGTTCCATTGATTAATATTGTTGGGATTGCATTTCTTGGGTAAAGAAGTTATCTTCTTATAGATCTGTAAGTAACTCTTTATAGGCTGCTTACATATGTAAATGATATCATGATGCAAAGAATGATGGTGTTTCTTGCTTGAAATTCATTTTTCTATTGTTTTATGGTTTATTGTTATACAAATGCTCTTAATCCCCTTGTTAGTTCTTGGTAGCTATGTACAGGTAGCCCAAGTTGGAGAGCACAAAGAACTTGCTTGATCTTGTCTTCATTTCAACATTGTCGATCGAAGTGTAGATCTTATCGGTGCATCAAGGAGTTTGACTCCATAACCCTTCTCTTCAAAAGCACTCAAACCCCATGGGTTCACTTTTCTAGATCCATTTTTTTATTCTATCTCGGTTACTGTCCTATTTAAATCTAAATCTTGCTTCAAAGTTCATTTGATTAATAGATCTAAGCAAGTAGCAATCTAGAGAGTCTAATAGCTTCATTTTTATTTAGTTCTAGGTTGCTAGCTAAGTTAGAAAATTTTGCAATTTTTTGTAGCAACGTCAAAGACACTTTTTAAGTGTTTCTTGGCATTTTTAAGACTAATTCAGTTCGCTGGTTTTTTTGTCTTTTAGCAGGTCCGAGCTTTTTAAAGCTCAAAGTCTGAGATTCGGAGGTGTCCGTAGCCATCCGGGGAGCTAGTTTTACTTCCCTTACATCATTCTAACATTGTAAACTGACTTGTTCCCTAATGATAAAGGGCAAGCAGCATTTCTCTTAAGTTTCCAAGTTGTAATCAAAAAATAAAAAGAGCACAGCAGGCAATTCCAGCGCCTGAACCCAATCCCCCCAGGGGGGATTCGCACCCTTGTTTTATTTTTTTTGTTTTAGATTAGTTTTCTTTCAAGCAGTAGTAATTAGATAACTCACTCAAGCACACAACGTCCTCCGAGGACCTGTTTATCTTTTTTATATGCTTTTGTGTTTATTTCAAATTATTATCTTGTGCTTAAAATTTAATCCCAAAATTAACCCCCCTCGCTTTATGCTTGGGGTTTAGTGTAGATTAATCATCCACTCATACCTGTTTAATAAAACGAACAACGCCCCAAACTTGGAGTATGCTCTTGACCACTGCAGCTTAGTCGGAACAGTTGGCTCAATCAGAAACGGGTGCAAGGTAATTAGTGTTAATAGGATAATCCATCAGAATCCAATCCTAAGAACTCGGGAGGTTGCATGGACTGAATCCACAGAGTCAGCAGGTTCTTAAGCGGGTTCATCCTCGCCTGGTTGGACACTTGGTAAGGTTGCTAGAGCACTCAGTTCGAAGTTTAGGTTTTCTTTTGGGCCAAACCAAGAATCAACCCACTCCTTAACTACTCATTTAATAACTATAAAATTTACCAACCGAGCCACTGCAATACTTTCACTGAGACTACACAAGCAACCCCACACAACAGTACTTACAAGCATTTTTACATTCTCGGCACTGGTCTTTATTTTTCTGTGTTTTAAGTATCAATCATAAATGTCGTGAATGCTCATTAATCTTATGTTGGGTTAGCTATTTGATTTAATTCACAAGCAGTGCTTTGTTGTTATAATTTTATCATCTCGTCATCTTTAACTCCTAGAATAGACTTTTATCTTTGTTGTAGATTAAAAGCCTTAGATTATTTTTCATAGGGACCACCCCCCTTGGCTTCGCTAGGAGTAAGCCTAGACGGAGGAGTCGAGTAATCAGGTGACAGCACTTGACTCTCACTTGCCCCCAAGGACACACCGAGCGGCTTGAAGGTTTCCTGCCGCGTCCCCCCCAGGTGTGTATTAGGCGGCAACATTTTGGCGCCGTTGCCGGGGATAAACCTTTCTATTCCCGGGTCACGACTTTTTGTTTTCTCATTTTTTGTTTTTGCTTTGTTTGATGATTGTTTAGAGTAGACCTTTATTCTTTCATCTGGCGACTCCACTAACCTTTTTCTCTTTATAAAATTTCAAAGTAAAACAAAAAATATTTCTGTGAGAGTTTTTAATGCATATTATTTTTCTCACATTGGCGACTCCATTGAAGGGATAAAACCCTTGTATCTCATAGATTTGTTGAGACTGGTTGTGTGTAGATGAGCCCATGCGACACAGTAAACTTAAAAGCTCATCATTCTGACAACTCCTTTGATTCAGTACAAGTTGGCCTCCATGGTTATTTCAGACTGACGCTTTTGGCACCAATATGGATGATGAAGAGTCTGGTGATCAAATTGCTAGTGCATATCCTCCCCTCAATTTTGCATATATCCCAGGTTTTCCTAACTTTCACTATGGTGAGGAGGATATATCAAGCTATTTTCCGAGGTTTTACGGAAATGGTGATCCGGTCGTCCAACACATCATGTCTTTCCTTAAGGTTCTGGCTGACTTCAATGTTTTGTACGAAGATAATATGATGCAGATGTTTGCGGGTACTCTGGAAGGAGAGGCTTATTATTGGTTTACTGAGGACCTTCCTAACAAGTGTATTACCTCCCTTTCATGCTTCCTTAGAATTTTCTTAAAGCAGTGGCAGTATGATGATGACACTGTGGAAAGATTCATTGAAAAATCCTTGGCTTACTTCTTACCCGAGATAGAATATCACATGGAAAACCCTGAGCCTCCTCGTGTTGTCATGACAGAGAACATTGAATATGTGGAGGTTCCTATAGCCTCTCTCACTAAAGAAGAGATTATGCAGCTTATTGAAAATCATGGTGCCATTCTCCCTGGAGCACAATTTGACTTTAAGAGAATGATCCATGATGATCCCATTGAAGAGTTTCATGAAGCATCCTTGATTGAGGACATTGTTGAGGACCCTCCGCATTTCACTTTAACAGAAAATATGGAAGATTCAGAGTGTTCCCTGGTCCACTTCAATAATGATGATCATATGTATGTTCCAAACTTACCTGAAGAGGAAGCCATTGCAAAGATTAACGAAGACATTCATGAGGGATCTTTAATTGAGGAGGTCTTTGAGGAGTTTTCTCACATTGCCATGGTAACAAACATTGAAGATTTGGGATTTCAAGATTACTTTAGTGAAGATGACGACATTTGTACTCCTAAGCCACCTCCAGAAAAAACTATCACAGAAGCCCTTATTGAAAATGAGGAAGTTTGCAATATGTATAATGATGATGGTTTGGAAGGCTTACTTCCTTATGACCCTTTTTCTGAAGGGGAGGATTATGAGCATGAAGAAGCCATTATGGAGGTTGATGAAGAAACTCTTAAGCATCCATTAATGGAAGATGTTATTGAAGAACCTCTTCATATTGCCATGATGAAAAGCATTGAATATTTGAAGCTTTCTCAACATAATTTCAGAGAGGATGATGACACTTGTACTTCGCATCTACCTTCAGAAGAAACCAGTACAGAGGCTTATAGAAAAATTTATGACGAAGACAATATTATGTATGATGATACCCCTCTTGACTCTCCACATGGTAATGAAGTTAGGGAAAGCTTGTTCTCTTGTAAACATTTTGAAGACAAGCCTTGTAAAGAAGTTTATTATGACCATGAGGAAGATAGATCTAGCCAGGGACATGATACGAATAGTGAAGACCCCTCCATCTTTGCCAAAAATACCTATGATGATTATTGGACATACATTGAGAAACCCATTTTTGATATATCTAGAGAAGGGAGTGTGCATTCAGAAATATTGGGAGATCTTGATATAAAAGAGGAGCATGCATGTGCTTCATGTGATCAGTCAGAACCAAACATGAGTGCTAGTAATGAAGACCCGAAGGTGCTATGCATTGAAGATTCAGATGGGACTCAGTCAATTGAATATTTATACATCAGTCCTATCCAATCTTGGATAGAAGCATCCTGCGAGAGGACCTGCCAGTTGAGGAAGCAATTTGATGATATTCTGCATGGTCATGATCTCCCATCCAGCCCCCCCATCCTCAACATTTTCGTAGGTTTGCATCTTGTGAATAAGGTATCCTTGTTTTGGCTGGTAACCAAACACAAGGTAAATTTCTTTTTTGATGAAATGTTAAGGTGGTTGCATTGGATTTATCATTTTACTTAGCATTTTCGTCATGTTATGTTTAGAGTAGGAAATAAGCTCCTCAAGGTGAGCATTTACTTTCTGCATTTCCTCTTTATTAGTTAGTTTTTTCCTTTTGAATAAAGTAACTTATGGTTCATTGGTTTCTTGCAAACACTTGTGCTACTGAAAGGTTTTCTTGTCAAGTTGAGATGTTTTTACAGGTCATAGAAACTGGAGATTCTGGTGTTCTCGTATGCTTTCCTTGCCTCAAGACTAGATCAAGCACACGTCCCGCAGTTGGAGCCAGATGTTACCACCTAAAGTTGCACTTTAGTTGGACTTCAGTGAGCCGCCAGGGTTGCACAATCACTTGTGCTTTTCAGTGTTCAGAAGTTCCAAGCTTGGCCTGTTCAAGGCCCCTTTTTTTAAATGTTTTGTAGTACATGACCGTGCCCCACGGGGTTTGTAATAAGCGTACTAGCATGGTGGTTTTTTGAGTGACTCGGTTCCCTAGGACTTAACAATCAAAGAAGGTATTCCAAGGAGTTTTTTCCCTTGTCGATTATGCCTTGCCTTTAGCCGAGTATAATCGATGAGGTTTTCTCCTGCTCCTCCAAAGCTGGAATGCCCAAAGTGGGGGTTAGGCCTTAGGGGATTATTAGAGCCCATTTTGCAACATGTATGAACATGCTAGACGCTAGAATTTTATCGTTTTGTCATGTACTAGGTTCCTCTGAAGTTTCAGTCGATTCCGAGAAAAAATATTTTTCGCATTTTTTAAGCCATTTTTTAATGGTTTAATTAAAAAATTTCAAAAGGTGATAAAAGTCTTATCCGGATTCGGATTTTGACGCAGGGATGCTCATTTTCAAGCTCAGAGCATCCTCTTTACTCTGGTACCCAGTTTTCCTAACTTTCGGGCAGTCAAAGCGCCCCGTGGAGCAGTTTTGCCTATCAGAGCTACAAAGTGGCACTTTAATGCCAGAAAAACATCAAAATGCACTTTGGCAAATAATTAAAATATTTAAAAAGTGAATATTGGCACATGCCAAATGACTTGGAATAAGTCAATTTAAGGTGAACGACTACATCCAAGTGAAAAGCATATGTTAAAAGTTACATAAAAAGTCAAAATTGGAATATTTATATTCCATGCTCCCCACTCCACGTGAGCAACGGCCGTACAAATGGAGGTATGGAGAGTGAGTTCAAAAGGGGGCCACCTCATATGACATGGCATAAATTCGTTTTTGATAAGCTATTGCAAGTGAAGGTCAAATAAAAGATGATCATTTGTATTATTAAAGAGAAACGTACGGATCTCTCTCACGTGGGCCATACTTCTCCTTCACGGCCGTGGCAAAAATTAATGTTTGAAGCTTGGGTTGGGTGTCACGTTAAGACAATGACCAAGCATATAAAAGGTTTATATTTAAGTGTGAATATACCATGATACAACTCGCCCATCATCCTTCACGTGGGGCCAACTTCTCACATGGCCGGTTTCATTTCTGTTTTGAGGATGAGTTCGATGAGGTGGCAATAACCCACGTAGCTTCCAATTAAAACTTCCAATCCTACCTCACACAAAAAGCTCGAGAGTTTGGAAACATCACTTGGCATCCTCATCCTCTCACGTGTGAGCAGCTTTCACTGAGAGGGCAGCTTCTACTTTGAACTGTTTTTTCCAAATACGATGGTGCATTGCCATTGGTTGAGAGCTTGCCTTGCTCTACAATCTAGCTCCTTAGGGTTTTGCGCCCTAGATGCGTGCCATTTGCTATATATTGAGGAGCTTGGCTCCATTGTAACGATCTGGAAGGTGGAACCTCTGCACATTTCTATTTGTAATATTTTTATTTTTGAGTTAATAAAGAGAAGGCTTTGGAGGCTAATCTGATTTGGTGATTGTCTTGGATTGGATCTACATGCATGAATGAGGTAAACTGTACTTATGTTCCATTGATTAATATTGTTGGGATTGCATTTCTTGGGTAAAGAAGTTATCTTCTTATAGATCTGTAAGTAACTCTTTATAGGCTGCTTACATATGTAAATGATATCATGATGCAAAGAATGATGGTGTTTCTTGCTTGAAATTCATTTTTCTATTGTTTTATGGTTTATTGTTATACAAATGCTCTTAATCCCCTTGTTAGTTCTTGGTAGCTATGTACAGGTAGCCCAAGTTGGAGAGCACAAAGAACTTGCTTGATCTTGTCTTCATTTCAACATTGTCGATCGAAGTGTAGATCTTATCGGTGCATCAAGGAGTTTGACTCCATAACCCTTCTCTTCAAAAGCACTCAAACCCCATGGGTTCACTTTTCTAGATCCATTTTTTTATTCTATCTCGGTTACTGTCCTATTTAAATCTAAATCTTGCTTCAAAGTTCATTTGATTAATAGATCTAAGCAAGTAGCAATCTAGAGAGTCTAATAGCTTCATTTTTATTTAGTTCTAGGTTGCTAGCTAAGTTAGAAAATTTTGCAATTTTTTGTAGCAACGTCAAAGACACTTTTTAAGTGTTTCTTGGCATTTTTAAGACTAATTCAGTTCGCTGGTTTTTTTGTCTTTTAGCAGGTCCGAGCTTTTTAAAGCTCAAAGTCTGAGATTCGGAGGTGTCCGTAGCCATCCGGGGAGCTAGTTTTACTTCCCTTACATCATTCTAACATTGTAAACTGACTTGTTCCCTAATGATAAAGGGCAAGCAGCATTTCTCTTAAGTTTCCAAGTTGTAATCAAAAAATAAAAAGAGCACAGCAGGCAATTCCAGCGCCTGAACCCAATCCCCCCAGGGGGGATTCGCACCCTTGTTTTATTTTTTTTGTTTTAGATTAGTTTTCTTTCAAGCAGTAGTAATTAGATAACTCACTCAAGCACACAACGTCCTCCGAGGACCTGTTTATCTTTTTTATATGCTTTTGTGTTTATTTCAAATTATTATCTTGTGCTTAAAATTTAATCCCAAAATTAACCCCCCTCGCTTTATGCTTGGGGTTTAGTGTAGATTAATCATCCACTCATACCTGTTTAATAAAACGAACAACGCCCCAAACTTGGAGTATGCTCTTGACCACTGCAGCTTAGTCGGAACAGTTGGCTCAATCAGAAACGGGTGCAAGGTAATTAGTGTTAATAGGATAATCCATCAGAATCCAATCCTAAGAACTCGGGAGGTTGCATGGACTGAATCCACAGAGTCAGCAGGTTCTTAAGCGGGTTCATCCTCGCCTGGTTGGACACTTGGTAAGGTTGCTAGAGCACTCAGTTCGAAGTTTAGGTTTTCTTTTGGGCCAAACCAAGAATCAACCCACTCCTTAACTACTCATTTAATAACTATAAAATTTACCAACCGAGCCACTGCAATACTTTCACTGAGACTACACAAGCAACCCCACACAACAGTACTTACAAGCATTTTTACATTCTCGGCACTGGTCTTTATTTTTCTGTGTTTTAAGTATCAATCATAAATGTCGTGAATGCTCATTAATCTTATGTTGGGTTAGCTATTTGATTTAATTCACAAGCAGTGCTTTGTTGTTATAATTTTATCATCTCGTCATCTTTAACTCCTAGAATAGACTTTTATCTTTGTTGTAGATTAAAAGCCTTAGATTATTTTTCATAGGGACCACCCCCCTTGGCTTCGCTAGGAGTAAGCCTAGACGGAGGAGTCGAGTAATCAGGTGACAGCACTTGACTCTCACTTGCCCCCAAGGACACACCGAGCGGCTTGAAGGTTTCCTGCCGCGTCCCCCCCAGGTGTGTATTAGGCAGCAACAGCCACCAAGAGCCCCCACGAATTTGACCTCCAAAGTCACAATTTTAATTAAATATAGATCGAATTACAATTCCTCAGAGTTTCTTTGCAAAAAAGTCCATGAGAAGAGAGCTAAAATGCTTCTCTTAAATAACAAAACACTAGCCTACCTCTACCCTAATTCGAATTGGCTCAAAGGAAGCCAATACCATCTAACACAAGTCGAATTCCAATCAACATCTAGTTCCAACCAATTAAAATACATGTCAGTCAAGCTTGGAGTGCTAACTCCAATCAATAAGTCGAGCTACTTTGATTGAGATAAGGAGGTGGCCTCCACCTAGGCAAGGCGCCCTTCATCTCCTCTTTGGAATGATCACCATGTGAATGAGTGATTGCCACATGTGAAGCTCGAGATCCAAGTAGAGATGATGTGAGGATATCAATGAGGTCGAATATGCCACATAACATAAGCTTGGAGTGGAGTGGGTGGTGGTAACACGAGTTATGAAGGGAGCCAATGCACAAATCAAGGAATGGCACCTACCATATCCATTAGTGCAACCACCAACCCAATAGCCATGTGCCAACACATCAAATCGAATTTCTTGTTGAAGGAGGGCGAATTCTCTTTGAGAGATCCACTTGTGGTGACTGTACAGTTGATTGAATGTTGACTGAGATGATTGGAATCTTCATAAATGTTGAGTGCCATGTCAATTAGCGTTTTACTTTATTCCTTTTGGATTATTTTGGAGAGATTTGGATTATCTCCAAAATAATCATTTTTTATAATTTTAATTAATAATTTCTCTGTAACTGGGTTTTTTGAGAAATTATTAATTATGAGGCCTAATTGACATCTGAAACTTAGGATAAACCGGTCCACGGGTTATGTGTGATTTTTGGCTTATGAATCGAGCCATCAATCACTAAATTCGAACCCCGGACGACTGACATATTACAAATTGAAATTTCTCTATTTAAACTATAGAGAAATTTATTTAAATTTTAATAAATAATTAAAAACCCAAAACCGGAGGACCCGTTAAAAAAATTTTGAAATTTTTTCTGAGGGTCCTAGTGACCTAGGACATGACCAACACTTATTCAAATAATGTCTAGTAGGCTTATATACATCAGTTGGACTCTAATAACCCCCCATGGCTAAAATTTTCAAAATCAGGCATTCCAGCTTTGGAGGAAGCAGAAGAAAACTTCATCGATTATAGCTTGGCTATAGGCAAAGTATAATTGACAAGGGAAAAAACTCCCTAGAATACATTAGTTGCTTAATCAAGTCATGGGGGACTGAGACACTCAGATCCTACTAGCACACTTTATTACAAACCCCATGGGGCCATGGTCATGTCGACTGAAAAACAAAACTGGCTAGCCAAAATTGGCTAGGCACAAATGCTGGATCATCTGATACACTGGAGTACAAACTTTCATCATGTTTGTCAAATGGCGGTGTTATCACACAGCTTGTAGTTGCCCCTAGAGGTATCCCATCCGGGACGGTAGAGGAGCTAGGCAACTAAAGAGGTGACCCAAGAGATGCCACGGTTCCCAATGCAGGTGGGAGTCACGTCAACCGAGGCACTCTTCGCTTTAGGTCAAAGTGTAACTAGACCAAGGGGGAGACCCTATACCCCAATCACAGTTGATTGGACCTAAACAAAGGTTTCTAAGTGTAGGTAAGTAATGAGTTACGGAAACCAATGCAAGGCTAAGTGGACCTAAGGTTTAAGGTATGGTTGAGGGAAGTATAAGAGATTATTAACGTTTCAACCTATGTATGGTCTAGGCCACATGATGGGGTATGATGATAAAGTATAGTACCATGTATTTGCACAAGTGGGTCTAGTTTTCTTGGGAAGTGTGAAGTGGTTCTAGGTAGGCCCACAAGGTGAAGTTAGATGTGAGGTAGGTACTATAGGTTATATGTAGGCTAGATCTATGAGTTGAAATTGATTTCAAGGATACCCATGTGCTAGATCTAGGATTTGACACCAATCCCAAGGAGTGCGACTTGCTTGGTGATGGACTAGTGCCTTGTTAAGTGGGCTAATGGGGTCAAAAAGTATGTCAAATTGTAGATCGGGACACCTAGAAGCCAAGTCAAGTGGATTGGATGAGATCCAATGGTTGGATCTTATTAGATCTAGGTTTTTTAAGTGATGACCAAAAGTGGACCACAATTCCTTAAAACTAGGAATGCAATCTCCAAGGCGGATCTTGATGAAAGGACAGTATAGACCTAGGTTTCAAGGCATGGGCATTCCAAATCCACGAAAATCTCCAACACCCACTTTCTAGAAGTGGACCAACTCAAAAAATCAAGGGGGTGCGATTTGCTCAAGGAGGGTCCAAAAATGGGTTTTGGTGGACCAAATCAAGTCCAATGGCCACCAAAATGTAGATCCGGGATGTTATTACCCCGATCTATGTTCCTTCAAAGTTTCAAGTGAATCCAATGGCTAGATCTTAGTAGATCTAAGTTTTAAGATGCCAAGAAGGTCAAAAGGGGGTTTCAACCCCTTAAAACATGGAGAGATGTCCACAAGGTAGTTTTCACCAAAGTAAAGACATGGGTATAGGTTATCAAGTGTCTAGATGTCAAATCAAGTGGGATCTCACCTACCCATGTGCTAGATCTAACCCAACAAGCTTCTCTTAGGAAAATCGATTTAGGTTCAAGAAGGCTTTTTGCATTGAAAAGTGTGTCAATTTTTAGCCAATCACCACCAAACTATAGATCCAACTAGGGGTGGATCCTATAGAGGTGGGTTTTTAATATCTTTTCAATTGCAAGGCTAGATCTAAGTAGATCTAAGAAATACCAAAATTGGGGTTTTGATTTAATTAGGGTTTTATGACCAATGAAGATAGAATGGATGAAAGAGGCACATACCTTGTAGATCTTACCTCAATTGCTTATGGCCACCTTGCAAATAGATAGCATTCTCCTATGTGTATATTCAAGAGTGAGATCCAAGTGCTCCAACCAAATCGCCCTTCTCCAAGATAGCCAAATCGTCCTCCTCCTACAAGACAAGATCAAAGAAACAAGTCAAGCAAGATGATTATGAAAATGGTAGAAAGATGTAATAGAAAGCATCAACTATGTCACGAAGATACAATAATGATACTCCCTGTCACAAGATCAACCCAAGAGAGAATATGTGGATCCCTCCAACAATAACCCTCATGAAGTCGCCCTCCTCTCTCCAATTCGACTTTCCTGTCAAAAGGTTAGCAAAAGCACCAAAATCCACAATGATACATAGAAGAGATACTGTATATTCAATATGCAAGAGAATCCACAATGCAAGAGAGATGTGCTCCACAAAAAATCTTCTATTCCAATATTCCAGAGCTCCAAAGGTGAGCTATACAATGGGGGGTCTCCTCCTTATATAGGATAATAAAGACCAAAACCCTATACCACTTCATAATACTACATCAAATGAGTGGTTGAGATTATAAGATCTCATCATACAATCAATGGCTAAGATGACCCATAACAATATATCACATGGATCACTCAAATAACAAAAGCGCCCTCACTAAATGGTACAATGGAGGGTGACGTCATCCCACTAGAGGGGTAAAAAGTACAATAATCCACCTCATGATGACTAGGACATGATAAAATAAGCTCATGGTGGGGCAGGGCTACTATTCTTGTACAGCAGATATCTGCACATTCCAGAGCTTACATTATTCCAGAGCATGGCTATATATTATGGATCACTCATGATCAGAGCAGTATATTATTCAGATTTGTATATGACCTTGTGTCAAGGCTGAGCCTTGAGAGTTCAGATTGGATGACTGATGTGACCACTTATCCCATTACAGTTTCAGTTCAGTGCCTAGAGATGTACTTCAGCAGTGTTTCAGATGATGCATGATGATTGCTATCATGATGATGTTGTATGATCTAGGGATATGTTCTCACTGACAGTGGATTATTAGCTTGTTGATTTAGTCATGATTATAGCATGTGCTTGGTATATTATTCCTGATGTGGCAAACTATTTAAAATGAACTGTAAATCTTAAAATGGACAATTGCTTGCGCTTTTAGGTCATCTAACAAAACTTACTGGTATTTCACCTTACATAGACATGGTCTTTCCCGACACCTGTTGTCTGCTAGTGTAGGCTCCATATCCACTTGTCTCCATCCATACATGACCTTCCTGTTTGACTTTAAACCCTGACTTGTCTCATTTGACTTCCTGGTACTGAGGACTCCCCTATTTTTCTACCTCTGTGTTTGGACCGCATCCCTGTTTATTCAGTGTCTCGGCTCTGAGTTGGTGACAGAACTTGCCTTTGGTAAGTTGGATTGTAGGCCTAAATCATTCTGGTCGGTTGTCCCGATGTTTGGCATTGGCTCGAACTCCCCCTAGTCACTTGAGATGTTGTTGGCTAAAACTGAAAGCTCATGTTCTACCTGTGGAAACTAAATGAATTCGCCCATGGAAACAAAAAAAAGGGGCAAGAGCAATGAAAAGCTAAAAATACTCCTCGAAGAGTATAAGAAAGGTCCAAAAAGCAATAGTTCTTAAAAGCTATATCTAAACAATTGCTGACCTTGTGAAAATATGAAAAACATGCCCTGGATGCAAGCTGCAACTAGTTGTGCTTCTCAGCACATCTGAAATCCGAAGGGTTATGTAGGCCAAAAAAGGCCATGGAAATAAATTGAATGATCCTAATGAACTTGGATCAACTTGATGTAGACATGATGCCTAAGTTGAATAAGCACTCTCTAAACAACTTATCCATCTGTGAGGCACAGCCATCCCCCGTGTTCTTTTGTCCAACACAGAGATTGTAGCTTCCCCCTCTCCCAGTCCAAAGTATTTTTGAGTTAAGTTAGACAAGTCACACCCTTGGCCCAACCTTGCTACTAGCCTTCATCCTTCACTAGCAGTTTGACCATGTCCAATGGGTGAGTTTGTCATTTGAACTATGGTGCAAGTAATTTTATATAACAACGGAATATGATAAAATAATTAATGCCACTGAATGGAATTTGTACTTTGAGCTTAGCTATGGAATGATTAAAGAAGCATTGTCTTAGTCTACTGATGTGATTTATCCTTGATTATATATATTCTTGGGATCCGTGATGATGTGGACCATGTATGGATGATTATTGATGATGAGTTATGGTCCCACATGTTTGATGATGATATCATATGATGGACATATGATACAGATGATGTTTGATCCAGTTCAGCAGGTTATTATCATTACAGATCAGCAGATTATACATTGTCCATATATGGTGGACCCTACAGCTGGCCCATTAGGGCAACCCAGGGTGTATGAGTACTCATTCCTAGTGGATTTGGGTCTTCTGGATCCATTGAGACACCTATCTTTCAGTTCCGGGCACTTCTGACAGTGATTGATGCAGTTTTACACTTGTTGACCAGATTTGGGGCTGATTTCCCAGCCTGAGCAGCAGGGGCCCCGAGAGGCCGGTTCACCTAGGGCGCTGATGATGGAGGGGGTGGTCCAGCCACTTGTTATTACCATTTATCCCCCCTCCCGGAGAGCCTGGTGGGCTCAGATTGACAGCGCTAGCACCCTAGGAGGCAGTTTTGGCACTTTCACAGTTCCCGAGGCAGTTAAAAAATGGGATAAAGTGGTCACTGAGGAAATCGATTTGGGCAATTGAGGCAAGGTTTTGGCATTTGGTTTTCACAGAGGTCTTCCAGGGTGATCTCACTATCTTCCAGTCAGTTTTCACCATGTGGGTATCTCCAGATTGATCACAGGAGGACATTTACTGCTCGATTGTCATGGATTCTGAGGACAGTTTTGGTCATTATCATTATATTGGACATATTTTATTATTTTATTGTGCCTTGGGGTGAGCTAGCAAGGATTTATACCTCCTAGCCCCACCATGTGCTTATTTTATCTTGTCCTAGTCATCATGAGGTGGATTATTGTACTTTATACCCCTCTTGTGGGATGACGTCACCCTCATTGTACCATTTAGTGAGGGCGCTATTGTTATGTTGAGTGATCCATGTGATATTATGTTATGGATTCATCCTAGCCATTGATTGTATGATGAGATCTTATAATCTCAACCACTCATTTGATGTAGTATTGTAGAGTGGTATAGGGTTTTGGTCTTTATTATCCTATATAAGGAGGAGACCCCCCATTGTAAAGCTCACCTTTGGAGCTCTGGAATATTGGAATAGAAGATTTTTTGTGGAGCATATCTCTCTTGGCTTGTGGATTCTCTTGCATATTGAATATAAAGTATCTCTTCTATGTATCATTGTGGATCTCTGTGTTTTTGCTAACCTTTTGACAGAAAAGTCGAATTGGAGAGAGGAGGGCGACTTTTGGAGGGTTATTGTTGGAGGGATCCACATATTCTCTCTTGGGTTGATCTTGTGACAGGGAGTATCATTATTGTATCTTCGTGACATAGTTGATGCTTTCTATTACATCTTTCTACCATTTTCATAATCATCTTGCTTGACTTGTTTCTTTGATCTTGTCTTGTAGGAGGAGGACGATTTGGCTATCTTGGAGAAGGGATATTTGGTTGGAGCACTTGGATCTCACTCTTGAATATAAACATAGGAAATGCTATCAACTTGCAAGGTGGCCATAAGCAAATTGAGGTAAGATCTACAAGGTATGTGCCTCTTTCATCCATTCTATCTCCATTGGTCATAAAACCCTAATTAAATCAAAACCCCAATTTTTGGTATTTCTTAGATCTACTTAGATCTAGCCCTCATTTTGAAAAGATATTGAAAACCCACCTCTATAGCATCCACCCCTAGTTGGATCTATAGTTTGGTGGTGATTGGCTAAGAATTGATCCATTTTCTAAGATAAAAAGCTCTCCTTGACCTAAAGCGCACTTCCTTGAGAGAGGCTTGTTGGGCTAGATCTAGCACATGGGTAGGTGAGATCCCACTTGATTTGACATCTAGACACTTGATCACCTATACCCATATCCTTACTTTGGTGAAAACTACCTTGTGGACATCTCTCCATGTTTTGAGGGGTTGAAACCCCCTTTTGATTTTCTTGGTACCTTTAAAACTTAGATCTACTAAGATCTACCCATTGGATTCACTTGAAACTTTGAGGGAACATAGATCGGGGTACTAACATCCCGGATCTACATTTTGGTGGCCATTGGACTTGGTTTGGTCCACCAAACCCACTTTTTGCCCCTCCTTGAGAAAGTCGCACCCCCTTGAAATTTTGAGTTGGACCACTTCTAGGAAGTGGGTGTTGGAGATTTTTGTGGATTTGGATCGCCCATGCCTTGAAACCTAGGTCTAGACTGTCCTTTTGTCCCGATCTACCTTGGGGATTGCATTCCTTGTTTTGAGGAATTGTGGTCCACTTTTGGTCATCACCTAAAAACCTAGATCTAGCAAGATCCAACCATTGGATCTCATCCAAACCACTTGACTTGGCTTCTAGGTGTCCCGATCTACACTTTGACATTCTTCTTGACCCCATTAGCCCATCCAACAAGGCACTAGTCCTTCTCCAAGCAAGGCGCACTTCTTGGGATTAGTGTCAAACCCTAGATCTAGCACATGGGTAATCCTAGAACCAACTCTAACTTGTAGATCTAACCTAGATCTAGCCTATAGTACCATCTTCACACTTAACTTCACCTTGTGGGCCTTTCTAGAACCATTTAACATTTCCAAAGGCAACAAGACCCACTTGTGTAAACACATGGTACTATACTTAATAATCATACCCCATCAAGTGGCCTAAACCATACATAGATTGAAACATTAACTATCCATGATACCACCTTCAACCATACCTCAAACATTAGGTCCACTTAGCCTTGCATTGGTTTCCGTAACTTATCATTTATTCACCCTTTGAAACCTTTGCTTGGGTCCAATCAACTGTGATTGGGGTATTAGGGTCTCCCCCTTGGTCTGGTTATACCCTGACTTAAAGCGAAGAGTGCCTCGGTTGACGTGACTCCCACATTGCATTGGGAACCGTGGCATCTCTTAGGTCACCTCTTTAGTTGCCTAACTCCTCTACCGTCCCGGATGGGATACCTCTAGGGGCAACTACAAGTTGTGTGATAACAGTCCCTTTATTATATTCAGCATTGCCGAGACGAACTCTTTTTTACTTAATACCATGGATGGAGAGAGGTTGCCATTACCTATGAACGGACAGCATTTGAAGTTGTTTTACGACAACAACCTCTAAAAAATGACCATGGGGTCATTTCAGGGCTTCTCTAAACCCTCTCTTGTTGTATCTTTATGTATTTTTATACTTGTATCATATCTCATGTATAATATGCTTTGTACTTTATGCTTTAGAATAGATTTCAAATTATGTTGGTATATATTTGGCATTATTTTTATCATATATACATGGGACTAAGACACTTTTGTTTCCATGCAGGAAACGGATATTATGGGGTTCTCGAATACTCTCTTTGATCCATAAATCAAACAAGTACCCCTCCCGCAGTTGGAGCCAGATGTTGCCAACTATATTGTACAATAGTTGAACCTTCATTGAGCCGCCAGTGGTGGAACATGATCAGTGTTCACTTCCAGAGTATCAGGGGTTCAGTTTGCAATAATTAGCCAGCTTTGGCTAGCCAGTTTTATTTTTCAGTTGAAATGACCAAGGCCCCACGGGGTTTGTAATAAGTGTGCTAGTAGGGTTTTGAGTGGCTCAGTCCCCCATGACTTGACTATCAACTAAGGCATTCCAGGGAGTTTTTTTCTCTTGTCAATTATGTTTTGCCTATAGCCGAGTAATAATTGACGAGGTTTTCTCCCACTTCCTCCAAAGTTGGAATGCCCGATTTTGAAAGTTGAGCCTTGGGGGGTTATTAGAGTCCAACTCATGTATATGAACCTGCTAGACACCATGTATGTCTTAGATGGTCATTTCCTAGGTCCTTCGTCCATTAAAAACAATGTCCAAAAAAAATTTACCGGACGCGTTGGATGAGCTTTTTATTTTTATTATTTTATTATTATTATTCCAAATATTTAATTTGAAAAATGCAATTTGTAATATGTCAGTCGTTTGGACCAAGTCTTAAATTTTCATGTGTTAGTGGAGAGCACTGCTAAAAATTCGTCCGAGACATTAGGGTTTCGCTGGTGCACATTTCTCTTATGGATCCGCCGCCGGATCCTGGGCGAGCTGATCCGGAAGGGGCTCGTCCTCCCATTTCAGACCTTTTTCGTTCACTGGTTGCCTCCCAACCTGCTATTCCGAAGGTCTCTGCTCCAAATGATTCCAAGTTTGTTAAAAAAACGAAGGTACCTGAATTCAAACTATCATCAATAGCTTCGAAATGCAAAGTTGTCGCGCTAGCAGAAAAGGGTTTGGTAGGTCATTTCACAGGTTTATGGCCATTGCCTCGCTCCATAAAAATCTGGCTTAATAAAAACTGGCGACCTTTAATCCAAGGGGAAGTACAGCAAATCTTTTGTGGAAAAGGGTTTTTTGTATTCTTTTTTGAAAAAAAGGAGGATCGAGATCTGATTTTCAGAAATGGCCCATATTTCATGGGACCAAGAGGAATGTACCTCAACAAATGGGATCTATCTTTTGACCTAGAAAAGGATATACCAACGGCGGTTCCAGTCTGGGTTAAACTGCCACATCTTCCTCTGCATTGTTGGAATGACGAAGACCTCCGAGCCATCGGCAACTCGTTAGGAAAGTACATCGACAAATCAGAGCCAAAACCCCCAATGTTTTCCTATGCAAGAATATGTGTCGAGGTAGATCTAGAAAAGGGTATACCAGAAACTATAGACTTGTCAATGGATGGTTGGAGTCACAGGCAAACGGTTGATTATGTGCAGATACCCTTTAAATGCAAGGTTTGTCATGAATACGGGCATTTTGCGAGGCTATGCCCCAAAAGAAAAACTCCAGAGGATGAGGAGACTCAAAGAGGGGAGTGGAACGAAGTCTCATGGAAAAAAGGGGGCAAGTCCAATGCAAACATTGCCTCCAAATCCCCCCTTAAGAGCAATGAAAACTCCAACAAATTTCAAGTTTTAACAATAGAGGAAGACAAAGAAGAGCAGGAGAAAGAAAAGTTGACAGAGGAGCAGTAGGAAGATCTGAATCAAGACAACATTGAGAAAGAGGACCAGACCAACCACACTCATCAGCACGCAGCCGTAGGAATAGAGTCATCTTTAAACTCAGGAGGATCAGTAACGAGAGCCAAAGCAAAAGTTTTTCAAAAAGAAACATCAGAAAGCAAAGAAGAAGAGAAAGAACCCTTAGTCAAGAGAGGAAGAAGATTCAATAAAACAATAAGAGCGCAAGAAGCAGCCAGAGAAAAGGCGACAGGTAAGCAAACTAGCTTGGATCAGCATGTAAGAATAATATCGAGTGGAAAGCAGCACCAAGGAGTACAGGAGGAAAGAAAGGACATAGCAGGTCCTCCATCAAATAAAAAATAATGAAAATAGTCTCCTGGAACTGCAGAGGATTAGGTGGAAAGCAAAAAGCAGAAGCAATAAAAAGATTAAAAAAAATGGAGAACTTAACAATCATCATGATCCAGGAGACTAAAATGCAGGAGGAAGACAGCATCAATATCATGAAACATGCTTCGCCCAACGGGGAAGGGATCGTTGTTAGTGCAACAGGAGCTTCTAGAGGACTCATCACCTGGTGGGACAAGGGTATGTATAATTGTCATTCCTCTATTTCTAATCGTCATTGGATTTTCGCTGAGATTGAAGAGACCTCAAATAACAAAAAATTATGGGCCGAAAATATCTACGGGCCGACAATTTATGGGAAGAAGGAGCATTTTTGGAACCAGCTAATAGACCAAAGACATAGTATAGCAGATCTACCTTGCATTCTTGCAGGATATTTTAATGTCACTAATACACCCGCTGAGAGAAAAGGGGGGTCTAAAGTCAGAGACCCATATGGAGAAAGATTGGAAGATTTAATGTCCAGTTGGAGCCTTATTGACATTAAACCAAAACAAGGTACTTTCACTTGGAACAATAAAAGGATCGATCCAAATCATATAGCGGCCAGATTAGATCGGTTCTTAATAAGTTCATCTTTTCTCTCCAACCCCAAACTTCCAAATTCCAATATGCTTGCTTTACCTACTTCAGACCATAGACCCATCACCCTCTTCTTCTCCTCACCTGAAAATTTGGGTCCTCTTCCTTTCAGATATAACCCAGCCTGGCTCAAAAATGAAAATTGTATGGAAGAGGTGATAGCTGCATGGAGGCAATTCATCCCTGGATCTCCTGGTTATATTTGGGAGTCCAAGCTTAAGATTGTGAAAAGTACGCTAAAAAAGTGGCTAAAGCAGAATTACACGAAACCAGGTGAGGACCTTGAGAAATTTCAAAAGGAATTGGAAAACCATCAAATTAAAATGGAGCCGGTTACAGTCACGGAGGATATGTTAAGGGATGAAAAAGGTCTTAACGAAAAGATTCAGAAAGCTGCCAGGAAGGACGAGGAAGAATGGAGACTAGGATCGAGAAGTCTCTGGTTAAAGGCAGGAGACAGGAATACAAAATTTTTCCATGCACAATGCAAGGAGAGATATAGGAAAAATAACATAGTGAGCCTTACAAAGGAGGACGGAAAAAAAATTAAAGGACAGGACCTCATTTTACAAGAAGCTAAAGCTCACTTTGAGAGATTGTACAATGAAAATGAGGATGTTCTTAAAGAGGACATGGACCAAATGAGTATGGAAATTCCCAACCTCATTTCCGAGTCAGATAATAAAAGGTTAATGGATCAGATCTCTGAAGACGAAGTTAAAAAGGCAATATGGTCTCTGTTATCACACAACTTGTAGTTGCCCCTAGTGGTATCCCATCCAGGACAGTAGAGGAGATGGGTAACTAAAGAGATGACCCAAGAGATGCCACGGTTCCCAATGCAAGGTGGGAGTCACATCAACCGAGGCACTCTTCACTTTAGATCTAGATAAATCAAGACCTAGGGGGAGACCCTATAACAATCAAAGATGATTGGACCCAAACAAAGGTTCCTAGGGATGAGTAAATGGTAAGTTACGAAAACCAATGCAAGGTAAAGTGGACCTAGAAATTAAAGTATGGTTGAAGGTGGTTTGAGAAATGATTAGTGTTTCAACCAATGTATGATTTAGGCCACATGATTAGTTATGATGACAAGATATAGTACCATATGGTACACAAGTGGGTCCTACTTTCTTGGGATATGTGAAATGGCTTAATGTGGACCCACAAGATGAAATTAAGGGATGCAATTGGAACTAGAGGATATGTAATGAGTAGATCTATGGATCTAAGTTGAAACTAGGAGTACCCATTTACTGGATCTAAGGTTTGACACAATTCCCAAGGAGTGCGACTTGCTTAAGGAGGACTAGTGCCTTGTTGGATGGGTTAATGGAGTCAAAAGATATGTCAAAGTGTAGATCGGGACACCTAGAGGTCAAGTCAAATGGGTTAATTGAGATAAAGTGGTTGGATCTTGCTAGATCTAGGATTTCATGAAATGACCCAAGTGGACCACAATCCCTTAAAACAAGGAATGCTACCCCCAAGGCATATTGTCACAAAATGATGTTCTAGATATAGGTTTCAAGGTATGCCCATTCCAAATCCACTGAAATCTCAACTACCCAGGTCCTAGAAGTGGGCAAACTCAGTCACCCAAGGAAGTGCGACTTTGCTCAAGGGGGACTAAAAGGTGGATAAGGTGTGTCAAATCAAGTCCAATGGCCACCAAATTGTAGATCCAAGTAGTTTAGGCAATGATCTATGTGGATCTAGAAAATCAAGTCAATCCAAGGGTTAGATCTTACTAGATCTGAATTTTAAAGGTGCCAAGTAGTTCAAAAAAAGGGTTTTAATCCCTTAAAATGTGGAATGATGCCCACAAGGTAGAAATCACCAAAGTAAAAGTCTAGGGGTAGGTTATCAACTGTGTAGATTGCAAATCAAGTGGGATCTCACCTACCCACATGCTAGATCTAACCAACAAGCCTCTCCAAGGAAGTGCGATTTGGTTCAAGAGGGCTATATTGCCTTGAAAAGTGTGTCAATTTTAACCCAATCACCACCAAACTATAGATCCAACTAGGGGTGGATGCTATAGAGGTGGGTTCTTAAGATCTTTTCAAAAGCAAGGCTAGATCTAAGTAGATCTAAGAAAAACCAAAATGAGGGTTTTGATTAACTAGGGTTTTTATGATCTAGAAATTATGGATGATTCAAAGAAGAAGAAGATCATACCTTTGGAGCATACCTGGATGAAGAGATGAATGCTAGTTGAGATGAGGATTACTTTTGCCAAAGATCAAATGGAGAATTTTTTAAGCCCTCTAACCTGTCAAAACCAGGGAGCAAAGCATCAATCAGTTTAACATGTTGAAGGTAGATACAAGCAAGAAAGAGATAAGCAAAGAATAGTTGGTGCAAAGACAAAACCACTCCCTATTTAACCCAAAACGTCCTCCTCCAAGCTTGAAGGGCAAGCCTCCCCACCAATTCGCACTTGTTGAAGAAGTCTTCTCCACCTGTAAAAAGATATGGCAAATATGTAAGATAGCTACAATAGATCCTCCAGTGCAATGGACAAAAGCATTTACAATCAAAGCAACCAACATCCACTCCAACCCAAGCATGTACTCCAAAAGATAGAAATTTTATTCCAAGAGCTAAGAGCCAAAAATCTCTAGATGCTTTTACAATGAGAGGCTCTCTCCTTAAATAGGATGGAGAGAGACCATAATCCTAACCACTTTTTACATGAGTGGCTAAGATTAAAAGATCAAAAGATCTAATCAATGGTTGAGATGAGCTCAACAATAAAATACATGGATCAACCATCAAATATAACCATAAGTGGACAAAATCGCCCTAGGAGAGGGGATCCCACCAAATCATGATGACAAAATATAATAATAAGCTTATGGTGGGTCCAAGGGGTAATTTTTGCCACCCTTGGTCAATCCCCATAGTACAATAATAATAAAATAGTCATCAAAGTACCAAATCATGCCTCTATGGACAAATCATAGGCCTCAAAAGACCTCAGAAATCACCAGAAAGTGCCATAAGTGATGGATGTGGGCCCCGATGAAGCTGAAACTGCTGGAGAAGGTGCGGAAGACATCCCACTCATCATCAATGATCATCCCATGCCAAAACTTTGCCTCATTAGCCCAAATCGAATTCCTCTGTAGCCATTTCTACCAATCCAAAACTACCTCAAGAAGCGTGTACCTAACCCAAACTGCCTCCTGGAGTGCCTGCGCTGTCAAGGTGAGGGCACCAAGGTGTCCAGAAGGGGAGTAATATGGTAAAAACAAGTGGCTGGACCACCCCCTCCATCATCAGCGCCCTAGGTGAACCAAATAAAAATCATCTCTGCTCTAACAGGATCTCCGACAAACCAAAACTGCACTAGGACAGCCTACTGAGGCTAAATCATCACTGTAACTGCCCGGAACTGAAAATAGACTGTCTCATTGGACTCAGAAGGTCCAAAACTATCCAAGATGTGTACTCATACACCATATAGATCTCTGCATGATTATATAATATATCCAATATACCGAAACAGGTAGAATAATAATAATCTGTAAATGATCAAATAATGCTAAAAACCATAGATCATCATCATAAACCTGTATCTGATGCATAGAACCATCATGTACATGTACATAGACCATATATCATCTACCTGTGTCATCATAAGGTCCAATAATCTCATGTCCTGTGATTGACCTTGGTCAAACTAGGTTTGACCAGGTCAATATTGACCAAATGTTAATGCAAAGTGTCAAACGTTAATGCATGCTCTACAACTCATTCAAATAGCAATTATAACACAAAGTAATCATTACTAGCGATCTAAATCCAAATATATATTGTCATTAATTATTTATATGACTCAGACTAGACTTTCAGGACCATACTCTCTTCATAGTTGTGATCAATTTGCTAGTGAAGGGTGAAGACTAAAATAAAATGGCGAGGCTAAAGGATGATTGACTGACTTAACATTGTGACACTTTGGATATAGGAAAGGGAATACACACCATAGTATATACTGAATGAGCAACAACACAGGGAATGGCGGTGTCTCACAAATGAATAAGTTGTTTAGAGAGTGCTTATTCAACTTAGGCATCATGTCTACATCAAGTTGATCCAGGTTCATTAGGATCATTCAATTTCATTTCATGGCCTTTTTGGCCTACATAACCCTTCGGATCTCAGGTGTGCTGATAAGCACAACTAGTTGCAGCTTGCATCCAGGGCATGTTTTTTTTATACATACATAAGGTCAGCAATTGTTTAGATATAGCTTTTAAGAATCATTGCCTTTTGGACCTTTCTTTTATACTCTTCGAGGAGTATTTTTTTAGCAATTCATCGCTCTTGCCCTTTTTTAGTTTCCATGGGCGAATTTATAAGTTTCCATAAGTAGTACATGAGCTTTCAGTTTTAGCCAACAACATCTCAAGTGACTGGGGGGAGTTCAAGCCAATGCCAAACATCGGGACAACCGACCAGAATGATTTAAGCCTATAATCCAACTCACCAAAGGTAAGTTTTGTCACCAACTCAGAGCCGAGACACAATAAACAGGGAAGCTCATCCAATACAGAGGCTACAGTGAGGAAAAGATCCTCCATGCCACTAGTCAGTTAGTAAGTCAGGGTGATACACTAAAAGGTAGGTAATGGATGGACGAAGACAATGAATAATGGAGCCAACACTAGCAAGAAAAGGTATGGTGGAATGATCACCTCTATTCTCCCTAGGGAGGGTAAAACCAATGAGTATGAGTAGTGAACTTCTAAGTCTGAGTAGGGACAGTAGAATATATATAATAAGATCAACCAGGTCCACATATCTATATGATCGCTAGATCATGACACTAAGTGCTAAGACATACCATAAGAATGAATATAAAAGCAATATAACCACGACACCATGATATACCTGCTGACACATATACCTGAATGCTCATCCTCTGAACCATCATTTGTCCTCTGAAACTGCTACTGTAACTCTGGGCACTACTGACTGCTCTGTATAAATGGTATAATGGCTACATCAGTCATCTCTCTGAGTGTCCTGAGACTCAGTCATGGCATGGGGAATACATATGCTATCCAAAATCTGATAGTGATCCATAGATAGTTGCTCATCTCATCATCTCAATGTAAAGGAACTGGCTGAACAGTGCTCTGGAATCTGAAAGATAATGTGTGGTAGCCCGGATACTATATATGTGATAACAATCTCTTCATCCGGAAAAGGCTCCCGATCCGGACGGATTCATAATCCATTTCTACAGAAAGTGTTGGCATTGGCTAAAGAAAGATCTCATCAAAATGGTCAACTGGACCAGGAAAAGAGAAAGAATTGGAGGGGCTACCAATTCCACCTTTATAGCTTTAATACCCAAGGAAAAAAATCCTCTTTCTATTGGAAGATATCACCCAATCTCTTTTTGCAACTCTTCCTACAAAATTCTTACCAAAGTCATTGCAAATAAAATCAAAGGCCTCCTTCCCAGAATCATCTCTCCAAATCAAGGAGGTTTCATCTCGGGTCGTCAAATTTATGACAACATCCTTCTTGTCCAAGAAGCCATCCACTCAAGCGTCCAGAGGAAAGATTCAGGTATGGTCATAGAGCTTGATATGGCAAATGCTTTTGATAGAGTTAGACATGATTTTCTTTTCACAGTCATGGAAAAATTTGGATTTGAAAAAGAGTTTATAGGATGGGTTAAAGCGTGTATAGGATCTCCTTGGATTGCTCCCTTGGTTAACGACAGACCACCGTCCTTCCTCTGTATGTCTCGTGGGCTGAGACAAGGTTTCCCTCTTTACCCTTGCCTTTTTGTAATCATGGCTGACTCCCTTAGTCGAAAACTAAACAGTCTGCAAGCTAATGGCTCTCTCCCCGGAATTGTTATTGCCAAAGACGTTCCTCCTATCAATCACGCACAGTTTGCTGATGACACCATCTTGCTGGGCAGTGCTTCCCCCATCATCGCCTCTAGATTTAAACTCACCTTAGACCTCTTCCTGGGAGTCTCGGGGGGCAAAACAAATGGTCAAAAGTGCAACATCTACAGCTGGAATTGCAGTAATCTTCTCCTCAGGAATTTAGCCAATATTCTGGACTTCAAACCTTGTTTTGATTGGACATCCTTCAAGTATTTGGGTATTCCTATTTCTCACAAAAGAACCACTTCTTTAGCTTGGCACGCCATTCTTGAAAGAATAAAAAATAAAATAAATACCTGGAGATCTCGATGGCTAAACCTGGCAGGCAAAGTAACCTTAATCAAAGCTGTTGTCACCTCCATCCCAATTTATATAGGTGCCATTTTATTGGCTCCAGCCTCAGTCATGAATGCTATCTGTTTGGAAATAAGAAAATTTCTTTGGCAGGGTGGAAAAACTCAAGGTAACAAATTCCATCTGGTCAATTGGAAAATCATCAAAAAAAGCCGCAAAAGAGGGGGATTGGGGATCCGAGACCCAGCAACAATGAGTAACGCCCTGGATGCAAAAATCGCTTGGAGAATGATTACTGGCAAAAAGAATGGTGGAAGGAGGTCATTAGGAAAAAATACATTAGAGGATCTAGACAAAGATGTCTGAACAATCTGAAAGAGAAAAAAGGAACTGCTATATGGAGGCTTATATACTCTTCAACAGGGTTGATAAAAGATAATTTGTATTGGATCCCTGGCAATGGGAACAAAATTAATATTTGGAAAGACAGCATCAACGGAGATCGACCCATTGGAGATATACAAGAAATCCAAAATGTTAGGATCTAGCTTCAGGATGAAGGAGTTAAGAAGCTAGCAGACATGGTTAATTGGACGTCTTCAGGGAAGTGGAAGGAATGGAAACAGATGGAACCTTCGGACAATCTAGCAGAAAATTACAAAATCTTTCTTCACCTCCTTCATGGAAAAGCTCCAGTCAGCACCCGGGTTAAAGACACCAGAGGGTGGGGGAAAGCCGGAAATTACTCGATCAAATCTGGATATGAATATCTCACTACAAGCAATAACCCCGCTCAAAAAAATGGAAGAAAGTTTGGAATCCAGACAGCATTCCAAAGATCAATTACTTCTACTGGATTATGGCACATAACAAGCAATTGACTGCAGACAATCTTAAGCTCCGACGAATTGAAGGACCATCTAGATATTATTTGTGTCAAAACGCAAAAGAAAGTTCCCAGCATTTATTTTTAGAATGCAATTATGCCAAACAAGTCTGGAACTTGGTTCTTGGCCCCCTTGCAAATGTCTTCACAATCCCCAGGCAAATCCAGCAAATGATGGATAGATGGATCAACGGCTTACAGGGAGGAATAAAGAATAAACCAACTCTGACCAGAATTTTAAAGCTTCTTCCGATGAACATATGCTAGCAGATATGGTTGGAAAGAAACAAAAGAGTTTTTGAAGACAAAAAGAAGGCAGAGAGCAAAATAGCTAATAATGCCATATCTCTTATCTCTGAGTCTCTGAGCGTAAGGGGGATAGCAATTCAGCCTCAAGAAGCCTTAAGCTGGAATGAATTTCAGTGGTGTCAAATTTTCACAAAAGAGAGTTCTCTTCAGTCCAAAAGTTACCCTATCAGCCATGAGTGGGAGATAAGAAAAGACAAACAGTCCTTCGAAAAATGGTGGAAGAATCAAGCAAGATATACAATCTTCTTCGATGGGGCTTCCAAAGGGAACCCAGGGGAGCCAGGTGCGGGGGTGATCATCTTCGATCCCAGAGGAAACAAAGTTGCAGACTTTTCTTGGGGACAAGGTATCAGAACTAACAATGAAGCTGAGTGGCTGGCGATGTACCACTCTCTTGAAATCGCCTCCACTATAAATATGGAGAAGTTACAGGTCTTTGGAGACTCTAGGCATGTAATCCAATATATGAGGAATGGCACTTCCACTGAAGGATCTAAGAGCCAAAGACTTCAAAGAAGAATTAAGTATCTCACTCTTCCTATCGACACCCTCTTCTTCCACGTCCTTAGAGAACTCAATTCCACTGCAGACAATTTGGCTAATGCAGGAGATTCAATGGAAATAGGACAAATTAAACATAATAATGTAATGGAGCAATGGTTTATACCCTAAGGAGTTGTTTGATCATGATGTTAATTTTTAACCCAAGGTTTTTATGGGGTCGTTACCTCCCTCACAATGGACAACAGGTTGTCCAAGCCCGTGCCCTCTCTTGGTCGACACGCCATCGCCCATGTGCCCACCCCATGGGCCTTACAGGTCTCACGCATGAGCATTTAATGCACCAGGAGTGCATTTGGATTTTAGGCCGAGCCAGCGACTCATTCCTTCTGCTCTCGATCCGGCGCTCAGACATCTTTGCATCTCTGTTCCGGCTCCTGAACCTTTGTTGCTTCCAGAAGAAGAAGTCCCTGCCTGCATTCCGTTCACTCCATTCAGCAATATGGACGGGGTAAGACAAGCAATCGCCACGCTCAGTCAGCTAACTTCGGAGATAAAGGTTTATCTGTGTAGAACGTATTCGGCAGTCTGTTCCACTATGGATCAATTTAAGGAACTGGCCATGGAAATCAAGTATGTCCATGCCCGTCTATCTTGTCCGTCGCACGGATGATATGGACCGGAATATCATTGAACTCTTGGGGAAAGTGGGCAGCATTAAGGAAGACATCTCTGTCTTCGTCAACAAGACTCAATTCAGCCACGTCCAGGAAGCACCAACAGTCAACCAGGGAATGATGGAGGCAGCCTCCTTTTAGCAGCAGAACTATGGCTAATTTCTCCTCAGAAAAAATTGTGGTTAATGTCTCTCTTTACAGGTTTTTTGAACTCCATTATCTAAATGTATTTTTGCCTCTTGTTATGTAAACAGTTTGTAAGGGTTTATCCCAACAGAATAAATAGAATGTATAGGAAGATAAGATGCAAAGACTTCAATGATCAAAACTCTATCAAATTCTGCATTTTCCCCCTCTCAGAAGCAGAATGCTGGTTCCAATTTTTGTAATGAATGGATGTGCACAGCCTTTTATATATATATATATTTCTACTGTTTCTGTTAAAAAAAAAATATGTCAGTCGTTTGGGGGTGGTTTTCAGAGATTGAAAGCTTAATTCCTAAGCCAAAAATCACACATGAACCCCAAACCAACTTATCCTAAGTTTCGGATAGTCATTCAGCCTGATAATTAATAATTTCTCAAAATATCAATAAAAGAGAAATTATTAATTAAAAATATTAAAAATGAATATTTTGGAGATAATCCAAATCTCTCCAACATAAACCAAATTGAATAAATAAACAGGCTAAACGACATGGCACGGGACATTTATGAAGATCCCAATCAACTCCAAGTGCATTCAGTGAAGTGTCCAGTCACTACCAGTCTATTCACTCAGAGAAATTCGCCCTCCTCAAGAAGAATCACGAATTGATGAGATGGAGGTGTATTAATGGAAGGTTGGTTGAGTATTTATTAAATGGTGGGTGCCTCCCTAGATTTGTGGCCACTTCATAGCTTGGCTCTCTTTGTAGACTCGAGTTACTGGTTATCACATATATAGTAGCCGGGCTACCATACATTATTTTTCAAATTCCAGAGCACTTTTCAGCCAGCTCCTTTACATTGAGATGATGAGATGAGCATCAATCTATGGATCACTATCAGATTTTGGACAGCGTATGTATTCTCCATGCCATGAATGAGTCTCAAGACACTCAAAGAGATGACCGATGTAGCCATTATACCATTTATGCAGAGAAGTCGGTAGTGCCCAGAGTTACAGTAGCAGTTTCAGAGGACAGATGATGGATCAGAATATGAGCATTCAGGTATATGACTCAGCAGGTATATTTTGTTGTCATGGTTATATTGCTTTTATATTCATTCTTATGGCATGTCTTAGCACTTAGTGTCATGATCTGGCGATCATATAGATATGTGGACCTGGTTGATCTTGTTATATATATTCTACTGTCCTTACTCAGACTTAGAAGTTCACTATTCATACTCATTGGTTTTACCCTCCCTTGGGAGAATAGAGGTGATCATTCCACCATACCTTGGCTTGCTAGTGTTGGCTCCATTATTCATTGTCTTCATCCATCCATTGCATACCTTTTAGTTTATCACCCTGACTTACTACTTGACTAGTGGCATGGAGGATCTTTCCCCACTGTAGCCTCTGTATTGGATGAGCTTCCCTGTTTATTGTGTCTCAGCTCTGAGTTGGTGACAAAACTTACCTTTGGCAAGTTGGATTGTAGGCCTAAATCATTCTGGTCGGTTGTCCCGATGTTTGGCATTGGCTCGAAGTCCCCCTAGTCACCTAAGATGTTGTTGGCTAAAACTGAAAGCTCATGTACTACTTATGGAAACTAATAAATTCGCCCATGGAAACTAAAAAGGGCAAGAACAATGAACTGCTAAAAAATACTCCTCGAAGAGTATAAGAAAGGTCCAAAAAGCAATGATTCTTAAAAGCCATATCTAAACAATTGCTGACCTTATATATGTATAAAAACATGCCCTGGATGCAAGTTGCAACTAGTTGTGCTTATCAGCACACCTGAGATCCGAAGGGTTATGTAGGCCAAAAAGGCCATAAAATGAAATTGAATGATCCTAATGAACCTAGATCAACTTGATGTAGACATGATGCCTAAGTTGAATAAGCACTCTCTAAACAACTTATCCATTTGTGAGACACCGCCATTCCCTGTGTTGTTGCTCATTCAGTATATACTATGGTGTGTATTCCCTTTCCCATATCCAAAGGGTCACAATGTTAAGTCAGTCAGTCATCCTTTAGCCTCGCCATTTTATTTTAGCCTTCACCCTTCACTAGCAAATTGATCACAACTATGAAGAGAGTATGGTGCTGAAACTCTAGTCTGAGTCATATAAATAATTAATGACAATATATATTTGGATTTAGATCGCCAGTAATGATTACTTTGTGTTATAATTGCTATTTGAATGAGTTGTAGAGCATGCATTAACCTTTGACACTTTGCCGCAGCTTCTGATGGTAGTCTGAGTTATATTTGGTCAATATTGACCTGGTCAAACCTAGTTTGACCAAGTTCAATCACAGAACATGAGATTATTGGACCTTATGATGACACAGGTAGATGATATATGGTCTATGTACATGTACATGATGGTTCTATGCATCAGATACAGGTTTATGATGATGATCTATGGTTTACAGATTATTATTATTCCACCTATTCCAGTATATTGGATATATTATATGGTCATGCAGAGATCTATATGGTGTATGAGTACACATCTTGGATAGTTTTGGACCTTCTGAGTCCAATGAGACAATTTACTTTCAGTTCCGAGCAGTTACAGTGATGATTTAGCCTCAGTAGGCTGTCCTAGTGCAGTTTTGGTCTGTCGAAGATCCTGTTAGAGCAGAGATGATTTTTATTTGGTTCACCTAGGGCGCTGATGATGGAGGGGGTGGTTCAGCCACTTGTTTTTACCATATTACCCCCCTCCCAGACACACTGGTACCCTCACCTTGACAGTGCAGGCACTCCAGGAGGCAGTTTGGGGAAGGTACACGCTTCTCGAGGCAGTTTGGATTGGTAGAAATGGCTACAGAGGAATTCGATTTGGGCTACTGAGGCAAATTTTTGGCATGGGATGATCAGTGATGATGAGTGGGATGTCTTCCGAACCTTCTCCAGCAGTTTCAGCTTCATCGGGGCCCACATCCATCACTTATGGCATTTTCTGATGATTTCTGAGGCCTCCTAAGGCCCACGATTTGTCCATAGAGGCATGATTTGGTACTTTGATGACTTTTATTATTATTGTACTATGGGGATTGACCAAGGGTGGCTAAAATTACCCCTTGAACCCACCATAAGCTTATTGTTATATTTTGTCATCATGATTTGGTGGGATCCCCTCTCCTAGGGCGATTTTGTCCACTTATGGTTATATTTGATGGTTGATCCATGTATTTTATTGTTGAGTTCATCTCAACCATTGATTAGATCTTTTGATCTTTTATATTTTATGGTTGATCCATGTATTTTATTGTTGAGCTCATCTCAACCATTGATTAGATCTTTTGATCTTTTAATCTTAGCCACTCATCTAAAAAGTGGTTAGGATTATGGTCTCTCGCCATCCTATTTAAGGAGAGAGCCTCTCATTGTAAGATCATCTAGAAATTTTTGGCTCTTGGCTCTTGGAATAAAATTTCTATCTTTTGGAGTACATGCTTGGGTTGGAGTGGATGTTGGTTGCTTTGATTGTAAATGCTTTTGTCCATTGCACTGGAGGATCTATTGTAGCTATCTTGCATGTTTGCCATATCTTTTTACAGGTGGAGAAGACTTCTTCAACAAGTGCGAATTGGTGGGGAGGCTTGCCCTTCAAGCTTGGAGGAGGACATTTTGGGTTAAACAGGGAGTGGTTTTGTCTTTGCACCAACTATTCTTTGCTTATCTCTTTCTTGCTTGTATCTACCTTCAACATGTTAAACTGATTCATGCTTTGCTCCTTGGTTTTGACAGGTTAGAGGGACACATATGTGGCTTGGAAAATCGATTTGGCAAGAGGTCTTCAAAAATTCTCCATTTGATCTTTGGCAAAAGTAATCCTCATCTCAACTAGCATTCATCTCTTCATCCAGGTATGCTCCAAAGGTATGATCTTCTTCTTTGAATCATCCATAATTTCTATATCATAAAAACCCTAATTAATCAAAACCCTCATTTTGGTTTTTCTTAGATCTACTTAGATCTAGCCTTGCTTTTGAAGAGATATTAAAAACCCACCTCTATAGCATCCACTCCTAGTTGGATCTATAGTTTGGTGGTGATTGGGTTAAAATTGACACACTTTTCAAGGCAATATAGCCCTCTTGAGGCAAATCGCACTTCCTTGGGAGAGGCTTGTTTGGTTAGATCTAGCATGTGGGTAGGTGAGATCCCACTTGATTTGCAATCTACATATTTGATAACCTAACCCTAGACACTTACTTTGGTGATTTCTACCTTGTGGGCATCATTCCACATTTCAAGGGATTAAAACCCCATTTTGGACTACTTGGCATCTTAAAACTCAGATCTAGTAAGATCTAACCCTTGGATTGCCTTGATTTTAAAGATCCACATAGATCATGGCCTAAACTACTTGGATCTACAATTTGGTGGCCATTGTACTTGATTTGATACCCCTTCTCCACCTTTTAGCCCTCCTTGAGCAAGGTCGCACTTCCTTGGGTGAGTGAGTTTGCCCACTTTAAGGACGTGGGTAGTTGAGATTTTTGTGGATTTGGAAAGAGCATAATTTGAAACCTACATCTAGTGTGTCATTTTGTGACGATCTGCCTTGGGGGTAGCATTCCTTGTTTCAAGGGATTGTGGTCCATTTAGGGTCATATCATGAAACACTAGATCTAGAAAGATCCAACCATAATATCTCAATTAGCCCACTTGATTTGCCTACTTGGTGTCCTGATCTACAATTTGACATATCATTTGACTCCATTAACCCATCCAACAAGGCACTAGTCCTCCTTAGGCAAGTCGCACTCATTGGGAATTGTGTCAAACCTTAGATCCTATATGTGGGTACTCCTAATTTCAACTTAGATCCTATATGTGGGTACTCCTAATTTCAACTTAGATCCATAGATCTACTCATTACATATCCACTAGTACCAATTGCATCCCTTAATTTCACCTTGTGGGTCCCATTTGAACTATTCGCATATCTCAAGAAAGTAGGTCCCACTTGTGTAACATATGGTACTAGATCTTGTCATTATAACTAATCATGTGGCCTAAATCATATATTGGTTGAAACACTAATCATCTCTCAAACCACCATCAACCATAGTTTAACTTCTAGGTCCACTTAACCTTGCATTGGTTTCCGTAACTCATTATTTACTTATCCCTAGGAACCTTTGTTTGGGTCCAATCATCTTTGATTGGTAATAGGGTCTCCCCCTAGGTCTTGATTTATCTTGACCTAAAGTGAAGAGTGCCTCGATTGACGTGACTCCCACCTTGCATTGGGAACCATAGCATCGGGAACCGTGGCATCTCTTGGGTCACCTCTTTAGTTGTCCATCTCCTCTACCGTCCCGGATGGGATACCACTAGGAACAACTACAAGTTGTGTGATAACATTGCCATTACTACAACTCGGGATTTGATGGCTCACGTATCTCCTTGATGGCTCACGTATTTTACACTTGGCATTTCATCTATGGGATGGTGATTCTTCCAAAGTTGGAGTGGGGGGCGCCTTGCCAAGGTGGAGGCCACCTCCCCACTCTCCATTACTTCTACTACGAGTTAACTATGAGATGGTGACTCCAAACTCGATTGTGATTGGATTGTGACTGTATTTCGACTTCATGTCATGTGCCATTGGCTCCCTCTTGATGCCAATACGAATTAGGGTAGTGTGTTCTTAGTTTTTGTATAAAGGGAGTGCTTTGCCTCCTCATTCTTCATGGAGATTTGTGCAAAGAAACTGTGGAAAATTTTGTATTATTTGTTTAAGATTTAATAAAGTGGAAGACTTTGGAGGTCCATGTGGGAGTTATTTGTGTGTCAATTTCATCTTCTGTGAGATGATACCTTTCTTAACTCAACTCTCTTAACTTTTAATTGTATGATCATTTGATTAGAAGGCTAACAATCTAGCACAATATTATTTGATCTACTCTTTTCTTTTGAGTGTTGTGGTTTTCAGGTATCTCCTCAGGTGGATTGGATCTCTTCTCATCCATCAAGCAAGAGCTCTTTTTTATTAACACATTCATCTTGCAGGTTCCCCAAAAGAGCTTTTACTTCAAACAATCGAGAAACATAAGGCTTTCTTGCCTCATCCATCAACAACAAGTTCTCAAATTTTATCTTTTGGTTACTGGATCTAAGAGCTTATTTCTTTTAGCTCTCTATTTTTCTCTTTGAATCCAGTGCTTGCTTGACTTGCTCTTCCTTTCTTCCTCCTAGCTAGCATTCGCATTTCCTTTGCTAGCTCCTTTTTCTCTTCTAGCTCTCGTCCTAGGTCTTCTCTCTTCTCGTCTTACCTTCATTCTAGCCCAAAACTTCCTCCCTAGTCTCATCTCCTTCATCCTTCTCGTTTTCTCCTCTTCTCGTCTTTCCTTCTAGCTTCTCTCATCTCCTTCTTTTTAAGTCTTCTCCCTCCCTTTTGCTCTCTTCCTTTCCCTTTCGTTTTTCCTAGATTTCCTAAGTCTCCTAGCTCTCATTTTCTTCACCCTTTTCTCCCTTTCGTCTCCCTACCTTCTCCTTCTCGTTTTTTCTTCCCCTTCGTTTCCTACTTTGCTACCCTATCCCTCCCCTCTTTCGTTTGTCCTTGTTCTTTGCTTATTAGAAGTTAGTCATTTCTTAGTTAGTATTGCATTTAGTATTTTTTATTATGTTGTTAGATCTCGTCTTGATTAGCTTAGTTTTGATTTTATTCTTAGATCTCATTCAAAAGAAAAAACTTGCATTTTAAAATTTGATTGTTGCATTCTAGATCCCAGATTTATGTTATTTTTTACTAATGCTAATCGGTGCATGAGTTGGTTGTTTGTGTTGTAGGTGCTTGCAAAGAAGAAAAGAACCAAGGAGAAGATTCGAATTTGAAGAGAAGAAGCAAGAAGCAAGGAACAAGAAGAAGATCCAAAACAAAGAAAAGACTCAATCAAAGAAGACTTCAAACAAACCAACAAAGAACCAAAAAACAATCTCCTTGTACAAGCCCTAAAAAGGCTTTAGTTTCATTTCTTAGTTGCATTTCACTTCAAGGGTTATTTTCCCTCATTTTGTAATTGATTAATGAAATAAGGATAAGTGGGATAAAGCCTCCCATAGTTTGTGTTTCTTCCCCTATTTGGGGAAGAGTGTCTTGTGTGCTTTCTTATTTGCTTAGCTTAGATTTGCTTCAAGTACTTAGATTAGATCTTATTCAGTAATTGCTAATTTAGCTTCATCTTGTTATTAGTTAGTCATATTATTTCTTATTTGAGCTATCATTGTGTTTCCTTATTTATATTTTGTTAATCATTAAAAGAAACCAAAGTCTCTTGAACTTGTCATAAGACAAGTCAAGAGCACTCTCTATCGGAGTGCATTGTTGCATTGCACTTGCATGTAGATTAATTAAGCCTCTTGAACCTCTGTCATAAGACAAGTCAAGAGCACTCTCTGTCAAAGAGGTTTCTTGTATGCTCTAACTAAAATTCGCAACTCATCATTCCCCATAATAAAATTTGAATTTATTCGTTGTTTCCACGCCACATATGCTCTGGCCAACCTTGCAAAAGGTTGGAATACTCAGAAACGGTGTTGGACTGATTAATCTTGCAAGATTCAAACATAATAAAACTTTTTCCCATAACCAACGAATCGACGTCGTTTCTATAGGTACTCAAAAGTGGGGAACTCCTAGAGAGGGCACAGGGCAACCCAACCTGAGACATTGTGGCTGGTTAAGTTCCCTGAACACTTGGTCTGTGATCCAGGCCGGTCCGTCATGTCCTTGAACGGGGCCACCTAGAGTACTTCTTCCGGTTAGATTTCCATAGAAACCTAAAACAAGATCATCATTAAAATTTACAATAAAATAAACCAAGAACAAATGCAAAACGATCTCACAAACGCCACCAATTTTTGAACTCTTGTATCAAGCAACCCAAGCACTCAAGACTATTTTTGACTCCATAAGGCACTGGTCCTTGTCATCACATTTCATTTGCTTATTATCTATCTGGAGCACCTATATTGTTCTGAGTGTCTTGTATTTAATTCTTCAAGTGGTTGTGTACTTCAAAACATCTTGCAATTGTTATTTTTGAATACTTAAGTGATATTGTAATTTTGTGATCATCATAAAAACTCCCAATCAACACCCATCTGCATCACCATCATCATAAAAACATTTAAAACACAAGAGCCATAGAAAACTCTTTGTTAGGGACAACCCCCCTTAGCTTCGTTAGGAGTTTTCCTAAACGGAGGAGCTGGGATTCAGGTGACAGTACCTGGCTCACTGCTTGCCCCCAAGGCCACACCTTCCCCAATTGTAGCGAGGGAACAGCTTTCGAAAGATTTATGCTGCCGGTGTGCATCTCGGCGGACAACAATGAGAAAGGACACTATTCAAGAAATTGTCCCAGAAACAAAGGCTCCTACAGGAAGATCAACAAGAAGAGGCATTGTTGCCGCCTAGTTCCACACCTGGGAAAACGCAGCAGAAGTCTTCAAGCTGCTGGTGTGGCCTTGGGGGCAAGTCAGATTCAAGTGCTGTCACTTGGGACTCGACTACTCCGATCCAGCCCAAGTCTAAGTGAGAAGCCACACATCAAAATTTTGGACATGTTCCCCGTACCTTTGCGTATATTGGGAACCCACCAGCCCTTATAAAAAGATCACTACCACATTAAATTTAAAATAAACCAAGAACACTTGCACAACATTTACTTTTTCAGTTCATGCATCTTTTTTGACTCCATTCAGGCACTGGTTTATATTGTTATATTTCATGTTATTGATGAATGTTGTTTATGATGATAATGTTGAATATTTGCAAATGAAATGTTGATGAATGATGCTTTGCTTTATATGTATAAATGTATGCTGCATTAGCTTGGTTTCAAAAAAAAAAATTCTAACTCCTAGATTAGACACCATAGTTTGTTTTCATTTGTAGGGTCCACCCCCCTTGGCTTCGCTAGAAAAGCCTCGACGGAGGAGTCGAGTTTTCAGGTGACAGCACTTGGCTCTGACTTGCCCCCAAGGCCACAACTTGAAGACTTCTGTTGTGTTTTCCTAGGTGTGGAACTAGGCGGCAACAGGCACCATGCACACAATGCAAAAGATGATGAACCCGCAAGCAAAAGAACAAAAGAAGATTCTAAAACCAATGAGGAATATGTATTGTAATAAATGAAGGTAACAAGTTACAAGGGTTCATTCAGAAGGTTCCACCTCATAAGGTGAAGCTAGAGATGACATTCAGTATTACATGAAAGGAGTAGGAGAAGCTCCTACAAAGTTGGACTCCGGAAAACAAATAAAGATCAATGCTCTATGGAAGAACCTCTCATCCATTTCAGCATTGGTTAAGATGCAGAAGAAGGGACACACAGAGTCTACTCCAGTACAAAGAACAAGTGATCTACAATGTACAATACTTGCTCAACATTTTGATCATAAGCAAGAAAGGCACAGGTCCTCAGAATCAGAGACTCCAGTAGATCCTGCAAGGAGGCAAAGATCAAGAGGGAGTCCACACAACAATCAAACAAAGATAAGTATTTGAATTGTCATTTTTTGTATTGTCCAGTTGTGTACATATTTATATTCCTAGATTTCAGGAAGTGTATTATGCATGTTAGAGTGATTGCATTGATGAACAGTATACTACTAATATACATGTGATGGGTAAGTGGCCTATGGTACCTGTTATCACATTATAGTAGCTGGGCTACCATATTCTTCTGATCAGATTCCAATCCTTTTTTCAGCCAGTCCTTTACACTGAGATGCTTGAGATGAGCATTTACTCCAGGATCACTCATGTTTTGAGAGCAGCCCATTTGCAGTATGATTAGCCTTATGCCATGATTGAGTCTCAGGAACTCAGATTTGTTGACCGATGTAGCCATTTTTGCCATATATAGCAGTATGCATAGCCCAAAGTTGCATCAGCAGGTTTCCAGTTGACAAATGATGATTCAAGTATAGGTATATGGCCATGGAAAATATATGGTTGTGTATTGGTTTATTATTGCTTTGTTGGTTATCCTTATGGCTTAATTTAGCATTTAGTGGTTATGACCTGGCGGTCTATTTGTATGTTATGGACATGGTTGTTACTTATATCTATTTAGTCCTATTTTGCTCAGAATGTATGAAGTTCTTGACTATACTCATTGGTTTCACCCTCCCTAGAAGAATGGAGGTGATCATTCCCACCAGTTTCTGGCTTGCTAGTGTTGCCTCCACCTTTTCACTATCTCCATCCATCCATTACCTTCCAGTTTTAGTTTTATCCTGACTTACATCTTAACCTATGATATGGAGGACTCCCCCCACTCTAGCCTCTTTGTTGGATGAGCTCCCCTGTTTACTTTGTGTCTTGGCTCTAAGTTGCCTAAGTTGTGTTGGTTAAACCTGAAACATATAGTACTACCATCATTACATGTATCTGGAAACTTATTGTATATCTTATGTGAAAGCCCATTGAAATGAAACTCAATGAAATTCTAAAATGTGTTTCTAAACACACGATGAATAAAGGGCTATGGAAATGGATGAAATGTAAATCCCCTCGAAGGGATATCTTAAGGCCAAATAAAAGCAGTGGATAAATAAATGCAAAATCTAAAGACTACTGGCCATGGAAATGAAATGAAAAGGTCCAAATAAAGCAATGGTTTAATAAATGCTAAATCCAATGATTGCTGGCCTTATTTGAATGTAATGATCTATTCCTCATTAGCCTGTGGGTTGTGATATGAGATGGAGTAAGGGACAGTTAATTATAAGTGTCCCCTAGAGTCTCGAGTTACAGTTATCTTGACACCTAGTCATGGCGGCTCTAGAAAAAATCCTCACGGAGCTAAGTTAGGTTGGATGTGAGTTGTAGACATCTGTAAAGGTTGAATATGCACTTCTTCAACAACTTATCCATTTCTGAAACATTGCCATCCCCTGTGTTATTGCTTGTCCAACATATGCTTTAGTGTATATTCCCTTTCCTACATCCAAAGTATCACAGTGTAAAGTTTGTACAATCATCCCTTAGCCTAACCTTGTATTTGTTCACCCTCACCCATTACTAGCAAATTGATCACAGCCATGAAGTGATTATATTCTCGAGGTTCTGTTCTGAGCTACTATTATTATTAAAATTTATATTGAATATCTTGTTTTAACCGCCAGTGAATGCTATTGTATGTTTATAGTCTTGTTATTTGAATAACTTATGAAGCATGTCATATTATTGGTCGGTTTGACCAAGTCAACCATAGGACATGGGATGTATTAGACCAGTGATGACAGATATTGATGATATATGGTCTAACATTGTCCACCAGGTGGTTCCATGCAGCAGTTACAAGTTTCAGATGATGATTTGGTATATTTTTATAATTTTGATCATTTACAAATTATTATTTTTAATCTGTCCAGGCATGGTGATGATATTATATGATGATGCAGCTATCCACATGGTGTATGAGTACACATTCTTAGTACATTTGGGTCTTTTGGGTCCACTAGGATGCTCAGTTTGCAGTTCCGAGCAGTTTCAGTTGAGATATATGTTAGTTTATCATTCCGGTGCAGATTTGCCATTAAAAATGGCCTGGCAGAGCACATGCAAAATCCAAAAAAGGGTCAGCTGCAACTAGTTGTGCTTATCAGCACATGCAAAATCCAAAAAAGGGTCATAAAGGCCTAAAAAGCAGTGCTTAAATGTATGCTAAATCCAAAGACTGTTGGCCATGAATTAAATGTAATGATTAAATTCCTCACGGAGCCTATAAGTTGTGATGTGAGATGGAGCAAGAGACAGCTAATTCTAAGTGTTCCCTAGAACCTCAAGTTACGGTTAGCGTTACGGTTAGCGGGGCACCCAGCCATGGCAGTTCTAGAAAAGATCCTCACGGAGCTATTTCAGCTTGGATGTGAGTTGTAGACATTTTTCAAGGTTAAATAAGCACTTCTCTAAACAACTTATTCCATTTGCGAGATACTGTCATCCCCTGTGTGTTTATTATCCAACATATGCTTAAGTATGTATTCCTTTTCCCTCATCTGAAGTATCACAGTGTTGAGTCAATCAAGTCATTCCTTTATCCTAGCCTTGCATTTTTCACCCTCACTCTTTGCTAGCAAAATGTTCACATCTATGAAGTGAGTATATCCTTGAGGTTCTATTTTGAGTAAAAGATTATTTAAACTTATATTTGATGTAATTATAGATTAACTACCAGTAAAATGATCCTTCTTACTTTAAGTCTTGCTATTAGAATGATTAAAAGAGCATACATTAACCATTTTGCACTTGCAGCATCAAGCATTGTTAGCCTGGGTCATATTTTGATCAGTTTTGACCTGGTCAAACCTAGTATAACCAAGTCAACCATAGGATCTGAGATGAGTTGGACAAATGATGTTTGAGGTTGATGATTTATGGTCTTTTGATACCCCTTGGATGGTTCCATGCAACAGACACAGGTTTCACTTGATGGTTTCATGGATTTTTATAGTTATTATTATTTATAGACCATTATTTTTACTAGTCTGGGCATGGTTGAGACTACAGATTGATTATCCAGGTAGCCACAGTGTGTATGAGTATTCATCTCTAGTGCATTTGGACCTTCTAAGTCTTCTGGCACACTCAGATTTCAATTACAAGCACTCACGGGCGGGATTTCACTCAGATTGTCACTTTTCCATAGATTTTACAGTATAAAATGGCCCAGCAGCACAGTTGATTTATTATTTGGTCCACCTAGGGCGCTACAGAAGGAGTATGGGGTCCAACCACTTGTTATTACCATATAGCCATACCCCCGAATACTTTGGTACAGTCAGATTTGTGCCCCGGGAAACAGGCAGAGAGATACAGGCATTTTATAGATTTACAGGTGATTTTACGAGGATAAATAATGGGATAAAATGGTCATTGAGGAAATCAATTTGGGAAAATAAGGCAAGGAATTGGCATGAGGTTTGTTCAGAGGTCATTCATGATGCATCCCACACCTTCTGGAATAGCTTTCATCATTCAGTGGGGTCCACACACACTCCTGGGTTGTATTTTGTTGTATTATTCAACTATTGAGGGGGCCACGATTTGGTCATTTGGTCACTTTGACATGTTATTGAGTCATATTTTATATCATTGTGCCATGGGATGATGCTAGTGAAGGACATTAATACCTCCTAGGCCCACCATGTGCTCCTTACACTTGTCCTAGTCATTTCTATATGGTGCGACCCCCTAGAGCCACTTTTAGTGAGTGCACCCATCTTAATGAGTTGATCCATGTGTTATCACTCTAGCTCATCATAACCGTCGATTATATTGTATTTATCTTTTGATCTCCACCACTGGTTCATACAATGAATAGGGTTTTGGTCTCTCTCATTCCTATTTAAGGAAGAGACCCCCTCATTGTAAAGGCACCTTTGGGCTCTTGAACTCTTGGAATAAAAATACTATTTTTGCAGATCTACTTCTTATGGCTTTGATGAATGCTTTTGCAAGTGAATATACAATATTTTCTCTGTGTTATGATTCTGGATCTAGCTTGTTCCAAACGTTTTTCTGCAGGGAGGCTGTGTGGTAGAAGAGGAGGGCACTATTGTGGGGAAACCCCATATCTTTCTCTCGGATCAACCTTTGTCTCAGGAAGTATCTTTATTGTGTCTTCGTGACATTTTGATGCTACTTGTTTCATCTTTTCTCCCGTATAGTTACTTTCATGCTTGATCGATTCTCATTATAGATCGTTTTTGGCAAGGAAGGGCGCATTGGTCACTCTAGAAGGATAGCGATTTTACTTGAGGAAGCTGGATCTCACTCTTGATTGCCTCACTTTGGGAAGATTATCATTTTGCAAGGCATCCACAAGCTTTAGAAGTAATATCTACAAGGTACGTATCTATTTTCATGCATTTTACCCATTGGTCACTTCAAACCCTCGTTGATTAAAACCCTAGTTTTTTAGATCTGATAGATATGGCGATTATTTGGGCTTAATAATTAAAACCCACCTCGTAATTAATTAATAAACCTTGGAGACCAAATTTGGTGGGAATCCGACTCTATTTACCCCTTGATCTAAGGCACTAGATCTCTCCAAGGGAGGTCGCACTTGTGGGTTAGTGGTCTTTTTTCCAGATCTATCATTTGGGTGTTGCTATTTTGTCATTAAAACCTCAGATCTATAGCTTAGCCACCCTTCTAGAGCCATTTCGACTTCAACTTCATCTTGTGGACCCCATTTCACTCACCTTCCCTAATTTAAGGGTGGGCCCCACTTGGGTATTTTTTGATTGGCATTAGATCTATATCTAAATCTACCTTTTTAATCTCATAAGTGGCATATTTAATGCATGGTTGAGATTTTGTCCCTTCTATAAGCCTCCTCAACCAAGCCCTAACTCCATTGTCCACTTATATTCCCTAGATCTAGATCCACTTACTCTTGATCCCTCTCCCTTTTCACTTTCACATTTCCCTAGAAGGTCTAGAGTAGGTTCGTTAGCCTCTTTTGGTTAGCTAGGGTCTCCCCCTTGGTCTTGCATTTGCTTGATCTAAAGTGAAGAGTGCCTCGATTAGCATGACAACCATTTATCCTTGGGAATTGTGGCTCTCTTGGGTCACCTCTTTAGTTGTCCAACACCTCTACCATCCTGGATAAGATCAGCTTTTGGGACAACTACAAGTTGTGTAATAACCGGTCCACCCCCCTTGGCTTCGCTAGGAGTAATCCTAGATGGAGGAGTTAAGTTTCGAGTGACAACGGAGGAGTTAAGTTTCGAGTGACAACGGAGGAGTTAAGTTTCGAGTGACAGCTCTTAACTCTGACTTGCCCCCAAGGCCACACCGAAAGGCTTGAAGATTTATGTCGTGTTTTCCCCAAGTGTGCATCCAAGCGGCAATACACCCTCTCTCCATCACTTTCAAACTTTGGAGCTAACAAGTGTTTTGTCCACAGATTCTTCTTCTTCATCATCTTCTAGTTCAAGCTTGAGCTTGAGGGTTTCTTCTATCATCTCTCAATTTTTCCTTTAAATATTTCTTGGTTACTTGTTGCTTTTGCTTAGTAAAAGTTAGATCTACATTTTGCAAATCAAATATCTTCTTTTATCAAGCATATATATCAGATCTAGATTAGTTTCAATTCTTATTTTCCAAACTAGATCTAGATCCATAGTTTTCATACTTGAAGTAGTCAAAAAGTTTCCATTTTTCCCAAGTATAAAATTTGTAATTTTTTGTGCATTTGTATATGTTTAACCCACTGAATTAGCATATTTAGCTTGCTGGTTTTTAGTAGGTCCAAGGAAAAAGAGAAGGAAGCTCTGGCCAGTTTTCTCCAAAAAGTGTCAAAAATACACTCTAAGGACCCTCTTTTACCAATCTTTCATTCTCTTGAATTGTAAGCCCTTAGATCCAAGTTTAAAAGGACTAAGAGGCACTTCTTTGAGCAATATTTGTAAAACTTATTAAACGAGAGAAAGTGGGATACATAACACCCACACCCCATCCCCCCTAGGGGGATTTGCAGTCTCCAATTTTCGTGAAATATTTTTTTCTCGCACAGTTACTGCAGGATCGTATACTTGATTTGTTTATAATTTTTCCATTTTATTTCACAAAGTAAATTAGAAATAACATCGATCTCATTGCCACGAAGTATCCTTTCACCACCACATAAAGGCATTGTCAATTAGTGGTGGTTGATCAGAAAGTGACACATAGATCCGGTGGTCTATATTTTTCTGCATTTTCTTTTTGGCATTTTTATCTTTCAAGTATTAAATTGGAACATACATTTTTCTATCGCTCAAAATATGCTCTTTCCCCTTGCGGGCATTTGCCTGGTCCTAGGGAAATCATAAAGAGTTATAGCAACTTGATTTGTTTATAATTTTTCCATTTTATTTCGCAAAGTAAATTAGAAATTACATCGATCTTGTTGCCACGAAGTATCCTTTCACCACCACATAAAGGCATCGTCGATTAGTGGTGGTTGATCAGAAAGTGACACATAGATCCGGTGGTCTATATTTTTTTGCATTTTCTTTTTAGCATTTTTATCTTTCAAGTATTATATTGGAACATACATTTTTCTATCGCCCAAAGTATGCTCTTTCCCCTTGTGGGCATTTGCCTGGTCCTGGGGAAATCAGAAAGAGTTATAGCAACTTATTAATTATCAAGATTTAATTAAGAACTCATCATAATAAAAGTAACAACCCCAAACATAGTGAAAATCCAGCACTTAGAACATTAAGTTTTGTGTGGGGAAATTCCTTAGAAGAAGCGGGAACCACTGGGAGGCGACCTCAGGGCATAGTTAGGCTACACCCTTGTTGGTGTAGTGTTGAACACCGCCCTTGAGACTCCATTCCAGCCCACACGTCTTCATGAGGAATCACCTTCACTTAATTTCCGGACATTGCTCCTTGTACCTCATGGTATATCTAGAGTTTCTTTTTCCCTTTAACTATGTTCCATTTTTAATAATCTAAAATTGACCAAGATACACTTGCAAAACCTTTCCCTTTCAAAAGCATCTCTATATTGACTCCATTGGCACTAGTCTCCAACAACAACAAGTATTTTACTTTTGCTTAATATCAATTCAGTAAATTGTTGCTTAATCTTTATATGTTGGTGATTGTTTGTTATCTGATGTTGAAAGTGTTACCAACTATTTTGTACCATAGTTGGACTTCTTGTAAGCCGCTAGTTTCATGAACATGTCAAGTGTTCATCATCAGTGTTCAGAAGTTCAGAAGTCTTTTGCAGGGCCAATTTGGGCCTCTTTGTAATAAATTGCATGTCCAGACCCCCATGGGGGAATTGTAATAAGTTGGTCTAAGCATGGTCATTTTCTAAAAGGAATGGCCTACCTTAGGTTTAGCTTCAAGGGGATACTCTAGAGTGTTTTTTCCTTACGAATTATGTGTTGCACTTCAGTGGCGTATAATTCCTAAGTTTTTCACTCACACCTCCAAAGCTAGAGAATTTACCAATGTTGCACGACTCGGACTCGACAAAGACTCGGCTGGCATGTGACTCATCAACTCGGGACAGACTCGGCAAGACTCGGCAAATAGAAGAAAAAAAATATGGTAAATTTTCGGCACAAAAAAGAGGTTAATGGCATTTCCAATCCATATAAGTTATAAAACTACAATCTATGCAATTGAAATATCCCCAATGTAACAATAAGCAAATTTTCTGATTTGGTTGTGTGGTTTTGCCCAATGGTTTGCAAAATATATTGGTTTACATTGCTTAAAATTATAAATTATATTTTACAAGTCATTCACATATCACATATAATATATATTATCCTTCAATTATATTTTATAATCCATTCATATATATAATCCTAAATTATGTATATAATACATATTATATACTAGTAAATGTAAAATATATAATATATTATAACCTATATACATTATAAGGTTACCCTTTATCTAAACACACACAAAAAAACGGTCAGACCTTGAAAGCATTTATGCAACGATGGAATAAATTATGGCCGTAATAAAAAGGTTAACGGGTGAATGTTGGTGCGTTGTAGCTGGGGTAAGGTTATAATCTAATTACTTTTTCACCGGCATTTATCCCAAGAAGAAATTTGCTTACCTCTAAACAAATAAAATAAAAGTACTTAGCTTCGATTGGTAGAGGACATAATCACATCATGAAAGAATCAGACGGGCCTAACAGTTTGTTCGAGAAAGTCGGGCATCAATTCCTGAGTTCAGAAATGAAGTCCAGTGAACGTTTTACAAATAGGCGAATAGAATGCAAACACCAGGGTTAGCAAATTGTTAATTGGTCGCCTGGAGGGAAACCGTCTGACCGCGAATGGATAAATTCATGATTCCCCCTGTCTCAAAAGAGTGACACGACTCTCCGCCTAGGCTTGGCGGTCCGCGGATTGCTCTTACTCACGACCTGTACTCCACATTTCCACGGGGGTTATTTTTTCTATAATTGTTGAGTCCGAGCGAGTACTCGACGAGTATGTCAAGTTTTGACCAAGTATGCCGAGTCTGTCTGGGATGCCGAGTTCTGGGCGAGTCTTGTGCGAGTACTCGTTGTGGGGGTTGACTCGTCCGTACTCGTGAGTCTTGGGCGAGTGGTGCTTCACTGGTATTTACCATGGTGGTCGAACCTAGGGAGGTTATTAAATCCTAAGTGTCTATGCATTTTTACATGCTAGCCATTAATAATAAATCGTATGGACATGCACTAGGTCCTATAGGGTTTGAGTCAATTCCAATAAAAATAATTTTTTCCGTAAAATTAGACCATTTTTTAATGGTTTAATTGGAAAAATTCAAAGTGTAATAACAACATGGTTTGGAGACGGAATTTGGCGTGGAGATGCTCATTTTCACACTCAGAGCATCCTCTGTAACCTAGGAACCACTTTTCCTAGGTTTTGGGTGATTAAATTGTCATTTGTGGCATTTTTTTCTTAAAAGTGTTACAAAATGGCATTTAAATGCTAAATGTGCTACAAATTGCACAAAATGACAAACTTAGAAAATCCAAAAAATGATTAAAAAAAATATGGGAAAAGGCGGCAATGTGTTCTCTTGGGAAAGGCGACTCATTAAGTGGATAAAGCTCATGTTGTAATAATCAAAAGTTAGGATAGCGAATAGTTTCAAATTAGAGGAGCACCTTCCCTCACGTGCGGCCGTCATCACCATGCATGGGATCTCATGTTTGTTGGGTGATGTTTCCAAAGTGAGAGGGGCGCCCCTCTCATGAGGTGGCAGCCACCTCATCACATCCCAACAACCAAGCTCTAAGTTAAACTTGTTCAACGAGTAATTAGCTCCTCTTTCAAAGGGATGTGCACCCCTCTCTCAACCTAACTCGTGTGCCCTCTCTTCCTCTCTTGTGCTATAAAAGCAAGTGCTTGCTCCTTATTGAACACGGATGCAAGGAACCTCTGCTCAATTGTAAAATGCTCGTATATTTTGTTATTGAATAAAGTTGATACTTTGGAGGTCCCCATGGTGCAAGAACTCTCATGATTGTGAATGATTGGCTTAAAATCGAGGTGATATTAGCTTAATTGTATTTCTTCTTGTGCAAGTTTGTATATCTATTATCTAGCTTAGAAGGTTATATTATAATCCATAGAGTAGACATTTGAAGTCTTCAATTTGCTTGCTTGTATTAGGTTCTCTAAGATTTGAAAGTAACAAGTTGTAGTCGGTTATACTAATGTTCTTTCTATCTTAGTTGATTTATCACACTAGATTTGATCTCTTCTTGTTTGAAGTTTTGTAGCTTTGAAGAATCACCAAAAGTTGAATGCGATCTTGAGCTCGGTAGCGTCTTTTTTACCTTCAATACAATATTTCAGATCTAACGTTTCTTGTCCTATAGGATCTCCCATACCTCAGCAATATTCAAGATTGAGCTTGAGCCCTTTTCTCCTCCTCTTGAAAACTCAAAATTTACTCTTTGGTTATCTTTCATACAAGCTTAGATCTCATTAAAAAAAATTCATATGATCTTTGTTTGTTTAGATGCTAGATCTAAAGTGTCTTTAAAATTACTATCTCATGCTTAGATCTAACAATATTGCTTTAGTACTTGAAGTAGCAAAATATTTCCCATCTTTTGCAAGTACTAAGGAGTGTATTTTTATGTGATTTTAGCTAACATACTAACTTTTTATGTTTGCTGGTTTTCTGTTTTATGTTACAGAAAAGCAAGGAAAGGAAACCTTGTTGGAGCATAAAACTTAAAAAAAAATTCCCCATTCTTCATCCCCCTGCTTTCCTTCAACCTTTGAAAAGGATTAAAGTCTCTTGAATCTCGCAACTTTCGAGGATCAAGAGCACTCTCTATCGGAGAGTTAATTTAATTGTAATAATTTAATAAAAAATCAGGTGGGATTACGGCTCCCACACCCCTCTTCCCCCATTTGGGGTAAGCATGTATCTGCCTCTTTTTTTGCTTATTATTTTGCATAGTTACTGTTATCACACCATAGTAGCAGGGCTACTATTCTTGTACAGCAGATATCTGCACATTCCAGAGCTTCCTTTATTCCAGAGCATGGCTATATATTTTGGGATCACTCATGATCAGAGCAGTACATTATTCAGATTTGTATATGACCTTGTGTCAAGGCTGAGCCTTGAGAGTTCAGATTTGATGACTGATGTGACCACTTATCCCATTACAGTTTCAGTTCAGTGCCTAGAGATATACTACAGCAGTGTTTCAGATGATACTTGATGATTATTATTGTGATGATGTTGTATGATCTATGGATATGTTCTCACTGACTGTGGATTATTATCTTGTTGATTTAGTCATGATCATGGCATGTGCTTGGTATATTATTCCTGATGTGGCAAATTATTTAAAATGAACTGCAAATCATAAAATGGACAATTGCTTGCACATTTAGATCATTTAACAAAACTCACTGGTTTTTCACCTTACATAGATATGGTCTTTCCCGACACCAGTTGTCTGCTAGTGTAGGCTCCACATTCACTTGTCTCCATCCATACATGACCTTCCTGTTTGACTTTAAACCCTGACTTGTCTCATTTGACTTTCTGATACTGAGGACTTCCCCATTTTTCTACCTCTGTGTTTGGACCGCATCCCTGTTTATTCAGTGTCTCGGCTCTGAGTTGGTGACAGAACTTGCCTTTGGTGAGTTGGATTGTAGGCCTAAATCATTCTGGTCGGTTGTCCCGATGTTTGGCATTGGCTCGAACTCCCCCTAGTCACTTGAGATGTTGTTGGCTAAAACTGAAAGCTCATGTTCTACCTGTGGAAACTAAATAAATTCGCCCATGGAAACAAAAAAGGGCAAGAGCAATGAAAGGCTAAAAAAATACTCCTCGAAGAGTATAAGAAAGGTCCAAAAAGCAATGGTTCTTAAAAGCTATATCTAAACAATTGCTGACCTTGTATAAATATATGAAAAACATGCCCTGGATGCAAGTTGCAACTAGTTGTGCTTCTCAGCACATCTGAAATCCGAAGGGTTATGTAGGCCAAAAAGGCCATGGAATAAAATTGAATGATCCTAATGAACCTGGATCAACTTGATGTAGACATGATGCCTAAGTTGAATAAGCACTCTCTAAACAACTTATCCATTTGTGAGGCACAGCCATCCCCCGTGTTCTTTTGTCCAGCGCAGAGTTTGTAGCTTCCCCCTTTTCCCAGTCCAAAGTATTTTTGAGTTAAGTTAGACAAGTCAAACCCTTGGCCCAACCTTGCTCCTAGCCTTCATCCTTCACTAGCAGTTTGACCATGTCCAATGGGTGAGTTTGTCATTTGAACTATTGTGCAAGTAATTTTATATAACCACGGAATATGTTAACTTGATTAATGCCACTGAATGGAATTTATACTTTGAGCTTAGCTGTGGGAATGACTAGAGAAACATTGTCTTAGTCTACTGATGTGATTTATCCTTGATTATATATTCTGGGGATCCGTGATGATGTGGACCATGTATGGGTGATTATTGATGATGATTTATGGTCCCACATGTTTGATGATGATATCATATGATGGACATATGATGCAGATGATGTTTGATCCAGTTCAGCAGGTTTATTATTATTTCAGATCAGCAGATTATACATTGTCCATATATGGTGGACCCTACAGCTGGCCCATTAGGGCAACCCAGGGTGTATGAGTACTCATTCCTAGTGGATTTGGGTCTTCTGGATCCATTGAGACACTTATCTTTCAGTTCCGGGCACTTCTGACAGTGATTGATGCAGTTTTACACTTGTTGACCAGATTTGGGGCTGATTTCCCAGCCTGAGCAGCAGGGGCCCCGAGAGGCCAGTTCACCTAGGGCGCTGATCATGGAGGGGGTGGTCCAGCCACTTGTTATTACCATTTATCCCCCCTCCCGGAGATCCTGGTGGGCTCAAATGGACAGCGCTAGCACCCTAGGAGGCAGTTTTGGCATTTTCACAGTTCCCGAGGCAGTTAAAAAAATGGGATAAAGTGGTCACTGAGGAAATCGATTTGGGCAATTGAGGCAAGGTTTTGGCATTTGGTCTTCACAGAGGTCTTCCAGGATGGCATCACTATCTTCCAGTCAGTTTTCAGCATGTGGGTATGCCCGGATTGATCACAGGAGGACATTTACTGCTTGACTGTCATGGATTCTGAGGACAGTTTTGGTCATTTTTATTATATTGGACATATTTTATTATTTTATTGTGCCTTGGGGATGAGCTAGTAAGGATTAATACCTCCTAGCCCCACCATGAGCTTATTTTATCATGTCCTAGTCATCATGAGGTGGATTGTTGTACTTTTTACCCCTCTAGTGGGATGACGTCACCCTCCATTGTACCATTTAGTGAGGGCGCTATTGTTATGTTGAGTGATCCATGTGATATATTGTTATGGATTCATCCTAGCCATTGATTGTATGATGAGATCTTATAATCTCAACCACTCATTTGATGTAGTATTGTAGAGTGGTATAGGGTTTTGGTCTTTATTATCCTATATAAGGAGGAGACCCCCCATTGTAAAGCTCACCTTTGGAGCTCTGGAATATTGGAATAGAAGATTTTTTGTGGAGCACATCTCTCTTCCATTGTGGATTCTCTTGCATATTGAATATACAGTATCTCTTCTATGTATCATTGTGGATTTTGGTGCTTTTGCTAACCTTTGACAGGAAAGTCGAATTGGAGAGAGGAGGGCGACTTCATGAGGGTTATTGTTGGAGGGATCCACATATTCTCTCTTGGGTTGATCTTGTGACAGGGAGTATCATTATTGTATCTTCGTGACATAGTTGATGCTTTCTATTACATCTTTCTACCATTTTCATAATCATCTTGCTTGACTTGTTTCTTTGATCTTGTCTTGTAGGAGGAGGACGATTTGGCTATCTTGGAGAAGGGCGATTTGGTTGGAGCACTTGGATCTCACTCTTGAATATACACATAGGAGAATGCTATCAACTTGCAAGGTGGCCATAAGCAATTGAGGTAAGATCTACAAGGTATGTGCCTCTTTCATCCATTCTATCTTCATTGGTCATAAAACCCTAATTAAATCAAAACCCCAATTTTGGTATTTCTTAGATCTACTTAGATTTAGCCTTGCAATTGAAAAGATATTATAAACCCACCTCTATAGGATCCACCCCTAGTTGGATCTATAGTTTGGTGGTGATTGGCTAAAAATTGACACACTTTTCAATGCAAAAAGCCTTCTTGAACCTAAATCGATTTTCCTAAGAGAAGCTTGTTGGGTTAGATCTAGCACATGGGTAGGTGAGATCCCACTTGATTTGACATCTAGACATTTGATAACCTATACCCATATCTTTACTTTGGTGAAAACTACCTTGTGGACATCTCTCCGTGTTTTAAGGGGTTGAAACCCCCTTTTTGACCTTCTTGGCATTTTAAAACTTAGATCTACTAAGATCTAGCCATTGGATTCACTTGAAACTTTGAAGGAACATAGATCGGGGTACTAACATCCTGGATCTACATTTTGGTGGCCATTGGACTTGATTTGGTCCACCAAAACCCATTTTTGGACCCTCCTTAAGCAAATCGCACCCCCTTGATTTTTTTGAGTTGGTCCACTTCTAGGAAGTGGGTGTTTGAGTTAGTCGTGGATTTGGAATGCCCATGCCTTGAAACCTAGGTCTATAATGTCTTTTTGTCAAGATCCGCCTTGGGGATTGCATTCCTTGTTTTAAGGGATTGTGGTCCATTTAGGGTCCTCACTTAAAAAAACCTAGATCTAGTAAGATCCAACCATTAGATTTCACTCAACCCACTTGACTTGGCTTCTAGGTGTCCCGATCTACAATTTGACATACTTTTTGACCCCATTAGCCCACTTAACAAGGCACTAGTCCATCACCAAGCAAGTCGCACTCCTTGGGATTGGTGTCAAATCCTAGATCTAACACATGGGTATCTTTGAAATCAACTTCAACTCATAGATCTAGCCTACATATAACCTATAGTACCTACCTCACACCTAACTTCACCTTGTGGGGCCACCTAGAATCACTTCACACTTCCCAAGAAAAACTAGACCCACTTGTGTAAACACATGGTACTATACTTTTTCATCATACCCCATCATGTGGCCTAAACCATACATAGGTTGGAACATTAACAATCTCTTACACCTCCCTCAACCATACCTTAACCCTTAGGTCCATTTAGCCTTGCATTGGTTTCCGTAACTCATTGCTTACCTACACTTAGAAACCTTTGTTTGGGTCCAATCAACTGTGATTGGGGTATAGGGTCTCCCCCTTGGTCTAATTACACATTAACCTAAAGCGAAGAGTGCCTCGGTTGACGTGACTCCCACCTGCATTGGGAACCGTGGCATCTCTTGGGTCACCTCTTTAGTTGCCTGACTCCTCTACCATCCCGGATGGGATACCTCTAGGGGCAACTACAAGTTGTGTGATAACAGTTACATAAAAATAGCATGCTATATTAGTTTCATTTCAATTTGAAAGTTTTAATTGCTAAAAGTTTTCTTTGCACAAGCGTAACTAGTTTCAAATTCTAATCTTTCATGTCTTTACATATTTGTATTTCTTGTTAAAAAAGCATCAAAATCTCTTGAATCTTGTCATTTGCCAATTGTTGAAGCCCCGGGTATGTAAGTGCTAGAATGTTTTCCAAGGCTAGCAACAGAGGGTGACAACCCAATCTGAAAGGCTTCAAACAACTCTGCGCAAGAGTAGTTATATTCCCAGACTATTTGGTATGGTTGACTCCCGCAGATATTAGGCCTCTGATGGCACTTAAGTGGATTGATCCTGATGGATCTGTCTACCTGTGAGGGAAGATCAAAGGATGTTCTATTTCTAGAAGTGAGTAATGTTTGCTTTAAAGGAAATCTAAAATAAGTTAGATCTAAATTAAAGAATGTGATTTGATGTGCAGGATAAACTGATCTGGAAATTAATAAGTGTTTCACCAATTGACAGACATGTGAAGTGGATCTTTACTTATTAGCTTAAGACACAGTCAAACAATAAAAATCGAATGATTTTAGCTTAAGGGTTGAAGCACATACAAAATTATTTTGTTATAACATGCTAATTGAAAAATTGGCATTAATTTAATAATATATGTTTATCATTTGCATAAATAGATAAATGAGTTAAATAAATAAATTCATTTAACACATGAGACACATAGATTGCAAGTTAAGACAAATCTAACCTTATAGATCGATTTATTAATTATGATTGCAAAACAAAACAATGTTCATTCATGAGCTGAAGCGAAAATCAAAATCCATCAAACAAATTTGATAAATTGAACAAAAGAGATAGCAAGAGAAAACTAATTGTATTTCATTAAGCCTGCAAAAAATTACCAAGTCTCAATGACACATAGTATCTCCAGTCCTCTTTCGGTGATTTTCTCCCCCCTCCCTCCTCTATGAGATCTCTACCCCTTTAATACTAATTACATAAAGATACAAAGGGTCGACTTCCCATAAAACAGGGATTACAAAATCAAACTAATCTAAGAATAGCCAAGGGCGCCTCGCCACTTGTCCCAAACTTCCAACAACTCATCCACATCAGGATACTTACTTAGCCAATTCGAGTCCCAACTGGGCATCACACGTGAAAGACTCAATCTCACTCTTGCTTAATTTGTGCCAAGTACGCAGAAAAATGTGGATCTTGTTCTCTAGACTAACAGGTTGCTCGATCAACTTCTCAACTTCTAAAATCTTTATGTGCTCGATCTGCTGAATCTGCTCTTTGACCTGCGCACAACTACTATCAACCTGCTCAATCATCAGCTTTGGTGGACAAGCCTTCTCAATAAGTTCCAGAGTGGGAAACTCTAGCATGACCATGATATTGTCTGCAACATACCATCTTTTACCACAAATTGCCTGTGCCTTCTTAATTGTTTCTTCAACCATCTCACAAGCATTTTTCCAGGCATCCAAAGATGTTCTTATTCTCCTGAACTTGAAGCTATCTAAAACTGGGATATCCTCAAGTTTGTCCTTAATATACCTTTGCCAGTCAACAATATCTTCAATGGCCTTGGAAGCTTGTTACCTTTTCTCAATGTGCTGCTCAAGGATAATGGAAAGTCGCTCAAAATCATTATGGGTTTCCTGAATATCATTCAGGGAACTAAATAACTCAGCCAAGAGTTTATGATGTTCTTCATTTATTTTAAAGGCCAAATCCTTGAACTCTTCCTTGTAGAATCTAGAGAAAGAAGAAGTGGCTGCATTGGCAGCTGCATCCTTCAGTTGCTGCTCCAGTACTGCTATCTTCTCAGCATTGTCGGTACTCTGGACTTGTGTATCCTGCAGTTGAAGTTGGAGAGAAGTGTTATGTGCTTGTAGATCCTTGAGCTGGCTTTCATACTCATTTCTCAATTCATGAATCTGCGATTCATGTTCTTCATTAATTTTGATCAGCTGCTCTTGAATCTTCTTCAATTCTTCTTTCTTCGTGTCAATCTCCTTATTCAGTGAAGTAACTAAATCATAATTGGCTCCAGCAAATGCCCCCATTACTGCAACAGTGTGTAATGCCTCCTGTTGGATGTCAGTAGACTGCTTTGTCCAAATTATTTGATTGGGAACCGGCCCTTGTAGCATTGTTGCTTCCCTACTTCTCTTATTACCTCTTTTCACCACTCCTTTGGATAATCTCCTGTAAAAATATTCCCCGAGGGAAACCACAGCATCATCTCCACAATCAGCTATCAACTCTGTTGAAGGTGTAGCTATATTACATGTTGCAACTAGTGCGGTTGTTTGGGTGACAGCAGGATTTGGGATGGACATGGTGATTTGAGAGGTAAACATAGAAGAGGTGGCAGTGGTAGGAATTGATGGTACAGAAGTAGGAGAAGTAGGAGAAGTGACAACCTCAGGAAGGGAAGTAGAAGCAATGGTAATTGATGGTTGCAGAGAAACAGTTGGATCTTACATCTCAGTAACTTGTGGCAGTAAAGTGATAGGTGGAGTTAACAAGGTTGGTTGAGACGTAATAGCAGAAGTAGTAAGTAGTTCAGCTATGGTAGATGGTGGAAGGGTAGCATCAATAGACGAGGTGAAAGGGAGCTCAACAAAAGTGAGTGGGGATGTAGGAGTTGATGTAGCAACAGTGTTGGTGACTTCAGGAAAATGAACCTCTGGAGTGGTATCATCCATCACAATACTATCAAGCAAATCAACAATAGCCTGAGAGACTTCAGTGACCTCTTGTATAACAGGCACGGGAGGAAAAAGAGATCTGAATGGAAGCCTTTCATCTTCTGCATCACTGCCTTCAATGTTTAATGTGGGTATCTGAGACACAGGGGTTTGAATCTTCTGCCTTTTTGTTGGGGTACTTGCAGCAATCACCTGAGTATCAACCATTGCGGGCATGTGTGCCAGTTCCTTCTTCAGCTCATCAGCTGATTGAATTAAAATCTTCTTGGCTTGTTGAACATCCTCCACAAGGCCTTTACCTTTTCCTTCATCCTGATAAGTTAACAACAAGGGAGTGTTTGCCTTTTGTGCATCTTTCTCTGCCCTGTCACTTTTGGCCTGTTCTTCAAGTAATAGTTCCATTTTCCTATAACTCAAAACCTTGGACTTGTCCTATAACTCAAAACCTTGGACTTGAGCTCCTGTTGGTATTGGAGAATGAAACTTTGTTCTTCTTTGGTTTTAGACCTAATCAGGACTTCAGAAAACAAATTTACTCCCTGGTAAATAGAATCATCAGGGGCAGTCTCATGAGCATAGTTAGTCTTCATATGTTCCTGGGCAAAGTGGTTAGCCAGGAATGCCTTGGGATCATGCATCGTTTTGAAAGCTTTTCCCAACTTTAGGGAAATAATTTTCTTTCCCAAAACTGCAGCATGTGTTGAGTTATGAATGACCAGAGGCCCAAGGTTCAATGGGAATTTGGGCCATCCTCTTCTTTTAGGTCCAATTAACTTCAGGAACACTCCATCAATAACAGTCTGGTAAGCAATTTATTCCAGCAGCAACTTATCTGGGACTATTCTTGGCAATAGACGAACTGTATTACTTCCCCAAACCCTAATATAGGAGAAGGATTTTCCTATATACCAATCACCAATAGTGGGGATGAGTGTTTTGGCATGAGCAGAGAAGGTAGGTGCATCCTCTTTGAATATCTGGTGATAAATTGTTCCAAAGAAATGATCACAGATGTCATATAGTAGAGGCACATAGTTATTTTCCCATAATTCTGGAGGTGTTGAAAGGGTCCAATTCCATCCCATGGAGGAGAACTGGAAGGCTGAACATAATACATCAATAACATAAGCCGAATAGAAAAAAGGAAGCTTCCTCGAGGCTGGTGTTTTCTGGTAACGTTCAATTGTTGATTTCAACTCGGCTGAAAGAATCTAAGCCCAATTAAAAGATTCCTCTGTTGTGAGAACATGATGAGCCATAGGTGCCCATTCAGCTTTAAACACCGAACAGTTTGGTAGGTCGTACAGCCTGCAAAACATGGTTGCTAGGAGAGAAAAGGGTTCCTTGAACCATGAAATAGGGTAGGAATTATCGGCTTTTGGTACGAAGCTGGCTGAGTTGTTCATCCAGGATTTTATCATCTCATCGAAGTTAAACCGGGTCTCTGCAGAATCTAGGAAAGCTGCATTGAGAAATTGGGTGGCCGGCCTAAGGGAATATGCTCTAACAAAAACTTCTGAGCGGAAAGAAGCCAATTGGGACCCTGCATTGTCGTTGAAAGAACGGTCGTTGGGGTCTGCGTGGTCAATTATCCATTTTACGGCGTCTGTGTATGGGAGGAGGGCTGGTCTAGCTGCTATGGCATGTAATTGAGAATCCCTCATATTCTCATAAACAGACTGGTTATCTTGAATTTCTGACAGGTCGTCATTGTCAAAGATAGCATAAATTCGTGACCAATCCAGTTGATAGGTTTCAGACACTCTATCACTGGTATCGACGAGAATGCCAAAGTTAGGGTCTTTGTTTGTTAAGTCTTTTAGGGCTGTCTTGGAATGGGTATTTCTCGGCATCGTGTAAAACTGGTAAATTCTGATAAATAAATAAAAACCAATCAATAAACAGTTTGAAAATGAGGGATAATCCGTAAACAACCAATGAGAAAAGAAAGAAAACCAGCCTATGCTGACGAAAACGGCAGGAAAACAACCCTGGTAAAAACCGGTAGTAAAATCCTTGTCGCAGGTGAAATTCACGAAATTGAAAACGGTAAAAGAAAACAAAAAAAATCGAAATATTTAACAAATTAGTCGGATGAAATCTAGATTGTAGGATCAAAACTAATCAACGACTAATATCTAAAATGCAAGATGCGAAGAACAGTTGCGGAATTTATTTTTGCAAAAATGTGCATCCTTTCCGCAATCCGCAATGCAGGTTGCGGGTTGCGGAAACACAACTCTAAATATAAATGAACCAAAAGTTCCCGGGATGCAAACGACACAATTAAAAACAATGTTATTTCCACTTTTCCGCAATTGCGGGTTGCGGATTGCTGAAACGCAAAGCACAAATTTAATTTTCAAATGCTTTCTGCAATCTGCATTGCGGATTGCAGGTTGCGGAAAGGACAAACTTTGGAGAAAATTTATGCTTTCCGCAACTCACAAAAAAAACACACAAAATCAATGAATTTTCGAAGGAAAAATTATTAATTGGATTGATTCATGACAAATAAATAAAATGCATGATCAACATCATGAAACCCCAAAATGAATAAGGAAATTAAACATTACCTTTGTAAATAAAAATTGGGGCTCCCATGTTTAATAAAAACATGGGATCTATTGTGCCTACAACACGGATCAAGAGTGCTCTCTGTCGGAGAGTCTTTTTTCCTTCCATATACTAACCCCCTTGCTCTCCCGAGTACAGTCTAGCACCTGAAAGAGATTCTTGGATAGCAGTTAGACTTTTTTCAGTTTATTTACTTCATATATTTTTTGGATTTTATCTTTTGTTGAGTCTTAAGACTCCTTAAAATCTCTTGAATCTCGCTTTTAGCTGATCAAGAGTGCTCTCTATCGGAGAGTCAACAAAATTGAAAAGAACCTTTTGAAAAACACTGTATATGCTTTACCCATCGCAGGCTAGTCTGAGCTTTGGGATATCAAAAACGGTTGCTTTCACTTTCTTAAACTTTCACATTTAATTAATCCACTCATTAATAAAATCAAGTCCCCTAAACCAACAAAAATCCAGTGTTACCTCAATAGTGGTCGAAAGTGGGGAAATTTCGACTAAGGAAGGAGGAACAACTGGGAGGCGACCTCAGAGCATAGTTAGGCTACACCCTTGTTGGTGTAGTGTTGAACATCGCTCTCGAGACTCCATTCCAACCCACACGTCCTTGTACGAAGCCACCTAGATCACATTCTGGACACATTCCCTGTACCACAAGGTATATCGGGAAACCCCTCATCCCACAATTAATCAACTTCATCACCCAAAATACATAATAAGTTAAACCAAGAACATTTGCACAATAATCCTTTCAGCACTCCAACACGGACAGTGACTCCATTAGCACTGGTCTTTCATTAGCAACAGTAATTTTTTCATCTTTTCTTTTTATCTATCATACAAAAGTTGTTGTTTATGTTGTTTATTTTATATGCTGTGGATGTATCTTGATTAAATTGGCGAAAGACTTGGTTTAAATTTTGCATCAAATTCAAAAACTCCTAAAAAACTACATCCATTCCAATCACTCAAATTTAACTAAAGGCCTTAGAAACATTTTCTTTTAGTAGGGACAACCCCCGTTGGCTTCACTAGGAGTTTTCCTAAACGGAGGAGTCGGGATTAGGTGACAACACCTGGCTCTTTGCTTTCCCCCAAGGCCACACCGAGCAGCTTCGAAATATTTCTGTTGGGCTTCCCCCCAGGTGTGCATCTCAGCGGCAACAGAAAGCATTTCTTAACTTCTTGCAACAAACTTGGATAGTGTAATCATACCATTTAAACTCCTAAAAACATTCATAATTAACTTTCTAACAACATTCTAATAACCATAGAAACTTTTCGTAGGGACTACCCCCCTTGGCTTCGGTTAGGAGTTGGCCTAAATAGAGGAGTCAAGATCAGGTGACAGCCTCGACTCGAGACTTGCCCCCAAGGGCGCACCGAGCAGTAGCAAGATTTCAGCAGCATTAACTAGGTGCGCAATTCGGCGGCAACAGGTAGCAAAGTCCAACAAACATTATCTTTCTACACTTGGAATCTAAATTTAACCTTGTTTCCGTTTGAATCAACACATATGCTATAGAGACAAACCTTTTCATATGACTAGCCTTTGGCTATCACCGAACCAAGCCTCCTCTGGGGTGCTGTTTGGATTTTCTTTGTAGGACTAGCAGTGATGTACTTCCAAGATCTTATTCTGCACTCATGTCTAACACAATTAGAGATCTGACAATTATTTTATTGTCACAGACTGCTACCCATCTGCCCACACTATAGTCCAATTCCTGTCACAAATAAGCACCCAACGATTACTGATGTCGTTACTTTGACCAACACCCACATCAACCTATACTTGTGTTTGTTTCTACAGCTTGATCTCCTCCACACTCATGTTATGTTGGTGTACCCCAGTTTCTAGTGAATTGTTTGCTGTTCAACGATCACTTTGTTATTCATGCGTAATCTACTCCATGCTACTCCTATTATGCAAATGTATCCTAGTATCTAGTGAATTTTTGCTGTCCAACAATCACAACTAACACAATCTTGTGGCCCAACAATTATGCCCCACATAGAGCAGAACAATTACGACCAGCACAAATTAGAATTGCCCAGTGTCCATGCCCAAAGAGAGAAGTTACCAATAATTAGTTTGGGATTATGTCTTCATCCCCTTTATTAATGTGATGTGACGCTTTATTACTTTATGTTCTATAACATTTGATTACCTAATACTCACGTCTAATAATGTACAATGATATAACCACTATAGTATATAACTCTATTAATCCATCCATATTGAATGTGTCCTTAGTTGCTTGTTTATCTTGTAAATATTTTGTGCAATTATCTATGCAGGTGGGGGCTCTCACAAAATGTGCACACTATGGTATCTTAAGATACTATTGATAACATCTAGAAAATGGTTATGAAATTAGAACCAGAAGGATGTATTGTTAAAGAAAAGGCTAATTAGATAGGGAATCTAATGTGGAAGAAAATACAACTAGCCAATTTAGTTTGGCTCACTAGTTGTGATGAGGAATTCGAAGCAATTAAATCATTATTAACACAATATGAGTCGTTTCAACTCAAATAGAACATCATGCTTATACATTCAATTCTTCTTTCTTCTACAACTAAATCTTATCCATGGAAGCATCATGATTCATGACACACATGGATGAAATGAGAGATTGGATGCATACAAGAACAATGTGGAAAATCTTTAAAGAAAACTTTGCTATGTTATACATACCTGACCAGATTTTCGAACACGACCATCCAAACGCAAGACAATATACACATCTTCTCCCGGTGTTACTCCTTCAGACTCTTGTTGCTCACGAACCCAACTGATGATCAAACAGAAATGGACTAGCATATGAGATAAGTTTTGCACCCATATCACAATTAGTAAGCATGATGACAAGCATTTATTTGCATCCTAATGAGACTAAAGTTTACACAGGGTCAACACTTGTCCATTATTTAGTCTCTCTGTTCAAATTATTGATCTTATTCCCTTTTCACAGGGGCACATTCTCATTGAAAAATCACTATTAACTTTTACTCTCCGTGATGCACCTTTTACATTTTAAATTGTAGGCAGGACATTCACAAACCAAATTGAAAAACTGTCAAATGATATAATAATATATGGTGCTTAATTGAACTTTTCCAATTTAGTGGTTTCACAATAATCATTAGTATCAGAGAGTAAAGGGAGACCATATGACCACATGAACGAGAATATATTCCTTCATGAAATTTTATCACTAGTGTAATAAAAAATTATCATTCAAATGGATCATGAAAAACTTGAGTAATAAATGATTTCCAAATGCTCAATTGCTTCAAATAATTGTTATATTCCTTGGTATACAAGTTCACAAGTTTCTTGGTTTAATGATAGAACGTAATTGTTAGATGCACTTTAAAAGCATTGCCACATAAGAGACTATCCATCACAAGGGCAATAAACAAAACTGCTGACAAGACTAATCTGCATTAAATTTAACATTAACAATATATTTGCTAGTGTGAAACACTTCAACAAAACAAATATACAATTAATATCTAATGGAATTAATCCAAATCAACAATAGAAAATAACTACAGAAACACACAGAATAGACAAACACACATATGCATTGATGGCTAAAAGCTTATAATCATTAATAAAGATTGTTACCTCCTGAACCTGCACTTTGAGTGGTAAATCCCTAAAACACAAATGCAACTTAAGTGCAACTAAGAGCGGCTACCCACTGTCGCCACAGTAGCTCCCTCTCTCTCACTTTAAGCCATCTCTCCTTTGGCACAACAGAGGTTTCCATAGAAGAATGTATGATAAACTCTAGAATGGTAGGTTGCTAAGACCAGTGCCAGCCCAAGGGTTATGGAGTCAAGGAAAACAAACAAAGCGGGCATAGAATGATAGGAGAAGACGTAATCAATCCATTCATTGATGTGCCATGACTATGTTAGAGATAGTGGTATCTCAGGATGTCCTCCATGATTCAGATGCCTTGCATGGAGGTACATCAGCAGTATAGGCATCATGATGGAGTAGAGAGTGATATGCACTCTACTCAGTGGCATGAATCCATTGGTGGATGCATGCAGACCTTCCAGGGCGTTTTGCCTCATGCATGGATGAGATTTGCATGTACAATTATTGCGGAAAGGCCTGAATGGACTTCTTAAGACTGATAATGAACACTTTGACATGTTCAACTCTTCGATGGTTCACTCAGAATCCACTAAGTGCAATTTAGTGGATAACAGGCGCCGAGTATCCCACTGCTCTCGTTTAATATTTTTACAATTTGCTAAATAAAAATGCCTCTTAGTCCTTTTAGACTTGGATATAAGGGCTCACAATGATGTACAAAAATATTACAATAAAATGAGTGTCCACCAGGGTGTTTTTTGCACTTTTGGTGGCCTTGGTCACTCCAAATCTTCCCTTTTAAAGCAAAGACCTGCTAAAATCCAGCGAGCTAAAATTGTTAGAAATTGATGGGAAAGAAAAAACAAAAATAATAATAAAAATGAAAAATTTTGTACTTAGAAAAATTGGAAAAATTACTAAGTGTAAGTACAATTTTCTAGCTTAGATCTAATGAAAGATAAATCTCTTTTACAATACTTAGATCTAACTAATTACCAATGCTTTAAGAAATATAGATCTAAAGATTAAACATGAAGCAAAGTGGATCTCTTCTTAAGCAAAGTTGTAAAGCAAAAGTTTGAAAGGAGATTTTTGTTTGAAGAGATGGATGAAACCCTTCAAGCCCAAGCTTGATCCTATGTTTTGGCCTTGGAAGATCCCTAGAAAACAAGTATTAGCTTCAAAAATATATGCCCAAGAGAGGAGAAGAAACAACCGAGTTCTAAAACCCCTTCAAGTTTGTGATTTGCACAACTAAGAAAAAAAACTTGTACAAAGTGAGTTAGATCTAGTGTGTTTGAAGAAGAAAAATAGAAAGAGCCTAAATACAACCTAGTATAGTTGGCTACTCCATAATCTTTCAAAATCAGAACAACAAGTAAGCAAATCAACAGCTGTGAATACTTACTCTAAGAACTACTAAGCTAGATCTACCAACAAAATGAGACAAGAAATGCTTGATTGACAAGATATCACCTCATGAAATAACAAGCATCACAATAGCACAACCACGGACCTTTAAAGTCCACTTGTATTAATCAAATATATCAATAGTACAATGGGCAGAGGTTCTATGCATCCATAGGAAAAATGGAGCATAAACCTTGCTTATATAGCCTCTCAAAGGAGGAGGGCGAATTCATGAGATGTGAGTGACAAGTGTGAGCTTAAACTCAAAGCTTGGAGTTGATGGATTGATCTCCAATCCATGGGATGGTTGCCACCTAAGGGAGGCACCTCCCTTCCAACTGTTAGAGTGTGGTAACTTCGGGATGTCCTCCATCATTCAGATGCCTTGCGAGGAGGAACATCAGTACTATAGGCATCAGGATGGAGTAGAGGGTGAGATACACTCTACTCAGTGGCATGAGCCTAGTGAGAGCTGCATGCAGAACTTCCGGGGAGATTTGACCTTTGCATGCATGAGTTTTGCATGACCTATCAACGATCAGTAGATGCATGCAAAATTGACTTTTGCATGCACCGAGAATTAGGGTTTTGGTAAACCTAATTCATCGATGAGATTATTTATAGAGGAAGGGGGTCCCCAGTTGAGGTTACTCAGTTACATTGTCGGAGAGTGATAGTGCTGGAGTAAGGAGAGCGCAGTTGTGCATGCCGGGCGACTTTCTGAGAGACAGAGGAGCAGCTGCAGGAGCTAGGAAGGTCAGATCTGAGCTACATCAGTGACCTTCATCTCCAGAGTCACTAGGAACCCAAGCCTGTGGACTGAGAGAGTCCATCTGAGAGCATTCTGCTAAGTTTAGAGGAGGACGTGTTCCCTTGGAGGAGGGCACATTTCCCAAGGAGGGAAGAGCTCATTTGGAGCTGGATTGACCTATTCAGAGTCTGAGTCTTCCTGGATAGCCTTGCCTCGGCATTTGAGTTAGGTTAGGGATGATCAGAGCTCAGATCTGCTAAGATCCGGTCCGGTACGAGCATCAAACATCTCGAGGGGAGGGTGCACTTCTGCATCCAGTGGAGGTCGAGTTCTTCAGAGGGTTGTCTTCAAAGAGAGCAGATCAGAGCAGTGTGATACAGAGAGGCAAATCAGGCAGAGGCACCTGCAAAGATACTCAGATCCAGTTTTCCAGTTAGGGCTTACTCTTCCAATGCATGTATCAGTTGATGCATGCAGATCTAGAGTCTGTCCAGTTCAGGGATTGAGTTACCTGCTGAGGTAATCTTGTATTGTACTTGTCCATTTATATATATGCTCTGGGATCGAGAGAGAAGATAGCCCCACAGTTTGTTGGTTTTCCCCGGTTGGGGTTTCCAGGGTATATCTGTTGTTTATGTGTGATTGCATATGTTTCAGTTCGGTAAATGCAGATCTAGTTGTTGAGTTTATATTTATATGAGCATGTATTGATATCGAGACTCAAACCGCTTGAGATCTCTGGGTGATTCAGAAAGAGTAGTGATCTCTGAATCAAATATTTACATGGTATCAGAGCCCTGTTGAGGGTCAGAGTAGGCAGTCACACATAGATCTGTGGTATTGGTGACTAGATCTGAGATAGATCTAGTAGATCTGTGGAGATAGAGACCAGATCTACCAGATCTGAACAGCACAGTTCAGACCTGAGGTTGTAGAGGTCAGATCTATCGGATCAGTGGGTTCAGTGGTTAGATCTGTGACAGATCTACCATATCTGTGATCGGGAGAGACTCTTGTTCACTGTGGGTTACAGTTTTCAGTTGTGAGAGTATGGCTACCAGTTTGAGGGTGGAGGATCGGTTGGATGGTGCCTCCAACTATAGTGCATGGAGGGCACGTATTACTCTCTTGCTAAATGAGAGTGAGCTATGGGATGTTGTGAACAGCACAACGACAAATCCCGTTACAGTTCTATCTGATGCCACTGCTAAAGCAGTGTATGATAAGAAAAATGTGAAGGCTCAGAGGATCCTTCTTGATGTGATCAAGGATCACATCATCCCACATGTCTCTACCAAGGACAATGTGTTTGAGATGTGGGATGCATTGACTAGTCTATACCAGAGCTCCAATGCAAATAGGAAGATGGTTCTCAGGGAGAAGCTAAGAAACATCAAGATGGGGAAGGATGAGAGCATGATGACCTATCTCACCAAGATAACCATGTGAGAGATGAGTTGGGAGCAATTGGTGAGAAGGTAGAGGATAGTGAGTTGGTTCGACAGGCCTTGAATGGCGTGACTGTGCCATGGGCAGTGTTTGTTCAGTCTATCATAGCTCGAGAGAACCTTCCCAAGTGGGATCATCTGTGGGATGATTTCACACAGGAGGAGATCCGGAGAGGGTACATACAGGGTTCAGTTTCTACTGCTCTAGAGGAGGATGTGGCTCTCGCAGTAGGCGGGAAACAAAGAGGCAGACAGAAGAAGGATCTGAGCAAGATCAAATGCTTTGCCTGCAACGATTATGGACATTATGCGGGGCAGTGTACGCATAAGAAGAAGGGGAAGCAGGCGAAGGACGAGCAAGGGCAGCAGCGGAGGAGGTTGATGAGTTTACTTCTTGGTTTGAGAATGAGTTCTCATTAGCCTCAATTCAGTCAGGACATGATAGTAGCCTACCAGAGGCTCAGGTTGATCAGAGGTGGAGAGTGGACAGCACTCTCAACAGTCACATGACAGAAGTGCAAGATGCTTTCCTAATCCTAGAGCATACACCCTTGCGGTTGGCTCGGGATGTGCAGGGGGTTGACCATTTGGTTACTAAAGTGGGTAGAGTGAGATTTTTGCTTGATCGTGGAGAGCTCCTGGAGGTTTTAGGAGTTCTTTTTGTTCCAGGACTGAGAGGGAGTGTCCTCTCAATGGCAGCTGCAGGCTACTCAGTAATGTTTCAGCAAGATCAATTCTTCACCTATCCTAGAGGAGCAAACCCAGTCTTATTGGGTCACAGGATCGACGGTGAATACTTGGTTCATGGACAGCCTACTTCGGGCACATCAGGATGGCTGAGTACATCCTCTTCAGATGCAGAGGAGGAGGATGAGCGGGATGCTCATAGCAAAGATGAGGCCAGGAGGAGTGAGTCTGTTCAGCAGTTGGGTGGGCGAGATGCTCACCATGATGAGGATCAGGGAAGTGACTCTGGAGTTCAGATGGATGAGCGAGATGCTCTTGACAGTGATGAGTCTCAGGAGATTGAGCCCTTGGGCTCATATCAGATGGATGAGCATGTTGCACATGTAGGCACCAGTCAGAGATTGAGCTGGTATGAGATGGTTGAGATGGACTTGGCTCAGGAGAGAGCTGAGTCAGTTCAGAGACAGAGGGAGTTGACTTATAGAGCTGAGTCAACTCAGGGTCATAGACAGATGATCTACAGAGCAGTAGATCCACTTGACAACAGTCTTCAGGACTGGTTACAGCAGCAGAGACTCAGAGGGAGTCTGAGTCAAAGTGCAGTGACAGAGTCAATAGTGGTTGATCGAGGGGATTCTTCTGAAGCCACACTTATGGAGATTGATCTGGGTGGTTCAGGTTAGAGAGCAGCAGTGACAGGCAAATCAATTAGATCAGTGTCAACAGCAGGGGACTTGATGGATCCAGGCATCAGTGGTAGGACTTCCCTCGTTAAGAGGGAGTGTTAGAGTGTGGTAACTTCGGGATGTCCTCCATCATTCAGATGCCTTGCATGGAGGTACATCAGTACTATAGGCATCAGGATGGAGTAGAGGGTGAGATACACTCTACTCAGTGACATGAGCCCAGTGGGGGCTGCATGTGGAACTTCCGAGGAGATTTGACCTTTGCATGCGTGAGTTTTGCATGACCTGTCAGCAATCAGTAGATGCATGCAAAATTGACTTTTGCATGCACCGAGAATTAGGGTTTTGGTAAACCTAATTCATCGGTGAGATTATTTATAGAGGCAGGGGGTCCCAAGTTGAGGTTACTCGGTTGCACTGTCGGAGAGTGATAGTGCTGGAGTGAGGAGGGCGTAGTTATGCATGCAGGGCGACTTTCTGAGAGACAGAGGAGCAGCTGCAGGAGCTAGGAAGGTCAGATCTGAGCTGGATCAGTGACCTTCAGCTCCAGAGTCACTAGGCACCCAAGCCTGTGGACTGAGAGAGTCCATCTGAGAGCATTCTGCTCAATTTAGAGGAGGACATGTTCCCTCGGAGGAGGGCACATTTCCCAAGGAGGGAAGAGCTCGTTTGGAGCTGGATTGACCGATTATGAGTCTGAGTCTTCCTGGATAGCCTTGCCTCGACATTTGAGGAAGGTTAGGGACGATCAAAGCTCAGATCTGCTAAGATTCGGTCCGGTACGAGCATCAGACATCCAGAGGGGAGGACGCACTTCTGCATGTAGTGGAGGTCGAGTTCTTCAGAGGGTTGTCTTCAGAGAGAGCAGATCAGAGCAGTGTGATACAAAGAGGCAGATGAGGCAGAGGCACCTGCAAAGATACTCAGATCCAGTTTTCCAGTTAGGGCATACTCTTCCAGTGCATGCATCAGCTGATGCATGCAGATTTAGAGTATGTCCGGTTCAGGGATTGAGTTACCTGTTGAGGTAATCCTGTATTGTACTTGTCCATTTATATATATGCTCTGGGCTTGAGAGAGAAGATAGCCCCATGGTTTGTTGGTTTTCCTCGGTTGGGGTTTCCAGGGTATATCTATTGTTTGTGTGTGATTCCATATGGTTCAATTTGGTAAATGCAGATCTAGTTGTTGAGTTTATATTTATATGAGCATGTATTGATATCGAGACTCAAACCGCTTGAGATCTCTGGGTGATTCAGAGGGAGTAGTGATCTCTGAATCAAATATTTACACCAACCTTGTAAATTCCATCAACCACAAAGGAGGTGCCACATGGGAAATTCGCCCACCTCAAGGAGAGGGTGCAAATCCCAAGAGAGGACACTTCACTGGAGTTGTAATCTTGATTGAATCAATCAAGGATTGATTGATAATCTCCTTAAATGTTTATGCCAACTCACTTGGGCCAACTCACCCAACCAAAATCCACTGATTTAGGAGTTTGGATTTTCTCCATTTTTATTATTTTTTAATTAAATAATTTTCTTTCATTAATTTGGAGAGAATTTTTATTTAAGTGAATAATATTCACTCAATACTTAAGGAAAAGTGGGTTTAGGGGTTTTATGGTTGCTCTGGGTTAGAAAACGAGCACCCCCATGCCAAATTTCACCTCCTAAGCACACTTTTATCACTTTTGGGGTTTTTTAATTAAATTATTAAAAAATCTCATAAAATGAGAAAACTTATTTTTCTCAGAATGACTCAAAAATTCTAGGGGACCTAGTGTATGTCCATATGACTCATTATTGATGGCTAGCATGTTTAAAAAATGCATACACATAGGCTTTAATAATCTCCCTAGGTTCCACCACCATAGTGAATACTCCAGCTTTGGAGATATGAGTGAAAAACTCAGGGATTATACACTACTAGAGCGCAATGCATAATTCCCAAGGAAAAAACACTCTAGAGTATCCCCTTGATGGAAAACCTAAGGTAGACCAAGCCTCTATACAAAAGTACTCATCCTAGACCAACTTATTACAATTCCCCCGCGGGGGTCTAGACATGCAAAATTACAAAAAAGCAAAAAAAAATTCTAATGAACACTGAACTCTGGCAAATGAACAATGATATTGTTCAAGTCTTATGTGGTTCACAAGTTGTCCACCGTGGTGCAACTTCAATGGACAACACTCTCTTCACGTGGTCGACAGTTTTCTTCACGTGGATTTGGCGGATTTACTTTCGGCATTTTCTCCACGATTGACCTCTTCAGCCTGCGATTCTCTTTTCTCCGTGGTCATGCCCTTCTCAAACTCATCCCGCGACCATATCTATTCTCGGCAAATTTCTGATGTCTGCCATGTTTGGTCATGCTTCAAGGACTCATACCCGCAACGGTATACTTATGGTCGCCCCTTGATCTTCATTTCAACCAGCAGCTTGCTAGCTCATGCGGCAACTTTTCTCGCTTGTGAGCTTCACACCTCACAAGCAGATCTCAATGCCCAACCTCCTCTTTTCTCTAAAGAAGTGGATCTACTCTTTCTGCTTTCCAATCTCTAACAAGGCTACTACTTGTTCTCTTGCATTGATACCATGTTAAAATCACAAGCAAAGGCACACCTTCCATTACTTCATACACTATTCAAATATATAGCGGAGACTTCTCTAGAATGACCTAACTATCTAGGTTCAAATTTCAATGCACCGAGTTTGACAGTGTCTATCTCGAGACTCACATAGAGCTACTACTTCTTGACTTGTCAATAATGACTACCAGGAGTAATTACTATCCTTCAACATATTCATCACCACTTCACACCCAACTAAATTGCATAACACAATATGCATTTTATCAAAGTCACAAGGAAAGAAAATAAAACAATGAAACTATTCATTCAGTGTAATCATCACCACTTGACGCAAATAAAAGCATTGAATTATAAAGGACAAACTAGAAGCATCAACCTTTCCCATTCATTAGAAGAAACAACCTCTGCCTTGAATCGTTTTTCAACTTGTGCTATTGACTTGGAAGCAATATTCTGTGTTCGTTTCTCAAATTCACCCTGCCAGATATCCAAATTAACCATATCAAACCATAATTTTCTCATCAAAGTAAGCAAATGACCATAAACTACAAAAAATAGAATCAAGAAATGAGTTGCCTTCAATGGCTAATACTAATCAAAGGTTTGAGAGTAAATAAATTTCTTTGAGTTTTCATGCATTAAGCATTGTGAGATTGATAAAGGAAGATTCTAATCTACCTATACTATACAACTAACTTTAAGTGCATGCTTAATATTAGTTTTGACTGTTTTAAGTGCTATAATTGTGCTCACAAATGCATATAATGAAAACAGAAATTTAACAAAAGTCGTCGTAACTCAAAAAATGGTATGATTTCTAAGATGACCATTTTTCCATCTTTACAATGACACAAGAGAGATGACTCAAATTAAAGAAAAAAGTATTCAGCTTTTTAATGATAACTAAAATAAATACTAGAGTTTGCACTAATAGAGAATATAACTTTGGTCCATTTGTAGTGTACTGCTAAATTTCTGTGTGTCAAAAATGTAGTAAGAGGCAAATGAATGGTCATGAAAGCTATTGCCTTCTAATCTATTAACTCATAAGAATTCAAAAAATTAAGAAAACATCCCATGACAGATAAATCCAAGTAAAATTACAACTCAAAATAAGCATTGAATTGGCACAACATAATATGCCCCCTTGGATTATGATAGAAAACAATTTCAAATTCTTCAAAAATGAAATTTCTAAGCACCATAAATAGACTTATTCAAGTGATTATTCATTCTATTACGAATGGTAGCACTTCTTCATGTAAACTAACTGACAATCAAACTAATCATCAAAGAGTTTCAGGTATGACATGGTAGCTAACTTTGTGTTTGTTAATAATATCATACATGTAAACATAAACATGCCTTACTGGGACTGTCACCCCATATATCTAATCATATTTTGCATAGAAAGACTTGAAAATCTGAGTGCTTGAAGTTTTTAAAAAAAAGCATTGCCTATACTAGACATTATGTTATGAAGGTCGTATCATGTACATAGAGTGATGACTTAATATTAATAAGTCATAATAAATAATTAGATGTTCAGAACATGAAAAGAACAACTACTCTTATTGAGGTTATGTAAAAGGCTTTTTGGAATATGAATAAATCAATCTGAATTGTTCTCTCTTCCAATTTTTCTATTGTGTGATTGGGTATGCAAATTCTAATATGGTTTCAGAACAATAGTGAAGCCAATGAGAAGGCTATCCAAAAGAAAAGGTGAAGGATGTATGAAGGATCGTGAGTGTGTAACATGGAAGGTGCCTATGAAGATTGGCACATGTTGACACAAAATTTTGGTAAAGGAAAAATTAGATGGTAGACATACAATTTTGCACCCACAAAAATCAAGTAGGAATCAACACATAATTTGAGGAGAAACCAACAAAGACTTAAAGGAGACAACATAAGAAATTTGAGGACAACACAAAAAATATGAAGAGATATACAAAATTTCTGCAATGAACAAGTAATATTCCTAGCCAAATCGGGATTGAATTTTTCATCAACTGTTATGCAACTGTTGTTTAGAATTTCTGTCAAACACTTTGGCCACTCTGCTCGGATACCACTGAATATTTTCCAAATCTGGTTGACTGATTTTGAACTCGTTTTCGAAGAGTGCTTTTATGATTTTTGTGTTCAGAGTTCAAAGATCATCATTTACATCACATAGTGTGCACATAAAAGATTCATATGTATTCAATACTGAGAAATACACTCATAACAATCACAGGAATACATTTGCAATTTCTATTGACCAAAATTGCAGTACAAGAGAATGACACAAGTCTGATTTTTAAGAGTATTTTGCAGAACCTGTAACTGACTGTGCATGTACAGCAGTTCAATGGTCTGGAGCAACCCCCTTTCCTTACACAAGATCTGATGATTATTTGGCACTGTGGGCTGGTGTACCTTGCAGCTCTCTTCACAGCAGTGAATCGGCCACTCTTCAGGATCACAACTTGCTTGAATGCATCACTGTCACTCAGCAGTAGCTTACAGCTCTCTTCTTTAGTGGAGATCAGCCCCCCCAAACCCCACGATTTGACTGTAGATGACGGTGGAACGTTGGTAATCAGCAATGTATCCCTCAACAATGCGTCCAGTGGGTGGAAACAGGCCCTCAACAGCCCTGTACAGCAGGAAGAAGACCCTAAACTCAACCCCACGAATGTATCAGCACTTCAACAGTGAGTGTGTCCTCCACATGTGCTGCGCCTTCTCTACCTAGTGGCTTTGCCTCCAACAGCAGTGTGCCCCTCATCACTGGCTCCAATATCTTGCTAATGACTGTACCCCTTCTCAGCTCAGGCTTCAGTGGTAAGATTCCTCTCAAAGCATCCCCTCTAACAGTAGAAAGTAACAAATACTAGTGTGTCCTCTGTGACAGGTGCGCCCTCCTTGGATGAAGGCGTCCTCCTCCAACCATCTGAAAACCCCTCTTAACTTCGCAAAATTTACACATACACTGGTTATTCTTCTACGGCATTAAGCACTCTTGTCCACTAAGTTGCACTTAGGTGGACTCCTTGTGAACCTCAGAAGACTTGAACAACTTACATTGTTCACTGCCAAAGTTCAGAAGTTCATCAGGCCAATGTTTTGGTCATTTGTAAAATTTGCATGTCCAGACCCCCATGGGGGAATTGTAATAAGTTGGTCTAAGCGTGATACTTTTGTAAAAGGCTTGGCCTACCTTAGGATTTACTATCAAGGGGATACTCTAGAGTGTTTTCTCCTTAGGAATTATGCGTTGCGCTTTAGTGGCATATAATTCCTGAGTTTTTCACTCACACCTCCAAAGCTGGAGTATTTTCCATGGTGGTCGAGCCTAGGGATGTTATTAAAGCCTATGTGTCTATGTATTTTAAACATGCTAGCCATCAATAATGAGTCATATGGACATGCACTAGGTCCCCTAGGATTTTTAAGTCATTCAGAAAAAATATGTTTTCCCGTTTAACAGGATTTTTTAATATTTTAATTAAAAAATTAAAAAAAAAGTGATAAAAGTGTAGTTAGGAGGTGAATTTTGGCATGGGGGTGCTCGTTTTCTAACCCAGAGCACCCACAAAACCCCTAAACCCCCACTTTTCCTAAGTTCTAAGTGATTATTTTTCACTTAAATAAAAATTCTCTCAAAGATATTTTTGAGGAAATATTTAATTAAAAAATAATAAATATGAGAGAATCAAATTCCTATTTCAGTGGAATTTGTCTCTGTGAAGGCCCAGTTGAGTTGGCAGGGGCATTGAATGAATATTCCAATCAATATTTGATTGAATCAATCAAGGATTATCTCTCTGTGAGGTGGCCTCTCTTGGGAATTGCGCCCTCTCCTCTCTTGGGCGACTTTCTTGAGGTGGCATCTCGCCATTGAGTAGGCGTTAAACCCAAAGTTTAGATGAGGGCGCCTCCCTTAGATGGCAGCCCATTCATCCCCAATCACACGAATCAAGGAATCAATCAAGGATTGGCTTGACATTTAGCTCCTCCTCTCCATGAATGCGCCCCCCTCCTCCTCAATTTGCCCTCCCTCTCTCAAAAGCTATAAAGGCAAGGTCTCTATTGCTTATTTCTCAGTGATAGTAAGGCATGGAACCTCTGCTCCTGTGCAATGTAATATTTTTTCTCAAGTAATAAGATTGAAGACTTTGGAGGTCGATTTGGATTCTTGGTTCCATGCATACACAATTTTCGGTTGAGGTGACATCGTTTTGAGTTTCATTTGAGCAGGAGATTCTGGGTTTGCTAGGCACAAATCTCGAGGTCAAGAAAGGGGCACAATTCTCGAGATAAGTTTGTATTTATTGCTGGAAAAGATAGTTGTTGTACCTCTGTCGTGAGCTCTTAAAATAATAAAATTTCTCTCTCACTGGTTTTCACTTGTGGGTTTTTCCAGGGGCTATTTGCCCAAAAATATACTGTATCAATATTCCTGTGTGTCTGCATTTTTTTATTTATGTTCTGTAGTGTAACAGACTTCATGTGTTTTTCATTATAAAAATCAGTTTATGCTAATGTTATCTTCAGCAGCAGTGAAAATGGGGTTTGGGCATTAAACTGAAATTTTTGTGGAGACTTGAAACCGGGTTGGGGTCTGAAATTTTACAGACCTTGGGGGGATTTGAAGCCCTAAATATTTCTGCTCAGCCCTTACTGCAGAAAATTGCAGATCTGAAAGTGAAATCAGCTCCTAAACTCAACATTCATCTGTAAAAAAGAGGGCGCCCTAGGGGGGATTGATTCTCCTCTTCTTGCTGATCGTCGAGAGGTACTTTTCGGGGTATTTTCACAGTTCATTTTGGATTTTCTTCCATTTTTATCTTGCTGGATTTTACTACATGTTACCTCCTAATTTGTACATTAGGTGGATTTCTTGTGAGCCGCTGAAGTTGTCAGCATGTCAAATGTTCATCATCAGTGCTCAAAATTCCAGAGGTCATTTTGAGGGTCATTTTGGCCCCTTTGTAGATAATTGCATGTTCATACTCACTTGGGCGATATTGTAAAAATGTACTAGCATGACAGTCTTATGTAAAGAACTTGGACTCCTAGGAATTAGACATCAAAGGTGATCATTCCATAGTGTTTTTTCCTTGTCAATTATGCAATGCTGAATAAGCATTGTATAATCGATCACCACTCCTCCAAAGCTGGAATGGTCGTCTTGATGTTTAGGCCTTAGGACGTTATTAAAGTTCATGTGTCAATGTTTATGAGCTTGCTACACATATAATTGAGTTACTATGAACATGCACTAGGTCTCCTAAAAGTTTGAGTCTGTTCGGACAAAAATATTTTTTCTCGTTTTACAGGTTTTTTAATGATTTTAATTAAAAAGTCAAAAAAGTGATAAAAGTGTGGTCTAGAGGGTGTTTTCTCCATGGGGGTGCTCGTTTTCTAACCCAGAGCACCCACAAAACCCCAAAACCCACTTTTCCTAAGTTTTAAGTGATTATTTATCACTTTAATAAAAATTCTCTCCAAAATAATAAAAGATAATTATTTAATTAAAAATAATGAGATATGGAGAAAATCGATTTCTCTAAAAAAAGAGGAAATTGAGGCAAATAAAGTGTCAGTACAGTTGGCAATCAGTATCGGAGGGAATCTCAATCAAATCCAGAGAGGTTCAATTATTATCCAAGTCACTGCAAGTGATCTCTCATCAAGAAATGCACCCTCCTTCTTGGCATGGACGACATTGCTTATTGGGCAACTGTTGGATGGTTGGAGAAGAAACCAGGATAGAGAGGGGCTCCCCTCTTCTGAGGTAGCTGCCAAGAGCTTGTTAAGTGTTAAATCAAGCACCAATCACTCCCATGATTAAGAGTTGCGCCATCCTTTCCCTAATTGAGCCATGAACTCACCCCTCTCTCTTCATACTCTATAAAAGCGAGGCTTCTTCATTCTTTCTGGATGGATGGTGGAACCTCTGCCCCTGTACTCTGTATTGTAATAGTCTTAAATAAAGTTTGAAGACCTTGGAGGTCTGTGGGGTGCAAATTATCTGTTATTGAGCATGTTGTGCTTTTACTGAGGTGATATTGTGCTTATTACTCTTCTTTTGTCATAGGCTTGCTAATCTTGTTACTCTTCGGGATCTATTCCAATTGTCACCATTAAAACCCTCATAGTTAAAACCCTCATTTTGTAGATCTGGTAGATCTGGCGATATTTTGGGATTAATATTTAAAACCCACTTTAGAAATAATTAATAAACCCTAGATCTCAAATTTGAACTAAATCCGACTCCATTTGCCATTGGATCTAGCACTAGTCTATTCTAGGTGGGACACCCTTGGTTTTCTCATTATTTCTTCAGATCTATCACTTGGGTCTTGCTTGAACCCTCTCTAATTGCCATATCTAGTATCAAGCTCTCATTCTAGTGTCATTCCATCCTCAAACTCCTCATTTGGGTCCACAAATCCATTATTTGCCTAAACCCTAGGTGGGTCCCACTTGGGCATTTTCATTTGACACTAGATCTATCTAGATCTACTAGCGTAACTTCATTGTGGTACATTTCTTCTATGGTTGAGAATATCTATCTTGCCTAAGCCTCCTCAACCGGTTCCTAAATCCCATACACCACAACATCTAGATTCAACCACTCAAGATCCACTCTTGTGCCTCACTCTTAGTCTTTAGGGTGTCTTGTGTTGGTTAGCTAGCCCTCGTAGGTTAGTAAGGGTCTCCCCCTTGATCTTGCTATGGCTTGATCTAAAGTGACAAGAGCCCGTCTGGTGTGACAACTACCCTTATACAGTAGTGGGCAAGGCCCTTGCGGTGTCACTTGGTTAGCTACCCTACCTCTACCATCCCGGATAGGATACCTTTGGTGGTAGCTACACTTTGAGTGATAACAATACCTATTACCCTTCATATTGTATGAGGCTTACAATCATTTTTTATCATGGTGATTGTGATTTTCAACAATGAATTCTACTTATGATTCTCATTACACATGCCAAAGGCTTTTAAGATGATATTAATGTGGCATTTGATGGACATGGGGGCATTATTATTTGTGCACACACTTTCCTTGATACTTCGCTTATGACATTGTCAACCACAACCAATGATGGGTGCACAATATCTGAAGGAGAGTTGTTGTTTGCACATTCATTATATCATCGCCACCTAGAGTATGTCATCAGGAGGATATCTTTTCAATGGATTGTAATGGTACACCTTAGTATGATGATGTCGATTGATGGTCTATTCATAATGGTATATGGTTATTTCAATTGAGCACCACATGTTGTGGTTGTCTATTCATAAGGGGTAATTCATTTGATGATGTTATTATACCTTGAGTATATGAGGTTTATTTAGTTTATTATTGGTGGGTTCACTATGGTTCATGTTGATTATTATCTTGGGCACATATTTTTATGGTGATACGGCATATCTAGCTTGATGGTGTGAATGTTCTTGGATACATTGACTTATTTCACACTAGGTTGGCACATGTGGCATGCTTCCTCGCCACTTGAGTGAAACGCTCCCCTCTTTGGCACACATTTCCATGGTAGCTAGCCTCCCATATATTTTATTCATTGATTCCATTGAGAGTGGTATGCCCTAAACTATAGGCCAATTTTGACCCTTGGGATGGCATATTTGACTTCATTAGAAACTTATTCCATGGAGCACTCCATTTGTTCCTTGATGGTGGCATGTATGTCAAGGTTTTATGGCACACATGGCAATTTTTTGGATGGGGTCATTCCTTCCTCTTGTGACTTGGAGTTTGTTGCAACTACTTTACAAATGGATTGACACTAGCATGCCCTTCTATTCATGAGCTATATCCGTTGGCTCAATTATTGATGGTGGCTTTGCCTTGGGGTATGAATTAGTTGAGCCTCGGAGGAAATACCCCAACTCTTTTTCTATTTTGTGTTTGTGGTGGTTATGAGGTGTTGACTTGTCTTCTACCCAGGAGGAGCACTCCACTATCTTATTGATTGTGAACATAATTTGAGGTAAGGGTTGTTATATTCATCAAGAGACCCTAGCCATTATTTTTATTTAGAGCATGGTTCATCGCTATCCTAGTGGATTTTTATCCAAGTGGAGTATTGACTTCATGGAGTATTTTATCATTATTTTGGATCGTGGACTTAAGAGGGTACATGTAGAGGTCTCCCTAGGTGGACGTGGAGCATCTTGACATGGTCATTGTTACCAGTTGAATTGCACATCAGTTGGACTTCAGTGAGCCGCCAGTATTGCACAATTATTTGTGCTTATCAAAGTTCAGATGTTCCATCCTTGGCCAACTTTGGCCATCTTTTTCATTTCTATAATAAATGACCATGCCCCATGGGGTTTGTAATAAAGCATGCATGGTGGTCTTTGAGTGACTCGGTTCCCGAGGACTTGACAACCAATGAAGGTATTCCAAGGAGTTTTTTCCCTTATGGATTATGCTTTGCCTTTAGCCGAGTATAATCGATGAGTTTTTCTCCTACACCTCCAAAGCTGGAATGCCCAAAGTGGTGGTTAGGCCTTAGAGGGTTATTAGATTCCATTTTGTAACATTTATAAACATTCTAGATGCTAATTTTTTGTCATTTGGTCATGTACTAGGTCCCCCAGAAGTTTCGGTCAATTCCGAGAAAAATAATTTTTTCACATTTTTAAGTCATTTTTTAATGGTTTAAATGAAAAAATTCAAAAGGTGATAAAAGTGTGATCCGGAGTCGGAATTTGGCGCAGGGATGCTCCTTTTCAAGCTCAGAGCATCCTCTTTACCCTAGTATCCGATCTTCCTATGTTTCAGGCAACCAAAAACTCCCCGTGGAAAATTTTTTCCTACAAGAGCTACAAAGTGGCATTTTAATGCTAAAATGCATCAAAATGCACCATTATCAAAATATTAAAAAATTAAAAATTGGTATTTGGCACATGCCAAATGACATGGCATGAGTTCATGAATGGTAGGCGACTAAGTGAAAAGGTTAAAGCATTACATAATAAGTCATGTGGTGGGCTATTATTTTATATCCAAAGTTTGTGAGGTTAAGTGTGCGCCCTCTATCTTCACGTGGGCATCATCCACGAGGGCAGCTCGCTATTGGTTATGATGGAGTGTGCCTACCTCATGAAGAGGTGGTGCTAGGTCTTGTGCTTGGCTTCCAATCGTGGGCTAATCAACGTTGGAATCTCACGTCAACCACCTCATCAAGCCATTGCGCCATCCTTCACGTGGGCCATTCTTCTCCACACGGCAACCATCTTTTGCTTGTGTTATTAACGAGGAGGGATGTGCCTACCTCTCTTGAGGTGGCGCATATCCCTTGGCTTGGCTATGCAATCCAATGCCAATCAACACCAACAAACTTTTGTTTAACTCCCTCATCAGGAATTCGCCCTCCTTAGGGTTTTGCTCATTCCTTTGCATGTAAATTGCTATTTAAGCAAGCTTATGCCCTCTCTTTCGCTAGTTGGTGCTAAGAGGTAAAGCTCTCCTATTGTAATATTTTTTTAGAACTATCTGAGAATAAAGAGACTTTGGAGGTCGAAATTTTGTCTTGCTCTTTGATGTGTGGATGCATGGTTGATGTGTTAAACGAAGGAGAACTGTAGGAAGCTGCTCATCCATTTCCTACCTAGATCTTGGTTCACTGTAAGGACAGCTATCTGTTTTGTGATCTTCAATTAGTTAAGTTTGTTTACTTCTCTAATTATGTTGTTTATATGCTAAGAAATCAAACTTTAAAGTATTTCATTTGTTTATGAATATTTTGGTTGTGTTTTCTTATTTATATGCCATCCAGATCTAAGGTTTTCTGTATGAGTTGATGTAAGCTGCAGGTATGGTTTTGGTTGAAGGAGAAGAGGACTTGTGATCCATATCGCAGTTGGCATTTGTTGTTGGATGCTAACTTCGACACATTCTTGACTAGTCTTCGCGGTTGATACAACTTCGACAAGTTTCAACGCAACAGGACTTCGACAACTTCAGCACTTCGACAGGTTCTTGATTTCGACACAACTCCGATGAGTCTCGACTTCGACATACTGCGACATGTTCCGCACCTTCGACATGCTCAGCAACCTCACAGTTCGCGACATCAGCATACAACGTCGACATGCGACCAGCGACTGTCGAACTTCGACAGACGCTATCCCTCTGTCTTCCAGTCGACTGTAACGGTTGAACAGTTGAACCGTTCCAACTTCTTCTTTGTAACTGAACGTAACGGGCAGGCACCCAAGCGTCTCAGATTTCTATATAAGCATGTAAATTATTGTAACATACATCGGATCTTTAGCTGATCTTTATCTTGATCAATCTAGAACATTTCGCATTCCTGCATATTGTCTGTGTGTATTTGTGTTATCTGTATTGAGTAATCCTGCTTTTGCTCATTCTGTTTATTAAGCTTCCGCCATAATAGAGCCGACTCATTTAGTCGAACTGTTGTCCCCCTCGTGCTTCCTGGACATGATATGGATCATTGGTATCAGAGCGTACTCAGTTTTCTTGCTTAAGTTCTGCGTATACACTTCTCTCGAAGTTACCTGACTTATGCCGGTTCAAACTCGCTCGCAATCTCAACAATCCAAGCAGACGCGATCTCCAGATATGACAAAAGAAACAGATGATAGACATGCAGCCGACGAGACAGCACAGCTTATTGAGCAAGTTCTGGCTTGACAACGAACTGAAATGTTCGCCCAGTTCAATGAGATTCTCTTGCGATTCGCTTTGACATCCGGAGGATCCTCAACGAAAACTCACTCCGATAAAATCAGCCCCTTCAAAGTGCAAATGAATCTCGACATACCGAATCTTGAAGGAAAGATTGACGCGGAATCTGTCGACAATTGGGTGCTACAATTGGAATCCTATTATGCTGTAAATCAACTCTCCGAAGCTGAAAAAGTCACCATTGCGTCCTTAAAGATGTCAACCTCCGTGCACTGCTGGTGGGAGAACCTCTCGACAAAGATGGAGAAAAACGGAGACCCCATTGACACATGGGATAAATTCGTTGAACACATCCGGAAAGAATTTTACCCGCCGAAATACCTCGAGCAGCAGTATAAGAAGTGGCAGCAGCTAAGGCAATGGAAAGACCAATCAGTACAGAGTTACACTGACGAGTTCTACCGACTCATGGCAAGACTTGGCATCCAAGAAGAAGAGAAATTCCTTGTTCTGAAATACACTAGCGAATTGTCTCAGTACATCCAACAGGAGATGGAATTTTTGACTGTCAATATGCTTGCGGATGCTTTCCACTACGCCAGCAAAATGGAAACCAAGCAGAAAAGAAAAGCACATTTCGCGACAAAGCCGACATCAGGAAGACCACCCGATAAGAGGACATCAGCCGACTACGACAAGTCGAGATCTTCTCAGCCAACACCGCAAAAGCCTGACAGCGGTAAGAAGCCTTTTCACAGAAAGGAACGTAGCAAACAACCGCCGACCGGAAAATGGTGCGATTACCACCACTCATCTTGGCATGATACGTCTGAATGCAAAGCTCGGAAGACATTTTTGGCGAAAGTGTCGACCTCCGATGCGTTCGACAAGACGGTAGAAGAATCTGATCCAAACGCGATGACTCTTTTGACCTCGACAACTCAAGCAGCCTCGACTATTGTCGACGAGGAGGAACGAGAGCGCCTGTTCCATACACGGATATGGGTCCAGAGCAACCCATTGCATTTGATCGTGGACAACGGGAGCCAAAAGAACTTCATTTCTGAAGAACTGGTGAAGAAATTAGCTCTGGTCACCACTCCGCATCCTCAGCCTTATAACATCGGTTGGATGAAGGATGGACAAGAACTACGGATCACTCGACAATGCAAACTCGCCTACTTCATAAAACCTTTTGAAGATGAAGTACTCTGTGACGTGGCACCACTCTCCGTAGCCGACGCCCTGTTTGGGAAACCTTACCTCTGGGATAGACATGGAAGTTATCAGTCACGGCCTCAGAAGGTGATTGTCATAATCCGAAATCGATGGTTCAGCATACCAGAGCATCAACCTACACCGACGGTTGCACTGACACCTACCAAACAAACAAAGAAGCTCATCAATCATGCTCAGAAATTTGCATTAATCATGATCAAGCCGCAACATTCTAAGAAGACTACAACAACAAGTCGAGTCACCGACCAATGCAGCTCTCGACAAAAGCAGCAAGTCGATCATATTCTTGATGAGTACCAAAACCTCTTTCAAGCTCCAGACGGAGTACCTCAGCATTGCCAGGTAAAAAGCAGCAAGTCGATCATATTGTTGATGAGTACCAGAACCTCTTTCAAGCTCAAGACGGAGTACCTCAGCATTGCCAGGTAAAACACTCCATTGAACTTGTTCCTGGTTCTTCTTTGCCTAACGCATCTATTTACAGAAGATCCATTCTCGAAAATGAAGAGATTCGCAGACAAATCCAAGAGTTAATCAACAAAGGTCATATCCGACCCAGCTCCTCTCCTTGTGGAAGTCCAGTCGTCCTAGTTCCGAAGAAAGACGGGACTTGGCGCATGTGCATCGACTACAGAGCTCTCAACAAAATATCGGTGAAGAATCGGTACCCTCTGTCGCGGATAGACGAGCTTATCGACTGTCTGAAAGGTGCTAAATTCTTTACTAAGCTCGACCTCAAGTCGGGATACCATCAAATTCCAATCGAGCCCTCAGATGTGTGGAAAACTGCTTTCAAGACCAAGGAAGGATTGTTTGAATGGTTAGTCATGCCTTTCGGCTTAACCAACGCACCTGCGACCTTCATGCGACATATGGATAACCTTCTTCGACCTTTCATCGACAAATGGGTTATTGTCTATCTCGATGACATATTGATTTTCAGTCGATCATGGGAAGAACATGTCGGACATCTTCGACAAGTCCTTGACACTCTCCAGCAACATCGGCTCTATTTGAACATGGATAAATGCTCTTTTGCGATGACCAACATCAAATACTTGGGGTATGTAATTGACTCTGCAGGCATTCACGTCGATCCAGACAAAGTACAGATCCTCAAAGATTGGCTCATTCCTAGAAGCATTCAAGAACTAAGAAGTTTTCTTGGTTTGGTGAATTTCTATCGACGATTCATACTCGGCTTCAATCACTGGCCCTTGAATCAATTGACGAGAGGAAACGGGAAAACTATCTTTCAATGGACAGAAACACATCAAGCAGCTTTTGAACAGCTCAAACACAGGCTCTACACTGCACCAGTACTTGTGTTACCTGATTTGCATCATCCCTTTGAGATTGAGACGGACGCATCGGACTATGCTGCCTTGGGTGCAGTGATCAGTCAGTTTGGTCACCCAGTCGCTTTTCATTCCGAGACTTTTAACGACACAGTTAGAAGATACTCGACGTACAAAAAAGAACTGTATGCCATTGTGCAAGCTCTCAAGCAATGGAGGCATTATATCCTTGGCAAGGAAACGGTCATTCTTACTGATCACAAGCCTCTACAGTTCGCTCCGACACAATCAAAGTTGCAGACAAACCGATAACTCAAGTGGATTAATTACCTACAACAATTTCAGTTGGTGATTAAGTATCGAAAAGGCAAGGCTAATGCCACTGCAGATTGCCTCAGTCGACCACCCATTACTCTCCTCTTGACAATGATGAGTATGCAGGGTTACGACACGACCACTTGGCAACCGTTGTACGAGGACAACAACGACTTCTCATCAATCTACCGACAGTTACAAACTAACAAGTCGTCGACCTCAGACTTTGAATACTTCCTGAAAGATACCTTGCTATACAAGCTTGGACAGCTTTGTGTACCGACCGGTGAGCAACGACAGCAGCTCATTTGGGACGCGCACTACAGCAAGAACGCAGGACACTTTGGAGTCGCAAAGACACTTGTTATTCTGCAGAAGTATTTCTTCTGGCCTACACTTAAATCTGACGTCAACAAGTAGATTCAATCATGCATGGTTTGTGCCATTGCTAGGCCACCTAATCGACGACAGGGATTGTACACACCTCTGCCAGTTCCTAGTCGACCATGGGAATCTATTTCTATGGACTACTTGACGGGTTATCCTACTACCAAACATCAGCATGACGCGATATTAGTAGTAGTCGACCGATTTTCCAAGATGGCCATTCTCATACCATGTAAGAAGACTACGACAATGCAGCAGACTGCTCGGCTCTTCTTTACACATGTTTGGAAACACTTTGGTTTACCCACAACCATCATTTCCGACCGAGATGCCAGATTCGTCAACATCTTTTGGAAGACCCTCTGGCAACAGCTAGATATGCGACTCTCATTGTCGACAGCTTTCCATCCTCAGACCAACGGACAGACGGAAGTTGTGAATCGCTTGGTAGTACAACTGCTTCGCATGTACAATCACCAGCATCGACGCACATGGGGTGATAGTCTTCCATACATTCAACACAGCTACAATCGTGCTAAACACAACTCTACAGGCAAGAGTCCTGTTATCACATATATAGTAGCCATTTTATTTTAGCCTTCACCCTTCACTAGCAAATTGATCACAACTATGAAGTTAATATGGTCCTGAAAGTCTAGTCTGAGTCATATAAATAATTAATGACATTATATATTTGGATTTAGATCGCCAGTAATGATTACTTTGTGTTATAATTGCTATTTGAATGAGTTATAGAGCATGCGTTAACCTTTGACACTTTGCAGCAGCTTCTGATGGTAGTCTGAGTTATATTTGGTCAATATTGACCTCGTCAAACTTATTTTGACCAACGTCAATCACATGACATGAGATTATTGGACCTTATGATGACACAGATAGATGACATATGGTCTATGTACATATACATGATGGTTCTATGCATCAGATACAGGTTTATGATGATGATCTATGGTTTTTAGCATTATTTGATCTTTTACAGATTATTATTATTTCACCTGTTCCGATATATTGGATATATTATATGATCATGCAGAGATCTATATGGTGTATGAGTACACATCTTGGATAGTTTTGGACCTTCTGAGTCCAATGAGACAGTCTATTTTTAGTTCCGGGCAGTTACAGTGATGATTTAGCCTCAGTAGGCTGTCCTAGTGCAGTTTTGGTCTATCGGAGACCCTCTTAGAGCAGAGGTGATTTTTATTTGGTTCACCTAGGGCGCTGATGATGGAGGGGGTGGTCCAGCCACTTTTTTTTACCATATTACCCCCCTTCCGGACACACTGGTGCCCTCACCTTGACAGCGCAGGCACTCCAGGAGGCAGTTTGGGGCAGGTACACGCTTCCCGAGGCAGTTTTGGATTGGTAGAAATGGCTACAGAGGAATTCGATTTGGGCTACTGAGGCAAAGTTTTGGCATGGGATGATCAATGATGATGAGTGGGATGTCTTCCGCACCTTCTCCAGCAATTTTAGCTTCATCGAGGCCCACATCCATCACTTATGGCACTTTCTGGTGATTTCTGAGGTCTTTTGAGTCCTACGATTTGTCCAGAGGCATGATTTGGTACTTTGATGACTATTTTATTATTATTGTGTTATGGGGATTGACCAAGGGTGGTTAAAATTACCCCTTGGACCCACCATAAGCTTATTATTATATTTTTTCATCATGATTTGGTGGGATCCCCTCTCCTAGGGCGATTTTGTCCACTTATGGTTATATTTTATGGTTGATCCATGTATTTTATTGTTAAGCTCATCTCAACCATTGATTAGATCTTTTGATCTTTTAATCTTAGCCACTCATGTAAAAAGTGGTTAGGATTATGGTCTCTCTCCATCCTATTTAAGGAGAGAGCCTCTCATTGTAAAAGCATCTAGAGATTTTTGGCTCTTGGCTCTTGGAATAAAATTTCTATCTTTTGGAGTACATGCTTGGGTTGGAGTGGATGTTGGTTGTTTTGATTGTAAATGCTTTTGTCCATTGCACTGGAGGATCTATTGTAGCTATCTTGCATATTTGCCATATCTTTTTACAAGTGGAGAAGACTTCTTCAACAAGTGCGAATTGGTGGGGAGGCTTGCCCTTCAAACTTGGAGGAGGACGTTTTGGGTTAAACAGGGAGTGGTTTTGTCTTTGCACCAACTATTCTTTGCTTCTCTTTCTTACTTGTATCTACCTTCAACATGTTAAACTGATTGATGCTTTGCTCCTTGGTTTTGACAGGTTAGAGAGACACATATGTGGCTTGGAAAAATCGATTTTGCAAGAGGGTTTCAAAAATTCTCCATTTGATCTTTGGCAAAAGTAATCCTTATCTCAACTAGCATTCATCTCTTCATCCAGGTATGCTCCAAAGGTATGATCTTCTTCTTTGAATCATCCATAATTTCTAGATCATAAAAACCCTAATTAATCAAAACCCTCATTTTGGTTTTTCTTAGATCTACTTAGATCTAGCCTTGCTTTTGAAGAGATTTTAAAAACCCACCTCTATAGCATCCACCCCTAGTTGGATCTATAGTTTGGTGGTGATTGGGTTAAAATTGACACACTTTTCAAGGCAATAAAGCCCTCTTGAACCAAATCGCACTTCCTTGGAGAGGCTTGTTTGGTTAGATCTAGCACATGGGTAGGTGAGATCCCACTTGATTTGCAATCTACACACTTGATAACCAACCCCTAGACTTTTACTTGGGTGATTTCTACCTTGTGGGCATCATTCCACATTTTAAGGGATTAAAACCCCCTTTTGAACTACTTGGCACCTTAAAACTCAGATCTAGTAAGATCTAACCCTTGGATTGACTTGATTTTCTAGATCCACATAGATCATTGCCTAAGTTACTTGGATCCACAATTTGTTGGCCATTGGACTTGATTTGACACACCTTATCCACCTTTTAGGCTTCCTTGAGCAAGGTCGCACTTCCTTGGGTGACTGAGTTTGCCCACTTCTAGGACCTGGGTAGTTGAGATTTCAGTGGATTTGGAACGGGGATACCTTGAAACCTATATCTAGAGTATCATTTTGTGACGATCTGCCTTGGGGGTAGCATTCCTTGTTTTAAAGGATTGTGGTCCACTTGGGTCATTTCATGAAATCCTAGATCTAGCAAAATCCAACCACTTTATCTCAATTAACCCATTTGACTTGACCTCTAGGTGTCCCGATCTACACTTTGACATATCTTTTGACTCCATTAACCCATCCAACAAGGCACTAGTCCTCCTTAAGCAAGTCGCACTCCTTGGGAATTGTGTCAAACCTTAGATCCAGTACATGGGTATTCCTAATTTCAACTTAGATCCATAGATCTACTCATTACATATCCTCTAGTGCCAATTGCATCCCTTAATTTCACCTTGTGGGTCTACATTAAGCCATTTCACATATCCCAAGAAAGTAGGACCCACTTGTGTAACACATGGTACTATATCTTATCATTATAACTAATCATGTGGCCTAAATCATACATTGGTTGAAACACTAATCATTTCTCAAACCACCTTCAACCATACTTTAACTTATAGGTCCACTTAACCTTGCATTGGTTTCCGTAACTCATTATCTACTTATCCCTAGGAACCTTTGTTTGGGTCCAATCATCTTTGATTGGTTATAGGGTCTCCCCCTAGGTCTTGATTCACCTTGACCTAAAGTGAAGAGTGCCTCGGTTGACGTGACTCCCACCTTGCATTGGAAACCGTAGCATCTCTTGGGTCACCTCTTTAGTTGTCCATCTCCTCTACCGTCCCGGATGGGATACCACTAGGGACAACTACAAGTTGTGTGATAACAAGTCCCTTAGAAGTCTGTTACGGATTTCAACCCTCAGCGCCTATCGACTTGATCAGCTCCTCGACACAACCAAACTCCGACACAGATCGCAATCAGCGAGAAGTTGATAAAGCAGTCAAATTTCGAGAACAGATTTGCGACATTCAGCGACAAGCACAAGATATGTTGCATAGAGCAAACGAGAAAGCTAAGGCCCGACACGACAAGCATCGCATTCCTCATACATTTCGCATTGGGGATAAGGTCTGGCTACATCTTAAGAAGGAGCGCTTCACAGGTCCTTTCATGAAGTTAAAACCTTTGCGATATGGTCCATACAGTATTCTTCGATAGATTGACGAGAACGCTTTCTAGCTCAACATTCATGCTTGCCTGGGTCTGCATCCAGTCTTTAATGTGGATCTACTTCGACCATACCATGCACCCTTGTTGGAACAGAATGATTTCTCAACAGCAGATCCCGCAGACATCAATCCAGATATTCAGGAGCCTCTTCCTTGCGACACTATTGTGGGACAATGGGTACGCCTTACGAGGAAGAACACAATTCCCTTATTTCAGGTTGCCAAAGCTGTCCAGATCCCATCTCAAGGAAAGTGGTACTCTGCTACTGAAGTGATCAACAAGTTTCCTCACCTTCACGAGCAAACAATGGGGTCCATTGTTTCTTAAGGAAGGAGGCCGATTCACATCACAGTTGGCATTTGTTGTCGGATGCTAACTTCGACACATTCTTGACTAGTCTTCGCGGTTGATACAACTTCGACAAGTTTCGACGCAACAGGACTTCGACGACTTTAGCACTTCGACAGGTTCTCGATTTCGACACAACTCCGACGAGTCTCGACTTCGACATACTGTGACATGTTCCGCACCTTCGACATGCTCAGCAACCTCACAGTTCGCGACATCGGCATACAACGTCGACATGCGACCAGCGACTGTCGAACTTCGACATACTGTCTCTCTGTCTTCCAGTCGACTGTAACGGTTGAACAGTTGAACCATTCCAACTTCTTCTTTGTAACTGAACGTAACGGGCAGGCACCCAAGCGTCTCAGATTTCTATATAAGCATGTAAATTATTGTAACATACATCGGATCTTTAGTTGATCTTTATCTTGATCAATCTAGAACAATTCGCATTCCTGCATATTGTCTATGTGTATTTGTGTTATCTGTATTGTGTAATCCTGCTTTTGCTCATTTTGTTTATTAAGCTTCTGCCATAACAGAGCCGACTCATTCAGTCGAACTGTTGTCCCCCTCATGCTTCCTGGACACGATACGTATCAACTTGCTTGTACCTCTTTTTCTTTTCTAACTTCTTATTTCAGATCTAGTCCCTCGGCAATCCAGAAGGTCATCTCCAAGTCTCGAAGTCTCATATTGAAAGAGTTCTTTCCTCTTCCCCATCTCTTATTTCTAAGTTATCTTTGGTTACAGTTACCTTGGTTTAAAACTCTTACTTTCTTTCTCAAAATTATCTATCTTAAGAGTGTGCAAAGTTTTAAATCATTTAAGATCTAGATCAAGTATTCAAAGTTAAATTTTAAATTTCTAGATCCACAAGCTTTAGATTTTGGTGCAAGTTATCATTTTTGTTGAAAATCCTAAAAATTTGTACTTTCTAAGTCTTAAAGCTTCCTAGTTCTTAGTTTCTTATTTGGCAAACAAAGTGTCTTTTAATATTTGGGCTTAGCTTTTTCAAAGCAAGCCAAAGATCCTAAGGAAAGTAGCTTTCTAGCTCACTTTCCTTTACTTTTTGACACCATTTGCTAGTTGTTAAAGTAGATTTTTTCCATTTTTTGTACATAAACGAAATACACTCTTAAAGTGTGTTTCGGTAGATTCTAAGCACTTTATTGTTCACTGGTTTTTCGCATTTAAATTCAATCCAAACATTTAAAATAACTTAACAGTTAATTTTAAATCCAAAAAAGTGCCCAAAAACTTCTTTTTTACATACTAGCTGCATTGTAGTTTATTTTGGTAATTTGTAGTGTTATCAGAACACTCTTAAAGTGTTCTGATTTGTCATTTTGATCAACTTTGTTTGCTGGTCTGCTATTTTCATTTAGCAGGTTGAACCCAAAGAACCAAGAAATTTATCATATCGAAGCTCCCTGAACATCTTCAAGAACCAACAGCTCAAGTGTTGATCCATTTTTTCCAATAAATTGTAAACTGACTTGTTCCCTAAACATAAAGGGCAACCAGTATTTCATCTTTAGTTTCATTTTGTAAAAGCAAAAATAAAAAGAGCAAGCAGGCAATTCCAGCACCTGAACCCCAATCCCCCCAGAGGAGATTCACATTTTTCATTTTTTCAGTTTTTTGCTTTTTTCTTCTTTCCTTTGTTTTAGATTAGTTTACTTGTTGTCATTAGTAAATACAAAACATTCACAAAGCACACAAGGTGTCCCAGGGGGACTTACAATCTTCTACAATCTTTCACTTAAGTGCTACAAAACAAACGACAATTGTTCTAAAATTTGCGAACTAAAATTAACCCCCTTGATCTACCGAAGTACTCCATCATATTTTTATGTGAAGAAAAGATACCCTTGGGGTTAGCTTAGATTAATCATCAACTGCAATTTTTCTAAAAAAATTTCAAGATAAAATCAACCCCCCTTGCTCTACCGAAGTACTCCACCTTTTGGTGGAAGAAAAGATACACTTGGGGTTTAGTGTAGATTAATTATCCATTTCAAATCTTAATAAAACGGACCAACAACCCAAACCCAAAGTATGCTCTTAACCCTTGCAGCTCAGTCTGAGCAATAGGGTTAACCAGAAACGGCTGCAAGGTATTTAGTTTTAATAGGAAAATCCATTAGAACCAAATTCTAAGAACTCGCGAGGTTGCATGGGCGACTACAGAGTCAGCAGGCTACTATTAAACAGGTTTATCCTCGCTTGGTTGGACACTTGGTAAAGCTGCTAGAGCACTCAGTTCGAAGGTTAGGTTTCTTTTGGGCCAAACCAAAAATTAACCCACTCCTTAATCCATTCATTTAATAATCTTAAAATTTACCAACCGAGACACTGCAATACTTTCACAGAGACCACAGAAGCAACCCTGTCAAGCACTCCATTTTCATCGGCACTGATCTTTAATTTTTCTTTTGTTTAAGTTAATCTTTACAAATGTCATGAATGGTGTTATATCTTAAAAACTGTGGATTTTCATCTCATATTGCAGTGACTTATGGTTTATTGTTAAGTGATTCCATCAAACTCCTAGATTAGACTTTTATTTCTGTTAATAGATTAAAAACATTAAATTTATTTTCATAGGGACCACCCCCCTTGGCTTTGCTAGGAGTAAGCCTAGACGGAGGAGTCAAGTAATCAGATGACAGCACTTGACTCTCGCTTGCCCCCAAGGACACACCGAGCGGCTTGAAGGTTTCCTGCCGCATCCCCCCCAGGTGTGTATTAGGCGGCAACAGTCATGTTACTATTCTTGGAGGGGACATCATCTCTTGGGGATGTTTTTGCTTGGAGATAATGACATATGGACTTCCCACTTCACATTAGCATTGTTTATTACTTGTTTGACTTGTCATTTAGTAGGTAGTTGGAGGATATCTTTCGTTTACTCCTCCCTTGGATAGATCTAAGGTTTTGCTTAGGATGATATTATTTTATTGTGAGGAGGTTTTGAGCTTCTTCTCTATATAAGAAAAGCTCCTCCCATTGTAATGGTTGTTGGAAGTTTGGAGAACTATTAGAGACCATTGTTTGGAGTTACATTGGAATTTGAAGCATATGTTTTGTACCTAATTGCTGAAGACTAATATTCAAATTTTTTGCATCAAATATGTTTCAAGGGAATGTAATCCGGGCAATGTCTTTCCTTGATTAGAAGAATAGTAATTGTGGTCCATTCCCCCTGTTACCAACTATTTTGTACAATAGTTGAACTTCCATTGAGCCGCCAGTGTTTGAACATGATCCATGTTCATATCCAGAGTATCAGAGGTTCAGGTTTTCAGACTTAGCCAATTTTGGCTAGCCATTTTTATTTTTGTGTTGAAATGACCATGCCCCATGGGGTTTTTGTAATAAAGTGTGCTAGTAAGGGGTCTTGAGTAGCTCGGTTCCCTAAGACTTGACTGTCAACTAAGGTATTCCAGGGATTTTTTCCCTTATCGATTATGCTTTGCCTTTAGCCGAGTAATAATCAATGAGTTTTTCTCCTGCTTCCTCCAAAGCTGGAATGCCCAATTTTGACAGTTAGGCCTTGGGGGTTATTAGAGTCCAACAGTTGAATATGAACCTACTAGACACTATGAGTCTATTATATGGTCATTTCCTAGGTCCCTAGGTGGTTTAAAACGTTGTCCGAAAAAAAATTATCGGATGCGTTGGATACTTTTTATTTTTTATTATTTTAATAATTAAATTTTTCAATTAATTAAGCCATTTTACTATGGTTTAATTGAAAATTTTCCAAATGTAATAATTAAGTGGTTCGGGGGTGGATTTTAATGATTGGAGGCTTAATTCCTAAGCCAAAAATCTCAGTTAAACCCCAAACCCACTTATCCTAATTTTCAGATATTCATTTGGCCTTGGAACTAATATTTTCTCAAAAAATCAATAAATGAGAAATATTAATTAAAATATTCAGAAAATAATAAATTGGAGATAATTCAATTCTCTCCAAAAAAGGCCTAAATAAAATAAAAGGCTAGATGACATGGCATGGAGCATCAATGAAGATTCCAATCACCACCTAACACAGTCAGTTAGCATTCAGAGCACTGGAAGCTATCATCTCTTGGGATTTGCGCCCTCTATCCAAGGAGGGCGACTTTGCTTTGTTGGCACATGTTGGTCGGTTTGGTGATAAAGACAATGCATGAGGGTGGGCGCCTTGCCTAGGTGGAGGCCACCTCGCCCTCCCTTTACCTTCCAATTGACAGTTAACTCATCAATCATGTTGGTGTGCTCTCCTCTCATTGGGAGTTTCGATTTGCTTGGCTCTCTTCATGCCAAACTCGACTTAGGGTTTTGGTAGCTTAGTTTTGTATATATACAGAGCCTTGCACCATTATTTGGGATGGATGTTTTATGCAAGAGCACTCTGCACAAATTTGTAATATTTTTTGCTTTCATATTGGAATAAAGATTAGACTTTGGAGGTCCATGAGTTTTCAACATTTGTGGTGAATTCATCTCTTGTTGAGGTGATATCTTTCTAAACCCATCTCTTAATTTGCAAGTGCTTTGATCAACTACTAGCTTAGGAAGGTTATCATTCTAGCACGCAAGAGTAGCCATTTGTTGTCTTCAACTTGGTTATTTATGCAAAGTCTATCAAGATCTAAATGAACAAGAAGTAGTCAATTATACCATTGTTGATCTAATCTTGATTTCCTAGCATACTAGTAATATTGATCCCACTTGTGCTTTGAGTTGTATGTGTTTTGGTTAGGTGTTGCCAAAGTGAAGAAGGGTGTGAGCTCAGCTACTTCATCATCAAGAGTTTTTACTTTAACAATTTTGTGATTACAGGATCTACAAGTGCTCGAAATCTCATCCAAAGAAGAAGCCAAAGAGAGATCTTCTTATCATCTCATCAGAAAACAACTACTTCAAACTCCTTGGTTACTACAAGCAGATCACAATCTCTAAGGTTTTTATTATCTATCTTGATCTTAGCTTCTCATTAAAAGAGTGCACTATTTTCAAATTTATAATGAATTTGCACTTCTTTGGCTAAGTAGAACAAAGCTTCATAGCTTTGATCTACTTCTTTGGGTCTAGATCTACCATTTTTAAAGCTTAAATACCAAGATCTAGGATCTAGTTTCATCTTTCCAAGTTGTAGATCTATCTTTTCTATTTTGCCATTTTTTGCTTGTTTTTCTCATTTTTCCTCTTTTTGACTTATAGATTTCATAGATCCATTTCTATTTCTATTTATCTTTATTTTTATAATAAGAAGAGCGCCAAAAATACTTCAAAAAAGTGCCCAAAATCCTTAGATTTTTTACCAAAAAAATTACCTTAAAAAAGTGCATTGGAAAGTGTCCCCAAACCTTGCCTCGTTTTGCGTGCCATTCGTTGCCCATCATTTTTGCTATTTTTCAGCATTCTGGTTTTTCCCAAACAGTCCCAAAAAATATCAAAAAAATATCCATTTTTGCCCTAGTTTTGCCTTGGAAAATGTGCACAATTTTCGTCTCGAAAAGCATGCCCATTTTCAGCCATTTTGCCCATTGTTTTCTACTATTTTTCCTTAATTTACAGTTCTGGAAATTAGCCCAAAACAGTAAAAAAAATTCCAAAAACAATTTTCCAAAAAAAATTCTCGTTTTGTGTGCCATTTCTAGCCTGTTTAGCTTGCTAATATTTGTTGATTTTGGTTAATTTACAATTCTGGAAATTAACCTAAAAACAGTAAAAAAATTCCTAAAAAATTTCCAAGTTTTACCTTGAAAAACGTGCCTAGTTTGCCTTGAAAAGCGTGCATTTTCCAACTTTTTAAAGTGCTGATTTTTTGCTTTAAAATTACTGTTTTTGGTCATTTTTCATTTCTTGGCTTTCCTCTTATCGATCCATTCATCCTTCTACTTTTTTGAGATTTTTCTTAAGTTTGACTTTGGTTGACCACCTTTGGTCTTTTCATTTTTTTGTATTGATTTTTGTCTCTCTTCTTCTGCTTCTTCGAGTCTCTAGATCATAAGTCAATTTGGTTTTATCTAACACTTTAATTAGCCTTTGTTGAGAGCGCTTATCCACAGGTGAACAAGAGAACAAACAACAAGTGAAGAGCCCAAAGGCTAGCAAACAAAACCAAAGCAAGCAAACCACCTTTTTGACAAGTGAAAAAACCCAAAAATATTGTAAAAAATTGAATAAAAGCAAGTGGGATAACGGCTCCCACACCCCCCACTTCCCCCATTTGGGGGAAGCCTGTATCGCCCATTGTCTGATTTTCGTACTTTTCATTTGCTTTATACCTGCACAATAAACTGTTAGAGTAAGATAGATTAGTTTTCATGCTTTGATATATGCTAGATTAGTCAAAGTCATTTTGCTAGTCTTGTTTCCATACTTGTCAATTTTTTATATAAACTGTTGAAAATCATAAATCTCTTGAATCTCACTCAACAGTGGATCAAGAGTGCTCTCTGTCGGAGAGTTCTTTTGCTTTGATTTGACTAACCCCCTTGCTCTCCCGAGTACGATCTTAGGACCTGAAAGAGATTCTTGGGTAGATTAGATTTCTTTTTCAATATTTATTTCCATGCATCATATATCTCTTGAATCTCGCCATAAGGCGGATCAAGAGTGCTCTCTGTCGAAGAGTTTCTACAAAGCTTCTATTTTTTCACACATTCCGCTAAAATTGGAATTTATCATTTCTATGCCGCGTATGCTCTACCCAGTTTTGGGATACACAGAAATGGTATAGGCTACTTAATTTTTCACATTTAATCCAATTTCAACCATAATAAAATTCATACCCCATAACCAACGAAAATCCGGCGTTCATCGCAAATACTCAAAAGGGGGCAAATTCTACCTGGGACGTTGGATCACTATACTTAGACCTTGGGGGCACCGTTAAGCTACATCCTTGTTTGGTGTAGTGTTGAACACGCTTTCAAGGCTTTGGCAGCCAACAATGTCTCTGTACGGAACCACTTAGAGTATTTTCTAGACATATCTCTTGTACCTCGCGTATATCTTAGAGATTTCCTCAGCCATAATAATCAAGATCATCATAAAATTTACAAATAGCACTTGCAAAACGATCTCAAGCACGAACTCTTGTATTCAACATCCAAAGCACTCAGACATTGACTCCATACGGCACTGGTCCTTCATATCATTTATTTGCTTAATATCTATCTGGAAGTACTTGTCTTGTCTTATAATTCTTATATTATACTGTGGATGTTTCATACTTGAGTCATATTATCATTGATTTTGTATCTTAATCATTTTTGCAAGTACATGCTTTGACTATTTAAATTGTTATTGTGAAACTCATAAAAAATCCTAAAGCAACACCCATCTGCATCATACCATCCAAAAACATTTTAAAACACAAGAGCCTTAGTAACTCTTTGTAGGATCTACCCCCCTTGGCTTCGTTAGGAGTTAGCCTAAACGGAGGAGTCAGGATCAGGTGACAGCACCTGACTCTTTGCTTGCCCCCAAGGCCACACCTTTCCCACTTGGGAAACAACTTTCGAAATATTTATGTTGCTGGTGTGCACACACGGCGGGCAACACCCCCTTTATGTTCTTTGTATCTATTGTTGGAAATGTTATCATAAATATTTTTTCTTAATTTAGATTAGCTATATTTTTGCGTAACTTTGTACTAGACGCACCCTTTGATGCATTTGGAGGACTTTCTTAAGTCGGATTTGTAACAATTAAAAATAATAGTCAATAATAAGAAATAATTAATATAATTACAATTACGAAGTTAAACAAAATGTCAAAGGGCATGTACCCCTTCACCCGTGACTAGTCAATGCGTATAAGTAAACCATCACGAGACTGTTTGTAACCATCTTATCATTCATTCAATAAATTTAATACAATTCAAAATGCAAGTACTTCTTTGTCATTAAGCAACATCATTGCTTTAGTGGTATTAAAGCCGCCCAAGCCCAGGTTAACGCCGTTACTCCTGCAGTCGCCGTTTTGATTCTCTCGACCGTCGCCGTCCACCCACTTGGTCTTCATCTGTTCGCCGCATCTCCTCACCGCCGCATCTCATCATTGCATCTCCCCGTCGTCTGCTCCCCCTGCCATCCGTTGTCCGCCATTTACTCCAACCGTATGTCGTCCCCACTCGCGTCTGTCCAAGCCACCACCACCGGCTACGACCTCTCTCAACCCTTCTTCCACACACCTGTCCACCTTCGCATACCTTCGTTTTCTCTCCCCTGACCATTCCACGTTTTCGACAAAAGCCACAGACCCTGTCCACACAATTTTCCAGTCAAACAAATATATTTTATAATAATAATATTATTATTATTATTAAAAAAATGGATTCTGCCAGGCAGACTTATGTATCCTACAAAGAGATGAACAAGGAGATAGTCAACCAGAAAGGAGAATTAAAGAACGTACAAGCTCGTCTTAACCAAATAGAGGAAGGACAAGATTTAGTACACATTAAAATGGACAAGTTTGATACCATATTAGAAATGATAGAAAATCGATTAGATAATCTTGCAGTTATAAGAGAACAAGAGAGGGATGAAAGGAATGCAAAAGAAGCGCAAAATGATATGATGTTTAGCCGGATTATGAAAAAATTGAACGAAATGGTTCCAGAATCAGGGACAGAGCAAGAAAGACCGGAATCTTCCTTCCTGAAGATACATATAACCAAAAGGGACCAGAGAGAGATTATCAAAAAATTAAAAAGGAATTTTACCAAAATATGATGGAAAAACCCATAGCAGCACCATCATTTGGGTTAATAAAATGGAGGGCATTTTTTAATCAAACCCCCCATTAGGCGAAAGAGAAAAAATAATGACCGCCGCTAATAACTTAGATGAAGAAGCTTATGATTGGTTCCTATGGTGGTCAGGGAAGTGTAATGCTCACTCTTTTCGCTGGACAAATTTTACTCAAGCACTATTAAAAAGGTTCCATGATGAAGAAGAAGATGATCTGTATACTAAATTCGTCCATCTTCAACAACAACAAAAAATGTGAACGATTACACTCATGAATGGGAAGTATTGGCTACAAGACAAACCGGATTCTTAGATGAACAACTACTAAAAATGTACATCGGTGGTTTAAAAGATTACATTTGTAACAAGTTAAAACTATGGAGACCCCAAACTATTGAAGATGCCAGACAAGCTGCCAAATTGATCGAGCAAAAGAACAAGGTCAACAAACCTTCTTTTACAAATCCAGACAGATCAAATAGATATTTTAATGAAAAATCAGATAAGTATGCTACAGACAAGACAAACAGGTATGTACCATCTCATTTGAGGGAAGGTGAAAAACAACATCAGAAGCCATATAGGAAATGGGTGAATAAGTGTAGATATTGTGGAGATAAATGGGAAAAAGGCCACCGATGCAACAATAAAAAATTGTATAATTGTGAAGCTGAAAGAGAATCAGAAGTTTCAGCCACTAGCGATTCCGAAGATGAAGTTAGCAACAAAGAAAATAATGATGTCAACACAAATTCATAGGAGGCAATGCCCAGGGTATCTCTAGCCGTAATAACAGGCATCGCACAACCACAAACCTTAAAATTAAAGGGGCATGTGCGGAAAGAGAATGTCACTGTACTTATAGATACAGGTAGTACTCATAATTTTATAGACGTAAATGTTGCAAAAAAACTAAACTTGTTTGTATATCCAGCAACAAATATAAGGGTTATGGTAGCGGATGGAAAAAAAATTGATGGTATTGGGAAGTGTCACAAAGTTAAGTTGCAAATAAATTATTATAACTCGGAATCTAGCTTCTATACAATACCCCTCGGAGGAGTAGATGTTGTATTGGGAATTCAATGGCTACATACATTAGGTACTTATTCCGCAAATCACCAGGAACAATTTATGAAATTCAAGTGAGATGGAAGAAAATATAAGTTGTATGGGTTCTAGCCACCTCATACCCAAATTATATCTTCACGACAAATGGAGAAACTAATTCAAAAAGGGGCTCCAGCATTGGTCGCACAATGTCATCAAATAGACATACTAGCAGCAGAACTAGCCCATGACCAACAACCAGAAATCCAAGCATTAATCCAAAAATATGAGAAGGTATTCCAAGATCTTCCCATGAAATTACCACTAGAGAGAGGAATAGAACACATCATTGAGGTTAAGCTAGATTCCACACCAGTAAATGCCAAACCTTACAGGTATCCTCACCCTCACAAGACAAAAATAGAAAGGCTAATTCAAGACTTACTAAGATGCGGAGTCATCACAAGAAGTAGGAGCCCATATTTCGCCCCAGTAGTATTGGTTCGAAAGAAAGATGGATCCTTCAGGCTATGTATAGATTATCGGAGACTAAACAAAATAACGATAAAAAACAAGTTTCCCATTCCATTTATAGATGAGATGTTGGATGAACTCCATGGCGCCAAATATTTTTCCAAATTGGACTTAGGATTTGGATATTACCAAATTCGAGTAAGACTAGAAGATGTAGCAAAGACAGCCTTTCGAACTCATGAAGGCCACTATGAATTTAACGTGATGCCATTCGGACTAACAAATGCCCCCGCTACCTTTCAAGCAACCATGAATGAGCTTTTTCGACCACACCTAAGAAAGTTCGTATTGGTTTTCTTTGACGATATTCTTGTCTATAGTAAGACATGGGAGGAGCATCTTAAGCACTTAGAACTTGTACTTTCACTCTTAGAAGGAAATCAGTTCTATGCAAAAATGTCAAAATGTAGTTTTGGGAAGGAAGAAGTCGAATACCTCGGTCATATCATATCCAATGAAGGAGTTAAAGTAAACCCAAGCAAAATCAAGGCAATTACAGAATGGTCGAAACCCAGTAATATATCCAAATTAAGAGGTTTTTTTAGGCCTAACAGGTTATTACCAAAGGTTCATCAAAAACTATGCACATCTAACAACACCACTATCAAATCTACTAAAGAAAAATTCCTTCCAATGGAGTGACAAGGTGAAGGAATGTTTCCAAGTCTTAAAAGGGATTATGACATCCACACCAGTGTTGGCAACTCCCGATTTCACAAAACCCTTCGTGGTTGAGTGTGACGCTTCAGGTGGTGGAATAGGTGCAGTCCTGATGCAGAATGACCATCCTATTGCCTTCGAAAGTCGAAAGTTCAACAAGAGGGAAGGATTGAAGTCTACATACGACAAAGAGATGCTCGCTATCATTCATGCATTAGCAAAATGGCAACAATACTTACTGGGTAGTAAATTTTTTATACGAACTGATCACAATAGTCTCCAACACTTACTTCGACAAAAAAACCTATCTACTGAGCAACAAAAATGGATAGAAAAGATTTCCACCTTGATATGGAGATACTACATAAGAAAGGAAAGGATAATGTGGTTGCCGATGCATTATCACAAAAAGACGAAGAAGTATTAGCATATGCAGTATCAGTCATAATTCCCGATTGGGTGGATGAAATACGCATAGAATATGCCAAGGACCCCAAAGCTTATTCCATCATCAATAATGCGAAACAACATCCCAAATTTGAATGGAGAAATGACATTTTATGGCACAAAGGGAGAATCTACCTTCCACCTACTTCAAAGTTCAAAGAAAAAATCTTAAGGGAGTCACATGACTCACCCGCTGCAGGTCACGTAGGTACCTTTAAAACTTACTATAACACACGTCAATCATTTTACTGGAAGGGAATGAGTAAGGATATTCAGAGGTATGTCTCTAAGTGTGACACTTGTCAGAGAAACAAAAGCGAAAATATCATGACGCCATGATTACTTTACCCTCTACATGTACCTAATCAGAAGTGGGAAGAGATTTCGATGGACTTTATCAAGGGATTGCCCATGTCCGAGGGAAAGGATAAAATTTTCGTAGTAGTTGATCGACTCACTAAGTATGCTCACTTCATGGGGGTAAGGAAGACAGACTCAGCAAAACAAATAGTTGAAGTCCTTTGCAAAAATATTTATAAATTACATGGATTTCCAAAGGTAATTGTCAACAACAGAGATGCAAGGTTTAAAGGGAACTTTTGGAAGGAATTATGTAAACAGATAGGGATATCCCTCAACATGAGTTCAGCCTAACATCCCCAAACGGATGGACAAACTGAAATAGTGAAAAAGTGTTTGGGAACATACCTTCCTTGTTTTGTGACAGACAAGCAGAACAAGTGGTTCCAATGGTTACATTTAGCCGAATGGTGGTATAACTCAACTTATCATACTTCAGCTAGAATGACCCATTTTCAAGTTGTTGTCCGCCGAGATGCACACCAGCAACAGAAATCTTTCGAAAGTTGTCTCCCTCACTGGAAGTGGGGAAGAGGTGTGGCCTTGGGGGCAAGCAATGAGCCAGGTACTGTCACCTGAATCCCAGCTCCTCCGTTTAGGCTAACTCCTAATGAAGCCAAGGGGGGTAGTCCCTACAAAGAGTTTAACTATGGCTCAATGTGTTTTTTAATGTTTTTATGTGTGGTGATGCGGATGGATGTTGTTTAGGAGTTTTCTGAATAATGAAAGACACAATGATACTTTAAAAAAGACACAAGATAAATGAGCAATCCACGTTGCAATTCAAGATAAAAGATACACTGATTCACAACCACTTTAAGAAATCTTTGGGTACAAGTCACTCATATATGGAAATTAACATAAGTACTCCAGATAGATAATAAGCAAATAAAATATGTGTTGCACGAAATTGCAAGTAGTCAGCGCTCCCCGGTGTATCGTGACAAGGGACTAATCGCTTCTCATGGATCCTTGAATTCTGGCGGTGGTGAGTTTACCAATCACCTGCGGGTTTTGGTGTAACGGTAGCCGTACTACCAACAATTGGTATCAGAGCTAGAGGTCACGAGTTTGATACACACTCGGCTCGCACTGAGGGGGAGATTGTTGCACGAAATTGCAAGTAGTCAGCGCTCCCCAGTGTATCGTGACAAGGGACTAATCACCTCTCATGGATCCTTGAAATCTGGCGGTGGTGAGTTCACCAATCACCTGCGGGTTTTGGTGTAACGGCAACCGTACTACCAACAATATGTGATTAAGGACCAGTGCCTTATGGAGTCAAAAAATGCTTAAGTGCTTGGGTTGCTTGATACAAGTGTTCAAGAGATATGTTCGTGAGATCGTTTTTGCAAATTATCTTGGTAAATTAAAAGTTTTAATGGTCTTGATTATTAGGATAAGATCACAAGGTAAGCAAAAGAGACCGGAAATACTTTCAGTGGCTATTCACGGTGATCTGACGGACCGTCCAATTATCAAGAGGATAAGTGTCCAAAGTTTAAACCACCCTCGAAGTCTGAACAACGGCAACCCGGCTCCACCTCCCAGAATAGCACTTTAAGTATTTTATCGAAAGGCAACGCCGGTTCGTTGGTTGTGGGGTGAAAATTTTATTATGTTGTAGAAATTATCAAGTCTAACACCTTTCTGAGTACTAACCCAACCCTTTCAAGTTGGCAGAGCATACGGGTGTTAGATATCAACCAAAGTAAATTATTATGGGCATGTGAGTTGGAATATTTTAATTTTTTTTAAGCACACAGTTCAGCTCTCCGATAGAGAGTGTTCTTGACTTTGTCTTATGACAAGGTTCAAGAGACTTATTTAATCTAATATGCCTAATGCAAGGGGAAAAAGATGCAAGCTAAAAATGCTCTCCAACAGAGAGTGCTCTTGACTTGGATTACTGCAAGTTCAAGAGACTTTGTTTGTTTATTAGAATAGAGGAAGCTTGCATAAAGAAAAGTGCACTTTCAGAAGTAAAACAATTGAATAATACGATAACAAAAGTACGCTTTCTAAGGCCAAGATTAACCAACTAATCTAGGAAATAAACAACAAGTGGGGTCAACCTCCGAACAAGGTGACCACTAGAACCACCAGTCCTTGAGAACTTCCAGCTAGCTGAATTTCGACAAGGAGTCTAATGGGGATAGAGAAGCTGCCACAAAATAATGAGGCCCTCGGGATGAAATCTCAAGGTTGCTAACTCAGGTCAATACTTGGAAGAGAATTTAATCTAAGTACAGAAATAGATTTTAATCTAGAAAAACTTGAACAAAACTAACTAAGCATGCATGAACAATCTTCCCCAAAAGGGGAAGGGGAAACAGTGTGTGGGAGGCCTTATCCCACCTAGCCCTTTTATTAATCAATTTACAGTTGCCTTTGGGAATTAAACCCTTGAAAGGTCTTTTCAAAAATGCACAACTATGGAATCAAAAATTTTGAGGCCCTTAATGGCTTATACAAAAAGGAGAGTGTTTCTATAATTCTTTTGTTTTGTCTTCTCCTTGGTTTTGCACTTCTTCAAGCTTTTTGCCTTGTCTTTTATGGATCTCTTCTTTAGGCACCTAAAACACAACAAAGCTCAAATACCCATCATTGTTAATCAAATCAAAAAAAAAATTTGAAAATAAACTAACTAATGCAAGTCTTAGATCCAAGATGCCAACTAGAATGCTAACTTCTATGAGATCTAATGCAAAACTCAAAATTTAAACTACATGCAAACTACAAAGGTGCACTAAGATTTAATTATAAGATCTAAAACAAAACTAGCAAAGTGAACTTAAACTAAGATCTAACAATGCAACCTACAAACAAATAACAACTAACTACTACTAACAATTTTATTGTTGTTTTGATGTGGTTTTTAGGGCACTTTTTTAAGGTGGACGAAAGGAGCTAAAGGAGGCTAAAACGAAGGTAAGATGAGAGAGAAGGAGGTGGACGAGAGGAGAGAAGAGGAGGTGGACAAGAGGAGAGAAGAGGAGTTGGGCGAATGGAAAGAAGGGAGGAGGAGCGAAAGGGAGGAGAAGGGAAAAGTCGAGAGCAAGGAATGATGGCTAAAACGAGAGCAAGGATAGATGGCAAAAACGAGAGCAAGGATAGATCTAGGGTGAGAGGAAAAAGGGCTAGCAAATCAAGGTAAACGAATCAAGGAGAAAGTGGAAGGTTTGAAGAAGAAAACCCTTGGGATGTAGTAACCAAAAATTGATCAAATATTTTAATGGATGGACTTTAGAACAACTTCTCAAGGTCAAGCTTGAATCGCTGATTTAACTTTTGGAGAGCCATGAAATGCAAAACATGTTAGAAAAATGTTTGTGAAGGAGAGAAAGATGCATCCGAGCTCAAGCTCCACTTCACTTCTATAGATCTGCACAATACATATAACTCACAAGAATACTTGGTCAAACTTAGTATGTCAAATAGGATGGGATAAAAAGATGCATAAATATTGCCGACTACAGTCTGCACTTCTAAATCACATGAAATACAACATAAATGAACAACTTGTACCTTCAAATGTTCATTCTACGGTCTTAAAAAAGACTTCTAAGCAAAAGAATGACCAAATACAACAAATATGTGCAAATATAATAGCACAATATCACCTTATCATGTGTAGACAATCCTCATGAACAAGTAAAGCACTCCATGTAGACCTCCAAAGTCGTTATTTTATTTCAAGATAGCAATTGCTATGAGCTAATACAAAATTGACAGAGTAATGATGCACAAAAATTCCATGCTAAAACAAGAGCCAAGTGCTCTTATTTATACAAAAACCAAGACCTCAAACCCCTAATTCGAACTTGGCAAAGGAAGAGCCAATTCCCAATCACTATGAAGTCGAATTCCAATCACTGAGAGGCTTGGAGTGTTGATTGTTCCATCGGTGGAGTGATTGCAGCAATAACCAACGCCTAACTCCCTCGCAATTGGCGAATGCATGGAGAGTACGGAGCTTGAATGGCACATCCCCCAATCGTTGGAGAGACCCGTGGATTGATTGAGACGTGAACAAAAAGTGTGGTTGGTGGTTGAGTGAGGTGGAATCCACCTCACTAAATGCATCCATCCTCCTCATCGTAACCAATGCCCAAACCTCATGCGGATTGATGACAAGCGTGAAAGGTAACCACGTGAGGAAGGCTCACGCTAGTATAAGCTCACGTCATCCAATAAGATCAATTCTTATATCCAAACTATTTCATGGCATGTGCTTTAATATCCCAAGGTGATCGTACACTTCAATTAAACCATATGCCCCACCTTCAAATAATTTTTTAATCAAAATTTGGCTTATTTGATTTTTTGCCAAAGGTGCAAATTGTGTTTTTTCTAGCAATTAAATACCAAAACAATGCATTTTTATCCAAAACACCCCCAGCGGTGACGTAATCGCCCGGAAACTGCAGAATGAGGGTACCAGGGTAAAGAGGACGCCCTGAGCGTCAAAACGAGCCTCCCCATGCCAAAATCCGCCTCCGGATGAGGTTTTTATCACACTCTAAAATTTTTTAATTAAACCATTAAAAAATGGTCTAATTTATGGAAAAAAATTATTTTTGCCAGAATGGAACGAAACTCCTAGGGGACCTAGTGCATGTTCATACGACTCAATCGAGATGGCTAACACGTAAAAAAATCCTAGACACAAGACTCTAATAACCACCTTAGGTTTTGACCACCATGGAAAATGCTCTAGCTTTGGAGGTTTGAGTGAAAAACTCAGGGATTATACGCCACTGATGAGTAGCGCATAATTCCTAAGGAAAAAACACTCTAGAGTATCCCCCAAATGGCTAATCCTACGGATAGCCGAGTCTTTTATAAAAGGACCCCGTTTAGATCAACTTTTTACATTTTCCCCATGGGGGTATGAACATGCAGTTATTACAAAAGGGGCAAAAGATGCCCTGAAAATGACTTCTGAACTTCTGAACACCGATGACGAACATGAATCATGTTCAATAAATTGGCGGCTCACAAGAAATTCAGCTATTTGTACAAAATAGGTGATAACACAAGCCTTGTACGGTTATGAGCCACCTAAATGGAAGGAGTATGTATTATTTAACTCTAAGGTACCGGCAGTGAGGAATCAATTAGAGGAAGACCAAAAGACCATCCAGATACTAAAGGAAAACTTAACAAATGCTCGCAATAGAATGAAGCAACAGGCGGATTTACGAAGATCCGAACGAGAGTTTGAAGTTGGTGATTGGGTGTTCGTGTGACTCCAACTATACAAGCAATTGTCACTTAAACAACAAGGCAAGAATAAGCTAGCTCCAAAATTCTATGGACCATATCAGATCAACAGAAAAATCAGTCCAGTAGCATATGGGTTAAAATTACCAGAAAACGGTCGCATTCATAACGTGTTTCATGTGTCAAGCCTCAAAAAAATGTTATGACAACGCCAAGTAGCACAATCCGAACTACCTATTTTGGACGAGGAGGGTCAAATTATTCTGGAACCTAAAGGCATACTATCTATTAGAGTAAAGAAGCTTCGTTCCAGGAACATTAAAGAATACCTTATTAAGTGGAAGAACTTGCCAGAGGAAGACTCATCGTGGGAAGCTGGAAGCTTTCTTCAACAACATCCTTCTCTACCCTTGCTTTGAGGACAAAGCAATTCTTAAGGGGTGGGCAATGTAACAATTATAAATAATAGTCAGTAATAAGAAATAATTAATATAATTACTATTACGAAGTTAAACAAAATGTCAAAGGGCATGTATCCCTTCGCCCGTGACTAGTCAATGCGTATAAGTAAACTGTCACGAGGCTGTTTGTAACCATCTTATCATTCATTCAATAAATTTTATACAGTTCAAAATGCGAGTACTTCTCTGTCATTAAGCAGCTTCATTGCTTCAAGATTCCTCTCAAAAGATTTTTGTATTGGTGGCCAGCATTATGTTTGCTGTAAGTTCTTCATTCAAGCTATATGCATTCATATTCAAATAAGTAAATTATATCAGCTGCCTTTTAGACCCCATATTCCCAACTATACTTTGTGCACTAATCCTACTCTCAACCAACCTTAAAAAACTCATAAATCAACTTTTCTTTTTGCTGTTTACAAATCTGAAAATCACAAGTACAAAAATCAGAATTCATATTTCCCCTCCTAGGTCAAGAAGTTGGTCTTTGTGATCATTATTTGTTTAAATTAGAGTTTTCCCTTAGGATTCCCCCCTTGTGCCGGAGAAGAGCTGGCCTAAAGAGTGGGAGGGTGTTATGTGGTGACATTGGACAACTCTCCAAGTTCCCCTAGGGTCCTGCCCAGTAAATCTCAAGAATGTGAGTTGTAATGTGAATCAAATGACCATGTATAAAGAATAATATTGATTGGAAAGGTTGAGAAGCTATAAACAATTTGTCATTGAAATTTGAAACAGCATAGTTTTCTGTGTTAAATATATGTAGAGGACATGGTCCTGTCATTAGGAAGGAACCTGAACAGTTTATATCCTAGAACTGAATCCTGCATTTATTCCCATGATCACACGCCAATCTATCTTTAATTGCCCAAATATGGTACTAGTACCTATCTATTCTATTAGCCAAACACAAAAAACATCTCTTCCAGCACCTAAATAGATGCAAAATAACCCACTTTATACCCAAACATGAAATGTCACTCTTTAAGCACCCAAACATGAAATAAACGCCCCAATGGTTTCTACTTGTGAATCTTCCATGCAAGACTATAAATCTTTCTCTGAGTATTCTTTTTCCTTTTGGGGCGTGATTGTTTCAATCGCTAACTAATTAAAAAATCCCACGTCTGAATAGTAGGGATGTTAAAACCAGCAGTAAGATAACAACCAACAGAAAAGTTCATAATACTCGGAATAAGCCATGGAAGCAAATTGTTAATCTGTTGCCATTTCTGTTCCTTAACTGAAGAATGATAACCTGGCATTGCATGATTCACCACATTTTTGTTTCTTACACTGGATGAAAGACTAGAAATTGCTGGCTTCCGTAAACTTCCAAAACCTTTCTTTCTGATAGAACCTTTACTTTTACTTTCACTGCTCCAAACTAAAGGTACTAGAAGAACTCCCCTTTTGACAAGATCGTTGCGAAACTTCTCAGCTCTTTGAACTGCTCTATTTACCACATCGTTTGCCCCTGCCAAAATTACCTACAGACAAACTTCCCTGAGAATCCTTCATGAATAGGTATAAAGAAAAAATTAAAAACATCAAGATACACCAGTCTCAAAAAAATTGGATCTGGTTATGAAAATACTCACAGGCCGAGTTGTATCCCGTAACTGCACAAGTTCTACAACACGATCAGTTGATAGGCGCAAAGGCAACCTTGAAAGAGTTTCATCCCGGGAAATTTGGGCAATTTGTTCCTCTTCTTTCCTATTATCCCAGAGGAAGAGTGCCACAAGTACGATAATACCTGCAAATAGTAGCAAAGAGTTTGATTAGCTTCCATACCAACAAATTCATTATGCACTATTCGAAGTTGAATATATATCAGCCAGCATTCCTGGTTTTGAATGAAAAGGTCACTTTTGATGTCCAAGAGAACCACAGTGAGGCCTCATTGCTAGTCTTCAAGTAGACAAGAGATACATCAGCATAGTTTTATATGTGACACCAAAATTAAATCTGATCTCAGACAAGCCCCCGGAGTCCTAAATAAGACCATGATTTTAACCTTGAGAACCATTCAATACGATTTGGGTCACTTCATGGTTGTCGACAGTGAGCAAGAGGAAACAAGAACAAAATAATTTAAGACATCTGATGGTTGTTATTCTTTGGGCTCTAATGAAGACCTACAATGTGGCAAATTATCTTATTTTTTATGATTGAGGAATATGTGTGAGAATAAATGATTATGGTAGTTTGGACTTAATTTTTAGTGTTAGTACTTGTTCAATTCCAACCTCTAGAAACATGACAGCTATTATTTATGTATGGGTAATGCCTTTGCTATTATTTTTAGTTCAGGCTCAGAAGTTCTTGGCAATCATTTTTTGTTATTTTTATAAATTTGTTCAATAGTTCACTAAAGCATTCATCTCTTGGATTTTGGATTGGAATATTTTGAAGCTTATGTAGGAGCAGTTCAAAAAGATTCGGGAGATGCCTATTCTCATTCCATCCTTTTCTGTATTTGGAAGGTTGAGTAAGCATAGCATCATTGTTTGGTATTTTTGAGTAAGCAACTTGTACCAGCTAAAAGTGTTAACTCAAAATAGCTTAACTTTTACACCTTCCCACTTTCCCATCAATGTTTCTACATTTGAGATCAGGTTTGTAGTTAAGGCTGCACAAACATCTCCTTTATTTTACATCCTTGTCCCATTGACTAGTTTTTCTACAGCCATGCATAAGAATATCAATGTGAATGCAAAGACAGCAAGATGCACTTTAAAAACATTAGAGAATAGCATGGTTATAGAAAGAAAAACAAATATTTTCATGAGAACAACAAAAGCTGAAATAATAGTGGTTTGGCCAGTCACTTATGGCAGTCGTACCACTCAATTAATGAAGCTGTACTACACTTGATGAGACAGCAGGCATGTTCTTCATAGCAGTTGCATTACAAGTCTATAGCAGCTTCCCTACATTTATTTCTGGACTGACCTAGAAATTAGTACACATGGATAGATATATATAAAGATAATGGATGCCATTTCTCCCTGTTACCAACTGAGTTGCACTTCATTTGGACTTCAGTGAGCCGCCAATATTGCACAATCACTTGTGCTTTTTCAAAGTTCAAAAGTTCCAAATTTGGCCATTTCAGGGCCCCTTTTTCATTTTTGTAATGCATGACCATGCCCCACTGGGTTTGTAATAAAGTGTGCTAGCATGGTGGTCTTTGAGCAACTCGGTTCCCTAGGACTTGAAAACCAAAGAAGGTATTCCAAGGAGTCTTTTCCCTTGTCGATTAATGTTTGCCTTTAGCCGAGTATAATCGATGAGTTTTTCTCCTGCACCTCCAAAGCTGGAATGCCCAAAGAGGTGGTTAGGCCTTAGGGGGTTATTACTATTAGAGTCCATTTTGTAACGTTTATAAACATGCTAGACGCTAAAATAATATCGTTTAGTCATGTACTAGGTCCCCCAGGAGTTTCAATTGGTTCCGAAAAAAATTAATTTTTCCGCATTTTTTAAGCCATTTTTTAATGGTTTAAATGGAAATTTTCAAGTGGTGATAAAAGTGTGATCCGGAGTCGGAATTTGGCGCAGGGATGCTCGTTTTCACGCTCAGAGCATCCTCTTTACCCTGGTACCCAATCTTCCTATGTTTCGGGCAACCAAATCTTCCCGTGGAGCAGTTTTGCTTATCAGAGCTACAAAGTGGCATTTTAATGCTAAAATGCATCAAAATGCACCATGGTAAAAAATTAAAAAATATAAAAAATGGTATTTGGCACATGCCAAATGACATGGCCTAAGTCACATTTGGATGGGTGACTTCATTAAAAGGACAAAGCATGTGATATGGTAAAGAATTAAAGGTTAGCGAGTTTCATAAAAAGAGAAGTGCGCCCTCCATATTCACGTGGGCCAGCCTTCATCCACACGGTGCCAATTGATATGGCATATTATGTCATAAGGTAGCATATGTTATGTTAAAGAATTAAGTCATATGTTAAAAGAGTTTTGAAACATTGTATTATTTCCAAAAGGGTGCACTCTACCCTCACGTGGGCGTCATGCTCCACATAAGCCGTGTACGAAATTGTGATAAGTCACTGGTGGGGCCTGCTACCTTATTATTGAGGTGGCACAACGTATTGGATAAAGTTTCTATTCAAAGCACCAATCAAAACTCGAACCCACCATCACTCAAAGCATGAACGTGGAAACATCAAAGCATCTGTCCTACTCACACGTGAGTTGTTTGCTCAGGTCGGCAGCTTCCATTTCAAAGTGATTTTGTCCAAGTGAAATGGTGCTTCTCCATTGGCTATGAGCTAACTTGCCCTACAATCAAGGAGCTCACCCTCCTTAGGATTTTGCGCCCTAGATGGCTTTCCTTATTCTATAAATTGAGGAGCTAAGGTCCATTGTTAGCATCTGAAGGTGGAACCTCTGCTCTATTTTGATTGTAATATTTTCTTTGAGAATCGGAATAAAGAAGTTAGGCTTTGGAGGCTTACGCATTGTGTTATTGTTCATTTGTGTGGATGTCTGAGACTCTTGATCCATTGAGGTAAATTGTGTCGCTTTACAATTTTGCTTATTGTTGGAGTTTGCTGACCTTTGAAGAGAATATATATTGTTGAGCTCGAAATCCCTCTTCACCTTTAGGAGATCTGCAAAACTACACAACTTCAACACAAGATATGATCAAATCTAGTATGGTTAATTAAACGAAACAAAAAAGAGCATCAGTATTGCTGACTACAGTTTGCTACTTTTTAAATCTCATCTAACCAAGCATAAGTGAACAAATTAAGACTATAAATGCTCACTCTATGGGCTAGATAAATCCTTCTAAGCTAGATAAATGATCAACAAATTGCATAAGAAGTATAATTAAACTAATATCACCTCAATGAAGCATCAAAAATTCCTCATGAACAAGATTTTCACACCATATGGACCTCCAAAGTCTTGACTTTTATTCAATAAGCAACAGCAAAAAGAGCAGAGGTTCCTTGCACAAAAATTCCACCCTAACATGGAAGCAAGGACCAATATTTATAGCTCGACAGAGACCTCATTCGAATGAGGAAGAGACCTAGGTTTAGGAAGGCGAATGCATGAAGGAAGGAGTGATTCACGACTTGATTGAAGCTTGCGATTTCACATTGTGTCCCCGACTGTGTGTCACATGTCCCGAAAACAGGACACGTTTTCCACGGAAAAGAGCGCCTGGATTTAGTTTAAAACCGATTTTTCATTTTCCTTTTGTCATTTGCAAGTGTGGAGAAGGTTGTGAGTGGATTTTATGTGCAAGTGAAGGAGATTTGAAGGCTATCCAAGGGAATCCAAGTGCACTGGGGGTGGATTTTTTGAGAGGATTGCAAGCTTAACCATCAAACAATAAAGGAAATGTCTCAATCAGCTAGGGCAGGAGCTAAGGGGCAAAGGAAAGGGAGAAATGAACCATCTAGGGCCTCCCCTCCTATTCCTCCAAGCACAAGCGGTTCTCCTCCTCCTTCAAGTGCTCCATCTGCTGCTAGTGGAGCTCATCTTATTGCTCCATTTAACCCTATTTTAGCAAGACAACAAGCCCAAGAAAAAAAATACCCTTTGTGGAAGTATGCCACAAGGAAAGATGGGCCTGAGGCAAAGCTTGGTGGGGGAGGCAATGTGTCTTGGAGATGCAATTTTTGCAAGAATAAGTTCAAGAGCACATATTATCGGGTTAAGGGCCATTTGTTGGCCCTTCCTTCTTGTGGGATTTCTTCATGCAAAGTAGTGAGTGTTAACCAAAGGAGAGATATGGAAAGAGAGGATCATGTTGGCTTAGGGAAGGTGGCAGCAGCAAGCAAGAAAAAAGAGGAGGATCCTCTTCCATTCTTGAGCAAATCCTCTAGCACCAAGCCTTCATTTCCACCTAGCATTCATGGGAGTGGGGATACTTATCAAACAAGAAAGAGGCAATCTCCAAGTGGTCTAGTGGATAGTATTTTCCAACAAGAGGCACAAGAAGAGGTGGACCTTACCATTGCATTCTATTTCTACCCCAACTTCATCTCATTCAATGTTGCACGGTCACCATTGTTTATTGAGATGTGTCGAAGTCTCATGGAACAAGCTAGAAGTGGTTATGTGCCTCCTGGTTCAGAGAAGCTTAGAACCACATTGTTGGTTAAAGCAAAGAAAGAGGTAGATAAAATTCTTGAGCCAATTAAATCAACATGGCCCACATCCGGTGTGAGTATTGTTTCTGATGGATGGATGGATCCAGCACGCCATCCACTCATCAATTTCATGGTATCTTCCCAAAATGGACTGGTGTTCTTGAAAGCGGTGGGTGCTCTTGGAAAATACAAGGATGCACAATATATGGGTGAGTTATTCATCAAAACCATTGAAGAAGTAGGTGTTGATTCTTGTGTACAAATCATCACGGACAATGCACCTGTTTGCAAGGCTGCTGGCATGATTATGGAAGCTAAATATCCACAGGTATGTTCATTTTGGACACCTTTCATTTCTAATTTGCCATTGTTTGAATTTGGTCATTGCAATGTTAGTGTTGTAGAGTCATTTATACATGCTTTTATTGCTCTTACAAGTTTTTTGGACACCTTGCATTGTCCATTCCTTGAATTTAGCACTGAAATCCATTGCTTCAGATGTGACATGGATTGGCAACTTTATTGAGAATGCACGCCATATCCGTAACTTTGTACAAAACCACACGAATGCCCTCACCATTTACAAAGAGTACACACAGCTTTCATTGTTGAAGATTGCATATACTCGATTCGCTTCCTCATTCGTCATGCTCAAGAGGTTGAGGGAGGTCAAAACCGCTCTTGGGTCCATGGTGATTTCAGAGTTTTGGTCTTTTTGGAGAAAGACGGATCAGCTCGCTTCACAAAAGGTGAAGGACACGGTGTTAAATGATGGTTGGTGGGACATGGTAGATCTTAGCATTAAGATCATGGAGCCAATCATTTCTTTGTTGCGGTTTGCATACACGGACCAGCCCATCCTAGCAGATGTTTATGAGGGGTGGGATTCCATGATTGAATCCATGAGGTCCATTGTCATGGAGAATTAGTGTCCCGAGTATGGGACATTGGCAGAGAACTTCTGGACCATGATTCAGGATATTCTTATCTCCAGGTGGAATAACAATTGCACACCTTTGCATTGCTTGGCCCACTCCTTGAACCCCAAGTTCTACACTCAAGAGTGGCTCACTGGTGGACTGGGGCCCTCACACAGAGTCCCTCCTCAAATGGATAGAGAGATTGCACATGGGAGGTGTTGTACGCCAAATTGCACACCAGAAGCAGAAATCTTTCGAAAGTTGTCTCTTCACTACAAGTGAGAGAAGTGTGGCCTTGGGGGCAAGCAATGAGCCAGGTATTGTCACCTAAATCCCAACTCCTCCGTTTAGGCAAACTCCTAACGAAGCCAAGGGGGTAGTCCCTACAAAGAGTTTCACTAAGGCTCTTATGTGTTTTAATGTTTTAAGTGTATGGTGATGCGGATGGGTGTTTTTTTAGGAGTTTTTTGATTGATGAGAGATCACAATTTTAACAAAATAAACACAAGATAATGAAGCAATCCACGTTGCGATATAAGACAAGAGATTTGAGAAAACAAACACTTTGGTGAATTTAAAGCAAGACAACCATGGAAATATAAAAGCTCCAGATAGATAATAAGCAAATAAAATGATGTCAAGGACCAGTGCCTTATGGAGTCAAAAGAAGTCTTGAGTGCTTGGGTTGCTTGATACAAGAGTTCAAAGTGGTGATGTTCATGAGATCGTCCTGCGAATTAATCTTGGTTTATTGAATGTTTTAGTGATCTTGTTTATTAGGCTATCAAGAACACAAGGAAAAAAAGAAAACAAACCAACCGGGAAAGATACTGGCAACCTCTTAGATGATAGGTCGAGAGCACCCAGATTCAAGAGGATAGGTGTCCAATGTTTGAACCACCCCGAGTCTGACCAGTGGATTCTCGGCACCACCTGTTTCAGGAAGCAACCTCAATATTTGACGCCGGTTTGTTTGGTTGTGGTAAAGTTTTATTAGGTTATCACTTATGAGATTAACAGATCTGACACCTTTCTGAGTACTAGCCCAACCTTTTTAAGTTGGCAGAGCATACGGGTGTCAAATAACAACCAAGATAAATTAATTAATGGGGTGTGAGTTGAAATGATTTTAGAAACTGTTTTAAGAGCACCGTTCAACTCTTCCATAGAGAGCGCTCTTGACTTAGTCTTAAGACAGAGAGTGCAAAATGCCTAATGCAAGGGAGATGCAAAATTAATCTGAGGTGGGATCTAAATGCCTAATGCAAGGGAGATGCAAAATAACTAAAACGCTCTCCGACAGAGAGTGCTCTTGACTTGGATTTGGCCAAGTTCAAGAGACTTTGGTTCTTTTTATAAGATAGAAGCAGTTGTGACTTTGAAGAACCAAATGAAGCTTTAGATAACAAAAAGTGAAATGACTATAGCAAAATATAATGAAATGACTGAAATATACTAGAAACAAACTTAGTATTCTACCACACAAAATTAATCTGAGGTGGGATCTACCTCCGAACAAGGTTGATCACTAGAACCACTAGTCCTTGAGACTTTCCAGCTAGCTAGAACTTCGGCAAGGAGGCTAATGGGGGAACGAGAAGCTACCACAAAGCTATGTGGCCTTTGGGATGCAATCCCAAAGTTAGCTTACTCTAGTCAAGACTTGGAAATGGAGTTTTAATCTAAGAACAAGAAATGAAAGATTAATCTATAAACTTGAAAAGATAAGATCTAAGCTAAGCATGTGACAACGCCTTTCCCCAAATGGGAAAGAAGAACAAAAAAGTGGAGGACTCCGCCACTTAGCTTTTTATTTACTTAGATACAATTGCCTTGGGAAATTACCCTTGTAAGGTCTTTGAAATGAAAATAAACTTGAAACGAAACTTAGGAAACTTTTGACAACTTTTACAGAGAGTGATTTTGTGTCTTCATGTTTGTCATCCTCTCCACGTGTTTTGGATCTCCTTATGGTTTGCTTGATGTTTTCTTTGGGTAAAGACCTCCTGGTTTATCAAAGTCCCTTGACTTCATTCTTCCTTAAAAGACCTACACAAGTTCAAATCTAGCTAAACAATGCACCCATTAGCGTTATTGCAAAACAAATGGATTTTTGAAAATAGCTAAGACTAAGATCTATAACCTCAAAATGCAAACTAGATCTAAGAATAAATTGAAAAGAACAAACTTGAAGTAATGAGATATAGGAATACTTGCAACTTTGGAAAATATAAAGTACTAACAAACAAGTGCAAGATCCAAAATTTACTAAAGAAAAATGAGACCAATGCTAATACTTAAACACTTTTTGTTTGTTTTTTATTTGTTTTAAGGCTCAAAGACGATGGACGAAAGAGGGATGGAGGAGCTAGAAAGGAAGGGAGAAGACATAACAAGATAGGAGAGGCTAAAAACGAAAGGGCAAAGAGAGGGAAAAAAGGAATGGAGGAAGAGAGGGACGAGAGGAGGAAGGGAGGAAAAACGAATGGAGGAAGAGAGGAACGAGAGGAGGAAGGGAGGAAAAACGAATGGAGGAAGAGGTTGGACGAATGCAAGGAAAAGGGGAAAGTCAAGGCAAAACCACAAGCAAAAGGTTAGCTTGACAAGATCTAGGCTTGGAGATAGATAGAAAAAAGGGTTTCCACGGCTTAGAGGGGTAAAACTAGTAACCAGTAACCAGAATTGTTTTTTGAACTTTGTTGTTGATAGAAAGAAAGAAACCCTTAGTCTCGATTGCAAATCTTAAGATTTTGTCTTTGAGATGGCTTCCTAAAAACACAAGTGTTAGGGCAAAATACTAATGGAGAGGAGGGAGAGACAACCGAGTTCACCTCCACTCTATCTTTTGGATACCTGCACACATGCAATACTTACACCAACAAACTCAATCACGCTTAGTGTGTTAGACCTGTTATCACCTAAACTGTAGTTACCCCTATGGATGGATCCAGTCATGGATGGCAATAGGGAAGGGCAACTCAAAAGGTGCAACCACGATCACCTCGACCTCCAATATGTATGGTTGTCACGCCAGTCGAGGCAACCTTCGCTTTATGTTATCTAGCCCAGACAACAAAGGGGGAGACCCGATCTACTCCCGACAGGAGAGATCAAAACCAAGACACCAAATCAGGGTATTTCTAAGTGAAGTTAGGTGTATGGTTTATCCCAGACCTAAGGGTAAAGTCACAAGCCAAGTGAGGGGTTCAATAGGTATAGCTTTGGTTCATAGTTGATGTGAAAGTGACTTACAATGTTTGAAGTGAGATCTAGGGCTAGTGTACTAGGTCAATGTCAAAAGATCCACTGCCTTGGGAACCGTGTCCAATGCAGGGTAGTTAAGGGTTGTATTGGGGCTAACTAATACATGAGACAAGCTTGACCATGGTTCATGATGTCTTCAAAGGTATAGTCTACCATGCATAGGTCAATCCACAAGTCAATCCAACAATCTAGGAAGGTTGAACTAACTTGGAGAGAAACCAGTGCCTTGGGAATTGGGAAGTGGAGTCAAAGTAGGGTTGACTTGTGGTTTAGAACTCCAACAACATGAGATAAGTGGGCAATGTAGGTTTTGATGGTTGAATGTGTCTAGATCTAGGTTTAACACAAGTGGACCACAATCCCTTAAAACAAGGAATGTTGTCCCCAAGGCAAAATTTGACAAAGTGATAGTCTAGACCTAGGTTTTGACTTATTCCGGTTTCAGATCTGCAATAATCTCAAGTACCCCAGTTCCTAGAAGTGAGTGAACTCACTTCTCCAAGGTGGTGCGACTTTACCCAAGGAGGGTTCAATTGGGTTTAGGTGGGTCAAATCATGTCGGATGGCATCCAAACTTTAGATCCTAGTAGATCGGTCAGGTAGGAGTATGGATCTATAATTTCGTGGCAATCCACCGGTTAGATCTTAGTAGATCTGACTTTAAGTGTTCCAAGTGGTCCAAAATGGGGATTAAATCCCTTAAAATGTGGAATGGGGCCCACAAGGTAAATTTCAGAAAAGTGACAACCTGGGTGTATGTTATTTGATGTGTAGATGTCAAATCAAGTGGAATCTCAAACACCCACCACCTAGATCTAGGTCAACTTGCCCAACTAGAGAAGTGCACCTTGCTTGGGAGAGGCTAAGTTGGCCTGGGAAGGGGATCAAATGGAGGCCAATCATCACCAAACTATAGATCCGGGATGCCTTGGATGCTATAGAGGTGGGTTTTCAGTATTATGCCCAACAACCCACTAGATCTAAGTAGATCTGAGAAACTGTAAAAATGGGGATTTTAAGATATTTAGGGTTTTAACAATTTATGAGTTATGTCAATGGATTGGATAGAGGAAAGAGAAACAAACCTGTGGATCTTACCTGGGTAACCTTGTAGATGCCTTGATGATGATGATCTATGCAAGCCCGATCAATTTGAGAAGCTTTGAGGTAGTTTCTATGCAAGTCGATTTGGTCCAAGAAGCCAATGCGCCCTCTCTCCTGCACAACAAACGTCAACAATATCAGATTTGATGCATCAAGAGATAAGACTATATGCAACAAAAGAAGTAACAGAAAGATAGCATAGATCACAATGATACTAATGATAACCCCCCTGATACAAGCGAATGCCAAGAAAGTCGATTTGAAGAAGCCTTGCAAAATCGCCCTTGTTGAAGTCGCCCTCCTGTAGACAAACAATGATTTCCAAAAAAGATAGATCTTACCACAATTTCCAAATGCTAGGTTGCAATAGACTTTCCAATCACCATCTAAGAAACACCAGATGCAAAGGAGACCACAAGAATATTTTTTCTATACCAATAATCCAAGAGCCAAAGACCACCTTACAATGAGAGGCTCTCTCCTTTAAATAGGAAGGAGAGGCACCAAAACCCTAACCACTTTTTGAATGAGTGGCTAAGATTAAAAGATACAAATGTCTAATCAATGGTTGAGATGAGCTCAACAACATAATACATGGATCACACATAAAATATAATATAGGTGGACAAAATCGCCCTAGAAGAGGGGAATCCCACCAAATCATGATGATGAAATATCATAAGAGGCTTATGGTGGGTCCAAGGGGTAATTTTATCCCTCCTTGGTCAATCCCCATAGCACAATAACCAAAAAATAATCATGAATGTACCAAATCGTGCCTCCATAGTGAAGTCGTCGTCCTCAAAAGACCTCAGAAAATCCACAGAAAGTGCCATAAGTGATGGATGCGGGCCCCGATGAAGCTGAAACTGCTGGAGAAGGTGTGGAAGACCCCGATCTATCATCACTGATCATCCCATGCCATAACTTTGCCTCAGTAGCCCAAATCGATTTCCTCAATAGCCATTTATACCAATCCTGAAATGCCTCGGGAAGCGTGAAACTGCCCCAAACAGCCTCCTAGAGTGCTGGCGCTGTCAAGGGTGAGGGCATCAATGTGTCCGGAAGGGGGGTATAATGGTAAAAACAAGTGGCTGGACCCACCCCCTCCATCATCAGCGCCCTAGGTCAACCGGATAAAAGTCATCTCTGCTCCGACAGGGCCTCCAACAGAGCAAAACTGCACTGGGATAGCCTACTGAGGCTCAATCATCACTGTAAGTGCCCGGAACTGAAAACAAACTGTCCCATTGGACTCAGAAGGTCCAAATCTATCCAAGATGTGTACTCATACACCATATGAGTCTCTGCATGATCAAAATAAATATCCGATATACCGAAACAGGGCCAATAATAATGCGCTGTACATATACAAAACACTGCTGTAACCTCAGAATCATCATCATAACCCTGTAGCTGCTGCATAGAATCATCCTGTATGTGTACATAGACTCATATATCATCTATCCATATCATCATAAGGTCTAACATCTCCTGTCCCATGGTCCTCCATGGTCAAACTAGGTCCAACCAAGACCAAATATAACTCAGTCCATCATCCAAGGCTGCTGAAAAGTATCAAGGTTAATACATGCTTTACAATTTATTCAAATAGCAATTATAACACAGAGTAATCATGACTGGCGATATAAATCCATATATATAGTGTCGTTAATTATTATTATTACTCAGACTAGACTTTCAGGATCATACTCACTTCATAGTTGTGATCAATTTGCTAGTGAAGGGTGAAGGCTTTATTAACTGGCTAGGCCAAGGGATGACTTAACTGTCTTGACTTTGTGACACTTTGGCAAGGGAAAGGGAATACACCATAGTATATACTGAATGAGCAATAACACGGGGAATGGCGGTGTCTCACAAATGGATGAGTTGTTTAAAGAGGGTTTATTCACCTTCACAGATGCGCACATCCATAATACAAATAAGGCCAGCAATTGTTTAGATATAGCTTTTAAGTTTCATTGCTTTTTGGGCCTGAATTTTCCATAGCCTTGATCTATGTGTGTTTATAAACACATTGCATAGATTTACATTTTTTCTTTAGGCTTTCTGCTGCAGGTGTGTTTTTAAGGCACTTGTTTACCTGAGCACTTCTAGGTGTGTCATGGACAGTTTGTTTACCTAGGTATTTATTTTCCAAAAGATATAACATTTTATTTTCATTGCCATGTTCATTTGGCATGCCTCTCATTCATGTGTGTTTAGAAACACATTGCATGAATGGGCTTTTCATACAAGATATAACATTTCATTTTTCCAGATTTTGTATTCATGGCAGCACTAAAAGTTTCAGGTTTAGCCAACACAACTTTAGTGACTAGGGGGAATTCACAAGGAACTCCAACTCACCATAGGTAAGTTTTGTCACCAACTCAGAGCCGAGACACAATAAACAGGGAAGCTCATCCAATACAGAGGCTACAGTGGGGAAAAGTCCTCCATGCCACTAGTCAAGTAGTAAGTCAGGGTGATAATCTAAAAGGTAGGCCATGGATGGATGAAGACAATGAAATGATGGAGCCAACACTAGCAAGCCATTGGTATGGTGGAATGATCACCTCTATTCTCCCTAAGGAGGGTAAATACCAATGAGTATGAATAGTGAACTTCTAAGCGTGAGTAGGGACAGTATAATATATATAATAGGTCAACCAGGTCCAAATATCTATATGATCGCCAGATCATGACACTAAGTGCGATAAGACATGCTATAAGAATAAGTATAAAAGCAATCTAACCAAAACACCATGATATACCTGCTGAGTCATATACCTGAAAGCTCATCAACCTGTACCATCATCTGTCCTCTGAGACTGCTGCTGTGACTCTGGGCACTACTGTCTGCTCTGTACCAATGATATAATGGCTACATCGGTCATCTCTCTGAGTGTCTGAAACTCAGTCATGGCATGGGGAATGCAACTGCTGTCCACAATCTGATAGTGATCCAATATAGATGCTCATCTCGGCATCTCAAATGTAGGGTAACTGGCTGAATAGTGTACTGAAATGAGAAAAATAATGTATGGTAGCCCGGCTACTATATATGTGATAACAAGACCAAATCGAAATAAAAGACAAACAAATATTACCAACTATAGTTTGTACTTTTAAAACAAATCTAGCCTAAAACCAACAAGTAACTTGGACCATCAAATACTTGTTCTTTGCTTCTTAATAAAGAGTTCTAAGCTAAGCAATGATTTGAGCATGAAATGATATAATAAAACAAAGACAAGTATCACCTCAATGATGGAAGATTTGCTCACAAACACAAGATGCACATCATAAGCCTCCAAAGCCAACTTTATTTCCAATAATAGCAAATAGCTATAAGCTCTTACAATCTCCGCAGAGTAAGTTTACAATAACAATCCATGAAGAGAGAGCCCAAATGGCCTCTCTTATATAGCAAAACACAAAGCTAAAACCCTAAATCGAATTGGCTTAGGAGAGAGCCAATAACAACCAACATGAAGTCGAATTCCAATCTAATCTCAGTCAAAAGGCTTGGATTGGTAGTGAAGTGGCAAACTCGACTTTGGAGATAGCATGGGAAGCTTCACCCATCCAATGGGCATGCTCCAACAGGGATCCACGTGAGCTTCTAGGAGATATGCGTGAGCTTGAAGGAGGGATGCGTGAGCTTCTCTAGGAGTTGAAGTGGAGTGATAAGTGGAGTTTAGATGGAACCAAGTCCTTGTGAATGCTCAATTAGGGAGGGCGCCTACCATTGGCATTAATGCAACCAACCAACCCACTAATCAGTTGCCACATCATAAAATCGATTTTCTAAGGAAGGAGGGCGAATTAGCTTGAAGAGATTGACTTCTAGTGACTGGATAGTGAACTGGTTGATGACTGAGATGATTGGAATCCTCTTTAATGCCCAATGCCATGTCAATTAGCCTTTTATTTTATTCGTTTCTGATTATTTTGGAGATATTTGGAAATCTCCAAAATATTCATTTTTTATCATTTTAATTAATAATTTCTCTGTAAATGGCTTTTTAGAGAAAATATTAATTATGAGGCTGAATTGACATCCGAAAGTTGGGTTTAGCTAGTCCAAGGGTCAGGTGTGATTTTTGGCTTATGAATCGAGCCATCAATCACTGAATTCGGACCTCGGACGACTGACGTATTACAAATTGGAATTTCTCTATTTAAACTATAGAGAAATTTATTAAAATTTAAAAATAATTAAAAAACCCAAATCCGACGCCTCCGGTAAAAAAAATTTGAAATTTTTTCTGAGGGTCCTGTTATCACCCTAAACTGTAGTTACCCCTATGGATGGATCCAGTCATGGATGGCAATAGGGAAGGGCAACTTGGAAGGTGCAACCACGATCACCTCGACCTCCAATATGTATGGTTGTCACGCCAGTCGAGGCAACCTTCGCTTTATGTTATCTAGCCCAGACAACAAGGGGGGAGACCCGATCTACTCCCGATAGGAGAGATCAAAACCAAGACACCAAATCAAGGTATTCTAAGTGAAGTTAGGTGTATGGTTTTTCCTAGACCTAAGGGTAAAGTCACAAGCCAAGTGGGGGTTCAATAAGTATAGCTTTGGTTCATAGTTGGTGTAGTAGTGACTTACAATGTTTGAAGTGAGATCTAGGATGAGTGTACTAGGTCAATGTCAAAAGGTCCACCGCCTTGGGAACTGTGTCCAATGCAGGTTGGTTTTGAGGGATGTATTGGGGCTAACTAGTACATAAGACAAGCTTGACCATGATTCATGATAGCTTTAGGGGTATAGTTCACCATGCAAAAGTCAAACCACAAGTCAATCCAACAATCTCGGAGAGTTGGGTTGTCTTGGAGATAAACAGTGCCTTGGGAATTGGGAAGTGGAGTCAAAGTAGGGTTGACTTATGGTTTAGGACTCCTACAACATGAGATAAGTGGACAGTATAGGTCTTGATGGTTAAATGTGTCTAGATCTAGGTTTGACCCAAGTGGACCACAATCCCTTAAAACAAGGAATGCAGTCCCCAAGGCAAGATTTGACAAAGTGACAGTCTAGACCTAGGTTTTGAATTATTCTGATTCCGGATCTGCAAGAATCTCAAGTACCCAGTTCCTCGAAGTGAGTGAACTCACTTCTCCAAGGTGGTGCGACTTTCCCTAAGGAGGCTTCAATTTGGGTTTAGGTGGGTCCAAATCATGTCGGATGGCATCCAAACTTTAGATCCGGGTAGATCAGTCAAGTAGGAGCATGGATCTATAATTTCGTGGCAATCCACCGGTTAGATCTTTGTAGATCTGAGTTTAAGTGTTCCAAGTGGTCCAAAATGGGGATTAAATCCCTTGAAATGTGGAATGGGGCCCACAAGGTGAATTTCAGGAAAGGGACAACCTGGGTGTATGTTATTTGATGTATAGATGTCAAATCAAGTGGAATCTCAAACACCCATGTTCCAGATCTAGGTCAACTTGCTCAAATGGTGAAGTGCGCCTTCCTTGAGAGAAGCTAAGTTGGCTTGGGAGAGGGGTCAAACGGAAGCTAATCCTCACCAAACTATAGATCCGGGATGCCGTGGATGCTATAGAGGTGGGTTTTCAATATCAGATACCCAACAACCCACTAGATCTCAGTAGATCTAAGAAAATGCAAAATTTGGGGTTTTAATTAATTAGGGTTTTAGATGTTTTTGACAATTGGATAGACTATGGAGATAGAACTTACCTTGAGATCATACCTGAATGATGTGGTTGAGATGCCTTGATGTTGAGGAAGATTCCCCACAGAGATCAAATGAGAGATTGTTGATTTGATTGCCAATTTGATGCCCTAGTCCACAAGTGCGCCTTCCTCTACCTGTCAAACCAAGGAATAAAATTCAATCAGTAAGATCAAGTATGGAAGAAATACAAGAGAAAATGCAAATAGTAACATGAAATAGAAGGTCCTGGGACAGTAATACTCCCTGTTACCAACGAAGAGCTCCAAAGAAGAAGTAGGGAGAGTCTTCCCCTACCAATACCTCCCTCCTCCAAGCAAATCGGCCTCCACCTGTAGATGCAAAATCGTGGTACAATAGATATGGCAAACAAGATCTACAATAACTCAGTGCAAAGGAAGAACCAACGAACGAACACCAAAAACATTCACCACAACATTGGAGATAGATGCAATAATAATTTTCTATTCCAATAATCCAGAGCCAAAAGTCCCTTTACAATGAGAAGCTCTCTCCTTTAAATAGGAAGGAGAGGCACCAAAACCCTAACCACTTTTTGAATGAGTGGCTAAGATTAAAAGATACAAATGTCTAATCAATGGTTGAGATGAGCTCAACAACATAATACATGGATCACACATAAAATATAACATAAGTGGACAAAGTCACCCTAGGAGAGGGGAATCCCACCAAATCATGATGACAAAATATCATAAGAGGCTCATGGTGGGTCCAAGGGGTAATTTTATCCCTCCTTGGTCAATCCCCATGGCACAATAACCAATAAATAATCATGAATATACCAAATCGTGCCTCCAAGGTGAAGTCGTGGTCCTCAAAAGACCTCAAAAATCCACAGAAAGTGCCATAAGTGATGGATGCGGGCCCCGATGAAGCTGAAACTCGCTGGAGGAGGTGTGGAAGGTCCCGATCTATCATCACTGATCATCCCATGCCATAACTTTGCCTCAGTAGCCCAAATCGATTTCCTCAATAGCCATTTTCTACCAATCCTGAAATGCCTCGGGAAGCGTGAAACTGCCCAAACAGCCTCCTGGAGTGATGGCGCTGTCAAGGTGAGGGCACCAATGTGTCCAGGAGGGGGGTAATATGGTAAAAACAAGTGGCTGGACCACCCCCTCCATCATCAGCGCCCTAGGTCAACCGGATAAAAGTCATCTCTGCTCCGACAGGGCCTCCAACAGACCAAAAACTGCACTAGGACAGCCTACTGAGGCTAAACCATCACTGTAAGTGCCCGAACTGAAAACAAACTGTCCCATTGGACTCAGAAGGTCCAAATCCATCCAAGATGTGTACTCATACACCATATGAATCTCTGCATGATCAAAATAAATATCCAATGTACCGGAACAAGGCCAATAATAATGATCTATAAATGACCCAAACACTGCTGTATCCCAAGAATCATCATCATAACCCTGTAGCTTGCTGCATAGAATCATCCTGTATGTGTACATAGACCATATATCATCTATCCATATCATCATAAGGTCCAACATCTCATGTCCCATGGTCCTCCATGGTCAAACTAGGTCTAACCAAGACCAAATACAACTCAGACTTATCATCCATAGCTGCTGCAAGGTGTCAAGGTTAATACATGCTTTACAATTTATTCAAATAGCCAATATAACACAGAGTAATCATGACTGGCGATCTAAATCCAAATATATAGTGTCGTTAATTATTATTATTACTCAGACTAGACTTTCAGGGACCATACTCACTTCATAGTTGTGATCAATTTGCTAGTGAAGGGTGAAGGCTGAAATAACTGGCTAGGCTAAGGGATGACTTGACTGACTTGACTTTGTGACACTTTGGCAAGGGAAAGGGAATACACACCATAGTATATACTGAATTGAGCAATAACACAGGGAATGGCGGTGTCTCACAAATGGATGAGTTGTTTAAAGAGGTTTATTTACCTTCACAGATGCGCACAATCCATAATACAAACAAGGCCAGCAATTGTTTAGATATAACGTTTAAGTTCCATTGCTTTTTGGGCCTGAGGTTTCCATAGCCTTGATCTATGTGTGTGTTTACAAACACATTGCATAGATTTACATTTATTTTTAGGCTTTCTGCTGCAGGTGTGTTTTTAAGGCACTTGTTTACCTGAGCACTTCTAGGTGTGTCATGGACAACTTGTTTACCTAGGTATTTATTTTTCCAAAAGATATAACATTTTATTTTTCATGGCCATTTTCAATTGGCATTTCTTTCACATACAAGATATAGCATTTGATTTTTTCCAGATTTTGCATTGATGGCAGCACTAAAAGTTTCAGGTTTAGCCAACACAACTTTAGTGACTAGGGGGAATTCTCAAGGAACTCCAACTCACCATATGTAAGTTTTGTCACCAACTCAGAGCCGAGACACAATAAACAGGGAGGCTCATCCAATACAGAGGCTACAGTGGGGAAAGGTCCTCCATGTCACTAGTCAAGCAGCCAAATCAGGGTAATAATCTAAGAGGTAGGCCACGGATGGATGAAGACAAATGAAATGATGGAGCCAACACTAGCAAGCCAGAGTGTGGGTGTAATGATCACCTCTATTCTCCCTAAGGAGGGTATGTACCAATGAGTATGAATAGTGAACTTCTAAGTCTGAGTAGGGACAATATAATATAAATAATAGGTCAACCAAGTCCATGTATCTATATGATCGCCAGATCATGACACTAAGTGCTAAGACATGCTATAAGAATAAGTATAAAAGCAATCTAACCATAACACAATAATATACCTGCTGAGTCATATACCTGAATGCACATCAACCTGTACCATCATCTGTCCTCTGGAACTGCTGCTGTAACTCTAGGCACTACTGACTGCTCTGTACCAATGGTATAATGGCTATATCGGGCATCTCTCTGAGTGTCCTGAAACTCAGTCATGGCATGGGGAGTATAACCGCTGTCCACAATCTGATAGTGATCCAATATAGATGCTCATCTCAACATCTCAAATGCAAGGGAACTGGCTGAATAGTGTACTGGAATGAGAAAAATAATGTATGGTAGCCCGGCTACTATATATGTGATAACAGGTCCTAGAGACTTGGGACATGACCAAAACCTATTCTAATAGTGTCTAGTAGGCTTATATACATCAGTTGGACTCTAATAACCCCCCATGCTCAGATTTTCAAAATCGGGCATTCCAGCTTTGGAGGAAGCGGGAGAAAAACCTCATCGATTATAGCTCAGCTATAGGCAAAGTATAATTGACAAGGGAAAAACTCCTTGGAATACCTTAGTTGCTTAATCCAGTCATGGGGAACCGAGCCACTCAAAATCCTACTAAGCACACTTTATTACAAACCCCCAAGGGGCCATGGTCATGTCAACTGAAAAACAAAAACTGGCTAGCCAAAACTGGCTAGGCACAAATGCTGGATCATCTGATACACTGGAGTACAAACATTCATCATGTTTGTTAAATGGCGGACTCTTCAGATAATCCAACTATGGTACAAATAAGTTGGTAACAGGAGGAAGATAGCACTTAGACGGCTATTTCAGGATAGGGACCTACTTGAGGAGGTGGAGGAGGGCTTTGTATATTTTTCCACTGGCACTGGGAGATTTGGAGGCTATGAGGTGCTTAGAGACATGGGGGTTAAGAAACCCTATGTTTGGTGGGCAACTCATGGGGCAACATGCCCTATTCTACAGAAGTTAGCCTTGAGGGTCATCTCTCAAGTTACATCATCCTCTTGTTGTGAGAGGAATTGGAGCACATATGGGAAATTGTACAGTGTGAAGAAGAGCAGGCTTGACAGTCCAGGGCAAAGACGATGGTGTATGTGCACTGCAACCTTCATCTTATTTATAGGAAGAAGGAGGAGTGGGTGAAGGCAAAGACAAAGATGTGGGATGTCTTTCCTGATGATATGAGTTTGGACAGCAGTACTGAGTTGGCATTAGCCAACATGGATCTTAATGATCCAATGCTAGAGCCGGTCACTTTTGATGATGGTGATCATATGGAGGGTCATCCTCCACAACAGCAGATGCAGATCGTCAGATGGGCAGAGAGGAGGAGGATGAGGATCAAGGCAGTGCCAGTGATGAGTTTGTGGATTCAGGCATGGAGAACTATTGACATACGGGATTCTTCCATCTTGATCCACCCCTTTTTGGTATTTACTATTAGTCTATTTGGCATTTGCCAGTTGCCCAGTGGCATTCTGACATATATGTAATACATTTTGATTTTGTTGACTTAATGACAAATATGGTTCCGACATGCATCTATATGTCTCAATGCGATTTGTGAATGACAAATGTGTTGTGATTTGTGAATGACAAATGTGTAATCACTAATCATTAATGTGTTTTGATTCTAATTTCTATTGAATATTTGTAATTGTAAATGTTCTACTTTCTAAATTTTTTTGGATCTATATGTCTATATTTTTAAATTTAAATATATTTTTAAAAAACATATATATGTATATAAAATGTGTCCTTCATGTCCTGATTACAGGGGGTCACCGTATCCGTGTCGGACACTCGTATTTTTCGTGTCGTTCATGTCCCGTGTCCTCATGTCAGGTGACTCACATACCCTCGTTGCCCACAAAGTATGCTCTCTCCACCACACAAAGGCTTTGCCGATTAGTGGTGGATGATCAGAAAGTGACACATAGGTGTGTGCCTTCTTGTTCTTCTTTAGTCATTTTTGCAAAGTTAACTGTTTAATAATACCAATTTCGTCACCACGAAGTATGATCTCACCACCACCTAAACGCATTGTCAATTAGTGGTGGTTGATCAGAAAGTGACGCATAGACTTGGTGAACCATATCTTACAATTAACTTGGTTAAGTTCTTCAACTCTCCACAATACAAATTGTTCAAAACAAACCGGAATTTACTCCTAATTTAATATTCACTTAATAAAATCAACCACCCCTCAACATAAGTGAAAATCCGGCACTTCGACAATTTGTGTGTGGGGAAATTCTTCAGAGAAGGCACGACCTCTTATCACAACAACTTGTAGTTATCCCTAAAGGAATCCCATCCGGGATGGTAGAGGAGATGGACAACTAAAGAGGTGACACAAAGAGATGCCACGGTTCCCAATGCAAGCTGGGAGTCACGATAACCGAGGCACTCTTCACTTTAGATCAAGAATAATCAAGATCAAGGGGGGGGACCCTAGCCAATCAATGAAGACTAGCTAACCCAAAGGTTCCTAGGGAAATGTGTAAGTTGAGTTAACGGAAACCAATGAGTGAATTAGATCTATAAAAGTTAAGTGGACCCAAGGGTTGAAGAGTGGTTGAAAGAGGCTTAAGGGGTGACAAATGTTCCAACCAATGAATGACTAAGGCCACTTATGAAGTTGAGATAAATCTAAGAGATCTAGTACCATGAGATTTACACAAGTGGGGCCCACTCCTTAAAATATGGAAACGGTTTATGATGGGATCCACAAGGTTAAGTTAGAGATAAAAAATGGTACCAAGGGGTGTGCAAAGGATGGATCTATGATTTCAACATGAGATAGGCATCACCCACATATCGGATCTAGCAAAAGACCACTAGCCCAAGGAGTGCAATTTACCCAAGGGGAGACTAGTGCCTTAAATTGAGGAGACAAATGTAGTCCAAATTCCACCAAATTGTAGATCGGGGTAGTTAAAGTGAAAAGCAAGGTGGGTTTAAGTTATCAAGTCCAAATGCATGCTAGATCTCCATAGATCTGAGATTGAAAATGCGTCACCAAGTGACCCAAGTGGGGGCTCAACCCTCAAAATGAGGAATGGGGCACACGAGGTGAAAATCAACAAGGTGAAGCACTAGGAGTAGGTTAT